>JAAAKM020721499.1:99935129-101194779 GCA_010016025.2 Alatinidae sp. Z8VKAUB7J3 | reverse complement strand
ATGCACCACACCCACTCGATAAAATTTTGCTTCTTGTTGAGATATTGTTAAAGAACTTTTCAAGTTTAATATAAAGTCAATGTCTAAATGACGTCGGTTATAGTAAACCAAACTTACAATATCAATTTTCTCTTACATCATAATGCGTGGCTGACAATAGTAATAATTAATACTTCATTGTAATTCCAAGTTCCATAAAAATTGTATTGCTCCTACCCTAATAGCTCATCGAACCCCCATTAGGCGTGACTAGCTACGGGTCTGTTGTGTACTTGATGCAATCCCCTTAGAAAATAGGTTATTTTGAACACATTGTGCACCATGGAATGTATGCATTCTAAGCATGCAATTGTCACTAAAAACGCCTTGTTTGCTTATTTTGAACACAATGTGCACCATGGAATTTACCAATTCCAAGCATGCAATTGTCACTAAAAGCGCCTTGTTAGGTTATTTTGAATACATTGTGCGCCATGGAATGTACGCATTCCAAGCATGCAATTGTTACTAAAAGCGCCTTGTTAGGTTATTTTGAACACATTGTGCACCATGGAATGTACGCATTCCAAGCATGCAATTGTCAAGCAATCTCAAATTGTTGACTAAAGTGTATATGTACAAAATAGTGCAGCAGCACTGCAAAAGTGAGGGGTCGAAACTTAGCGATAAAATAGACATTATACCCAGGGAAAATGGTGTTGGTCAACAATATTTATGTTGTTGCAGGATAAAATTTCTTGTTACGGTGCACTCCAAGACTTGTGGGGTACACCCTTTGACAATTATTGTATCGTGCAATTAAACCATAAGCAACAACTATCTTGAAATCAAGCAAAGAAAGCTCATTTCCAAGTTTTTGGTACATAATGTGGCAACCTTCCTTCGTCTTGGCATCCAGTTAGCCATGGAGACTTTGCATACCATTCCTTTTTAAATCTGCGATGTCCACGAGTTACTCGAGAAAGATCAGGCTGGGCTGGTCCCAAACGTTTAATTTCAAGTCGTTCGGAGAAACTTCTCGTAGAAAAAGCTCTCTCTTTCATACTCTTAACGGTATTCATTCTGTTACAGAATAAAACTGTGTCGATGCTCTGTGATGTACTCGTTTATGCAATTTTCTAAAGCTAGATGAAAATCTGTGCAATGTGAATCTTACTTATAAATTTGTCTCATCACTCAGTGCAGCACAGATCATCCCACAAAAGTCCAATTACAGCACGCATTTCGATATTGCATCAACGCCGCATAAGTCAAGTACGTTAAATCAATGTCTCTGCTTCGTGTTTTTTTATTGAAGAATTCGATTTGGTATTTTTGGCGTTGAAACGACATCGTACTGACGCGGATCCAATGTCGGTAGGGCTCCCGCTGAATAATAACGTAGAATCGACGTTGAACCAACGCTGGTATAACAATCTACCATCTGATTGAAATAATTTAGTCTAATAGAAAAGCTGCTTATGTTAAGATATATACTAGGAAGTTCAGCAGTTAAATTTAGCTCAGAAAAAGATCGAGATATGTGAAGAAAAGACAAGGCTGTCTTTACATTCCATAGCTGAAGGATAAAGGGACCTTGGTAAGAAAAAGCTGCTTATGTTAAGACATATACTAGGAAGTTCAGGAGTTAAATTTAGCTCAGAAAAAGATCGAGATATGTGAAAAAAAAACAAGGATGTCTTTCCATTCCATAGCTGAAGGATAAAGAGACCTTGGTAAGAAAAAGCTGCTTATGTTAACTGTGCTACTCTCATCCATGTTATCTTAGCTTTGTTTTCGATATCATCCCTCCATCTCCTTTTTGGTCTTCCTCTCTCTCTAGTTCTTCCTCTAGGTGTCCACTCTGTTGTCTTCTTCGCCCATCTATTGTCACTCATTCTTGCAACGTGTCATGCCCATTTCCATTTCAACTTTTCTACTCTCTCTAAAATGTCAGTTACTCCAGTGTGTCCTATCTCTCCTTGTGATGTTAAGTATCGATCTTTCCATACTTCTTTGTGCTACTGCTAACTTTGAGGCTTGTTTCTTAAGATCATAAAGAAGAGGCTTGTATTTTTCACCTGTTGAAACCAGATGCTCTTTTACCCGAGCGTTCGAAATCTCTTACACTGTTTCATAGCATTACCACTGTTGCGCTGACAGTTTCCACAGATAGTATAGGTCATATAAACATAAATACCTGGAAGTAACAGGCAAGGAACGAACTATGGTATCTTCTGTGTAAAATTCGAAACTAATATTTACTGATGTTGTTGTGATTACCTGAGAAGTTAACATCATCAAGATCTAATGCTTTTCTTAATAGCATGTTTATGTAAAGGAACTACTTGCGTAATTTACGAAGATATTTTACCGAATTGGATGAATGTTTTTACTAAAAAAATGAAATATCCATGTGGCATGTGTGTTTTACCAATGCCCCCCAGAGGGTCCTTAGTGACCCAAATTATGATGCAAATAAAAAAAAACTCATTAGAAAACTTAAACAAGACACATTTTTCATTAAAGAAAACCAAAAGCGCTTCATTTGATTCATCATGTTGAAAATCGCTTTTTTACCCTTACCTACCAGAGGGTCACAGGTGACCCAAAAATTATCTCGACAGTAATCGTGTCAAACGTGCCCAGGGCGTTAGCATTATATGCTTCAATTGCGTTAGTGGACATGGGGGTATGTATTTGCGTGAAATTTGAATCTAACACGTTCTTAGATGTATGAGCCTCGTCTTATTCATTTTGTTCATGACTTGGAGAAATGAAAGTGTTGGAAATTATACAGTGAAGGCATTGGCCGTCTGAGCAAACGCAAACTCCGAAGACATTTTTTACTCGGTGCTGAAGTGACCGGTTTAAACAACTCAATATGATGAGGCGTTTCAAAGAGGAAGCAGCGAGCAGGTACGGTGGCGGATATGAGGCGGATATACCGTGGCGGATATGCAGGAACACTGTTCACACTAGAAAGACCTTTAAAACATTGGGCTCTTTGCAGGTACGGTGGCGGATATGAGGCGGATATACCGTGGCCGATATGCAGGAACACTGTTCACACTGGAAAGACCTTTAGAACATTGGGCTCTTTGCAGGTACGGTGGCGGATATGAGGTGGATATACCGTGGCGGATATGCAGGAACACTGTTCACACTAGAAAGACCTTTAGAACATTGGGCTCTTTGCAGGTACTACAGTCCTCTTGGATCGAGTTAGCTCTTTGAACATTTTATAATCGGATCAGCGCGGCGCAGTAGATTCTGCAACACACATTTTTGACGGTTCACCTGTTCTCATCACTCGTTTTTGGTTGTTCTGTTTTTTGTTTTTAATTCGCTAGGATGTGAATCGCCTTAAAAGACAAAAAGGTAAATTTGGCAATCTCTCAATCAAAGACCCCTGACGAGCAGTGGGTCCGACATTGAAACTACCCTAAATAAACAGAAAAGCCACCAAACAAGCTAACTAATAAATAAAGGGCTGTTTCTTCTTTGTAAGCGTCATACTGAATGAACAAATCCAGAACTTCTATCCTGGTAAGTTTAACAAACTACTCTGCTATCAATGGACCTTTATCACACAAAAATCCAGAACGAGGCCGGACCCGCAAAGAGCTCTTCTGGCCGTAGGTTTAGTTTGAAATTAAGGCATAAACAGGAGGACATTATATATGTTTACAAACAATATTATTGCACAGGATGAATATTTCTTATTTATACAAAGTATCTTCAATCTTTCGTGGACATCTTTTAAGGAAATAAAGATTTACAATTTTTCATTTGTTTGATAGCATATTTTGTCTCATCTTAAGTAATGGTTGATTAGTCAATAACATGCGATGGTTCTTGTTCTTCTAGAGTGGATACTTCATTTTCATACCGGAGAAAAGCAGTATTTAATGGAGGTAAGAAGCGACCTTCACATAGCTTCAGCTCCTCAGTCATCAGGCTTTCGGTGTTACTGTCTTTATCCTTAACCCTAAAAATTGTCTTATGCTGTCGGTTGCTTAGCTCTCTGACTCTTTTAAACAGATTATGAATGAAACAGAAAGTTATCTTTAAACATCTTAGGCAATCGCTGGGCCGAAAACTACAAGGAGGTAGTGGGAAAGTTGTTTAAAATCTCAGGACATAGGCCTTGATATGTGTACTAAGATTATTATTGACATTGACATTTAAACAAATTTTGAGAGAATTGTGGAGATGTGAATGATGAGCCAGAAGAACGATTCCGTCAGGATAAAAACGATGGAAGAGCTACCAGGCCCAGTGGGGCAAACGAATGACGGTTGATTACTTTTCGAGTATGAAAACGAAATTAAGTAACATTGCACATAGAAGAGATTAAACTTATTAGCCTATTTTGAACGCTTTGTGCACCATGGAATGTACGCATCTACTGTATGCAAACTATGTCAAATTTGCCTTTTTAGTCTATTTTGAACGCTCTGTGCACCATGGAATGTACGAATCTAGTGTATGCAAACTATGTCGAATATGCCTTATTAGCCTATTTAGAACGCTTTGTGCACCATGGAATGTACGCATCTAGTGTATGCTTAGTATGTCAAATATGCCTTATAAGCCTATTTTGAACGCTTTGTGCACCATGGAATGTACGCATCTAGTGTATGCAAAAGGATCTGAAATTACAAATTATTGACTTTCCCCTCTATGCATAGCATGTTCAAATTTACAAGTTTAAATTCTATCATGCAATTCAGTTTTTTCCCAAAACAAAAAAAAATCTTGAAAAAAATTCGTTCCCTCTTTTGAGAGGGTAATTATTTGACATTATGTGTAAACTGTTAAAAATTTGTTTCATATTAATCATCATTTTAGGTCAAATGCTTGTCAATTGGCTGTTGAGTGAATTGGATGAAGTAAATTATCAGACATTCTCTTGTTCAACTGAAAGTTCGACAGCTGTGATACATTTGTTACAGTGAATAACATCTTTATAGAATTCATTGCTACATATAGCAAGGAACCCGTTGAGTGTGTTATCTAGAAATTGAGGCAGTAGCTGACTTTGTGATACATTTGTTACAGTGAATAGCATCTTTATGGAATTCATTGATACATATAGCAAAGAACCCGTGGAGTGTGTGCTCTAGAAATTGAGGCAGTAGCTGACTTTGTGATACATTTGTTACAGTGAATAACATCTTTATAGAATTCATTGCTACATATAGCAAGGAACCCGTTGAGTGTGTTCATGAATTCCTTAGACCTTTCTCATATGATACTGGCTTAAGAGCTTCACCATGAAGGGGCTATTTAATGATGCATATCCAGAGTTTAAGAGTTTCCAGAAATTATTTTAGACTTTTATAAGGTTCCATATCTCACCTCTCTTCCCTATCCTATGTAACAAATCCAATATGTAGACTACATACTCACTTTTACTTGAGAATAGAAGTGTAATAAATAACCTTTGATCTTTAAAACTTTCATTAATATGCCATCTTTATTACCAGTTTTATCAATGTAGTGATCTTAAGTCTACAGGCATTTCTTGGCAAAATTAATTACTACGGTCAATTCATTCCAGACCTTCCAGATGTTTCTGCCCCTCTTAACCCATTGTGGCCCATCGTCACGTATACGTGACGGTGGGTGTCACTGCACGAAAGCCCATCGTCACCTATGCGGGACGGTAGTATTTTGGTCACAAAAGCCCAACGTCACGTGTACGTGACGCTCACTATTGGTTGATTCTCTCGTTGTTCCGATGTGATTGGGTAGATAAACAAATACCAGTGTATTCCTGAGACAATAAGCTATCGAATGATTGCAAAAACGTTTTATTAGCAAAGAAACCTGCTGTTAGATAGACCAAGAGCATGGAACACAACTATGAAGACAGTGCTAAAGGACCAAGAATGTAGAAGAAAGGGGAACTCGAAACTAAGTTAGACAAACTTTGGAGATTTTGCTATCAACGAGGCTGTTAATCGTACACTGGGAAACAACTTAGTCAGCTCCGTAAATAAGTTAATACCTTTAAGTTATATTATCTAGAAACCAAGTAAATTCTGATCAATTAAATGACTATCGGAGAACCTTTACAAGAAACCGTTGAATGTTATTAATCACTTTTAATTCTCTTTATTCTTCTTCGGATGTCAATTTTTTGCTCCCTTTATCTATCAATGCGCTGTTGTCTTATCCAGTTACCTCAACGTTTGGCTCAAGATCAGCAACATCATCTTCTTAATTAGAATTCCTTGTAAAGAATTCAACATCCTTGAACAAAGTGTACGTCTTTCACACTACTATCATCAGTTCTTCACCTAAACTGCAATTTAGAAAAGCATATCGCACGAAATAGCGAAAACATTACGTACTTAAAAACTTTTTTCGTCTGATATATCATACTTGGTTCGAAATATGCAGACGGTTCCTGCAAATTTGGGACCATCATCCAAAATAGCACCACCAGGGGCTATGGGAAAAAGAAATTTCAAAGAATAATAACCATCTGAGTTAGAGTTGAAAATAGAATAATAATGCTCTTTCAAATGCTTAATTCCTACTGGTGGATATAAGTTATGCCAAAACTTCTGGCAAATCAAAAATATGGACATCAAATACCATTGTCTTGCCAATACGGCAAAATGCTAAGTACGATGCTCTGCTTATATACCTTACAGTACCCGTTCAGCGGAGAAGGGGATGTAAATGACTTTCTACAACGTTTCGACGTATTTCTTGGTATACTGAAAGTCACGGAGGGCAATCTTAAAAGAGACGCTCTTCTCAGCTATCTCAAAGGGAATGTATTGCGAGTCATTGGTTTGGAATACTTCTGGGAACTATGTGGATTTAGTGGCCCTGCTAAAGAAGAAGTTCAAAGAAAATATATCTATCTTCAAGAAAATATATCCATCTACTCCGTGCATAATTGATTGCACTGAACTATTTTGTCAAAAACGATTATCATTAGCTAACTTTGTTCAGGAAAGTTCAGGAAAGGGCAGCCCTTAAAACATTCTAGCATACCTGCTGGGAAGACATTAAAATCAGCTCAAAGGAAGTATCATTTGAGTAATTTGAAAGCCTTGGGAGTTCCCTGTCGTGACGAACGCCTTGATTGAAAACCTTGCCGAGACGCGATGCTTATTTTAAGTAAAGGAATCCCCTTCATCCAACTTTCTAGTTGCTTAAGGTCTATTTTTCTTCCTTCTTCTGAGCTTTCTTTTTAGTCTTTCCCTTTCACTCTTTTTCAGAATGTTGAAGATCATATATTTCTACTATCATTTTCTTAAGTGCGTTTCCGATGGGGCTTTGACTGTGAAAACTCTATTCGTAGGTAGGTTAACCATTTCCTGATCTTGGATATTACGATACTATACTGCGAGTCAGCAGAGAAACTTGCTGCTCCGTTTCGTACTTCAGTTTTGCCTTCTACATCTACAAGGAATCCCATCGAGAAGCTCTAAACCTAATTGTTGCTTGTTATCTCTGGCACATTGCAAAGTATACTAACAACTATAACAACTTACTCTTGAAGTATCTATCAATAACACTAGATGCGTATATTCCGTGGTGCACATTGCGTTCAAAATAGACTAATAAGGCATATCTGACATAGTTTGCATGAACTAGATCCGTACTTTCCATGGTGCACAAAGCGTTCACAATTGGCTAATAAGGCATATTTGAAATAGTTTGCATACACTAGATGCGTGCATTCCATGGTGCACCAAGCGTTCAAAATAGGCTAATAAGTCGTACTTGACATAGTTTGCATACACTAGATGCGTACATTCTATGGTGCACAAAGCGTTCAAAATAGGCTAAGAAGGCATATTTAGTAGATTTTTTCTTTCTTTAACCAACGTCTTCAGCGTCCTGTGACACGATACAGTACTTTTAAATGCGAATTACTGGCTGTCTACATATCTCTTCAACATTTTCGCCATCACCTTGAAGGCTACTCACTCTGCGTCTTAACAGTGCACAAAGCTATTACGTGTACTTACATCCTATCCTTTTCCTCTGTTTGCTATTCCCCAAGGGAAATTTGTCACTTACACCACATATCATTCACAATTTACAAGTGACATTCGCAGTGTAAACGGGCAATAAAACACCGTTGCACCACATCACATTGGTCACATTTTGGTTGTGAATTATCTGTGTGCAGCAAGGTGTGCAAGTTGAAGACTTTTGCTGTTGCCACTATATCTACTGTGTTACTTTAAAAGTTACCTCCACCACGTTGACATGCTTGGCCAAAACATTTTTCAAGAGCTTCATCAGCTAAAATGGCATGCAAAACAAACAGAAAATTTCGTCTTGACGTAAGATTTATCTTTATAATTGCCCTTGCAGCCATAGACTGTACAACATTGAGGCATCATAAAAATATCTTTAAATCAAACACAACTGAATTGTGCCATTGAGCGTAGTTACACTATTTGAACATATTGGGAATGCGTTCTGCACGCTGGAATGTGGGCATTTAAATAATGCCATTGAGCGTAGTTACACTATTTGAACATATTGGGAATGCGTTCTACACGCCGGATTGTGAGAAATTCAATAGTGCCATTGAGCGTAGTTACACTATATGACCATATTGGGAATGCGTTCTGCACGCTGGAATGTGAGCATTTGAATTGTTGCATTGAGCGTAGTTACACTATTTGAACATATTGGGAATGCGTTCTGCACGCCTACAAGGCTTCTTTACTCTACAAGGGTACTCTACAAGGCTTCTTTACTCTACAAGGGTACTCTACAAGGCTTCTTTGCTACAAGGCTTCTTTGCTACAAGGTTTCTTTGCTACAAGGCTTCTTTGCTACAAGGCTTCTTTGCTACAAGGCTTCTTTGCTACAAGGCTTCTTTGCTACAACGCTTCTTTACTCTACAAGGGTACTCTACAAGGCTTCTTTACTCTACAAGGGTACTCTACAAGGCTTCTTTACTCTACAAGGGTACTCTACAAGGCTTCTTTACTCTACAAACAGGATTTCTATTTCTGCTATGTGGTGGTCCTGTAAGCTGGGGAAGTAAGAAACAGAGAACAGTGGCGCTTTCTCCAACCGAAGCGGAGTACATCGCTAGTAGTATGGCTTGCCAAGAGGCCATTTGGCTACGCGCATTACCTAACAGTTTTAAGCAAGATCCAGATCGAAAGTTGGTGTTCGACAAGGATGTGTACTTTCGCCATAAT
Source organism: Alatinidae sp. Z8VKAUB7J3 (assembly GCA_010016025.2). Classification (NCBI taxonomy): domain Eukaryota; kingdom Metazoa; phylum Cnidaria; class Cubozoa; order Carybdeida; family Alatinidae; species Alatinidae sp. Z8VKAUB7J3. Next base: position 101,185,603 of record JAAAKM020721499.1, on the reverse strand, counting down.
TTTTCAACATATTCCTAGAATTCATCATGACAGAAGCACTGGAAAGTTTCAACGGTAAAGTGATGGTCAATGGAAGAGGCGGGCCCAGCAATTGGTTGTCAAGGGGAGCGGGTAAACATCAAAGGGGCTGGTTTCAACACTTGACAGAGAGGACAGCGTGAATTTCCTTGCGTCATAATTTTCTAGTTGACTGCACCCAGATTGTTAGTCTCATTCTTGAACATTGTGAAATCAGCCAAAGTTCCCAATTAATCTATCTTCAGTCAAACCATGGTCTTTCTTTTCACCTCTGGTCTGGAAGGCCGGTCAAGATCAAAGAGGTATCTTATTGTTAGCCTAATTCTGGTCTGACGTCACCATGACCGTTATACCTTGAGGCAGGTATAGTCTCTTTATATTTCAGGGTTTTGCACTCCCTTTGAAAACTTTGCTATGCAACCCCAGCCCCTCCTGTTATTTGTAATCAGCTCCATACTTCTATTGTACACTGTCGTTCCCGGTCTCTCGATCAAAGACCCCTAACGAAACAGTATGCTTGATATTGAAACTAATGATTCTTACCTACTTATAGCAGCCCAGTTTATTTTATTCGTTGCACTGAACTTACAGATATTAACATTGGGAGCTTAAAATGCTGCATGTAGCCTAAGGTTTTTTTTCTACTATTTTTAAGCATTATGTAATTACTACTAGCTATTAGATAAGCAATACTTTGGGGTTTAAAAAGTAGTTCACCTACTACCAAAATCATTAGTCATTTTTCAGAAATCTCTACCCTCTTCTTGGTCCACGTGTTTATAATTTCAAATTGCTGATAATTTATACATTGTGTGAGAGTACTTGCTGACAATCGCCTTCGAATACAGTAAGAGTAATTCAATCTCTTAAACTTTACTAGAGCGTTTATTTATGGAGCGTATATAGGGAGTAATGTTTAGCATATAGGCATATCAGAATGAAACAAAGCATTAACACAGATGGAAATGACGTGATCTAACGGAACATTAGTAAAAAGCGAGACCACATCAAACGAACATAATTGCACATCAGAGTAAAAGGATACATGTTGAATGTCACTAGCAAATGAAAATGAATCCCTTGTGCAACACCTTGTATATTTTTGTAACACAGGTTCAAGGATTTCATTTCACCAACTAGCTAGCTCATGCTGTGATGAGCCAATCATTGAAAGTATCGGTCGGACAGGAACACCATCCTTGTGAACTTTGGGAATATTTCATTTCTGTAATGTAATATCTAACTCTAGAGCCGCCGTGGTTTAGTGGATAGTTCACTTACCTTCCATGCTGCAGGGTATGGGTTCGAATCCCTAAAGGGCCATTGGTGACGACAGGAAGGGCATCCGGTCTTAAAGTGCTCTAAACTCCAAACAAAAGTCCCGTTTATGTGGGCACCGCCCTAGCCCCTGCAAAGGGGAGTGCAAGGCGTAAAACCGCATCAATGTAATATCTAACTCTGTGGTTATTCTCTCTTGATTAAATCCCAAAATCAGATGACATGCCTAATACTAAGTTTAGGCAGAGGTTCAACAACTACAAATGTTTTAGTAAGAAGTTTGATCGGGGAGTTAGTGTACCGTAGAGGGATTTTTTCCAGCATTTTCAGGAGGAGGGTCATAGTGGTTTTTTAGACAATAATAGTGTTAGATTAATAGACAAATTATATAGTGGTAGCCATCATAGGGAGTTGTTTTGGCAGTTTGAATTAGATAGATTGCGCCGAGGGGACTTAATAGTCGGGAGGTAGATATAGTTCAGTAGTCATTTTAGTTTATAGTTGTTTCTTCAGGAACAGTAAGTGTATTATGTAGTAACATGCTACTGCAAAAATGTCGACGAGAATTTTTCGACACTTTGAACTACCATAGGAAACTTAAGCAGGAGCCTATGGTTGCTACAAGGTACACCTGTAGTTTGGATACGGTGAAAGGGGTGCTGGAAGGAGCACCCCAACTTTTAAGAAAGATCCCTTATGCAATTCGTCCGAATCTGTAAAGAAAAACTTGAGCAGAGTTCTTGACAATTTCGGAAGTGAAGCAGCCATTGTATGTATCATACCACCGGAGAAAACTTGTGAAAAGCCAGCTTAACACACCCCTAAGCGTATCTAACCAAGAAGTCTGATCAATATGTCAGCTAAACGTATTCATAACTCATTAAGCTTTCGATCTAAGATGAGCTTAAAGTCATTTTTCAGGCTGTTAGACACACTGCACAGTACTGGAACCAAAAATGTTTACCAGAGCAATGAGCTAGATTCAAGGAAATTGCATTTCACCAACCAAAGAATCTAAGTTAAAAGAAGGTATTTGACAATTTTTTTATGCTTTTGGTGCGAAAGAAACTTCAAAGTAACATGAGATACGTTACTGTCGTGGCGCACACACAACTTAAGTTTCGATTTCTTCTTGTTATTAGTTGAAGCCAAAAGTTCTCTATTTCTTTTCTACGTTCTGAAGCCGCAAATTTTTCCTTTATACCAGTTCGTCGTTGCAGAGAAGTTCTGGGGATCGAAAATGAGACTAGGTCAGTGAGATTTTCCCGATACTAGAAATCTAGGGGCAGTAGGACTACAGATACCAAAGGTATAGGTCTTCTCAGGCTTTACAACGCCCAGGAAGAAGTCTTTTGGTATTAGGAAGTTCTTTACTCGTCATGGATATAGCCATTACTTCAGCTTCAATAGAGAATGCTCAAGAGCTACTGTCACTGTTGGAAACTGCCTCAGAAAAATTGGGTTTGACTCTGAACTCCAAGAAAACCGAATACATGACCATCAACGAGGACCCAATCAATTCTCTTATCCGATCAAAGAATGGCACAGAACAATCTCGGGCTATTAACTTCAAATATCTGGGTTCTTATGTATTTGATTGCAAGAAAGACTTTGTATCCCGTAAAGGCCAAGCATGGAATGCTTGCAATAAGCTACATCACGTGTGGCAGTAATGTTTACGTATTCCCTATTCAATTTTTAAATGTACTCCATCCAATATCAGCGCTTGTTACATTATGTTTAATGTAGTAGTTTGAAAGAAGACTGTGTGTGGTTATGCTATCAATGACGGTGCGTTACAGATGGGTCAGTGGAACCGATTTGTAGGGTTACGTAATTATTGAATGACCCCTAAATAGTATGGCAGGTGTATTATGTTGACCTTCTGACGGATTGCGGTTGTTCAGTTCTTACCAGTTCCTTGGTTTTGGTTTGTGTTGGTGCATTTGTTACTTTAGGACAACTCTCAAAAATGAATAATGGCGGACTCGCGCCTAGTCTGTAATACGTAAATGTCAATAAAGTTAACTGTGGACTCCATCTCATCAGAGTTTTTCAATTTCTTGATCAACTGTGGTGTTTCAACAAAACCACAGTTTTTCAATAAACCCTTTCTTGATCAACTGTGATCTCATCAATAGACCCTTTTCAAAAGTTATTCATAAATTTCTTAGTGAGGCTAACTCGGCAAATTTTTCATCGAGCAATGGCGAAGCTGTGGCAGTGTAACCTTCTAAGCTCATAACTCCGTTTATACAGATATGGCGTGCCCTCAGGCTTATCGTTGACACAGGGATGCATGCTTTAAAGATGTCGCGAAAGGAGGCTGAAAAGTACTTTGCTGACTTCGCATGGGACAAAACCGACTTAGCAGACAAAGAAATCACTCGATACCAAAGCAATCCAGGGCAGGCCCTTGGATACATGCTTGGTCAGCTCAAGATTATTGAACTGCGGGAGTACAGTGAGAAAGAGCTGGGAGAGAATTTTTCGCTTAAAGAATTTCATTATCAAACTCTTAGCCAAGGATCCTCTCCGACCAACTGAGCTAGGTGACCTCCAATGTTAACATACTTTTATTTCTCTAGTCGCCACATTAGCTCCCAATCATACTTTTCTATTTCTCTATTGTCCTTTTCAAAACTAACATTCCAAATCCTCTCTTCTCGATGATATAATTTTGAATCAAGTGCAAATATTCATGCCGCTGAAGATGCTCAAGCAAACATTATGATAACCTTTATCAAACAATTCACAAAATGAATAAAATTTCTACTAACATTAAACAAGAACTATATGTTTAAAGAGGGGCTGACCCCCCCCCCCAAAATATCCCAACCTTCTATCTGCTATAAGACCCGTTGCCAATTCAGATGATCTTCCTGTACAACACCTCCAGTAAATAAGGATCTAATTTCCTCACCAGATGAAGAAATGCCTTCAAGGGAGGTTTCTCCCGAGTCAATATCTTTGGAAGATATGAGTCTACTTTTTCAGAAACAAGTGGCAACGAGCCACACTGGATCACGCAAGAAGACTTGAATGATCTTGCTCGTGATTTATATCTGTCAAAACAGCAGTCAGAGCTCTTGGCTTCTCGGCTTAAACAGTGGAACCATTCAATGGTTGAATGATTTAGAACTTTCCACTAATTATCAATTATTTGTACTTTACAGCAACACAACGATGCCATCATTCTGCTTCAAACTCCAAACCAGATGCTTCAAACTTTGAAGTCATTGTGTTTCTTAGCTCAATCTAAAATTCTGTTTGTTTATTACACCTCAATGTTATGATATGGGGGCATCATGTAATCGTACCTTTTTCAATTCCTAAGATTTAAATTCAAAGCTTCTCCTGGATCACTTGCTAACATTGACACATCAATAAGTTATGCAATTCGTCAAAGCGAAAATATGAAGGTTCGTGTATAACTATTGTCGCGTTTACAAGTAAACTCCCTAGGAACCAATCTTGTAGCCAAGATAAGCCCAGGGCTTACCTCTCGCTTAAAAACAATTAAATCCACTGCCGCCTTCAAATTCAATATTTGTATATACCTTTTTGTCAACAACAGCTGCTATTGGAAGATGGTCAAAGCATATGTTAACTTCTTCCCAGATCTTTTGGCCTAATTCCTCTCCAAATTTCAAGATACACTCTCTGTTGTAATAAAAAATACAGCGCGAAAATGCATAAAATTTCTCAACATGGTGTTTTAAATATTAGTTTATCAGACCACCAACCAATCTTTTGCACAAGAAAAAGCCCCATGCAGTTGATTGCAACCTACTCCTTTATGCTGATGACTCCTGCATCTTTTGCATTGGCAAAGACCCTGAAGAATTCGAAAGACGTCTAAACAGAAATTTCAATTCCCTATGTGACTGGTTTATTGATAATAAACATCCACTTTGGTGAAGACAAAACTAAATGTATTTTGTTTACAAAAAGAAAAACAGGAAACAAACACCACACGCTGACTCAAAAAGCCTAGCAATCTAATGAGTACTTGCCCAAGTCATCTCGCTGATTCCGATATTCTTACCTCTCTAATAACCATCGAAGACCAACGATTACTCCAGGCCTACTTGAAATGAACCTCAACACGTCACAAACATTGTCCTGCTGTGCCTGTCTGTGTGATGCTCGATCACAAAGCAGAAAACAATACAACAATAGGTGCGTGCCACATGTTTTGGGCACGCACTTCATCTTTTTAGTGTTTGACCGTCAGCCGAAGGATTAATACCACGTGACTTGCTTCCTTGGATAACTGGCAACACGTAAGGTTTTTCTTGTCCTATTTTGATATGTGGCGGTTTTGTAGGTATATCTCGTCTATTGACACTAAGATGAACTGTGTACACATAGCTGAAAATCGAAAGAAGATTTCGTTCCTAAGACGTCGAAGATTTGGTTCATGTGATGGTGATATTATGAAGCACATAAATAACCTTTCGTCATATACGTTGACACCAATCGAAACAGAAGTACTTGCCAGAGGACTCAATTTTTGTATCCCACCGAACAAAGTGGATCGCCAACAAGTATTCGCGGAGGTCTGTCTTAAAAACGGGCACTTTTACACAAATAGAAGCATTAACTAGTTACAAAGAAATATTCGTACTTCAGAGAGGATACTGTTAGTAAAGTAACAGACACACTTGCAGTGATTGGGAAATACAAATTGTACATAATTCCCAAATTTTAGTCACCAGCTGAAATATACTACAAATACTAGGGACACCTTTTACATTTGTAGTAAAGCTACCTGAACGTTGTAGAGGGTAATTACTCCCTGTCTCGTTCTAGTCTAGTCTATTTTACAAGAGCGTTAGCATTTGCTCAATGTACGCATCTAGTGTATGCAAACTATGTCAAATATGCCTTATTAGCCTATTTTGAACGCTTTTTGCACCATGGACTGTACGCATCAAGTTGATGAAAACTATGTCTGATATGCCTTATTAGTCTATTTTGAACGCTTTGTTCACCATGTAATGGACGCATCTGGTGTGTGCAAACTATATCAAATATGCCTTTTTAGCCTATTTGGTAAGCTTTGTGCACCATGGAATATACGCATCTAGTGTATGCAAACTATGTCAAATTTGCCTCATTATCCTATTTTGAACGCAAATGTTTACAAAGAAAAGCAGTTTACCTCCTTTTAACGTATATCAGTACAGATGAACTTCAGGTACGATCCCTATGATATTTGTTGTATATGCTGGTTATAGTTTCATTTTCTGACAGTTGAAAAGGCCTGTAGTTTGGAGGCCTTCAGTCCTGAACATACTCGGCCCACACCTTATCAATTATTATATAAGTCGATATTTTCTTAAACGGCATGAAAATTGCATATACTCAAATTTACTGTCCCTTATTTGCCAGCATCGCTCCTAGGCCTACCGGCAATGAGTTCCACTAACACATGCTCAAATCCATACAGTTTAATAGTCTGGTTTAGGTTGAAGTAAGATATACATCATATTTTCAGTTAATATTTCATTATAAATCGTCCCCTTTTTTAGGACAACTCTTAATTCTTATTATATAGTGATGCGGAAGCGTAAAATGTGTTAGAGTATCTATAGTAACACCATATATTAGACCCCCGAAAGAAAAAAATAAAAACTAAAGATAACATCAGTAGAAAATAAGTCTTGGATTCGGCGCAACTGAGTCTGCATCAGGCATATAGTTTCTGCTTCGATACGGTTAGTTGTGGAAATTACATAACAAATCACACCGAAAATATCATTGTAGCTATTGATCAGATTGTATGATTAGATAATTATGTAACAGGCATGAACTGCCATACAAAGCTGAGGAAGAACAGGTAGATGCATGAGAAAAGAAACCAAAGTTTAAAATTCTGTTGGGCAAATGACTACGGCAGGTAAAGGCACGGTTATCCAGATGTAGTAAAGTATGTTTAGTCGTGTTAAACGAGAGGCCAAAAAGAAGCTAGAAATGACAATAGAAATGATATGTGAGAAATGATAATTATTTTTTGAAGTCTGTAGACTGAAGTGTCACAATCAGTAAGATGGATGTAAACCCCCGTCAACGAATTTATGACGTGAAATGCTCCGTTTTGGTTATTTGCGCTTGCAATGTCTAGATCGGGCATATGAATCAGCAGAAGTAAAATAAACAATCTCGTTGTTTGCTCCTCCTCTTAAACCTAGCGACGGATTTTACTCCTATGTGAACCAGGCTTAAGTGATGTAAATGCTCAGACTTGGAGCGATTAAATCAAGAATGTCGTCTACATAGCAAGACACGAAAATATATAGGTCGTACGTCGCAGAGGTTACATGACAGAATCGCGCAACATGTGCCAGCCTTCATTAGTAGACGCAGAAAGGTTTCCAAAATTTTTACCGAATCACATAAACAAAGCCAAGTCAAGATCCCAAAACAGACTCGTCAATAGGACAGCATTTGATTGAAAACCCATAATGTGCTGACGACTATCAAGAGGATTCGTTTGGGGTATTAGCGACAGCCAGATCTCCTTTTCATCTTGCCGCTTTAGAGGCCGCATTTATCAAAACAAAGAAGCCGGTACTCTGTATTACCACAGCATTTACCTTGATTCCCAAGGAATTATTACTCCGTCATCTTTGCCTCCAACCAAAACAACCCTATCCAATTTCAGAAAGTTCTTCTTTGCCTGCTTTGCAACTACAGACAAAAAGCAAACCATTTTACGAACTTAGAGTGGATAAGAGACAACTGAAAAATACTAATGAGTACGATAATTGGAGGGGCAAAGCCAAGGGTGGTAGCTGTTAGAATAAACGACTCAGGGTTTATGGAAATCAACTGTCTAATCATGAACATCGAAACTCGAAGAAGTAAGTTTTTAGTTTATTCAAGAGAAAGAGGCGACTGGCTGCACCAGACTTTTGAAAACTTCTTGGCACTAGAATGATCACCTGTTCGCGTTGTCCTTACTAGATATCAGCACTTCAGATATCAATCGAGAGTTGATATTGATGCCGCAGTTTCCGCACTGAGACAATCGCTCACTGCGAGTGTTTTTTCATTCATGGTGAATAAGTACGTTCTCGTGGATTAAATTTCGTGCTAATTATTTCTTGGGGCTAGCTTCAGGTAGCCCCAAATGCATAAATTTTACGCAGAATAGGCCAGCTTAACACACCCCTAAGCGTATCTAACCAAGAAGTCTGATCAATATGTCAGCTAAACGTATTCATAACTCATAAAGCTTTCGATCTAAGATGAGCTTTAAGTCGTTTTTCAGGCTGTTAGACACACTGCACAGTACTGGAACCAAAAATGTTTACCAGAGCAATCAGCTAGATTCAAGGAAATTGCATTTCACCAACCAAAGAATCAAAGTTAAAAGAAGGTATTTGACAATTTTTTTATGCTTTTGGTGCGAAAGAAACTTCAAAGTAACATGAGATACGTTATTATTGCTGGTTCTGCACACTCTGCGAAACGTTGCAAAAGTGTTGATTTAGAACCGTGGTACGCGATTGTGTCACTAACAGAAGGCTTTGAGCTGTGCCGAAATCTTAGTGGCAAAAAAGTTTTTTAGCCTCGCTTCTTCTCAGTACAATGGCGCTTCGCACCTTTGTGAAAAAGTTATTATTCAAGCTCTCGCCAATCCAAGCACTGCATAACTTTTTAGCTTTGTCGTCACCCGGTAAAGCAAAATGATACAAGGGTATTTTCTCACCTATTGAAACTTTGGACATCTTTTGTAAATACGGAAAATATAAAGCCCCTTTAAAGATCGAGATTGATTTGGTATCCAATGACTGTCCTTCGAAGCAGCATGCAGTGGAATTATGGAGAGATTCTGTAACAATATTTTTATTAGCTAACATGCCGTGATCATTTCCTTAACAGTTGTACGTGTCATCATTATTCCTAAGTTCCATTACTTTTTTCAGTCAGCTAAACCATGTTAGAACAACACTCCATTTTGACATTTGTATATTTTCTTATCTTTGTCTTTTAATTTTTGTCATAGAGGATGCGGAGACGAAATAGCGAAAACATTGTGTACTGAAAAGCTTTATTCGTCTGACACTCCTCAGAGTACTAACGTCAGAATGACCGTAATAGAATGTGTGAAAGAGTATACCCAACTGATTGGTCAAAAAATACGAGCCATTCAGGCAGTCCAATTTCTAATTTTGTCCTTCCAAATACAGTTCATGTTACATGTTCAGAGATTTTAGATGTTTGTGTTTCGTCATTTTGGTGAAGGAAAGAAGGAATTGTAACGTATTTTAATTCACATTATGTGGACACTACGTTTTGAAGCTTTTACAACTGCTCTTATTGATTTGATAAAGCAGTGACTTCGTCCAGGGGAGGAGTTAGGGGGGAAAGCCATGGGGGCTGCACAGAGAGATTGCTAAGGGGGCACGCTCTTTCAAGCTGCTTAAGATGTCATTTTTATAAGCCCTAATTCACCGCAAAGATGTGAAGGAACTGCAAAAGTGCAGCACGACATTCAAGGGCGTAGTCCATCCAAAATACAACTGCTCTTATTGATTTGATAAAGCAGTGACTTCGTCCAGGGGAGGAGTTAGGGGGGAAAGCCATGGGGGCTGCAGTAGTAGTAGTAGTAGTAGTAGTAGTAGTAGTAGTAGTAGTAGTAGTAGTAGTAGTAGTAGTAGTAGTAGTAATACCAAGAACACTTTCTCTAATACTTTTACTAGTATCCGCTTTTGTAACGGTATCTATGGTGATCGAGTATAGCCAATATTGCTGGTAGTGCTGCTACTGTTACTAGTACTATTAACACTCTTCTACTACTCTTCCTGCTACTACTCTTACTACTACTACTACTACTACTACTACTACTACTACTACTACTACTACTACTACTACTACTACTACTCATGTAGTCCACCACGCTACCTCAGCAGAACAATGCAATGTAGAACTGGAAGCCATGTAGTCCACTATGCTACCTCAGCAGAACAATGCAACGTAGAATTACAAGCCATGTAGTCCACTATGCTACCTCAACAGAACAATGCAATGTAGAATTAGAAGCCATGTAGTCCACTATGCTACCTCAACACAACAATGCAATGTAGAACTATAAGTCATGTAGTCCACCACGCTACCTCAGCAGAACAATGCAATGTAGAACTGGAAGCCATGTAGTCCACTATGCTACCTCAAATAAGCGGGGGGTACGATTATTTGGTACTCGAGAGTAATGCGAGAATTCATCTTCTATACTTTGTCTTTTTTTTAGTTGGTCTGTGAAGTTAAACATGTGCCAGGGAAGATTCTTGTCCCAGGCGCACTTACCAATGACAAAGATGCAAGCTTTATATGCAGTGGGAGCGATTTTGCCTTCATCATGGGACGACAATATGAACAGCTTGGTGAATCCTTAAACGTGTCCACTCTTCCAGAAATTCAAGTCAGAATTGGGGAGAGATTCAGTTCCGCCAGAATAAGTTAGAGTAAGAAACAGTCAGCTGTAAGTTTATCTTCCACAGAAGCAGAGTATATTGCTTTGTCAAGCGCTACTCAAGAAGGAGTATGGCTACGTAGATTGTTAAACGATTTAAGTTTTTCTCAGTCAATGCCAACTGTTTTATTCGAGGACAATCAGGGTGTGATATCTTTAGCCAAGAACCCGAAAGATCACCCTCGCACTAAACATATCGACATCAAAGTTCACTTCGTTCGTGAGAAAGTGAGCACAGGCGAAATATCTTTAACATATTGTAAGTCAGAAGAGATGTTACGATTTTCTCAGTTTATCTGTCCGACAGACCCCTAGAAAGGGTAAACAGGCCCTGGTCATTACTACGATTTTCTTAGTTTATCTGTCCGACAGATCCCTAGAAAGAGTAAACAGACCCTGGTCATTACTACGATTTTCTCAGTTTATCTGTCCGACACACCTCTAGAAAGCGTAATCAGACCCTGGTCATTACTAAAATTTTCTCAGTTTATCTGTCCGACAGATCCCTAGAAAGAGTAAACAGACCCTGGTCATTACTACGATTTTCTTAGTTTATCTGTCCGACAGAGCTTTGTTTACCCTAAATCGTCCATCAACTCGTTCATTTATTCAACCACGTTCATAAAATCAGTCATATTTGAAGAATTTCACGGCGCGGCTGAGCAGTTAGGTGACCTTCGGAGTAGACCTAAATCTGCCAACCTAAGTCGGGGATTTAGGTGCTCGGTACCTAATTCTGTTAGATGCGTACCTAAAGTTAGGGTTGAACGAGAAACTCATTTAGTTTAAGTGCTCACTTATACCTAAAGTTAGGTGCTCACCTAGAACTTAGGAGTAACCGAGAAACCGGGCCCTGGGGAGTTCCTTAGTGCAAAACTAGGAACAGCGCAACATTTTCTTCTGGTCATAGAATTCCTAAGAACGGACGTGTGTGGGCAAAAGAAAGGAAGGTACTGCAAAAGAACCCCTTCTCTGTCCCCGTAAGAGGGTGTACGAATGAATACATCATTGAATTTGCGAAGCTACCGTCGGTTTTTGAGTTGTCTGTTAATGATGGCGCTCTCGTAGTGTTTCCTCCGTCTCAGGTTATTGGTGTTTGATGTCCATTCGTATCCAATTTATGGCTGATGTGCTACTGTTCTTCTGGTCTCAAATGACCCATTAGAGCATATTGTAAAAAGTTGGTCTATTGTGCCACTTTGCAAAAATTTCCTTGGGAATTAGAAGTGCTCAGAATGAGCTGAAATTAACACACAGCATTGCTTAGGCGTCCCTACAGACCATGGCGATCTCAAACGACCGATTAGAGTACAATGCAAAAAGTTGGTCTATCGTGCCACTTTGCAAAAATTGCCTTGGGAACTAAAAGTGCGCGGAATGGGTTCAAATTAACACACAGCATTGCTTAGGCGTCCCTAGAGACCATGGCGGTTTCCGCCGTCATGAGGGCCTCGTCCTTGTGGGGAGGGTGATAGCGCCATCAAGGTACAGTCCTACAATAAAGTAGGCAACTGACGCCGCAAGGGTCACCCTGCATGACAAGAGATGATCAGGCACTCCGCCAGTTCTACCAAACAGCCGTCTTAAGGATCCGTACCCTGTCCCCAATAGTCGGAAGCTAACACCATATCCTGATAATTAAAGTTAATTTATATCGTTGGTACCTCCCTTTCGTTTAAGCCCTTTGGTTTAAAAGTATCCAATTTGTGTTGCCAAAATGATTCACAGCTTACTTTTCTAAGAGGAATCAGCGACCAGGCTGGGCTGGATACATGACACACATTTCAACAGGGATTTACCCTGGGAAATTTAATGTGGTAATGCTTCCTATAATTGATATGGATATGACTGATATGACATGTATCTTTTCCACTCTGCAGTTCATCATTAAGTAGGCCCCATAGATGAAGATTGACACTCCAGTTGTAACTTTCGATCAGCCTCTGTGGATAAAGGCCATAGAAATAATTCAGTCCAAGACTTAGAGGGTTGTTGCTGTTCTCGGAGGATTCCACTGTATTATCAACAACTGACTGTATTATCAACAACTGTATCATCAACAACTGTATTATCAACACCTGACTGTATTATCAACAACTGACTGTATTATCAACAACAGTATTATCAACAACTGTATTATCAACAACTGTATTATCAACAACTGTATTATCAACAACTGACTGTATTATCAACAACTGTATCATCAACAACTGTATTATCAACACCTGACTGTATTATCAACAACTGACTGTATTATCAACAACAGTATTATCAACAACTGTATTATCAACAACTGTATTATAGATTCACGCAATGACAAGAACAAAGAGCGACGTGTTCGAGGGTATGGTTTGACAAATAAGAGTACTTCTTAGACACTTAAAACATATTACTTCAGAGCTAAACATAAAGATTCCTAGCACAAAGTCGTTTGAACTACACTGACTCCTATCTAACAATACGTTCCAATCACAACACCTTCGCTTTAATTCTAATTTACAAATTTCTTAAATGCTGATGTCACCAATGTTAGCCTCGATTTAGGTTTGAGGAATTAACAGATATTGTTTATTCGCAGGGGCTCTACTTTTTGCCTGTATCACCTTGCACTCACAAACGAACCAAACACTATTAAAGAAGCTTTAAACAGCAAAGAAGCCGAAGAATGACAAAGGGCTTTAGATTCTGAATTTAATTCTCTAACTGAAATGAACACGTGGGATCTTGTTCAACTGCTTGATGGAAGAGAGGCTATTGGTTGCTGTTGGATCTTTAAGAGAAAACTGGGTGAAAACGGTAGCACAGAACGCTACAAAGCTCGACTAGTGGCAAAAGGTTATTCTCAGAAACATGGAGTGGACTATGGTGAGACATTTGCTCTAAAAACAGCTTTTGGTGCTATTCTAAACGCATTGTGCACCATGGAATGTACGCATTCCAAGCATGCAAGTGTCAGTTAAAACAGCTTTTGGTGCTATTTTAAACGCATTGTGCACCATGGAGTATATGCATTCCAAGCATGCAAGTGTCACTAAAAACAACTTTTGGTGCCATTCTTAACGCATTGTGCACAATGGAATGTACGCATTCCAAGCATGCAATTGTCACTAAAAACCGCTTTTGGTGCTATTCTAAACACATTGTGCACCATGGAATGTACCATTCCAAGGTCATGGAAGTAAGTGGTTAAGAATGGTTAAGAAGTGCTGTCTTATTTAGACTTAAATTCTTTCCTACTTGATCTTCGATACCTTCTAACGCAATGGCTGTCCTTTGGCTTCAAAAATGTTCCAAAGGGAAATCTACATTTCGAAAGATCATCTAACGTCGACCCTACTAGGACTCGAACCTTTAATCTGCTGATCAGTAGTCAGACGCCTGATCCATTGGGCCATAGGCTCATGGAAGTAAGTGGTTAAGAATGGTTAAGAAGTGCAGTCTTATTTAGACTTAAATTCGAATCCTAAGTACAACAATGCATATTCCTATAGCTCCAACTGGGTCAACAAAAGAAAATTTTACTAAGGATATGTAGCAAAAATGTGGTCCGTAGACATGGCGTATATATTTACCGTCAGCCCCCCAATTCTCTCCTCAAAAATCAATAGGCTTTTCTTAAGCCAGGGGACCAACTTATTTTGCCCCGTGGTTCAAATTATCATCTGTGGAGTCAAGCGGGGCCGCAGGAAATTTTTGCACTAGGATTATTTGAACCAATATCACTGCGGGTCCATCATGAGGGTAGCTTTTATTTTCAGCTTCGAAGATTGTTACTGTTTGCGTTGCTGTCGTCAAACTCCATAAATAGAATATTAGAATGCTCGACAGTTTGATTTCTAAATGTCACTGTACTACTATCTAATATGGGATAGACGATCAGGTTAAAACAAAAGCAATCTTGATGAATTTCTGTAAAACTGGTTATGTTATAATTTGCAGCAACGAACCAGCTGGATGTTCACAGGAGATAAGAGGAGTCTTGAGTTCTTTTAGTTTTACAAAATAGATCTTAATGGCCATATCATTAACTCAAGGATCCGAATGAAATATTTTACGTCGATGGTCCTTATTATAACATTCCACGCCATGCTTATCTATACAGTACGTTTTTATGCATGAAGTTATTTGAACTAACAACGTCCAAGCTATTTTATAATCTTCACCAATTTAACTCTAGTTTTCACTTGAAAATGGCAGTAGTGGATGCCGAAACATTGAGTAGAATACAAATCAAATAAAGCTTTACTATTACACGCTGGTTATCATTAGCAGTATAAAAACTCTTAGACGACAAGTGCACTTTCAGACAATTGGAGCGAGTTGCTATTTAGATCGGGTTTTGATATTCATGGTGTTGATCTAGGCTTTTGGCATTACTGAACTACATAATGTGTTCTTATTGAGCTGAGAAAGAGACGTGAATGAGGAAAGATTTATTCCTTTGACACTCTGCCCAGCACGTGCTTCTTCCATCAGGTTAGCTGTATTCTCTTTGAAAGATTGTGCGACCCCCGTCTCCACAGCTGTGGAACAGCGTAATGACCAACAACAATGGAAGTTCACGCGATGTTTTCTTGTTCGATCGATCAGCAGTAAAACTGTTTCTGGACTTCTAAAAGTTGCGGCAACGATCCACGTTGCTGTTTTATAAGTGCCTGAAACTCGGGAAGGTTCCCCTAGCATCATCCTTATCTTAGAGACCCAGCCTATACTCCGCACCATTGGTCGAAGTGAAGACGCTGCAGTTTCAGTTTATAATAAACTTTATCAGTGAAGAAGAAAGTGGACCTATATTTCGTTTTGGTTAATTTAACATGGTTTTAATTGTTTAAATAACTTTTTTTTACATATTCTGCTTATTTCTATGGACTACTCACTCACCATCATTTCATAGAATTATGCTGAGTACTTTTAAGAAAGTACAAATCAATTAAGTAATTAGTATCACAAAATCTAGGTTTATAATCAGTTCCGTTTCAGCAGAATTGGAGTTGACAAGCATGTTGCTAATGAGCAGTTAACATCGCGTGATGCTCTGATAGCACGCTTACAGGCTAACACGAGTTTCTCCATACATACCATGTACATTATGTTGAAATCCCATGTATCTACTGCACAAGATTACCATGCACATTAACTAAAACTCCTGCCAATCATTTTGTCATTTGCTTGTTCCCAGTATGCATAATTTGGTGCACCATAAAAATTTGAGGTCCTCCCATAAATCAGGGTGGAACCAAAAAAGCAAAAGTCTAGGTTCACTTAATGAGACGAGAATGACCAAAACTAATGCAACAGTTGAATATAAATGATTGTAATTGATAACAAGAATAAAAAATGGCAAATTGATGACCGATTGGTACTCAGTAAAGTCTTTACATAATTATCACATCACAAAAACAATCAAAATAGTTCACATCCAATGATGATACAGTCTACCTGAATTCAGTGGATTTGCTTTCTCAAATGGATGGTCATGTTATAAAAGAGTGAGGTTTTGAGAAAAATTAATTAAAATAAATACAATGGCCATCCATTTGAGTGTGTATAAAGCTAGTGATCTGTTTTACAAGGAAATATGTAGAAATTTCGCCTTTTATCAAACGTGCCTGACAACAGACAGCCGCCACAGAAGCATACAGTAGATGGTAAATATTTGGGATAACAAGAGTAAGAATGCAGAGAAATTACCAAAAACGACATTCAATTTCTTTTATAAGCTTTAAGCTACCAGACGTAGTAATTAAAAGGTATTCCTTCACGAAATGACATGCCTTCCCTTTAAATGGTAGACCTACAAAAAAGCGTTCAAAAATTGTGAACAAATTGGAGTCATTATGATGTGAACTGCTGTATTCGTTTAACCGTTCAAAATCTTGTTAACTCTGATGTATGCTGTTATCCCTTGATGCTATCGTTTCTCATAACCGGAAACCTCTTCTTCCTCCATACAGTTCCGTCTGGTGCGCCAACAGATGTCGTGATCATTGGGGATTCTCCTACATCTTTGAGTATCAAATGGAAGGTGAGTGACTTCAATATAAGTTGACATTTCATGGAAATTATCCATTTCGGAAAGATAAAATTACCTTGATCATATCGGATGCCAACAAACTGACCCGTTTCGGAAAGAAATCATTACCTTGATCATATCGGATGCCAACAAACTTACCCGTTTCGGAAAGAAATCATTACCTTGATCACATTGGATGCCAACAGACTTAGCCGTTTCGGAAAGAAATCATTACCTTGATCATATCGGATGCCAACAAAATTATCCATTTCGGAAAGATAAAATTACCTTGATCATATCGGATGCCAACAAACTGACCCGTTTCGGAAAGAAATATGAAAAGAATGCCCATATGTTCTAACTTTGTTTCTCGATTATTCCTACTCATTGCCTTGGAATAAAAATTCTCTCTTAATCTCTAAATTTTTATTCCCTATACTTTTTAAGAAATTATCAATATTTATAGCCGAATAGCAAAAACTAATACCTCCGAAATATCGGAAACGAATAAACCTTGACACGATATTGAATGCTCAAGAGGAGCTTTCAGAATGAAGGCAATAATTGAAAGATAGTATCTGACATGAAAAGAATGCCCATATGTTCTAACTTTGTTTCCCGATTTTTTTGATATGGCAGTTTGTGTTATTTGTGTAATTTTATCAGTAAGTATAAGATATTACAGTAAGGTAATCCAATAATTTAGTCTGCTTGTTAACGGTTGTAACATGAAAAATATGGTTTCTGTGCTTTTCTAAAAGTTGTTGGTTTTTATAATGATGTGTTTTTAGATATGGCAGTTTGTGTTATTTGAGTATTTTTATTGGGAAACATTTATGTGACAGGAAACTAATCCTCTAGCTATTTTGCGCATTAGTGGTTTGAAATAGAAAGATATAGGTGCTGTGCTTGCGAGAGCCTGAACAACCATGTCACAAGGACAGGATCTTTAGAAAGCATTACATCATCGTTATCGTCGTTAGATGTCACCAATCAAAAGAAGAAAAAAGTTAGTGCTTAACTGCCGAAATTAGAACTTAAAAACTTTAGGGGAAAAAATTATGAATGGCAGGAATTCTGGGATGGCTTTTTAAGTGCCATAAATGACAATGACGATTTACCCGATGTGGACAAGTTGAAGTATTTCAGATGTTTTTTAGAGGAACTGGCAAAAAGCGCCATATCGGGAATACAAATGGGGGTCCTCTGCGACAATTTTCCACTTCCATTACAATCTGTCCTCTGCTACCTTTTCCAAAACAATCAGTCCTCTGCAACCTCTTCTATAACAATCTGTGTTCTGCAATCATTTTAATAACAATCAGTCCTCTACAACCTTCTCCATAGTATTTTTTTCCTCTGCTACCACTTTTCTAATATTCTTTCTTTTGAAAAATCTTTCAAACAACCGATTCAATACGAAGTCTTCTAAAACATTCTCTGTTTTGCAAACTCGTTCTTAAAAGTCTGTCTTCAGCTACCTTTTCCAAACAAGGGCTACGTACACCAATATTGCAGCTCTCAGGGCCAATAAGAGGTGAGAATTACCAACGTCTTAATTAAATAACTTTGCACTGAAAAGGAAGGGTTAGAAACTGTCAACATGAACGGGGACATCGTAATAAACGGGAGGTATTCTTTGCTTGATTAGAGAACCTAAACATTTCTAAGAATGTTGTTTTTCGTGAACTTCTCCACTATATAAAAAGGTATCATAAAAGGTTACGAAATAAGTCACCTTTTCTTTCTAGTATTCTGTATAAGCTGAGGAAAACAAATTTAAGGCATATTTGACATAGTTTGCATACACTAGATGCGTACATTCCATGGTGCACAAAGCGTTGAAAATAGGCTAAATAGGCATGTTTGACATAGTTTGCATACACTAGATGCGTACATTCCATGGTGCACAACGCGTTCAAAATAGGCTTATAAAGCATATTTGAAATAGTTTGCATACACGAGATGCGTAAATTCCATGGTGCACAAAGAGTTCAAAATAGGCTCATAAGGCATATTTGACATAGTTTGCATACACTAGATGCGTACATTCCATGGTGCACAGAGCGGATTATTGTGGACCATTTGTTGCCCGGGAGGGCTTTAAGTTATGGATTGCCTTGTTCACTTGCAGTTCTACTAGGGCGGTTCACCTGGAGGTAGTTAAGAGTCTATCTGTACCAACATTTATCCAAGCATTTCGACGCTTTGCAGCAAGAAGGAATTATTGTCACACCATTCTCAGTGACAACTCCAAGACATTTCGAGGCGCCAGCAGAATCTTGCATGGAGAAATTAAGTGGTTATTCATCCCAGAACGCAGTCCACATTGGGGAGGATTCTGGGAACGCATGGTACTGAGACACGTTATCTCACTTTTTCCTTCGATGTGGAAAATTTATGACAGTCAAAATTACAAAGTAACACAATCTAAAATACTTACGAAAGTCTGTTAATCAGGTACGCAGGCAAGGGGGCGCGCGGTGGGGCTGTCCCCGCCCAATAAGCAAAACTTGCCCACATTTGCCTCCCCCCCCCCGGAAAAATCCTTAAGGGCTTTTAAAAGATGGTCCACTTGTTTCAATTCACTTATGCAATGAGATAAGAAAGACGAGAAGTCCAAGTCTCTCAAATGCAATTTTGAGCCTGCAACGTTTTAATTCAAAGAGTTTTGTAATGTATGGGAAGAAAAAGAATCCAAAGAAATGTATTGAACCAGAGATTATGTGTTGTGAATTTAAGTGCGTATCTTGACGTTAAGTGCTACTGTTAGTGAGTGGATTTCTCGTAATAATGTTAATGTTTTAAATCAACAAATGTTGTAATGAATGGTAGAAACAAAGAATGCAAAGAAACGTGTTGAACTGAAGATTCTGTGTTGTGAATTCAAGTGCGTACCTTGATGTTAAGTGCTACTGTTAGTGAGTGGATTTCTCGACTCTTTAATAATAGAAGAACTTTTCATCAGTAAGGGCTTGCAGAAGGACGTTCAACGATGTTCGAATCTAAGGGACATGTGCAATAGAGCCTGAAAATATTGTCCTGCTTTCCGAAGTCTCTTCGACACGATTAGCATAAGTCTTTACATTGTCAGTTTTGATATATGAACTGAAGCAGTAATTAGAAATCGAAACTCTCGCAACATAGAAAGATTATCAAAGAATCATCATGATGATATATCTATCGACAATAGCAAGCACGTACTCAACCTCTCGAATTATGAAGACAACCTCCTATGAAATGCTGTATAACTTGTAATTTGTTTCATTTAACAAATTGATTTTAAAATAAAACATACGGATTTCAGGTTCAAATCAGTGCAAAATCGGGTGTGTCAAAATTTGAGTAACAGGACTATCTTTGTTTGAAGTAAATCGCATTGCTAAAAAGCAATTGTAAAAACACACGTAGACTACCTCCTATGAATTGATGTATATCTTGTGATTTGTTTCATTTAACATATTGATTTTGAAATTAAACAAACGGATTTCAGTTACAAATTAGAGCAAAATGGAAATATGCCTTTTAGTTGCACAATACCATATAGTTTCTGATGCCAGATATGCCTTTCAAATTACACAATACCGGATAGATTCTGATACCAGATATGCCTTTCAGTAACATGGTCCAGGATATACTGATACCAAATATGCCTTTTAGTTGCATAATACCAGATATGCCTTTCAGTTACACACCACCAGATAGTTTCTGATACCAGATATGCCTTTCAGTTACACACCACCAGATAGTTTCTGATGCCAGATATGCCTTTCAGTTGCACAATACCAGATAGTTTCTGATACTACTATCAAATGTAATAATTCCTGTTAATATCACACACAGATTTCACACTGACACATGAAGAGAAACATGAATATGAGAAACAACAACTCACACAGCCCAAAGCGACTATATGTACCTTTTCCGACTCGCAATATCGAAGTGACTAAGAGATCACTTTACTATCAACTGTAATATTTCTTGTAAACCTCACACACAGATTTCACACAGACACATGAAGAAATACATGAATATTACCTCCAACAAATCACACAACGCAAAGCCAATATATCTACTGTTTCCGACTGGCAACGCTTTGTCATCATCTCTTTCTAATAGAGCGACTAGACGATTGAACAGTTGTAACGGGTCAATTACAACAAATGCTTTTTTTACCTTGATAACACTTTGAAGACTCTCCAAGGTGATAACTTTCTCGCTCCGCTTTATTTTAGCCCCTGATACTTTCATATCGTCAAGTTTTTCTTGGATTCTTTTCCCGACTGATTCACAGTTGTCACAGTTCACAGTTCACAGTTCCGCTGTCAACAGCAACTAAGCCTGTTGCAATGCATTTTAGTGATGGTTCGTTCAAGTCAAATATAGGGAGAGTTTGGGGCAGTAAAGATTAGGCAATTTCATTCCAAAGGGGTTAAATACTAGAGAGGTTGTTGATTGAGTAGTTTGAATTATCACTATTTTTAGATTTGGTTCTCTCCCCTTCAATGTTTCCTTTCTTTTATCATCCATCTACTGTTTTCAACGTGTTTCTTATTTGTTGAGGTTTGGTTTATGTTAATTGGTAGTCTCATTAGCATCATAACTTTTTCCTTTTTAGTGTGCTACCACCACCTTCCTATTTTCCATAACTACTTAACATTTCTATTGTTGAACGAAAGGGAGTCGGTAGGGTTCTTCTCGAAGCAAGCCAAAGTAGAACCTTTTTTATTTACTGTAAAATGTTAGAGAAACCATTCTGCACAAAATGATTTTCGACATTTTGAAAGAAAGTCTTAAAAACTTCTCAATTTGTTCTTAATTGTGAATGCTAGAGAGCGTTCTTATTCCCAATATTCCAGTCCCGAAGTAGGCCTACAGGTACCAGATCAAAAATGGAGGAAGTACAATCATATTAGATAGTAAAAGCAAAAAAAAATCTAAAATGATATGCGTACACGTCTAAGCAATTGATCTTCGAATGTTCTTCTACTGAACGTAGTCCTGCAGATATTCAGGGCTTCTTCTGGTTCGTCCTGCTCTCTGAATTGGGTTCGTGTTTTCCTGTTCTTGATCTGTATGTGAAACAGTGGTGTTCTGTTGCGGTGGTACAACAAACTCAATTTCTTCCTCTACATTAACTATTTCTCTCTCCTTTGGGAAATTTGCAGCTGTTGATGTTGGGACTTTGTAGAGCTTCACATGTGAGGAATTTCGTTTGATGACTTTGCCAGCAGGATTTTCCATGACAAAAAAAAAACAATTAACAAACATAGAAAAAAGTAAAGAAACAGAAATAAAACTGAATCAAAGAAAAAAATGAAGAAAACTAGAGCGTGAAACAAGAGAGAAAAGTCGTGTAACTCCAGATTGTTTATATTTCATTTTTTGGTTCTTTGTTGCAAAGTATTTTTTCTTGGAGGTTGTCACAGTCCCATTCTTCAGTTTGCAATCCTTCTAAATATCACATTCTGCTTAATGTGATATATGCTTGACCATTGGCAAAATTTCTTACCCTGATAGATAACCGCTTGATCCAAGATATACATGACTATAAGAGACAACATATCACCGAGGCGTCCAATAGATCTATCTGTTATGAACTGTCAATGTTGCGCATAATCACAAGGAGACATAACATGACTATCACATACAACAAGGACTGATAGTAACATACAGACAACATTGTGACATAGTAAAATATATATCAGTATAAAGGACAACACATCACAGAGCCGTACAGTAATTTACTTTGTTATGGACTGTCAATGTTGCGCATAAACACAAGGAGACATAACATGGCTATCACATACAACAAAGACTGATAATTGGGAATTAAAAGTGCTCAGAATGAGCTGAAATTAATACACAGCAATGCTTAGGCGTCCCTAGAGACCATGGCGGTCCCAAGTGACCCATCAGAGAACATTAAAAAACTTTGGTCTATTGTGCCACTTTGCAAAAAATGCCTTGGGATTCAAAAGTGCTCAGAATGAGCTGAAATTAATACACAGCAATGCTTAGGCGTCCCTTGGGACAATGGCAGTCTCAAATGACCCATTAGAGAACATTGAAAATATTTGGTCTATTGTGCCACTTTGCAAAAAATGCCTTGGGAACCGGCTAACGGAACCGACTAACCGACTGAGCGACTAACGGAACCGACCACACGACACCACCAAGTCGGGTGGGCAGCAAGCCAAACAACCACCGAGTCGGGTGGGCAGCCAACCACCGAGTCGGGTGTGTAGCCAACTAACCGACTAACGGAACCGGCTAACCCGCTGACCGACTAACGGAACCGACTAGCCGACTGACCGACTAACGGAACCAACTAACCGACTGACCGACTAACGGAACCGACTCGGGTGGGCAGCCAACCACCGAGTCGTGTGTGTAGCCAACTACGAAGACGACATTTACAAATATGCTGAAATGGTTGACCCAGTGTCAGCTCAATCACTTCAGCCTGCCTCTCTGCTACCTTTTGTTAGGAAGTATGGACAGATCCCATGGGACGGAACCAAAACCGAGCAGGAGTGGAGGAGGCAGAGCCTCATCGATATTGAAAACGTCAAAACAATGGATGCCGTGACCTGCTGGTGTTTGGTATTGGTGAAAAAAAAATGCTGCCGGAACAGAATTTGTATCCTAACCTGAAACCGGCAGTATTATTTATTTCCACTGTTCCATTTTTTATTGATATAGATATGGAAGAAATTATAACGTATGGAGCTCGTCGCCTTGACGAGGGTTCCTACACCTTTTTAG
Organism: Alatinidae sp. Z8VKAUB7J3; assembly: GCA_010016025.2. NCBI lineage: Eukaryota > Metazoa > Cnidaria > Cubozoa > Carybdeida > Alatinidae > Alatinidae sp. Z8VKAUB7J3. The sequence goes on along the minus strand of JAAAKM020721499.1, from coordinate 101,162,042 downwards.
ATACATTCACATTGGACCCTGCCACCAAATATGTCTTTGATAACTGTATGGATTGTGAGCTCTATTTGTTGTCCTTTCTTGTTGCATTGGCAGAAGAAGGTTGGTCAGTGTACGAATATTTATTGGGGAAACGCATGAAAACTATTACGAGAACCGCGCATTTTCAACCGCAGAAGAGCAATCATCGGAAAATGTTCGTCATCAAACACCATGGAAAGAATTAATCTTCAACATCAAATCAAAGAATTAATCTTCAACATAAAATCAAAGAATTAATCTTCAACATCAAATAAAAGAATTAATCTTCAACATAAAATCAAAGAATTAATCTTCAACATCAAATCAAAGAATTAATCTTCAACATCAAATCAAAGAATTAATCTTCAACATAAAATCAAAGAATTAATCTTCAACATCAAATCAAAGAATTAATCTTCAACATCAAATCAAAGAATTAATCTTCAACATCAAATCAAAGAATTAATCTTCAACATCAAATCAAAACTCAGATCCCTGCAAGCTACTGATCAAGAGGTACGCCGATGAGCTGCTCGAGGAGAAAAGGCTAGAGATTTTTAACGCGACGTTCCGAGAGTGCAACGATCTTAACGAGTATAAGAGCAAAATCTCGGATGGGATTCAAATGTACTTTGCAAAGGAAGCAAAAACATTTCGAGAGGAGATCCTTCAGACACTTTTCCTTCATGGTCTTCCAGAAGAATTGAGAGCAGAAATCGTGTTGCGTGAGTATAAGGATTTTTCTTCTCTAGTAACATTGACCAAGAAGTTAATAAGAACTATCTTTAGAGACCTCACTGTACTCGATCAGTGTGGAAATACCTTTTCGTACTTGCGCCAACGTTTTGCACTCGCTGTCTACCGTTTGACAGATGACGCACTTGGCCTCGTCCATTTCCATCTGAATTATCCCAGCTCAACACTATAAAGGAAGGAGAGAGTTTGTACATCTTCATGAAAATAAGGGTAAATTCTGAAAGACAAGGAACTATTATGTTATGAATTGATGAATTTTGTGTGATGACATCTTTCTTGTTGTTGAGAAACGATATGAAGTCTTTGTCTAATTTTCACGTTAGTAATTATTAAAACGTTTCTATGAAAAGATAAACATCTCGGGCTCATTTATATCATGTTTTTGATCAAGTACGTCGGATATTAAGTTCGGTTAAATGTTTACAACGTACGTGATGCGGTTGGTAGGCTCCCATTGTTGTCCAAAAAGCTCCCAACTGACTTGTAAGCTGTTACTCGAAAACTCGTCTGTGTATCTATCAAAGGTCCTTTGCATCGCTCACTTGAATAAAATAATAATAACTGATAATTTAGCAGTCAGCTGGTGTTATCCATATTCATATTGTTCTTTGATTTCGTATGATATTAGGTATCAGAAGCCACAGGTGTCGTTTAGGCCTGTCAATTGATGAAACGGAGTTATTACTGCCTCATACGATCCCAGTCATCGAAACCCAGGAGAAACGAAACTCGTGGGCAGAACCGATGATTCCGCATTCTCACAGTTACTGCATTTCTAGCCTAGGTACTTGTACATCAAGACCATGCCAGTACCATGCAATAGGAACTTAGATCTTGTATATATAGATAGGATTCTTAGTGTCGATTTCAGATTAAGATTCAGAGGATGATGGTGTAAACACACGGGCCCACACTGAAGGCCAGTGTTGAGGTTGGGGCTGAGGAGGCAAACTCTGACAACGGGGGGGCTGTTTTGCCTCACTCCTTAGTATTTGGTAGAGTTTTTTGGTGGTGAAATTGGGGGGGCCTAGTGCCTTAAGGGAGTCGTGATGCTTTCTAATGGTTGCGAGAAGGGATTGATAGTGTGGGGGTTGATTTGAGTATATTGAGGGATGGCTGTTATCCCATAACTCAGGCCAAAACCTGCGGAGGGGCTGAGCCAGCCAAAAACGAGCTTGTTGTCCCAATCAAACCTGTGGTCGTTTGTCCAACAGTGATCTGCGATTTCATACCCTTGCGTGTTTCCTTTTTCTACGGCTTTTCTATGTTCAGTGATCCTTTGCTTCAGCGATCTTTTAGATTCTCCTATGTAGGTTGCTGTACAGTCGTTGCAACTTACTTGATAGACAATGTTGTTCTTTTCATCTTGGGGAACCGGGTCCTTGGGCTTGGAAAGTTGGTTTCGTAGAGTTGAGGTGGTGTAGAAGCTGCAGCGGATGTTGTGTTTTGAGAGTGTTCTTCTCGCCGGCGAGGTCACCGATATCCGCCCCCGTGCCCGGCTCGACAGTCACCGGCTGATCGCGGAATTCATGGTCCTCGCCAATGTCGCCGCCGCCGAGACGCCGATTGCCAAGAAGGTGCCGCAGCGCTTCCGGGTGCCCGAGGAACCGCCGCAGGACAGGCCGGAGTCCTTGCGCGACACCGCCGATGCCGCCGGGCTGACGCTGGCCGACGCAAGGGCGGAGGGGCAACAAGGGCCGCCGTTGGGATCCATCGGCCAGATGCTGGACGCATCGGGCCGCTCTCCCGCCCTAGTAAAAACCTCCCTGCGTGATAGGATGTTGAGTCGCCACTTAACACATCACACAAGGAGGTCTTCGTGGCCGACCTGCAGCGGACGTTCGCCTTCAAGCCGTTCGAGCCCGTCCACACCGAGTACTCGTTCAAGTACCTGAACGAAGACGTGCTCCGCATGGCGGAGGAGACGGGCTTCGCGGTCGACGCGCGCGAGGCCGACCTCGTGGGCGGCACCGGGGGCGGCGGCGATCTTGAGGGCGCCGCGTTCGCCGAACTACTCGTCGTAGGCGACGTGGACCGTGCCCATCTAAGTAGTATCTAAGCCACCTACGCATAGCAGCTTGCAAACTCATGACACAGTGCGTCCAACTGATGGACCCCGATCTGCTGTTGCGCGCCGACGAGAGAATACCGGAGTCCTTGTTACCGCCTGGGGGGGCGGCGACGTGATTGACACACCTGGAGCAAATAGAACTATGTTGGGAACCTCACGAAGGGTCACACTCTGGTTTGGAGTTGGATCCTCCATGATCGCCCTCGGCCTCGTTGGCTGTGGGGGGCATAGCAGGTCGAAGCGCGGCGCTGCCGTCGCACCCAACGAGGTGTAGCGGGACTTGGCGCCCTTCACCTTGACCCCGTCGAGGGCGGCGACGAGCGCTTCGGCGGTCGCTCGGGCGTCGGCGACGATGCCGAGATCGACTGGCGCTCCGGACGTGAGCTCCTCGGCCTCGAGATCGACCTGGACGAGGGTCGCATCGTCGGCGAAGCGGCGGCCCATGCCGAAGATCCAGTTGAAGCGGCCACCGATCATCACGACCACGTCGGCGCCGCCGATCGCCAGGGAGCGCGCCGCGTTCGCGAAGCTCGGGTGGTCGTCCGGGATCGTATACACCAGGTGGTGGAAAATGGGCACCCTCTTGTGCGTAGCACTGTTCAAAAGTGAGTTGTTTATCAGAATGAACTATGAATAATATAAGAAAAGAGATAAGAGTGTGAAAATAGAAAGAAAAAAGGAAACTAGGAATTTGATTAACAGCCAAAGAGCTCGGCCCTCATGCAGACAGCCTGAATCTCCATGTGCCCGCACATGATTTTAGGACGAGGTGGGGTGAGGGCGAAAGCCATAAAAAATATTTGAAAGCTCGCCTCAAGAATTACATAGCTGTATAAAATATGCATAACACTTGACTTCAACAACAACCACACTAATCCTCCATCCGCATAAGCTGTTTCAGATGAGCAGTCATGCGGTCAATGATTTCATCAGTGCCCGCGTCAGGCTGAGCCCATTCAGCGATGCGCTGGCACTCTGGATCAGTTTCCGCAAGACGCACTGCATCTCGCTTGAGTCTGGCCCAACGCTGCTCTTGCTTTTGCTCTAGGAGAGTGCGCATCGGTCGTACATAGCGCGTAACGCATCACGCACGTTCCCGTTGTGGTCGTGATACAGAGTTCCCAGTTCCGTTAACGAAACATGAGATAGTTTCTTTTCACGTTAAACCAGTTTAAATCTCATTGCCTTTCGTTGCGTTTAATAGCGCAGTGCATCTCACTCTTAAAACGTGTTTTCCTGCAAGCATATAGCCGTTAAAATCTTCAGAAAAGTTATTCCTCTACTGAATACGGACTAATGAAAATTTATGCCTAAACTATGTAGAACCGAGGGGCAATTCATTCTTTGGAAATCTCATACACCTTTGCTAGAAATCCCATTGTTTTCACGGAAACCTCGTGCACCCCCTTAAAGAGTGAAATGCATGGTGGCCGACTTCAGGCGGGTCTGGTGGAACATCGGACGGCTATCCGAGGCTGCGGGCGGTCAACTGCGCGCGGGGAACAGGCCGGCCGGGCGCAGGCTCAGCACACCGGCCAGCATGGCGTAGATCGCAACCGCCGCCAGTTCGGGCGCCAGCACGGCGCCGAACGTCTGCACGAAGCCGGTCAGCAGCGGTTCGAACCCGGCCTGCACCTTGCGGTTTCCGGTTGCCGTCAGAGTTGCCATGGTGCGGCCGTGAAAGCTGCCTTCCATGACCACGACGGCCGGTTGCGTCGACGTGCTCACCGTGCAGCAGACCACCGTCGACATGCAGAGCCGGCCAGGCATCCGGACCATCGACACGACGAACATCGTCTACGCCCTCCCCCTCCAGGGAGCGTGGGCGATCGAGTTGCAGGGCGACGTCGAGGTCGCGGTCAACGCGGGGTTCATCAACTTCCGCCGCGCCCTGCCCCTGACCATTCGTATCGAGGACATGCGCGTCGAAGCCGACATCCAGCTCGACGACTCACTCACTGGGTCAGCGCAGAACGGCTTCGTGTTCGACCCGGTCGCCGCCCTTCAAGTTGCCGAAGTTGTGTTGCAACGTGTTTTGCCTTCACCACATCGCCAGTATTCGCAGCGGCCAGTCCTACAGTCAACAAGATGTTGGCTTGTGTTATGCCCGGCTCCATGTTCTCGGCGTCGTCCAAGAGCTCGTTAGCGTGGTGCCATTGCTCAGTCTCGATGATGTACCGAGCCTTCATGGAAGCATGCGTTCGGTTTACATGAGCTTCTCCACTCTCATGCGCAGCTTTTTTGGCAAGGGCTACTTTTTCGTTGGCCTTTGCGTATTGTCCCAGCTGTGTGGGGAATTGGCGCTGGCGCAGGCGCTGGTCTACCTGGCACTGGCACCCAAATCCAATGCGGTTTATGCCGGGTATAAGGCCGCGCGGCGGGGCGCCAAGAAAACCGGATCGGAAATGCCTCCCAAACATATCCTGAATGCGCCAACACGGTTGATGTAGGATCAGGGCTATGGGTCGGGCTATGCCTATGATCATGATGCCGAGGACGGGTTTTCTGGGCAAAACTATTTCCCCGACAAAGAGGAGCGTCCGCAGTATTACGCGCCGGTGGAACGTGGATTTGAGCGTGCCATAGCAACAGGGGGTAGATTTAAGGACAGACTATGCCAGTTTTTACCATCACCAAGGCTGATGAACATGCCGCTTTCAGTGCCTGCATAAAGCATCCCCGCGCGCTCAGTGTCTTCTCTTACCACTCTGACAAACGCGTCTTCGGGCAAGCCCTTATCAATACGAGTCCAACGCTTACCATAATTTTGCGTTTTGTAGATATAAGGGGCGTAGTCATTCAATTTATATCCGGTTACAGCCACATATGCTTTGCCTTGAGCATGAACACTCAGGTCAATGGCGTTTACCTGCGTCAATAAGTGTTTGAATATCTTTAAATACGTGCGAGTTAACTTTGGTACTATTCCACTTTGGTTGTTGCGTGGGTTTGAAGTCATTTTTTTCGTCTTTCTTTACCACAGGCTATGCTGATTTGGATGTTTTGTTGTATCCCGATTTGGTCCTCTCCACTCGTGTAATTTACGCGGAATTTCAGCGTTATTTCTATTACTCTGCTGATGTACTATTTGTACCCTCATTTTTGCTTTCTGCTACCTAGTCAGGCACATAAGCAGGAATATATTTTGACGGGGTTATAGAAAGCCATAGGTTGGGACCCGCGTGATGAAAAAGACGAACAAACTCGTCAAAAAGACGCGTGGGTTATTTCACAACGCGCTCATGCAGTTGCCAATGGCGTACCATAACGCTCCGCCTGAATGAGCGCCATCGTGACTGCCTTAACCTGCTCAAGGCCAGTACGTTTGGCAAAATTTTCATGGGCTTGGCGGCGCTCCTGGAGATAAGACAGTTCCGCTGTCGTAAGGGTAAGCTCTTCCGCCAGTTCCGGGGACTGCAAACCGACTTCAACCGCCACTTTCTTAAGAGATGTGTTCCACGGAGACGCGGATACCACCGTGCCACACGAAAATGCCCAGCGGTTCCAGCAACTGATGCGGGATGCGGGCAATGCCTGTGAGCTGGTGACCTACCCGGGCGCCAAGCATGGCTTCTTCAATCGGGGACGGCCGCAAAGCCAATATGAAGATACAACGCGCCGCCTCGACGCGTTCCTCGATGACAAAGTCCGGCAGAGCCACAAGGAGGCGTCGCCGTTGTGTGTCGTGATGGCAGATATCGATCACTTCAAGAAGATCAATGATGGCTTCGGACATCAGGCCGTGCAACCCGAATCTTCTAATAATCGTCTTTTAATATAATTATATTGATCCTTATGTAAACTCTTAGAGACGACCTGGCTGCAACCTACGATTATGACATCATTGATCAATCTTATACATGAAAAAAGCAGTTTTTCATTCAAAATTGTTTATATTTTTAAAATCACTTTTTTATTTCAAAAGGTTTTTAACCATAACAATTTCCTTTAAAATGAACCCTTGAACAGCTCTTCACGATGTTCCAATGTCAAGCTCTTTGAGGAGAAAGACTAAGAAACAAAGATACCATATTGCCTCTCGTTCTCAACCAGCCGCGGTGGCGACTGGATCGACCGGAACGTGGCGACCGTGCTCGGTATCAAGGCCAGCCGCGCGACCGGGATCAAGGAACGTGAACTCAACATCCTCGTCCCGCGGAACCGAGAAGAGGAAGCGGTCGAGATCTACTACCGCGACCTCATCTCGTACACCCTGCGCAACATCCGCGAGAAGTTCATGTCGAAGATGGACCGGCCCGAGTTCCCCGACCCCGTCGACATGGTCTTCGCCGGCGGGACGTCGATGGTCGGCGGGTTCGTCGAAGAAAATCTAAATTACACCAGAATTATCTCATATAGCTGCGACCGTGACCTTCTTTAGCACTAAGTTGGCTTTCTTTAGCAACCATTAATCGAAAAAACTTCATTGTATAATACTGTTCTTTGGTGTACTCAGATAAATTCATGTTTCATCAGCACTCAACACTTCATAAAAAGCTATAAACCAAAATTTTTATCATATTATGTGGGTTGCTTGAAAAAAAAAATTATATGAATAAAACTGTTCTTTGTGAACTGTGTGTTAGGCATACATTTTTCCTTTATTTTCATTACTTGATGTGGCGGTGACGACCACTGACGGCGACAGCTCTTCCACCACCAACAGTACGTTGAATGTGGCGGTTGAGGCAGTTGCAGACGACCCGACATTGGTTACAGGCGATGTTGAGGGTTTGGAAGATTCTGCCATCGAGTTGGATATTGCAGCGGCGCTGACCGATACGGATGGGTCGGAGACGCTCTCGATCACGGTCGGCAATCTGCCTGACGGCGCCACCCTCTCGGCGGGTACCGACAACGGCGACGGCACCTGGACTCTGGACGCCAACGATCTCGACGGCCGTTACAGTGCAGTGCAATATATAAATCGTTATTGTTGAATCGCTGTTATGCGAGTTTAGGCAAAGACATCATTCTAGGCATAGACTTTGTTCGCAAATACATGGATACACGGATATTGTAGTGGGATACTATAGACTTAACTACCCTACAGGCATATTGAAACAAATATAGGCACAGACATGTTACAGTGCAATATATAAATCGTTATTGTTGAATTGCTGTTATGCGAGTTTAAGCAAAGACATCATTCTAGGCATAGACTTTGTTCGCAAATACATGGATACACGGATCACCAAGACGGTCGCGCAGGGGGCGGCGACTCAGACGTACGTGGCGGCACACCCCGAGCTCGCTGGCTTCTCGGGTCGGTACTTCGCCGATTGCGTGCCCACGGAGCCTCACGAGCGCGCGAACGACGTCGCCCTCGCGCAGGCCGCGGGCCGCGTCGGCGAACAGCTCCTCCACCGCAGGAAGCTTGGCGGAGCGTGACAAGGAGCTCGCGATGGACCACGCGTCGGAAGCCTTCCAGACCAGGCCGACCGAGCCCGAGAAACCGTCATGCGAAGTCGAACTCACGCCCGGGTGAGTGGGGGGAGCAGGACAAAAAGCTGAGGGAATGGAAAATCCCTTAAGGCCCACTGTATTAACGGAATTTTACTTGTCGAACCCTCCATTGCGTAATTTTGTATATTTCTGGGGCTGAGTTTGGAGACCTTTTCAACTCACCTATGAAATGTAGTATTTTTACAGATCTTACAGACAATACGGCACTTCAATGTGGGTAAAATTCGAACCCTTCCTCAAAGACAGACTCACAATTGGGAGGAATAAATAGCATTAAAGCGTCCAGCTCAATTAAATACATTTATTGTTTTGATTGGATGTGTTGAAGAAAATGGTGGGACCGGGATGAACTGGTCGTGGAAGTTGCCAGGCGGGGTTTCAATCGTTTTGCCAAATTGTTGAACAAGGCCTGGAATAAAGGAAAACCGGACTCGATCACTGCCCTTAATAATATCGGTGTCGCCTATCTCAAATTTGCCCGAAAAGATGCTGCTCTTTACAATGCCTCATCACAGAAAGGGACTCAGGCGACCTTGCTCATTCATTTTGGCGAAGAGCATATTCATTTTACGTTCTGTGATCATCACCAGGTATTTAGACAATTTGATTCTGCCGCGATTATCGATAACGAAAATGTCTACAAAATTCAGATTGGGATTGCTGAGTAAAAAAGTAAATCGACTGGAATCAGTCCTCAGGTAGTGAAAACTTACTTTCGCCCATAGCGCTTCATTCTCTTCTAAAGGCAGAATATCAGAACCATTTTGCCACTCTTGTTGCTCAGTCATGACATCTGATAACTGCATACTGGCATCAACCCGAGCAAACTTCGCAACACGGTTCATCTCAATGATTTCGACGTCAGCAGTTAATTCCACTTTATCGGAGCGGTTATCACATTGCCGAAGCCGGGGCGAACCCGATCAGTCAATTGGCATTCACGTTGTCAAACGGTTTTACGATCGTCGAGTACTATCTTGCACGTGGCATGGATATTGACGATTTCGCGCCGAACTTAAGCTTCTTTTTCTCCAATGGCATGGACCCCGAGTACAGCGTGATTGGTCGGGTTGCACGCCGCATCTGGGCGCGGCGACCGCGGAAGCGCAGGAGAATGTCGCCATCCAGGTGGCCGAGCAGATGTCGGACTATCTTCTGACCGGTGCGGTTACCAACAACCAATAAAAATTTTGGAATAGGAATTTGGTTCAAAACAGTCCAAAATTCAAATTAATGTAAATTAGAGGTTGATAAATCCTCCATAGCACCCGGGATAAGCACTGTATAAGTTCTTAAGAATCGAAAGTGACCAAAAAGTAGCAAGCCCCCCCCCCCCTTTGGGCCTTTTTCTCCAAATACGTCTTATAAAAATTTGAAATAGCCGTTTTGTTCAAAATAGTCCTAAAGTCAAATAACTATAACTCAGGGGTTGAAAAATTCCTCATAGCCTCCAGGGTATGGGCTGTCCCGTCCCGACCTTGAATCCTTATATTCCGCCTCGATCAAGGCCATAAGGTCGTCGGACAAGAAAACGCCCGGCAATCGGCGGCGATTGATGCCGCGCGCCGGGGCGGATACCTCGGCCAGGATGTCATGGGCTCCGGCAAGGCCTTCGAACTTGAAGTTCGCATGGGTGCTGGCGCTTACGTGTGCGGTGAAGAAACGTCGCTGCTGGAGAGCCTGGAAGGCAAGCGCGGCCTGGTTCGTGCCAAGCCGCCGCTTCCCGCGCATGTCGGATTGTTTGGTCAGCCGACGACGCGGTGCCAATCAGGGCGCATGTGCGAACTCGTGCCGCTGGAAATACAAAGTCCACATGAAGCTTAAGGACGGCACGGTCAAGGAACTCAAACTGACCGAAGAAAACCTCGAGATGTTTGACTTCTTCCTTGGCTTATAAGAGACAACAGAGTAATTCCAACAATTCCACTAGCACTAGATAATCCTAATAAGACTCCAAGAGCAATAACGATAGAACGACGTCGTTTTAAAATATCTAAATCTTCATTATACAAGTTTCTAACATATTCATCATGTTCTTTATCATTCTAAGGAACAGTAAAGGCATGTCTTCTGCACAACCTTTGAAGCAATAGAAATAAGGATGAAACCGTGACATGAGCTAGAGAATGTCTCCCTGGGGAAAAAAATGGCTCTGAAACCATTTTGCTGGAAACAACAGAACCGCTTGGCTTTATTAGTTTCGGCGATATGCGTACGCCACCACCGGGTACGTCTAAAATTCGTCCATTGTACGTTTCTGAAATATACGCCATCTATGTACGCCCTGAATATTTCGGACAGGGATATGGAAGGGCTTTATTTGAATCTGCCTGCGGGGGCTTGGATATGGCCTTGGTTTTCAGTAATTTGTGAATTTGCACAAGAAAGATGTTACAAAGGCTGCAAAGCAATAATTTTTAATCGTGTTAAGTCTTGTTTTTTTTATGACAGTAACACTGTTAGCTACCAAATTCCTGTTAGGCCTATCTCGTGGAAACAAACATAACAATTGGGCGGAAAATGCAACGGAAAACTCCGAGCATAGCAAGCAAAGCTAGCTTCCTACTAAAAATATTTATAAGAAATCAAACAGTTCGTGGTAACGAACTGTAGTAAGGAGCGACCCAGCGGAATCGCCTCATACGATTTTGTACCCGCTTCACCGGTGATGTGAGTGTAGCCGAAGACCTGGTGCAGGAAGCATGGCTGCGCTTTGATGAGGCGTCCAATGGCCGGTTTCTGGAAGACGCCACCGGATATTTGTATCGGATCGTGCGCAATCTGGCCCTTGATAGCAAACGCCGCGATGCGCGCGAAAACAGCCTTACGGCTGCATCTGATTATGACATTGCGGTGCAAACATCGGCTTCTGATACGCCCGATCCGGAAACCGTGATCCTTTATAAGGACGATTATGGTGTGCTCGATTAGGAGCCCGGCTGGAGCGGCAGCCAATCAGAAGACCGGGAGAGAGGGATCGATGGGCAGGAGGGACCAATCAGCTTACGGATGTTGAGCTTGGTGTTGCACTTGATTCCGCCGCATGTCATCTTCGTCTGTGCGCGGACACACCCACACACAATGAACATCGATCAGAGAAGTGGATAGAACAGCATCGTGGCGGGGAAAAGGGTGTGGGCAGCTACCGTTGGGCTGTCCTGTCGATCGATGATGAGCACGAGCACCGCGATGCTGAGCACGAGCACAAATTGCCTAAAATCGTCCAATTTTTAGCAAAAAGGTAAGGCTATACTAAGGCAAAATGGCCAAAAATCGGCCAAAATTCAAGGTTTTTTAAATGGCCCCGAACTACCATAAATATTCTTTAAAGGCTATTAGAAGGCTTTTCAACCATTTTAGGGCCTTTTTGAAAGAATTTAGCTTGCCAAAAAAATTGCCTAAAATCGTCCGATTTTGAGCAAAAAGGTAAGGCTATACTAAGGCAAAATGGCCATAAATTGGGCAAAATCCAAGGTTCTTCAAATGGCCCCAAGCCGCCAGGAAAAACCAGAACACGCCGAAAACGAACCCTGCGCCGATCATCAGCATGGTGTTGCCGAGATAAATGGGATTGCGGGTGAATGAAAATGGACCATTGGTCACCAGATGGTCAGACCGTTTCGTGGGCAGCACGGTCGTGTTGCCGCGCCTGAGCGTGCGCATGGCCATCACCTCAATGGCCACCGCTCCAGCGATGGTGACGATGCCCGTCGCAAAAGCGAGCTCGGACAGTGGAGATGGAAGCCAGGGCAGGGGAAAGAATATGCCCAGCACAATGGCAGCGGCGTAGAGGTTTCCAGCCTCTATATACAAAAATGTGGTATTTTGCATTTTTTAGCATAAGCAAGATCACGCATGTTTGTATTTGTTTTATGTCTTTCTCACGGGTGATCTTATCGAACCTGCGACCCTAGAAGATCGGTAGAGGGATCGTTTTATCGAAAATCAAATTTTCTAGTGCCCTTTTGAGTGACAAAAATATTGGAGAGTAGCTAGCCCCCCACCCAGGCCCTTTTTACCAAGGTTGTCCGATCAAAAATTTGAGATAACTCTTTCATTCAGCATAGCCTAAAGATCAAACGCGCGAGTTTAGATGGGCTTGCACTACCGTCGGTACTGGCAGTCCTGTCCACCGTCGGCTTTACGAATTACCCACTGCAGCTTAGCGCCGACGGCAGTATAGCCATCTATCAGACATTTCTAGGGCCGCCCTTTCCAAACCTTCTAAACCTGCGAACCGTACCAACGAACCCGGGTGGCTCGTTTGTCGATCTACCGGGCTCCGATAACCTAGACGATTACCAATACTGGGCGGGACCAGAGGCACTGACCTATCGAGTCGACAACGCCATGACGCGGACCATCTGGTTTTGTCATCGTTAAGTTTCAAGAAATTTTGTGTCATCCATAATCTAATGTCGTGAATGCAGTTTTCAATCTTTAAGGAAACAGTGTTTTCTGATGATGGTACCTAGTGGCTGTAAATAAAGGGAGAACAGAATCGGACCTAGAACGGAGCCTTGAGGTAGTCCATACCTGAGAATATGTTTGTCAGATTTTGCTCCTTTTATTGAAACCATACCTACTCCGACTCATACCGTACTTCCTTTCTTTGTGCTAAATGAAAGCTCAGGAGAAACTTACGGATTAGAATTTGGACGAGATGGAAGGCGGACGTGCGTCGGTGCGGATCGTGCGTCTGGCGGTGCTTAGCGCGTGCGTCGTGATTGCGCTCGACGCGTGCGAGGACGCCCTGGAAGCACAGGAGCGGTTCCCGCGCCTGCTCCGTGGCTACGAGCCTGACCTGCTGTACGTTCGCCGCGAGTTGCTGCTCGAGCTCGAGACACGAGAGCCCCGGCTGACACGCGCGGAAGTGGGCGATCACCTGTGGCAGGGGGTGCTGAACAACCTCGTCTACACGGCCGCTCGCCTGCAGCCGCTCCCGGGTAAGCGAGCATCAGTCTACAAAAAAAAGATAAGGAAAGACGAAATTATAAAAAGAAAAAAAATAAAGAAGAAAAGAATGTACATCTGAAAAACATTTACACTAGCAGAACGATGGAAATATGGAAAAATTGTCGCCTAATAGAATACAAATATCGAGAAACCAATATAACCAAGGAAATCAGAAATTCTTAAGGGCAATGTAAACAGAATACCTAAGTGCCATATTTTGTGGAAACGAATTTAAGAACATTATTTAAGAAAATATAGGCATAGCTAGGAATGAAATGGGCCGCCGCCATACTGCAGCAACAGCGAGCCAAGATTGATTTCCGATTGACGATTGAGGATCGAGCGGCCGACCGCGACTTCCGTAAAACCGGACTCTAGTCCCGGCTGAAGGCTGAGCGAGATGCGGCTTTCCGGGTAGATGCCGTAAACCATGAACCGGTTCACCAGGAAGAATTTCTCCTTCGCCCGATAGTCGGTGACAACGACCTTGTCTCGCAGTTCTGAGCAGCGAACGATCTGCAGTTCGGCGAACTCATTGCAGTAGTTGTACGCCTCGATGCGTTCGGCAACCGAGGTCATCGAGACCGTCGATCTGCTGCCGGGCGACCTCGAGATCTTCAACCTCCCGCGCCGCGAGGTCGACGGCTCGAGCAGCTTCGGCCCGTGCAACGCCAGCTCCGAGTGTCAGGGCGCGGAGATGTGTTACTGCGCGATGGGGCTCGCGATCGAGGACCCGCCCCCGATGGGCCTCAACCATCGCGACTGCCGCTGCAGCAACGCGCCGGTGGCCAACAGGCTCAACGACGGCACCCACTCGGCGACAACGTCGGGCGCCTACCGCGTGCGCTGGACGCTCCCGAGGAAGTGGAATATGGAAGAACGATGCTTGGAAAGTGGAATATAGAAGGAAAATGCTTGGAAAGAGGAATTTGGAAGGATAATACTTGGAAAGAGGAATATGGTGGAACGATGCTTGGAAAGAGGAATATGGAAGAATAATGCTTTGAAAGTGGAATATGGACGAATAACGCTTAGGAAGTGGAATATGGAAGAACGATGCTTGGAAAGTGGAATATAGAAGGAAAATGCGTTGAAAGTGGAATATGGACGGACAATGCTTGGAAAATGGAATATAGAAGAATAATGCATTTCATAAAAAAATATCATTGAGAATACATTACAGAGTTGCATCCAAGTGCTCTTCAAGTGCATCTGCCCGTGCTTGTTCTATAGAAGCTGTTCTTCAGTTGCCAGCACCATGCATAAGGAGAGCGTCTATCAAGACCTGTCGTCATGATAGGGCATAGTCGTACGTAAACCATTCCTCTGTAATCTGCAGCACACAACAAAATGATACTTTTACATAATTTATACCTTTTATATTATTTTTTCGCATGTAATCCAGTCCTTTGGATGTCTGATTCAGCAAGATCTGTGTGTTGCACTGGCAAGCAAGTAACCTTAATGAGAAGAGGAATCTCAGAAGTGTGTTGTTCCGGGTCGACAAACCACGATGTGGACATCTTTCTTTTATATTTCTGGTGAAATTTCTTGACATCAAAGCTGGACCCCTTGACTGAAAACAGTGCTCCCTGACTGATTTTAACAGACAGTTCACCATTGAGCAGCTTTGGGATTGGGCTCCCAATGATATCAGCTTGAATTTCCTCATTTACAAAGTAGAGCTTTCGACCACTCAAGAGTGACGGTGGCCTTTTTAGATCATTCTGCGGGGACCTTTCATCCCGCGACATTCTTGCGGTCCATTGGTCCCGAGCCCTGGTCGGCGGCGTATGTCCAGCCGTGCCGGCGACCCACCGACGGTCGATACGGCGACAACCCCAATCGGCTGCAGCATTATTACCAGTACCAGGTGTTGATCAAACCCAGCCCGCCGGATTTGCAGGCGCTTTATCTGGGGTCGCTTGAGGCCATTGGCATCGACATGGAAATGCACGACATCCGCTTTGTCGAAGACGACTGGGAAAGCCCAACCCTGGGTGCCTGGGGGCTTGGCTGGCAGTGAGTAACTCTTTCAAAAAGGGAACTCATATTTGAACGGAGATCTGAATCAGTTCTATCGACTGTGCCAAGAGTACCGCCATCCGTAAAAGCTAAAAGTGTATCACAGAAAGATGAGCTACTGTCACAGTTAGTGACAGATGCAAGTTGACAAAGACGACAGCAAGTGATAGGTCTTAGATTTTTAACTGCATGTATGAGGTCATTAACATAAACTAGAATATCAGCTCAATCACCTATCCTTGCTGTATACCAAAATCGAATACAGACGGTTTTTACTGTCTTTATATACACAAACGGACGTCTTATCAAAGCTTTTTGATTAAAAAAGCTGGAAATCAAAAATAAAAATCTCCACCAAATACAAGACCTAAAATATATCGTAGTTTTGTAGAAGTAAAAACTATCTACAACTGTACTATGATTTTTAGAAACACCTTACTTCTCATTGCTAGTTCATATCATGTTTAATTACGTTAATTCTCAATTGTTTCGGAACTAGTAGTTCATGTTTAAATATAAATAGATTTTACAATTGTTTCTTGAAGTATCATTGATTTATGGGATGTCATAATCTGCGCGAAGAGCATTCAAGTCGAGGACACTATGCTTGGCTTGGGCCAGCTAGCGCTAAAAGAAGAGTTCACCGGTTGCATGACCTATTTGAAGTGATTCCTTGAAGTAGGGTTAAAGAGTTGAGGAGGAGGTGGAAAAGTAGTAGCAAACACAAACTAAATCAGTAACAAAAACTGGATTGGGAAATACAAACATCCACAAATAGGGGAAATTTCGAATTTCATGAAGAACTAATATGATAATCTAAATTAGATTATTATATTATTGCAACTGGTAAAGAATGTGATTAAAGACCTTGAAGCGGACCCAGTTCTCGCCGTCCTGTGCGAACTCCACGATGTCGAAGGCGTGCAAGGACGAGGTGCGCGCACCCGTGTCGATCTTGGCCTTGATCCGCTCAACACCCAGCTGCGGCAGAGCGACCCATTCCCGCCAGCCGATAACGGCCCTGTCTCTTTTCGCTTTAGCCATAACGGTCCGCCGGCCTGCACCTCTGCGGGCAGGGTCACACACGACGCTCATGGCCGACGAGGCTCAGGACAGCACCGTCGCCGACCCGGCGGTAGCTGATGAAAGTGCGTTCCGTGTTTTCAAATAATTGCTCTAAGAAATACGAGGAATAAAAGAGTAGCAATTCTAATCCTAACATCTGAATGAACCGAACGTAGTTAGAATATGAGTGCCAATCTCGATGGAGAAAAATTGGCTAACCCTTTCGGGTTTTCTCGCATCATCCCTTATATTTTGAAAAATATATTCTATCGTATTTTCATCGAAAAAAATTGTCCTATGCCATCGATTTTTAAAAATACCTTTTTGTGCATCCTCAAAAAGGAAGAAAGCAGGAAGGGAGAGAGAGAGAGAGAGAGTCTAAAGATGAAACAATAACCGGTTTTCACGGTCTTTATACCAGACAATTAGCTTCGACTCTGTGGAAAACTGCAGTCTAGCTATATTTTAACATTTAGTTGGTATTTTGGTTAGGTATTTGATATAATGGGTTCGGTGCAGCTCCCCTACCATAATTCTTCGTTGTAGTTTTCATAATCTTTTTACTAAAGTATTGTATTTAAATCATATTTTGTTTGCTTTAACTATTATTCACCAAACTTCACTTCTCGAGCGTGTACCACGTAATACGGAGGTATTAAATGACTTCTCTGGTTCACCGCTCCATCCGCGTGGACGTCATCGATCCCGTGGCACTCAGCGCGCACCGGCCATGACGCGCCGCGCGCCTTGGCCTTCCTTTCGCTTCTCGAGCAGCTCGCGGTACTCCTCGGGCACCGACGGCAGATACTCGACGAAGCGCTCCTTGCTGGTGCACTTGTCGAAGGCCTCCTCGGGCGCGATCTTGCCCTTCTCCAGCAGCGAGGCGATGCCGTCGTCGAGCGTCTGCATGCCGAGCTTCTTGCCGGTTTGCAGGAGGCTGGCGAGCTGATGGGTCTTGGCTGTCCACAACCGAGGGTATACCATCCAACTTGACTTAGTCTTTCGCCGCAGTCTGGCGCTGCACAATCTCTTTGGTCAATAGGTGTTCATGGTCCCGTTCCCTTGAAACCCGGTGCGGGTGAATGGCCTTGTCATATCTTGCAGGTACGCATTTTGACTTCTCAAAGTGTCATTCTCTCTTTGCATTGATCGTAGCTGATTCCTCTCATACTGGGGCTCAAGCTCCATTCATTCATAGGCATTTCCCCCCTCTTTCAGACGCACGTGCTCCTCAGTCAACATCTTGTTGCCTAAATGGGCTTGAGTGGATTGGTACGGATTTAAACAAATTGAAACGGATCATAACAGATTTATAAGGATCAAAACAGATTTATACAGATTTATATGGATTTAAACAGATTTATACGGAATAAAGCAAGTTAATACGGATTTAAACAGATTTATATGGATCTATACAGATTGATACGGATCAAAACAGATTGATACATATCTATATATTTGGATTTAAACAGATTTATACGGAATAAAGCTAATTGTTACGGATTTAAACAGATTTATATGGATCTATACAGATTGATACGCCGGCGCTTCGGCAGGGCGTATTGCAGGAACAGCCCGACCAGGAGACCGCCCAGCGCAGGCACCGTGACGATCAACCACCATGGCTGCCCGGAAGCAAGCGTGGCGACAACGTCGTGGCTTGGGTCGCCGAGCCACAGTTGCTGCACATTGCCGATGGTGACCCGGAAGCCCCAGACCGCGTACCCAACGACGACCCCAATTATCGCAGCCAGAAAACAGATGAGCAGCTGACGGTCGTCCAACATCTTGCGCACATTCGGCGCGATCCGGCCGCCGACAAACGGCAGCGATATCGACCCGACCGAGACCGACGAAGAGGTCCTCGAGAAGGCCTACAAGACCCAGATCCGCAAGCTGCAGCAGATCCGCACCAACAAGGACGCGGGCTGGATCGAGTACAACAAGGAGACCCTGCGCACCGCGCGTCGCACGCTGAAGGACGCCAAGCGGCGCGCCGACTACGACCAGACGCTCACCGCCGACGTCGTTGCACGAGGCCAGCGAATAGAGATCGCCGTCGACCTCGACCGGGTTTCGGACATTGGCGCGCATGATGGCCATGACGGGTTCGGAGAACTTGGTTACAAAATCACGGATCAGGGGTTCAGTTCATGCAAAGAAAAGGGAGTGGACGGAGCAAAAATGTTTTTTTTTATTTTGGGGGGGGGGGGGGTAAAGGTTCACAGATGACATGAATTATCTTTTTGGCCCTACATGGACTGAACTTCTTGGGAACAGGAGCAAAAGTGCAGCTTTTGATATGTTGGGGTGGTGGAGGAGCATGCGTGGCTGTGCTGACCTCAGGTGTATTGGTAATGCAATGAGTTGCAATAATTTATTGTTCAGGGGTTCCAATTCATGGACTTGAATGAAGGGGCCAAAAATTTGCCAGGATAGATACTATCAATTGAATTAACTCCTATATATGCCTTGATTGCTCCAATAAATCAAAGGTAAACTTTACTTTTTCTCCAGCTCTATCTTTACCCTATTCTGGCTTGACTTGAACACCTTTTACCCCAGTTGAGAGAAAAAGAATTCTTAGCAGCCTAAGTACCCTAAGCAGTCCTACTCCTTTTCTTGACTCTCCACATTGCCATCTTTCTTGTTTAAGAAGAAAAAACCAAAAATGCCCCAAAAACCCAAAAATGGGTAAATATTGAGCCGGGTCGCTCTTTACTTACAATTCGTTACCACAAACTGTTTGATACAAATATGATTTCCAAATCAAAAGCACCGATTTCGAACATTTTTACAAGTGAGACAAGACGGTAAAACACATTTTAGGAACAGGGTACTTGCCCATTATCGAGAACACAACCAAGAAGTGAAGCTAGATTAATCCTAATTAAATCTACCAAAATGCAATGAACCTATAATACTTTAGTAACAAAATTATGGAAACTACAACAGAGAATTATAGAAAGCTATCCGCCCAGAACGTATTAGTTGAGGGGGGGGGGGGCGAAAACTACACGGTGGCGCATCCAAGTCTGAAACTCTTATCCTTGCTTTTTCATTGAATATACCAGCAATCCTATTAATATTCCCCTGTCTTCTATTCTTTTATTTAAGCTGTCGTTTGTGAAAGGCTAAAAATGAACTGTCAGGTCCTAATTTTCAAAATTTTCAAAGGGCTTTCGATTTTTTACATCAACCCCCATCACCAAAAAATCTGCTGGTATCCTCTCTCAGTCTTTAAGTACACATCTATATTTACAAAAACACCTCCAAAAAACCTCAACCCTTCCCCCCAACACGGAAAAGTCCCCCTGAAAGCGTCTGTACACTTCATAATTAACAATTACTAGTGAACAATGGTCAAAGTTGGTAACTTGTAGCCCCTCCCCTGGGGACTGGGGGGGATTATGTCCCCCCAAAGACATATTTATTAGTTTTTCGACTAATCTAAACAGAATGGCTATCTCAAAATTTTGACTTTGGGGAAAAAATGTGCGTGGGAGGGGGCCTAGGTGCCCTTGAATTTTTTTGGTAACTTAAAAAGAACACTAGAACTTTTAATTTCCGGTGATAAATCAAAAACCTGAAACTGGTTGAATGCTTCTAAGATTAAATGAGAGCTCAAAAGCTCTCTGGATAGAACCGGATATTAAAGTCTCTTAATTTATTCATGCCACCCATAAATCTAGCCGTAAATCAAGACCCAAGCTTTTGAAAATTGTAGTGATTAAATACTGGAATTACAAAAAAGTAAAAAGAAAAAAAAAATCGGAAACATACTGTCTCTCCAAAAAAAGCTAGTGACCTGAGGAATGAGTGTCAAATTAGATAGTAGGTCTTAGAGACGACATTTCCTTGCTGTAGGACTTGTGGCAATCGCCGGCACTACCATCGAGTTCGGCATCGATCGACGGTCGTTCCTCTTTCCCGGGCTTATCGCGGCTGCCAACGTGAACGGATACGACAGTTGCGGTCAACTTTTGCATGTTAATTGTCCTCTCGACCCTGGCGCCGGTCACGTCCGACGACGAACGCATCGACCGCCAATGCATCAGCATCGCTGACAATGACCGGATTGACATCCACTTCGGACACAACATCCGCCAACGCGTGCACCATCACCGAAAAGCGTTCGGCAAGATCACAACCTGCCATAGAACTCTTTTTGGGATATTAGCCCATAGGACACCTGATAAGTATTTTGAAGGGCCTATTTTGTACTTTCTCAGTGGTTGCTCAATGTATATGTGGAGGAAATTTCTGGGGGATGGGGGCATTGGCTTGCACATCAAAGAGACAAGAAATTTAAATTAAAATTACCACATCAAACTGAGTAAATTAGATAATTGTAGGAATTTTGAGCTCCTGTCTGCAAAAATGTAAAATTTTGTATATTCTCCAGGAAAAAAGATCATGGATGTGTATTTTTTTTCTCTCGGCAGCTGGTTTTGTATTAAATAAGGAGTTATCCAGGATTGTGTTCTAACTCCCCTTATATGGATCGTTTTGATGATCTCTGTTTTAAGGAGCCCAGGAAAGGCAATGAGAGAACACGGAATCAAATGTGAAAAAAAACTGTCATGGACTTGGATTATGTTGATGATTTAAGCATTCTAGATGAAAGTCTTAGCGAAATGAGTGAACTCGTAGAGGTTTTGCGAGTTTTGGCTGCTGGAATAAGTTTGAAAATTAATGTTAAGGAGACTAAGTTTCTGTAGCTAGGAATATGGTAAACTCTTCCTATCCCTACAATAAAAGTTAGTACTTTCAGCAATATATCAATCCAGACTCGTACACTTACGTTTTTTTTTTTTTTTTATGTAGGGGGAATGTGACTTTTGAAAATGTGGACAGAACTGAAACTGTAACAAGAAAAATACGAGAGAAAGGGAAAAATATAATCGTAACCTCATAGTCCTTAGAGCCAGGCTAAAGCCCCCTTTCTGCTGTGTATGTTTCTGTCTCTTCAATGAAAGCATTTACAAAAAAAAGAAATACAAAAAAATCCTTACCTGTCTGGGAGACTGAAACGTGGAAGAAGGGGGCAAAATGATAGTTAGCCGTATATGTTCCACTCTTCAATAAAACGGACAGTAGAAAGCACAAGAAAAATTAACTAAGGTTACTTTTAATTTAAAGTCCTTTACATACGTTTTAAACATCACATAGAACTGCATTAAAAATGACAATTTATTAGAGAAGACAAACTTTCAAAAGAAAATCAATAATGGGGCACTCAACTCACATTGATTATAATAACTCTTTGAATTCACTAAGTAAAACCAAAAAGGTAACAAGAAGGATTACTTTAGACTAGGACTAAGTTGTCTTTGGACGTTAAAGGACGAAGGGGTCTACCGGTAGTGAGAAAGCACTGATAGTGACAAAAGTAGCAAAGACAAAAGCGCAACATGTATTTCCAGTGATATTGCTCATGATCTTTCGCCGGCCAGGACAAGATCTGTCGCCAGCTAAACTACGTGTATCGTACCGGCCATTCTGTTGGAGCAACAAGAAAAAATGAAGCAACCGCGGCGAGTTTACCACGAACTCTATGACCGATTATGTGGAGAGGAAATTATCTCACCTGTGTACACCGCCGACCTTTGGATCGGCCAGCCGGAGACCGCGTCGATGAAGGAGGGCCGCGGACGGTTGGAGCTCTGTACCTCGGTCAACCTGTTGGTGTGGGTCGGAGTTGTGCGGGGGGTACATGTGGCGGTTGCGTTTGGACGCGAGTCCGCGCCGGGTCTGGTGCGCCTTCATGGTTGACACAGTGGTTGTCATGCCCGCGGGCGGCCGGGTCAACATGCTGGCCCCGCAAATTCCGGTCTATTTCGTCTCGTTGCCGTTCGTCATCGCGGGCGGCCTTTATTTTCTTCATCTCATCCGAAATCGGGAACATATCCGTTTTTGGGCTCTACCCCATAAACGGGGGATCAGCATTCAACTCGTGGATCTACCCACTTAAAGGGGGATTGGTAATCATCTTACTCTGTTAATTATTCAAATACCTTTATGTTTCAATCGAAGTTAATTTCCACCAAAGAGGTTTAAACCATCCATGGTATGGGCTTCCGGCCTGGCCGTCCGTTGGCCAGTCGTTCAGAGGGCCGGACCTTCGGTCCTGTAAACACCACCTTGACCCCCACATTCGTGGTTTCTGTTAATTTAATACATTTGCTTATTACAACCATTGCGTTGCCCACAGAATGTCACTCTGTGCATCCCAATCCTCGATGAAAATTCCAGAAGTGGCCGAGTTCTTTGGTTTAGTAGATAAGCTCATAACATTCTTCAGAAGCAGCCCTAAGCGTACACGATACCTGGGGTATCATCTTCCAAAGCCTGGTGACACAAGGTGGCTCTCTTGAGACACAGCCATTTCTGCAATAGATTCGCACTATAAGACTATTGGCACCGTGCTATACGAAATGTCTTCAAATGGAAGAGAGAAGATCGAGACTCAAGATTGTGCAAGCAAAGAAGAGCTAGAAAGATTTGCAAAAATATTATTCGGATTTAATAGAAAGAAGTCTAATTCTAAGTCTGACCCGTTTTGGGAACAGTCTGCAGAAATAGTCTTCAACGCTTGTGCTCAATACCAAAGAAAAGTAAATCCCGATATTCAGGCATTATCGTATTTACTACAACACAGTACATTAAATTCATTATCACGCAAATTATATGGTACTGAAGCGGCAAAATTTTTAGATAATAATAACCAAATTACTTCTGGCTCTGTATTATCAACGCTAGGGACGTCTTACTTCCCCAGAGTCCACATGAGAGGGGCAGCAAGTTACAAACTTTGAACAGTGCTTACATATAGTAATGGCTATTTGGAAGTGTAAAGACATTTTTTGGGAATGACGATTTTTAGCTGGGAGGGGGTTGAGAGGGTGGGGATATGCTGGGCGAACATTCCTTGGAGGAATTTGTCTTGGGGGAAGAAAAATTTCATGAAGGGAGTGCAGGACTTTCTAGCATTATTGAAAAAACAATGAAAAAATGAATATGAAAAAGTTTTTTCAACTGAAAGTAAGGCCATCAGTTATTTTATTTGCACTATTTTTGTCGATATATATTACATAGGCTGTGAAGCAATAATTTTTGTTCGTTTTGAGTCTCGGCTTCGCTCTTCACTACCCTCAGCAAAAATTATTTGCTTAAATAAATAGTTGTATAAAAACAAAAATCAAATTGTAGGGAATCACTAGTGAACAAACCTAAGAAGGAACTAGGGAATAAAGCTGTTCTCGTCGTAATGTTTTTGGTATTTTACTTTTATTTATTAAATTAAAATCCAAACCCGAGTGGGTTATTTCTGATTGAAGAAAAACACGTGAAAAAAAGGGAATTTGTCATTTTCCACATAATTAATAATTATCCTATTATATAAGAACTTAAGGTATCATGCAGAGTAAAGGCCTTGAAATCTCGCCTTGAAATACATCTTTTAGAAAAATGTCCCAAAAACTTCGTGAAATGTCTTGAAAAATGTATTAAAGAAAAATGATTTATAAAAACATCATGAAATGTCTTAAAACGTCTTGAAAAACGTCTTGAAGAAAAATGTCTTAAAAAAACGTCTTGAAATATATTAAAAATGTCGTGAAGAAAAATGACCGCGTCCCAACATCCTTGTTCCTGGAAGGAAATGCTGCTATCTCTGGAACAGTCCCACACACAACCACTCACACATTGCTATAGATTACACAGCTTCCAGCCATCCTTGTTCCTTGGAGGAAATGCTGCTATCTCTTGAACAGTCCCAGACACAACCACACACACATTGCTATAGATTACACAGCTTCCAGGGCAAGTTATTCTAAAAGCCCTCCCTTCAGTCATTGAAGAATTCTTTGACGTAAGCAGCCCCATAAACCATGATCTTTTAGATGATGAGATTTTGAACAGGGATTTCATAGGGGCATTAGCCTCCTTTTGTTACTGTCTGTTTTACTCGAATGGTCACAAAATGAAAATTGGATTTGTTTGATTGATGAAGTCATTGTTTAGCACCTTTATAACCATTCAAAAGAGCAAAATTACCATCGTTATTTTTTTTTTTGGGGGGGGGGGGTACTGGTTCAACGAAGCTTTCTTTTCTAATATATTTTACTTCCCATAATTCCCCCCCAAGTAGAACATTTTCCCCAATGTAGATTATCTGTTTAGTTTTAAACCTACATGCAGGATTCCAACCACCAATTTTGTTGCAGCGAAGATTGGTCGTTCTGGGCATCCAACACAAAAGCTGGGCGGCCTTCCGGGAACGACTTCCGCGAGTTCCTTGCTGGGCGAGAAGTCGGGCGCGTTCGGTGCGCGCCCTTTGCCCGGTAGCAATGATGGAAAAGCATTCTCAATAAACGTGCGAATGCCATCCAGCATCACCTGACCGGTCATTTCACCCGCTTCCGGGAACGGGTCCTTGCCATGCAGGCGCGTTGCACTTCCCGTCTTGTGTAGCATTGCACGAAGTTCCTGTTCTATAAACCATCGACGAATTACGACAATGGTCACAACAACAGAAGAAAGAAATAAACACTTTCAAAGAAATCAGAACACAACTAAAGGACCAACTAAATAGATTGCAGAAGGGTGAACAAGAAGATAAACTGCACGAAGAGCTGTCAAAGCAACGACAGATGATGGAAGAAGCAGCCAGACTCACGAGGCAACAACAACAAAAGCAAGAAGAAGCGCGGGAAAAACAAATGCAAATCGAAGAAGACTGGATGCGCAGAAAACAACAAATTGAGCAGGAGACAGCCGAGTCACAGCAATGGCACACAACGAGTATCAGACTCAGTTAATGCAACGATTTGTAAGTACACTTTTATGTTTTTGTCTTTGTGTTTTCTGGTCTGCTTGGAAATTGTACATGTATTACTATCGTTTACGAACTCTGTCATAAAAACAACAACAACAACACCAACAACAACAACAACAACAACAACACAGTAACGAAATCCGCTCGTCAAGTGCTAAAAGGAGCACAATCGCTTTGTTGGGCAGGTGCTGCATGTATGTCAGGAGTTATATTAGATACTCATAAGCCAGTACCATTTGACCCCCCCTCAACAGTTGTAGAATTAAGGCTTACACTTCAAATATTAGCTGCAATATGATTTCTAAGAAATACGAGGATCATTGGACACTATTGCAATCATCTTTTTCACGCCCGCCCCCGTCCCCCCAAAGAAAAACATTCGATCTCTTCCTCTCAACCCTGTGGTTGGGCCTCTACTGCAGTAATTCAATACGTATTAAGCTGCACGTCATAAATTTTACGAGAGGAAAAAATGAGATGCGTTTTGAGTTTTTTGACTATTACTAATGACAAGTTGTTTGCACATGGAAATTCCTGCTCTTATTTAGTTCCTGAGATATTTAGAAGAAGTTCTTTTTTTCTTCAAAAAATGCGTAGCATCACTTTCTCTGGGTCACGGAGACAGTTTGTGAATGGAGGTTTTGATATTGAAAAGTTTCTGCCACATCATCTTGTCATGCTTAGCCAGTGTTGTCTTAGGAATTATTTTGACCCAATTTGCTCCTTATATTTTAATTGGGTTTCAAGGTTACTACAAGCTCAAATTATTTACACGAAACATTTTACATTCTCTTTTTTCAAATAAAAAAAAAATTTGGACTTCGGCCGACCTTCCGCGCTTGGAATCGTCAGCCGCTATCGAAGCACGGCTCGGCGTCCGGCACCGCCACGCCGCAGTCACGGACCTACACCAAGCCGATCGTGATGTTGGTCGGGCCGAAGACGTTCTCTGCGGCCGAGGACATGGCGGCGGCGTTCGACATGCCCCTTGAATTCAAAGGGTTCAGGGTCCGGGTTTTCTTTACGATAGAAGGGCCTGTCGCCGATGATCGTCACTCTCTGCATGTGTCGCTCTTCGGGCCAGTAGTCCGAGACGGCATAGTGCTGACAGCCCCAGATGTTCAAATCGGGGAAACGACAATTTATAATTTAATCTGGTCTGGTTCCTGATGCGCCTGCCACATTTCATCGTCCTAGCTTATCTGGAAGTGCCCAAACTAGCAAAATTGGGACAGACAGACAGATAAACTTGGTAAATACCAAGTGCCATAAAAAGCGAACCTGGTCACATTTGCTTCTGAAAAGTTAACGTGTGATTGTTAAAGATTGTGTTATTACTACTTACTGTGTTGTTACTGTTACTATGTATTGGTAGCGGATAGTAACCAAAAATTAAGTTTCATATCTGGTCAACTTTACTGTATAGTGCAGAAACATGGACCATAACAAGAGCAATGATTGGAAAGATTGAAGCCTTTGAAATGTGATATACAGGAGAATTTTGAAAATATCATATACAGAACCAGGGGTGGCGCCAGAAATCTTCCGACAGAGGGGCTGGAGCTTCCGACAGGGGGGCTAAAATGGCTAGAAAATGCAGTTTTCGTACGTTATTTTCCCAAATTTCCTCCGACAATAACCCCAATTATGCTCCGACTGGGGTTAGATGCTTCCAACAGGGGATGTAACCCCCCCCAACTCCCCTAAAGAGACTGGATCCAGTCCTATTATGTCAATCACGTATCTAGAACTTATTCTTATTCTTCCCATCAAGTTTGATCCCGATATCTCCACTCTAAGCGTTTTCCAAAATTTCCGGCTTCAAAGACTTCAGTTTCCCCTCTCCAACCCCCTATGTCCCCGGATTCAATTCAAATTGAAAATGGAGCTTCTGAGACATAATCAATTTCTATATATAAAGTTTCATTAAGATCCGATTACCCATAAGTAAGACAAAGATACCTCAATTTTCACGTTTTCCGTTAGAGTTAGGGTTACGGTTAGGGTTAGGGTTAAGTTTAGGGTTAGTGTTACTGTTAGGGTTAGAGTTAGGGTTGGGGTTAGGGTTAGCAATAGGGTTAGGGTTAAGGTTAGTGTTAGGGTTAGGGTTAGAGATAGGATTACGGTTAGTGTTTTGGTTAGGGTAATGGTTAGTGTAAGGGTTAGAGTTGGGGTTAGGGTTAGGGTTAGGGTTAGAGTTACGGTTATGGTTAGTATTAGCGTAAAGGTAATGGTAAGGTTAGAGTGAGGGTGAGGGTTAGGGTTAGAGTACAGACACACACACAGACATACACTCAGACACACACACAGACACACACACAGACACACACACAGACAAAAACACAGACACACACACAGACACACACACAGAAACACACACACATACAGACACACAGACACACAAACAAACACACACAGACACATACACACAGACACACACACAGACACACAAACAGACACACACAGACACACACACACAAACACACACACAGACACACACACAGACAAACACACAGACCCACACAGACACACACCCAGACACACACACAGACAAACACACAAATCTAATGCTATTTATGACATCACATCAGTTCACTGCTTTTATTGCGTACATTTACTTTGGCTAATATTTGGGCATAGCCTAAACACTATTCAAGTACTCAGTAATAGTGTATGTGCAGTCACGTGACATAATGATTTGAAAAATTTACTGTCCGCCATGTTGGAGGAGAACTTTGCTGCGGTTGTTGTTGGTTCGGGCCTAAATTAATGTCACAGACGGAGAAAGAAAGAAGATGCCAAATTTTTGTATGGTCGTAGGATGTGGAAACGACAGTGCCAAACGCAAAGAGTGGCATCCGGCCAGTATCAGCTAACGTGCCCTGCCGCTGCGGAAGCGCTGTATCTGCTGGCGGCACAAGCGCTTCCCCGCAAGGACTACAACGCGGCTGTGTGGAGTGGGAAGGAAACGCTGCATCCCCCATTCGACACGCGGGAGAGGGTCGAGCCGGTGGGGATGATTCTGAACTGGATGCTGGGCAGCCAAAACGGGCCTGACAGCGACGCACAAGCGAAGGAGTCGATTGAGGCAGATGCTGAGACCGCAGCTGAAGCGAGCGGTCACGATGGTGCAGGGTCGGTGAAGGATATCAACTGCGTAACACAGATGGCTGACACCAATATAGGGATCATCGAGAAATGGGGCAATACTTTTACTAACGGTTCTAATGGCATTATTGAAAAGAGCTGGACTAAGCACAGAGCCTTGTTTCATACCTTTCCGAACAGTGATAGAGTGGCTTAGCTGGCTATCTACCCGCACCCGTATGGACTCTTTTCCCTACCCATTACATACGTGACGGCAGAGAAAAAACTATTCCGCTTCTCAATAGAGAAAAATAGCATGGGAATGGATAATAGAATCGAACGCCAAAAAAAGGCAAATTAAACGGGAATATTTACCATTATCTGGAACATCTGAAAAAAATACTGGAGGTTTGGGGGAGCGAAGTGGGGTATGGGGCTGATGTCCCCCTCATATATTGGTTTTATGGCACTTGGTATTAACCAAGTGACATATAGCGATCGCAAATTCTATCGGTCTGTCTGTCGGTCTGTCGGTCTGTCCCGGTTTTGCTACTTTAGGCACCAGGTAAGCTAGGACGATTGAATTTGGCAGGTGTATCAGTGACCTGGCCAGATTAAATTAGATATAGTCTTTCTTTTTTTTATTTTTTTAATTTTTTAGGTTTTTTCTTTTTAGGTTTTTCATTTTTTCGTATTTTTTTTCGTAATATTTTTCTTTTTTCTTCTTTTTTTTTTAATTTTTTTTCTTGTTTGTTTTTTTTTGTTTTCTTCTGTTTTTCCTTTTTCAGTTTTCTTTTTCTATTTCATATTTCAGACGTCATATGCAAACCTTCAACACAAAAATACATACAACTTGTTTTTTGTACATAGAAGATATAATCTGGCGTAACACACATAGTGTAACAGACATAAAAGACATACAACCCACATGCAAAATTAAGTTGGCAAAGAGAAAGTAAGACAAATAAAAAGAATTTCGTTTAGAAGTTCACTGTAAAATTTACCCTTGAAAGCTAGCCCCCCATAATTTACCTCCCTACGGAAACTTTCTCCATGAAAACCCACCCCAAGCACAAAATTCTCCCTCCAAAAAATTCGTATACTCCCTCGGCCTCTCCCCACAGGCTGTGGGGGGGGGTCATGTTACCCTTAAGGACATAGTTCAACTATGCATAGTTCGACTACCTAAAAATTTTGATTGGACGACTTTGAGGCATGGGTTCATTTTAATTAAGACGCTTTAGAGAAATGCTTAAAGAATGAAGACTATTAAAGGTCAAAGTCAATTTTATTTTCGATAATATTTCTGCTAACTTCCATCTTTTAGTCAATAAAAGATTCAACTTCCAATCATTAAATAAAATTTAGGATGAGTTCTATAATAATGTTATGATATAGCCTTCCTAATGTCTTCTAAGAGTCTTGTATACGAAATCATTGGATCATTCATATGCTGTTTTAGAGCCCTCTTTATGTAATCATACAACCCTTCACTCCAATACAAATTCTTAAGGAATTGGGACAAAATTTGAGCTTTAGTGTGAAGAGCGAGGTATTGACGAGGGGGCGAACCCCCTCATGTACGTAGTAAAAACATACAAATTTAGAAGTTTGTTACGTAAGTTAATTCGTAAGTTACGTATATTTTTACTAATAAAAACTTTCGTAAAAAGTTAAAAGTTCTAGTTGCCTTTTTAAGTAGCCAAAAACTGGAGGGTGACTAGGTCTCCTCCCCCGCTCCTTTTTTCTAAAAATGTCCGATCAAAACTACGAGAAAGCCATTTAGCCGAAAAACATTCGAGTGCATGAAATCGGGCAAAAGTTTGGATGAAGATTCGCCAAAACGCGCAACTGGCACATTGCGCAAGGCTTTTGCGTACACCTGGCTAGATTGGAATCGGGAGATGGTGCGTGAAGCGACTAAGGTCACTTGCCTTGCTAGGCGGCACGTTGGCGGCGTTTGTTGCCGGTGCTCAGGAGCGCATAGAGCTTGGCCATTTGGGCGGTTCCGATGGGCTGGTGCTCACCGGTCTCGCTATCAATGACAGCTCGGGCTGGGATGTCAGCGGTGTGGGGGATGTCACCGTCTTGACGGGGAGCAGCTCGTCCTGGTGTATTGGCCCTGGCTTGATGACGGTTGGAATCTCGATGGATGCAATGATACGGCGTGACATGTGTTCCAAGTTGAAGTTGTGGGAGCAGTTGAACTCAGGGTATTCGACCTCAGGATGCAACAAGCTCGGTTGAGACTGCGTAGCTGGCGCGTTTCTCTCCTCGATGTCGAGTTTCTCTTGTTCGGAAATCTTCGGGAGCATCATGTCACTCGGATCCCATTGTGATTTGCTGGTCAGTTCGATGTGGGGATACTCCTTAAAGAAAAAGACATAGATAAAGACGAAGATATAGATATAGACATGGACAAAGAAATAGACATAGATATAGACAGAGATATAGACATGGACAAAGAAATAGACATAGATAAAGACAGAGATATAGATATAGAAATGGACAAAGAAAAAGACATAGATAAAGACAGAGATATAGACATGGACAAAGAAATAGACATAGATAAAGACAAAGATATAGATATAGAAATGGACAAAGAAAAAGACATCGATAAAGACAGAGATATAGACATGGACAAAGAAATACACATAGACAAAGATTTTCGCAAGTGCCGCCCAGCTCGGAGCATTACCCACTTTCCCCTGACGGCGCCCTTGAGATCTAGAAATCTACTCTTTTCACAGCTCGCTGATGCTGTGGGAATTCTTTAGGGTGTCAAGCAAGACAATCATGAAACACTGGTGAAGTGTGATGCGTTCTGTGACAATATTCGCTTTCTTTGTCCAGCATAGTGGCTAACACCTACTTGTTATTTTCGCAAGTGCCGCCCAGCTCGGAGCATTACCCACTTTCCCCTGACGGCGCCCTTGAGATCTAGAAATCTACTCCTCGTAACTTTCGACAAGTAACGCAAAACTGGATGAATCTTATATATTTGTAATCAGTGCAATGAGCTAAATTTTTTTTTGTATATTTTGATATCAAATTCCGTTTTTTTCGAGTTTCCATTATCATTGAGATGCTTCAGCCCTACTTACAGTTCGTTCCCGCGAGGTGTTTGATAAAATACTAAATTTCACACGTGTATAATTCCTAATATAATTGGTGTCATTGGTTATAACATTTGAATTCTAATAAGCATGGAAAACTTGTGTTACAAAATTGGGAGAAAGAACAGGCAGAACTAGTAATATTCTAGGCTATCGAAAACTAAACGATCTTGAAAAGTGATCCAACAAACGCATATAACACAGCGGATTTCATTCCAATCATTAGCATAAATCATTTGTGAAACATAATACAACTGGAAACCTAGAGAATGCTTAATCTAAACCAGGGCCCCATAACATTTATGTAACAACGCATCACATGCATCAGCCGATGGGCAGAACAAGAAATATTCTATGCTATCAAAAACTAAACGATCTTGAAAAGTGATCCAACAAACGCATATAACACAGCGGATTTAGGATCTTTCCATGAAGGAATTTATCTTTTAGGTAGAGAATTTCAATTAAGCTGGATTTTCCAGCGTTAATGAAAAAAAAATGAGAAATTAAATATAAAAAAAAAACTATTTTTCAACTGAAAGTAAGAAGTAACATTAAAATTTTAAATGAACAGAAGTTATAACGTATACGAGGAGTTCATCCTTTTCTCAATACCTCGCTCTTTACGCTATGGTATTTTTAGTAATTTCAAAAAAGCTATTTATTCTAATTAAACAACCTTTGTGATTCAGGGGTCATTCTTAGATAATCTCTTCTCGATCCTCGGTTGTGCGAAGGCCCGACGCAAAAAAGCCGCCGGGAACTCCGGCGGCCTTTGTCTGGTGTCAATGCATGACTGATCGCGGCCGCCGTTAGCGAGCCCACCACCAGTTTGCAATGACGATCATTTGTTTCATGGCTTTGTGTTAGCGCCGGCCGGCGTCGAGCGCAAGCAGCAATTGCACTGCCCGGCTCGAACGACCGCGTTCAATCAGAACAGGCCTTCGATATAGCCCGCTTCGTTGAGATGAATCTTTTCCGAAGACGGCGCCCGCGGCATCCGGGGCCGTTACATGCCCGACAGCAGTGTGCCTTTCAGAAGTTACAGTCACAGAAGGAAGGGAGGAGACAGATGTGACAGAGGATGAGGATGGGGAGGGAAGAAGACATGGCATGGGCGGCAACGGCGAAAGAGTATGCTGACAGGCAGAGGGTGGAGATGGTGGAGAGAAGAGTATGGCGTGGGCACGGCTAGCATACATATTAGTGGCCTTATGGCCATATGGTGAGTTATGGGGCATAAGGCTGGCAAAGGCATTGACATCGGCCGTGGTAGTGGTGGAAGGGGATATAACCTTACAACTTATTATGACCTTGTCAAGTTTCCCTTTAAATTGTGGGTATTTTTTGTTTGCAAGTTTATCTAAGCAACCTATTATGCACCCCCTTCAAAGAAAATCATGGATCCACTATTTCCTCTGAAAATCCAATTTAAAATAACAAATTTCAAGACATTAAAATGTCTTGAGACAAAGAGCATGAGTCATAGCCAAAATAACAGCAGGCACTGACAAGAAGAATATGCATTATTGCATAATAACTTTGTCACTAATTTTTGTATCAATATTTTTGTACCACACGCCTACTACCGAGCGTCGACGGCGTACGTCTGGAACCCACCGCCGACGGCGAAGCAGCTCTTCCGTCGGGTGGGACAGAACAAGCCCGGCATCGCGAACGCGTTCCCTTCGGATCTCGTCTGGGATGGGCGTGGCACCCTCTACGCCTTGGGGTACCGGCCGACCGTGGCCGGGCAGTGCACGGAGCTCCTGCGCTTCGACCGAGGGATCGGCGGCGCGCCGACGGTGATGCAGGTGGGTTGCGTCGGGACCTACTCCAAGCTGCAGTTCAGTCGCCGTGGGTCGTTGACAGAAACTGCCACGGTGACGATCACGGTCAATCCAGTGTCCGACGTCACCAACGATACAGTCACGACCGACGAGGATACGCCAGCCACATTCAAAGTCTTGACCAATGATTCATTCGATGGCTCGGTCAGCCTGACTGCTGTGACGGGTGCCGTTAATGGCTCGGTAACATTCGATGCGGCCGGGAATGTGACTTATACACCCGTTGCCGATTTTAATGGTAGCGAGACGCTGACCTACACCGTGACCGAAGACGATGGCTCCACTGAAACAGGAACCATCAACATCACAACGAATCATCAACCACGGAGAGACACTCATAACTCGGACTCGGACTCGGACTCAGTCTCGGAATCACCATCGGTGGAAGGCGTACGAAGTGGCCCTGGAGATCGTGCGGGGGCTGGGGCCCTTGCTCTCGGTGATCAAGCGGCACGACCGGGACCTCGAGAAGCAGGGGCGGCGGGCCGCCTCGTCCATTGCCCTCAACCTGAAAGAGGGCAACCGGCGACTGGGGCGGGATCGGATCCACCATTTCTCCATTGCCGCAGGCAGCGCCGACGAGCTGCAGGGGGTCCTGTAACCATTTTGATCAGCATAGTCGAAAATCCTAATAAATATGTCTTTGGGGACAACTTAATCCCCCACAGTCCTCGGGGGGAGGGGTTGCAATTTAAAAACTTTGAACATTGGTAATCTATAGTAATGGTTATTGGGAAGTGTACAAACGTTATCAGGAGGACTTTTTAGCGCTGTGATGTGGGTGTATCTTTAAAGTTTTTTATTGTTTTAAAGAGTAGAGTTGAGAGGAAGAGTCTAACTTTAGCGTAAAGAGCGAGACATTTAGAAGGGGACAACCCCATTCATATAAACCAAGGCTGAATAAGAGGCCAGTTAATAAGTAGCTATATTGCTAGCATGAAATGGTGTCATCAAACGAACTGTAGTAAGGAGCGATCCAGTTCAATAGTAACCGAAACTCTAAATAACGGAATTTTGATAGCAATAGATAAATCAAATAAACCGGATTTTAATGTGGATTTTAAATACATAAGTTTCATCAAGTTTAGTCTGACCCATCAAAAGTTACAATCCTGAAAAGATTTGCCTTATATTCAAAAACAGGGAGAAATACCCCCCCCCCGAAGGTCATAGAATCTGAAACTTAAAAAAAAAACTAAAAAAAAAAATAAAAATAAGGAAAACTAAAAAAAAGAAAAAAAAAAAAAAAAAAATAAAAAAAAAAAAAAATAAAGAAAAAAGAAAAAAACAAAAGAAAAAGAAAAAAAAGAAAAAAAAAAAAAAAAAAACAAAAAAAAAAAAAAAAAACAAAAAAAAAGAAAAAAAAAAAAAAGACTAAAAAAAAAAAAAAGAAAAAAGAAAAAAAACTAAAAAAAAAAAAAATAAAAAAATATGTAAAAACTAAAAAGAAAAAAAAACAACTATAAAACCTATTTCAAATGTTTTAGTTTTCGACGGTAATAGCTAGGTATGTTGGAAAAATGAAGATATTAGACTCGTTTATGATTGCACATGTTAAAGAATGTGTTTAAAGGCTCTGTTCATATGTCAAAAGTTTTTGTTTTCGAGGGTAATAGCTACGTATGCTGGAAAAATGAAGATATTGAACTACTTTATGATTTCACATGGTAAAGAACGTGCTTAAAGGCTCTTATCCTATATCAAAAGTTTTAGTTTTCTAGGGTAATAGCGACGTATGTTGAAAAAATCTAGATATTATACGTTTGCTGTAGATGATTGTCTGAAGTATAGTTGTCCAAGATTTCAAACAAAAATGACGTCATGATAAACATTCAGAATTGGTAACATGTGGCTTCTGGCGATGAAGAGCTAAATCTGCAGAACAACGGATTTATACAGTGGAGTGGTACTACGAACGGAGAAGGGAAAATGGCCAACATTATACGAGGGAAAGGGGGAGTTTAAAGAAAATCTGAAGGGTAGAAAGAAGAATAAAGGGAGAAGGGAAGATTTCAAATCATTGTAGCGGATTTCTGCTGCGCATTTCAAAGTGCCATATGAGCTCTTAGCTCTTGTTAATGTCTGAATATATAAGGGATTTAAGTTCGAGGGGAAGAATTATCCTGTTATGAAAGAGGTACATTTTACATGGCCGTTATAAAACCATCTATGCAGGCAGGATCATTTTTGATGATTCTTGAGCATCTCTACTCATTCTGTCAACAATTCTAAGGCGTAGAAAATTGTATGAAGACAAGTCTACATCTATTATAATCTACAGAAACAATAAATCTTTCTGTAATCATGGTTTGGATTTCGATTTTCTTTTAAAATTTAACAGGCGAATAGTCCTTGAGCTCATCACCTTACAAATCTCGATTGGATCAAGCTGCCCTGAGTCCGACACATCAAGCATCTTGAAAACAATTCTATAGAACTCAGGCTCTTCCATCGTTACTTCGAACTAAACCAATCTCAGTGTTTGACTGAGCTCCACCTGAGGCAGCTTGATGTCTCTCTTCAGCACAAATGACAACCCAACCGCACACTCACTAAAGGAGATGGATCCACCTGATGATGGATGGCTTAGCAAGCAGTCAAGTATACACACCTCCATCAGCATCAAAAGCTGACAAATTTCCTCACTAAGCCCAAGCAGTAAGTCTGTTCATTTTAGACATGAGGTCTAATTGAACAGATTAATAATTTCGAATTGTGGTCTATTATTATAAATTTAATAGTTTTGATTTATCAAATTAAACCAGCTTTTTTTTTTCAAAGCTAGCTAAAAGCCGATCATCTCCAAATGAACTCAATTTATTCCTCAATTTTGACAAGAGTACAACTCCAGAAATGCAGAGAAATAATGTTTATCTTACTGTGACTGTGCTTGTATTCTTTAAAATGGTCAGGATTCCTAACTTCCGCTCTGAAACCACTTGAAACGAATGGGCTCTTCTTATCTGCAAAACTCTCAAACACGGTTAATCCAATCAACTTAAATCTCTGGAAACTGAATCTTCTGGCACAAATTCACCACCCAACCGGACTCAGACTTGCGAACACTGCAAAGGATCTCTAGCTCTTCCCAATTCTGAGAGTCTGTTAACCAACTGGATAACCTCTCTGGGATCTAGTCCACAATTTAAGAATGGAATTAAAACAAGCTCGAAACAAGGAATTGGGTCACAACATCAAGGAATTAGGAGCTCGTTCTCATTCTCTCTCTGCATGTTTTTAATATCAAATATCCATGGCTAATCTTTTGATTTATTGAGATTCATACTACCTGCCGTGTACATATACTTTCTCTTCACTTTGATTTGGTATTGTTGTTTCTATCTTTTCACTTGACCGAGGCGTTGATGATTTTGTTCGTCTTATCTTGTTCAAGTTTAATCATCATCAGCATGAATGAACTTCGGAGAAACTAAGAAAACGATTTGAATAGGTAATGTATGTATACATGTATATTTATATATCAATTCGAATGACGCCACAACGGATGTATTTCGAACAATTCGGCGCGCAGAAGGAGGGCATGCGCCTCTACGACGCGCTCGAACGGAACGCGGCGGTCTGCGCGAGCTGTGCGGCACCGTGCACGAACGCCTGCCCCGACGGCGTGGCGATCCCGGAGCGGATGCGCGGCGCGCACGAGCTATTGTCGATCGCCTGAAGGGCGTGAGCGCGCCGAACCACCAGACCCGCAGAGGGATGCGTTGTCGCGGATCGTCGATCTGAGAGGAGTCTTGCGCCTGGGCCTCCGTACTGCTCGCGCCTTCGGGACATTTCGATCGTGGTTTTTAGGTCTGCTATTTACATGTCTTCTTTCGTTTGTCAATCAATTCTTTTGGTATCGAACATCACCATTAATTATTGGTGTACTAGTTGCACAATTACTTTCGCATTTATTGGGAAAATTAATGGCAAAAATTTTACCAAAGAAAAAATTCAAAATCTTTCGATGGAATTTTACATTCAATCCTGGACCATTTACGGTTAAAGAACATTGCATTATTACTACGATGGCGAGTACGGGTGTGGTAAGTCTATTCGAGAGAGGAAAAACGAGATTCAAATACAAAATGAAGAATTAAAAAAAAAGGACTTACACCATAAAAAAATCATAAGAAAATCTTACAAACACTTCTAGCAATTTGTTTAGAAAGAAAGAAATTGATTCACGGAATATGTCATGCTTTGATTCCAATTTGGTCTTGGTCATGCATGGGCTAGCAACTTAAACTAGAATGTCTTTCAGAACTTAAAATGTTAACATTTACTATGAATCTGATTATGTTTAAAAATAAAACATTTTACAGTTGTTTTTTATCCTCAGTCTGTAGTCTAAATCCTTGAATTACCGATCAACCACTAAGCCTAGCCATCCTCGCGAAGTGGATAGCACACTAGATATATGATCGTATGTCCTTCAGGGCGTCGGTTCAATAGGGGCCTTCAACTGGGGAGGGGGAAGTATTTGCCCCTATATTATTTGCCTTCCCCCTAGATTTTGAAAAATACTGGTTGGGTCGTATCTTATTTAGAGTGCCTTTTTTTGTATTTTCATTGGAGGAATTGCTAAGAAAAACTAACTTCCCCCCCCCCCCGCCGTAAATTTCCGTGAATTGACACTACTACAATTCATAGCCATCCGGCCCGTTATAAGAATGACAAAGCAGCAGGAAATTTTCCGTGTCCTCTACCCCATCATTTGCGAGAAACAAAAGGTTCATTGTATCTCTGAGGTTATGCCTAAATTTATGGAAAATTTTGTTTGCTGGGATCCTACCCGTAACTGAGTGGGAATGGCTAGACCTTTTGGATCATGAATACCGTACACTGGTTTAGGAGGACGTCGAATAATATTATTTTCAATCATTCATGAAATGTTTGCTTCGTAAAGCTTCATGTGCTGTGGGTTCAAATTTCCGTTCATTTCCATCGGTTCCCGTTGTTGTCGTAGTTGTAGTAGTTCCAGTCGTAGTTCCAGTGGTCGTAGTTGTAGTAGTTCCAGTCGTAGTTCCAGTGGTCGTTGTTGTAGTAGTTCCCGTAGTCGTTGTAGTGGTAGGTGTAGTCGTAGTAGTAATATCATCGACTGGTGGTGGCGACGTTGTCGTTGTGTACGTGGTGGTAGTGTACGTTGTTGTAGGAATATCATCGGTTTCGGTCGTATACGTAGTGGTGTCATCCGGAGGGAATGTGGTTGTTCCCGTGTTGGTACCCGTTGTATCAATCATCATCATCACGATCATCATCATCACGATCATCATCATCACGATCATCCTCATCATCATCATCATAAACATCGCTATTATCATCATCATCATCGATATCATCATCAACATCATCATCATCACCGTTAACATCATCACTATCATCATCACGACCATCATCATCATCGTTATCATCATCGTTATCCACATCATCATCATCATCATCATCTTCCTCGTTATTATCATCATCATAATAATCATCATCACGATCATGATCATCATGATCATCATCATCATTTTCATTATCATACTTATCGTTCTCAAATTTAATAGATGAGGCAACGAATGGGAGATTTAGCTGATAACCGATCACTGACTTGGTGAGAACACCTTCTTTACCTGAAACCTCGACTCTGAAGGTAATAGCACCAGGTGGTACAGCACCATCATTAAGAGTGTATGCAAATGAAAAGTCTTTAGAGTTCTTACGACCGTCAACGGTTTGTGAATGAAAACCGACGTCGGAGGAATCAAGAACAGAGAAAATGACATCAAATGCATCAGAGTTGAATGACTCGTCGTCTGAGCCACGAAGAACACAATCAGACGCAGGCTCTCCTCGGTGTCCGCACCGGTGAGATCGCGACGCACTCGAAGATCATCCTCGAGCAGCGCCGCATCGAAGATCAGCAGACCCTCGAAGAGATCAAGCGCAACCTGCGCCTCGGAAAGGCTGCCTTCGAAGCGAAGAGTCTCGATACCGCCGAGCGTCACATTCGCACCGCGCTCGACATGATCAAGAGACCACCGCAGCTGATCTCGGACGCGAACCAGAACGCTGCGAAGACGCTCCTCCGCGACAGCCAGAACGCGCGCGCTCAGGCTCAGCCATATACTAACCTTACTGTAATTCTTTGCAAATATTTTTTTTTTATATTTTGTTATTGTCTAGATTCGTAAATTCTAGTTTAGGAAATTGTCTTGTTCCGAATGTACAAAAGACAAAATTGTGTAATTTTCCACAACCAGCATTTTGAACAGACTGTAAAATCAGATTTTTCAAAACATGGTAATATGAAATCTATTAAACATTAATGTTTGTCTTTGATAATTAATCATCTATGCTTTGAGATATGGGAAGTTTTGCAAATATTTTCAAGTGCTTTCTTTAATAAGTGCGTACAGTGGAACTCACTCCTTCAATTCCAGTAAGAAGGGTTTTAGACATGGCGGTGTTACTTTTTCGCCCCCTTTTAATAATACTGTCATTGTGCCATAACAGAACGTTCTAACCACATGTATAATTTAAAGTATTGATATTTTGCAGGGTAACTGTGCTGATGACATCCTTGATCTTAGTAGAACAGCCTTTGGAATTAAGGAAAATTTTCGAATTCTCGATAAGGAGTATAAATGTATTGACTTCGATTTAATGAGAGTAAGACTAAGTCCCTTTTGTAGAATCATTGATAAACCCCCCCCCCCCCTGAACAGTACCATTTCTCTTCATACTAAAATTTCGATCATTTTTTATAAAGCTGCATATTCTACTAAACCATCTTTGTGTTTCATGAATCATTCTGAAAAAATTGGGACGGCATTTAAACTTTAGCATAAAGGGCCAGGCATTAAGGAGGAAGGTAATCCCTTCACAAAATAATTTATCTTAGTTTTGAACTTTAATGTTACTCTAGTTTCAGTTGAAAAAATTATTTTCTGAATTTAATTTCTGATTATCTATAAAATAATGCCGGTAAATGGATCCGGGACAACTTTTGCATCCTGCACAAACGGCTTTAAGTTATCGCTAATCACTTGGTAATCAACACGCCACCCAACGTTTTTAGCACGGGCCTGGCCCCGGCTAGACCACCAAGTGTATTGGTCAGGCTCAACGTTGACCTCACGGAATGCATCGATATAACCCATAGGACCAAACAGCTCATCCAACCAAGCGCGCTCTTCAGGTAAAAAACCCGAGTCTTTCTGATTACCTCGCCAGTTTTTAATATCAATATTATGGTGCGCAATATTATCGTCACCACAAATCCTATCTGACCTGCCTGTCTGATGTTAATTTTGGATGTTTCAAAACCAGAAAGTTTTCATGGCATCATGATATTTTCTTCGGTGTTGCCGCGTTGAACCATGGAAATAAATAATCAAAACCAATTATCAAACAATTGTCTTAACTAACAATCTTTTGATTCCTAAGGACAACTAAGTCTCCTTAAGTCGTTTTTTGTGACATGTTTTAGCTTAATTTTACTAATGTTTCACAAACGGCTCTTTTTCTATTCTTTCGTTAATTTGGCTACAGCTGCTACCGAGATCTACACTCCGAGCAGCCCTGAATACGAAAAAAAAAACCAACAAAAATTCACAATCTTCCTTCTAAAAAATTGTGTTATTTTCAAATTTTTATTGACAGGATTGGACAGTTCTTCAATAGAGTTTACTGATATGCTGAATTCAATCAGGGTAATTTTCATCAGAAACTCTTGCTTTTTTGGTTGCGTTTAAGCTTTTTTTTTGTAAATGTAAATTAAGCTTAAATGTAAATTTAAGTTTGTAAATTTTGTTGGGTATTCTGTTTGTTTCTTCAAAAACATGTAGGTTATTTTGGGACGTATGGTTAAGTATTTGTATATTGTCTTGGTTAGTAGTCTTGGATGTTTCATTTCGTGGGGCTGTAGTTTTCATTTTTAAAGTTGCTTTTGATTTTAGTTTTCTGTATATTTTTTTTTTGGGGGGGGGGCGATAGACAGACCGAATGTTTGTTTAAATTCGAAATTTCATTGCAAAAAAAACGATAAGTTTCCAACCGCCTCTAGATTTGTAAAATATATTTTGCCCCCCGCCCCCTCAGCAACTTTCAATATCTGTTTCCTTATTTTTTTCGTCTCACTCCTTTTCATTCAGAGATTTTCAGCTTGCCCATCATGACGCCGGTCATCGGGTTTAACTTGCCTGACAGCAGTTTTTCTAGATTGCTCTGACTGATCTTAATGGTGCAATCGGTGGTCTGATCTTCCGTGGTGGCGGCACCATCACTCAGCACAATCACACCTGCATCTCCGCAATCAAATTTCAGCGATCCAGAAAAGGTTTTGTTGGACAATCCAGATGTCATTTGTTCGGCGATGTGTTGCATGTGATGCCCCATAGAAAAAGCCCGCCAAATGGGTAGGCGGGCTTTTGCATCTGTTCCAAATGATTTGAGAACATCTAAGATTATGAGTATGCTTAATCTTTATCTAAGTGAGAGCACCACGAGAATGATAAAATGAAGGGTTAAGCGTTGCAACAATATCATATCCAGTCTGTTATTTACCATGAATCTACTCATAGATTTCCCCGAACGTAGGTGCACAATTTCCCTATTAAAGTCTTATGTTTTATCCCAAAGATTCTGTACTGATTTTGTTTTTAATAAGTTGTAATGTTTTGAAATAGTTTGTATTCAATTAAATTTGATTTTAATGAGTAAGTTCTATTGGGGAATTTTTCGATGGAGGAGAGCCGGATTTGTCAACAGTATTTATAAAGCGATCAAAAATTATATTTAAAAACAAATTTTTTCAACTGAAAGTAAGAAGCAACATTAAAGCTTAAAATGAACAGAAATTATTACGAATATGAGGGGAGGGGGTTCACCACCTCAGCAATGCCTCTCTCTTTACGTTTAAGTTTTTTAGAACTTTTAAAAGAGCTTGTTATTCTAATTAAACGGCCTTTTTGATTGAAGAGTCAATCTTAAATAATCGGAACAAAAAGTGAAACTTTAGCACGTGCTAGGACGATGAAATTGGTAGGCATGTCTGGGGTCTGCACAAATTGACTTGATAGCCTTTTCTCCGATTCAGGGATCTTGGGGGAAGGGGCTAAAGGAAGGAGAAATAGTGGAAATTAAGGTATATTTATCTCAGATTGGGTGATCATAGCTAAATGAAACTTGATATACTGAAGGATATGATGTCTCAGATGCTTCATTTTAATTCAGATAGGATGGAGGGGACGTTGGGTGGTAGAGGGAGAAAATAAAATATTGGAAACGAGAAATCTTGGAAAACACTTACCCTTAGTGTCTCGTATCTCACACAATGAAATTTTCTATTGTTGATTTTGAATCAAAATGTTTATACACACCTTTCTGTTACAGATTTTGTTTATGCTGAAGACCTGTTCACCATGTCTCAGACAGCCTTACACAGTTAAATTGCAAACAAAATTGGGTCGTTTGAAGATTTTTGATATCCTCCAACTGTTATCATCAGTTTTATAGAAGCAAAGTGGCCGACAAACAAAAATCACAGCATAATTACAAAAAGGAACATTTCTGTTGCAATTTTTCTGTTTTCTGTTTACAGGGGGCAAATTAATTCCATCTCCAATCCGCTTAAGAGCTTTTGCAGTATTAGGCCAAGTAGAACTTAGAACTGTTTTATAATGAAGTAGTGAGGTAAATTGAAGGCAGTATGTGCTCCCTGTTTATCGAAATAGTGTATCAGAAATACGTTGGGCACGGTTTGGTGGATCGATTTGAGACTATTGGGTAGTGTAGATGCACGGACTAAATAAATAATCACTCGAGGACCTCATATTTTGCGTTTGCGACAACCAACATGGAGTTTGGGTCTGTATACATGAGGGAAAGAGGTAAAAGACAAGATTAAAATATAGGACTTACAAAGTGAAACACAGAAAAAAGACTGGGCTGAAGAAGCATAAAAGTGAGCCATTTACGAATATGGCAATAGACAAAGGGGAATAATTACTATAATATTTCATCTTCATATGTAGTGTAATACATCTGTCAAAGTAAAGAGGCAAATGGGCACAATTCATTTTTTTTTTTTTAATTATTATCGTTATTATTATTATTATATATAACAACTCTGTGAGTTGTTTTTGTTCGAGACCTAAATTTGAACTTATTAAGACGCTCCGAAGGTGACTTTCCTCTCAACCCAAAAAAGTGGCGTCCTGTCCGATATGCCGATTTGCAAAACAAGCGTGGAGAGATTTTGGCGTCTGATTTTTTTCTCCATCGTTGCGGTCTCTTATTAACCTTACTAATATTAGTACTGTAGTCACAATAAGTAAGGGAGCATTGAGAGGCGAAGAGAGAAAAGATCGCGCGTACAACTTACT
Source organism: Alatinidae sp. Z8VKAUB7J3 (assembly GCA_010016025.2). Taxonomy (NCBI): domain Eukaryota; kingdom Metazoa; phylum Cnidaria; class Cubozoa; order Carybdeida; family Alatinidae; species Alatinidae sp. Z8VKAUB7J3. Next base: position 101,118,420 of record JAAAKM020721499.1, on the reverse strand, counting down.
AGCAAAACTATCTCATTTTTTGTTTGGACCTCAAGTGAAAACGGATGGTGGGTTGTCATTCGGTATGGATGGCGCGTGGGATACACATGGATTCTCGTGGGGGGGGGGGGGGTTTACAAAAAGCATAAAAAAAAACACACATCAAAATTTGTTTATATACACTTTTATTACGTTTTTATTTGTAAGACATTTCGGGAGAGGGAGTTCAAACCCAGTAACCCCCTCACCAGATACGGCCTAGCTGGAGTTTATTTAAGCCTCAGATGAAAACCTGAGTTAATCAGTCTAACCTAACAAAGGTTAGGAAATACCTATAATTAGGATGTATGCCGAAATTGCTATGAAAGAAGAAAGGAGCCTTATTTGCATGTTTATAACGAGGTGGGAGAGATCGGCCTCGACGGCGCGATCCTGCGCGAAACCGGCGCGACTACGCCCATCGCCAGGCTGTCGAACGGCTGCATCTGCTGCCAGGCGGGCAGCGACCTCGCCCACACGGTCGACGCCCTGCTCGCCGTCGACCGGCCGGACGCCCAAGGTCCGCTGCGGCGGATCATCCTGGAGACAAGCGGGCTTACGCAGCCGGGAACGGTCCTGCGCCAGCTCGCGACAATGGCCGAGCATCGCCTAAAGTGAAGCGTGGTGGCAACATTCGATGCCACCTGTACTTCCAAGCAAGCTGTAGGCGACTTGGATCCACAGTAGGTGCCATTATAAGGAGCTCTAAAACACTTTTGACACCGGCTTCATCCTCAAAAAGGGTTGGAATCCTTTGATTTTGTTCAGATAGTTTCAAAGTACTTCCTCGCTTCGATAGTGAACCAGAAGACTTCTTTTCCTGTGATAAGTAAGTCAGGACAGATTTTGAACCTGAAATTAGTCTTTTTATTTAATGGTACGAGAAAGAATATATGTAAGATACCGAATACTGTCAATCTTGACTAGGGGCTGGGGTATTCATAATGTTTCATTTGTGTGTATCAAAGCCTAATTTGATTTTGCAGCTGCAGTAAGCACTTCTTAACAGCGCGTTTCGCCAATGCTGTTTCCGAAATTCATCGTTTATAAGAAATATCACTGAATAATTCAAGATGCTTTTGTTTGGAAGGACGTTATGTTAAAAAGAAACAACCAATTAAGAGAATGGCGCGAGCGAGATCGATTAAAGATGTTTTATTCTTTTTACTGGTGACTCACAAGATGAATAACTGTTAATCACGAGTGTCTTAAATCGCAGTCTTGTGGGAGCCGGGGGGGGGCAAAGAAAGAAAGAAAATTTTGTAATCAAAACCATCAGCTGAAAGCCTACCCCTTTTACTCGAGCAGACCCCATTAATATGTTATAATTTAAATTTATGTGTTGTTGTTTATTGTTAAAATGCGCTAGGGTCTGTAGAGAATATTTTGTCTTTATAAAATGTGTCTAATTTATTTTTGAAACTGTTTATACTTCTGGCATTTACGACATCTCCCGGCAAACTGTCCGTCTTTTTTAAAAAGGAACACCATTATAAGGAATTGAGTTTGGCAATTGCCTTTTGGTCATCCTGTAAAATGGTTAGATTAGGAAAATGACACTTTCAGGGGTGGGTCTACAGGCTAAAGCATGTCCTAGGAAGGTATTCTTACATACCTGTCTCTACTCCCTCTTCCTCTATAGGGCCATGACCCTTAGAAATATGCATTTGTGCTATAAAAGTGACACCTTGAAAATAGTTCTTCTGCTGAAATGAAGTACAAAAAAATTGTCTTCAGCTTCACAACTTTGCTCAGTCCTAATTTAGGGCTGTCTAGAGGGAGAAGGAGTAGAGACGGTTTCGCCCCTACTAGATATTTCTTAGCTTTCCATCTAAAAGCACTGTCAAGTCGCAACGGATAGAGACACTAATTTTCGCTGTGGACCAAAAATCACATAGTATTTTCTTACAAATAAGAATTAATAGGATAAAATAATAATTCTCTAGCAGATATTGTACCTTAAATTCTACTCTGTAATATTCTTTTTTAAGCAACAACGGTTCTAACTTATTCGACCGAAAGCGTTTGCGGTTACTTTCCACCTAAGATAAGGAACCTATATTCTGGAGTCAAGTTAAAACTTTAGTTACAACTTTACAAGCAGTAGAGACTGATAATGAAGTTGGTGATGATGATAATGACGATGATGACAATGACAATGACGATAATGATCATGATGATGATGATGATGATGATGATGATGATGATGATGAAATGATAATGATGATGATAAGGAAATGATGATGATGATGTTGATGATGATGTTGATGATGATGATGATGAAATGATAATGATGATGATGATGATAATGATGGTCAAGCTGATGATTAAGATGTCGATGATGATGCTAATGATAATGGTAATTCTGGTTATGTTTATTCTTACTGCTCAAAATTTTTTAATGGTATCTCATTTGTGCTGGCAATCTATTTATGCTAGTTTGACTTTTATGACACTAAGCTTGTCTAAGTTCATTACTCTTTGGGGGGAGGGGCCAGAGATGAAGGTCCTTCCTCTAAAAGACATTGCCATGACATAATTTAGACTTTAGAATTTTCTGAAAAGTTTTGCCTACCTAACTCAGCATTAAAGATAACACAAAGTATATCATGTACAATTTTATTAGATGAGATTCTAGACAAAAGGCTTGTTGCTACCCTGGAGAGAAGTTGAATTACAAAATAAATCTTAAAACAGAAATCGTTTTAAAAGAGTAACAAATACTTCACAAAAATCCAAAATAGTTCTTACAGAAAAAAATAATTGATACAAAAATACTAAATACTTGTGACAAAACGAAAAAATTCTGATAACATCCTAAATTGTTATTACAGAATACAAAAAATTCAAATGTAATCCGAAATAATTACTGCAAAAATGAAATAAAACTTACAAAATACAAAAAGTTCTAACAAATCCAAAATAGTTTTTATAGGACAGAAATTGCTCTGATGAATTGCAAAAAAAAAGTATTTATGATGGATTTGTGACTCTTAGCACTGTTGGATTCGGTGACATGGTGCCAGGTAATGCTTATTATGTCCTTTCTTAAGTCTATTTTTTCTTTCTCTAAGCCAGATATACTCGGAAATACTTAAGATTGTAGGCAAATATATATTAAGTTTTCCTATAACAGCATTTAAAAACGACTAGCAATTCAGTCATGTTTTTCATAACTATGTTGTCAGAGTTGTAACATAGGATATTTTTCTTATTCGAAATAATTTCCTCCGGGTAACGCATAAATATAAAGTTACCGCCCTCTTCTTCGTGGGCGACGCGCAGGATCTGTTGCTCGGGGCTGAGGTCCCTCATGCGCGTCGTGTAGGAAGGGAGCGCGCCCGCGGTCTTCGCGGTGGCGAGCGCCGCGCCCGCGTTCTCGGCGACCAGCACCTGGCTGACGAAGGTGTTGGTGCTGATGCCGTAGTCGACGGCGACTCCCGTGCCCGCCGCGTTGTCCTTGATGACCGTTCCTTCCAAGGACGAGCCATCCGAGTCGTTGAAGTTGATCGGAGCGAACCCGCTGCCCCCGTACAGGATCTGCCCGCCTTGCGGCTGAACGTGCCGGACCGCGCGCTGCGTTCGCACGCGGTGACCTCGCTCCACAACGGTTCGCCCTTCGGCACGCGGCTGCGCGAGTGGCTGGAGCAATCTCTGGGGCTCACGCTGGGGATCGGCCTCGGCATGGCGATCGCACGCTCGATCGTCCGCAGCCACGGCGGCGATATCGTGCTCGAGAACCGGGCCGAGGGCGGTTTGCGCGTGGTTGTCAGCCTGCCGCAACAGCGCGGCGGAGACGATCAGTCCGACAAAACCAAGCGCAGAGGCTGATGGTCCAGCAGGAGTAGTAGTAGTAGTAGTAGTAGTAGTAGTAGTAGTAGTAGTAGTGGTAGTAGTAGTAGAAGAATAAGTAGTTTCAGTAGTATCAGTAGTAGAAGAAATGGTGGTAGTAGTAGTAGGAGTAGTAGTAGTAGTAGTAGTAGTAGTGGTATTAGTAGTAGTAGAAGAAGTAGTAACAGTAGTAGCAGTAGTAGAAGAAATGGTGGTAGTAGTAGTAGGAGTAGTAGTAGCAGGAGTAGTAGTAGTAGTAGTAGTAGTAGTAGTAGTAGCAGCAGTACTAGTAATAGGTCGGGAAGGTTCAATGTTGCCTTCCGATGTGACAAAAGTTATTTAACCAGGCAAATAAATGATTTACCTAGGAACATATGGAAGAGTTCTATAACACTCAACTAATCTCTAACCCAAGAACAATCACAAGATGTTATACAATGGGCAACTGAAACGATTATTTCTCCAAAGTACTTTTGCAAACTTTCAGTGTATCATAGGATGCTCAAAAGAGAGTATAGGTTTCTTTGGTTTTTTCTTTTTCTTTTTACCTAAAGCAAATATTTGCTATTGCAGAGATTGCATAGTTTCTACCATTGCATTTTGGTTCATCCCTGGAACCCTTGATTTTTTGCCTTTAACCTCCTTTGTTGCAGTTCTAAAGCTAGCTGAAACTTCAAAATGGTCGGATAAATCGTTGAAAAGGGCCCCGGGAAGACTCAAGGCACACTAGAAAGGATAATGACGAAGACCACACTGCCTTTCCACAATACAAATACAGAAGAGAGAATTATGAGTACTTTTTTCCCAAGACAGTGAATGACTTTTTGTTAAGAAATGATGCCAAGGCTATTTTAAAAAACGGATTTTTAACCAAGATGTTTGTCCATGCTTTCAGTCGAAAACTTTTTTTTTTTAATTTAATTTTTCATTTTTTTTAAATAATCCTGGAAAATTCAGCGCCCCATTCATGAAAATTTTTTCTCACATGATAAAATTCGCCATGGAAAGATCCTTCCACGTAACCCCCCCCCCACCACCAGAAAAAATCCCCCCTGAATACGTCAGGATACTCCCCAATAACCAATACATTACGTTAACACATGGGCAAAGTTCATAACTTGCAGCCCTTCCCACGGGGACTGTGAGGGATTAAGTCGTCCTCAAAGAATTTGCTCTGGAGATAATTTTTGCAGTGTTTGTGAAACATTAAAATGTTATCTAAAGTCATTCCTAGGTCTTTATTCTTGATACAAACTAAGAGTGGAATTGGGGATGATTGCTGGTTATCATTCACAGTATATTGGTACTGATGATGAATGAATGGTGACACATTTAGATATATTAAAAGAGATCATCCTTATATAGATTATTTTCAACATATTATCCTTTATAGGATTATGCCTTATTTCACTGTAGAAAACAATTGATGGTGAGCTTAGGCACTCTACTATCCATGACCACTTATGGTTAGGAGAAATAGGTCAATAGAAACTGAAACTTTCACAAAGGAAACAAAGGATAGAAAAAAGTGAAAAAAGGAAAAAAAGGGAAAAGAAAAAAGAAAAAAAAAGTGAAAAAAAGGATAAAAAAAATCTGGTTTTACTGCTGATTCCAAATTTGCAAAAGTCGATAAGCAAAAATAATTATTCAATAAGCAAAAATTAATAATTAATAATAACATAAATAATTCAAAAGTCAATAAGTGTAAATGAAGAATTCATTAATGTGTTCTGGCCTCTAAGGACAATCTGAGTGTCCTGCATTCGAAGAACAACCCCAAGTATCTCCACCTCTGAGCCCTAGTGATATTTGTCACTATAGGCTGGTTGGCAAGTTTGAAGACTTTTTCGTTTGTGATTGTGTCTGACCATTGAATATTTAAAATTGTTCGAAGACAATTATTCTCGAATGCAAGGATTCTCTTCTCCTGTTGTTGGTTCAAACTCCAGGTTTCGGCTGCGTAAAGGAGGACTGGGGTGAAGTTGCTGTTGTACAGGCGCAACTGAAGCCGGGTCGAGTAAGTTTTCTACTTCCATGCCCGCTGAGCCGCGCCTGGAGCCCTGACAAGTGGCAGCACCTGATGGAGCGCATTTGCGCATGACCGACCGCGCCGCCCGATGTGAATCCTTCCTCGCCGATGCCGGCTACGCCGATTGGCGCCGCGCGCCGCTTGCCGGCGATGCCTCCAACCGCCGATACGAGCGGCTGACCGGCCCTGAGGGCCGCACCGTGGTGCTGATGGACGCGCCGCCCGAGAAGGGCGAGAACGTGCGGCCCTTCGTGCGCATCGCCCGTTATCTGCTGGAACAGGGTCTCAGCGCGCCGGGATGAAACACACCTGCCGCGCTACATCAATTTTCGAGCCACGCGTCACGCTCATTTTACCGGATAGCCGATTGGCAAGAATATGGCGGTGTTCTTTCTGTTATCTGGCAGCGCTGCCAAAAGTCCGACAATGAGAAACAAAAGATTGTCCAGAAATGTTGACCACATGATTACCGACTCGGTCATGTTTCGGCCGACGGTAAAAAACACGATCGAGAAAAAAAGGAGCGAATAGGAAATCTCAGGGGGGGAAACCAGAAGAAAGAGGAGTAGTAGTCAAGTGGCGACTAGGGGAAACGCTACGAAGCCAAGCGGTTCATCCTGCTGGTCGACACGTTGTATGACAAACGCATTCGCGTGGTCGTCAGTGCCGCCGCCGCTCCCGACAAACTTAATCGAGAGAAAAGTGGAACCCACGCCTTCGAATTCGAACGTACCGCCTCGCGGCTGATCGAGATGCAGAGCCAGGACTACCTCGATGCTTCGAAGGCCGGGACAAAAGCCGCAGCTTATCGTGTATTTTTTACGTTTACGTAAGCCCCACAAATTCTAAACGTTTGAAATCATTGAATGCAAAATAACACGGACGCCGACGGCTGCGCCGCGATCGTCGCCGCTGCCGAGGAACGTTTCGGCCGCCTCGACGGCCTCGCGCAGGTCGCCGCCGCCGAGCCGATGGGCGACCTCGATTCGAGGCCCCTCGACCATTTCCGCACGACGACCGAGGTCAACGTGATCGGCTCGGTCCAGCTCGTGAAGGCGGCCGTCCCCGCCTTCGAACGCGCCGGCGGCGGATCCGTCGTGCTTATCGGGTCGCAGTCGACGGAGATCCCTCCGCCTTCGCCGCAGCTCGCCTACTCCGCGTCGAAGGTGTGGGATTATTTCGTTCATAAATAATTGAAGAAGGCCGGGTACCAACACCACCCCCTAATGTGCAAATATAGCCCAAATTTGCTTCTAAAGTATTATATTATCATCATGTTTTGGTATTTTATCTTCAAATGTATTCCCCAGCTCCTCCCACTCTCAATGAGACAAAATTAAGCTTAGATTATATTCAAATTTGGGAAATAGTTCATTAAAACAGAAGCAACCCCATACATGATTCATAAAGAAATAGTAGATTATAGCAAGAAGTAAAAATTTGGTTATTATTTCCTGATTGAAACCTGTAAAAAAAATTATATAGTGGCAAGAATAATTCCTGAGCAAAAATTCATTGAAGGTTTGTTTGTTGTTTTGCGTTCAGACACTGAAGTCTAAATAGTTTATAAAAACAGCGGTAAATGGCAAGATTCTGATTGTAATTTAAATTTTGTACAAATCGTCGAAATCATGCATTCTTGTTTCCAAGTCAATGATAAAAGCTTCATTTTAATAAAAAGAATTGTTGCCTCCTCGGATCCCATTCCCAACGTTTAACTAAACACAGTCCCTAAATCGATGGCAAAAAATGAAGCAAATAATACAACATCATCCTAAAAAATGGTAACACAAAACATATAATAGCCTCTAATTTCAAGTTTTTAACATTATATTAAGTTCAGAATTCATAAAATACTAGGCAAATCAGTAGAATATGTCATACATAATAATAGAAGAGTCGTGCAAAATGCTTAAAATAGAACGAAAAGTTTACAAAAAAATTATTTAGTAGTAATTTTAAATCGCGCCAAGCGCGATTTAAGAATAGAAGAGCCCTGCAAAATGCTTAAAATAGAACCAAAAGTTTACAAGGAAGCGCTGCCAAGAGAGAGGACGACCACGGCGACGAAGAGGACGTACCCCGTCCTGCTGCGCCGTCTCCGGCTGCTGCTGCGTCCTCTTCACCTGCAGCCGCGTCTAGTGGAACCGATGAGGCCACGATGCAGCGATTGGTGAGTCATCTTTGAGTCGTACATATGTGCTTGACGGCGCGCGCCTCAGCTCAACGCATCCTCCTGCAGGCGGAGCTTGAGCGACGTGCCGCAGAAGCCGAAAAGCTTGCTCAGCGTCTCGAAGCCGAATCGCAGGCTGCTCAGAAGAAGCTGTCCAGAAGTCAGGAATTTTATATTGACTAAAACATTTTGAAGACCAATGCGCATAGAAAAGGAGAAAACAGAGGCTACCAATTTTATTTACAGAACAGACAATGTTCTAAAGAGAATGTGAGAATTCTTAAGATAAACATTATAAAACTCTTCGAAAGACAAAAAACAAGAAGCTTTGTTTTTGTACATTGACAAAATATTATATGAACAAAAGGATAGTACATATGGAGGGCCTTTTATTCGAGTTGCCCAGCTCCTTTCAAGTAAAAACAGGCCTCAGCTCCTTTCAAACCTTAACTGTTCTAGGTATGATAAACCCTTTAATTAAACTAAAAGCATAGAGGCCAAAAACGCTAAAATTTCAACAATTGGGTGTCAATAGTAAGAGAATCCTATCCAAAATTTTCCAAAAGAAAAGTTTATTTCATTTGACACTTTGGCCAAAAATAACTATCATACAATTAAAGATTCAAAGTTTGAATCAGATCTGATATCATACAATCAGATTCATGAGTTTTTTTTTTATATTGGTAGATTGGATATCATTTCTAGAAATAATATTTTTTGATTTTTATAATTTTCTTAGGTTAAATATGACCGTGGGTAGATGAACGACGACAAGTCATACGGATCTTTAGCTAGTGTGTGGACGCAATATAACGTTGCTCTCATGCTCCGTCTGTTAGAAGCGTTGTCACCAGATATAACCCCCACCACTACCACCAGCACTATGGTGGCGCCCCCACCTGGCTCCACCTGGAGCTCTAGAGTCATCCTTATTACCCGTGGCAAACAATGAGTCTGGATTGGCGATGGCGGCCTGATCCTCCCTAGGTATTCAACTCTATATCCTCCCCTAAATCCACCTCCTTTTCTCAGGCTCGTAACTTTTGATGACAAAGACTAAATTGATCTAAACTTATATATTTAGAATCAGCGTAAATATTCGATTCTTTTGATGTATCTTTTCGCCTCAAAATTCTGTTTTTTAGAATTTCGTTTACTATTGAGCCGGGTCGCCCCTTACTACAGTTCCTTACCACGGACTGTTTGAAAAGAAAATAATTCGGTATTTCGGGGCTTTTGACATTATTACTCCTTTGCGGTAGTTAGGCTCAAAATTGAAAAAGGATTATATTTTTTCTCTTGGCCCCTTCCACCGAGAGAGAGAGAGAGAGAGAAAGAGAAAGAAAGAAAGAGAGAGAGAGAGAGAGAAAGAGAAAGAAAGAAAGAGAGAGAGAATAAGAGCATATATAGTATATGCATATAGTATAGGCATAATACTATATACCACTCGGTGAGAACGCCAAAATTATCTGAATAGGGCATAGCTTGTTTAAAATAGTAGTTAACAGAAAAACGTAAAAAGACAGTACTTATGATTATAATTATCATGAAAGTACTAGTATTTTTGAGGAAAACCTCCCGTTGAGAGATATGGCATAGGAAGAGGCCAGAGCATCTTGGGTTCTATCTGGTGTGCGCTGAAAATCGCAAAGACGACCCCGGTATCGTTGCGTTCAGGGAATGGTTGTTGGCGGAACTTGTCGAAAGTTTTGGTGCTGAACAGGTTTATCAGGAAGCTGAGTAGGGGCGAAAAAATGGACGCGATCCGGGTAGGTCACATCCATCAGGGGTGCTCCCTATGCTGTTGCCGGAAGGAGACGCAGCGGCTCGGAGGCTTGGGGATTATGCGTGGCCGAGGCTCCCGCGGAGGCGGGCAGCGGTTGCAGTAGCATAGGTTCGACCGTCGATAAAGAACAAGCAGAACTTTTTATCTGCGAAGTAGACTCGGCCGGGGGATCCAGCAAACAGGCAAGGGATCGAAAAACTCAGGCGATTTTACCCATCCGCGGAAAAATCATTAATGTGGAAACCGCAACCATGACAAAAGCGCTGGCCAACAATGAAATTCAAAACATTATTTCTGCCATAGGCACGGGGATGGATCCCAAGCTTGACTACAGCAAACTGCGTTATGGAAAAATAATCATCATGACGGATGCCGATGTCGATGGCGCCCATATATGCACGACTCACCGCCGAATCGATACGTGATTCTATGTTAGCCGTCAGTGGCGAGTTGGATTTGTCACCCGGGTCATCTCCTGTCGCCGGCTTGGGAACGCTAGTCACGCAAAACAATGCGGAGCAGGCCAAGTTTCAACCGCTTTACTAGCAAGGTCAAATTAACTCTTATTTGGATTTCCGTGTGATGGGCAAGTAATCTCTCCACACCCCTAAGATAGTATCTACCACGTGCAATATTTGCTAAGTACGATCGTATGGCCTCACTGATATCGACCCAATTAACAACTGAAAGATATAAACTCCTTAAAAAAAATTTGAAATAACCTAACCGGGGTTTTGCAACTGTTAATTCGAATCTTTCTGCGGCTACCTGCATTTTTCTCCTTCTCCGTTTATCTTTTTAGCGCTAAGAAAGCATTTTTATTTGCTCAATATCTGTTTTAGGATTCCGCCACTAATTAATGACTATACAATGGCCCGGGCTTAAACCCTCTTTTTTGTTATCAAAAAATGATACCGTATTCAAATTCAATGCCAACAAACAGCAACGCTTGCCTGGCGTGGAATAAAGTTGATGAAGCACATCCATCCACACATCCATCCATCCATCCATCCACAGACAACTTATTTTTATCTAAATCGTTTTTTTAGGCCAGAATATACCAGGCTGCCAATTTTCCCGATAAAACATGGAGCTGTTTTTGAGAAAAAATGAAAAACATACAAACATATGCAATTATTGTTCACTTATAGTCTGAAGTAATCAAATTCCAAAAACGTGTCAAATATGAAAATGGAGAGCAAATATACGGTCGGTTAGAAGATATGCAAAAACGACAATTTGAGCGTGTCAAAAATGAAATAAAGAGCCTTTTTCATGAAAAAAAAGTTATATCTTTTCGATTTTTTTTTATGTAAGAATCCACAGTTTGGTTAGCTATTTGTATGTTGGAGAAACTTTTTCAACAATTTTAATCCTGGCACAGATATTGTTGTTTAATTTAATTTCATACCTCTTCAAGTTGACCCAAAAATAAAACTTAATACTATCCCCAAAAATATTCTACCTAATGTCATTGACAACCTGGATACACTTACACTCTTTTGATTTGCTTAAATTGTAAGATCAGAAGTAGTAATAGTAGTATCCCCAAAAGTTTTCCGGATTGGCCGCCGCGAGATCCTGTCATTTATGCGGCAGCAGGAGGGCGGTCGGAATGCAACTTAACAATCTGGAAACCGGTCTCGTTTTCCGAAACGCGATACCACATGTCAGAAGCGTTCACGCGTACTTCCCCTCTGTGGTCCGGCTGCCTGATGGCTCACTGCTGGCGATGTACATCCTGGGAGAGCCGTTTGAATCGGTGGACGCCAGACCTGTTTTTTTTGGGGGGGGGGGTTATTTTGCACCTAAGTCATAGTTATTTGTTCCTTCAGCCATACCGAACAAACTCTCCAAGAATTTAGAGAAAGATTTAATATCATCTTGTAAGCTAGTGTCTGCATTTACTGGGCAAATGATTTTAGAAGTGCCAGTATAAAGGGTTTTTATTTCTGACTAAAAGTGGCACATCATCAGTGTAGATATTGGATAATGTTGGTCCAAGTACAGCACCTTTTAGAACTCCTACTTAAAACTGTTGGAGTTTCAGAAATGAATGATTGACTTCCATGACCATGAACCTTGACCTCTTGCTTCCTATTTGTCAAGAATGTCATCCAGCTGGTTGCAACTGAAACCTTCAGTTCTGATTTTTATCAAAAAAAGAGAAAATAAGTTGGACTTCGATTCTGAATTTTTCTAAAGAAGAAAAAAGTTATACTTCAGTTCTTTCTTTTCTAAAAGAAGAAAAAAAAGTTCAAGTTCACTTCGAAGAGAAAACATTACACTTCGGATATAATTTTTTCCAAAGAAGAGAAAAATACTTCAGTTCTGAGTTTCCCCAAAGAAGGGATAAGTTTCCAATTCAGTCCCGAATTTTATCAAAGAAGAGAGAAGAGTTAAACTTCAGTTCTGAGTTTACCCAAAGACTTGCCAGCAAAACTCTTGAAATATATATATCTAAATAAAGTCATCATGTCTCATCGTCCCACGGGATTTTCATCATCATATTCGCTCTTTAAATACATTATTACGTAATTTAGGTTGTTTATGTAATTCTTTATACGGAGGGCTGCCAGTTCAACACTAGCCTCTATAGGCAGAGCGGTCTCTGTATCTAGACTCTCACCGTTGTTGAGTCACCAAACGCCTAAAATATTCTAAGGGTTGACACATTCCTTTTGTCAGCCGAGGCCAATTTTTTCGTCCTGTGTAGCCGATAATACTAAGTTTTGGTTGCAAATGGACGCGTACCATTGGACAAAGCTGCATATTTTCAGGTAGGCACAGCCAGTTGAGTGTGAACCAGTTGAATATCAGCCTTTTTTTTTTGATCACCTTGACAAACAGTGACAAGAGGGAAAAGCTCCTCTAGAAGGAGGTTAGCGTATGACCTTCTTTTGATGCCAAATCGAATCTTGCCTTCAAAAGTAGCAATTTAAAGATATTGTAATACCCAGCCCTATATGCGTTATTCTGCATTCTCTTCAGCAATGCCAGGTGAATTTTACCCATTGTTAACATATAAGGTCTTCGTGAAACGGGTGGCTACATGAACTGCGGATGGGGCTCATTCGACTGAAAAGTGAAAGTTCTTGTTTCCTTTTAAGAATCCAAACTAATCGAAGGGCAACCATTCCCCCCCTTGATGCCCTATTCTCCCGAATACATCCTGCCAAAATTTGTAGAACACCATTTTTTTTCAAAATACTCCAGAAGTCAAATAACCATACTTCCAGGTTGGACAGCCCCTCCCACAAGCCTATGTGAGAAGGGCTGTAAGTTATCCCAGCTGTACGGAAGATTTGTTTTGTGATAAAGAATTAGCGATACTACTAAAAGGACAAAAAATAATAAGGCTCAAGGTGCTGATAGTGCGGTAAATGAGTTTCTTAAATATGGTGGCCCTGAGGTTAGAAATAAGCTACTGAAGATCATGATTTTTTGAAAAAGGAGAAGTACCTAGTTATTTTAGGAAATACATAATTAAACCACTGTATAAGAAAGATGATCACAGTGAGTGCCGTCCTATATGAAAGCATCTTAAATGAAAGTGTTAGCAAAATAAAAGAACTGAAATTTTGTGAGGGTGAGAAACCAAGCAAGAATGTACAATTGTGCCCCAAGCAAAGCATCTTTTGGGGTGTAATAGATAAACACTCGGGGAATCTCAACTCCCTAGAGATCTGAATGCAGAAGACCCGAAAGATTTCAACCAGTTATTTTTTGAGCTTCTAAAACGGTAATCAACTTGATATGAATCTCTTGTTACATTATCCTTAATTCAGTGTGCTTAACAATAACTCCTCTATAATTCTGTCCCACAGGCCAGAGGTAGGCATTAACGCTCTCCAGTTATTATCAAACCTGTTTTACTCAAAAGAATTGCATTTTAATGATGATTTTAAATATATAAGTTTCATCAAGTTTAGTTTTACCCATAAAAAGTTACGAGCATGAGAAAATTTGCCCTGTTTTAGAAAATAGGGGGAAACACCCCTTAAAAGTCACAGGATCTTAACGAAAATCACACCATCAGATTCAGCGTATCAGAGAACTTTGCTGTACAAGTTCCAGGCTCCTATCTACAAAAATGTGGAATTTTGTATTTTTTGCCATAAAACAAATCACTGATGCCTGTTTATGTGTTTTTTTTTTTTTTCGTTTTGCATTTGCTATTGAGATGGAGAAAGAGCGCGTTGGCCTCAGGCGGCTTGGTGCTGCAGTTAGTTGTTAGTAGTAGTAGTAGCAGCAAAGATTAATGAGAACCTTTTAAATTAGTCTTCTGCAGGCTACTTGAGTACTATTCTGCTTTCCAATCCTGTTTGGTTGCATTTATTTTGCATTATTCCTAGAAGGTGGTGAAGGTCAGAGGTCTAACCTCCGCGGGTTTTACGGAAAGTGTGGATCTCAGGCAGGACTGATGAATATGACATTACATTTTTGAAAGCTGCATACCCAGATTAAAAAAATCAAAAAGAAGATTCGTGATCTTCAACAGCAGATAAAAGATATTGAATTGACTCCTGGGCCGGAAGGTCCACAAGGTGATCCCGGCCCTTCTGGTCCGGTTGGTCCGGCAGGTCCTCAGGGTCCAGCAGGTGTCGCAGGCGCTGATGGTGTTGATGGTCAGGACGGTGCTCCCGGGCCGCAAGGCCCGGCATGTCCTCTGGGCCCAGCAGGTGTCGCGGGTGCTGATGGTGGTAATGTTCAGGACGACGCACCCGGTCCACAAGGCCCGGCAGGTCCTCATAGGAAGGAATACCGAGACTAGACTATCTCGTGCCCCGTCTATAAGTCTATTTCAGACATTATTCGGTTGTTTTAGTCGTTATTCAACTTGCTTATTACTCAAGTTTTCATTCAATTAATTCTTTCAAGTCATTTCAACCATGTCCTCAGAAGGTTAAGCAAATCCTATTATATCTACAAATGGATTGAAAATCAGAGGCACCAGTTGAAGGAAGGGGACTCTTTCTATAATTTATTTATTCAAAAGAAGAAAAAAATCTGAAGACTTACCCCTACCACCCGATTTGTCAATTTGTGGAGGTTTTTGCCACACCTACCAATTTTCATCGTCCTAGCACGTTCAAAAGCAACGAACTCGCCAGAACTATGAAAATCGCCCCCCCCCCCCAACTCCCTCAAAAAGAGTAGATAAGGTCTTGTTATTTCAATCACGTAGATGGGACTTGTGCTTATTCTTCCTGCCACGTTTCACTACGATCTCTCCAATATAAGCGTTTTCCAAGATTTCTGGTTCCCCCCTCTTACTCCGCCAAATGTCACTGGAACTTGTCAGCATTTAAAATAAAGTTTTGAAGTCAGTTGGAATTTTTTTTATTTAATAACAACCACAAGCCAAACCCATACAATATCTCTGGTTTATTATCATATCAAAATCATAGTTATGAAGCTGCTTAAAATAAAATTAAATGCTAAGATTGGCCGGAAAATAAACCAAAAACAAATTATTCCTTATATTGACCATCATTTTACAAAATACGAAGTTTAGCATAAGGACCGAGGTGTTGACGAGGAGGCGAACTTCCTCATATACGTAAAATGAGGGGTTCACCCCTCGTCAATACCTCGAAAGTTTGAATTTTGTTCTAGATGAACAATGTATATGTGTTCGAAATATCCAGTTAAAAGTTTTATATCTGTTCACTGTCGATTAAAAGGTTTCATCCCTATTTTGAACTGTTATAATTCCTTTTCTTGGTATCTTTGTTGTTTTATTAAACGTTGAATAATCAAAATCCCCCAAAGTTTTGAAATCTTCCGTTTTTTGGATCTTCATTTTAAAACTTAAGAAAATCCTCCCCCTCCCCCACTTGCCACATTCTGTGTGAATTTTCGCCACTCTTCTGAACTTGAGCTTGCTTCTAAAGTGGCAGTTAAAGAGCTGCTTCGGCGACAGCTGGAAACAGATGTGGGATGCGGTTCTGCTCAACAACGCGCAGGGTTTCAAGGATGCGCTTCCGACCGCAGCGGTGCTGAGCCACGGTGTAGGCGAGCACTTGGTGAGACGCGCCAGTTCCTCGACCGTGGACAGCGCCCGTAGTGGCGGCAGAGGAGGAGCGAGATCGGCTGACGCAGCGACAAGCACGGCGCGAACGACGCCCACCGCCAACGAACCACCGCGCTCAGTGCCGAAACTATCGCAGATGCATCTAGATGCGCTAAAGCCGTGTCTGATAAGTGTGCCTGAGTGTTTTTGCGCGGCCTGCCTCTTCTTCTTCTTCCTTCTGGTTGCCTCTGGAACATCGCTTTTGGATCCGGGATTCATCCATACGAAGTACTTGTCCCAGATATTTGCACCGACGTTTCATATTTAGAAAACAGTAGTGATAATATGTAATCAGTCTGATAAGTGTGCCTGAGTGTTTTTGCGCGGCCTGCCTCTTCTTCTTCTTCCTTAGGGTTGTCTCTGGAACATCGCTTTTGGATCCGGGATTCATCCATACGAAGTACTTGTCCCAATGATTTAAGTTGAACGGCGATTCCCTCCTGCCCCAGGTGTTATTAAACCTCTTCAAGGTGTAGGTGTTCGTTACATCATAGGGAATGTTTTCTAAGAGATGCAGGTATCAGTTACGTCATAGGGAAATGTTTTCTACACGAAGAATGTTAAAAAAACCTAGGGGTGTAGGGAAAGACCTACGAGGGCTCCCGCCAAATCAGGATTTCGTTGGATGTTAAATCATAGAATACGGGTGTTAAAAAACCTACGAGACCCCGCTAAATCAGGACTTCTTTGGTTTTTATGTAAAAGTGAGCAGACCTGATTTTTGTAAATTTATAATATCCTAGTGTTTTGCAAGAAATGAATTTTATTTATCTAATCCAGAACGTTTACCACCAAAGTCAACTGCCTTTTAAAAGACAACCACATATCGAGCGATTTCTGTTATTGATATTGTCTTTTATTTATCTACAATTAAAGCAAGAAGCAAATTAAGTATCACCCACAACAAACTATGCATACTCTATTTAAATTCTCTTTCTTATTATCACTTCATCCTTGGAAGTTTTTTTTGATGTTCAGCTTTTCTGAGCTTACGGGCTTAAAAGCACGATAAAGAAATAAAACCAGAGAATAAAATTTTAAATGATACCCAAAAAAAAAAACAAATTGATCTTCTGGAAATAGACACTCTGTACTGGGGCCTCTGGGCAATTGCTGAGGAGCCACCGGATGGCTCGGGCCCAGATTCAGTAGTTTGTAGAAACTGGTTAACCGTTAGGAGTAGGACTATCGTAACTGGGAGTCACGAACTAGTCATGACAGGAAGTCATCTATTTCTGAGGGAAGATGAGGTCCACTTAAGGATGCAAAAAAGGGTTACGTCAACTGCCCGATGTGGGCGAAGGCGTGACCGAGGCCGAACTGGCCGAATGGACCGTCAAGGTCGGCGATATCGTCAAGGAAGACGATGTCATCGCCGCCGTCATGACCGACAAGGCGACGGTGGAAATCCCCTCGCTCTACGAGGGCCGGATCACCTGGCTCGCCGGCGAGGTCGGGGATGTGCTGGCCGTCGGCTCGGATCTGGTGCGGATCGAAACCGAGGCCGAGGCGGTGGCCGGCGACACCCCCGAGCCCATCACCGAGCCGGTCCCCGACCCCGACCCCGCGCCCAAAAGCAAATGTCCTCAAGTTTTTTAACTCTAGACAGAGCTACATAGGTAGAACCTGGTGGAGCTGTACTGGTGTCCATCCATAACACCACCTTACTCAATGTTTGCCCTTGCACTTTTGCAATGGTACAAGCATATGCTGGGCAAAATGGGTAATATGCTTGTACATTGTCGGGGCTACTGATGGGATAGATTGTTATATAGTGTCCATTCGGATGCAATACAATAACTGTAGAATAAATAACACAATGAATTTGGGCAATTTGGCCATTAACAAATCCATTTTTTTTGGCTGGTGTGACAGCGTCCAGCCCTTCCAACGTCCAAAACGCATGCAAACGTCCCAGCGGTTCGTTCCCGACAATCGCGAGTTGCCGAAGCGGATTGATGACACTCTTGTCGCCGTGAAGCACCATCAACTTTTGCGCCTCGCTTCGCCACCAACCGTTTGGATGCGACAAATGTTTCACGAGCTGCGCAGGCGTTTCGTCCAGCATTCGAGGCATCGGGCCGCGAATCGTCGAATCATGATCAACGCGGTAAATCCGGCCGCGCCCGATGTTCTTGTCCAGTTCGTACTTGCTTCACCATCCGTACGACTCGTTCTCACCGATTATCGAACTGCTGCGCCAGGCGGCGATCGACCCTGAAGTTCTTGCCATCAAACAAACGCTCTACAGAACCAGTGGAGATTCTCCTATCATTGCAGCCCTGAGTGAGGCCTCACAAAACGGGAAGCAAGTAACTGCGCTGATTGAACTCAAAGCTCGTTTTGATGAAGCCAATAACATCGAATGGGCTAGAAAGCTCGAAGACGTTGGTGTCCATGTGGTTTATGGGCTTGTCGGACTCAAAACTCACTGCAAATGCTCTCTTAAATTTGGCACCAGCAACTACTAAAAACCACCCAAATATATATGGTGGAACTTTTTTTTTTCATAAATCATAGTATCAATTTTTCCAAATTATTAAGGCAAGTATATTTTTTTTTAATTCTCCATTCATGCAATTTCTTTTTCCATTCATGCAACTGTCCCTGGATATTTAACCATTTACAGCAATATCTAATAAGGTTTATACAGCAGCAGCATTACTACAAAGCAAAATGAACCTTTCCCCACCTGAAGTCCCCTAAAAGCAGGATTGTCTTTTGTCCTTTACCATGTTGTTGCAACTGTCTTCGTGGATAATGTGATCGATCAAAATTCAATGACTGGTCTTCAAGAGCAATGGCTTGTTGTCCACCGTTTTCTAAGCGACGTCGTTCCTTTTGAACATGATGTGGGATCAGTGGTAATGAAACAATTTTTGGAACAGAAGAGGAATCACCATCCTCATCCTGTTGCTGCCGATTAATATTATTATTGGTATTGCTGCTTCTGCTGTATTCATCGGATGCTGCCGCGGCCGCTGCTGCTTCTGTACCTTCAGTGACAACAACAAACAATAATGGTTTCTTAGCCGTCATTAACCGATAGAGCAAGTTGGGATTCGTCAAACTTTAGATCGCTTGGATCTTTTATAGAACACATAAAAGCCGGCACGGGACTAACTTCATATCCTTATGTGGTGCTAAGGCTCACCCTAAATATAAATTCAAACAGAGAAATAGCAGAAACAGCTAGACTCTCTTCTAAGGTTGGTTCAGAGATCCTCCCCCGGCAAAACTTGACAATTTTGGCCTAAAACATATTTTTTTTTTGTAAATTCGATCCTTTTCGTAGAAGAATTATCGGACAATTTTGGGAAAAAGCAAGGAAAGTTAAAAAAGAAAAGTGTTTATTTAAAAAAAATAGAGAGTGGGGGGATCTAGAGAAAAACCCTGAAGAGGGATGGGGGGGGGGTCAATGTAGCAAGGGTGCCATTAACCAAAATATTTGAGGGAAGGTGCAATGTGACAAAAATTAACCAAATTGACAAATATATTTTTAAGAATGAAAAAACGAAAAAAAAACAAGGAATAAGGATAAAAGAAAAAAAAATCTTCGGCGGGGGGGGGGTCCCCCCCTTCCTGAAAACGCCAGTGAACTAATAAGTTTCAGTGTTACTTCTTGCTTTCAGTCGATTTTTGTCTGAATTTAATATGTGACGGTTTTCAAATAATGCCAGGAAATCTCCCACTTCTGGCGTAAAATTTCTCCTGGAAAGCTCTCCCACAAACTGTATTTCATATTGAAAACTCTTCCTGTGGAACTTCCCCCTGCAAAATCCCACCCTAAAAATTTTAAACAAATATCCACCATAAAATCGCTCAAATTTTGCTGGTCAATCGTGTTTTCTTGGCATAGTAGGAAAAACCGCATTGGTCAAGAATTACTATAACGCCTTCCGCTTTCACTAAACTCGCAAGAGTTTCTGTAACTCTATCAATATCCTTAATTGAACCGTCCACAATGGTTTCTGGTTCCAAAGGCATTATTCCAAAGCTAACTAATTCATACCGATCGCGGGAAAGACGTAATTGGGCAAGTTTTATTGAATGAGAACCAATATCTACAGCTACTAAAGGTAATTTGGAAGTAAGAAACATTGAAAAATTTACGTTCCTTGACAAAATGGAACCAAACTTTTCCCGAAAATTGAGGCGGGCAGGAAAAATTCTAAATGTTCCGACAGCTCTTTTAAGATAAATGTCTAAATTAGACTATTTTACCAAAATGCTTTGTGGGAGGACTTCAATAGTTCTATCCTTAATAAAAAGCAACCCTGAATTCTCGACATTGATAAGCCATTTACGCTTCATAAATTTCTTAGCTTAACAAGGTTCCATCAATTTGCGGTTTCACTACTCTCCCAGTAGTTTCACCACTCTCCCAGTGGCTTTACCATTCTCCCAGTAGCTTAGCCACTGTTGTAGATCATGTCTTTCACACGAACTGAACTAGCAAAACTAGAAAATAGGCATGTTATCGCAATCTCAAATCTTTATATGTTTCTTTTCCATACCGAGATCTCGGTAATATACATCCATCTCGGGGAGGAGGGCGAAAGCGCGGTTGATCCGGTAGAAGAGATTTTAGAACTAAGGGAAAAGTTTCGAACTAAGGTTCGCTATTCATCTCTTATTATGTAATAGTCGAGTAGTTTCGGCTAAAATCCTTCATCAGAGTCGTGATTTTTCTATACATTACTCTACTACTATATCAATCAGCCTGTATGTACACCGTGCGTTTATGTTTGTATATTCACGGATGCCGAGGCGAGAGATGTTATGGTGCTGACAGCGAATCCTGCCGGACAGGTCCCGTCAGGGACGTGACGACGGTTCCCCGCGAGACGTTGCGTCCGGTATCTGGTTGGGATAGGATTGGATGCAGTGGTTCAAGATGACGAACGCGGGAAGGTTCCTGCTTCCATCCTGATCCCGTCTGCCAGCCCTGCACGACGGCGGATGCGAGTTCAAAGACTCTGCATTTGACACGCTTCTCAGACTTTGCGGCAGATCGCGTCTGACTGGTGAATGTGGCTGCGGTTTGCAGCAGGGGGTGTCGATAAAAACTATTTTGATAATTTAAATGAGAAGTGGGGAAAGAAAAATACGCACAATTTTCTAATTGAACATCTTGTTTACTATTTTAAAAAAAAGGTTTTTTCCCAAATATTTCAACATTCAATTCTAAAATATCAAAGCCGTGGTCCACCTATATTAACCGAAGGTGGGAGGAGGTGGGGGCTGACAACTTTTTCTGGATGCTCCTGGATGCTGTAAAGCAGAATCACAAATAGCAGTAAATTGACATAATTTAATTTTGCGTTTCAACATGTTTTGAGAGTTTGTCCTCTAAAACTAGTTTAACCTCCCTTTCCAGAAGGTTGATCCTGATTGGTGATGCCTCATGCCTGTCCCACTTATGATCAGACGCCAATGTTGAAATCCTTACCCCCTCCTCTTTACAATTTTGTGATTTGAAATCAAAGTTTCAAACATAGGTTAGATTAAAAAAAGTGTTATGTTATTTTTATTTTACATTAGTTCTAAAAATAAGTAATGAAACACAATCTAATTTATCAGTATTGTTAAGTTTTAAAACATGCAAGCAAATTTGAAACAATAAAACGATCGTTATGTCACGTTAGGCTGACGTAAAAATCCATAAAACCTTCATTATCATCGTCTGAAATCAACACGGTCTGAATAAGCAGATTTTTCAAATTAAAATGTGGACTGGAAATGGTGATTCAAGCTCTGATCAAGCGTAGAAAGGCTTTCTCGAAAAAGTTTAATTTTCAAACATAAAACTTATGTAAAACTCTAGTCTACTTGGCACTGCCTACGTTATGGATAATGTTTGCTCCTTCAAATTACATAACATGACACAAAGTCTTAAGTTATGCCGGTGTGAAATATTTTACTGGTGCATTTAATCTTCCATAAGTAATACAGTGTGTATAATAAACTGTATCAAATATACCCAGTCTACAATAAACTATACCCAGAGATTAAAAAGAATAACATCCAAAATAAAACGATAAAATAAATTTTCCAAGAAAAAGAAAAAATAAAATCCAGCATGACACTTTCATTTAGAGTGCTTAAATGTGTCAAATTAAATACCCTACATATCTTAATTTAATTTTTTCATCTTAAAAATAGTGATTCTTAAGAGTTAGTGGGGGTGATGGTTCATTTCTTAGTTTAGGCGTTCCATAGGACAAAAGACAATTGTCAAGACTAGCGTTACATTAATGATATTGCTCCAGAACGAAGATTCACTTAGAAAAAATGCAAACGTTATACCCTAAACACTGTAAACACCACAAATTTGCACCCTTTCATAAGACAGAAAGACATTGTCAAAGCTGTTGTTTCATTATCAAGTAGTTGATAGCACTCGAGACAAGAACCCCACAAACAAATAACGTCATTTACATCATTCCATCATAACATCATTTAATATTAAAAACTACTTACTACTAAAGAAGCAAAAACCCATAAATAAATACACGGAATATTTTTTTTATAATTTTTTTTTTTTGGCTTAATGGCATTCTCATAGTTTTGATCGGACGATTTTAAAAAAGGGGGTTAGGGAGAAGGCCTAGCTGCCTTTAAATTTTGGCTACTTAAAATGGCAACTGCAACTTTTTTTTTTCTTACGAACATTTTATTAGTAATAAATATACGTAACTGATAAATTCAATTACGTAGCAAACTTTTATATTTTTATACTTTTATTTTCGTATATGAGGGGGTTCGCCCCCTCATCAATACCTTGCTCTGACAGTAACAAAGCCTCAAACTGATGCTAAAGAATACGCTCAAGTGATTTCAGACTTCACTACAGATCAAGCTAAAGCAACTCCTGAGCACATCACAGCTTTCGCTGAAGTAGCAAAACAAGCTCAAATGGACACAATGGAACTTCTTCTATCTGCTGGCCAAGAAGCTCAAACAAAAGCTACTGCAACAGCTAAAAAGACAACAAGAAAAGCTTCTTAAGTCTTTAAATAGTTTTTCCTTCCCAGAGGATCACTTCAAGTGGATGCATCTTTTATTAGGTGTGTCCACTTACCTCAATATTTGCCGGGATGTGGCTTAAATGGCTTGCGATGGACCAACGTATACCTGCCTGTGCTGCAAGATGAAAAACTACATCACGGGATTAATCTTAAAAGTTTTTTTTAAGAAAATTTTCGTCACACAAATCTGCATTTTCAACGAGAACCCCACGTTCTTTTAGGATTTGTGATCGATGCTGCTTTAGCGCAGGATCATAGTAAGGATTAAAATTATCAAAACCAAACACAGAATGGTTCATTTCAGAGAGTTTTAAGGCTAAATGAAAGCCAATAAAACCTGACCTAATTTTGGCGCCCAAGCTTCCACCTATGGCCGCAGCAGTTCTTCTGGCGGTGCATAGGGAGACATGGACAGAAATGGAAATTACAGCAGTATGAGCGATCCAGCAAAAGCAGACACAGTACTCGGCGTTGCAGCAGCGGCTCGACAGGATAGCGCCTCTCAGTGCCAAATGTCCGTCATGGCGTCCTTCCGCCTTGCCATGAAGTCCTTGAGGGCTTCATCGATCGCCGGGTGCACTGGTGGTGCCTCGTAGCTCTTGAGCATCGCCTTCCACTTCCCGTTTGCGCGTTCTTCTTTCGTCAGTTGAGTTTCTTGTGTGTTGAGTAGCTTGGTATCAATATGGTTTTTATTAGCTCATGGTAATAATCAGGCTTGCCCTTCAAGTTTATTGCCTTTCTTGGCAGGAAAGGCGAATAGGATTCGTTTTCTTTTTTTAAATATATTACAAATCTCAAATATCTCAAAAATAATGCCAGGAAATCAGGCTCCCCCTCCACGCAAATATCCCTCCTTCCCATAGATACATTCTCCAGACAATTCAACCCTGGTAAAAATTTAGCCCGGACAATTATCCTTAATTATTTGTAATATGTTCATATTTTAATGTAGTCTGGCATATGTTGTGGAGGGTCAAGTCTAATATATTCTGATGATTTCTACGAGTATTCCAAGATCTGGTCGCTATAACAGACGTTTGTACGGGAATGTTAATTAGATTTAAAGTAATATTGTCTTGCATTTATATAGACTAGGTGATTCATATGGACACTTATAATAGTGCCCAGACAATATAACAACCTTCAAGATTGGGTTACGGAATTATTGCATATTTAAATCTTTTTGTATTTTCTTTAATTCTTAACATATGGCGAGGTTAATGGAGAGTTTAAGGTAGGCGCAGTGGTCACCTGCAAAAGTACCTACCATAAAAACAATGAAGAACCTGTTTTCTGGCAGAAGAAAATTGTCGCCATCGAGGCCGAGCGTTACTTCGCCGTCTCGTGGTCACCGGGGCCTACTGGCGCGGATCACTATCAGGAAGATCAAGGCACGAAGGTAGAGTTTCGCTTGCAAGCCACCGATGCAACAAACACGCAGCTTGAGATCCGCGAAAGTGGGTTTGCAAAACTTCCAGATGAATGGCGCGAACACTCCTATTGCAGCATTTACGACCTCGTGATAATACCCACATCACTTGATTGGCTGGTGTCAAAATTTAAAAAAGTCACAGCTCGGCAAAATGCAAAATTCGCTTTTGTTGCTGCTCTGTAATTATGATAATTATTTGTAAACACTGACAACGAGGTCACTCATTCTAGGAAAAGACAGGCAGTTTGAGAAGGAGGCAGTCGGACACGGCTGGATTCAGAGGATCGGCTCGAGAAGGTAACCGTTTTTTTTACATACTTTATTTTCAGTTGGTTAGACAGTAGCTGGTTAGCTGATTTAAAACCCACGAAAATTAAACCATACCCAATGAAAAAAAAAAACAATTAAAAATTAAATAAAATTCAACAAAAGATCAAAAATTCAAAGCATCAAAATCAAATACCTAACAACAATAAAGTGAGTATTCGCCGATATCGCCAGTTATTCGCCAAATTTTTTCTTTTATTTTTCAGTTTTTCGTTATTATCCGTTGGTGGCAGTTCATATTTGTTTGGATTTTGTGCAAATCGCGGATATTGGCTATGGCAGGCCAATGTTGTATAAAAAATTATCTTTATCAGAAAAAATGTTTCCAATGTGTTTGATGCCATTGGGCATGATAGCGAGCCAAGAGTGGGAACAGATATCTATTGGCGGCCTACTACTAACACTCTGCTTTCAGCAACGATTAATCCTGATTTCGGTACAGTGGAAGCCGACGACGTAATTGTAAACCTCACAGCCTTTGAACAGTTCTGTCCAGAGCGTCGTGTGTTTTTCCAAGAAGGGCAGGACATTTTCAACAATACATCAACGCGCACTCGAGGCGGTCGTGGTCCAGGTGGTCCTATTCAAGTACTAAACACTCGCCGCATTGGACACCACCAACAGTTCGAGCAGGACTACGGGTGCCACCGGCTCAAAGATGACGGCAGAAGAACGACTTGAACATTTAAGACAGGCAAACAGTCAAATGTTTAAGTATGAAGAGGCTAAGCAGTTAATGCAGGCGGGGAAGTTACCGTCGAAGAATGCACATTATGGTCCTAAGGACGATGGATACGTACAATTGGCTGTTGTGGGTCTGTTTTTAATTGCCTTTGCTGGGACACCCTTTTTGGGGAAGAAAATTGCACAAGATGAAGAATTCCGTCAACGGTATATCCCATCAATAGGTACCGAAACTCTAAAAAACAGATTTTTGATACCAATAGTTACATCACAAAACTTGCATTCCAATGGTGATTTTAAATATATAAGTTTCATAACTCAGTCTTACCCGTCAAAAGTTACGAGCCTGAGAAAATTTGCCTTATTTTAGAAAATAGGACGAGATACCCCTTAAAAGTCATAGATTCTTAACGAATATCACACAGTCAGGTTCAGAGTATTAGAGAACCCGACAGTAGAAGTTTTAAGCTCCTATCTACAAAAGTGTGGAATTTTGTATTTTTTTGCCCCCAGGGAGATCATTCTACTACCTCTCTCCCAAGCCTTCCCGGGAAATAAGTTTTAATCTCAACAATGATTAAATGATTAATCATCAACATTGACAAGAACAATGATGAGTCGAAAGTGGTGCCACATGTCTATGTTAAGAAATTAGAGGAGAAAGTGAAGAGGGATGGAGCCCATGGTCCTATAATAATGTATATGTCCTATAATAATGGTCCTATAATAATAGTCCTATAATAATGTACATAATTTATGCTGTTCCTCCTCGGGCTATCCTTTGGTAGCACCAAGGATACAGATACTACAAATTTGTACAGAAGTTTCAAGTATTAAGGACTTGACAAAATGTACTTTAGCAGTACTTATTGTAAGTGCATGACTTTTACTTAATAAGTACTTAACGTACTTTCTTTTACTGGATTATTTGTTAAATCTCTAACCTATTAAGAAAAATTTAATGTTACAAGTCCGAAACATTAACCTAATGAATTTGCTCAAGCGTGCAATTAAGAATTTATGTTCTTTGACAGACAATAAAATATAAAAAAAACAATTTTTTTTCAACTGAAAGTAAGGAGTGACATACTTAAGAAATAAGTAAAATAATTTTAATTTTGGATCGACCAGACCCAACTAAAGACTGACAGCACTCTTGTCCTGTCGTACGAAGAATGGTATCTTATAAAAATTAGTGATAATCCATCATTCAATGAAATGGTCGGGAACAGATTCAAACGCTAATCATCATGATGATCAGTTTATAAGCAGACCAATAGCCTACCTTATAAAGATCTAGGCCGGGTTATCTAGATAAAAAAGAGATTTAAAGAGAAAATCACAAGATTAATTTGAATAAAAACAAATGTTACCATTACATTGTCTGTAATATCTTCGGAAAGGACTGCTCAATTTGAAATGTCGCGCGACTTCCTGCTTTCACAACTAATTTGTGAATGTGGAACTTGAAGAAGGGATTTTATTCTCATTTGATTGTCATTCGGTGATTGTGTTCTTGCTGTCTTTCTATTACAAAATAGATAAATGTATACATAAATGGCTCTAAATGTATGCCTATGTGCCTTAGTGGAGAATCTTGACAATAGGTGTGTCAATAGCTGCTGATATTCTTGTTCGGTTTTCAAAATTTCTTTGTTCTATTTTAGTGGCTTGTAACGCGTGACCAGGGCGGCGGCGCGAGCCGCCGAAGCAATCGGACCAAATCCGCAGAGTTGAATCGCCCATCCCGACGTGACACCCCGCTTTTCCAACAGCGGCGTCACCACGCCCTGTTCGTCGATCGTCGGGATTAGGATCAGGTCGGTCATGACAGACGGTTTTCCCAACAGATGATTTCTGGGCGTACCCAAACGTTTCTATCGTAGGCCGAGGCGTGCCAAATGGGCAATCCTGGCAAAAAATAGGATTCCACATTTTTGTAGATTGGACCTTGAAATTGTCTTGCTTTCTCTTTGGTGACTCAATATTACACGTAGAGATGTTAGGGATAATTACCTGGGGTAAGTTTTCACCAGGATTGAATTGCTGATCAGAAATTAGATAAAAAACAAGTTTTTTAAACTGTAAGTAAGGAGCAACATAAAAACTGAAAACTAACAGAAATTATTACGTAAATGAGGGGGGTTGCTCCTCCTCAACGCCTCGCTCTTTATACTAAAGCTTGAATTCTGTCCCAATTCTGTACAAACGACCACCTGAAACACTATGTTCATTTAATTAGAACCATCAATTTTTGGTTATTTAAAAAGGCAACTAGAACTTTTAATTTTGTAAGAACGTTTTTATTAGTAAATATACATAGCTTTGGAATTAACTTACGTAAAGAACTTCCATATTCGTTTGTTTTTGTTGCATATATGAGGGGGTTCACTCTTTACAATAAAGCTTAAATTTTGTCACAATTCGTTAAGAATGACCCCTGAATCACAAGACCATAGAATAAATAATTGAAATAAATGAAATTACTTTAGCGTAGAGAGCAAGGTATAAGGAGGAGATGAACCCCTCATATGCGTATACCTATAGGATGCATAGAATAGTTTTTTTTTTTGGTTTTAAGTTTTAACGTCAATCTTTACCTTCATTACAATAAAATTCTTTTTTTTTTTTTTTTAATTTGATTTAAGTATTCATATATTTTGTTTTACGAGAAAAAAATTTAAAAAGGAGATCGAGCCAATTTATTTTCTGCAGATTTTTTACTACTATCTGATATTTTTTTAAAAGAATTTCCCCATTAATAGTGGAGGTTTTGTCGAATAATAAGGACAGTTAAAATGAAATCAAATTGTTGATTAGGTTAAGTGCGGCTCTAGGGTCGGCTTAGTGATGGGAAAAGGAGATAAAATTGAATGTCCAGATAGAAGAGGAGATGGCTAGATGGAAGAGGAGAACGAAAAAAACGGATTTTCAATAATAATACTAAGTTTTTCGGTTCTAGGGTCGGCTTAGAGATGGGAAAGGATATAGAATTGAATGTGCAGATGGAAGAGATGACTAGATAGAAGAGGAGAATGAAAAAAGCGGCTTTTAAATAATAATACTAAGTTTTTCGGTTCTAGGGTCGGCTTAGAGATGGGAAAGGATATAGAATTAAAGAACGCTGTCTCGCGGAAGCTGCGGCTCTTGGCTGGGTCGTCTTCGGCAGCATACCGCACCGTTCCCGAGCGTCGGTGCAAGCGCACGACGGCTTCGACCGACGGGTAGTCGGCACGCAAGTCGTTGGCCAGTCCAGCCCCGGCCCAGGCCCATACCTCCTGGGCTCCGGGCCGCTCTACCCGCTGATTGACCCTGTAGATGCGCTCGCTCTTCTCATGGTGCTACGGGCCCATAACCTGCTTTAGGTAGTTGATCAGTCAGGATGGAGAAAGAGACATTTGCAAAAAGATCTTTGAAAGCGGAAAAAAGAGTTTTGAAAAAACTATCAAGTGGGGTAAATTCTTTCCAACACAAATCTGAGCCATTAATGATTCTATTTATTTTCATTTCATCACAAAAATTAATTTCGAAACAAATTCTTGGGAACTACGTAAAAGTGCGTGATACCCGGACGTGTATTTTTTTTCCTTTCTTCTTTTCTTATGCACTAGCAGCCCACTGGAACATCGTAGGTGTCTGAAAGGGGAAACCATCCGAGGTTTTCGGAAATAATGTTAAATTCCCCAACCCGATAAAAGTGATTCCCCTCGAAACACAATTATCTATTCCTGGTTTTAGGTTTTCCTAATTTCTTCCTTTCCATACTTCTAGGCAGTTCGAAAAGACGGAAATCATAAGCCAATGGCAAAAACACTTTTCCCGGAAATGAGTAGTTACCATATTGGTAATCCGATTTTGACATTTAATCGGATCTGTTCATTTTGATTCTCTACTGAAATATCAAATATTTTATAAGATACGAACGTGCAAAATAATGTTCGTCGCTACACACAAGAAGGTGTTGTTTCTTAACACCAAAAAGACGTCAGTCTCTACCACTGTGGAATGGACAGGCATTCAGTTAGCGATGTAAGTTTGTTTAACAGATTAGTCCCAAAAAATTTTCTTTTTTTGTGTAACGGGTCTAGCTCTTTCCTTGAGTTTTTTTAAGTTTCTATGGAGCTGTGTTATAAGAGGTGGTGTTGCCGAGTGGTCAGGACACTTGGCTCACGATCGCAAGGTCTTGGGTAAAGGAGAAAATGAAATGGTATATTGTAATGGTATTGAGATGATATTGGTATAGGAGATGGAAATGGTAACGGTATACACCTTTTCAACAATAAAGTTCGTTTTGTGCCTGGAAAAAGCTTGTTTTATAAATCTTTCAATGGTCAACGACAATTATCTGAAACAGTTTTGTTCTTTGAAGGAGCTGGGCGACCATTGTAAGATCAAGCTATAGCTGATTTTGTAGGGGAAAGAAATAGACACACTCTGGTGTCCAAGCATAAAATGTGGTTGTTTCCAGGATGATACATATTGCATAAGGAAGAAGTTAAAATTAATATCGATAAAGTAGTTTGTAATTTTTGATAACCTACTATTTTTGTGGAAAGACCAATATAGACCTCCCCCTTGGATGATCCCCTTTGTAATTGTCACGCCCCAAGACCGTTTTAGCATTAGTTTTTTTTAGCTGAAAGTTATGCACTTTTGGCATCACTAGAAAGCTCCAAAATTCTGTTCCTGTATGATTATTACACCCAAATTCTCTCTGCAATATAAACCCAAGAAATATTGTCACATAGACCCTGCTTAAAACTAAAGTTTTAATCTACTTACTTAAACTTCGCAAAATGTTCGTAAAGGCACGAAAAGATTAACGAATCAAATTAAGCTTAGTGAATATATATTAAGGATAGCGAAGAATGCGCTTCTTCTGCTCCAGCGTGCGTTCTGGCACGGCGTTGTTGAACAGGTCGGTGGCGGTGTTGAGAAGGATGCCAGTAGGTGTGCCATCGGCATCGCGTAGGATCTCGCCACAGTCCGGGGTTGGGGTGTCGCTGGTGATGCCTGCTTGTGAGAACGCTAACTGGTTACCCCACGTCCCAAACCCACGTAGCCCTTTGAGGCAGACGGTATGGTTAGGGACACGCTCAGAGAGGAGCGCCATCGTCGGGAGGCGGTTTACCCACGCCCCTTCATCCCCGTTGGGCGAGTTGCACAGAGAATGGCGTTAAAACAGATAACGCCAGGAGATTGTCGTTGCTAACAAAATCGTGCCAAATTAGTCCTTCAATGTGGCGAAGGTGTTTTGTTTGAGCTATATTTACGGTGCTAAGCACAGACCGAGTGGCTGGCCAAATTTCGGCTCCGTAAAGAAGCACGGATCCCACCGAAGCATTGTATATGCGCATCTTGGTCCTACGACTGATAGAAGGTTCCCTCCGAGGGGCACATAGTCTTCCTTATGCTGCTGAGGCTTTGGCAATTCGGTGGTTCATAGCTCTTAGGCCTTCCCCCGGAGACTCTGGGGTTAAGTCATCCTAAAGGACATAGTTAATAGATTTTTCTGTTATGCTGAAAAGAATGGCTAGCTGGAAATTTTGATCGGGCAATTTTGAGAAAAAAAATCGAGCGTGGGAAGGGGGCTAGATGCCCTCCAAAAGTTTTGGTCACTTAAAAGAGCATTGGAACTTCTTATTTTCGATCAAATGAGCTCTCTCACGATTTCCTACGATCACTGACTCGATACGATCACACATGGGAAAAAAATAACAACAAATAACTAGACTTTTTGAGTTTTGATCAAATGAGCCCTCTCCGTATCATCTACAACCATTGATTTTATATAATCACCCCTGGAAAAAAAAACACGAATACATGATCTTTCTTCTGGCCAAAATAAGAAATTACAAATTTTTGTGGATAGAATATCGAAACCTCTACATTATGGTTCTCTTATATGTTGAATTTAACGCTTTACTTTTTGGGGATGTTTCTCCCCTTTTATGAAAATGAGGGTATCTACCTTAGACATTTAGCTTTTTCATTTTTAACATTAAGATTAACAAGATCCTCACTACAACCTCTGAGTAAGTTCACATAGAAATATATCATAGCAATACAAGCTGGCAGCACCCCTGCTAAGCAGCGGTGCAAAGTTCAAACAGCTACGAATGATCTAAGTAAAATAGCAGCCCCTCAATCAGACACCTGATGAGCAGTGGGTCTGACATTGAAAGCACCCTAAAAAACAGAGAAACCACCAAACAGGCCAACTAATAATTAAAGGACAGCCAAAATCGCTCTGCTCTTACGCGTGCGTCCACGTTACGATGCATGAAGGATTAAATTGGATATTATGTCGAGGAACTTGATTAGTCGAGCTCACAAAATGAGCATTACCAAAGCCTCCTCGCCCCCCTTGAGCCACCACGACTTGTTCACCTGGAAATTTGAGGTCACGTAAAATGAGACCTGTAGTTTTGTCTCGAATCAAAGTGCCGACAGGAACCAAGACGACTTTGTCTTCGCCGCTGGCTCCTCGGCAATCATTTCCGCGACCATCCTGGCCGCGGGGCGCTTTGATTTTTTGGCGATGATGTAATTCCAACAACGTGTCTAAATGAGAGCTGGCCTCAAAATCAACATCCCCGAAATTTTTTGCCCCCGAGTTTTTGCAAACCAACCCACCTTTAAGGTATTGTTTTCCACATTGAACCACCCAGTTTCATGATTTTAGTATGCATTTGTGTACCAAATGTTAAGGAAATTTGATTCTATCCATAAATCGGGCCCGGTTTTAGGGGATTTTCGAAGCAAAATCCACCCATTAGGGGCACATACCTGTCAGCCTACATTAGGGAGTACCCTCCGGCGAGCAACTACTCTCCCCAATGAGCCTCACTATTTCTTTTTCTGCTTTTCAGAATCCTAGCTGAACGTGTCACGGCTCGACCTTCGCTCGCAATGGCGATTATATCTGTGGCCCGGCAGGGCGGTCGCTCGATCAGTTTGTGGTCGAGGTCACATCGAATGGGGAAATCGTGGGCAGCACCAGTGAACGAGGCGACTGCGACGTACCACCGGGATCCTGCAAGGTCGCCGGTGACCGCATCAAACAGAACCACCGCCTCAGTTCCAAAGATGCTAAGCGAAAAAAAGTCGGCTTCGGCCTGAATCTGTTGAATATCCGTGATGTTGTCCGGAAATGGCGTGGCTTTCCGAAGAAACAGACAATGACTTTGCCCTTCGGGGCAATGAAGGCCTGACGGATGTGACGCCCTTCGGCATTACGGATCGCGATGTTCTGCAGGTTCGGGTCTGCGGATGACAACCTGCCCGTGGCGGCTACCGCCTGATGATACGAGGTGTGAATGCGTCCGGTGTCGGCGTTGATCTGCAACGGCAGCTTGTCGGTGTATGTAGATTTCAGTTTCGCCAGGCTGCGGTATTCAAGAATCGTCGCCGGCAGCTCGTAGTCCCGCGCCAGATCTACCAGCACGGGCTCTGCGGTGGAGGGCGCACTCGAGAATCAACAGCAACAATTACTAGACTAAGGAGTAGGCCCGAGCAACTGGAATTTATAACAACTTGAGACCAAAAATATGCTGCATAGCATCACAAAAACTTAGGGTTCTCGTCTTCTGCTAAACACTAAGAAATCCTTACCGTGTCTACTGTCATTTAGACAAAAGAGCTGAACGATCCCGGTTGGGTACTTAATATAAATTGGTTACCGGTACCGCCCATATAGGTGGGTTTTTTGCCCACCTAATTCTCTAAAAATTGCTATGATTGTTTCCCAAACCCAATATTAGTCTGTGCTCATAGTTACTGCAGTCGGTTCTTATCTCAGAGACTTTGGTCAGTAGTTCATTATTTCATTTATCACAAATACGCCAATGAAAAGTTGGAGTTTCTCTTTGCTTAATTTTAACATTCTGCTTTCTTTTTCGTTGCTCTTGTTTATTGTTTATTATTTTTATTGTGCCTGTTTTTCTTGTCTATTCATTGTACAGTCCAGTCGCTCTTCTGCACGTTGCTCTGCTGACAAATATGAAACAAGACATCATTATTGAATAGAAGACCAAGAATGAACAAACAGTAAAAGTTTGAGATGGCTATGATACGTTTTGTGGGTGTAGGATAACAGATTGCCAAATATAGGTATTTCCTACCATCGATCTAGGGCCAAACGAAAAGCAAATCGTCTCCAGATGGGATGGGGGAGAGGGCTTACGAAAAAAAATTGAAAGGGAATTGGAACTTTGGGAAGGTGTAAAGGGAGATGGTTTGCATAGATTGTGATAATGGAGGAGCGTGCATATCTCTGTTGATGCTACGGCGATTTGTTAGTAGCAGTAGTAGAGATCTTAGATGAAGAAAAAATGTAGTAAAAGTATAACACTTTAGCAACAAATTTGGGCTATCTATTTACACATTAGGGAGGGGGGGGGGATATTTGTAGCAGGTCTGCCTGACTTATGTGGTAGGTACAATTATTCAGCATATAATCAAGTAAGAATGGTTTTCAAAAGAAACCAGCTCTATAATGCATCAATGAATGAACAACATTAGGTAGGGTGTTTACCATACAAGTACCAGGGTCTTTATTCAAACTTTATCTAAATTGTTTTATGAGTTGTTCAAAGAAGCTGTGATTCTTTCTGGTCAATCCAGCCTGTCTGCGCCGGCGTTCATGGATCAGAATATGTTTTTCGTGTCCTTGAATGGACACATAGCCGTCGCTGATGTTCTGATTGCCCTTGCAAGCGTCAGTCGACAGCAACGTAAGCGAAAAAGCCGCGAGATGACTGACCGTTCGCTCTCGTTCCGACCTCAAAGACTCTCTATCGACTCACCGACTGCATGTTTAGTCACACAGACAGTAGTTTCCACGATTCAAGGCGTGGCGTTCATTCTGAGAGAGCTATGCGTGCTGGTATCCGATGCTGTTCGGGCTCAGATCGATCTAAATATTTTGTTATCTTTTGAAGAAAACATAGTTATATACAATTTCACGACTCCTTCAATTAGAAAGTCGAGACAACTTCCTTAGAAATAGAGGATAATTGTATATGCTGTTATTATTACTCTTGCTTGAGGAAAAGCTTACAAAAACATTCTCTCTTGGGTGGATGTCCAGTTGTTTACAATTTTTGCTTTATTGGAATCCCTGTGGCTATTTGTGATTGAGTTCAGAATGTCGTATTGTCATGTTATTAATGAAAGAAAACAAAAATGAAAAGGACATTTGAAAATGATAACAAGGATCGTAACTGACACAATTCGGGATGGTGGAAGCTAGCAGATGGCTATGCCCGTCTTGATGCTGGAGCCCTTCCCCATTTAGGGTTGTACGACCAGCCGTACCACCTAGCAAAAAGCCTCGAGCCTGCAAATCCCCAGCTGCCCACGCCAAATCACCAACTCGTTGGAAACCAAACATCGAGTAATAGATATAGAATGGAATCATGGTATGCGCATGATTCGCGGCTGCTGTTGCTGCGGATAACCAAGCAGCAAAGGCACCGGCTTCATTAATACCCTCTTTCTGGCAAAAAAAAACAACAAAATTGCACATTTTTGCACATAGGAGCTTGAAACCTCCACAGTAGAGTTCTCTGATACGCTGAATCTGATGGTGTGATTTTCATTAAGATTCTATGATTTTTAGAGGGCGCTTCCTCCTTTTTCGAAAATAAGGCATATATCCTCAGGCTCGTAACTTTTGATGAGCAAGGCTAAACCTGATATAACTTACATACTTGAAATCAGCATAAAAATTCAATTCTTCTAATGTATCTATTGGCATCAAAATTCCGTTTTTTAGAGTTTCGGCTGTTCCTTCTTGATTTGGCACCCCTAAAAGAAATCGAAGGATTGGATACCGATATTTAGATTTTTGGTTACCACTATGAATTTTCATTTGTTTTGATATGTCAAAAAAAAAAGAAATTGAAAATGAAGAATAAAATCAGCTATAAATTACGTTTACGGATCATATGTTTTGTTACATTCAGCAAAATCGCCAATTGGTTTCTTTTTCTTAACTGTATATAGCTATATAACACGAAACTATTTTCTCAACACACACTTAAGCAGAAGGTAAAATAATTTTAGCTCTCAAGTAAAAACTAGCCTTAAACTAAATAGGCTAGGCCAACTAGAACAATGAAATCTTTACTTTATAATTACAGCATGTTTCTATTCAGACTAATCAGATTTATTGCTTTCTTTGATTGTTAGCCTAACATCATTTTGTAACAGGCCTAGTTTACTAGCCTAATAGCAATTCATTGACAATCACTTAGTCTAAATTGTAAATCCATAGAAGTTTAAATTACTGATTTAGGAATAAGGCAAAGATACCACTCAATGTCTTTTTGGTAAATATTAAGTAGTTCATATTAGTGACTTACAACATTCTCAAAAGGTGTTTTACAATCTCTATCAATTCTAATAAATCCAGATTCTTTAGCTAATCCACAATCATAAATTACATTTGGAGCAATATGTGGGGGTATTGCTAATAGTAAATCAAATTCATCTTCACTATTTTCAAAAATTAATTTTTTGTCTTCAACAGATTTAATTTTACAGGAATTATGAAAAATAATTTTTTCAGAGTTTACTAATTCAAGAAGGTGTTTACTTACTTCAGGACCAGCAGCAGGTAATGTAATTGGAGCTGGACTGTAAAAGTGAATTTCCCTCCTCAACACTTTGATTCTCATGCTACAGTTTTTCGACGCTTCAAAATAAAAGTTACCTATCGTTTTAATTAAACGAGCCTTGTGTTTCAGGAACCGTTTTTGAAGAATTCAGACAACATCTCAACTTTAGTTTAAAGAGAAAGGCGTTGAGGAGGGAGCAACCCCCTTAATATACGTAATAATTTCTGTTGATTTTAAGTTTTAATGCTGTATTCATAAGACTTTACAGTTCCATGAAATGTAATTAAACAAATAGAAAAGGTTTTTCAACTAAAGTGAGGAACAAGTAATTTGGCTGTTACGAACCAAAGGAACAGTGGTCGATGCTGGTTATACGGGTCACTCAATTTATTCCGGATTGCTGCCTGTAAGAAGTTAAATGTGAACAATTTTGAATTCAGTGAAGCATATTTGCATTTTTATGACAAACTCGAAAAGGCAAACATTTTCTTAGAAAATATAATTCTGACAGCCAATCGCACTCTTGATGATCATGTCCTACAAGTACTGTTAGAGGATCCCGTCGGTGATGGAGGTGACTGGATGCCGGCAATGAATCTCGTAGCCAAGTACGGCTAGGGCTTGCCGTTTTACCGTGATTAGGTATTATTTTAACTTGCAATAGGCTAGCTTATGGCCGAGTACGTATTAGGGATAGCTAGATGTGTTTTTATGACCCTTCCATACCAAGTCCCTAAAAAACATGATATTTCTACCTAGGATATTGTCTATTTTTTCCGTTAACTCGATGTAAAATAAACAGGCTGTACAAGAACACTTGTGGAGGAAATAGCTTCGCAGGTGAAGGAAAACTCACTGAAGGTGAGAAAACTTTACTCAAAAGCCCATGTTTTCGCTAGTCCTAAAACTTTCATCGGGCCCTTAGTAACCAATTCCAACGAAGGGACCGCTATTCAAGTGGTAATTCCTGGTTATAACTGAGAGTTACGCATTCTCCCGAGACTTGTCACTTCCGTGAGTTGCTATTCCACTGGACCCATATCAACCTTTTTCCAAACCCCCTAGCCTAACCTGACGTAGCAATTAATCCAACTGGGACCCTAAAAACCTTTTACTACGGGGGGAGGCTAGCAGTAAATTCCGACGGGTGTCCTAGTGAGCAATTTCATCGGGGAGCCCTGGCATCTTATTTCACCTGAATCACACCCCCCCTGAAATTCCTATTTACACAATCTTTGTACAAGTGCACCAATGCAAAAACAAGCTAATTTGTGAATCAGCGCAAAAAAGAGCAATAATTGGTGCACCTTGATACAAAAACGAGCTAAATCCAACGTCTCGCACCGCCTAATCCAAGACAAGTGCGTTACATCCTCCACCCACTAACAAATATTGGATTCTAGCTTCCTGCAGCCAAAATGTCAAGATATTATCAGTAAGAAAAACTATTTTATCCACTTTAACAACATGCTCCCTAAAAAGAGTTAGAGTAATTTAATGTGTTATCAAAAGTTTTTTTTTTTTTGTGTGTGTTTGTTTTTATACTCCGCTGTTTCAAGTGGGTCACAAATAAATTACTATTATTATTACACAAGGAAGCCTGAAAATAAACTGAAGCGGATGGTCCCTTTTGGAATCTCTATGCTTGAAATAGCGAGTTCCAAAGTCTTCTTCATATAAATTTCCAAACTTCTTCTAAAAAACTCCAAAATTCACGCACTTCCCAAATGCTTTTAACCTATGACACCCAAATCATTTGTATGAACTAAATCTTGGAAGAAAAAAGGGTTTAATTTAAATAAAGCAGTGGAACAAAGCACAAAAAAATAATTGAATAATAAAAAAATCCGAATATGGATATTTTATAAAGTTTTGTTGTTTTTTCTTCTTTTGCTCCACTGCTTTATTTAAATTAACCCCCGTTGTTTTCTCTCTTAAATTTTTTGACAATAGGATCACCATTAAAAACTCATCAATTCCCTGCACAATATTTCGCTGTATAAAATCCAACACTGGAGAATATGCAGATTGTCTTCATTCTCTCCAGGCATGGTTTCTAAAGCTGATCAAGAATCAGAACCAAATTTTTATTTGAATAATCTCCAGTTCTAAAACCCTAAATTTTTTATTCTATCTCTTTTTTGTTGCTGATAGGCAATGTTCAGAAGCACATTTTTTTTTTCCATGCCACCTGGATACAGAAGGCCAAAGAAAGTGATTCTTAAGACCATGATTAGAAATAAATTAACACTTAAAACAGTTTATAAAACAAGGAATACTATCAAAACCCTAAACCCTGATCCTGAATCAGTCTCTCAAATGTATAAATTAAATTTAAACATTTATCACTCTGAACCCCATGCTGGTAGAACGGAGGTGTGCAGGTTGCGTAGATTCCTCTGGTAGGTCCACTGCAGTGTGTTTCTGGGTCTTCCCCGGCTACACTTTCATGGTGGTTGCCAGCATAAAGCGGCTTTTAGGAGTCAACGGTCGTCCATACGTAGGACGTGTTTCAAATATATCCACCTTCTAACTCTGATTATGTCGGTTGCTAGAGGTTGTCACGTCATTTCACGGATGTACTTGTTTATCATCTTCTGTGACCAGTGAATAATCGATATTATCCGAAGACATGAGTTAAAGCCAAATTCATTCCTAGATTTCCAAAATTCTATCAGAAAATATATCAGCTCTTCTCCAAAACAAGTTTTTCTAGCAATTTTTCAAGATATTAGAAAGCTCTTCTTCCAGTGCTCAAGCAATTTTGGAAAATGTTTTTTTTTTTTTTTTTTAATAGTAACTTGTTTTATTTAAGAGTTTTCAAAAGCTTTATCTGAGAGAGAAAGCAAAGAGGGAGAAAGAACTTGTTTTAAAACTTATTTACTTCCTTCTTGATGAAAATAAACTTTTATAAACGTAATTTTAAGGGTGTAATTCAAATTGGAAGAAAGACAAATGAAAAAAGTGCTGTAGGAATTTCAAATCATTCTTCCCAAAATTTTGAAATGAAAAAAAGCGTAGTCTATTAAACAAATTATCGTATCCACACAGGACATGATCTTTTTTGAAATTTCCACTTGTTTCTGAATAATGAGTGGCTTTTTATTTAGGGAGGTCAAATAAATCTAAGCCTAAAGGCACATTTCTTTTGAAAAAACAAAGAAAAATTCTGCAAGTATGTCGATATACAAACATGTCCGCTCAGTTAACCCTTTGTATCAAAGCTATAGGGTAGATTCTGCAAAATATTGACACTTTGAAGTTGAAACAAAGGCCAAATTTCCCTTCTGAGGAAGTGCCTGACCGGAAGCAGGGTTTGATTTACGGACGTAAAGTCGGCTTTTTGTTTCAAGTTACTGGAAGAGGTAATAAGGGCTTAGTCCGTTGACTATCCATTATTTAGAGGGCCGAACCTAGGATTTTTAGGACTTTTTTCGCGACACATACGTGGGGAAAGGCTACTATAATTCAGCGTATCATCTAGAATTGCAACTATCTAACTTTAAAATGTATATTAGGTGGAGACGAAGGTTCATTACCGACGGCAGTATTCACTTCGCTATTGCCATCTCTTTCTGATTCAACATCACTAATTCGTCTTTTTTTGCTGCAAAGTTCAAGAACACTTTGCTGTTTTTTCGGCATTTTCACATTTGGTAACGGCCTGTAAATAAAGAACCATCGGTGGCAATAGTAATGGAAAATCTAAAGAACCAAAAATTAAGTATGTTTGATGGCAACATATAGATTCTAGAATATTCACTTTACGGTGATTCTAACACTGTCAAATCTATTAAGCTTAATGGTATGAGTAACCCTTCTCCAACAAAAAATCAGAATGGGAACGTACTTTAAGAATATAATAATTACCCTTACTTCCAAGTAGGTATGGCCGCTTGAGTGGACCGGGCCACTCAAGCGGCCATAACGAGGAAAAGCATTCCAGATTTTAGGTTACAGGAAGCCTTCAGAGGCTCTCAGTCAATGGAACCGTTGTATTGACGGATAAGAGATATATTTTGAAAACCATTAAGTCGACATATAAATTGGGAGTATTTTCTTCAGTCTCACCTATTATCCGTAGAAATCCAATCATTGTTTTTCTGTATCAACTGCTTTCGACAGGTCAATAAATAAAGCTGAGGTATAAAAACCCTTATCTAGAAAATCTTTCACTTTAAAAATAAAACGGGTAATCGCATGATCCGTCGAATGCCCTTTCCGAAATCCATATTGGCTAGGTGGCATTATTTCATTTTCTTCAGCAAATTTACCAATTTTATTATGCATTACTTTTTAAAAAATCTTCGAAATAACTGGTCGAATTGAAATAGGGCGGTAATTATTTATCTCTTCCTTATTTTCATACTTATATAAAGGTATAATTTATTGCTACGACTATTGCTAGTGCTGGTACTACTAATAGTTCTACTAAAGCTTAGGGTATTAAGGTGAAAATTTGTTGAATATTGAAACTGTGTTGTAGTAAATTTGAATGCACTATTCTTACAGACGTTGTCAACAGGACGTGTCAGCAATAATTCAGGAAATATAAATGGCATTAAACTGAAACCTCCAGTGTGTATTGAAGGCGATGTTGAAGAACCCGAAGGTGGTTTGCGCATACTGCTTCTAATGGTACTACTGCTATTACAGCCATTTCTACTGCGCAAGCTTGATTAACTTGTTTTCCATTCATATGATCACAGCTAACCCCTTTATTTGGTGCTCTTAGAATGAAGATACTTTCTGTGTATTATCTTGCTGAATATACAGTGAACAGACAATGTTTTAATTAACAAATTTATAAAAGGTTAATTTTTTTGTATTTTAAATAAAGCTCTAGTTAGCTCGCAATGTTCACACATGTAATATTCCCGACTTGTTTAAACCTAAATTTAGACCAACTCTTTGACTATTGTGACTAATTTCTTTTATTTAAAATTTTACAGACTGCCTAGCCAACCATGCAGTAAAGCTAAAATGAGACTACAGAGAAAACTAATGTCTTTACTAATGTTTTCAAGAATGGTTGCTGCAGCACTAATAAAGTGCTATAAAAGAACTTAATGGTAGAACTAAAGTTTCACAGAACAATGAGGGCAATACTCTTTATAATATATATTGTAGCTTCTAAAGTAAGTTAATCCACACTCTTTGTTGTTATATTTTGTTTTCTTTGAGAAAATAAACATTTTATTAATCGATGTTTGTTTATTCTGTAAACTTAAAATGAAACGAATGAAAAAAATCATGTTTATACGTCACATATAGTTGATAATAATTATATAGCTGTACAATGAAGGTTTTTCTCAGTTTTCTTATTTTACACCTTCCTCGTTCCCTTCTCTGTTGTTCCCTTTTTTTCGTCGCTGCTGTAAGGTTTTTATAGTTACAATATAAGATAATAAAATAAAAAATAAAATAAAATAATTAAATAATAAAATAAATGAATAAAACAAGTGAAAGTAAATGAAAAGGTCTATGGACAAAGCAAGTTAATATGTTTTATACAAAAGTGTAACTCAATTATTGGAATAGTATTCGACGCGATCGAAGGTCTTCAAGGCGACGATCTGCTGATCGGATCGTTTGGTGACGACACCTACCTATACAGCCGCGGCGACGGTTCCGATGTCATCCGCGAGTCCGGAACCGATACCGACCGGATCGAAATCAGCGGATACTCGGCCGCAGAGGTTACCTTCGAGCGTCAGGGACGCGATGGCGTCGACTTGATCATCCGTATGGCGGACGACGGCGACAAGATCGTGGTCATCAACGGGCTGGCCGATCTTGCATCGTCCAAGGTGGAACAGGTTGTTCTCACCGACAGCTCTGAGCGAGTCTTGATCCTTTTGCCGTCATGTGTTCCTAAGCTTAGCGAAAACACCATGTGTTTTTGTGAAAAACTTCGAATGTCCCACGATCCTACAAAATTTCTGAAAGTATTCTAAAAGTTTGAAAAATGATACTTTTTGCCAGATCCGATCTAGCAATTTTATTTTGAGTTGGTCACAGTCTTTTCACTTCTTCATTAGTTGCAGCAGTAGCAGCATGAACAGACGTTTTCCGCCTCACCTGACACCTGAAATTCAGATATTACGTGGGAATTTGTTTAACTGTGATTAAGCAAATCATGCGTCTAAATGAAACAAAAAGTTTGGATCCCTTTGATAGATATGTGTATCTGTTTGCAAGCTACTGGCTGGATCAAACGTTGTTTGTCAAGCATTTGAAATTTTCTCCTCAAGCAAAATATTTACCGTTCTTCCACGTCGCAACCTTGCTTGCCAAACACTAATCGCTTGCGTCAAGCATTTTGTTTCGGGAACTTTTCTCAGCAACTTCTAGGCATTGCTCAGCACCTTCTGTTTGTCAATCAATGTTTTGTGACTTGGCCAAACGTTCAAACAACCTGTTGCTCGGCATAGTCCCAGGCGCTGCAAGTCACCTCACCCACCTGCGACGTTGCATCCATTTCCAGATCGAAGCCGTGCACATCAAAACCAAAAGTGAGGTCTACCACTGCAGAACCACTGGGCCGGGGTGGCGCGAACGTGACCTTGCCGTCGACAACCGACACGACAAAGCCGTTAGCTTCCGCGCGTGTCAGCAGGAAATCCCAGTCCGTTGCATGGTATTGCACCAACTCTTCCCATTGATTCGATGTACCCGTGACGTCTGCCTGCAAGCCGTATTGTTCCACAAATCACGACCGGGATACAGGGAATATAAATGACGACCGGGTCACAGGGAAACAACTACAACGAGGACGCCGGGGGCACAGGCGGGATATATAAATGACCACCGAGACACAGGGATTGTTCGAATAGAAATTACAGACCGGGACACCGGGACACAAAGGACGACCGGGACACCGGGACACAGAGAATACAAAGGACGACCGGGACACTCAAAGAGAAATTACACACTGGGACACGGGGACACAAATGACGACCGGGACACAGGGAATATAAATGACGACCGGGACATTAAAAACCAAAAAGAAAAATTAGAAGAACGGTTAGACTATCAAGCCGTCTTAGATGCTCAAAAAAAAGATGCAAAAGACACAATCAAAAATGCAGCAAAAGCAATCAAGTGTGATCCGAGCAAAAGTAGAACTCCATCCCTAAAATCTCTAAAAAAAGCAGGACAAGCCGGTAAAAGTGCCAAATCCGCAAAAGATAAGTATTTTCAATTAATTGATATGGTGAATGAAGAAGAAGCCACAAACAAGCAACTATCTAAAATTCAAAGCAAGCTAGCGGCGATCAAGGTTGGCTCGAGACCGCCCGCAGCGAGGGGCGGCTGATCCTGCGCCTGGAGCTCGACGCGAGCGACGA
Source organism: Alatinidae sp. Z8VKAUB7J3 (assembly GCA_010016025.2). NCBI lineage: Eukaryota > Metazoa > Cnidaria > Cubozoa > Carybdeida > Alatinidae > Alatinidae sp. Z8VKAUB7J3. Next base: position 101,075,062 of record JAAAKM020721499.1, on the reverse strand, counting down.
GGGCTACTTGGTGCGGGACCGCATGGAGCATGAAGAAGAGGCGCTCCACAGCCTGATCAAGAGCCTTCACGCCCGCGGCCAACAGACCCCGATCGAGGTCATGGCGCTCGAGGGCGAGCGCTACGGCCTGATCTCGGGCTGGCGCCGCCTCACTGCCATGCGCCGCTTGGCCGAGGATACGGGCCAGGAGCGATTTACCACCGTCCTCGCCCTGCTCCGCGCGCCTGGTTTTCTTGCTTTTATGTGGACGGACTCTAGAACTGCCAAATGAAATGCGGACCTGGCCTTTCCTATAATACGGAAGCAATCGTCCGTGTACACTTTGGCACAGTCTGGGTTCTCAAGCAAGTGCTACCCTATTGCAGAGTCACATTGCTTAGTGGTGTTTTTGGTCTTTGAAACCCGAGGTGGTTGTTTCCTGTTAGGAGTCGATGTTTGGCGAATATACGATGCTACATGCTGCTTAATTCGGTCAACCAACCTCAAAGTCGTGCGGCCAACGTTGAAAGCCACACACGGATCCTGCCGGATATGGCTTATTAACTGACAGATTTTGAAAGAATAGATATATTATATAGCAGAGAGTAAAGACACTCCCCCTATTAGTTGCAAGCAGCCGGTTTTTCATTTATTGTCCAAAATACAATTAATACATTTCTTCTTTCGATTCATAATAGCTGGTGACTAACAATCTTCGTGGAGGGTCGCTAGCCTCAAAAATTTCCTAGAGGGCCAAACTTACTTCAAAATATTTCAAAACCGTGACAATTCTATTGTAAATTTTAGTCTTCCAGGGAAAAGAGGGAGACGTCATGGCCCGGGGCGTCTTCGGCCAGTTGATCTACATCGATCCCGAGGCCGACTTCCTGGCCGTGAAGCTATCGACCTGGCCGGATCATCTGGTGCCGGACTTCTCCGCCGACCAGCTGCGCGCCGTCAAGGCCATCCGCGACGCACTCCCCAATTAGTCAAGGCGTCCAGCAGGGAGTCTAGCCAACAGGCCCGAACGCCTCGCTGTGGATGTGATCCGGCGGCACGCCGCGAGCTTCAAGCTGTGCCTGGAGATCTGCCGTGAAAGCCGTTGGCCCGCAAAGGTAAAACATATTTTCTAAGTAGTAATTCTCAATTTTTTCTGTGCCATTTAAGACACCTTTGTGGCAATTTCAAATCACAGGAGACCTTTTTACCCCAGTACCCCTGTGTACCTCCTCTTTCCAATCTTTATGTCTCTAGCAACTACAATTTACCAGATAAGTATAATTGTCCGATTCCAACACTGTCAAAAAGCGCGTAGCAGCGGGGCGGAAACATCGGTCAACTTTTATCAACCCCCACCCTGCTCTTGGCCATTGCGCTAGCCCCTTTCCCTGAAAGTTCAAATGCCTCTTTGTTAAGGTAAGATTATCCCCCCCCCCTAATGTGCAAATATATAGCCCAAATTTGTGTCAAATTTTTATTATATTTTCATCTGTTTTCGTATTTTTCATTAGGATTAACCTAACTTAACTTCTTGAGTGTTGGCGGTATAATACATAAGTACTGATTAAAGGAATTGACCTTTTGGCAAGAAATCAAGAAAAAATTCTTGAATTTTGCTTCATTTGGTACGTAAAAATTAAGCAATTTTCTTTTTTCCTTGAGAATATTCTTTTGCATAAAACGTTTTATCTTCAAATGGTTGGGTCAAAATTACGACATCAAAACGAACCGAAATTATCCTGTGGATAAAGATGTTCACACACCAATAACTTCTTTTTTTCTGAAAAGCAAATACGAACTAATAAAGCCTTTCATTCTCGGGCTATTGTAAAAAAATAAATGGGTTTTATCACATTGTTCTTCTATTTGAAGCATTTGTTCTTGAAGCACTGATAAAAAAGAGCTAAGCTTTATCATAGATTGCTGAGGGTTGAGAAGGCAGTGATCCCCTCATATTCAGGATAATTTTTTTTATCTTGGGTTTTAATTACGGAAAAACTTTTTAGCTCTTTCAAACTTAGACATTACCTTTTTGAGACTTTTTCCTTCAGAGCTGACAACCACCATAGCCGCTGTAATGGGCACCGGAGCAAAAATAATGAACAATAAGAACCAGCCAGCGTAAATATATTCGACATCTTCTCCAGATTCAAAGCTGCCATTATAATTCCGGGTCGTTACCACAACAGTTACCTATAAGGGCAGAACAAGTTTTAAATTAGTAAAAAAATTTATTAATATAAACATTTGGGAGTGAGATATATGAACTAGTAAATTTTGGAAGGAATTGCAACTGAAAAACGATGAGTTGCACAACATAATCAGAATGTTCTAAATACAAAATAAAGTAATATTAGCCAGACGTATCATGTAAACCTTACATACCATGTAATCCAAATCTTTGAACATTTACCTTATCCCACAAAAAACCTTAGTTTTACTCTCCTTGAAAACTCTGAATTTTTTAGATAAATCTTTTTTTTTTGCACAAAAACATATTTAAAATATATGGCAAACCTGGGTTCTAACTATTATGCCTTAAAGTAATTATTGCAATTGATAGTCGGTGATTTAGTGTCTTAAAAATTTACCTTTACTAATCAACACAATTGCGTTGCCTAGTCAACACAGTAGCATCTATCTCCGTAATTAAAGAGGATCAAGCATTTCGTGGCAACGAACCGTAGTAAGGAGCGACCCGGGTCAATAGTAACCGAAAATCTAAAAAATGGAATTGTGGTGCCAATAGCTACATCAAAAGAATTGCACTTTAATACTGATTTTAAATATATAAGTTTCATCAACTTTAGGCCTACCCATTAAAAGTTAAGAGCCTGAGAAAATTTGCATTATTTTAGCCATTCGATCTAATTTCTAAGTTAATTTCGGTTCGTTTTTAATATTTAATAAGGGTAAACTGAATTTTGAGGGCTCCTACCCCCATCGAGTTTGTACTAAAACTCAGATTATGCGCAACAATGCTTCAAGAATATGCACAATATATTTTCATTTCACGATCAAATAGGATTTTCCCCAATAAGAGGTATGAAAACTTGTTTCATTCCACTTTTTCACAATTTGATAATTATTGATTAGTGTAAATTATTGATAATTTATGAATTAGTGTAAATCATTAAAATACCATTCCGCTATGTAACTTGAGAAATGAAAACATTCGATTTTGCGTTCGAATCAATTTTTTTTCTCTGCAATGCAATGACTTCTTTTAGATAAACGATGATGGCTTACAGCTTTTGCCACGGAAAAAAAAATGTAAATATGTATGAAAAAAGTTTCTTATTTGAAAAATAGTCATATAATGTAGTTCCAAAAGTTTCTTAATTTTTCGAGATTCTACATGTAGGTTTCTTATAAACTGGGTTCTTATAAAAAAACAACGTGTAATGCTGTGTGAATCGTAGCTTTGAACATAGTCACAATTAACCCTCCCCCAAAGAGAGCAGATCTGTTCCAGTTATGTCAATCACATATCTAGGACTTGTGATCATTTTTCACACCAAGTTTCATCCCAATCCCTTCACTCTAAGCGTTTTCAAAGATTTTAGCCCCCCCCTCCCCCACCAACTCCCCGCAATGTCACTAGATCGAGTCGGGATTTAAAATAAGAGCTTTGGAACACGATATCCTTCCTAACATGAAACTTCATTGCGATCCAATCACTCCTTCGTAAGTTAAAAATACCTTATTTTTCAAATTTTTCAGAATTACAGGGCCTCATCGAAGCTCGTTTGACCGACGTCGAGGAGCGGCTTAAAGACCTGCGGCATGTTCGCAAGGTGCTGAAGTCGGCCTTGGAACAATGCCACCAGCAGAAGAAATCTGACTGTTGCCAAGTCGTCGCTGACTTGAGGAACAAGAAGTGATTCGTCGATTCAAGCAAACAACCGGTAGCCAAGATCTGGAACTTGCATGGACCTGCTGAAAATTTCGATTCTATTCATCATCACGGCGTTGGCTGAAATCGTCGGCTGCTATTTGCCGTACTTGTGGCTTCGCCGCCGCTCTCACTTTCCACCATCTCAGACGGCAACCAGTATGGTGCTCTGGCCGAGCTGAGCGGCTCGCTGGATGCTGGCCGGTGAGTTTTTGCGTGTGGATCAGCTGCATTGTTCCGCACTGGCACTGACAAACCCCTTCCTTACTCTCCTACAGAACACTCGTCGTCAAAGCTGCGAGCTAGTGCTGTGCCGGTGCTGCTTCCAGGATAAAAGCATGAAGAAGCATGGTTGTTTCTTATCGATTGTGTTGCGTTGCTTTTGTATGAAAGAAAAGGGGAAGAAGAGACACAAGTGATCATCGAACCGATTTCCGTGACGCATCCCGTGCCCTTCGTGGACGGCATGCCCACGCAAGACGATCGCTTCAATGCCGCGACGAAGTTCAAGGTTCGCGTGTTGGTTGAGGATGGAATTGAGATGTTCGTCCGTGATACGGCGGACGAGTTGGGCTTCGAGAACGGTATCACGTTCCAGGGGAATGAAGGCCGTTACTTGGTGAACCGTGGCAAGTTGGTGGGCAAGCCGGTTGAATTGCTTGAGGAGAATCCACTACCCGAGGACCCCTTCCAAATCCTGTACCACTATAGGTTTCGGGGCCTGATCTATAAAATTATCCCTTTTGTGATAAATTGGAGATGTATTGTTTTTATGTTTTTTGAGTGTGCAGAATATTTTTTTTATTCTTGAAACAATCTGTACAGTGTGAGCTTTTATTGTAACCATTTTCATGTTGATGTAAATGGAAAAAAACATTGGCTGAATAAGAAAAAAAAACTAATTTTCCCTGTTATACCCTATGATTCTAAAAACAACCTTTAAAAAAAAAAATACTTGTATCATTTAGAAAAGTATTGCACTTTACTTTACCCGTTTAAATTCAGTCTTGATTGCCACCTATTGTTAACATAGGTAGAAGATGGAAAACTAGTTTTTACAATCGATACTGTTTGTTCTTAATCTAGATTGTCGCTAGAAAACAAATTCGGTTTAGGTTTGGAACTATTAATATGATTTTAGCAAAGTATTTTTTCAATCATATAATCATTTTAGTTGCTACTATTTCCTTCGTTAAGTTTAACAACCATTGGATAATTTCCTATATTAGGTTATCTTGGTCTCTCCACAACAAAGTAGCAGAATGGGAAATTTTTGATAAGGTTTTAAGAAATAAATTTTGAAAATAATTAAAATACATATTATGTCTGAACAATGTCGTTTTCAGCCTTAGAGGTTTTCCTAAGAGAATACAGGATTGTTACATCCAGATTTATTTTTAATTTGGTTTTGAAGTTGGAAACGAAATTTCCCAGGGATACAAAAAGAAAAATTATATTCATAATAAATACATATTATGTTAAATATTAATTATATTATATATAAATTTGAATAAAATTTATATTATAGTAAATATTTATATTGAAATTACATTAAATATATTAGATAAAGTACCCAATTTTTCACTTTTTCACGATTGTACTTTTAGTACATCGTTAACCAACCCCACTGTACATTGAGTATTATTTAGCACACTTACTCATAAATGATATTTATCTCCGCAACGTTCACATTCACGATGTAGAAGAATAGACGGCGGAAAGTGTTTGCCCTTTTGAAAAAATATCAGTGTTGGTGAATTTGTGAATTTGACATTATCTGTAATTTTAGCGTTTCTTCTGTACTTCAGAATAACTGCTTCTCATAGAAAGCTGTCCACTAAAAACGAAGTTGAACTGGACATCGATTTTGCTTTTTTTTTGCATTACCCTGAATAATTTAACGATTATAGTTTATTTGCCAGAAAGCAAATTTGAGATCGCTTTGCAGGTTATACTAGCTCAACAAAAACATCGAGACACTGAAAATAGCAACAACTCTATCAGACAATGGCGTATCTTATATTGAATAAAACTACATTCTCTTATTAATTGTTTTTCTGAAGAATATATTTCGCTGAAGGATCAAAAAGGATTTTTTGGTCGTTCTTTTGCTGTATCCTGTACATGTGACTTTAAAGTCCATTAACCTTTGGTTAATTGTTAGCTCTGTAGTTTATTATTGTGAGCCATATGACACAAAATATAAATTGCTAACTTCCACCACATGAATTTTCAGACATGTCAAAAATTTTTGAAATTTCGATTGACAGAGATAAAGTCTTATTCTCCATTGGTTGAGTTATCACTCAGCAATACCAGCCTATTTATGATTAATTTTAAGTATGTTTTCATACAATATTATTTGCTAATAATTGCTCTTAACCGTTGCCTCTTTAGTCTATTATTCTACACGACATGACACAAAAAATAGAAATTGCAAACTACTTTTCCAGAGAGCGGAACCCTCTCCCCCGCTTTCCAGGCTGTAAGGCGTGCGGCGAATACGCCAGGTAGAAGCAAATATAATACGCGGATTATTCGGATCGAAGGTTAAGTCGCAGCCGCCGGCGTCTTCGTTGACGAAGAGAATTTTTTCCCAGGTATCGCCGCCGTCGCTGGAGCGATGGATTCCGGAACCGGGGCCGCCGCCCATGTAAGCTGCCACATTGCGATGGCGTTGCCAGGTGGCGGCATACAACCAATCCGGATTGCGGGGGTCGATCAGAATATCGGAACATTTCCAGATATGATAGCGCTCAAAGAGAATGCAAGCCTGAAACTAGTAGTTGATGACACGGACAGCTTCAGGCTTATGGTTCTGGTAACACGTTACCAGGTCTTTCTGTTATTAGCATTCAACCAAAGAAAAAGAAGACAAAAAGGTCTACCGCTCCACCAGTTTATTCCATATCCTGTCTACATATTGAAACTGTGATCTATGTAAAAATAGTGGTGTAATAGACAATGGAATCGCTAGAAAAATGAAATTAGTGACTCTGACTGAATCACAAAGGCCGTTTAATATTCAGCGCACCAGAGAACCCTACTGTAGAGGTATCAAGCTCTTATCTGGAAAAATATGGAATTTTGTATTTTTTGTCATAAGAAAGATCACGAATGGGTATTTTTTTTTCCTAGAGGTGATCGTATCGACCCAGTGGTCCTAGAATATCGCGAGAGGGCTCATTCGAACGGAAATCAAAAGTTCTAGTGCCATTTTTAAGTGACCGAAAACACTGGAGGGCAACTAGGCCCTCTTTCACGCCCCTTTTTTCTCAAAGTCACCCTATCAAAATTTTGAGATAGCTTTTTTACTTTAAACCCTGTCCCTAGGGCATTAAGAGGTTTTTTCAACCGAAGAGACATTGTTATATGTTCTTTGGACTATTTTGAACAAAATTGTTATATCACAATTTTATACCAACTTCCAATTTTCAACCAAATTACCCTCCTCCTAAGTTAAACAACCATCCCTTCCATAAAAACCTTAAGTGCCCCCGTAACACAACTTACGACCCTTGCCCCCAGGATCTGGCAGTTTGTATCAACCATAAAAGCCTCTTTGGACTATTTTGAATAGAATGACTGTCTCAAAATTTCTATTGGCCGGCTTCGGAAGCCGCGCGAATGATCACGACCGGCATGCCGTCCAGTTTTTCGGCGACCGCTTCGGCTTCCTGACGCCGTTCCAGGTTCTGCGCTTCCAGCTGGGCGCGCTGTTCCTCAAACAGTTTCAGATTGCCGTCGGTGGCCCGCCGGGCCTTGCCTTGCGGCAGCAGGTAGTTGCGAGCAAAACCGGGTTTGACGGTTACGACATCGCCCATCTGCCCCAGTTTTTCGATCCGCTCCAGTAGGGTGATCTGGAGCTGTCCATCCTCTCTTACTGGATCACAAATCATGTTCTGTTTTTCTAAAATAATATCTCTTCTCCCACAAAGCCAAACGAATAGCCGAACTAGACCAACAAATAAACCAACCTTAGAAGAGTAAATACCATGTAGCTTCAGGGAAAATTTACCAAATAATCTTCCCCATTAGAAAAAATATTATTCTGCCTTCCAGGAAGACAAGTTCCTGAACTAAAATTTTAATAGAGGAAGCTTGGAAGCAGAACAGCTATTCCATGGAAACATATCAGCAAATTTTTTCCTTTTATTCTAAAATATTGTCTCCATTCGCCAAAATAGCCCTTGCACCGGATCAACCAAATCTGGTTTTCTTCATTTTTTGTGATTTCTAATATATCATTCTCATGGTTCAAGAGCTAGTGATGAGAAATTTTCCGTTTGTACAGCTCTTTTTCTAATGAAGATCCCACTTCCCCGGCTTTGAGCGTCCCTTCGCTCGATTTAGTCGACAGCTTGGTCATTAAGGTCTCACTGCCTTGTTATCAAGATGTAACGTTACAACCTTTTTTCCTTTTTTAATTATTTTTCCCTTTTTATTTTTCGAACTTTCATAGGTAATTTTCATGATTATTTCGGCAACACGAACCTAACGAGAGGAACTTATTTCGAAAAAATGAATGGGTTGTATTAATGCTTAATACCCTGAAATAGGCGAAACATTGTTCTTCCCCGATCGCTATGAAACTTTCAGGGTAAGTAGACTGTACCAAATGGACCTAAATGAGGAAAGAAATTGAAAGAAAAATGAGGATGCATCGATCTGTAGCGCAATATTATTATTATTTTTTTCGCCCATTAGATTCCGTGTTCTCCAATTGCCTTTACTGTTTTCCTTAGAAGAAAGTCCATCAAAAGAGAACGCGCGGCCAAGGAAATCAAACATATGTTAGAAAATTAGGCAAGCACCCTACGTCACGGTTTGACGATGTTGACAGTTACCAAGGCCAGGAGCTAAAATCTAACAAGTGGTAGAAAATGGTAGGGCGTAGCGTTCAAAATGGCCAGACCAAACATGGGAGAGAAAGAGAAATGACAGACAAAGCCTATGTCGCCGGCGTCGGGATGGTCCCGTTCCAGAAACCTGGGAAATCGGAAAGCTATGACGTGATGGCCGCGACTGCCACGCGCGCCGCGTTGGCCGATGCGTAGTGTTCAGAACCTTATTGACAATAGTACTATTACTTACAAGTTTACACTCTCAGGCAAAATATAGAAACAATATATATTTATATTATGGCTTAGAGCTTGGTGGAACTTATCAAGAGTGGAAAAAACATTATGGTGATAATTCTATACAGGACTTAGGTGTAAATAATTCAACTTTTCTAGGGAGTGTATATAATGATCGCTTTGGTGTAGCTGTATCTTACTCTATTTCTGATATTTCTAGAAAATCTACAACATTTGGTAGAGATGAAAAATTTTTAGGTCTTTCCATGCCATACTGGACAAAAAAAATAGTTTTCTTCGACTCCACATCCTCTTGCAACAATCCCTTAAGTAATGATCCAGTCCTCAAAAAAAAATTACTAAATTTCTAACACCTCTGGCTTTTCTATTCCTAATTGACCTTCAGACAAAGGTTTCCAGAGATATTATCTATCTAGTTATATCCTTTTTTCCTTACCTGAAGAGAACAAAGCCAATTTTTTCGATAATTGGCAAAAGGATGACTGTTTTGACTTTGCAGTATAAAAGAAGATTTTGGAAGAAAAATCCTACGGGGGCATTCTTGATTCCAGGCGACACAGCCTAGGGGATCGTCATGGAAGCAGTTCTCCTCCACATCCTCTTCGTAGCAGCAGGAAGCGGCATGGCAGTATTCTTCGCAGGTCTTCGGGGTTGGCTTCCTTTCTTCTCCAGGATCCAAGCGAACACACGCCAGGACAACATCTGCAGGAATCGGGTCAAGAAAAGACCAGATGGGAGGCATGGTAATGTTAGTGCTAGTGGCGTTGGTGCATGGAGCGTACGTCAGACAGGACAGAAAATTCTGCTGGAAGCTCTTCGAGGTGATCTTTATGAAAAAAAGCTGAAAGAAAGATAGAAAAATCTACTAGTCTTTCCACTTTTCCCACTCACTTCAGAATTACAGAAGAAATCTTCCTAAACAAACAAATATTTGGTAAACTTTTAGTGGAATGATTTACGCTTCAACATACATTTGGGTCACCATCTGCACAAGCAACCATTCCACCTTCTGAACCACCCAAACCCCAAAGATCTCCAAGAAAACCCTCCCGAAAACCAAATCTTCCAGGAGACTGTTCAATCCGATGAAAGCAGTTATTCCAAACATCCTCTTCATCTTGAAATTGTTGCTCCGGTTGTGGAAGGGTCTGTTCGTGCCAGGCAAGATCGACGAGAAGACCCCATTGGAACCTCAGTAGTTCCCATCATTATTCATGGCGATGCTGCATTTGCAGGCCAAGGCGTGGTGATGGAGACATTCCAAATGTCGCAAACCCGGGCTTACCGTACGGGCGGAACCGTTCACATCGTCATCAACAATCACATCGGCTTTACAGCAAACCCTATGGAGCTGCGCTCCTCCCTTTACGCCACCGACGTAGCGAAGGCTGTCCGCGCACCGATGGGGAGTTGCTTAAATCCTGAACCCCCCTTCCCCCCTTGGATATGGCATTCTTGATTATATGAAATAAAGAGAAAACAAGAAGAAATAACACGGTTAAAACGCGTAATAACTATTCCAGTAAAAATTAAACTGTCACACTAAACATTTTCTTGTATTTTCTTGTTTATTGCCAATTTTACTGAAAACACAGAAAATATAGGAATTTAACATTGAGATGCAAAAGCTTGAATGTCCAGCCCTGATAAAGTATAGGTGTTCCTTTGGCAATTATCATAAGTTCCGCATGCTGCTCACAGATGTCCTGGATCCGCACGTACCCGTCGGGGTTGATGATCGCCAACCGGCAGAGCGCTCGGATCGAATAAGAACAGGTCGTGGAATACAACATGGTCGGTGTCCGGTGCGGGCCAACGAAGTATGGGCCATTGGGCCAAATCGTCACACCGCCCCATGATAACCGATCCAGCGACAATAATTTCCGATATTGTTGAAGAGGGGGGCGCCTGCCCCTCCTCGGCCGCAGGCCGCTTGGGACTGCCTGCCATAGGACTCCCAGACCAACGAAGCCGTCCAGCGGTCTCCTGTCTGCAACCCGCTCCCCCTCTAAGACACCAATATTCTTCCTCATCTCTGTTCCGTAATTATTTCTTATTCTTTCTGTAGTTATTTTCTTTTTTGTTTATACCTTCTCTGAATTAAAGTCCCGTCCATGTATCTAGTGTGACTTTTTTCACATGTCTCACTAGGATTATCCTCTCAGCAACAGCGATAGCAGTTCAATCCTAATAAGGATATTAATACTAGAGATATTAAGCAGACATAATTAATCCATCGATGTTTCATAGATTATATTTAGCTTATGCACGTACCAATTTACGAAAAAAAAATCGGAAAAATTCCTAGCTCTAGCCCTGTTTGGGATGCACCAAGTGGCCAAAACCACGATAGCAAAAGAAATTACTATGGCGTGATCATCCAGTCTATTAAATATCAAAACCCTCCATGAAAGAAATACAAGAAGATGATAGACTTCTAAAATCCCATCAAAAGAAACTGGTCATTCTAGATAATATACAGTTGATACCCCAACTGATTTATAGTCAGCGCTAGGTCAATGAGGTTAAATTGGCAATATGCGTATATATATATATGGAGAGCTGTAAGTAAGGAGCGACCTTGCTCAATAGTAACCAAAACTCTGAAAAACAGAATTTTGATACCAATAGATACATCAAAAGAATCGTATTTTTATGTTGATTAAGTATGTAAGTTTCATCAGATTTAATCAATCCCATCAAAAGCTATGAGCCTGAGAAAATTTGCCTTATTTTTGAAAAAAGGAAGAAACAACCCCTTAAAAGTCGTAGAATCACACCATGAAAATCACACCATCAGATTCAGCGTATCAGAGAACCCCTACTGTAGAGGTTTCAAGCTCCTATCTGCACACAATAAGTGAAGCAGTTTTAAATATCCAAAAAGTAAACATTGTATCCTCGCTAGCATTGGCGGTAGAAAAGGTCAAGGCAGACGGAAGTAATCTGAAAACTATGATTCCAATACTGATGCCTACAGCAAGAATTATTCCAACTGGAAGTCGCTCTTTTGCTGATAGTTCATTGACGACATATGGACATCTCTCTTCAACAGTTACTATTGGCCTTGTAAAAACGTCGAATCAGATGACAAACTACGAATCAAGCACGTTTAAATTTGTGCTTTTTCATCTATCTTCTCTGTTGCGCAGTAGTCTTTAGACAGAGATTTTACAGTGGTGATAGTTGACTACGATAGAGACGTCTAGGGGAGAGGGGTTTTTCATAGTGGGGAGTATTTTATTTGGGAAAAACTTTACATGGAGAGATTTTTCGTGAGGGGAAGGAATTTTGATGGAGAGAGAGGCCAAATATCCTGACATTGTATGAGGAGATAGCCCCCTCATACACATGATAAATAATTTTCACTTCATGCGGTAAGATTTTCCCATTGGGAGGGTAGTTTCTGGAGGTAAACTTTCCAGAGAAAATTTAATTCAATCCCGGTGAAAATTTACCCCATACAATTATCCCTGATAACTTCACGTGTAAAATTAAGACGAAAAAAAAGAAAAGAAAAAGAGAAAAAAAACAAAAAGATTGTTCATGAATTCTGGCAAATTCCACACTCCCAGAAGCTTCCCTTCCCATGGAAAATCCCCCTTGGAAAAAACTCAGTATAAAATTCACCCTCAATCCACAAGAAAATGTATGCATACTTCCCAATAACAAATGCTATGCGTAAACAATGGGTAAATTTTCCAACTTAAGGACCTTTCCTCTGCAACATTATATGAAGATTCTTGTTGAAGTTCCTTGACATGTCTTTTAGTGTCCTCTGCAGCTTGCCCTAATTTGACAGCCTGTTGAAGATGTAGTTCAGGTTCCCTTAACATTCTCTCCTTGAGACGAGAATCAAATACACCACAAACAATCATGTCTCTAATCAACGAATCTTGTAGTGTATCAAATTCGCATTCAGAACTACGTCTTTTAAGCTCGGTAACAAATTCATTGAAAGACTGACCTTCTTGTTGCTTATACGTAAAGAATTGGTGACGAATGATAGTAATGGGTAAAACATATCGATAAACTCACGATTCGATACATGTGCGTACTCTTCTAAAGAAAAATGCATATGCCGGTGACAATAATTAAAAAAAAATTATATATTTTCTCAGAGTAAATTCTTGGACAAAGAGTTGACGCGTCTCTATAATTTTTTATATTTGTATAATTACTTTATTTTTGACTTAATCCTGGAACTTTAAAGTTTATGTTAATCTATCTATATAAAATCTGCTAATTGTTTCCATCTCGTATATATTTCTGTTAATCTATGTTTATCACAAATAGGTCTATAAACGTGTTTGATTCAGAAAGGGGAATACGGTTTGTTTCATGCATTACTAAAAAATCGACTTCTCTTGAGAGTAAACCAAAATACGACTCATTTCTTTTTAAATCATTTGAATCTCTGTTGAAAGCTAGACCTAAATGGTGGTATTTATAAATTTCAATGGTCTGTCTGTAGTGCTGGACAACACCTTTGTCATGCAAAATTAGGTTAGCTTGGTTAAATTAAACAGTGTGATCTGGATTATTAAATATGTATTCTGAGAGGCCGTTTTTACGGAATTTCTTGCTCTTGTGGTGCAATTTCGTCAGACAATCAGCGACATTTCTTCCCTGATCTCTAAATCGTTGACTGTGAATTACTACCATTCCAAGCTTGTTGATACGGCGAGAATACTTGGCTCGAAAGCGTTCCTTCATCGCCTCTCCGAGGCTGGGCGTATTATCAAAATCCCAAATCAAAGTCGCCTTGGTGTTTACTTTGTTGACATTTTGTCCGCCGGCGCCACGTGCGCGGACCGCAGTCATCGAAATTTCCGACATTGGGATTCGAATGTTTGCCGATACGTCGAGAGTGTCCACGTTGTCCCTCACTGACTTCCTCAGAAATAAAAACAAAGAGAAAAAAAAAAAAACGGAACATTTGATATCCAAATTGTATGCGCTGTTTCTGAGATGCCTGTTGGGCTGTTTACAATGAGATTTCACTTATGCAGAAACAAGGACGTATCCAGAGGGGGGCCCTGGATACAGCCCCCTTATTCAGGGGGGATTCAAACATTGACCTCCCTCCCCTCGAAATGTTTGTCCGACTCGTAAAAAAAGCAGCAAAAAGGAATATAAAGAAATTTTTGATGCGTTTTTAAAGTTTTTTTTCCATATCCTTTGATACAGAATAGGAATGGCAATAATTAAGACGGATTAAATTGTCCATCACAACTGGCAACATCACAAATGTAATGACTAGCATGAACCATCTCAAAATATTGGGAAAATTGTGTCTTAAGTTATTTGTGTAGTAGCCTTAAAGCCATTATTATCCCCTCTCTCTAATGTATATATATGATATATATCATATATACAAGACTTCTGATTTGATAGTTTCCTGACTGTATGGGGTGCATCCTTTTTTGGTGTATTGGGTATAGGATCAGGCAGTGAAGGTTTGATAGATAATCATCTTTTTACGGTGAGGTAATATTGTAAAATTACTTTTTTTTATTTCTACATAAGTAGAAAGTTAATTTGACAGAAAAAATATGGTCTGGCTTCAAAATACAATCAGTGAAACTTGGGCGGTCGTGGCTAGGGGTGCTCACTTTGACTGTATCTTTCACTACAATTTGCCTTATTTTGCTTATATTTGATACGGAAGGGGTCGCTGTAATTTATATTGCACTGGGTACCATCAGATAAAGGAATGACTTTGACTAGAAATAACGTTAAGCAGAAGTAAATTAAAATTCATTATTTTTTCTCTCAAGAGTCAATGAACATCAGTGTAATTAAGGTGTGGAAAATGGACTGGGCTTTGTATAGTAAAAATATCAAATTGATCTAAGTTGCAAATGCAGAAATGAAAAATGTCACTTAGTTGAGGAAAGCAAGTTGAAGAGATCCAGTTAAGCAAAACTCAAACCGTTTTGCACTCCTTGTTTCCAGTTATATTCATAGATTATCAAGAGAAAAATATTTTCTACTTATTCAGACCATTTTGAAAACAAGTTTTTAACAAAGATTTATTCTATAACCCTTTACTATGGATAAATCCTTTTATTATGCAGCGAAACAACAAAATACTGCATATATGGTCGAAATATCCAGAGAATTTTTTGTTGTTTCAGTCTCAAATAAAAGGATTTATTCTGTTGAACTGTTATTTGTAGGTCATGGGAAAAGATATCAAACAAGTGTCTGAAAAATTTGAATTTGTAAAAAAAAATGTACATGTAACTATGATCACAAGTTGGGCAATATTCCCATCCAACATCTTAATAAATGTGAAATCATATCGAAATATAACTCCACATTTTCCCACTTAGAATTCAGAGCTTTGGTGATATCATCCTTATGCTGTTGTAGGCGTTTCTCGGAATCTGGTAAGTTGTCCCTACATAGAATTTGCTACAGCCGCATGGTATTTGATAGACAACTCTTTGGCGAGTAACTGGAGTTTTATCTTTACCAGAACTTGGACATTTATGATTTTCAAATTATTGGTAAATACAACATACAGATTATTTTGTGTGCATACTTTTTTAAGATTCCAAGTGATTTTTGGGATATATGGGAGGTAAATTATGTTTTGGGGCTTATCGGAATTCTCACGAGAAGACGTAGACCGTCGGGACGACCTCGCCCTTGCGCTTCACGTTGAAGGTCTTGTCGTAGGCCTTGTAGGCCTTGTCCATCGTGTCGCACACCTCGCGCAGGCCAGCGTGCTTCTTCTTCGCCTTGGCGATCAGGCGCTTGCGCCCCTTCGCGTCCGCGGCCTTCAGCTGCCCCTCGAGCTGCGAGAGGTAGGCGCGGGTCAGGCCCAGGTCGGTGACGACGCGGTAGTGGCCGCCCGGGGGCTACTGTTTCACTAGAAGAAGAATATTTCTAGTAAACAAGCAAAAGGCGTGTTCTACAACAGTCTGAATAGCTGGATTGATGCAGGGAATCACCACCTGCGCATCATGGCTCGCAGAGAAACGCTGCGCCGCATCCAGAAAGGGACCCAGCATCAACGCCACCTCAGAGCGCCGCGAGCCCGGCAGCACCGCCAGCACCGTGTCTGCGCTGAGCCGCAGGGCCTGGCGGGCCTCATGCCTCGCAGACGGCGATCCGGCATCCGGCGCAATGCGATCGGCAAGAGGGTGCCCGACGTACACCACCTTAACGGCAAGGACATCATAGAAGTCGGGCTCAAGTGCGTCAATCTTCATTTTGGCCGTGGTAATCCGCAGCACCAGTACACTATGTATGATGGCAAAACATCATCGACAGTCTTGCTTCCTACATATAGTAGTGGCAGAGACCTAGAAGTCCTGCTGGATGACAGTTTAAAATTCCATGAACACACCGTCCAAGCAGTTTTTAGAGCAAACGCAAATTTTGGACTCCTGAAAAGAACCGTCAGTAGTCGATCCTCCACAGTTTTTCTGAAACTATACAAATCCTATCCTGGATTTTGTAACATGTCTTGCTGGTCCTTTCACTTGTCGTGCTTGCGTCAAAAAGGTGTCAATGTAGTGTCATTATAAAATAGAATTAGATAGATATCTTGACGTAAAAAGGGCTAAGTTTGACACAAAAGTGCCACTAGGTATTATAAGGAAAACAACCTTACAAATAAACATTTTGTAGTGTTCAATTAGGTTGGCATTGTTTTAAATGATAATATACTATATAAATGTATAAATAACAATAGAAGTATTGCATGAATATTATATCTAATATTTATGTGCATGTATGCATGTATGTTTGTAGGTCTTATTATATAGCTAAATAAGGCGACCAAGCCAGTTACGCTTGCGCCAAAAACTTTTCGAATACCAATTTCTTTAGTTCGACGCGCAGTGGCGAAGGCGGCCAAACCCCAAAGCCCCATACAGGAAATTAGCATGGCTAAGCCCGCGAAAATTTTAAATAAACCATACAAACGGCTCTCTGATTCATAGTAACGTTCAATCGTTTTTTCTAAAAATTTAAAATCATAAATATGATTTGGGAATACTTTTTCCCAAGAAGATTTGACGCTTGCTAAAGTAGCCGGCAATTCTTCGCCTGGTTTTAGGAAGAAAGATCACGGATGCATGTTTTTTTCAGGGGTGGGCTTATCGACCAAGGGGTCCAAGATGATCGGGAGAGGGCTCATTCGAACGGAACTTAAAAGTTCTAGTGTTCTTTTTAAGTGACCCAAAAAGTTGGAGGGCCACTAGACTTCCTTCCAAGCTTATTTTTCCCAAAGTCTCCGGATCAAAATTTTGAGATAGCTATTTTGTTCAGCAGAGTCGAAAAGTCTAATAACTATGTCTTTGAGGATGACTTAAACCCCTACAGATCCCGGGGGATGGGCTGTAAGTCCGCGAAAATTTAAATTTTTGCGCACGCGGTGTACACTGTTTCGGGCACCCGAAAGACTTTTCCGGCACCCGAACACTGTTTCAGGTGCCCGAAGTGTTGACTGGTCTTTTGCGCACCCGAAGCTCAAGTTTCCCGTGCTCGAAGAAATTTTCGCACACCTGAAACTGAAGGCTTCGGGTGCCTGGATTTTTTTTTCCCGACCGGCGAGAGTTTTATATGTGGAATACGTATAAAACCTAAAAATACGTATTTTTTAACTTTATACGTCTGAAATTTTGCATTCATACGTACGCCCTAAAAACTTCATTATTTTGAAACTGCCGAAAGATTAGAAAATCGCAGTTTTCGGGTATTAAAGACCTAAGATAGCTCCAGGGGGACAGAAAGAGATTTTTTGTGTGCATGGTACTATACATGTTTTTTGTATCCTGTAAAGCGACTATGTAGCTATTATATAGCTTTTTTATGTCCTTGGTACTATAAAGCTACTATATAGTAGCCTACTATAGTAGCTACAATATGGATCTTTTATGTCCTTGGTACTATAAAGCTACGATATAGTAGCCTACTACAGTAGCTAGACTGTTTTAGCCTTTCTTAGTTATTACATAATAAAAAAAAATGTCTTAATCTGTACATGTGACATGGAGGAAGAGAGGGTACAAAATAGGAAAACCCCCTTTTACTCATTGAAAATTTTAAAAGAGGAAATTATGAAGAAAGTGAATAAGACTAAGAACTTCAAAACGTATAGGCCTATCAAAATTCAATATTAGACAGACCTCAAGCTTAGCTAGGGACGGGTCGTACAGCTCTTCCAAGGTTGGTCTTTGGCCAACATTGAACGAATGAAGATTTTTGTAATTGTCTCTGCAGTAATATCTCTCATGCTGAGTTCTTTTTTCATGTAATTTAATCCAATATGGGTAGTCCCAAGAGTAAGACCATGAAGGACCAAGACCATGCATTTGAAGGACTTCCTATTGATTCTTCTTTATAGGTTTCACATGGTTCATCTTTATAACCATAATATTGATGTCCACATTTACATTTGTGTACCTCAAATCTACCTCTACGTCTACTGCAATCTATCAGCATCAGTTAGGAAGCAAAATTTTCAGACCAAGAGTTGGAGACACAAAAATCCTTCAAAACTCGTGGTCTCGAACTGGTTTTACTCCCGCCGCTATGCTTTTATGCTTGGAGTCTTCATTGGGCTCTCGGCGCTCAGCATGGTTCTCTTAGAAGAAGCTATGCATTCCCTTCATCTTGCCTTAGGTTGGAGACAAGCACTTCTCTTTTTCAGTCTCGTCGGATTGATTTTAGGTTGCCTCTTCTTTTTCATCGTTCAAGATGTTCCCGGAGCAGGTTTCAGCGTGCACACGGGACAGCAAAGACAAACCTTTGGGTATTTTGTCCGTAAGGCCTTTAAAAACCCTCAAAACTGGCTAGCGTTTTAAGTTTTAATGTCGGTCCTTACTTTCATTTTAAATAAGATTGTTTTTTTTTGTTTAATAACTATCTAAAACAGCGACGAAGACCAAACTGCCTTTCCACACCTTGCGACTGCGGAAATTATTATGTTGGCAGGACATATTAGAATCTAGAAAAACGGCTACACCAGCATAAAAATAGGCAAGGCATTAATTTCAAATAGTTCTAATAACTCCTTTGATTCTGCTTTAGGTTGGCATATATTTAATAATCTTGAAAAAGATTCATTCAATAGTAATGACTTGGTTAAAGCTCGAGTTCGCAAAAAAAAGACCTGATTGGTTCTTTTGTATGAAATTTTAAGCCAATAAAAAACTTTTGAACCAAAATATTATTTACAATTAAAATATTTCTCTGTAAAGCTATCCACAGCTCTACGGTCTGAAAAAAAAGCATTTCGAATCTTCTTTTATGTTATTAACCATCATTTATTCATATAAAAACAAGTTACAGGCGGTAAAAATACCAAAGAATAATTTTGACATCAAAAGCCCTAATTTTACAGATGAGAAAGGGGTAGAAAAACAGAAAGTTTAAGGTAGCCGACGATCGGGACGCACAGCAAGAGGTTCACCAGCAGCCGCCACGCGGCCGTCAGCTGTTGGGCCTCGGGCGAGTGTTCGGCGCCGACGACCTCGACTCCGACGGCCCGCTCGTGACGATCAGCGAGAGCCTCTGGAACCAGCGGTTCGGAGGATCCGATGTGATCGGCCGCTCGATCACGATCGACGGGAGTGAGTCACGCATCGTGGGCGTGGTGCCCAGCGATGTCGCGATCCCCCGTCGGGAGACTCAGATCTGGTCCATGACCGACTGGCGCACACCGCAGGCAACAAAATTTAGTTTTATTTGCAGTTATTCTCTGATCAGGCTTTTTGATTTGACTTCTAGCCTTTATGCAGCTCAACTTTTATTTTTAATCATAAATATAAAATTTAACTGAATACAATTCAAAGCTATGCAAAAATGTTTAAATTTTCAAAGGCAATTAAAAAAAGGTGGTTTTAACCCCAATGGCGGGGATTAATTTGATGTTATTTTTAAAACCTCATAATTCGAGCGGTTTTTTTATGCGGTCTTTTTCTCTATTTTATTAAGTAGAATTATTGCAGATAGGGATGAAATGATGTTTGATCGATTGACGCTGTTTCTGGCGTGGGTTGCTGCTTTGCTGTTTGTGCTGGCGGGTTGCATGCTCACCTATGAAGTCATTGCACGTTACTTCTTTATCCGTCCGACAATCTGGGCGGCAGAGCTGTCACAGCTTTGTCTGATCTGGGGTTCTTTGATGGGGATGCCCTGGGCCTTGGCCGCACGCCGACATATTTCGGTCGATGCCGTCACAAGGCTGCTGCAGCCCAAGATGCAGCGTGCCGTCGAAATATTGGCGATGGTCTGCATTCTTGCTGCACAAACAACGGGCGCAATTCACAACTTACAGCCCTTTCCCAGAGACTGTAGGGGGAGGGGATATGTCATCCCAGATTAACAATTATTGGACTATTCAACTATGGTGGACAAAATGAGTATCTCAAAATTTTGATCAGATATCACTGGGAGGAAAAGGGGCCTGGAAGGGAGGCTAGCTACCCTCCAATATTTTTAGTCACTTAAAAAAGATACTAGAACATCGATTTCCATCCGAATGAGCCCTCTCTTGGTGTTCTGGGACCAATGGTTCGATATGATCACCCCTTGTCACAATCAAATGCAGTCCAAAGTTAGCATGCACTGAAGAGGAACTCTTCTCTGAATTTAACAAGTTGTGTCCGGTCTTCAATCGAATTTGGGGACGATTCAAATGCCAGCGTGAGGGGATGCATCACATTCTACAGCACATAATCAGTAATTACACGATAAACTTTCCAAACATATGTAAAATATTGCTCATTCTATTGTCGGCCTCACCAGACACAGGATTTTACACCAAGCTGACCAAAACTTGTTATAAGGATAGAAACAAAATACAAACAAAGAAACTCGAAACAGAGGCATATTGTGCATAAAACTTTGGTCCATCGCGCTCCTGACACGGTCTAGTACAGGAATTTACCGGAGTCTGATTGAACTGGCTTCGATTGCTTCTGATTCATCATAACCCCTCAAAGCAAGACCCTGTGGGCGAAGTTAGCAAATGGTGCCAAAAATATATTTAACATTATTTTCAGTTTCATAAACCTCTTGAGATCTGGATCGACTTGAGGCATTTGCTAGACATCTCGAAGTATCTGTACTAAGTATTTTAAATTCTGCCCAGGCTAACATACAATGCCTATACATAGAAAGGGTGATCGTAAAAACTCTAGGATGGGCTCATTTGATTGGAAATCGGATGTTCTAGTGCCCTTTTTAAGATTCAGAGTGATAAGAGGGTGGATACCCCTCCCCAAACCTCGTATTTTCCGGAAATGCATCCGACAGAAATTTGAGATGGTCATTTGTTGTCATAGGTACTAAGAAAAGAGCTCATTCGATTGAAAATTGAAAGGGCTAGTGCTCTTTTTAATAGTCGAAAGCGATTGGAGGGCAACTAACCCACTCCAATGTCCACCATTTCCTCAAATACAATTTCAATAGAATAAAGTATTTCTGGCGTGAATTCTATTTCTTCTTCCTGTTTATCCTTCACAGACTCACGCAAGTTAAACTAACACGTTTCTTTATTCCTTGTAATTTTACTTTGTCTTCTAAAAGCAGATATCACAACACAACGTTTTCCTTTGCTATTCAATGTGATTTTGCTGTTAAAGGTCATTTGAAATATCGTATAATATTTCATATTTCATCTATACTAAAAATGATACGACCACACATAGGGGGGAGGAAATGACGTATTTTATGCTCTTTAAGTGTATGACCTAAACCCTTTTGAGATAGCAAGAAGTCAATTAACTAGAATTTTACCTAATTGGCTATCCTAGTAGGCTTTTACCTTCTTTGTGATTGTTTCTTGTAAATAGACATTTCATGAGCCTAGCCTATATCCATTACATAGGGTAACCATTATCTTATATTATAAAACATATCCATCATAATGTATATCTATTATATCTGTCAAATATATCTATTATAAAAAAATAAAAGAAGAATAAAACCATAGCCTAGGCTCTTTTTATCTGATTTATATCCTTGCTTGTGAGAAACTTCGAAGGTCCAGGGAACGGCGGTCCCAAACCTGACCACGCAGGATTGCGCCTTGCAATCCTGAGGATTACGGCAGGATTCCCGCACATTTCAAGGGTGTTCCGGTGGTCTGGGCGGGCGTCAGGGGCAGCTGGTTTCTGGTGGTTTTCTCCGTCCCGGAGATCCGGTATTTTCCCTGTGCCATTTCCGGGTCAGTCCGGTTTGGAAAAGCCCTTCCGGGAAATAAAACCGGGCCGAAACTGGCTATTGCCTATTCCGGGGGCGGCGAGGATGTCCCGGAACGCCCCCTGCCAATTTTACTGCTTGTTTTTCTCTTTCCTAGTTTGTCTTCTTGTTATAGTCATGTAAATTCACTGTTTTATCTTTATTTTGTAATGCTGATACTCTTATCATTTCAAATGCATCATCATTTGGCTTTCAGCACTACACCATTTTCTATCACTGTTTTTAGATGCTGGGAAGCTGTTTTACTAGTACAATTAACCTCGATATCTCGATTTGTTTTCAGTCCCGTGTAAAAACTTGTCGATGTCGAAGAAAAAACTATGCTTAGCTCAAAATAATTTAGCAGTCATATTTTACTCCATAGTTTTCCCGTTTTTTTAATTTTTATCTCACTGCTTTTGTCGTATTTCTTCTTAAAAATGTTGTTTCGCTTTATTTTTTTTCCTTTTTTATAGGCTAATTATCCCGATGAGTTTTTATTCAGATTAATTTATTATAATTATAGTAAGATGGTTCGCTTTAAATATTAAAACATCTATAAAAGCTATCACAGTTGGACACACTTACAAGAGAAAAATAAGGTTTAAAAGATGGGGTCTCTCCCTTATAACCAATACTATTTCAAGTAAAAGTTGGTGTATATCATGCGAAAAAAAGAAGAGATGCAGGGGAAAGTGACCTCGCTAATTTCATTTTGGCAAAGTCTTCCAAGTCTATCAGTGAAATTGTGGTGAGCACATGGAGACTCGACAATGCCAATAGTGAGCTTGAACGAGAGAAACTACCGAGAATTGATTAAGTTCGTGACAAGCTCAAGCACCTTTGTGCCACCAGGTGCGACAAAAAACTATGGCTAGAATGTGCCGTGGAAGTGCTCAAACTAAATGGCATAGGGCCCATGTACACGAGCGACTTTCTTACATTCTTTTAGGGATTAATACATATTTGTCGGTGCGGTTGGATGGGAAACTGAATTTTCTTTCTATACATGGAATACGCAATCGAACTAGTTATAAAGAGATCGTAAAAAGGATTTTCTCGAATTATTTCTGCAAGTTGCCCAACGAAGATGTGAAGCGTTCGAAGTTCAAATCAAGGGTAGACATGGTCCTCTTTTGACTAAAAGGATAATCTGTATGAAAGAGCTTCACTTTATTGCACTGAATGATATATCTTGACTGAAAGGGTGGTTTAAATGAAAGAACTTCATTTGATAAAAATTACAATGTAATCGGCTAAGTTTTAGTTGAAACCTTAGAAAATGGAAAAAAAAAATTCCATTTTTTTTCCTTTTTAGTTTGCGAGCATAAAACTTGTCCGAGACCTGGATTCAATCGAGAAGAAATTCGTAAAAATGAAGTATAGCACCTGAACACGCTTTTTTTTGTTTTAACATGCTTTGTACCTACTTTTCATCCCTTGTACAGTATGTCACTTTGACTCGGCAATCGGATCTTAGTACCCAGCAAAAACAGTTCCAACTATCTGTCTGTCAACTGGTCTGGAGTGAGTGCGAGAGGAACTTTGGGAAAGTAAAACGGTTACTTAAGAGAGTTCAGGTGTAAAGGACGGCAGTTGCTTAAAAGAGGGGGGAGTTGGTAATCGGGTAGGGTTTCTTCATTGTTGAGGCTTCTCCTGTGCTCAACGAACTTTGATGAGTAATTTTTGCTTGGTTGGTGTTTACTTAAAAAAGGACGGCTAAAATGAGAGGAGTGACTCTCACAATTTTTATCTTTTACAGACATGCGCATTGTTCTTCCTAGGGATAGATAAAAGAAGAGGGAATTTTGACATAAGCATTAGTGCACTTTAAAGGAAGCTCGCCAGGGTAGGACACACATTTCCTATTCAGCTTCGGAAGTTCCTTGTAAACGGCCAATTCGAAAATTTCACTTAAATTATTAATCTCTGCCTCAGTGATGAGAGACTAAATGTTTGAACTGATGAAAGAAACTATCCCTGAACTGGTCAATTTCTGAAAGGTGGTACAGATGCCAACAAAAAAGGAGTTCACTTCCGTAGCCGATAACAAGGTACCATCCTCTTTCAATAGCCTTAAGTCACTGGTTGTCACTTTACCAGCAAGTTTTTTTAACTAGAGCCGCTCATCATTAATATTAGAACATGGAAAGTTAGTTTAATTTTGGAAATAGGAATGAAACATCCGTGAAAGAGCTGCAATCTTGATAAAAATTATGCAATGAAATTCAACATGAATGATAGCCCTAAAGTCACAACTGAAATTATAATTTCTTATAAATTGCAAAATATGCATACAAGTATAATTCAGTTTATTAATCTCCCTTATCAGTAGTCTCTTAGTCTCTTATAAGGAAGAATATTTATTTGACCGATTATACCTTGTTTCGAAAAGCAAATGCGCTGGAACAGATAGTCTGATTGAGTGAGAGGCAAATCTGGCAAAAGCCCTTACTAGGATTGTATAAAACTGATTATCAGTTTTTTTGTTAATAGATTAGACTATCTATCATCGGTCAATAGGTCATTCCTAGGGTAGAACAGTTTCACCTCTTTTTCAAAAATAAGGCAGATATTCTCAGGCTTGTAACTCTTGATAGGTAAGATTAAACTTGATTATATATTTAAAATCAGCAGAAAAATCCGATTCTTTTGATGTATCTAATGGTATCAAAATTCCGTTTCTTAGAGTTTCAGTTGTGGAAAAATGTTTAAATTTGGTACGGCAATCAGTATAGAGGACATGCATTAAGGTCAGAATTAAAAAAAAAACTATTAATCCTTAAAAGTAATTTTACCTGGTGTTGACTAGCGCATTTATTGAAATCCCTGGAAGAAATGAGTTTGAGCCACGCCTTCCCGTTCTTGAGCTGAGGAGGCCTGCTCTAGAGAGAGTTAGAATCGTCAGTTAGGTCTATGTCTAGAGCTTCTCCTGAGTGTGTCTTCTTGGACCGGATATTTTTTCTTTTCCCATATTCTTTTTATGTTTTTGAAATAGTCGGTCCGCACATTTCGCGCAATGCGATAGAGCCACGGTTTAAAGGCCGCCCCCGTCCGATAGCTTTTGCGGTATTTGATAATGCGGTAAAACACGTCTTGGACCAAGTCTTGGCTGATAGCACGGTCGCCGCAGGTATGCACGAAAAAACTGAACACAGCTTCGTGAAATTGGTTTTGGAAAGAAATCTGACACGCGCATTTTGTTGAATTTTCAAATATTGCTAACGTTCAATTTAATGAAAATTTAGATAAAGATTATTTGGAAGCAAATGCAAAGATTCCCTCTGCTTCAACTAGTAAATGACTTGTGACTCCTTTTCCTTTGTAACCATATTCAACTTGCTCTCCTCCGCCTCTTCCTCCTGAAAAAAAAACCATCTATACTCAACCTTTCAGGGTCTACCCCTCCAATCATTTCTGCAACCTCAATCAATCGAGATAAAATTTCCTCTAAAATGCCATCTTTTTCCATTCTTCCAAGCCAACTATGCGCCGTTGAGCGGTGAGCAAAACTCTTTCCTTTAGGTAAGGCCCACCAAGGGGCTCCTGTTGTTAGAACCCAGAAAATGTGTGCCTGCCAGGCCCACCTGATCGACCTGCCTACAAGCCATGGAAGTAGAGCGCCAGAATGAGGCGCCGCAGAGATCACCGCCCTCCCAACGAGAACACTAAGCTGAAAAAAGTGCGCTTGGTGAAGTATCTGTCCTTTGATGGAAATTTAACACAAAACCTTTGTACTGCACCTTAGCGTTTACGTTATAAACTACGCTCGCCATCAAGGAGCAT
Source organism: Alatinidae sp. Z8VKAUB7J3 (assembly GCA_010016025.2). NCBI lineage: Eukaryota > Metazoa > Cnidaria > Cubozoa > Carybdeida > Alatinidae > Alatinidae sp. Z8VKAUB7J3. The sequence continues at coordinate 101,049,097 of JAAAKM020721499.1, read as the reverse complement.
AGATGGCGTTGACTTCGCACCAGGGAATCGGGGAGGGAACCCATGAAGGTTAGTCAACTCGTCTGCTATTTCAAAATATTGATAAATTGATTTTCGTTTGAAAGGAAATATTCTGGCCGTCTTTCTCTCCCAAATGGTCGACAGGTGGTGATAATGGTTCCCAGGCAACGAACTACGTTTACTGTTCTCACACTCAAGCAGAGTCAACTCTCATTCATGTCCCGTGTTTATCAGAATAATAACTTTTCATCTTTCTTATCCCAATCTTGTTTGCAGTGTTTGCTTTTGTACTGTTTGTAGGTTATATCGAGCAGAAGTTCAAAGGAAGTTGAATCGCCAAGGAACGTATTATCAATTTCATCCTGCAAGTTAGAATTGTTTTGACGTTTTTATTGCAATTTTTCTTAACTACCCCTATTATATTAATCTGTGTTTTTTTGTGTTTACAGACTCAAAATTACCCATCTGGGCTAATGATTGACATTTTTCAGAAATAAATCTTATCCTAAAATTTTACCAAAACAAAATATGTTTTGAACATTTTTTTCTTTTTTAATGTTAATAAATTTAAAATTGTTGGGACTTCCAGGAATGAATGTCATTAATCACAAATTAAAATTTAAATCGACATTCATTAGTTCTTTTCAGTAAGTGTAAAAATTAGGCATATTTGTGATCAAGGTTCATGGCTGAAGACAACAAAACAACAAAAAGATATAATAATCGTCTCTAGGCCCAACCACATTTCAAATAGTTATTACTAATCTGTTTTTTATGAGATGTTACACAGAGCAGGGCAAACAACATCTTTTAGACACAAAGTTAGCAAGTAATAGAAGGAATAAATCCTTCTGACTTTTTATCTAGATGAGTGTTTTTAAACCTTTTTTCATGACACGACTCCCCTAGTATCAAAAAATGTTTTGCAAAACTCCCCCCTTTAGGTACAAATGTAAAGGATGTGGCACCAGACTTTAGAGAATAGCAGAGCTAATCTCCACTTCATAAACCTTCAGCCAGGAAGTGCAAACGGGGGACAGCCACCCAGTGCTTCCGTACACGCCTCTTATTTACCTTCCCCACAATTATCCAGGTACAAATTTAGAGCTGAGTCGACTCTGGCTGAGCTTAGTCACGTTACATACCCCTATTCCAAACTAAACAAGCAGTAACACTAGGATTCAAACTCCGGCCCTGAAGAAGACAGGATTGCAAGTTCAGGGCGGCAACTGAGATCATCGATCGGATGGCCTTCACCCTCGGCAGCCAGTTCATCGCGCATCCACCGATCCAGCCCTATCGCGTCGAGTGCGTCGCCCCGGGCCATCCGCTCGTCGAAGGGCTCGAGCCCTTCGAGACCGACGACGAGCTGTACCTGCAGGAGTACCACGATCGTGAGCGCCTCGAGCCGCTCCTCGAGACGACCTACAGCGGGAAGGCCGACGGCTTCACTGAAGTCGACTGGAACGACGCCGATCGCCACCTGGTTTCCTGGGTGCGTCCGCTCGGCGAGGGCGCCGTGGAAACTTTATGATCTGATTCGAAGCACACTATTGCAATATAGTTTGTTAAAATGGCGTATCAGCATTGTTGCAGGAACGGTTGATGGTATTAAGGTAAACCCTTCATTGTGTGCTGAAGGAGATGTTGAAGAAAGACAGAGGTGGTATGTGCATATTGCAACTATTGATAAGGGTAAGGACTAAATAACTATTGATAATTGATAAGAATACAAGAGACAAGGGTATTAAGATGAAGCCTACAAAGGTATAAAACTAAATTAAACACAACCATGTCGATCAAGATTTTGTTTATTAAATCATGTTTGAGCTTGTAAATTACATATTTCATAACTCTTTGGGAAAAAAAGAGCTAGTGTAGTTACTATTCTTTTTGGTGATTAGAACGGCATCCGGCCTTTATTTCAGAGTGGACTCTAAAATATCGTAATCGGTGTATCTAGAGGAAGAGGTTATTAAATGTCAGCAAAATTTGTCGGAATCAGATTAAGGTACTAGTTTTTCCATTTTGACTTCGGTGGTGGAGGGGGCTTCTAAGTTCTTGTTACCGTTGCATATATAAGAACGAGTTGCCAAATCATACGGGACAATCTGTTCAGCCGGCAGTCTGGAATCATCGCACGTGCGTCACTGGACGGCTTTGTCTCGGAACGTCCGGCTTCCTTGGAGTTGGTCTACCCCGACGGTTCCGAAGGCTTCCAGCACAACATCGGTTTGCGGATTCGCGGCGGCTTTAGCCGTAGCGGCAACAATCCCAAACACGCGTTTCGCGTGTTCTTTGACACGGTCTATGGGGACGGCTGGCTCGACTATCCGCTCTTTGCAGAGGACGCCGCGGCAGCCACTTCGTTCGCGAAAATCGACCTGCGCACTTTTGAGTCAAAATACTTCAAATATTGCCTGTAGAGAAAGGTAGGTACTTTTCATGAGAAAGGTAGGTATTGCAAAGTACCTTCAAAAGTCAACGGCCGGTCGTCCAAATGATTATTCCAATTTCAAGATTTTATTAACCAAAGGGTACAAAAATGCCTATTCATAAATAAATTGAATAGAATGTACAATTGAAATGGATTTTGAGTCAAAATACTTCAAATATTGCCTGTAGAGAAAGGTAGGTACTTTTCATGAGAAAGGTAGGTACTGCAAAGTACCTTCAAAAGTCGCGTGGTTAATAGCGCAGTTTCTTCGAATCGCCAGACGAACAACACCGTTTCTCCGAATCGCGTGGTGAAGAAAGCCGATTCTCCGAAACGCGAGTAACGCTCAGTCGGCCAGACCGCGGAAACGGTGCCAGGTCGCCAAGTACTTATATACGGTATTCGAGACCACGTTCGCGACCCTGGGCCGCGGCGGCGCACAATAGCGCTTCCCAGGTACTTTTCACAGCAAGCAAAATGCCTATACTAGGGGTGCGAACTAGTCTAATACTAAAAAGTGCTTCTAACTTCTTATGAAATAATCATGAAGAAAATATAGTTAGGGAAAAAAGAAGTTGTTAATTCAAAAATGATGCTGGAGTATTGCCTCAGAAAACTGACTAGTTGTTTTAAAATTTCAAAATAAACCTTTTAAGTAATCTCACATTTACATTTTACCCTTTTAACTCTTAATTTATTGTTTTATTATTTATAGATAACTAATTCCATTTTTTATCAGATCTTTTCGAATTGAACCTTCTATTCATCCTAATATTATTTTTTCCTTAATATTTCGTAATGTTAGCTTACAGTTCTTACTAATACGCTTAAGTAATTTTATAGATTTCAACTTTTTATTATATGGCCTTTTTGATTCAGGGGTCATTCTTAAGGAATAAGGACAAATATTAAGTTTTAGTGTAAAAAGCGAGGTATTGACGAGGGGGTGGAACCCTCATATACGTAATAAAACATACGAATATAGAAGTTCACTACGTAAGTTAAATCGTAAGTTACGTATATTTTTACCAATAAAAACATTTGTAAAAAATCAATAGTTCTAGTTGCCTTTTAAATAACCGAAAATTAGAGGGTAACTAGGTCTACTCCCCGCTACTGCGAATACCTCACTGAAGAAGCAGAAGTTTTCCCAATATTGGCAAAATATGATGTAAATGCTTCTTGAGCAGATGGAAAGCCCTCAGCAATCATATCACCAACTACAAGACTTGGAGGGATCATTTTTCAAGTTTTTCGAGTGTCCTTACCACAATCCCAGAATTTTATGGAATAATAAAGGAATTTGGCTTTCCGGCCTAAAGAGTAAAAACATTCCTGTAGGGTTTGAATTGCTGAAGACGTGCAGCATTCAATGACGATTTCGCTGACTTAAAAGCTTTCCAAAGACCCGGCTCAATAGTAATTGAAACTTAAAAAACGGAATTTTGATGTCAATAGACATATCAAAAGAATCGGCTTATTAAGCTGATTCCAAATATATAGGTTCTATTAAGTTTAGTCTTACCCATCAAAAGCTACGAGACTGAGAAAATTTGTCTGATTCTTGAAAAAAGGGGGAAAGACCCCTTCCAAGCTATAGAATTTTAATGAAAATCACACCATTGGATTCAGCATATCAAAGAACCCTACTTTAGATGTATGTGGAATTTTGTAATTTTTGCCAGAAAGATCACGTTTAAAAGAAAGAAACATGAATGAAAAACCAGCAAAAATTAAACTGAAACACGTGGCACCAATCATCTTAAGCTGATGTAGATTTTCTTTGAATGTTTTCTTGTCATAGGGAATCGACAGACGAAAGGTGCTTAAAAGTTCAAGCAAATAGTTGGCCTACTTATTTTACAGTCCAGCATTGAGAAAATCGTAGAAAACTATGGTTGTCAGGTACAGATAGACTTAGGATGGGTTCAGGGATCCTTTTTATATCTTTGGTTCTTTAATACTTGAAAGCACAATATAACCTTGCTGGCCGAACCCGGCGAGCACGAGGTTCAGGTCTTCGAGGCCGATCTCGCCGTCGAGCGTGACATCGCCCGGGCAAACCGAACTGCGACACGCCCAGCGCGCAACGCCGTCCGCCTGCTGCGATCCCGCGTTCGAGAAGCCGCCACCGACGAACAACGCCGAACCCGCACCGACACTCGACACACCGAGCGCCTCACCGCCGCTCCCGCTCAGGCCGAGGCCCAGACGCGACCATTCCTGCCCGTCCCAACGCGCGATACCAATGACCGGAAGCAGATCGAACGTGACATCGCATCCCGACGACGTCGCGCTCTCTTTCGACAAGCTCCGATCGCAAGAGGCCTTGGCTTCAGCGGGTGTCAACGTTCCCAAGCTACTCGGCTCCATCGCAAGTTACTCCGACCTTCGCGAAACGATGCACGACGCTCGACTCTCCAGAGTGTTCGTCACTTTGCGTCACGGATCCGCCGGCTCGGGCGTCCTCGTCTACGAAACGAATGGATCCCGAGAACAGCTCGGGACGACGATCGAACCGCGGGAAGAAGACGGTGAACTCAAACTCTTCAATTCTCTCAAGCAGTCCACGGCCACATACAAACGGCCGCTGTATGCGGCAAGGAGCGATGACCACCCAGATCCAATATTGAAAGAGCTGAGCAAATTTTGGGAAGGAAAGCGTTCCAAACAGAGAAACGAGCTCTGTTGATAAGCAATTTGAATCAGACATAGCTTTTGTAAATAACAGCTATGAAGTAAAAATGCCCTTCAAAGAACAACACCCGTTGCTACCCGACAATTTTAACGTAGCTAAGTTGAGGTTGAATTCTTGCTAAAGAAATTAAGAGCAGACCCAAAAATAGCTAAGGAATTTTCGTGTATTTAAATGGGATTCTGGCTACAATCGGTCTGTTGTTTTTAAAAGATATAACTCAGACGATTTCAATTATCAAAGAAGGTTCTGAAACAAAAAAACCCACGGGGATAGTGGATTGCAAATCAGTTTTGAATTTCTCTTTTTTTAAATTTGTTGTCAAATTGTACAGATAAATTGTTTCGTCCTAGCATGGATTTTACCTAGCACAACGCTTTAAAAATAATCTTATAAAAAACAGGAGAAGTTAATTGGGAATTTTCTGAAGATAGTGATGAAAAGAAATGCACACAATAATAAAATAAACAATAAGAACAAGAGCACACTAGTAAAATGAACAACAACAACACAATAACAGAATAAACAACAATATCACAACACAATAATAAAATTAACAACAACGACAACAAAAATAACAACGACAACAGCAGTAACAACAGCACAATATTTGATAGAACAACAAGTATTTACATTAACATGAAGAAGAAAAGATAAATTTTATTTTAAAAATGTATACAAAACACTTTGCAGCACCTGCTAAGAAAGCCCCAAAGGGTTTGTTGACAACAGGTGGCAGTCTAAAAATACGTTGTAACTAACAGGTAATTAACGAAGGGCTGATTTACGAGCAGCTTTCCTGCACAATAAAAATCATAACATACTTTTTAAGTAGCAGTCGGAGCATTACAATAAATTGACAAACTTACCCCCTACTACAGGTACACTGCGGCACGTTAGTATTAGGATCATTGCTGCACAATGCGTATTTGTCAAGTCCAGCAGCACAAATATTAAGTGTTGAACACGTAATAAGATTCTTAGTAATCTAGAGAGTGCTTAGGTCCATAGTATATGAAGTAGAGTGCAAGAAAGCTTGTTTGCGAATGAAGAAGATGTAAAGCAGAGGCTATCGATAAAAGTGCAGAAGATCTGGATGATTCATCCAGAGGGAATAATAGTACAGTATTGTACTGGCATGTTTCTAAACACTTGATCAATGGCTTAATCATTCTAGTAAGTGGGACACGGGAATTCTCCACGTGTGTTATTTCGTAGAATCTATTTCCTGAATGATTAATCAGGAAATTGATTTCCGGTCCAGCTCTCTAGGCTAAAATCAGTGATTTTAACCTTTAGCCATACAGTAAAAAGTCAGAGATTTGTAACTTATGAACAGGTGGATATCAAATCTTAATTGAAATTTGTCTTATTTTATATTCCAACCAGATCCTGTGACATTGGAGGGAGCTGGAGGGGGATACCAGAATTCTTGGAAAACTTAAAAATCGGGGTATCTTTATCTTACGAGTGGGTGATCGGATCTCAATGAAACTTGATATATAGAAGAATCTTATATCTTAGATCCTCAATTTCGATTCGGATTGAGTCCGGGGACATAGGGGGTTGGAGGGGGAAACAGAAATCTTGGAAAACGCTTAGAGTGGAGAGCAAATACAAAAAACGGTAGGGGAGTTCTGCACTGAGGACGGTCTCGACTGAAATAGCCTGAATTAATTATAAAAGTTACGCAGCCAACGACGATGGTGAGGAAAGGATGTGAACCCAGTGGGCAAAAATATGGGCATACATGGGCACACAAAAATGGTAATAAGGGTTCCGCACTGAGGACGGTCGAGCAGAGGTCTCGACTGAAATGGCCTGAATTAATTGTAAAAGTTACGCAGCCAACGATGATGGCGAGGAAAAGGAGGTTAACACAATGGCAAAAATATGGGCATATGAACACAATGTAATCGTTTTTTTTTTTATCTATTGTTTTTTAAGTATGCTTTAAAAGGTAAAAAAATTAGAAAGGTAACAAGAATAAAACAAACAAACGCCAAATTAATAAAGACTAAAAGCCTAAAAAATTGCCCGTTAGATAGACAAAAGCCAAACACGTGTGATCGTAGTGAAGAAGTAGCACTGAGAAGAAAATTTGAGACACAGTACATAACGATTTTGAACCAAAAATATAAACTTTCTAGGAAAGGAAATTTTATTACGATGCTTAGGCTACTATATTTAAGCCTCGCTTCACCGCTCCGCCGCGGGTCGAATCGGTCAAGATTCGGCGGATCTTTGACCGGACGGCAACGCCATCAAGGTGGCTGAAACCCCCGGTGGCGTGCCTTAGCGTGTGCTGCCGCGCCCAACGAGCCGATTGGGGGTTTGCAAGGCCATCTGAGTCGAGATCCCCCGGGTTGCTCGTCATTGACCAAAGTCCGAGCTGCAAATACATTTAGCCCCGAAAAGACGTGGTTTTGGGTCCGCCAGAGTTGATCTTGCGACCCTCTTGTCGTGCGAATGAACGCAGCGAATGACCCCCTGATTCACAATTGCCGTAGAATAAATAGTTGAAATTATTAAAAATGCTTTAGCGTAAAGAGCGACGCATTATGAGGAGGTGAAGACCTCACATGCGAAATAATTTTGTTTCGTTTTTAATGCTGCTGCTTACTTTCAGGTTAAAAAATAAACTTTTTCACGTTTTTTTTGTAAATACTAGAAAATCCTGCGCCCCTTCACGGAAATTCTCTTCCCCCATGATAAATCCCTCCATGGAAAGTTACCCACAAAGACTCCCCTCTCCTCATCCCCTACTCCCCATCTCTATAATAATAATAATAATAATAATAATAATAGAAATATTTATACAGGGAAACCTTTTCAATGCCAAGGGCATTGTTATCAATAAGGGTCCTGTTAAAAACTAAAGTATTTTCATCGTTAAAAGTGAAAGTAATTGCAATTAATGTAAGTACAATATTTTTTCTCTTACGTATGTTGAATGTGACAAGAGATCGAAACATACACAATGCTTGAAAACAAGTTGCCGTTGATGGTGACTTCTCAAACCAAGCTCACGCTATTTTATTTTACTAGTTCTGCAGCATGCTTGACCAGCTCGAGAAACAGGCCATCCGCGAAGCCCTCCGCGTCACCGGCGGCAACCGTGAACAGGCCGCGAAGATGCTGGGCATCGGCGAACGCACGCTGTACCGGAAGCTGAATGAGTATGGGCTGAAATGATGGCGGATATGCGACCCGATATCCCGCGTATTGGTCATGGGTTTGACCTGCATCGTCTTGAGCCGGGGCATGACCTTGTCGTCTGCGGGGGCAAGCTCGACCATGACCGCGGATGCGATGCGCACTCGGACGGCGATGTGGTGTACCACGCCGTGAAAGGGCTAATCTGCGATGTTTAGAGAGCGGCTAAGGGTGTTAATTTGAAAATTTTAGTGAAACTTAATTAGAATGTTAAACTAAATCAGATGACACTTACTGCATCTAGGTTGCTCTAAAGAACGTATCTGCAATGTCTCAGGAATGACAAAGGGGCCATGTTCCCTCTGAAATAATCTTATTTGCGACAAGTATGCAGCCGTAAATGCTATGTAAAGGTAGGGTGTCAGAAGGGCGTATCTGCAATATCCCATCCCGAATTTAACAAATTTGTGTAGTCTAAGTACAACAAGAGTATAGTCCTTGTAACAGTTCGGTTGCCTCTGAAATTCTTTTGCAATAAGATCGACTGCAGATATTTCTGAAAGCATTTCCTGGTCATTTCTTAAAGTTGCCGCTTGCTTAAGTGTTTTACAGGCGAGAAGAGGTGTCGGGAAGAGTTATCCAGTAAAAACAGTCGCTCTTCTTTTTCTTTTAAGGGGCGATGCTTTTGTGCCAATCCTTTTTGCCATTTCATTTTCATTTGCTTCTACTGAAATGGCTTTCGTAAAGTTCTTGTAGCAAGATCTGTGAACAAAGCAGGGTCCCTCCCAAAGACTCGCCCGTGGCAGCTGTCCGTCAGCGCTCAGGGAGATGCTGTTGTCATTGCTGTGGGCGGCAGGAGTGGTGCTGGGGTCACCCCCCCGGCCCACAACATCCCAAATCAAACTGATGGACATGGGGCTGGCGCAGTTCATGCACTTCTCGGTCGACCCCTGGTCCGACATCCAGCACAACTGCGTGGGGGCCAACCCCCAGTGCATCCCCGCCTCAGTGTTCAACCCCACCAACCTCTCGACCGACCAATGGGTGGAGACGGCGGTAGCGATGAAGATTTTAGGGGGGAGGACCTTAAGAGAAAGAATAAATACTAGTTAAAAATATAAAAGCACTTGAGGGCCAAAATATTCCATTTTTCCTATCCTGGACTAATTCTGTAGAAATGGTTCAACAGAATAAACTATAAGAGGCCAAGGAACTCCCTTCAAAGGGGTACAAGGGGCAAATATCAATATTTGAATGCCAATTAAACTGAAAATGGAAGAACATATAGTACTTGTATACTGAAACTTGTTAATTTTTGAACAGCCAAAATATATATTAGAAAATCATGGCTTTTGACAAGCGGCTGAGCGCGCGCTACATACGATCGGAGCGTCGCCCGATCGGGGCCGTCCTCTCCCTCACCGTAGGCGGCTGCCTGCTGCGGTCCCGCGAGGGGCTGCGAAAGGGATCGACGCTGAACGTCCAGTTCGCCCTCCCCGACTACGGGTTGGTCAGCGCCCCCGCCGAGTGTCGCTACGTGCGACATGGCGACGCCGGCCTCGCCTTCGCCAAGCCGGCGCCGGACGTGCGCAACACCATCGCGCACTACGTGACCCGCCAGCTCGCGGCGGCCTGCAGCCCGGCCACATTGTTAGACCTTGTTTTCGCTGTTTAAATTTTCTAGGGTTCGTAACTTTTGATGGGTAGGACTAAACTTAATGAAACTTATATATTTAAAATCAGCATAAAAACCCGATTCTTTTGATATATCTATTGGTATCAAAGTTAAGTCTTTGAGAGTTTCGTTTACTATTGAGCCGGGTCACTCCTTACATACAGTTCGTTAAACCACGAACTGTTAGTCAAGTTTCTTACAAAACAACTTCAATTTTTTTTAGAAAATCAACTAAAACGTAGTTAATAACATAAATTATTAAAGGGGAGAGGCAGCATCCCCCTCAAACACGGGATAATTTTTATTCAGTTAAGCACAAGTTAAACTTCACCCCAAAAAGTGGCGGGTTGAGGTGGCGGCAGTCTCCTAATATATGGATAATTTCTATTAATTTCAAGTTTCATTGTCGCTCTTTACTTTCACTTGATTTTTTTTTTCTAAATCTAGTATAGAGCTATAGATAAGATAGAATTAACATTTAACAAAAATTAAGCAGAGTAACCTAGCATATTATTTTTCAAAAACGAATGGGAAAGACGAACAATTTCTTTCATCAAATTTCTGAGACATATACAGAGATGATTTTTTAAAGCGCATGTTTATCACTATCCTTTGTCTTGACTTAGCGTTGCAGGCTAGACCAGGAGAAACCGCAATGACGGATCGAAACCAAATATATTTTACATTCTTCACTGCTCAGGGGCTTAAGTTTTAGTAACTTGGTCTATAGATATACAAAATGGTAAAAAGGTAAACGTCCTATAAAAACTACAAACAGGTGTTTGGTTTGGCTATGGGGACATCCCTATCTTTTTAGTTGGCAAATCTTTTCATGGACTGCTGAAGGGGCGGTGGAGGACGACCCCGGCGGGCTGGCGGATTTTACGGTGTTGCTGCCCACCCGCCGGGCCTGCGTCGCCCTTAGAGACGCTTTCTTGCGGGCCAGTGAGGGCCGGGCGCTAGTTTTGCCGCATCTGCGGCCGCTCGGCGATGTCGACGAAGAAGAGGTAGTGCTTTCCGGTCCGGCGGAGGTCGATCTTCTGCAAGTACCGCCAGCCATCGCGCCGATCGAACGTCTGATGGTGCTGACCCAGATGGTCCTCAAGATGACGGCCGTCGAAGGCGGCTCATGCCCTCTAAAACCATTCCAAAAATTGGGTTTGTCAACATAATGACACCTAAAACAATTGCAAACAATACATTTGATGTAGCTCCTGCCCCGATCACTCTTAATTTTGAAATCCTTTTGGCTGTATCAAATTCTGCTTCATCTGGTTCTACGAATCCTGCAAATAATGCAATGAATACTGCAAATCCTCCAGTTTTAATTTTTATTTTTTCTAATGCAGCCACTATACCATGTGCTCCTTCATGCATAACTAATACAATTGGAATTGAAAGTAGAAAATATGTAATTGCTCAGGTTTACAATATTCAAAGTATTCTTCATTGAAATATGTTATTCGAGGGTTTTGCGCAAAATCGCCATAGTTTTCATATATGATAAAGGAATGCGCTTCTTTTATTATACTAATTGTTAATCGATTGGTATATTCTCTAATCGTTTTCAAATAGATAGAGGCATCATGTAAATCACCAACTTCATTTTCTGTCTCGTTAATTGAATTTAACATTTCAAAATAATACGACGTAATATGAAATAAATAGAACCAATCATTATAACTGATTTATTTTTTAAAAATGATGTATCGACGAGCGCGGCCTGCACTCGATCTTCGTCGGTACGCGCGGCGCGGAGCTGACCGCGCTCAAGAAGCTGGTCGATCGCGGCGACGAGCACCGACACCTGATGCCCGCCGTGCACTCGGACATCGACGACGAGACGGTGCGCTCGGACGTGCTCCGGCACATCGCCAACGAAGCGAGCGACGTCGGCCGTGCGGGGCGCAAGGTCCTCAGCGACATCGACGACACCTTCTACGCGAACTGGAAAGACGAGCGCTTCCCCGCCAAGACGGTCTACCCCGGGGTGTGCAGGATACCAACCCAGATACTCGGCTGCCAAATTCAGTTATTACAAAAGTAAACTACTGGAAATAAAACAGATTTTAAATGTTTTCACTTTTTTGTCTTTAATGAATAAAAAATTTCTTGAAACTTTGATGAATATCAGTATGTGCATATTAAACTAACAATCCACGGTGATTTGTTTTTTGTTTTTTTTTTTCAGCAAAGCGCAAATTATGTTCTGGTCTTCAGAAGGCATGGGGGTTGTCAGCACTACTCATGTTAATTTTTGCTCGTTTTGGGTTTGACTCGGCCATTTCCCAGGGGCCGGTCATCCATTTGACCGGCCTGAACCTCCTCGCTCGCCCTTGTCCAGAGGGCAGTACCCGCCTTGGCAACGAACGCCCGCTGCCCAGAAGGCTCACCCGGGAAGCTTCGCGTGAACCAATCGACTAGTTCCGCGTAGCGACCGACAACATCGGGCATCTCGGCGTGGGCGCTGTCCAAACGACCAAGTTCAGGATCGCCGGCGGCCGCGGCTACCAAAAGTAGTTCTAGTACTAATACTACTACTGTCACTACTATTACAACTATTCCTAAAGGGTATGAAACGATGACCCAAAAAAGTATTTCATAACCGCCATTTTGACCTGAAAAAAAGGAAAAAAATTAGCAATATAGCATATGTACTCAGATACAGAAGAAAGTATAGACTCAAACTCGAGTCCAGCAATATTGACGAATAGAAGGATTAATCAACAATAAAATATTCATGAGACTTCACAAATAAAATAGCACTAGTTTTTATCTGAGTCAAAGTTGATGATGCCTGTGCAAAACTATATAAGGTTATTCATTTAAAGTGATGAAAAAGGTTATACAAGCAGGATGGGCCAAAAGTAAACGGCGAACAGACGGCATTGTACCCGTCCCTGGTGATGGAGGCGTTCCGGACGGTACAGGGCGTGCCGACTATGATCCTGCGGTCTACGGGTACGGGGTTCAGCCAGTCCCGGCTGGAACAGGGGACACTGGGCGGTCTGGACAGTGTGCAGGTCGGCGCAAAGAACATTCCGACCGACCGGTTCGGGCGAATCTGGCTTCATTCCACCGGGCATCAGCCGGAACGATATATCCCCGCGCATCAGGTCCTGTCGGGCCAGTTCGACACCGACCTTGTGAACGGGGCGAAAGCGTTTTCCAAGATTTCCGGTCTCCCCCTCAAACTCCCTCCAATGTCAAAAGATCTAGTCGGGATTTGAAATAAGAGCTCTGAGAAATAAGTTCCTTCTAAATATTGAATTTCACTAAGATCCGGTCACATGTTTTTAAGTCAAATATAACTAAATTTTTCTAATTTTTCCAAATAAACACCCCCAAGCTCTCCCAAAGAGAACGGATCCGTTCCAGTTATGTCAATCACATATCTAAAACTTGTACTTATTCTTCCCATCAAGTTTCATCCCTATCTCTCCACTCCAGATTCTACTCGAACGTCCTTCCGAATGTCGCCCGATTCTTGCAATCGGCCGATGCAGGGGCCCCCAAACAATTACGTGCTCAGCGACGTTTCTTTTCAGGCATCAATCCTCTGACACCGATCACAGCTTGCCGACTGAAAACCTATCGCCGATCCAACCAACGAACGAACACACTGATCATAACCGGCCCGATGATGGCGAAAAACATCATGCCAATGAACGCATACATCGCGTGAAAACGCTTTGATGGATCGGTCTGGGACTGTTGATACAAATCAACCGCAAGAACCAGTAAAAAATATACATAACTTCAAATTAACTTACGTAGCGAATTTCTATTTTCGTATATTTTTATTATGTATATTAGGACGTTTGCCCCCTCGTTAATACCTCGCTCTTTACACTAAAGCTTTAATTTTGTCCCAATTCTTTAAGGTTGACCCCTGAATCACAAAGGCTATAGAATAAATAATTGAAATTAATAAAAATACTTTAGCATAAAGAGCAAGGTATCTAGGAAGAGATGAACCCCCCATATGCGTAATAATCTCTGTTTGTTTTAAGTTTTAATGCTGGTTCTTTATATGAAATCATTCAGTATACTGAAACATATGATAATGTATTTCTCGATCAGAGAATCCTATTTTAAAGGTATTTTAAATGGGAGGGAAGAGTAGAAATTATTTAAAATGTTTCTCTATGCAGGATAAAATATTACATTCCCATGCGTACCGCACAGAGGTGAAAAAGGCAAAGTGGGCCAGGAGCTCCTCTCCTGGCCCACTCTTTCTCACAGCATTACTTTTTAAAACAATAAGAAACTTTATCGTAAAGAACGAGGCGTTGAGGAGAGGACAAACCCTTTCATATCTCTAAAAGTGTTAGCTACTTATGGTGATTTTTTAGTTTCCATAATTTATGTCTAGGGTTTGATTTTGTGTTGGAGCTAGATATCTAGATATATATCTAGACTTGCGCTTGTGATATGTAACCTGTAACCAGTCCTTAGTATTAAAGCAAATGATTTCACGGAAAATACGAATTCGATCTAGGCAACGATTGTTTCTTAGATTTTAGACTAGCGTGAACACACTTTGGCTAATAGCTTTCGGCTAACAGTTTTGTGATAGTTGAGAAATTTTGCCCCTTTGGTTTTTCAATTTTAGCCTACATCGAAAGTAGTTATATACTCTAGAGGAGTCATTATTCAGTGTCAGGGGAATGGCTAGACCTTTTGAGGAAGAATTTTCAAGGAGTTATGGAGGGTAAAAGGAGAGTTGGAAAATGTGAGGTGGGGGATATAAGGGGTATCTAATTGGGGGTGCATATATATTTTTCTATCTCTGATGTTTATTGATCAGTTTTTTGTGCTAATGGCCAATGTAAAATATTCTATTAAGAAAAAATATGAATGCTGCCCTCTTGGAAGAACTATACCAAGAATTGTTTGTACATCTGTAATTGAAAATTGAGGATCAGGATGAAAACTCTGTTTTAAGAAGCAATAATTTAGCATGCTGTTGATAAGGCAGAAGATAGAATAATAACAAATAGTGAAAACAGATACTGAGAAATAAAAATGATATAAACATAGGATAACAAGAGAGGGTAATGCCAACTCCACCCCCCAGGGGCCCACAGCAAATTGTTACCAGTGTTGCAGAGTTGTTGTTGAGTTTTGACCGTGGTTAATCAGTATAGGTTTTAAGAAACCGTGGTTAATGAGTATAGGTTGGCAAACTACATCAAAACTTAAAACGAACAGAAATTACATCTCATATGAAAGGGGCTGCTTCCTCATCAACGACCCGCTCTTTACGCTAAAGTTTTTTACTGTTTTAAAAAGAAGAAACAAAAAGAAAAGGAACACATCAGTGCTTCCCATGCCAAAAAGCTGTTTTCTTTGGGAACTGTAATTCTCCTATATGGTGTTTTCGGCTATTGTAAAATTTTATAAAAATTTTATAAAAATTTTTAAAAAAAATTTTTTTTAAAAAAAAAAAATAAATAAAAAAATAAAAAAATAGAAGTATTTGTCCAAGAGAAGAAGCCGGGGGCGCAGCGCCCTTGCCGGGCACAGGGTCAAAAGGGGCCGCGCCGGGGGGATCGGCGCCGCCCTTTCATTGTTCCCCAAATACGCCCGCCGGAGGCAGCAGCGCCCGCAGGGCGCTCCCCGGACCGAAAAGAAGAACGAGGTTCCGAATGGATAAGATGCCCGCCTGGGCCGACGCGGTGCTCGTGCCCCTCTTTGGCGCTCGCCTTGAGTTCGGCGGCCAGTCGTTCGTCGGCGGCGCGGGTTGCACCGCGAGCGCGCGTGCCGTGTCGTCTCAGCAGGCGCTTTCGAGGCAAGCGATGAAAAAAAAGGGACGATATTAAGTCCTTTGGATATCGTTACCAATCCGGCGGCGAGCGGCGATTTGTACGGCGGCCTCCAAACCCTGCCCGGCGTAACGCCGGTCAATGATGAAACGGGATTGTTTGTACGGGGCGGGGAGGCGAGCGAAACCAAAACCATTATCGACGGCGCTTTGGTCGCCAAACCCTTTTTTGGGGACGTTCCGGACGTTCCCGCGCGAGGTCGCTTTAACCCCTTTTTGTTTAAAGGTACTTCTCTAACAAATCGCTGACATGCCACTATTCTCAAGAAGAAATAACAGCAAGGTTTATGTTTTTTTGGTTTCTATCGCATATTTTCTCAGCTTAAGCAGCTCTTTATCTTAATAATTCAGTCATTTGAGTTTACGCGCCATAAACGAAATAAAGAAAACAGATTATGCAACGTTTTCGTCACCTACGTTATTAAAATAAAATTTAAGAAGGACTTTACCGGAGTAGAATATAACTTAGATATATTGGTTGCGATATTTTATAATAAGAAATATCAAAGTAAAGCTTTTTTTATTAGTAAACACTTCCATGTCTCTCTCCTTCACAAGTACGAGTGGGGGTCCCTCACGGTGTTTGATAAAACTAGTAACGTTAGAATACGTCATCCATAACATAAATAAACATTCTTCTATTACAAAACAACCAAAGAAATCTTGAAGTCTTGAAAAACGTTTTGTCGGTTAAATTGGTTGCTAGGGGGCTCCCGACGTAAGTGGATGCTAGGGTCTCCGTTAGCATTGGTTGCTAGGGGACCCTCTTGGGATTGCTCGCCAGGGCACCTGCTGAATTGGATTCTAGGGCCAGTCTTGTGATACTTCGTCCACTTTAACGTAAATAAACATATTTTATCATATAACAACAATAACTAAACTTCCCTTTATTACATAGCAACCAAAAATAGACACTCCTTATTACGTAATTAACACCTACATCCCAAATGTACTTGCATCTTACCCAGAGCGAATCACTGTTAAATCTTCATCATTTAAATCTTAAAAAAACAGAGTAGCAGCTATGGGCCGGTTTAAAAGCAATATCCCCTCACAAGTGCATTATCATTTTGTTTTGTTTCAATTAAAACGTCAATAAATTCCAGCATGATCGATCACTCCCCTTTCCCATGCAGAGTTCAAGTTCTGGACCAATCTGCGTCACCTCGATTTGCACGGACAGCGCACTCTGTCAGCCACACTGCTCCAAGAGGTCATCCCGATCCTTCACCACCTCTCGCACCTCAACCTCGCACGGTCAAACGCCGAGTTTTCATGTATGCGATGGAACCCGACAGCGTCCTCTTCTCATTTCTCATCGCTCATCCTCCTCCGTCAGTCGACCTGCCTGAATGTTTGGGGGATATCTATGCACATAAGTTAACCAGACGCCGGCAATTTTCAAAGATTTGCTTTTCATTGTTTAAAAATTACAAAGTTTTTAGAGCAGTGCCATATTTTTGTCAGGGCTGTCACGCTGAACAGCGAAAATAAACAAGCAAAACTAAATAGCTAACTTTGTCAAAGATTTACGTTCCTAAAAACTTAAACATCTACAATCCATATGTCTTAAGCGCAATTACACCTTTAAAGGAAAGCTACATCTTCTTAAACCCTTTGATGCCGTACATTTTTATCTAAGTTTGTTAATTTTCACACATGTTTCTTTTTTTTGAATTTGGCTATGAGAAAGCCATTTAGCCGAAAAAAAATTAATATGCAAATTTCTTTTTAATTACTTATTTGCAGTAAGCCAAAATGAAAACATGCATGAATTCAAAAACGTTCAGAAATTAAATACAATAAGACAAGTTTTTTAACTGCAAGTAAGGAGCGACACTGAAACTTAAAACGAACAGAAATTATTTCTTATATGAAAGGGGTTGTCTCCTTAGCCACACCTCCCTCTTTACGCAAAAGTATTTCATTGTTTTAAAAAGTAGAGTTGTGAGAAAGAGTCAAAGTTTAGCGTTTTTTTGTTGTGTCTAAATAATTACTTTTTTGGGACCCCCTTCTGGATATTGAGTCCACACTATTCCTTTTCCTCGGTCTACTTTGATTTCTCCTGTCCTTATAACCTCTTAACACTGTTTCTGATCTGTTCATTCTATATTTCTTCGTTCGATAAGTGTATTATCTCTGACCAGCGAAACCCGTTCAGTTCACCCGATATCTGAGGGGCTTAAGTTTGTCTTGTTTCCATTTTTTTCATAATTTTTTTTTTCATTTTCTCTTCATGTATTACAGCCTATGTATCTAATTAATATCATACAACAACAGCAGACAAAATAAGAGCCAAGAGCTCATATGGCACCTGTGACGAGGTCGGAATCTAAAATTAGACTCGGTATTAGAGTTATCGATTTCATCGTCCTAGCACGTCCAGAAGCACCGAACTCGCCATTGCACTAGAAATCCCTCCAATTCACCCAAAGAGAGCGAATTCAGTCCGGTTATGTGAATCACGTATCGAAAACTTGTGCTTATTCTTCCCATCAAGTTTCATCCTGATCTCTCCACTCTGAGAGTTTTCCAAGATTTTCGATTTCCAAATTAAAGATGCAGCAGACTTCATTTGGAAGCCACTAACCATATATGGTTTTCAACTCGTCATTGAAGTATGGTGTCTTCCCAGATATCTGGAAATTAGCAAGAATCACACCAATTTTTAAAGCAGGTTCAAAAAGGGATGGAAACAATTATAGGCCGATCTCGGTCATCTCAGTTTTTTCTAGGATGTTGGAAAGAATAGGCAAAAAAAATTTCTTTTGTTTAAGCCGAAATCCTCCAATCAGATTACAATCAGGTTTTTCGTTCTGAAGCTTCCGATTTGAGACACTCTCTGTTTACCATGTGACTAGTCTACATTTAACACTCAAGAGGCATGTGATTCTTTCCTAGAGGGTCCAATCTACTGAAGAAGATGTTTTCCAAAAAACAGTACCTACTTCAGAAACCAACAGCACAATGAGTGTTTTGGCTCCTAAAACAATTAATGATGGTGACAAGACTATGTCTCGGGGGAAAATTATATCCAGTTCTCCGATTATGGGTAAGTAGTAGAACTTTTTTGGTTCTAAAATAGCCTAATGTTTTTTTTTTTTTTTTTTTTTTTTCTACTAAGTCTGACATAGATTGCTTCCAAATCTTGTGTGATATTGTGTCAGATAATCTGTGATTGTGTCAGATAATCTTATCTGATATTATCAATAATCTTGGATCACATTATCAGCAACTCGCCTGATATAACGAGAATCCTCTATTGCACTATCAAAAAGTTATGTGTTATTACCAAAATCAACACACAAACATAAAGAGAAGGAAGTCAGACGCAGGCACTAGCACCCGGTACCTGCAACCAACCTACTACTGCATAATTTTTCAAATAACTGTATTAAGTAGGCGTGCCCGCACGCTTACTGCAATCCTCCTGACTTTTGCTACACATTTTTACAAAGCTAGGTATAAAACTCTTTGCTAACCACTGGTGGGCACAGCATACCGGCTGAAGTTTGTCAACAGGCACTGCCACCCTGCACGGGAGTCGTTTTGTTGTGGAATGAGGGAGGAAAAGAGTTTTGTGGATTGGATGGATCAAAGATTTTCTTCCAAAATCAATGCAGAGTGTATCTCTTCTTCTTTCCAGAGTTTTCATTTTAAACATTGTCAGCAGCTCTTCATACAACATTTCTGCCTGCTTAGAAACTATCATCCATAAAAAATTTTTAATAAAAAAATATTAATAAATGAAAACTACTATTTACCATTTTAAATTAGTTACTTCCATGGGAAAAGCATAGGTACATGTACTGGAAAAAAGAATAGAAATGAAGAAATATACTAAAAGACACTAAAGAAATGTTAGGATGTTACTGAAGAAATGTTAAAATACACTCAAATTAGGGGAAGAAAGAAAAGAAAAAGACGTATAAAAGAAGATTTAATGTTTGCAAACGGAAGAAGCTACTTCTGAAAGTAAACAAATAAAAAAAATAAAGTTTAGGTGGTCGGGCCGAACGCTAACGAGACACCTTTGTACAAACGCATGACCGCTCGCGCCATCACATGCGCCGCCGAATGCCGCAGCACATCGAGTGCACTACGATCTCGACTGGTCAACAACTTCAACGGTAACGGCTGCTCGCTTTCGGAAAGCTCGCCCAGAGGCCGATCCGCATCCACGATCGTTCCGGCAACTTCGGTCAAGATCGAGTTCGTGTAGGGGTCCCACTCCACAAGAGTTTGATTCTTTTGAACTTCCTGCCCGTCGATCACCTTGATCTTGGCCCCGTAGTATATTCGACAGAGATTTGTTAGTCAGTCTATTGCACTAGTAAAGAATGCAAGTCCTACAGTTTAACTATTCAACCCTCTCGACAAGTTTGTTTATACAGCCTGCACTTACTTGCACTTGTACTTGTACTTACTTGTATTTGTAGCGGGAACAAAAGAGGACGCCTCACCCGGCATCTAGAAGATTGCGTATGGTTGACTCACATTTTTCGCGATCTTATTCCAACCCTTCAGCAAACCGGGGCCAGCAGCTCTCCCACTTTCTGCCAAATCTTCAAAATCCGCCAACGTATTAGTTCTGTAATTAATAGTGATACTTAGGTTAGATTTTAGGTTCGTAATATGCTTATCGCTATGATTAGAGGGATCATCACCCCCCCACCACCGCACATATTTTATTTATTAAGTAATATTATGCTTTTATAAAAACCTCAAAAAATAGAGACTGTTCGAAAAATAGTATTTAACAGCAATGTCTGTACCTAACCTGCACAATATAGTTAGTAAAATAATGGCCTTTTTTGCAGACTTTGAAAGTAGCACCTCTTCAAACCAGAAAAAGTCGTGAAACCGTTTGGACCCTCCTAATTTTCTTGGAGGTTTTTTAGTACTTTTAAAAAAACTCCTGATTTTAATTACTTTTATTAGTTCTAATTAGTCTAATTAGTCTAGTTATCTAGCAAGTTCTATTTTTTGAAAAAAGTCAAACATTAGCGTATAGATTGAGCTAGTGAAGAGGGGACCACCCCTTTCATATACGGAATAATTTATGTTTGTTCTAATTTTAATGTTGCTCATTGCTTTCAAATGAAAAAACGTGGTTTTTCTATTACTCGTTGTTTTCTCATCTTATGCCAGAAATCTACCTCACAAATTTGGTCAAACATTCAAACTTTAGCGTAAAGAGCAAGGTATTAAGGAGGAGACACCCTTCATGAATGGAGGGAGCAACCCTCCCTCTCATGGAAATCTCCTTCGGTAAAATTTAATCCAACGTAAAGTAAACCTTCCGCCTGTCAAATTCCTTCCAGACAGTTCCATTCTCGCTGAGAATCCTCCCTCCCTATAAAATTGCTTGCGGATGATTCAAACAGAAAAATTCTCCTTAGCATTCATTCATTTGAATAAGACTGAGAACTCTAGTTAGTTTCTTGAACCCGGTAAAACCCGAATGTTTAGGGTTTCGACTGCATATCAAAAAATTAATAAAACACTTTTGAGTTCAACAAGCTCAGCTAGCTGGTGAATTCCCGGTCTTTTAGCTGTTGCCTACGTATCAAAAATCTAATAAAACATTTGAGTAGAAAAACTCAGGGATTTTGTAAATTCTGAGAGTTTTAGTTGCTAAGAGCGTATCAATAAAATTTAATAAAGCACTGTCAAGTACAGCAACCTCAGCTAGATGGTGATTTCCGAGTCTTTTAGTTGTTGATCAGTATAAAAAAAAATTAAGAAGTTAGAAAGAAGGGAGTAGATGGCATTGGCCTTAAATACTTTTTTTCAGACTTTAACTTTAATCAGGTTTGAAATAGCAAATTCTTATCATAATGGGGCTGTACATTCTCATTTTAGACGTTTAATTTACTGGGTTCAATAGCTTCCAGAGGTAAATTAATCATATGTCTTGAACTTCAATGGAATTTCTTAATTGTCAAACATTTCAATTTTCTTTTTCGGGTCATATTTTGCATTAATAAAAAAATGTGTGATTTTATGAACAGTAAAAAAGGAATAGACATATGATTAACCTAACTTCACTTCTTGAGTGTGGTCGGGATAACACAGAAATACCTAAATGTGTCATTAATGCTATCTTTACTTTCATAGGGGCTGATTAATTGGAATTCGAATGGATATTTGGACAAGTTTGTATTTAACCACTTAATATCTTTTGAATGTTATTTCGCCTTTATTTTCCCATGGCTACATTATCTGATACATAACAACTTATGGAAAAAGTGAAGTGGATTTCCCATTGTGGCGCGGATAAAATTTATTTTCTTTTTTCTTTTGTTCTTTTTTTGACCACATTACAGATGTCCCTGGTCTGCCTTGACCCTAAATAGCTTAGAACCCCTTAAAATCACAAAAAAAATTGCCCCTGCAGTAAGCCCAAGACTATATAGCCCACAACATGACGAATATTTCTCCTTAGTTTTTAAAGGCACCGTAAGTCTTGATACCCCAGATGTCAGCAACGAGGACATTGTCAACATTTTGATGACTGGGTGAAAAAAAAGGAGAAAATATGGATCCTCTTGTAGCCGATTTTGAAAATGAGACAGAAGAAATTTAACCCAAGAAAATAAAACTTAACAAGCGAAATAGTGGAAGTTGAAGCTGAGGTCCGGCGTCACATAGCCGTTGGGCGCCTGCTCATGCGGCAGCACGATGGACAGGCCGATGGACTGGCCGCCCGCGTCCTGAGCGCCGCGGTTGCCGGCTTCCATCACACCGGGGCCTCCGCCTGTCACCACGACATTCTGCCGGCCGCCGCTGCTCTTTGACTTTTCCGTCATCAGTCGGGCGATTTCACGCGCCTCATCATAGAAATGCGACAGATATGCCAGCGTCTGGGTGCGCGCCTGATCCTAGTGTTCCGGGTCCGGAATTGTTATTCTAATGCTGAGTGACCATTTCCAACTTGGATGAAATAGAATCGATACATCACTATTGGGTCACTAATAATAAAGGAATAAATCACAAACGGGCTGTGGATTTATTGTGAGCGAAATAATCTCTTGACGAGTTAAATACTTTTTTTTGACCATACTTTCTTTTCTTTGATGCATAAAAAGAACTATAAATATAAATCGAGCCAGACTTCTCATTAAGACACTGAAAAACTGAAACAAAGAACTCCCCTTTGTATGAATGCTAAAAAAAAAAAATGTCTGAGCTCTGGATAACTTGAAGTTATCCAACTGTTTTTTCTTTATTCATTCTTTTTTTTTCCTCAACGCTCCCACGCGGATGATATTTGCGGTCCGATTTGGAATTGTATGTTGATTTGTTTATTGCAAAAAGCACTTTGCACCGGCTTGGTTTTCGGTGGGTAGTCTATAAAGGGTGGTTGATTGTTATTTTCCTCTTTAATGTTTGTGTGTGGGTGTGTGATGTTAAATGTATGTTTTTACTGACTATCAGAGCTGTATGCTAGTTGTACGTTTATGTTAAAATAATAAAATAAACTATACCTTTGGATATAACACGACCCCCCCCCCCCACAGCTTCAGGGGAAAGGTCTTTAAGTTATAAAATTGGCAATTGTTTACGCATACGATACGATACTTCATTAACAAACACAATTATAACTCTTTACTTAATACATCTACTGCACTGATAGAAAGACATACGCTTTTGTTGGCGTGCATTAGTAAAAATTAGCAGTTTTCTAAACACACCAAATAAACAACATACTAAGTTTGCAACAAAAAAAAGAAAAAAATCCCATAAAAAGCATAGTACTTTTTATTGTGCAGTTTTCTCTTCTTCCGAAGTCGTGAAATCTTCTTCCAATTCTCTATCTTCACTATCTTGCACATCTGCACTTGTTGCTTCAGAGTCAGCAGAATAGTTTGGCGGTTTTTGGTGATCAGAACGCTGTAACACAGCTCTTGGTCGTTTTTGCAGCGGTGGGGCTTCGTGGTCTTTATCTGCTTCGCTGTCAGCATCGTTTTCATCTTCTGGAGGCTTGCTGTCTTTCTACTTAAACCTACTTTGGCTCAGTGGCGTGGTGGCAGGGGGGCCGGGGGGCATGGCCCCCCAGGGAGGGGCTCGGGCCAATAGTGACCGAAAGTCTAAAAAAATTAATTTCGATAAATATTAATATGCTACTACAACTACTAACAACTCACCGCAGCACCAGGCAGCCTGAGGCCAACACAGCTACGGACGCAAGAATGGGAACTGGCACTATTGTCGACTTAAAAAAAAAACTATTTACACCATCTAGCGTTTGGGGACACTTGATATTTTATTCAAGGTAATAATAGGAATAATTAATTTAATTAGTGTAAATGGTAATTAGGCTAATAATAAGAGTCTGATCTTAGTTCCTGGTAGAGGAAATGAATTCTTTTGATAGGACCTCCACATATGAGTTAGTAACCTTACCACAGGGAAAGCGTGCCATAGGAAACAAGTGGGTATTTAAACTAAAACAGAATGCTGATGGTACTCCTAAGTACAAAGCAAGGTTCGTAGCCCAAGGGTATTCACAAAAGAAGGGAATAGACTTTGATGAGACATATTCTCCTGTGGTGAAGCTGAATAGTCTTAGAATGATTGTTTCTGTAGCAAATGCTTTAAATCTAGATCTACATCATATGGATGTGTGCACTGCTTTCAGGCAATTTCTCCTTGCTAGCCTCAAGCACCAGCATTTTTCCCCCCTGCTGCCAACTCAGTAGTTAATACCAGAAAGAAGAACAAATTAGTGCCAGTGCCTTGCAGAACTAATGAATTTAACAATTCATTTTTGCTGTTTTTTACCAGTGCCTATAACAAAATGCCTTAGGACTAGGTTTGTAAGTAACAGCAACATTTAGTTTGTGATTTTTATCTATGACTATGGAAGCTGTCTTCATATAAATGATTAGGGATTAAAGGCTCTTTTCCTATGTCAAAAGTTTTAGTTCCTTTTTGTCAGAGATAATGAGAAACGACTATAGATACAAGCATGGATGCTCTCTATACATTTTTGCAGTACTTCTTTGTTCAATCCCCCAAAGAAATATCCGTTAATTGCGTCCCTAAAATATGAAATATAATATAAATATGAAATTTTTTGTTGACACCACTTGCAGAGGAAAATTTTGAGTTGCCTTTGCCTTTAAAATTCTTAGCAATGCGAATGGAAGTAGATTATAGGATATTTAACAAAAATCTTCTTTGTAAAATCTACGAGAACCACAATATACACAATTCATTGTACCAAAAACGGTACAATTGTCCCGCATTGGCAACGCTGGTACTGACTATGTTCATCTTTGGTAGCGATTGCACTTCTTCGGAGCATTTACGAGGGTTCACCCATTTTCCACCACCAGGTGTACAATTCTGGCGGCCATGTATGCCGCACAGTTCTGCCACTCGTAGTACAGCCCTCGCAACGCTAGCCACAGTTCCATCACGCTTGGAACACTTTTCCCATGCTTTGCTCGGCCTTCTGGTGTAGATGACCTCTGAAAGTTGGTGTCTCATCGAGTATAACTGCCGGCGGAAGTGGCCAACGTAGAGGAAGCGTTTATCTTTCTTCCCGAGGCGTGCATCTGGATTGAGGCTGGTTTAAACGCGACCGCTAAGAGCGTTAGGCTTGATCAGGATTTGGTTTCTCGGATCATTAACAAGTTTAACAAAGTCGTCCTATATCACACTCATGTAGGAGGTCGTGACCGTTCGATTGAGTACCTCCCAGCGTACAAAGACTTTGTTACTATGGCGCTGATTTCCGCAACCGCCATGGAACAAGAAGACAAGCATGTAGTACATCGAGCCGTGTCAAGACATTTAAATCTATTTTTCATTAAATAGCAGCCAAACTTGACACACTTCCAACCACCATATACTACAAAATACTCCAGAAAAAATGCCTTTCCCGCAACAAAAGGCCCCCTCCCACCAAGGAAACACGGTCTTAGGGTTAATTTTCATCCAACGTCAGACTTTTTCCAAATTGTGGTCCGTCACGTTTCCCACAAAGAAAGGAGACACTCTTCTATTCTCAGAAACAAGAATAATAAAAAATATTAATCACTAAAATCACTAATCAACCTAATTTATAAAACTAAAAAAGGGGGCTTAAACTATTTTCCAAAAAAAGAATATTCTAGGCAGTATTACAGAAGTCCTCACCACAACCAAGGGTCAATCTGTTTATGAATACATATTGAGAGGGATTGTAGGGACTGTATCTAGGTTAGTTGCTACAAGGCTAGAATCTTAGGAAGTTAAGGTTTGGTAAGCTGAGAAGGCCGCGTCGTCGTCCTTTAGGATATATGCGGAGGTCAAGGAGAACTGGGGCGAAGAAGTTAACCTAAAAATGGGATTGGCTCCGCATGATTTGAGATGGTTAATGTATGTAAGGACAAAGTGCTTTACAAGCGTTTGTTTTTACGTAATTTTCGCATTGTTTTCGGGATCAAACCCAAAACCTTCCTGGTACGCGCCTTGTTTTTAGAGGCATGCAGTCGAAAATAGCATTCACAGGGGTCGGTGCAGCATTAAGAGAACCAAGACACATTTCCGATCCAAATCTTTAGTATATTAGAATCTTTAAAAAAATAAACACAATAGAGGGTTTTGAACCCTAAGTTGTTAAAAAATTCTACGGATAATATTGTCAATCACCAGCACCGATTTTTAACGATGGCATAACAAAGGGGTCCAAAAGATGTGGAAATGGTCATTTGCCCCAAATAGAGGGGCTATTTTTGGGGCACAGTAGTAAATTTCCATGTTGGTGAAAATCAAGTCTATGGTTTTATCACTGCGTGTAGGCGACTTGACTACTAGATCAAGACTAAGAGCAGCGCTAAGCCGCTTTTGGTCTAGCTCAGTAAAATCACCACATAATGTAATTGCAGCATAAGAGGAATTGCGGTGAATTCTCTCAGTATAAAGTTTCTTATATGGCGTCAGCTCCTTCTTAAATTCACTACGAAGGTGAGCAATAATAGATATAACTCTTCCTAATGAAGAAATTACATTTCATGAAGCATACGTATCGGGGTAATCTGCGTAACGACGTGGTATTCCAGCGAGACCTAAGAAACGTTGAGGGAAAAAAGTTAAGTTCACTCCTAAGAACATAATAAAGAAATGTACCGTAAGAAGAAATGGATTCATTCTCAATTCAGTCATTAGAGGAAATCAATGTAAAAATCCTGCTATAATAGCAAAGACAGCACCCATTGATAAGACATAATGGAAATGGGCAACGACATAATAAGTATCATAGACAAAAAGTGAAATTTTAGCGTAAAGGGCGAGGCGTTTAGGAGGGGACAACCCCCTCGTATATGTAATAATTTCTGTTTAATTTTCTCGTTTAAGTTTTGATGTTACTTTTTACTTTCGGTTGAAAAAACTTGATTTTTTTTTATTTCATTTCTGATCGTTTTTAAATAAGATCGGGAAATCCTGCTTCCCCTCCATGGAAAGATCCTCTAGATAATTCAGTTCCTATGAAAATTTACCCAGGACAAAAACCATTAATATCTCCATATTTAAAATTGAGTCGGCGAAGCCCTTGCTGGGTGAAGCTTTTTTCGCCTCGGCAATAACTGCGGCATTGCCCTGTGCAATGGTGGACCGCATGGCATTCACAAAACCGCGTGGCTGGGGTGAACCGGAGATTCTTGCAGCAAGTTCATCCTGTGACAGTACGGCAGAGCGTGCCGCTATTTCCTCCTGCTTGCGCTGCAGGATCTTTTGCAGGATGTCCGGCACCTTGCTCATGGTAACTATACGGCTGGTTGGTTGGAGACTTGTATCAGCTGCGCCAGTTTCTCGGCAGCAGCCTGTGATTCAATTGCCGAAATATTTAGGTTTTCCCGATTTTTCTCATTTTTGTGTGCTATATTTGTTTTAGATGGTTTTATTCATCGTGTGGCCCTCCACAGTAAATTATTTAGTAGTTGGCAAGTAAGGATTTCTGTATATCTTAAATTTGAGCTTTGGAGGGTTTTCTTTTCCTTTTTTCAATTGACTCCAGTGATGTGCAAGCAAACATCTTTTCTAATTCAGAAGTTTTAGGAGCCTCTGTAATGAGTTCTGACCATATTATCATTTCCTGGAATTTTGGAGAGCTTTCAAACAGATCGCACAGAGACTGTATAATCCTGTAACAACCCTGTATTATCTACTCATATTTACAACAATTTTACAAAGTTTAAAGATTTAAAGAGGCGCAAGCAAAGACTGTAATATTACAGTATTATGTAGTACTATTACTATTACATTGAGACTGTATTATTTATGTATTATTTATTAATCCTGTAGCAATTTTATAAAGTTTAAAGATTAAATGAGGCACAAGCAGAGACTGTATAATCCTGTAACAACCCTGTATTATCTACTCATATTTACAACAATTTTACAAAGTTTAAAGATTTAATCCACACGTTCTTGCCCATTACACAAACGGCAGATGGCAACCTCTACGGAGGCGACATGCTGCGCCTCAACATGGCAACGCCCGACACTAACCGCGACAGCGATGAGTTTCGCCAATTCGCCTACCAAGGCTTGATCCGCGCCGCCGCCATTGGCTTGACGGCAGCACCTTTCAACACCACGACGAACCTCGAATTCTTGCCACACATGGATGGCTTACCGAACGGGCGTCGCCTAGAGGATGATGTCACGACGATTGAGTTGCAGGCTGTAGGGGCCTTTGTGCTCGCTTTACAAAGGTTATGTCTTAATAAGCTTTTTTATCTTAAAAATCAAAAATATGTACCTGTCTCCTTGTGAGCATCTTTTTTGCTTTTTATCTGATAGGTCTAGATGTTGCAGAGCATGATGTTTCTTTCCTAAGAAAAAAAAAGGTTCATTTGTGTTTGTATCAATGTTTGTAAAACTAAAAATGTTGAAACAAGAAGACCTGACGTTCATTTGAATGCATTTCAACATTTAAAAAACAAAGGATGTTAAAACAGCACGACCTTCCAGGTGTCGTTAATTCACAGAAAGGTGGCAACGGCCACACCACCTAAATTGGTCGCCAGCTTAACCCAGGTATCTTCAACTCCTACACCCGGCGTACCTAAGAATTTATCGGTCCAGCCCTGAAACTTATGCAGTGTCGCGAGCGGCGTGACAAAACCTTTGCCGTTATCGGCTCCCAGAGATTCAAAACCGGCCGCGAAAGTAATGCCTGACACCTTTACACTGGCATCCACAGCGTAATAATCGGCAGAATAGTCCACCGGATTATCGCCGGTGTCTTTTTGGCTGGCATAACTCAGGTGCAACTGATAACCAAGTGGGGACCGGGCCCCGGCCTGCCACGGCCATGCCCCAGAGCAGGATCCAGCGGCCGAGCTTGGCGGCGGGGATCTCCACCTTGCCGCCGATCAAGGAGAGCGGGTGGTCCGGCAAGAGAACGACGAGCCGATCGGTGAAGAAGCCTTCGGGCGGCTTCTGTCGCGCCAGCTTGAACACCAGGTCGCGCATTTTCCGGGCATAGTCCCGATAGGTCTCGGGTGCCCGCAGCATCCTGTCCAGCCGGTCGGCCGCTAGACCCCAATCGGGCGGCGAAGTGGACCTCGGCTGGTAGTACTTCGTAGATATTATCCTTAATACTTAAAACTCAAATTACAAATTCGGCCTTTCTGACTAGCTAAGTGTTTCATCAGGTGATTTTTACTTAGCCATCAGATACAACGCTAACACTGCAAGTAGAACGAGATCCCAAATTGGACGGAAAATACTTTTTCTTTTGCAAAATAGTACGACAATTATTTCCTGTGGAGTGCTCTTGCAGCGAGTGATTTTGGCTTGTGAATTACCAAGCGTCTAAAGCCGAGACTATTTATTATATACAGTCGGCAATGTCTCTAATATAAGCCTAAGTTTTCATGTAACAGTATTCAGAGCGTAGAAGTATGTTTGTAGAGTTTTGTATCTAATGCTTTTTTGGATTGATTTACCTATGTTTCGACAACATTTGTGACGAGATTTGTGACAACTGATCGTTACTGGTGCCCCTCTCTCCCCCTATATAATTTTCTTTTGGATTGGACCAATCATCTTTGGGTGCTCAGGGGGCATGCCTTGGTCTAAGCAGTGTCTATAGTTCACCTGATTTTGGGGGAAGTCTAGTCTTGGTCTTCATCGTGGTCTTTTCTTCGCCAAGCTACTTTATAGCAGAGGGCTATCTTGTTCTTTTTAAAATGTTATGCAAGATGGGGGTTCCATGTAAGTTCGGAAGCCCTGCGACCGCGCCAGGATCGAACCCAAGAATCCGGTGAGGATCACCAAGCCCAGTGCTGCCTCGGGACTGGTGAACTCAGCCAACTTGAAGAGCAAGAACAGCTCCGTCAGCGGCACCAGCACAAACAACGCGAATAGCTTGAGTAGCACTCGTCTTCCCCCATGTGCGATGTACGACCGGTTGTCGGCAACCGGGTATCTCCACCACGCGGCGGTCGACGCAGCGCCGCTGGCGAAGCACAGGAGCCGTGGACCCATGCCGCCATCGTGTGTGCTGGCGTGCAGGCTGTCCAGGGGGGTTCTACAGGAGCGTCAGCTCCGCTCGACGAATCGCTCTTCGGCTGACGCGTAGACGAGGACCGACCCGTCTTTCACCCGCACGTAGGTGTTGGGGGCTTCGGCCCACCACAGCGTGTCGGGGAGTGGCCAGGCTGGTTGATCGAGCTGGCCCCGGTACCAGGTGGGAACCGGTCGCATCGCGTGCCAGGACCACAGCTCCACCGGGGGCATGAAACAAAAATTAGCACTTTCCTGCACCTTACTCCACACCCCCAAAATCCTGATCCTGGATGAACCGACTACCGGGGTTGATCCGGTTTCACGCCGGGAGTTCTGGGAATTTCTGCGTCTACTGCGCCGAGATGGCGTCACCACCATGGTATCTACCCCGTATATGGATGAAGCCGGTTTATGCGACCGTGTCGCTTTTATGCACCGGGGAAGCATTCTGGCGTTGGGTAAACCTGAAAATTTACCCAACCACTTTCCGCATCATCTATATGATATTAGTAAGGAACATTTTCCTAATCGTTTCGACATCTTTGTGGCAGCTTTAGTTTGCAAGATATCACGTTTCACTTCCATCTCAATCTTCTTCTCTGTTAAGTACTGCTTGTTTTCAACTATGACATGAAATGAGATACAATACCTCTTAGAATTTCTTGTTCCTAATCATGACCGTGCTTAGCATGGAAGGAACAACGACAACCTAATAAAGTCTAATATAAGGCTAAAAGCTATTTCACTTTCTTATTCTGCATCTTTATCCTTATCCTTATCCTTATCCTTATCCTTATCCTTGGGCCGCTGCCTCCTGGAATGGCTGGGCAATTCCAAAGTCCATCAACTTGGCGTTGCCGTTGGCTTCCAGAATGATGTTTTCGGGTTTGATATCTCGATGGACCACGTCTCCGGCATGAGCTGCCGCGAGCCCTGCGCTCGTTTGCCGCGCAATCCTAAGGCCGGCGGAAAACGGCAGGCGCGAACGCTGCTTGATGAGGTACTTGAGGGTCATGCCCCGCACGTACTCCATGGAGATGTAGGCCACACCCTCGGCACTGCCAAAGTCAAAGGTGCGCAGGACATTAGGAGACTCGTCAATCAATATCCCAAGGCTAAAGCCTCCGCCGACCCCCAGTGATGCATCGAAGCCTTTATTTGCAAACACGAATGCTTGGGGCTCGGTTGGGTAAGCAAGTAGAGAGAAGTCGTAGTAGCGACTTTACGTTCCGAACGGGTCCGTCAGCATCGCAGGATTGTTCAATGAATAGCTAAAGAGATTTGTTTCTTCGCTTGCAAAGCGATTTGTGTCCTGGGTTCTGAATCGCCCGATGTCGGTGTCATAGAATCGACTACGGAGATGAAATAACTCGGTGTGGGTGTAAGATTTCAGATCCAAATCGAATAAAAAAAAGCTTCTAGTCTAGCAAGAATCGCTAAAATCGCTTCTTTTTTTGTCATTCATATTATCATCAAACTAGAAATACCGAAAATATATCCGACCGCAAAAAAGTTTTATTAGAAATGTGAAAGCGAAACAATAACCATATAATACTGCTAGGATATGGAGCAAAACATTTGAACTTGAGGAATAAAGTATTGTTAAAAATCGTCTACGATAACAAAAGCTGAGGTAAACTTTAGTGTCTTCATAAGTAACTAGAAGGGGAGAGGTTGTGTGTTAGTATCAGCTGTTTCTGGGACTTCAGCAGGTTTTTCCTCAAATCCTTTAGGTAGTGTACCTTTTG
Source organism: Alatinidae sp. Z8VKAUB7J3 (assembly GCA_010016025.2). Classification (NCBI taxonomy): domain Eukaryota; kingdom Metazoa; phylum Cnidaria; class Cubozoa; order Carybdeida; family Alatinidae; species Alatinidae sp. Z8VKAUB7J3. Next base: position 101,017,048 of record JAAAKM020721499.1, on the reverse strand, counting down.
GTTTTGTGGTTGCTGCAGGTCTCTCAGCTGGTTTTGTCTCAGCAGGTTTAGTTTCTGCTGGTTTTGCTTCTCCCATTCCTTTAGGTAGTGTACCTTTTGGTTTGGTAGTAGCTGCAGGTCTCTCAGCTGGTTTTGCTGTAGCAGGTTTAGTTTCTGCTGGTTTTACTTCAGCTGGTTTTGTCTCTTGCTGAGTAGAAAGTTGATTTAGCTGTGGGCTTTTTTTTCGTAACCTTTCTGTTTAAGTAATTTCTTAAAGAACAGACAAAGCTAAGGACTAATCTAATGTTTTAACCAAAAAATCTTTAAAAAAAACACATAAAGGTGCATCTAATATAATTGGCAGCCGAACAACTTAAGATTCTCAGCTTTTAAATTTGCTCACTGGATAATACCCAATGTTTAATAATGATGATTTTTTTTTTCTTTTATCCTTTAAGCTTTTTGTAGTTGATCGGTTACATGCGTGTTTAGCAGTACCCTTGTCGCTTGGATTTACATAAATTAGTGCAATGACCTTTCTATTTCAGCAGTCTTCTTTAAATAATTTCGGCAAAAACTTTGGCGCAAAGGGCGAGGGGTTCAGCAGGGATCCTCATTTAGCCAAGAATTTGTGTTCTTTTGAAGTTTTGATTTTTCTCCTCACTTTCTTTTGAAAAAAAAACTTTTTTTTTTTTAATTAATACCGAAATAAACTAACTATATTTTCCTCCAATTAAAACTTTCGTTTTAATGAACGAAAGTTTCAGATGAAAATCAATTCTAGAAAAGTAATGGAATCACCAAAGAAAATAATATTTGGTTTTTTTTTGCTTTTTTTTGTCCTTTTTTTTTGTAATGACGTGCAATGTCAACTGATGTGTGGGTAATAAAGTTTGTACAGTAAAATGGGATTTTGCTTAAAGTAAATAAATATAGTTTAAGGATTTGGCAATTTGAAGCTGATATGCTAGTTATAAGAGCTTGTCACAATTGTATTTTTGCATCAGGACAGATGCACAGGGAAAATTTGGACATCTTTTAAATTAATTACATAAAAAAAACTAGTTTTTTTTAAATGAAAGTAAGGAGCGACATTAAAACTTGCATATTTGAGAATGATGTGAGTAGACTGCAGGATGACAATTTGAAAGAAGCTTTTCATGAACGGTTGAATACTAAACTGGAGAGTTTAAAATTTGGCAATGTGGAAAATTGATGGAATCATTTTAGGAAAACAATTTGTGAAGTTGTCTTAGGAAAGAAAGATAGGACTGCAGCTAGGAATACTAATGAAAAAGCTTTATAATTATAATGGGGAGAAGGGGCTTGTACAAGAATTATCTGAGTGGTAGATCATATGAAAACAAAAGGAATATAAAGAAAGTGGAGAAAGCGATTGCGTGTGTTTGGGGTAAGGGTGGGCGTGGGAGGGGGTTAGTTGTCCTTCAATCACTTTCGACTATTTCCAATCAAATGAGCTCTTTTTGAAGTTTCTACGACAACTCTTTTGATACGAAGTGCCCTGGTCTAAGACAAAACAATATATAATATTTTGTGCCAACATCGTTCTTTACTTAGGCAGCGCTATTGCACTGCCTATGATTAAAGGGGACTATTCCCATTATTACATTATTCCCATTATTACACTATGCCGCATTATATTCCCATTATTACCATTCCAAACCAACTCAATGAGTCCTCTCCGAAGTTTATACGATCACCCTTTTTACATATACCTTATATGCCCCCAAGGCATAACTTACAACCCTTGCCCTGAGGGCTGTAGGGGGGGGTCGTCATCGTCAAAGGTATAATCTCCAGACCTTTCGACTACATTGAACAAAATGGATATCTCAAAATTTTAATTGGATGTGTTTGGGGAAATGGTAGGCGTGGAATGGGGGTTAGTTGCCCTCCAATCACTTTTGATTGACTATTAAAAAGGGCACTAGCCTTTTCAGTTTTCAATCGAATGCAGGAGTTGACATTTTCTTATTATTCTGGGAGGCTGTCTGCATCCTGGAATGCACTTGTAACTTGTGGGTGATTGCAGTAACATCTGATGGGGCAGCACCAAACCGACGATTCTACAGCTTACACAGGTATATGAATGGCAATGTCAATAGACCTGTCACCTACTGCACAAGGAACTTATATGCACTAGATCGGTATATTTTCTTTTTTTCAGATGCCCCCCATCTGATTAAAACAGCACGAAACTGCATTTATCAATCTGTATCTGGAAAGACCCGTTATTTATGGAAGAAGAAAACACTCCCTGTTACGTAACACGCACGTTTACATCTTAACTATCGACGCTTGATCACTAACAACTCCTATTACGTAACAACCAAAGAAATCATGATTTGACATGGGCCCCTGAAGGTTTTTTCCAGGCCCTCGCGGGTTTTTAAACAATCGAAGAAAAAAATTCCCCTATTATGTATAAAGCACCTGCATCTCTTAGAAAACAACCCTATTACGTAACAGGTACCTACGTCTTGAACAAAATTAATAAGACCTGTGTCTGGACGGAATCGCTGTTAAACTTTTCAAGTTTAATTAAGATCCGATCACACATTCGTAAGATAAAGATACCTCAATTATCACGTTTTCCAAGATTTACGGTTTCCCCCTCCAACTCCCCCCAATGTGACTGGATCTGATCGAGATTGGAAATAAGAGCTATGAAGCCTTCTAAATATCAAATATCATTAGGATCCGATCACCCCGTTCTTAAGATGAAAATACCTCATTTTTCTAATTTCTCCGAATTAACCCTTCCCCCTCCAGATGGTCCAATCGGGAAGACGACTATTTCTAAATTAATCTGGTCTGGTCCCTAAGCCTGGTTTCAATTAGATTATTGTTTGCTCTTTATTGCTCGTTACAGTTTTAAGCTGCTACATAAAAGCCAAAACAAGCACAAAATCAATAAAACATGTCCAAAAACCAATGCGATCAACGAAGAGCCATAAAGAGCGACAAAAAGCACTTGTTAATTAATGGTCTAGAGATATTTTCGAATATATCTATAAAGCCAAAACGTGCAATGATGAAAACTCGTTTTTCAATGGAAACATGACATACAACAACATCGAGCATGGAAGAGCAGGGGAGAGCAATTGATTGCATACTTTTTTGAAAAGCATCACTGAAGTCTGCCTATAAATTTTTACTAAATTTAGGTATTTCATTTTAAATAGGGATTTTAGATCTATATCGTGACGTCAATTGGTAGAACGGCGCAGTGACGCTATTGGATATCCAGCTAATATCTTATTGAAAGAAAGTCCCTGAAGTCTGCGTGTAAAATTTCCTGATCTGTCAGAGGGAAACAATTCTATTTCAGATAGGGATTTTAGATACATATCGTGACGTTGCTTGGTAAGCTAGCCAACCAACGTCGTTACGGGATATCCAGCGTATATCCCAAAAATCACAACAAAATTAAAAAAATATTTGCACAAAAGATAATCTGTATGTATTTTTACTAATAATTTTAAAATAATTAATTTCTTAAATTCTGGTAAAGATAAAACCCCAGTTACTCGCCAAAGAGGGGTCTATCAAAGCAGAATCCGGATACATCAGAATCTAGAAAAACGGCTACCCCAGTTACAAAAAGACCTTTGAGGCAGGCTTCCAAAACCTTCACTCAATAGTAATGATATGGGGATAAAACGGGTGGTTCGGGAATCAATCGATATTAGTGAGGTTGTGAGTTATGTTCCGACGATATATAAGGTTTTTATGGTAAGGGTGGCCGTAGAAACACCGGAAGATGTTCATTGGATTAGAAATAAGATTTACTAGTTCCCTTATTAAGAGTCACAGTTATCGGGGACAACCGCTCCCCCCCTCCCTCATCTTATTTTCCACAAATACATTCGATAAATTTTGAGATAGCCATTTGTTCAAAAATAGTCCAAAGATCATATAATAAAGGTCTTTGAGTTGGACAGAATCCCCCAGAGTCTAGGGGTAAGGGTTGTAAGTTATGCTCGATGATCCTCGCATGAGGCTGGTTGCTCTCTTAATCGCTCTAGTTCTGGCGGTGCTGGTTCTTCCCGGCGCCGATTTTGCGTTTGCGCAGGACGCAGATCCTGCCCCTGCTCCAGCAGCTCCAACCACGCCAGATGCTGAACCGTCATTGGCGTTTCCCGATCTTGAGGCGTTGATCCCCGAAGGACAAGGCAGCGCAACCGGGCGCATTATTCAGCTCTTGATCGCGATCACGGTGTTGTCGATCGCGCCGGGCCTGCTGATGATGGTGACGTGTTTTACCCGCTTTCCTCGAAGAAAACAATACAGGTTTTCATTATCAAAACTCCAAGCTGGTAGAAAATTAGCAAATAATGAAGAGAGTTGTTTTTAGCACCAAAAGTACGCCTTTAGCATTGTTTGCCTGCTAGATTGATATTACACATCAGAGCAGCTGGTCGCTAATCATTGAGCCACAGTTGCAGACTTGCAGTAGGAAAATGGGTCAAACAATTAGCAATGAAATAAAAGAATGGTAAACAATATCAACATTCCTAGCTGGTAGAAAATAAGAAACTGATGAAGAGATTTGTCTTTAGCTCATCTTAAATCAGGCGATACGAGACTTGACCTACCGGGCAACAAAACACAAATAAAAGAAAGAAAGGGGAACCACCTTCTTGCAACCCACGCGAAAATAAAAAAATTAAAACCACCCTTTTATAATTATCTCAAATAGTGAAAATAGTGTCAAAAGTTAATTGCACATATAGAAAAGACACTGAAAGAGTCATAAAAATAAATATACAAGCTTTATAAAAAAATAGAGTTACACTAATTGAATTATCAGCCACTGTTTATAATTTTAAGTTAACCTATAAACTTCAACCGGCGAAGCACAACCGCTACTCGACGCTCGAAGCCCGTGAAATCGTCCAGCACATAGACGGTCACGACAAAGCCCTCCTGGATGCCAAACTTTTCGGCGATCCGCTGCAACGCCGTCGCTGGATCAAACACTACCTCTATCCGAAACTACCCGCCAAGTGGTTGTTTCGGTTTCTGTTCATGTATGTCGTGCGCCTCGGCTTCTTGGATGGTTTAACAGGCTTTCGTTTCTGCCTCTTCATGGCTGCCTACGAACTGCTCATCCCCCTTAAGATCATCTAGTTGCAACAAGTCCATGGAGGAATTTATCACGAGGGAAGAGAATGTCCATGAAGGGGGGCAGGATTTTCTACCATTATCTAAAAAATACCTTGAGAAAATAAATAAAAAAAGTCTTTTCAGTTAGAAGTAAGGAGCAGCATCAAAACTTAAAGCGAACCGAAATTATTATTTATACAAGGGGGCTCTTTTCCCCCACAATACCTCTCTCTCTTTACGCTAAAGTACTTTTAGTAATTTCAACTATTTGTTCTGCGGCCTTTGTGATTCAGGGGTCATTCTTAAGGAATTGGGAAAAAATTCAGAAAACATAATTTGGCAGACAAAGACAATGAAAGAAAAAAACAAAGAAAGAAAAAAGCAGAATCATATGAAATAATAAAAGAAGAGGCTATTTGATTACATTTTGCAAATTAATAAGGTGGTTTTAAAAACAGTTAATGACGGAATGTATTGCATTTCAAACTGTTGCTCAATAGTTAAAAAATGATAGAACTGTTATAGGCTCCAAACTCATAAGATCTTTAATTTGAGTATATTAAAGTTCGTGTAAGGAGCTAGAACACACACTCCTACTTCATTTCCAACATCATAATGATTATTTTCGAACTCTATAGTAATTATTTTGATCTTCAGGAATGTAATTTGCAATAAGGCAGGAAAAACTGCCCCCTCAAGACCCAAGTTTACCCCCTTCCAGCTGAAGTTTATTTTCTGCGAAAACATTGCCAAAATTAAGATAACCCTGTATGATTAAAGTACTAAGAGAAACAGGCCAGTGTGCTTTAGTATGTCTTTGCCTTGATTGTTATATAAGACTCATTTTACAGTTTTCACTGTTAGTTTCTTTTGATTGAGGAAAATGATTGGATCCAACTTTGCCCAAAAATCCCAAAAGCGTTAATCCCAAGTTGATGCAAAGCAAACCAAACTTGCGAATACTAAACACTGTCGAATGCTTTGAGAATTTTCCAAACCCAAAAATAGAGACTATAACAGTTTTGACTAGCTTCCTTCAAAATATGAACATGATCTTGATAAGCACGTCGGTAACTATGTTTTTCTCTGAAACCAAATTGAATGCTATCATATTTAGTCAAATCAGGAATATGCGGAAGAAATATATACTCATACCAGTCACATATGTCAATGAAAAGAGAAGCTGGCTTCGCTCCCAAAAATTTGACCAAGAGGAAAAAGGGCTTGGTTAAAATTTGTTTGATAAAACTTTGTGCTTTTTTAGTGATTTTGAATGGTCAACCTCATCAGGGATGCACGCAGAGGGTGTCCCGTTACTCGGGCCCCTGCTTTCTCGAAATCCTAAATCCGAGTTTCTGGGCAATACTTTTTTTAATTATCAAAAAAAATTCTTTTTTTATTATTTAACCCCCAACCCCCTAACTTTTTGCATCCTCTCATCCCCCGAAAAATTTCATCGTTACGCGCCTACACCCCATCGCTAGGGGCACCTACTCCCTCCCCCAAACGTCGTATTTTCCAGAAACACACCCAATAGAAATATTGAGATAGCCATTTTTTTCAAAATAGTCCAAAGATCAAATAACAAGGTTTTTGTTGTTGACACAAACCCCAAGAGCCGGAGTGTAAAAGTTGTAAGTTATGACCCGGGGGTGTTTAATATTCTTATGAAAGGGATGGATTTACAACCTTTAGTGTAGGCTCACTTGGTTGAAAATTGGATCTTCTAGTTTCCTGTTAAGAGTTAAAGTTGATGGGGGGCAACTAGCCCCACAGCTTGGTTAACACTAACTTAGACCTAAAGAAATGTGGCGATCTCAAAATGCCCCTCTCCACTTGAAGCTTCGGCTTTTTAACAGCAACCTAACTTTTTAGCTAAAACAATACCAAAAAAGACAAATTCAAGCGTTCGAATTTTCGTGCCTCAGGAAAATATTGAATATCCATTAAACTCAGAAAGACACAAACCAGTCAATACAAGACACAACTTGTGATTGACGTTATCAGAGTTCGTAGATGGAGACACTTAAGACATGTACTTCGACTGGATGACCAGCGACTTCCGATCGACGGGATCGCGGGTGCAAGATACCTCGACCTCGACGTCGGTCGGAACCTCGGAATTTCAAGCGGTGGAACCGCGGCAAGTGCCAATGCCATCCGAAGCTTGGACACGCTGGATGCGATTGCGGGTTTGCGCGGCCGCTCCGATCTCGACGGGAACTGGTTCCTGCCCTTCTATGCCGATATTGGCACAGGGAAGTCGGACCTGACCTGGCAGGCCTACACCGGAGTTGGCTACGATTTCGGGCGCAGCGACGTGGTGCTTGGCTACCGGCACATCGACTGGGATCAAGCTCAAATTTAGCAAATCAGGCTTCTTTTTCCATACGTCGAAGCTCCATTAATAGATCGTATTTATTAACAACCCGTGAATCAAACAGTTGTTCGCATGCTTCGAGGTTGGGTAAATCCTCATAAAACTGCTCCCTTGCAAAATGTAGATATTTCAGCACCTTAAAGCCATCAAACCAGTGATAAAAGTTGCTTTCAAAGCTTTTGTAGCTTGAGGAACTTTGCTTAAGATCGACAAATTGTTCTTCTAAACCTTCTGACTTAAAGAAGGAATTGACAATATCCGGAATAATCCCAGTGCGTGGCGGTAACTCGGGTACACAAATGTTCGGCTGGTTCAATAAAGAGATAAACTCGCTGGAAGATTTGCAGGGCCTAAAAATGCGCATTCCTAGTTTAGGCGGCGAAGTTTTTAGAAGAGCAGGCGGTGTACCTGTAACTATGCAAGTCAGCGAAGTGTTCACTGCATTACAAACTGGTGCACTAGATGCAACTGAGTTTGTAAGTCCATACAACGATTTGGCTGCGGGATACAACACCGTCGCCGATTATTATTACTACCCAGGTTGGCATGAGCCCCACTGGAATTGAGTGCTAGAACCACCCACTGGAACTAATAGTTAGGGCCCCCGTTTGAATTCACTGCTAGGGCTCACTTTGTAATTGGTTAGTAGGGGCCACGATGGAATTGCTCGCTAGGGCTCGGCGTCTTGAAGGGGCGCCTCTAGCGGGCCCTGAAGGTTTTTCCCTACATCCTTAGGTTTTTAAGTAATTAACATAACAGACACCTGTGCCCTGAAGGAAAAAACCCATATTACGTAACAAGCACCTGCATCTCTTAGAAAACAGTTCCCTATTACATAACAAGCGTTAGAATCCGAAATTTCGACCAGACCGGCAAGCTCCGGCTTCTGCGCATGAAGCGCATGGTGGATCACCTCCACGCTGTCGAGCGTCAGATCGACCCGCCCATGCGCCACCATCTGCACGCCCTGCAGCGTGGTGGGCACGACCACCTTGTCGAGATAGTGCGCGTCGTCGAAGTTTTCCTCATAGAGAAACCCGTCGCCGACCGCGATCGAATAGGCGCGCAGATCGTCGAGATCGCCGAGGGTCGGATTCGCCCCCTTGCGATGCACGAACCGGATGCTGGTCGTATGATATTTATTGCTTAAAGTCTTAATACTTTATTTATTAAATTAAAAAAAAAGAAAACATCAAAATGTATTTTATTTTTAGTAAAGTACAAATTATGTTCTGGTCATGTGAAGGCGTGGGCAGACCTACTCATGTTAATTTTTGCTCATTTTGACTTTGACTTGGTTATTTTATCGTAATTTCCCTTCGTTTGGGGTTAATTTTATTTATTAATGGTGATTTGTGATACTTATAAACTCGGAAAATTATTTAAATTTATTTCTACTCATTTTTGACCTAATGGAGACTAATACAGAAAAACGTTTTTTTTTAAGAAAAAAGAAAATATTGACACATAAATAAACTTTTTAACATTTCTCTCATTATAGCCCTAGAAAGCAGGATAAAACCCCTTTTTCGTCAAGCTCACTGTTTAAAATATGGTCGGTCAGACGGATACCCAAAAGTTTCCGTAGAAAATACCTATAGAAAACATCTAACAAATCCTCCTAAGTTTTTTGGAGCGTCCACGTTACAAAACCATGCTTGATCACTGTTATCACTACATCTTCTAATATTATAATCGTAGTTCAAAGACTTACCGCGCGATCAAGGGGAGGATGACCACCATGTCGGACAATGAGCTTTTTCCGGTTTCCGACGCCACCAGACAGGCGGCGCTGATCGATAACGCGGGCTATCTCGAAATGTACGAGAAATCCGTCGCCGATCCCGAGGGATTTTGGCGCGAACAAGGCAAGCGGATCGACTGGATCAAGCCATACACCCAGGTCAAGGATGTCTCCTATGCCAAGGAAGACCTGCACATCAAATGGTTCCACGACGGTACCTTGAACGTCTCGGCCAATTGTCTGGACCGGCATCTGGCGACCGAACCGAATAGCCCTTGTCCTTGAGCGCCTGCTCGGTGCTTCTCAGAATGCGGTTGGAGATATCAATCGTATCCGATGTGGTTGAGAAGCGCGGTGCGGAAACAGCCTGCTGTGCCTCCATGCCGAAGTCGATGACATTGATAATCGCCTGCAGTACACCCATGGTGATGAAGGTTCCGCCCGGTGCGCCGACAACGAAGAATGGCTTGTCATCCTTGAATACGATGGCCTGGCTCATGGCGGTGAACCGCCGCTTGCCGGGCTGGATCGATCCCGTCATCCCTGTCCTGGGTAGATTTGTTAAGACTACTGGTTTGGTTCATTCCCTATAAGTTTTTTTTCGCACCTATACAATAGTGAATTTAGAATTATCCTATTTATCATTTAGACATATTTTATCTGTATTTGGTTGTATGATATTGGTTATAATGTGTAAAAATTGTATTACTTATTAGAATTGTGTTGTACATGTATTTTAATTGCTGTTTGACAATGCATAGTTGCAGCATTTTGATTCCTGTTTTTCAACGCAGGCAGTTGCTGCAGGCGAATAACCCCCCTTCATTAGCACGTCAAGTGAAAGAGAGAGAGAGAGAGAGAATTCTATTAAAACAACAAAAACTGAAAACAACAAAGAAAAAAAAACATAACAGATACTACAGATTTTAATTCACAACTCTGTCCCTTGAGACCTCGATGAGGCCAGAATTGCTGAATGTGTCTCACTCTTTGTCTCTCCACTGCACTGATCCATTTTGAAGGAAATATCTATGAAAAACCTAGCACCCATGCTTTGTATCAAAATCAAATCAGTTTTCCTCGGGAAAACAGTTTGCAGCTGTGGTGACCAAAGAAGGATATCATTTATTTACATTTTTCAAATAGTTATATGTTCAGATGTTAAATTCCAGACATCTTCAAGTGACTACGCGTTGACTATTCAGTAACAGGAGATAGGAAAAATCAAATAATGTCCGTGGGTAAATTAATCAGAGTAGCCGTGATTGCAAAGCGTAAAGCCCTTGAAATTAATTGTAGTTCAACTAGAGTTCTTGAGTTCAATTTGAGCTAACACACTCTAGATCAGTTATTACAGCCCATGGTTCCTAAAGCTTTTAATAACGCTAAAGCTTTTAATTGTTTTAAAAAGCAGAATTATCTATCCTCCAACAGTTCCTGGTCACAAAACTAAAAAAAAAGACAAAGCTGGAATACTTATAAAAATAGACTTAACGCCGAGCCATTGTCGTAAATATTTATTTTTATTTGTTGAATGGCATACGGTTTTATTTCTGTCAAAATATTTGGAAGTCTTTTGTTTCCAGGGACAAATATTTTCTTGTTTTCTTCTGTTCTGTTTCTTCTAACTAAAAACTAAAGCTAAGAAACATTGTAACTTAATATAGGATCCGAAGGAAACTTTGATTAACATCGAAATCCTGGGAAATTAGGCTTTCTTCGCGACGTGGATTTAAGCTAGACTATTTTTCAGATGAATTAATTAAGATGCTTGAGGTTACAACTGATGTGCTTTAGTATTTAATCTGGTGATGAATAATTGAACCATTCAGAAGACTTCCGTCTTGGTTATTGGGGTATAGTGACCGGCTGGCTGGATTATCTGTGGACACTACAATCGCGGATTTAGAAGCAGTGCTAGCTATTGTTTCATATGTGATGGCAATGTAAAAGTCCAAGTTTACCGCTGCTGCTAGGGCAAGAAAGATAATTCTTTTGCCCCAGCAGCTCAAAGTAAACAAAAACAACCAGCATCATCGAATAAGACTGCTACCAAAGAGAAGAAATCCCAACCAACACCAACGCCAACACCAACACCCCAACAACAAAAACCACAAGTTCAATCTCAACCTCAACAACAAAAACCACAAAAGAAGAAATAAAATGTTTTTTTTCTAAAACAGAGATGAACATTGGACACAAATAAAATCTTGCGTGTCGTGTGATTCTTTTTCTTTACTCTCATCGTTGTACAACTTCAAACGATGATTTTTCAGCTCTTTTTGTTTATCCCCCAGTTCTGAAAATAATTCTTTTGGCAGTTTCATTCGAAAATAAAATTAAATGTCTCCCTTTTCGTCAGTTTTAAAAAATGCCATTTTTCGTATCTTCGTTACAAAATAATGGGTTATTCGGGCATCGGTTGGTTTGCAGAACGCATATAGTACTGAAGAACTGCTCAAAAATATTAATTGTATCCATGAAGTAGCGCTTTTGCTTTCGGTCCAATAACAAGCTAGAGGAACCAAAAATAAAAAAAAAACACAGAAAAAAACACAATTCATGTTCTTTAAAAAAAGAGTTGTTCTTAGCGGAATATTTTGTGTTTTCAGTGTTTATTATAAATATATTCCTGAACAACATATCAAAGGATATGGCAAGTTCCAGAGACCATTTTTGGCAAATAGCGAGGATAGCCAACGTTTTTTTACTTGGCGCAACGAGAACGCCTGCAAAACTAAGAAATCTTTTGGTGGGAAATGGAAGAATTCTGGAAAATTCGCTAGTAAATTTAAAACTAAGATGTTCTATGATGGAAATAAGACATTGTGCTTGGACCAAGATGTGATGCCAGATCCACAAGAAAAATGCTAAAGTATTTTCAGTAATTTCAACTATTTATTCTTCGGCCTTTCTGAATCAGGGGTCATTCTTAAAGAATTGGGACAAAACTTAAGCTGTAGTGTAAAGAGCGAGGTATTAACGAGGAGACAAACCCCCTCATACATAATAAAAATATAGAAGTTTGTTATGTAAGTCAATTCTTAAGTTACGCATATTTTCTACTAATAAAAACGTTCGTTAAAAATTAAAAGTTCTAGTTGCCTTTTTAAGTAGCCGATAAATTGGAGGTCAACTAGGCCTCCTTCCCGACCCCTTTCGATGATTAAGAAATTGATGAATACTTTCAGAACATGACAGACGACTTCCAGGATAAAGAGTTTTCCGACGCTGAAGTAGGTTGCGATGACGAAATAATGTCTCTGTTAAAATAGACAGGTCTCTTCCCGGCAAAATCGGAAAACTTTTCCAGTCAAACTTTTGAAAACGGAATCCAGGTTTTCAAACATGCTGAATTCGAATTTCACCTGGGGACTTTTGAAATTTTGACCGGAAGTTGCCTTTTTTGATGACGTCATAAACACGCGATTTCGGTAGTTTTTCGAGAATGATGCAAAAAATAGTAATTTATAAAAACTGCCCCGCCATAAAAAAAAAAATAAAAAGCTTTTCACCATCTATAAAAAAATATGAAATTTAGTCTTTTCTGAATAATTGTTTGACTTTGCACTTTTGACCGCTATAACGAGTGAGTTAAGCTTTTATTGTCAAAAAAAAAGGATTGGTCTGGAGCCATCTTTTGGGGTCATGTCATTAACTCTTTGTGACAATTTGGATAGGTCAAAGCATTTAGCATGTCGCCAAACTTTGTGGTATCGCTTAATAACTATGTAATTAAGCGCCACAGATCATAAAGGCGTTCGGCAAAATCGACCACATCGGGCACATGTTCGATGACTTCCGAGCAATAGACAGCGTCAAATTCGCGCCCGGCCGGGTCGAAGTCCTCCAGCGCCGCATTGGTGAACCGGCACTCGGGGAACTGTTTGGCGGCGGCCGCGCAGAGGCCTGGATTGATCTCGATCCCTTCGGCATGGGTGCCGTGGTTGCGATAGGTGGCATTGGGCACGTCGCCGCCGGTATAGCCGACGCGGGTGGATGTCACCCCCGGCAGCTTGCGGATCAGATCCGGCCAATACTCACTTGATGCTCCGCCATGGCTTCAAGCAGCGCGGACTGTACTTTCGCGGGTGCGCGATTCACTTCGTCGGCGAGCAATAAATTGTGAAAGATCGGCCCCGGTTGAAATTGAAAGCTGGCGTCTTGAGGTCTGTATATTTCGGTACCCGTGATATCACTGGGCAGTAAGTCCGGTGTGAACTGTATCCGATGAAACTCACCATGAACCGTTCGCGCGAGCTCTTTGATTGCTCTAGTCTTGGCAAGACCGGGTGCGCCTTCTACCAAAAGGTGACCACCACGCCCGCCCGAACTCCGCGGCTGGCTGGTCAAGACCGTCATCCATCGAAGCCTTCATCGCCGGCGGACCGAGCTGCGACGACAGCGCTGGGAGGACGAGGCCGCCGTCGCGGCCGACGTCACCTGCCCTCTCTGCGACCCCGAGGAGGAGTTCGCGCAGCGCGAGCGCGTCGATGTCGTCGAGGTCGCCCTCTCGACACTCTCGGAAGATCAGCAGGACGTGATCCGGCTGCGCTCGCGCGGGCTCGAGTACGACGAGATCGCGCGTGAGCTGGAGCTGCCGATCGGGAGGCGTTCCCCATACGGTTCCATTTGCACCCGACGCAATTGCTCCATGGCACGGTCACGGCGTTCAGCCGGGCTGACCCCTTGCATTTTCAGACTGAAGGCGACGTTATCGACACAGTTTAGATGCGGAAATAAAGCGTAATTTTGAAACATCATCGCCGTGCCACGCTTAGCCGGTGGTAGGCGACTAATATCGTGCTCGTTAATCCGCACTTGACCACTACTGACGTCGTCGTGTCCGGCGATCATACGCAGGGTCGTCGTCTTGCCGCAACCGGACGGACCCAGCAAGGCTTGCGATGTTCCAGGTCGGCCGCAAGCACTGGGAGATCTGGAAGAAGAACATGGAGAAGGCGATGGTCGAGAACCAGCGCAAGGACACGGACTACTGCGAGTACAAGGGCTCGTGGGATCCGATCGGTCCTTGGGGTCTCGACGGTGGCCGCGTCTACAGCACCGCGGTGCTGGCGCTCTGCCTGCAGGTCTTCTATCGCTACGACAAGGTCTTCGGCGCGAAGTAAGGCGCGTAGCTCGGCACGGCGCGTCGTCGGCGTCGCCCTCGCGTGGCAGACCACGCCACGGCTTTGGACGACACTTGACATTTAAAGTCAAAATTCTGTTGACGCTTGACTATGATGGGTCTGACAGTTTAGCCAAAGCTCTTTGTCAAGCAACAGCCAAAGAATTTAACCCGCCGACGTCTTCGAGAACTCTTCACTGTCTATTTATTCACAAATGATATAAAACTGGACTTCTAGCGGAAAATTACAACGTGTAGGAAACTGAAGGCAGAGCCGTTAACATACCTTTTTTCCAGTTCCAATTAAAATTTGTAGGAAGTACCTTTATTCGGTACTAAAAGTAGATACCATAGTTTTCGGTATAGGGGACGAAAAGAAAATTAACTGTTTTTATGGCACTTGGTATTTACCAAGTGGCATATAGCGATCACAATTTCTGTCCGTCCGTCTGTTTGTCGGTCCCAGTATCGCTAGTTCGGGCACTTCCAGATAAGCTAGGACGATGAAAGTTGGCAGGCGTATCAGGGACCAGACCAGACTAAAGTCGAAATAGTCTCTTCCCCGATTCGACCATCTGGGGGGGGGAGTGAGCAAAGGAGATAGTTGAGAAGAATTTTATTTGCCGATAAAACAAATGATTGGTGCCTTTTTAGAACAGAAATTTAGAAATCGATGGAATATTTCCAATCGCCAGCTGGGCGTCTGTTGTATTGTACTAAGTTTTCAGTAAAGCATAAGGAGCCACATTACATCACAAGTGGGGAGTTGAGGAGACAACACTCCATCTCCTGTCCAAGTTAATTTTGGTTGTTTCAAGTTGTAATGTCGCTATGTAAGTGAGCTTAAAACAAGTTGTTTGTTTATGAAGGTTTGTTTGTTTGTTTATATTTGTTACATTTATTGTTTGTTTATATTTGTTATAATTTTGTACATACGATTTTTAGCCGATGCCACAGCATCCAAGACGGGTGAAGAAGTACCAATACGAGTGTATAAGACACATTCTTTTAAAATGTTTCGTCATTGCTACTTTCGAATCATTTGATTGGCTAGTTTTAAGCTCCTTTGGAACTCTTTTCTGGTGACTAACATCAGGCAAACACCCGTTTTTAAAGGGGGCCCTAAAATGAAAAAAAAAAAGATCGGAAAGGGAAGTATAAAAAACTCCGTTTGATAATCTGAATAAAAAGTGCCCAGAGATAAAAAAAAAGTTAGAATATGGGTATCCTATTTTTGTGTACAGTTAATTATTAGTTCAATTTTTTTTAATAAGGGATATCATGTAGAAATATTCATAAAGCAGAACAAATCTCCTATGTATATAAACATAATAAAAAATACATATTGGACGTGCTGCATTTACATAACATTCTATGTCATATTTCTATTATTCTTAATTAGTTTCTCCTGACTTCTCATTAAAAAAAGAAAACAATTAAAAGCACTGTCTATGGTTTCTTATCTTTAATTTTTTTTATTTTTTTTTTCAATCAAGAAGATAGCCCTTAACCAACCACGGCCAGCTGCGCATCGGCGACACGCTGACCGAGGGCGAGGCGCTGAAGGTGACCGGCATTCCGTCCTTTGCCCCGGAACTGCTGCAGAGCGTGCGGGCGGGCGATCCGTTGAAGGCCAAGCACCTGGAAAAGGCGCTCTACCAGTTCGCCGAGGAAGGCGCGGCCAAGGTCTTCAAGCCGTCGATCGGCTCGGGCTACATCGTCGGCGTCGTCGGCGCGCTGCAGTTCGAGGTGCTGGGGGCGCGGATCGAGCAGGAGTATTCGCTGCCGGTGCGCTTCGAGGCCCGCTCAAAGAGGAAGGATACGACGATGCAGCCATCCTGCTGGAACAGGTCTACCCCCAACTAGCCATCAAGGGTGGTAAGGCCGGCCTGACCATCGCTACCGGGAAAAAAGTGAATGACGAGAAGGGTGATGAGGGCAGCGTAAAGCACAGCGATATCATCGTCGGTGTGGATTCAGCCATTGACCTGAATTTGTACAGGGAATGGTTAAGCGCGATTCAGACCGCCGCCTTGCTGGGTGATGGTGCCCTGTGGCAGATTGCCAACGGCTGTATTGGTCACGCCTGCACTGTCACGTAGCACAAGCACCCGCTCCGAAAACCTGGACTATGATAATGTGTCGCCACGGTCAAGTGATTCGGCTGACTTTGGCTCAGAGTGTTGTTGTTGCTCTGTCGATTTGTTCTCTGATTGTGATTTCGAGATGATCTACCCGGATATTTTCAAGTTCACGAAACAGCTGAAGAAATTGGTGAAAAAGAGGAGAGAAATACTGAATGATTGCAATATAACTGATAAAAAGAGATCAGAAGAACTTAATTGTCTTTTATTTGAAACTGACAATGGCGATGAATGCAAGCAGAAGCAATTGTATTAACCCAGTTTGTTCTAAAATACCCCGAGAGGGCTCATTCGAACGAATATTTTAGGTTTTACAGTGACAAAACAGCAACCCAGCTCATTAATAACAGAAACTCTAAAAAAACAGAATTTTGATACCAATAGTTACATAAAAAGAATTGAACTTTTATGCTGATTTCAAATATACAAGTTTCATCAAGTTTAGTGTTACACTTCTAAAGAATTTTTTTTTTTTGAAAATTACATAAAAAAACTAGTTTTTTTAACTGAAAGTAAGGAGCGACATTACTGTTAACTTACAAACGGTGATTAGATATCAATGAAATTTGATGTTTGGAAGGATATCATGTCTCTGAGCTCTTATTTTAAATCTCAACCGGAGCTGGTGACATTAGGGGGGATTTGAATGGGGGGAGCCTAAAATCTTGGAAAACGCTTAGAGTGGCGGGATCGGGATAAAACTTGGTAGAAAAAATAAGTACAAGTCCTAGATATGTGATTGAAATAACTAGAACAGATCTGCTCTCTCTGGAATAGTTGGGAAGGGAGGGCTTAGTCTGAGAAATCAGAAAAAATTCGGGGGGGGGTGTCAGGGGGAGAGGGTTACTGTAAGATGATTTTTCTATGGGGGAATCTTTCATGAGGATAGAAGAAATTCTATGAAGGACTTCCCATGAGTGGATTTCTCTGCATTATTAAAAAAAAAAATCTGAAATTAAATTTCTGATTGAGCTGAAAGTTTTTTTTTTCAGCTAGAAGAAAGGAGTAACATTAAAACGAATAGAAATTATTACGTATATGAGGGGATTTACTCCCACGTCAATACCTCACTCTTTACGCTAAAGTTCAAATTTTGTTCAAATTGTTTCACGTATGTTGGAAAAATGAAGATATTAGACTATTTTATGATTGCACATGGTAAAGAAAGTGCTTAAAGGGATACATAACTTATAAATTAGCTTACGTAAAGAACATATCTTGTCTTAAATTGGCCGAAGGTTTTCAACAATTTGAAAAGAAAATGCCTGAGAGGAGAATAACTAGTAAAAAAAAATGTTATAAATGCGTTTCAAAAAAGGAACAAAAACCTCCCAAATTTTATTTGATCGTCGCAGTTAGCCTAGACTTCCACGGAGGGGGGTATTGGTTAAACAGAATCCACCAATTCTTCTACCATCATGTTGCAGCAAGTCCTTGAGAACTAAGCTGTTATGTAAATTGCTTTTCTGTTGTTTTTAGCCGATTCACATCGTGTAATTTTCTACTCGGTAGAATTTTAGAAGTTGTTGGGATCAAGACTGTTGATTCTGGTATATGGAAATGGGGCACTTTTTTCTAAAACAAAACCTTTCACTAGAGTCAATGTACTGGTGTTGGCTTAGTAGATATGATGTATCTTTCACTATATCGTTTTCTTACTCTTTTGTATAGAACAGAATTTAGAACATAGAAAATGTTTTTTTCAATTAAAGTACAGAGCAAGATTACAACTTGAAAGAAATTGAAATTATTCTGTATATTATTAACAATAATCTGTGTAAATAGGTTTCCAATTTGTTCCCTACTTTCAGATTAAAAGCTCCTTTTTTTAATTTAGTTTCTGATTGTTTTCCAAATCATACCCAGGCCTAACCAAAATATAATTTGAGGTACTGGTCCCTTAAATCCCTGGTTAATTGCTTTTAAAATGTGTAAATCAATAATTGTACATTGATTAGTACCATCCTATGTTTAAATTATGGTTGCCAATAAGACACCTTATCCCCTAAGACACCTCAGCAATATTTCGCGAACGACTGGGAGTATCAAGTTGAAACTTTCAGGGCTACTATTACTACTTCTACTCTTACAAATTAACTAAATAAAAAGAGAGTATAAGTGTATCCGTGTTGTCAAAGAGCATAGATCAAATATTTTGGGAAAGATGTTACGTGTCGATGTTGTGGTCAGCATCAGATGATATAAGATAAAATAAAAAAATCATGTTTGTGACAGGATTAACAGTTGTTCAAAAAGTTACTTCAACATCTGCTAGTTAAACAAACATTTTTAATGATGCTTCAAGATAGAAGGAAAGATTCGTGGCCAAATCAGGTGAAGAATATATTAGACCGTGCAGGGCTATGTTATTGCTGGAATGAGGGAAAGGCGATATAAGGGATGGTAGGGAGTGTATCTAGGTTAGTTGCTGCTAGGCTAGGGTCTCGGGAAGTTCAAATTTGGCAAGCTGAGAAGTGCACCTCACCGTCCCTTGGTCTATATATGGAGGTCAAAGAGAACTGGGAAGAAAGAATTTACCTAAAAATGGGATTGGTTCAGGGGCCGCCTTTGCCCTCCGGCGGACGCTCTGGGCCCCGTGTCCGTCAGACGCCTTGGTAGAGGATTTCGTCATGCCGATGAAAGTCCTCGAACAAGGATTTCGCGTCCGGTTCGAACCCGACGCAATCGCCGAAGAAACGGCGGCCGAAAAGATTCATGACGAATTCGAACGCCGCCGTCGTATCGGTGCGGGGGCCTTGCAATCCTTCTTCCTCTTGCTCCCCATGCTGAACCCCTTCAAGGGATTTCCGGCCATTGCGTTCTTTTCTCACAAGGTACTGCGCTGGGCAAATTCTTCGTAGTCTCATATGCATCGAAAGCAGATAATACGTACACCAACTAGGAAAAGATATCGGTCCCCTCATCACAAAGATCACCAAGGCATATCAGTCAATTCTTTACTTACAATTCCCTCCCTTAGCTTAATACTTGGACCAGTTTACGTAACTTCTAGTACGTAACTTCAGATAGTCCTCTCCGACACAGACTGTAAAACTCTACTTTAACTTAGACCTAGGAGGTTCTGGCTCGATTACTAGTGAAAAACATGTTTTTTTTTTTTTGCCCCACGCAAGAGTTCTTTGAAGTTAACCGTGGTCATTTCATTTTAGTTAAATAAGGCGGTTTCATTTGTCTCACTTAATTTCCCATAATAAGAAGAAGAAAACGAATAAAGTAAAAATTATCGCAATAGCCACAATTAAAATTATTTGATTTAAAAATATTTTTATTAAATTATCTAGAATTAAAATTAAGAACCAAAATTATTAGAATTAAAATTACTTTTGTTAAATTATTTGAAGCCAGAAATAGTCTGATTTGGGGTCCAGACACTCTTTTTCATAAAAAGTAGAAACAATATATTCAAAATGAGAAAGGGCAGCTTATTGCAGGGGACTTGGTCTTGCACGAGGGAGATGCGATTTCCATTGATGGTAATACAGGAGATGTGTTTTTAGGTTCTTTAAAGACAGCACCTTCGGAAGTAACGCGAGTGCTCAGTGGCTTGCTGAAGCCAGAAAAGAGTGATGTCTTTCAGCTCTTTAATACCGTTATGGGTTGGGCCGACAAAACAAGACGGCTTAAAATACGCACCAATGTCGATACGCCCGATCAGGCTCAGCGAGCGGTTTCACTTGGAGCTGAGGGTATTGGGCTTGAGTTGAGACATTTTCGTTTTACTTTCAATGACTTGCTAGATGTAGGGCAAACCTTGAGTGTTTATGAGCCTCTGGTTTTACATCTGCTAAGATACTGTCCTATATGGTAATTAATAACCAAGTGCAGCTATTCGGTAAGCATTTCTCCCATCCAAATTCCAAATGGTTATAATTGCAAGAGATAGGCTGCTATCATCAACTTTGCTCTGGCAGAGGTTACACTGAATAGTTCCCTCAAAATACCTCCTAAGAAAATGGGGAAAATTGAAGACAGGTAAATAAAAAGAGTGGGGGGGTACTTTATAAAACGGCACAAAGCATTCAGAATAACGGTCCGGGGGGGGGAAAAGCGGATAGACTCTCCTCTGGATACAGTCATGATGCTGAACTAGATCGGTAGATCATATTGAGCTTCTAAAAAGAATCTTACATAATTTTAAGCTTACTTCCACAGCCCATATTCTAAGCTCGACCTGTGGGAAGAGGTAAGACGACAAGATTCAAAGTAGATGGGAACATCACGGGACCGAGTAAAGATTGAAACTCAAAGTCGAGTGAGTGGAGTGTGCTTTATGTCATAATGGGATACTTGCGAAGATGAACCAACGCTCCGATCGGGTTGGCTTTGGACAGTTTAAAGCTGCTGCGGTTTTCTGGTGAAAGCGACTCGGGCAGCACGAAAAAACCGTACAGACAATTGACCAGCGCCAATCCTGCCGCGACAAAAAACGGCAACCGTAAATGGAATCCGCCTAACACACCGCCCAGCGCCGGGCCGATGACGAATCCCAGTCCAAACATCATGCCAACCATACCAAAGTTTCTCGCGCGGTCCTCGGGAGTCGAAACATCGGCGATGTAAGCGTTGGAGTGGGAATGGTCTAATCTTGGTAATACGAGACCCAAAGTTCGAACTCAGCTGCAAAAACCCACTGCCGGGTCCAGATTTGGTTGACGAGGTTTTCAGAAAACTTCTTCATACTAGCCCGAACAAGAAGAAGAAAAAGATATTAGCCCTTGGCCCTGTATTGTCGGAGGTTGAATTGATCTCGGCTTGACAATACGGAATCCTAAGCTCGAACTCAACTGTGCAACCCTCTGCAAAGCTCGGAAGTTGATTCCATTGATGAGGTTTTCAATCAAAACAAGAAGAAGAAGTGGAAAGGAAGTCGTCTACGGCCAGGCCACCGTCACCACCGACCCCGGCGACGGCGAGCAGGTCGTCGCCATGCGCTTCCGCTTCGCCGACGAGGAGCCCATGGAAGCCGAGCGCCTCCTGGGATGCCTCCAGTCCATCGCGACCGACGAGCTCGGCCAAGCCCTCACCGACGACGACACCGACCGAGGCGAGCACCCCACCGTCAACGCCGAGGACGGCTACCAGGCCACCTACGTCTTCGACGGCTCCGGCCTCGGAATGCGCTACCCCTCCGCGACCATCTACGCGACGGTTAGATAATGGACCTTATGACTTTTTTGAATAACATGGCAATATCAAAATTTTTATCAGATTCAAGGATAGTTAAAATGGTGCCTAGGGGGTTGGTTGAGATGCACTAACCTTAATTCGTGAAAAAGGGCCCTAAAACTTTCGGTATCCAGTCGAATGAGCCCTCTTTGTCGTTTCTACGACCGTTCCATGCATACAGATCTGCCTGACAAAAAATAACTTATCGAAGCCATATTGCTCTTTACTTAGGCATTGCTATAGAGCTGTGGATGGTTATCTTGATAGACTCCTGGTGGCAATAGCGGCCGCGGAGGAGGTAGCTAAACCACTAAAATACTTTAATTTCTATTGTTTTGTATTTACTAAATGTTTCCTTTCTATTATGTTCAATAAATATTTTCTATTATTATTACTATAAATGGTTTCTCTATTAATTTCAATTACTGTAAATCTTTCTCTTTTAAGTAAATTTAAAAAACCAAATCAACAGGTAAAAAAGGTTACTTGATTGACAGATTTTTTCGAAATCTGGGTTTTATACTCTCTGAATATCAAATCTGAATCTCAAGAGATTACAATCTTGTTGGAGCTCAAAACTAATGACGGAAAATATTAAAAACCAAAGAAACAATTACAATCCAAAATATATATTTCCTCTGTAGAGAACAAAGCTCTAAGGGCTGGAAGACAACTAACGTCACGGAAGACAAGGAACGTCAGTATGATCGTTTTCGATGATTAAAATACAGTTAATACTTGAGCTACGCAAGAGGTTATTTTTTTTAATTTCGTCCTAAAAATTGAATTTGTTGCTAGCACTTGTTGGTAAATATTGCCAATAACGTTGAACGTTTTCTGTCCATGTGTCCTAAAAAGATGACTTAAAGATGATCTTTGAACAGCGACTTCAATTAAGAGGGTCTTTGCCCCCCCCCTAGATTTTGCAAAATACCTATTCGGGGAGCGTTTTCATTGAAAAATATTCTTTTTAGATATTTTCATTGAAAAAAAATAGAATTAACAATTTCCTCCCCCTACCTTCTCCAAAAAATCGTGCAATTCACTCCACTGTTTTGAATGGAAATGTCTTTGTTTAGCTCATAGAAGAAAATTACACCGTTGTGATTTACTTTTTTTTTGTTTCTTTTCGTTTCCATTTTCGTTCAATCGAGGAATGTCACCATAAATGCTGAAATATTCACTGTAACTATATCCGCGACTTCGAAAAATAAAATATAATAGTGCATGAAATCTACAGCTTTCGATTGATAAATCTTATACTCACTATTGATTTTGAATAATAGATTTTCTACTTTGCTCAAGAAAGTTTTTAATATGAGGCACGTAGAACGTATGTGGTAGATCAAGAGGATTAAAATTCAATATTCTTCGCTGTTTGAAAGATGCACAACCACACCTATACCGAAAAACATGACCCCAACAGTTCCCGGGTCCTTAATAAACCCTTTTTTTTTTTTTTATTTAGCAAAATTAACTAATTTTTGAAAATTTTGTGAGTCCTGATAAAAGATGTGTTTGTAAATAACATTAGGAGACTAAATCACTTAGATTGGGAATAAATAAAGTGAACGGTCAGACGTTAAGTAACTAGAAATAGATCAAGAAGATAGCTTTACTTATCTGGTTAGCATTACTAGTAAAGATACAGTGACGACGTAAAAAATACATCAGCAAAGCCGCGGAGTGTTTTTTTTCAATTGAAAAAGATTAGAAGAATACAAGTTTAGTCCTACTCATCAAAAGTTGCGAGCCTGAGAAAACTTGCCTTATTTTGGGAAAAGGGGTAAACACCCCCTAAAAGTGATATAATCTTGATGAGAATCACACCATCAGATTCAGCGTATCACAGAACCCTACTGTAGAGGCTTCAAGCTTCTTTCTGCAAAAATGTGGAATTTTGATTTTCTTTTTCCCCAGAAGAAATATCACGGATACGTGTTTATTTGTTTTTTTGTTGTTTTTTTTTTCCCAGGGGTGATCGTATCGACCCAGTGGTTCTAGAATGATGCTTAGAAGGCATTCAAGCCGGAGTGTATTACTATCTTACCAAGCCATTTGATCAAGATACCTTATTATCGTTAGTCGAAGCATGCCTACGCGATTACGAACTGCAAAATGAATTACGTGGCCAAGTTATCAATAAGCAGCGTATGCTGGGATTAATCAAATCATGTGAGATTAAATTTCGCACGGTCGAAGACGCAAATGATTTCGCAACGTATATTGCCCACTTATTTCCAGGTCCCGAAACTGTTGTAATTGGTTTACTGGAGCTCCAGATCAATGCCGTTGAACACGGGCACGATCGACCCCATGCCTGCCACAAACCTTGCCCGATAAGGCAGGCATTCCGGAAATTTGTAGGGTCCGAATGCTTCAAGTTCCGTCCGGAGCCAGTCGACCTGCTCGTCAAAATCGACGAAACGGGCCTCGCCCCACAGCCGTTGCTGTGAAACCTCATCCAGCCAGGGAAGAACATAGACAACCCGATAGCCAAGTGTTGCCAACCCGCAGGCGTGCCACAGCGAGATGAAGGACGGTCCGGTCATCCACGGCAGGGCGGCACTCGTCAGAACCGCAAAGTCATGCATAGGAAAAGAGCCTTTAATCACATTCTATACCATTTGCAATCATAAAATAGTCTAATATTTTTATTTTTTCAACGTACGTAGCGATTACCCCCGAAAACTAAAACTTTTGAAATAGGAAAAGAGCCTTTAATCACATTCTTTACCATTTGCAATCATAAAATAATCTAATATCTTCATTTTTTTCAACATACGTAGCTATTACCCTCGAGAACTAAAACTTTTGAAATAGGAAACGAGCCTTTAATCACATACTTTACCATGTGCAATCATAAAATAGTCTAATATCTGTGACCGCTGATCAGAGAAGCATGATGAAATATGTCTGCAAAAGAACTCCACAAGAAGTAAGATCTTAGTCCTAAGAATACGCTTTTAAGCGTTCTTTGTCAAAAGACGTAAGATCTTAGCACAATGATGAGCAAAAGAACAGCCTTAATTGTAGCTAACACCTTTTGCATGCAGCCCAGCTGTCAAGGACACAAGCAGAAAATTTTTCGTGGCGGGGAGGGGCCAGACGCCAAAATAGCAGTGGTGGCTGGGTGACCGTTTTGGTGGTTTAGGGCTCCAAACTACAACTACAGTGTTACAAAATAATATTTGCAACAATTTGAGAATTTACCAAATCTTGTAATCTAGTTGAGATCGTTTGTTGAAGGCTCAATAATTTTATCTGAAAAGTGTTTTAATTATTTCAGTTGGGATGTCCATGGGAGAAGTGCATGATTTTTTGTAAGTTTTGAATTTTATTTGTAACATCAGAGGAAAAAGCTAAATGAAAATACTCTTTTCAACAGAGGTATTGGAAGAAATAGTTGTACCCGAACCAGCAAAACAGATGGGACTTTGTAAAACGGAAGTGAGGTGCATAGTACACGACTGCGCCGCTTAAACACTCCCAATGGATAGTGTAATTTGCACTTTACTGAAAATAAAAGAAGTATTTTAATTTGAAATAAACAATTAATTTTTCTATAGATTTGCAAGGAATGAATTGTAAGAAAGAAAATAGCAACAAAAATAGCGGCTTAAAAAATTTATTATCACAAAAGCTGCTAAATCCTTGAATAACTTCTTGAAACGGCTGCCTCAGTACTATTTCTGGTAGCTTCTGTTCGTTTTAAGTTTGACTTTATAGTTCATTGTGTCAAGCAGTTCACTTTGTGTTGAGGGTTTGCATATGACGTCTGAAAAATGAAGAAGAAAAAGAAAACTGCAAAAAGAAAAAGGTAAAAAGCTTAAAAAAACTAAAAAGAAAAAAACAAATAAAAAGAAAAAACTGAAAAATAAAAAAAAGAAAAACCTAAAAAACCTAAAAAAAAATAAAAAAGGTAAAAAATTAAAAGGATAAAAAAGCTAAAAAAACTAAAAAAGCTAAAAAAAACTTAAAAAAAGAAAAAACTAAAAAAACTGGAAATTGCATATTTCGGTCATTCTACACTACACAATAATGCTGAGTGAATCTGTACAAGGCATATTGTCTCCAAGATACGCAGATACCCACAAAGGCACATATGGTCATCTTTTTATTATTGCTGGTTCACCTGGGAAATCCGGTGCTGCTACTCTGAGTGCTCTTGGAGCTGAGAGATGTGGGACAGGACTAGTAAGTGTCGGGGTACCTAAAAGCCTAAATCCAAATATGGAGCAAAAAACCACCGAAGCTATGACAGAGCCGCTTCCAGAGACTGATCTACAAACTCTTGGCAGTGTCTCTATCCCAAGAGTACGTGAAATTATAATGGCAAGGATAAAAATTACGTGTAATGTTCTATTTGACTTGAGAGGTTTGTCGAGACGGATCTTGTGTTTTTGGTGTATGGTAGGTAGCATAGAGAAAAACAAATTTTGTTGGACAAATGTTTGTTTTAACGAGGAAGGGAGATGACCAAATATTCAACTTTCATCCTCGTGGAACTGCTCATGGTTTTATACACGGACGAAATGCTTTATAGTACTTTTACCTAGAGGACGAACTGCGTTCGATGAAAAGAAATACAGTATTTTTTAATATCTTTCGGCAAAGCGACGTCTATGT
This sequence comes from Alatinidae sp. Z8VKAUB7J3, assembly GCA_010016025.2. NCBI lineage: Eukaryota > Metazoa > Cnidaria > Cubozoa > Carybdeida > Alatinidae > Alatinidae sp. Z8VKAUB7J3. The sequence goes on along the minus strand of JAAAKM020721499.1, from coordinate 100,990,727 downwards.
CTATTCTGGCCTGAATTAAAAGGTGACAGAAAGCATTGGTGGCAGAAAACTGCGGTGGCGTTTAAACACTGCTACCAAAACTTTAAGTTGTAAGGCAGAAATCAGTTAGAATGAAAAGAATTATACCATTCAGTCTCTATGAACATAAGATTCAGCGCAATTGCATTCTTGACCCCCCCCCCATACTAGTGGAGCTGGATATGCCATTGGCTTTGGGTTTATAAAAGGCTGGCTGATTTTACAAGTTTTCATAATTTTTGTGTTTATTTTTCACTAAAAGTTATCAGGCTTATGAAATTTCAACCCATTGCCAATGATATTTTGTAAGAGTTGGCGCATTTGAGTTTTATCAGCTTCAATGACCGGGAGATCCCCAACCTCAACTCTCGCCTGTTTTTCTTCGATGCGAACGGCAAAGTGCTCGGTTCGGCCCAGCACGAGTTCACCCCGCACTTTCCCGAGGCCGGTCAGGTCGAGCACGACGCGGAAGAGATCTGGCGGAACGTCTTGGCCGTCGCCCGCCAAGTACTCCGTCGAAACCCGGGCGCAGCTCCGGTCGGCGTCTCGATCACAAAAGGAGTGGTAATCTCCCCAAGAAAAAAGTCTATTCTGTTTTTGAATCTTGTCTAATCTGCTTGGTATACAGTTTCTACTTAAAACTTGCATTTAAGAAGCTAAATTAAACTTAAAGGTTTGATTTGTAAATAAATTTTAAAGTTTTCCGTTAGTTTTGCCCAGGAGCCCCAGTCAGCCCCTCCCCTATAAATATTTTCTAAGTGTCCTACTGTGCTTAACTAGAATTAAATAAAAAAAAACAATTGTTTTTAACTGAAAGTAAGGAGCGACATTAAAACTAAAAACGAGGGGAATGGGAGAAAAAGTACTCAAGAGAGGAACCTCAAGTATTCGGTTAGGTATTTTCGGCCACGGAGGTTTCAATGGTGCAAGCAATGTTGATGCTTCCAAGCCTGTTCACTCTGGAAATGAACAAATTTTCCATTTTGGCGCCATATATCACTGTACGATGGTGTTATCAACACTGTTGTCACTTTAAGAGAATTTGTCGGGGAAGCGATTTTTTTAGAACTAGGGGGTTGGCAAACCTATTATATTTTCTATTTTTCTATGCAAATACAAATGAGGGCATTTTTCTATTTCGGAATTAAGGTTTTTGTAGATGATGGTTGCAATCGTAGTCTATGATGATGATCAACTTAAGCCAGAATTGAATAAGACAGCTTTGTGAAGGGATTCGTTTAGGAAATTAGACATAAGAAACAAAATATGAAACTTGACAATTTTGGGATTAACCACAATCGAAAGTCTTACGTTTTCAAAAGGAAGGGTCTTTCATTGGAAAAGCAATAAAAACTGGTATTGTCCAACACATTTTTGAACATGATTTTGTCATCGTGGTCCTGAGAATAAGCAAATGGTCATCTCCAGTTTAAGACGGTCAGAATCGGGTGTACAATCTGCAGGAGGGCCAGGACAAATAGAAAAAATATTAGCTTCATGATTCATCGGTGATATAGGATGCATACTTCCAAAAACTTCTTTATCATCATTTGAGGGTGTATCTTCTGATTCTAAAGTAATTAGAGTACAAATTACATAAGACACATACAACAAAATGATGTTACACAACAAATCTGTTACTCCTACAACATTTAGAATTTCATACAATTTTACATTGATCACGATGGTGCCGGCCCCTTCCTGACTGGTGACGGAGTTGCCAGAGTCATGATGAGTATCTGCTGATGTAGCTGCGAAACAAGGTTTTGTGAGTAGGATGACCAAGAACCCTCGTGTTGCTGAAGCCAAGGTTTTGTGAATTGGATCACCAGGAACCAGAGTGCTGTTGACCAAGGTTTTGTGAGTTGGGTAACGAAGAACCAGAAATGCTGTGATGAGTTCAGAACAGTGAGTCGTCTGGGAACTCAGAAAAGCCAGTGATGATGATGGTTGCGTGCAGGCACTGCAGTGAGTCGAGTGCTTGTGTTGCTTCTTCTTGAGAAGAATTGGGAATGGGTGTACGAAAAAGCTAAAATGACATCGTTTGAATTCCAAAGAAACTTAGTGCAGAGAAAGATGTAGTATCATACTTGTGTCTTGGATATTTGGGCCCAGTCTGAGCTCTGTGGGGGGACACTGGATCTCTAAGTTTTGTCTTCTGGACAAATGCTAGAAATAGTTGTTGGATCACTTGTTGATTTTTGAATTAAAATCAAGTTACCATCAAGCCATGGCTAATTGAAAAAATATCCAAGAAAAATAGTCTGAGAAAAAAGGCAAAGCTGAATTAAATTGGTCGGCGCGCACGAGCTCGGTCCCGGTGATGAGCAGCAGGGTCTTGGAGGGGCGGCGGCTCACCGGAGCACCGGGTCCTGCGTCTGTCCGCCGACGGGGACGACGAGGCGGATGACGCGGCTGACGAGGGTGGCCGCCGAGACGTCGGCGGTCGTGATCCCGTCGCCCTGATAGACGCGCAGGGCGCGGGGCCCTGCGGTGGTGGTCAGGGTGTAGGGGAGCGGGGTCGCCGCGCCGGGCGCGAGGGCGACGGCGTTGGCGGAGCTGACGCTGCCGTCGGTCGGGTCGGCCAGGTAATCAAGGCCGACGAAATTTGGTAGGCGTATCAGGAACCGGACCAGATTAAATTTTAAATTGTCGTTTTCCCGATTTGATCCTTGGGGGGGGGGGGGGGAAAATCTGAAAAATTAGAAAAAAATGAGGGAGTTTTAACTTACGAACGAGTGATCAGATATTACTGAAATTTGATGTTTGGAAGGATATCGGGTCTCAGAGCTCTCATTTTAAATCCTGACTGGGTCCGGTAACATTGGGGGGAGTTGGGGGGAACCTAAAATCTTGGAAAAGGCTTAGAGTAGACCTGGTGTCCCCGGTGCCCCCGGGCCCCCTTTGTGTGTGTGTGTTTTTTTTTTTTTTGGTTTTTTGGGGGGGGGGGGGGGGGGGGGGTCATATTGCATTTTTTGAAAACCTTTACCCATTATAGCATTTTATAATGAACCCTATTTTACGGAAATGTGAGAGTTCTACCTACCCCACCATTTTCTTCTCTACCCCCCCCCCCCCCCCCCTCCAGCTAATTTTTTCAGGGAAAAAATACCCGCCTAGAGTTCAAGGAGGCTCTTTCGCGCAAAAAAACAAAGCGCGAAAACGGGACCGAAGTGGCGCTTGCCGGAACTTTCGTGATCTTCCTGTTCACCTACCTGAACCTGAACCGTTGGCACGATCATTTCAGCTATGGTGCTTTGGCCTGGATCCTCGGACTCTTGCTACTGGCGGCAGTCGCCGTGTTCGATCCGCCGATCGCTTCGGGCATCGCACGTCTTTCCTTCGGCCTGACGGCGATCTTCGGCATCGGGTTGATCGTCTACATGGGCATCCAGGGGTTCGATCGGGCCATAATGCTGGTGCCGAGCTGGATGCTGATTCTGGCCTGGCTGGCGTAATAAACATACATACCTAACTAATATACTTACGTAACAAACTTCTATATGTGTGTATTTTTATTGCGTATATGAGGGAGTTCACGTCCTCGTCAATACTTTCGTCTTTACACTATAGCTTGAATTTTGTCCCAAATCCTTAAGAACGACCCTTGAATCACAAAGGCCGCAGAATAAATAGTTGAAATTACTAAATATGCTTTAGCGTAAAGAGCAAGGTATTGTGGAGGAGTCGAACCCCCTTATATGCATAATATTTCATGTTCGTTTTAAGTTTAAATGCTGCTCACAATTGAATAAACTTGTTTTTTCTTTATTGCTTGAAGTTTCCAATTGCCTTTCTTGTCTTTTAGGTTTATTCTACTTCAAGCTGACTTCAATAGGATTTTCTGTTTATTTACGAAAAACATTGTGTTTTGATCCGACTCTGTTTTAAAGAGTTGCTAGCTTTGGCTGCATCTCAGACATATTATCGAAAAGTCATCCGTTGGAAATTTTTAACGAATTTTGGATGGAAGCATATCATACCATGAATAACATTAGGATTTTTGTGCGCTTTTGAATTTCTTGACTGAGGACCACTAATACTACCACGGCTATTATTACTACTACTACTACTTTTACTGCTACTACCACTACTAATACTGCTACTACAACAATGGCTTCTGTAGTGTCTGCTACCAAAGCTTAGGATATTAACGTGAAAATTTGCAGAAACGTCAGAGAGAAAGATGAACTAAATCAAAACATACTATGTGTATGCCAATTGTCAAAAGGGCGTATCAGCAGTGTCTTTGGACTGGTTTACCGTAACTAGCCTAACTGAAATTTCTAGGGCATCATGAGGGATGTTCAACTGACCAAAAGCCGAATGCCAAGGTAAGTGAAGCTGCTATCCCGATCATTCTTTTCGTTACCTAATGTCACCTTTTCATCTCCACTTATTCCTAGCATTAGTGACTTAGTCTTCTTAATATCAATTTTTAAAACTATTTTAGCACCCTGAACTCGCAAAACCTCTAAAAGTAGATTCACTTTGCTCACACTTTATGCTTAAATCATCAACACAATCTAAGTCCATGTGAGATTTTCCTCCCCATTTGATTCCGTGGTGTCCCATTACATATCCAGTGCTTCTTAAGACAACATACATAAAAATATGTCGTACCTAGAAATAAGGAACTTGAAAAAAAACAAACAAAGAAAAACAGACAAGTAATATATCCGAAATAAGTCTTATTTGCTTGTAAAAGGTCAATTCATGCTAGCCTCATTGTGAACTAACTAATCTGGCTCGCCCACAAACGTCGTGACAGTGGGTTAGGATTAAAATGCCCTTTCAATTTACATAAAGCGGATTGACATACATTTTTACTATGTTTTTTTTTACTTTGTTACCATACTTGACAAATTTACCTTCAGTAAAATTAAAAACAAACAACTATTTATCTAAAAATACTTTAGCGTAAAGAGTGAGGTATTAGGAGGTGAACCCCTCACATGCGTAATAATTTATGTTCGTCTTAAGTTTTAATGCTGCTCCTTATTTTCAGTTGAAAAAACTTTTATTTTTTCATTTTTTTAAATACTAAAAAATCATGCACCCCCTTCATGGAAATTTTCTTCCCCCATGACAAATTCATCCATGGATAAGTTTTCCCCACATAACCCCCTCTTCTCAACTCCTCCCCCCAAAAAAAATCCCACTGAAGACGTCTGTACACTTCCCAATAACCATTCAAACCTTCAAATTATTTATTGTATTTAGATGCTAATAATTTATGTGTTTGGACACCGTAAAAAAAATTTAACCGAAAATATACCAGAAAATTTACCCGAAAATTTACCCGACTATCTTCTGGTATTGATATACCAGATCAACTAAAAGAAAAATAACATCTCAGACTATTACCAACGATTAAAAGGTTACGTTCAATTAGAAATGAATAAGGATAACGTTGGAGCCCTTTACGAAGTTTATTTATCGATAAAAATTGGAGGTCCTCTCGTAAATCAGGGCGGACCCAAAACCAAATTTTCGCTCTTAGGTTAATAATTGAGAAGTGCTTGAGTCATCAAACATCTTTGGTCCTTAGTTTCCTATATTATGAGCATGTGTTCGATTCTGCTGATAGAAGATATTTAGCAAAGGTTTTATCCTAGTATGGTATACCAGACAAGTACATTAAAGTGATTACTGGTATATACAAGAATAACACTTCTGCCGTCAAAGTAGGGAATGAGGTCAGCAGCTGGTTTCACATTAATTAGGAGTTAAGCAGGGCTGTGTTTTATCGCCCTTTATATGGATCCTTTTTAAAATAGCCAATACGATTTGCCCATTTCCGAAAGACTCACCTTTTGGATCCCTTTACCGCCCCCTATAGATGCATCGTTGCATCTTAAGTTGATTACCGTGGAAGAGATAAGGGATACTATGTATGCCACAAATAATAGTTCGTCTGGTAGTGACTTGATGAGTTCAAAAATTCTGAAATATATTTTCCTATCTATATCTAGCGTTCTAACATCCATAACAAATGATTGTTTCCTACAAGGCAAGTTTCCAGATTGTTTAAATTATGCAAGAGTGACACCGGCTTATAAAGGACGGACCTCACGACTTAAGATGGGTAGAATGGTATTTAGTTCATCTTTTTGGTCGTCAATGTCAGCCTGTTCGACCTGTTCTGGCGATAAGAAGCCATAAATTGTGGCGGTTTCATCGTCACTTTCAAATGAAATCAGATGAAGATCGCAATGTTCGTCCCCGGCAAAGACCTTAACTTCGCCCTCGTGAAGATCGCCAGCGAGCACGCGCAAATAGGTGCCACGGGTGCCCACGGACACATATTCAAGAATTGGGCGATTGCGCAAAAGGTTCGCAGAGGGGCCAAATGCCCCAGGGCATAACTCACAACCCTTGCCCAGATGGCTGTAAGGGGACTGTTATTCTCAAAGACCGAATATCTGGCTCCTTCACCTACGGTGAACAAAATGGCTATCTAAAAATTTTGATTGGATGTGTATGGGGAAAAAGTGGGCTTAAGTGGGGATTCGTTGCCGTCAAATCTTTGTATTTTGTACCATCTTTGTAACTTTGTAACTTGTTTGTATCTTATAACAACTATTTTGTATTTTGCAAGCACTATTTTGTATTTTTATAAGGACTATCTTTGTTTTTGCAATAAGCTTAACCCAAAAAGACAATTAATTAAGTCCGACTGTCTCGACGTCACTGATACCACCTCCAATATCGATAATTCCAATAACCAGCTACGGAATAGGAATAGTTTAAACTTGGCTAATGAGAAAAATTAAATAAAGTTTTATCGAATATATGGAGCTAAATGTTATAATCAGAGCTTAACCCAAAAAGACAATTAATTAAGTCCGACTGTCTCGACACCACTGATACCACCTCCAATATCGATAATTCCTATAACCAGCTACGAAATAAGAATAGTTTAAACTTGGCTTGCAGTCGTTGTCGCAGGTTTGGGGTTTCTCGCAGCTCTCACCATCGTAGCCCGTGTTGCAGAAGCACTTTCCGAACTGGCAGACGCCGTTTCCGGTGCAATCGTTGGCGCAGGTGTCTGGTTTGTCGCAGCTCTCGCCGCTGAACCCGGGCGAGCAGAAGCACTTCCCGAACTGGCAGACGCCGTTTCCGGTGCAATCGTTGGCGCAGGTGTCTGGTTTGTCGCAGGTCTCCCCGCCGAATCCCGGGTCGCAGAAGCACTTCCCGAACTGACAGACGCCGCTGCCCATGAACCTCGAACTGGATTTCCTCCATCATTTTCCGGTCGTGTCCACTGTAATTTGACAGAATCACTTGTATGTCCGACACATTCTGGTGTACCCGGTGCATCAGGTGGTCTGAATGGCCACTTGGCCTTGATTAGTGAATCGGCTACTAACGGTTCGGAAAGACCATTTTCATTTTCCGCAATAACATGAAATTCATAATTCTTTCCTTCTTCTAAACCTTTTACATCACACGTTGTGCCCGTTACGGACGGTCCGGCTTTTGTCCATTTGTCACTGACAGGTTCACGTCGTTTCCCACCGCCCAGCAAAAAAACCCCCCCCCCCAAAAAAAAATCTCTCCGTGTAAAATCCTCCCCGCATGCAAACGAGTGGCCAAAGAAAAAGTAAAAACAAAAATAAGAAAAGAAGGGATTTTAGAACATTTTATCTGTATTCAAAAACATAGCTAGAATATGTGGTGAGAATTTCATGTAGATTTTTTTACGATTCATTTATTTTTTAGACTTTTTCGTGTTTTGTGGGGTTGACTTTTATAGCAGGGCAAGAAACCACATAAGCAGTGAAAATGTTCTAAAAAATAGGATAAAACTTGTTTTTCTTTATTTAATTTCTGAACATTTTTGAATTAATACAGGTCTCGGCAAATGCATAATTCAAACGAAATTTGCATATTAATTTTTTGTCCCTGAATGGCTTTCTCATAGTTTTGATCGGACGATCTAGAGAAAAAAGCGGTGTGGTAGGAGGCCTATTTGACCTCCAATTTTTTGGTTACTTAAAAAGGCAACTGCAACTTTTAATTTTTTTACGAACGTTTTTATTGGTAATAAATATACGTAACTTACGAATTAACTTCCGTAACGAACTTCCATCCGTCGTTCGTGGTTGGGGCGTGGCGCAGAAAGAGGCCAGCGCGCGCAGGAGCGTCTCGAGACGCCGTCGAGAGCCGTGTAGCCGAGGCAGGACCTTCTGCATCACTTGCAGGTCGAGGGCCTCGTGCAGCTCGAGGGTTCCGGCGGCGTGCACGAGCGCTCAAAAACGTGCCGCTTCGAACATCACGCGATGGCCGAACTCGAACCCATCGGGCGAGAGCAGCTCGTGCAACATCCGCAGATGAGCGAGCATCTCCGCGTTGAATGGCGCGGGGTTCTCAATGTGCCAAAGTTAAGGCGTAAGCCTTTAAAAAAAACTGAATTCTATCCCCCCTGTGTCATTCTGCTCCTATTCCTCAAGTATTTTTTCAACTATGTTTAACCTCGACTATTGTTAAAAATTGTCATTTGTTATCTTTAAGTATAAACATACCGTAGCAACATTCAGAAACTTTTGTTCTTTCCTCTGTTTTTTTTTTTTTTTTTTTTACACTGCTGTTTCTCATTTCTTCTCTCAATTTTCTCCCGGTGACTACTACCGATTTTAGGACTGGTTTTCAGGCCAAGACGGACAGGTAACTACAAAAAACATGACCCCCTCTAAAGCCCCTCAGAGAAAGGTCTTCAAGTTACAAAATTTGCCCATTGTTTTCGTATAGAATTTGTTATTGGAAAGTAAGCATACATTTTCGGATGGAGGGGAGGGTGAATTTCCTGCTGGGAGGATTTTCAACGGGGATAGTTTGTCATGGAGAGGGAAATTTCCGGCATAATTAATGTACAAATTTCTTTTTATTATTTTAGCCTACTTTCTCTTCGCCGGCTCAATATTAGAATTTGGAGATGTCAAGGGGAAATGTACAGGGGAAAGTTTAGGGGGGGGGGAGGGGAATGAACCTGGGGGGAAAAAAAAAGCACAAGTCATAGATCCGTGATTGACAAAACCAGAATGGATTCATTTTAATTGGGGGGGTTTGGGGGGGGGAGCGTTAATTCTGAAAATTAGAAAAAATGACCGGAGTAATCGAATCTTCATGAAATTTCATATTTAGAAGGACCTCGTAACTCAGATCACTTATTTTAAGTCTCAACCGAATCCAGCGTCATCGGGGGGGGGGGGGACCGGAAAGCTTAGAAAATACTTAAAGCGGGGAGGTGAGACAAGCTCGTGCATAAATATTTTTTAAAATACAGTATAACTAACTTACACGAAAGTTTTATCTGTCATCTTGTTAAGAAGAAGAACCTGAAAAAGAAAAATGCTGAGTTTTAGTTTTAGTTCTGTCTCAAAAGGGATCCCAAAAAAGAAAACTGTCAGATATTAGTATTAACCCAAAGCATAATTTATTTTCAGATATTTTACAAATTACTTACTTGAATATGAAATTCTTTCCTCCATGTTGACTCAAAAGAGAGCTTAAAAAAGAAAAATATCGGATACTAGTCATACATGTTATCGCTTAACCATTTCAAACAACTAAATTGGGTCTTCACTTCAATTTAAAGCTATTGGATTTCTACAATTATATTTCTCGATATTGCGTCTTTATTTAGATATTTAGGGAACTAATTATAAAGTCAAGCAGATTGACTCCTTCGATTTGCTGAGTATGAATGACTCTGATCCAGTGATGTCGGAAAACGTGCTAATCAAGTTCAAGGTCTCAGTACTACTCCCTCAGGTGCATACTCCGCTTTTTATGTAACTCATGAAATCCTTCTGTAGGATCGATAATTGGATAGCCACGCATGTCGAACTTTTTAAGGATATGGGCAAGGCTGTATCCCGGAGGAGGAGGGACAAAAACGATTGTTCGACTCGTAAAAACGTAACGAAAATGAATATAAACAAGTTTTTGATGCGTTTAAAAAAAAATGTATAAGAAACACTTTTTCCAACTCCCCCAAACAAATTCCTGGATACGAACCTGGGCGGGGGAAATGATAAAAACTACCTTAACCTGATAATTTGAATAAGAAGTTCCAAGCTATTCAAGGAAAACTAATTACCTCAGAGGGGATGGCCTATAGTTAAAAATACCTCATTTTTTTTAATTTTCAGAATTAACCCCTCCCCCCTAACTCCCCCAAAGAGAGCGGATCCGTTACGTTTATGTCAATCACATATTTAGGACTTGTGCTTATTTTTCCCACCAAATTTCTGTTTCGCCTCTCTTTAGGTTTCTAAGAATTATTATTGAGCCTTCTTGAAGAAAGGGACTTTCTTTACACCATTATGATTTACTGAGTATTTTAACAATGCAAAAAATAGCTGTCTCTAAACTTTGATTTGATGTTTGTTTTTTGGAAATGATGGGTATCCCAAGCGCTACTAGCAGGGACGTATCCAGGATTTTTTTGGGGAGGGGGGGGTAAAAGTATTTTTTTGGGGGCTAAGGGGTTTTTATCAAAAACTGTAAAAAAACGCACCAAGAATTGATTTATGTTCATTTTTGTAAGGTTTTTACGAGCCGGACAAACATTTTTTGGAGAGGAGAGGGGCTCAAACCCCCTGCCCCCCCCCCTCGATACGGCCCTGGTTACTGCCCCCTGCTATGGCACGGGGTCCCAGCACCGCATTTTGCATTCCCTCTAATGGTCTGTAGTGGTACCCGAGCTTCTCCAGTCCCCTTTTGACCGTATGGTTGACGATCTTGAGCATCCCGCCGCCATCCAATTGCTTGTACTTCACCAAGGCAATGTCAGGCTCGATCCCCGTGGTCTCACAGTCCATCAAGAAGCTGATCGTTCCCGTTGGAGCCAACACGGTTGCCTGAGCATTGCGGAAACCGTGCTTGCGGCCCGTCTCCAAGACTTCGTCCCAGAGCTCGCGAGCCGCGTCTTGCAAATACTGAGGACCTTGGCTGTCGATCTTTTCGACCGCGTCGCGATGCATCTGTGTCCTCTCAGACAAGGGATCCTGAATCCAGCGCACCAACGCACTCGGCCAGGACGGCTTATCATAATGTACCACAGATACAGTTTTTTGGGGGATGGAGGGTCGACAGCATAAAAGAAGACGAGTGTGAATAGTAAGTATAAATATAGGATAAGGAATTTTCTTTTTTTATTCAGTTGTTGTTACTCTTGTTTTTTTCTTCTTTTTTTTTATCCTTTTTATAAACATAGCCCATATGACTCCATTAAAAACTGGAATTGAAAGATTAAATAAAAACAAAGACAAAAAACCAGGAAGCAGCTACTATCAATTCAAAATGCAAAGAAACATCAAAATGTTTTTTTAGTACAAGCACAGATTGGACTCTTATTTGATTTTGTTAAAGCTTATACAATGAGCTATTAATTTTAGTGGTTGAATATTGATTTTATTTTTTGTACTTGGAACACTTGACAGGTATTAATTTTTAATAGCCAAATGCAGGGGCGGGGGAATTGTGGCCAGCCAGAGCATATTATCCAGGAAATATTATGTAACTTCCAGACGAACGTGATTCTACTCTATGTGGACTATCTTAGCCGGCGGGGCGGGGTGGACATCGAGAGCATCCTCGTCGGCTCCGAGCCGCTTCGCATCGACTGGACGAGCTCGACCCGCTGGCGGGCGAGCGTGCCGCTGGAATACGGCGAGAACGAGCTCGTCTTCACCGCGCTGGGAACACGGGGCGAGGTCCTGGGAAGTGACATCGTGAGGGTGCACTCCACGGCGGGCTGGCCTTCACCCGAGATCACGACCATCACGACTCCCGGAGCTCGGGCCGGCGAGGTGGTGACCGTCACCGGCGACGGCGTCAACGACGCACCGGCGCTACATGACCTCGTTAAAGTGCAAGATGGTACATGTGACAAGCCACTGAAAATGGTTGCTAAATGGTCAGCGAAAAATTACACCATGCGCACGTTGCCAAAATGCTGATGATCTATTAAAGCGACAGAAAAAAATATTAGTATTTATTATTGGCTGGGTAACGTAATAAATTATCATAGATTATCGTAGACAAAATATAGAATTATTGGGTTGCATTATTTTTTCGGTCATTATTTGTGATAGCCAAGCATTTTGAAAACTTTTACATCGTGTTTAAGTCATCCCTTAGACACCTAACCCTTACCCTAACCCTAACACTAACCCTAACCCTAACCTTAACCTTAACTCTAAGCCTAACGCTAACTCTAACCCTAACCCTAACCCTAACCATAACCCTAACCCAAACCCTAATCCTATTCTGAGTTCCTGGTGCTATGTTCCGGGTTTTAGGTTGAGGTAAGGGTGAGAGGGTGGGAGGCTGTAATTAAAAGTCGGAGGGCATAAATAAAAGTAAGAGGGCATAGTTAAAGGTGGGAGGGTATATTAAAAGTGGGTGGTCGAGAGCAAAAGTGGGAGGGTACAAAAACTTTCCCTGACTCGCCTATATTGCGCACTGGCACAGTAGATCCAGAAGGTAATGCAGATTCAGTAATTAAATCAATACAAGCTTTGTCTGGTATCTCAGATGAACAAATAGAGCGCTGGGAGAAAAATCAAAGAGCTATAAGATCTCTGATTTTAAACATAAGGTATTAGTTGTTGGCTCTGGTGCTGGCGGTGCAATGGACGCATACACGTTAACCAAGCTTGGTCACAAGGTGTTATTACTTGAAGCGGGCCGTAATTATGACCCGAAAACAGAAAGCCCGATGTTAAAGAGTCAAACTCTATTTTTGGGTTTTGGTAACTAATCAGTGGTTGGTTACTCATGAAGTAAACATGGTAAACAAATAAAATGTTAAATTTATGACAAGTCATATAACTGACTTACCAATAAAGTGAACATACCACTCAATGCTTTTTTTTATGGTCTTTATGAATATAATAATTGCTTCTACTACAAATTCAAATTTGAACACTTTCCAACCTAACCCAAACTAAACTAATCTTATTATAAATAATTTTAGCACTAAGAAATTTATTTTGTTGAAAACAGTACTGGGAGGGAGTTTGAAACACAAAATTTGGTTGTTTGTCAAATGTCAGAGAGGGAAATTGGAATTTTCAGTGGTTTTTTCCTTAGTCTTAGATGGAGGAACAGAATTTTTCCGAAGTTAAAAACATGCAAATAATACTTTTTTAAAATGTCAAACATGTGAATAAGATTTTTTACTTTCAAAAAAATTAAGATGTCCAAAAAAAATTTTTCGACAAGATTTTTAACAACTTTGTTGTCTTCGATATTTTATTTCCCTCAAGATTTGTTCCTTCGTGATTTTTTTTCTTCAAGATTCAATTACATAATAAAAATACAAGAATATTGAAATTGGCTGCGTAATTTTAGAAATTGTGTATAGAAGGGCAAATAGGCCCCCTACGTTTTTTCTCAAAATCGTCTCATCAAAACTTTGAGAAAGCCAATTAGCCAAAAAAAGTAAAAATCAATATGCAAATTTCGCTTTAATTATGTCGTTCTTTACTTTCAGTTAAAAAAACTTTTTTTTTATATTTAATCTATATAAATACATGGCTTACTCATTGCAAGTTCATACCCATTGATTTCTACATTCTAGCTAGAATTAAGGCCCCCTCCCACGCTCATTTTTCCCCCAGAGTCACCGGATTAAAACTTTGAGATAACCATTCTGTTCAGCTTAGTCAAAAACCTAACAACTATGTCTTTGGGGACGACCTCACCCCCCGTAGTCCCCGGGGGAGGGGCTGCAAGGTGCAAACTTTGACAATTGTTTACATACAGTAATGGTTATTATGAAGTGTACAGACTTTTTCAGGGGTATTTTTCGCGTTGGGTCCGGGTGTATCGGGGGGAGGGGGTTACTTGGGAGGATATTTCCATGGGGGAAATTATCATGCCGCATCAAGGTGCCGAGAGTCGCGATGCGCAGCGCCGTCTGGCGATCCGGGAGCAGAGTATCGCCTGGCTGGATGCGCTCGGCTGCGCCGAGGCCGCCGCGACCGAACGCGTGGAGCTGTTGGTGTTCTTGAACGCTGTCGAACCGGAGATCGAGTTCGATCGCGTCGCCGATCACGTGTCCAAGGCTGCCGACGTGTGCAAGGACGACGCGGTGATTCACCTCGGGCGCCAGGCGTTCCAGTACCTCGACCACGCGAAGCTGGACGCGCTCATCAACAGCGTTGCCACTCATGAACGACGCCTACGGTGCGTTCGTCACGGCACACACCACGAGCGGCGTGCTCCCCTCGCGCACCACCGTGTTCACCGGCCTGCCGCGGGAGGAGATGCTCGTCGAGATCGACGGCATCGCCATCATCGACTGACACCCGGAGCGCGGGGGGTGACGATACCATGGACCGTTGCCTCCCCGTTACCTCCCATCCCGTACCATTGATCCCCAGGACACGTTTGAGAACCGGGGGGTGAAGTTCGTGACCGATCTGATTTCTGCGCCGGGCGCAGCCGAGGCGCACGGCTGAATTCGGGTGATATACATTTTGTCTTGTCTACGGCTTAGAATTCTTTTTTTATCGCTTGTCTTCTTCCTTAGATTTTGCGTAGGAGATAATATTTGAATTTAGTATTTAGTTAAAGACAGTAAAACTAAGTAATTATACTAAAACATCCATTATAATCTTCTGTGTTTGACTTACCCTAGTAGACACAATTTATTTAAAAGCCATGTAACTTTATTTATTCGTAACCAAACTACCAACTGGTTAGAAAATTACTTATTTCTTCAATGTAATTTAAGCATCGAAAAATTAGAACGGTCAGCAACTATTTATTTAGGAATGTTGGACATGTCAACCCCTCTACATTTATGCGATATACCATTATGCCTTAAAACTACATGTCACTTTATACTAAATGAAAAGGCATTGTGTTTGTGGTTACCAATAAGGTACCTCAGCAGTATTTCGAGAACGATTGGGGGTATTAAGTTGAAACTTTTGGGCCTACTATTATAACTGCTTCTGATCTTACAATTTAAATAAATAAAAAGTGTGTAAGTCTCAAAGAACATCGATAAAATCTTTTAATGATATTCAGTTTGAAAGTGAACTTAAAGGTTTCCTAGAACATTTAAATACTTACGATAGAAACCTGCAATTCACTCAAGAGACCGAAGCAGATGGAAAAATACCTTTTCTAGATGTATTGATAATACGGTTTACAGAAAACCAACACATAATAATAGATACCTTCACTTCAAATCTAACCATCCTCCAAAGGTTAAAAGAGGCGTGGTAATATCTCTTGTGGATAGAGTACTTAATATCTGTCCAGTGCCGTATATTAAAAAAAAATTAAATTTTATTACAGACATACTTTTTGGCAACGGGTGAATTGATTGGATACCCTGAGAAAGTTCATTGCGACGTTCACACTCCATTGGCTCAAGGAAGTACGGGCGACGACAAGACTTTCGAATGGTTTACCAACAACGATAATCGCAAACAACTGGATCGGCAATGGTTGTGGCCTATTGGAGAATCCAGTCAAATACCGACTTTGAATAGGAATGCGGCTCCAAAACGCAGGTAGATGAGTTCCATGTATCCTCAACTGGAAATCACAAAACACTATTTTACGTTTGCCAGTACCCAGGGCGGTAAGTTTTCCGGTTGGGACCCTTATAAAGTGAGAAATGGTATCTTCAAAAGAATCGTCAATGTCAATTTTGGAAATGTGTAATTGGTTTTTTGAGATTACAAATTTGTAAAGTGCGTGATTCCCATAAAAATATTCGATAAGCGAAGTTTGTTCTTGAGCCAGTTTTTCCTGGAGTGCTTCTACCGAAAAGGAAGCTCTTATTTTATGCCTGTACTTATTAGAAAGATCCTTTTGAATTTTTTTGATCTCAGTGTGAATAGCACTTAACTGATTGTAGATATTTATTGTGCTTGTTGTAGCTTCCGGATTAAGTTCAACTTCTATTTTAGGAGATGATGTTCGCTTGTGGAGACGAGAACTACCGAATGGAACCTTAACAGATTTGTTTTTTGGTGGTGAAAAAGTAAGTTTTTGATTAGTTACGGTAGTATAATATCCTTATCAGGAAAGTCAGTTCTCCTAAATTATTTAGTAGACTATCAAGTATAAGAATAGGCTAACCAGGCTCAGTAACCGCTTTGCTATAATATAGAAAGAAAAGTAAATACCAAATTCACTTTACAATGTGGGAAATCCACTTGAATCAAACAGTTCGTGGTTCACATTTTCCACCATAAAAACTTTGTTTTTATTATATTTGCTTGTAAAGTCAATAATACTATTTTAATTCATATTATAAAATTCACGTGTTTCAATTTGCTTATTTGAAGCAATGTCATAGCAGTCAGCATCTTTAAAGTGATGTCGTAGAAGCAACACTCTTTTATTATACCAGCAATTGAAGCGTAGACTTCTTCCTCCCAAAAAAGTAGGTTCTTCCTCCCAAAACAATTTAAAACCACGACGATACCAGTCTTTTAAAAATAAACCGAAATCACGTTTAGGGTTTTCATGAACATGGTTATGCCATGGAACACTTGGAATATTGAAGTAAGTGGTCATCAAATTGCACCAAAGGTTTCACTTCCAGTACCGGAAGAAATTACCAGTGTCGGTTGTGTTAACAAACTACTTGATAATGTTTTATGGCAACATTTGTTTTGTTTGTATCACTTGGAAGATGCTAGTTAGACTGAAAACCGAACCGTGCCAACAAAAATAACGTACTTTCTCGAGAAAAAATACTCGAACAGCATGAGCGACAGAACCATGGAAAATTTTGAAACAAAGATCAAGAGCAAACAAAAAAAGAAAAAAAACTAAAAAAAGAAAAAGCAAACAAAAAAGAAAAAAACAAAAAGAAAAAAACTAAAAACAAAAGAAAAAACTAAAAAAAGGAGAAAAAACTTAAAAATAAAGAAGAAAAATAAAACTAAAAAAGAAAGAAATACACTAAAAATAAAAAAACGTAAAAACAAAAAACAAAATAAACTAAAAAAAGGAAAAGAAAACTGAAACAAATCTACATGACGTCATATTCAGTATGACGTAGGATCCGCTCTCTTTGAGGGACTTAGGGGGGGGGGTCCTCGCCGTCTCTGATGGCTACCAGGTGTGCGCGTGTGCTGCTGTTGTTGTTGTTGTCTGCTCCGCAATGCTCTCGTCATCACTGCTGGGCGATCTGTGCTCCGATCAAAGGACGACGTGGACAGCGGGGATCGGCTGACGTACACTGGCAGCGGCGGGAAGGACTTGACGGGCAATCTGCGGAACACGAAGGGTCACAGCAAGGACCAAGGCTGGACTGCGTAGGTGTCGCTCCATTCTGCATTCTGCGCCATCCATGCCGCAACGTTCATCGTGTGGTTGATGAACACCCCAACGAAAAGTTCATCATGCAGAAAATTGTCCCTTGGATAATTTCTCCTGCGGAAATCCTCCCAGACAATTCCCTCTCCCTAGGAATTCCTCTCCAGACAATTCTCCACATACAAAATTGAGTTATTTTAGAGAAGCAATAAAAATGAAAAGAATTCTGCACTTCAATTGTAAAAATTTTCCTCCGTGTGAAATTTCCCCTCGAAGATTCCCCCAGAAACTTCCCTCCTCATGGAAAATTCTCCTCGTAAAAATAATCCAAAAAACAAACAACATAAATATCTGTTTTCTAACAAAATAGAAATATAATCTGGAAACCCTTAAGTCAACTGCAGAAAACAAAAGAAAAATCCATAAAACTCTCAATTTTTTTTTTTTTTTTTGCCGGCCATAAAATCAATGAATTAAACGACTTTTTTTTTTTTTTTAAAAAAAAAACTCAAGAAAGTTTAGTTTTCAGTAAAACGCTAGTTTTTTTTTTAGATTCGACAAATAAAGGGAAATATCATGAGCCTAATACAGTTTTTCAAAAATGTGTTGCATATACCATGAAGCAGCAATTTCTTTTCATTTAAAGTTTCAAAGTCACCAGATCAAAATTCTGACCTGTTGACCTGTGTTTTAACCTGTGTTTACATATAGTAATGGTTACTGGGAAGTGTAGAGACGTTTTCAGGGGGATTTTTTTTGTTGGAGGGGAAGTTGAGGGGAGGGGTTACGTGGGAGGATCTTTCCATGGAGGAACTTGTCATGGGGGAAGAGACTTTCAATGGAGGGAGTGCAGGATTTGTTTAGCATTATTTAAAAAAAACAATGAAAAAATAAATATGAAAAGTTTTTCATAATCGTCCGATTAAAACTATGAAAAAGCCCCTCAGATTTCTCCAGGTACTCATTCAGAGCTGGGTTGACTCTGGTTGAGCTTATAGTGTCACGGCCCCCGTTCCGAACCAAATAATCAGGACACCCTAAATCGAACCCTTTTCCTTGTGGATAAAGCATCTCAAGGGTAGCGTACTAATCACTAGGCTAACGAATTTATAAAATATTAAATTTGTTCTCCTTCATGTGTGTCTTATTTAGAAGGGCTGCAACAGCACAGAAATTTTAAATAAATATTCATTGTTAAGCTCAGGCCTTTATGATTTGATAGACTCTTTGCGCGAACGAAGAACCAGAGGCCGTGATATCCGTGAAGCGAGGCGTGCGGCACGACGAGGATGCCCGACCCCTGAAGCGCCGAGGTGGGCGCGCCGAGGAATCTTGCCCAGTGTGCGTCGACCCGATGCGCTGCACCCATCGATCACCGTCCCGTACGCCCTCGCGAGAGAGCGGCTCTTCCGCGTCTCGCTGCCTCATCTACGACGAAAGGACGTGAGGATCGAGGCGGATGTATCCTACCCGGCCGTGGGGACCCCGTGTCCCCGGCCTTGCGATGGATTGGAGGCCATGTTTACTGGGGTTTTTTTCCAGGGGTGATCGTTTCGAACCAGTGGTCCTAGAATACCACAAGGGAACTCATTCAAATGGAAATTGAAAGTTCTAGTGCTTGTTTCAAGTAACAAAAAATTAGACGGCAACTAGGCCCCCTCCCACACTCAGTTTTTCCAAAGTAACCGGATCAAAATTTCGACATAGCCATTTTGTTCAGCATAACTGAGAGACAAAACTAATAACTATGTTTTTGGGGATGACTTAATCCCTCATGGTTCCAAGGGGAAGGGCTGCAAGCTATGAACTTATAATTTAAAGAAAACTAAAATTTCATTGTAGGAACTGAAGAGACGAGCTTTGGACAGGGTGAGGTGGAGGAGGAGCCTGTGCTGGTCTCAGGTTAGGCGTTACAATAATCTGTTAGTGGTAGTAATACAAGTAGTAATCATGAATATTCAGAGGCAATAGCTTGTAAAGGCATTAGTCTTTTTAAGAAATCCTTTAATAGCAACAAAAAACTATTGTATATTAACACTATTGTCTACACCTTCAAACTATTTGTCAAAAAATGGAAATCAGTTTTTATTATTATACCTTTGTTTCTTCCAATCTTAGGAAGTCTATCTCTTTGCTATTTGACCGCATAAAGTTTTTTTTTTAAGGTTCCTACCTCCTCCCTGCTTGGGAATTTAGAATCTTAGCGGAATGAAACTATTAAACCTTGGAAAAATGTTTTTAAGGTTCTTTCCTCCACCACGACAGCAGTGGCTTCACCCAATATTCTGCAAAATACCCTTTGGGGAGGGTCTTTTGAAAAATACATTTTTTTTTATTTTCATGGAGAAAATTGAAAAACGACAAATCCCCCCCCCCCCTCCGTCCCTGTACCTCAATGAGACTGGATCCGGTCGGGATTTAAAATAAGAGCTCTGACGCACGATATCCTTCTAAATATCAAATTTCATTAAGATCGATCACCCATACGTAAGTTAAAATTACCTCTTTTTTCTAATTTTTCCAAATTAACCGCCATCTAACTCCCCCCCCCCCCCTAGATGGTCAAATCAGTGAAAAGACTATTTCTAATTTAGTTTGGTCTGGTCCCTGATACGCTTACCAAATTTCTTCGTCCTAGCTTATCTGGAAGAGCCCAAACTAGCAAAACCAGGAACGACAGAACGGGGCCGGTAAATCGACAGCGATGAAAGCCGTGTTTGGCATGCTGAACATACGCCAAGGCAAGGTTGTGATGGATGGTGAAGAAATTACCAAACTCACACCACAGGCGCGTGTTCAGAAAGGTATGGGCTTTGTGCCCCAGACCAGCTACGTGTTTACGACCATGACCGTGGAAGAAAATCTCGAAATGGGTGCTTTCATCCGAATGGATGATATCGCTGAAACCATGGAGCAGGTTTTTGAACTGTTTCCGATACTGAAAGAAAAACGCCGACAGCCGGCGGGTGAAGGTATATTTTTTAATCCGACCAAACGTGATTTTGAAGGATTTCAGGCTAATTTTAAAAAATTATAATAATGTGGTTTTTAAATAACATTTTATAATTCAGACTAATCAATACAATAGTTACTATTCCTGAATCAGCTATAACTGACAATTTTTCCTCACTAGTCAGTTTTGTGCGTTTTAAAAACTACGGGACCCTGATTTGTTCTTTACTGGGTCGCAGCTACTGCTCCAGATGGAAATTAGCATTAATGATAATTGATTACTTATCATCATTTATGTTCAGAAACACGTAACAATTTCATAAATATGGTTTTGAAGCGGTCGAAAGCCTTTTACGCTTGGAGAAAAGGCAACACTGGGTGGCAGATTCTTTATTCTATTCAAAATAAGATTTAGAACTAATTTATATTTATAATCTACGTTCAAAGTACGGTGTCTACTATTCAATCAAGGGCCCTGGATAGCCCCTTTCTGAGGAAAAAGAGGGTTGGTAGCCTAGACAGAAGAGCTTAATTGCAATAGATACTGCAAATTCCGTGTTTTTTTCCGGGTTACTACCAAATTTGCTTAGAAAAATGACAAAAATCTGGCATGATTCACGAATGAAGAGGGTTGGTTGATAAGCCGTAGGTGCGGTTTCCATACTGCACCTACACTCCAGGATTTGTTAACCACTCACAAGTCATTTTGGACCATGTCAAAATCTGTACGGAAACATTGAAACCATCCTGGCTGGATCGCGTTTCACGCATCACGTTTTACGTAACACGTATCACATCTCACACATCCTGGCCACGTATCTTACTGGAATGGCCTTCGCTTCTCTACATCGATTCGATGAGAAGCTGACGTTGATCAGCGGCGATGGCCGCAAATTTCACTAGGAGAAAAATCAATAAACAGCTTTCACGAAGTAAAGAATCAACCTGCAACAAGTTTCATGAAAGAAACATTAGGGAGCAAGTTCCAAGAACAAAAATCAGGAGGCAATAAGTTTAATGAATAAAATCGATTCTACGAGAAGAAAAATTAATATACAAATTTCATGAATATAAAAATCAACATACAACAAGTTTTACAACAAAAATCAGTATACAACAAGTTCCATGAACAAAAATCAGCACATAACAAGTTCCATAAACAAAATCAGCTGCTGTTGGTGGTTGGAAAACCCATGGAAGTCGATGTCCCGACCGCCGTTACCTGGCCCTTTTGCTACCGCGACGGCCCGCACGCTGTCAAAGCTCGCCACCCCAAGGTACGTAGACCACACGAGGCCCGGGTCAATGGTGAGGGATTCGGTCCCGTCCCAGTCGGGCACTTCAAACCAATAGCGATCCCGGCCGACGAGGACATACCGGCAAGGCACGAGCACGCTGACGTCGTCGCCCCGCCACGTCTTCGGCAAGGCCTGCGTAATCGTACCCAGCGCCGTCTTAATGATCCGGGTATTACATATTATTAATTACTAATTATAATAAATATCATTAATTATTAATTAAATTGTATATTTTTACATTACTTATTGGACTTTATGGTCAAATGGATAAGGTTTTCAATACCCTCTGCGACCTTAGTGAAAAAAGCAAGTTATTGTGGTAATGCTCCACATATGATTGATATATATATCTATATACACGCACACAATAAAAACATCAAACTTTGGCTCTCGCGAGCTTTAGGAAAGATAGTTTCCTTCATCAAGCGCTGATCAGTTGAAGTCCTGGTCCTTAAATAAAGCTATCAAACATCTAGGTTATTATTATAATAGGTCCTATAGTTATTTAAATTCCCAATGTGCTGTTTCCAACTATCTAAATGAGTAATTATTAGTTTCAGTTGTGGATATATTTCTACCATTGTATGTCTGTGCGCTGTGTGAATGTGTCTTGTGAATTGCCCACCATTTAATAATAGAAAAAAGGTTTTTGAAAGAAAATGGCTAGCTCCAAGCTTTATTCTTGTACCAGATATAATTTAGGTTTTGAAGATATGGGACACATTTTAGCCGGGTGTCAGCAGCTTCTACTTTTATGGTTTGGGAGGGAGGGAGACCCCTCAACAGACGCAACTTAATGCCAATCCAACCCAGCTCTCATTGAGCCATCAGACAAACACAGAATTAGTTCTAAAAGAGAGTTGAGAAGGGGGTTGGAGGTGGGGTAAAATTCTAGTTTAGCTGCTTTTCACAATCTTGGAAAGGGGTAAGGTTAGGAAAATGAAACTTTCAGGGATGATTCAACAGGCTAAGGAATGTCCTTGGACAACAGAATTGTTTTCAGCTTCACAACTTTGCTCAATCTCAATTTATAAGGCTTTGTTCGACCGGGTATGGCATAAAGCCCTTCTTTATAAGTTACAGAGATGTGGTGTTTCTGGAAATCTGCTTATCCTTCTCCGCAGTTTTCTTTCAAATCGTAAGCAGCGAACAGTTTTGAACGACAAGTCTTCTAGTTGGGGAAATATTTCTGCAGGTGTTCCACAAGGCTCGATTTTGGGACCTTTATTGTTCCTTATATATATCAATGACTTGTCTGAGGACCTAAAATGTACTGTAAAATTATTTGCTGATGACACTTCTCTTTTCACCACAGTAAAATGAACCATGAATTTGAATTTTTATGATAGAAGCAATTATTATATTTATAAAGAACATAAAAAGAGACATCAAGTGGTACATTCAATTAATCAGTAGGCTAAGTCAATAATATGAACAGCAAAAAATTTACCAAAACTTGGATCTTTAAGCTTGAATAAAACAGTTGTCTATGTAGTGAATGAAAAACAATAGGACTAGCAGTAGTGTATCTTCATCCAAATCCTAGCAGGCAAATTTGGAGCCAATTTTCCCAAATCAAGTGAAACTGACAGTGAAAATTAAAATTCTATCTTAGTGACTAGAGGAAATTCTGGCATTAAACCCTTTTATTAGGATTGCTTAAAAATGATGTTAGTTATTTGTTAATAGATAAGTCTATCTATTATCCGTCCACGCGTCATCCCTAGATAATCATAGAACTAAGATAGTTATAGAACCTATAGTTTTCCAAGTGTTTTTTAAATGGCACAGGTAAACGACGGCAGGAAAGAGCAAGATATCGAGGAGGGGGCAACCTTTCATATATTTATATTAATATATTTATTCGTGTATTTATTCAACAAAGAGTGATAAAACTAAAAAAAAAACTTCTCTGATGTTGTCAAAACAAGAGGTCTACAGTGGTTCGGGTATACACTGTGCCAACCGAACTACTCTTTCATCAAACAGTGTTTTAAATGCCAAATCCTTGCCCACTGGAAGAAGAAGCCCGAAGGACAGAAAAAGACATGGTTATCGACAGTTTGGAACTGGCCTTGAGCCGTTGGGAAGTTTCAAGAAGCACATCCATCTCAGGAATATACAACGGATTCAGTTAATTGAGCCAGTTGCACTTGAAAGAGAACGATGAAGGAACGCTTGTGGGCAAATTCTGGATGCCCTACTTTCTAGAAATAAGCTGAAATCAGGATGCTAGAAAAAAAAACACGACAAAACCAAAGTGTTGCTCTTGCAAAACAACAAATACAGCTCCTTTTTAGAGACCAAAAAGATTGCAGGACAAATAGCCCCCTTCTCACTTCTATATATTCCAATAGTCTTCAGATCAAAAATTTTGAGATATTCAATTTGTTCAGCATAGTCAAAAGCTATAATAACTATGTCTTTGAGAATGACCTTACCACCCACATCCCCTGTGGGGAGGCATACAAGCTCTGGGCCTTGCCTGTTACAAAGAATTATGGAAGGGGGGCCGCCGAGACCGCATTATATTAAATACATAGCCAAAACTAACCTAACCAAACTCAAGTACCAACTAAATATTTAATTAAAATATAGCTACAGTGTAGTTTCCCATCGGGCTGAAGCTAATATTTTCCGGTATAAAAACCATGAAAACCGGTTATTGTCTCATGCTCGAGATACAAGATCTTGAGTGTGGTGGCTATAAGACAAAAGTACACTATATAGCTTATTTTTGTGTGGTTTATGAACAAGTGTAAGCTTCAACAGCTTCTAACTGGAAACACTGGTCAAAGTTTGTGACTTGCAGCCCCTCCCACGGGTACTGTGGGGGGGTGTAATCCCTAAGACATAGTTATTATGGTTTTCGGCTATGCTGCTTAAAATGGCTATCTCAGACTTTTGATCCGTTGACTTTGGGAAAAATTAGCTTGTAGCCCCTCCCACGGGGACTGTGGGGGAGTAAATCGTCCCCAAAGAAATAGTTATTAGGTTTTTCGACTATGTTGAATAAAATGGCTATATCGGAATTTTTATCCGGTGACTTTGGGAAAAATATGAGTGTGGGGAGCTCATATGGTAGGAGCTCTAACAAAATTCTAAGAATCAATATATTGAATTAAAAAGGAAAATAAGAGGCTTAATCCCGGTCAGGATTTAAAATAAAAGCTCTGAGTCACGATGTACTTCTAAATATCAAAATTCATTAAGATCCGATCACCCACTCGTAAGTTACAAATATTTATTTTTTTCTAATTTTTCCTCTCCCTCTAGCCCTCCAGATGGTCGAATCTGGGAAAACGACTTTATCAAGTCAAATTGTGCAGTTCCCTGACACTCCTACCAATTTTCATCGTCATATTCAGCGTTCTTTCTGTCTGGGACAGGTTGAATGAGGAATTCGACGGCATATTCCGGACGGCGGAGAGCGAAGCAGAGCCTATCCAGCCGACCAGTGAGGAGATGCACAACGGTTGGGATGCGGAATCCCTGACGGCCTACCATGCCGAGCGCTTGGCGGCACAAACGATAGAGATAGACCCGCACAGCACGCAGCGCCGATTGGATGCGCGTCCCGCAGAGCAGAACAACAGATACTCACCGTTTAGATGGAGATCGTAATGGATTGGTTAATCTATCTAGCCTATAGTTTTCAATAGCCTGACAGAACATCTTTGAGAGAGTGTTCTCAGTCTCAATGGCTGAGGGTGAAGACAGGCTTCAATAGATGCAAACAACTCTTAGAGAGCATAGGCGTTGGTATTCATCAGTAAGGTCAAACCATACAGATTCAACAGAGGCTGAATTTGCCTCAATACTCAGCTCACATATTGCATATGTATTTTTGATCAGAGCCAGAACACTGCGTTTGCATCCTGTACAAGAAAGGTTAGAAACGACTTGGTAACCAGGCATATTAATATGTGAATTTTCTAGCATTAAAGCTTAAAACGAACATAAATTATTCCGTATAAGAAAGGGGCTGTCCCCTCCTCAACGCCTTGCTCTTTGCATTAATGTTTTTATTGTTTTAAAAAGTGGAGTAGCGACAAAGAGTCAAACTATAGCGTAAAGAGCGAGGCGTTGAGGAGTGGACAGCCCCATTCATATACGGAATAATTTCAATTCGTTTTAAGTTTTATTGTCGTTCCTTACTTTCAGTTATAAAAACTTGTTTCTTTTTATTTAATAATATTAAAACTCGAAACGAACTAAAATTCCGTATGTCGGGGCACCTGGATTGCCCGGCATTATTTAGAAAATGTAGAAAGATGATGTTCATAGACTATCATTGACAAGTGAAACGGATTATCTCATTATTCCATACTTTTCTTACTCTTCTTATGAGCATTTTAACCGCTGCTTAAATGTTATAGTAAAACTAGTTATTCTTTCATTTTTTAAATATGTCTGGTACAAAATATAGTATTCTAGTTGCCAGTTTTAAATTCTATCGAGCATTAAGTTGAATATTCTGTAATTAAAATGTACAATTAGCATTTACAATTTTTCGTTACTGGGCGATGCGCGCATGTCGCGTGACGCGGACAAATTGGTGATTTCGTTGCCCGGTGATATTCTGTTTGTTGCCGGTAGCTCGGACATGACGCCCAAGGCACAGCAGGCACTGTTTGTATTGGGCGGGGTGTTGCGAAACATCGGTAATCGAATTGGTGTCCAGGGTCATACAGACCCGCGTCCGTTAAGTGGCCGGGGACAATATGCGTCCAACTGGGAATTGTCACTTGCCCGTGCTGGAGACGTCGCAAACGAATTAAAGCGATCCGGTTACACAGATTACATAAATCGAAATCACACGTACAGACACACAGATAGACAGACAAAAATATAAGTAGACAATTTTGTCCGCTTACTATACTTACTTGGCGATGGAACGCCATGTACAAAACAACTGAATACGGCGCTATGATCCAATTGGAACGGAATCCCTAGGAGCCACATCTAATGTAAGTCATTAGTAGGTTCGATCAAGCAAACGTTCTGCTAATTTGTAAGTCTAGCAGTCAAATTAAGTAAAATCTAGTAAAAAATATTAATGTATTTTTGTTTTTCTTTATTGTGGCTGCCTGTTGAAATAATCATCCGCGCCAGCGACCACGACCACCAGGAACGCCACCCCGGCAGCCCGCGCATCATCGAGCATGACCATGTGCAGATGGGCGAACTGGCCTTCATCATGGCGCACAAGGTCAATGGCGTCTCGGCGCTGCACAGCGAGCTGGTCAAGGAGACGGTGTTCGAGGATCTGCACAAGATCCACCCGACCCGGATCATCAATCAGACCAACGGCATCACCCCGCGGCGCTGGCTGTATACCTGCAACCAGCCCCTCTCCGATCTCATCACCCGCGAAATCGGCGACGGCTCGTCAAAGCCTTCATCGTTTTATCGGACGGCATCGAGGCCAGCGAAGAGCTGGCGTTCGAAATCGCACAGGTTTCAATTAATGGAGGTCTTTATTCTTTTTATATGCGGTTCAAAGAAAAAGCATAATCAATCGAATAATTTCTAAGTTTTCAGGGACACTCCTGCTGTTATAACGCTTGTTAATTGTTGTCACATCCGTCATATAAATCACACAAGAAGCAAATAATAGAAAAGAAAAGAAATAAATGACGCATGGTGTTTGACAAGCTCCACTTGTTACATTCCCCTTTAGGCTACATTGTTTGGCATTTGTTTATAAGAGACAACTTTTCATGAGAAATACGCATAATAAATAGGAGAGAAAGACGCTTTGAAAAAGCAAGGCAGGGGAAAAGTGAAAATTTTGCAAGAAAAATAGATAGATTTATCTGCAATGGAGCTCTAAAATAGCAGGAGAAACAAGGTTTTAATTGTTACCTTTTCTCGTCCCTATCTCTACGCTTAAGTTTGATCTGTTGCCTCCATTCTTTAAGAACGGCTCTTGAAACACAAGAGCCGTTGAATTTGAATGAGCAGTTTAGGCTTGTATTTCTCAGTAATATATTCCAGCAACACTTTGGAAGGTCTCGTTACCTGTGTCTTAAAGAAGGGAAAAACCCAAAGGGTTGTGAATCATATAGACCAATTACTATTTGTTCCACTATTGGTAAGCTTTTTGAAAAGTTGATCTTCCTAGAAATAAACACAAAGTAAAACCATGGAGACAACATGTTTGGATTTCGCGAAGGCTTGGGTGTGCAAAACGCACATGCAGCTTTTTTGGCCATTTTAGACCGCAACAGGATGATGAAAAAGAGCGTGAATGCGTGAACTGGTGCCAGCCTGCCGTGTAATCGATCGTTAGGTCACACATGGCACCGAACAGCGCGGAGAGCGCAGCCCACTCCCGGAGCTGCTCGGAGGGGACGTCGGGACGCCCCGCACAAAACTGCGAAACGTCGCGATACGTGTTGCGAACCGACCACAAGCAGCCCTGGGACCCGAGGAGGGTGTCATCCTTGCAGAATTCTCTTTTCGCAATGAGATCCGCGTGGTGGAGGCAGCCTCCCTCCAGGATCTGCAATAACTTCGTTCCGGCGCAGGCGCACTTCCTGTCGTCGTGGTGGTGGTGATGGTGGTGATGGTGGTGGTGGTAGTACCACAACAACAACAACTATCACTACACTTACTGCTGACGTGGCACCCGAAATCATACCGGGTTTACCACCCAGTAATCCCGTAATGGTAGCTAACCAGAATGTAGCCTGTAGTCCGCTTAACGGTGGAACACCAGCCACGAAACTGAATGCGATACTTTCCGGTACCTGCATAATAGCTACGGTAAATCCTGATATAATCTCATCGAATAATATTCGTGGATTGGCACGATAAAACGTGTACGTGTCAATGCCGCCTCGCCCCCGGCACGGTGATTGACCATCACGTGCATGAGGGCGGGAAGGAAGTCTTCGTGATCGAGGGCGAGATCTCCGACGAGAATGGCAGCTATCCGGCGGGCACCTGGTTCCGGCTTGCCGACGGCAAGGCCCACGCGCCGAGATCGGACGGCGGATGCCTGCTCTACGTCAAGACCGGCCACCTGCCGAAGCAGCAGGCGGCGTGAGCGCGATGGAGGTCATCTGCTACACCGACGTGAAGAGCCCCTACGCCTTTCTCGCCTTCGCCGAGACCTGCAGGCTGGTAACTAGGCCCCCTCCCGCGTCCCTTTTTCTCAAAATCATCTGATCAAAATTTTTTGTTTGCAATTTTGATTAGCACCTCTGAAAGGTCGAATAACTATGCCTTTGAAGAAATCATGACCACCAACAGCCCTTGGGGAAAGATTTTTAAGTTTATAAATTTACCTATTGTTTACATACAGTATTTTTTTTATTGAGAAGTATGCATACATTTTTCGCATGGGAGAGAAGTTTCTGAGGGGCAAATTTTTCAGGGGAAATTTTGTGCTGGGGGAATTTGTGAGAATCGCAAGGGAGATGTAATAAGAACGGAGATGTAAGAAGCAACATTTTTTGTATGAACGGAGATACTTCTTAAACACGATGAACACAGGCAAAGGAGGATGGGGAACACAATTATCTATTTTTCTTTCTCCACTCACAGTTTTGTGTGCCGGAATAAATCCTAGTATCACAATTCAATTACCCCTATTTAAACTTTGTGTTGAAATTATGAAGTTGTTGGCGGTTTGCACAGTATCACAATTCAATTACCCCTCTTTAAAGTTTGTGTTGAAATTATGAAGTTGCTGGCGGTTTGTGGAGGCGGTTTACGGTCCGAGTCATAATGTAGTCGATGGCACAATTAAATAGCTCTGGAGCAGCGGCACAGTCTTGATTTCAAAAGATGAGCTGTGTCTGCCATTGACTTGGACGCAGCTCTCAGTCCCTTCGTGGAGCGGCTCGAAAAGGTTGCTGTACTTCGCTTGTAGTCCCATTGTTTTCAGTATGAGCCAGAGCGATATTGCCGGTCGACAGAATCGAAAGCAGCCTTGAAATCCACAAAGGAAACATATGATTTTTGTTGAAATTCTCGAGTCTTTATATCACTAGAAGACAACCGTTCGCAAATTGTGGGTATTTTTCAAGCCGCACATTCTCACAAATTACTACCAACGTTGCGCTCTCGTTGTCAAGAATTTGTTTTAAAACCAACCGAACAAACTTGTTTTAAAAACGAATTATTCAACGAATTCGAACAGCGTTTTTTTACATTAATAAATGCAAACTCGGAGCAATACCATTTCGTGAATCTTTTTCCGATGCAATTATCAAATCTTGATTTTTGAATTTGATTTCAAAAATTATTAAAAAATTGACACAATCAGACCTAAACCGAACCCCCGACCCAGACAAAACCGAAATCCCCCGAAAGAACAAAAAAAAAAGGCGAGAAAAAAAAAAAAAAAAAAAAAAAAAAAAAAATCAATAACCAATTGCCCGATGGCAAACAAAAATGATGACAATTTGTCCGATGACAAGAAAAAAACAAAGACAATTTATCCGATGAATAATAACAGGAGTTGACGTTTACCCCCCAGAAAATATCCCCGGATTGTCCCCTCCCCCCCCCATCAGAACGATCAACCCCGCCAGGCGATCGCGCGAGAGTGACGCCGCGAACGCGGTGGAAGCACGGCGACAAAGATGATGAAAAGAAATGGGGTCCATTGCCACACGTCGGCGTGGATCAGGAGACCGAGGCTCATACGACCAGATGATTGAATGGCGAGGTTTTCCTCGATCAGTCCTATGCGGATCAGAATGTCGGAAAAGACGCGGGCATCGAGAAACGACAACTTGTAAATGAACGCTACCGCCGAGGGCATGAACAGCATCGGCACCAGGAAAACAATTCGCCACCCCTGCACCCAAGGATCGCGGTACGCAAAAAATGCAAGCGTTAGTGCAAGCACGCACCTCGGGGGCGAAGACCGCCAGCGGGTCATCGATCGTGGTGTAGCTGCCCGGGCGTTGGTGGTTGCCGACTTCGTCGGCCGGCCAACAAAAGTTGCGAAACCGAAGGTTTGCCCCCGCGTGACGCAACTGCAGCCGAGTCTCGAAGTTGCCGTACAAATTCATCCGCTCGCCGAGCGAATTGCCGACCGCAGCCAGCTTCAACCCCTCACGAATCTGAAGACGCGATGATTGGGCGGTGGCCCATTGCGACGTCGCCAATGACTGACAGACAACCAAAACCAAAAACAGTGCAGCTTAAAATTTCGTTTCACCCTTGCTGGATTTAAAGCTTTGACGCTTCTAGGCCCAAGTGTTTTTGTCGCTCCGTTTTTGCAAGATTTTCGGGGAAATCCCCAAAAACTTTGGGAATTGTGAAAGTCGAAGGGGCTTGTGGGCCTATGGGTAAATCCTGGTCTGTTTTCAATGCAATTTTCATTTTATTGTTAATATTGTAATATGAACAAAAGTAAATATTTGTAATATAATTCCTTTTAGTAAAGTGCCAAATACGGTCTTGTGCTTTTACCATTAGAGAAACGAGAATGGGGAGAAGAAACAAATATAAAAAATATCGGCCCTAAGGGGCAAATTTGGTATTTTCACAATTTTACATGACAATGGTATTTTTTTAAGCCCTCTAAAAGATACTAATATCGTTATTCTGGGTATATGAAAAATACAGTATTTAGTCAAATACTAAGTTTGTTTTTCTATATAGTGCGCTAGACTCAAATAACCAATAAAGATGCAGAAATAAATATTTATGGATTTACAGCTCATTTTCAATTAACATATAAAGTAAGCATTTTGGTCTAGCTGTTTTGAAGCGCACCCTGAATTCTTGTTTATTTGTCTTTCTTCCTCTTTGCATGCACAATTTTGCGGGGATCAAATTTTCTGGCAAGATTTTCCCTTGGAAAAGTTTGGTTAGTGTCTGCAAAGACGATGGAAGATGACAACTCCCTTCTTATTGCACATAAATATTTACGGCATTTATTTTATTTCGTCACTACTACTCTTCCCTCCTTAGAACCAATAATAAAGGCGTAGACTGAATGTATACGTGGGAACTAAGAAGAATTACAAGTCCTAAAACTTATTTAGTTCTCATTTGAAGGGTCTACCTCAAGACCGTAGTCGATCAACTTCGGGGCGCCGTCAGTCCGGGTGCGTCACTGTTGCTAGATGGGGGTGATACCTGGCAGGGGTCTGGCACGGCCCTTTGGACTCGTGGGCGTGACATGGTGGAAGCCTGCAACCGACTTGGTGTCGATGCCATGACCGGTCATTGGGAATTCACCTATCGCGAATCGGAGATATTGGAAAATTGTGAGCTATTTGAGGGCGATTTTGTTGCACAGAACATAGTCGCCACAGAAGATGCTCTGTTTGAAGGTGTGCCGGTATTTGACAACACGAGAAAACACCCGATAAGAGGAATGTGGACAGATGTGAGGGCCACCCCGACAAATCTATCCCTCTGTCCATTCAAGGAATTGGTAGATCACGTTGTTTCGATAATCACGTCGATCCCATTCTAGCCCGTCGAAACGCAAATACTGCTGAAGGGTACCACGTGAAGAATCTAGCCGAAATGTCCGTGCTCGCTCAGTTTCGGCTCGTAGCAGCATGAATTCCACGTTTGTCCATGAATTCAAGTCATTGAGCTTGAGCAACAGAGAATCAATTATGACCAAATAGTCACAATCACGGCGGGAATGTGCCAGGCTCATTGCCTAGCATTCTACGTACACCCAGTGCCGGTTTCTTCAATTTGGAGAGCCTGCAATCATTACGGGCGGAAAGTGTTCACGAGGCTGATGTTGAACAAGCCAGCACTCAACAACAAGCACGCGCAGACATCAGAGTTGAGCAATTTAGAAGAGCAGAGGAACATGCCAGGGCAAATGAATGGCGTGCAAGAGAGCTTGTAAGGCTGAGGCTGAGGCATATGCAAGACGCCGGGGAGAGAGATGGTTCTACCATTACAGGACGACTGATTGGCGATGGCGGCTAACAAACGATCTCGAGTGGCGCAGACAGGAAGGTCGTTATCATCTTCGCCGCAAATATACTGAAAGGATGTATGGGCGCAAATCCGAGCATTCGCCCATGTGATTGATGAATTTTCAAATAAAAAAACAACAAAAATAAGTAATAAAAAAAGCGCGTGATTGTTTTTTGTTTTGTTCAACGAAACGAAAGGATTGCGAAAATGGCCGAAGAAAGATTCCATATTACAGCATTCCCATGGACATGGTCGCCGATTAATGACGCTCCACAATGCAAATGAATATCATATTTGGGTTCATGACGTAATTCTGTCTGCAGAGGTAAGTTTATTTCTTAGTTACCTGAACAGTCTGTTAATATAGACATTAGCCTACCCATGTGAAGAGTATTATGGGTACAATATATTGTTTATTTATTTAATTTTTTCAGACTGGGGCTTTTCATATATAAGGATTGTCGCAGAAACTTAAAAACGGGTTCAGTAAATTCGAAATTGAAAGCCCTTTTTGATAGTCGAGTTATTAGAGAGCAACCAGTCCCCCCTTCCAAGCCCTTCATGTCTCTTAGAAAAATTCTGAACAAAAGGTGAAACGACACTGAACAGAGGGGATGAAACTCAAAATAGGGAGCCTCCAATTACCCAACCGACAAGATAGGAACGAGGGCACACAGCCCAGTCCAATTATCTTGAGGCCGGCAAGCAAAAAACAGAGTACTTGAAGAACAGCTTTATCAGATGTTGCCTGTGGCGTCTGTCAACAAATCAACGCTCTGTTAAGCAGTGTCCGACTCTAGATACCGAATAAAAGCCTTCATTTGGTCGAGTTGGGCTGCTTTTGTGCGTGCTCGATTTTCTTTTAAATGAATACGTACATGAATCAGCCATTGTTCACTTGATTTCGATGAAGTATGTGCTTGATGTCAACACAGTGAAAAATAAAAGAACTTGTTTACGACTTTTTGTAGGCGTTCGGTATTGAGGCGAAAAGATTTCTCCGTGCAAGGGAACGAGTGGAATTAATAGAATATCTTCTGCCTTCTTCTTCGTCGACGACAACAGTAAGAACTGTACGTATGTATTATCCTAGATATTTATGTCTTGTTCGCCTTCGCCTTTTCTTTTTTGCTATTTCCTTCTACCATATTAGCTCTTGGCTCTTCCAGCCTCGTCCCAAGTGCCGTATGAGCTCTTAGCTCTTGTTCAAATAATGCTAGAAAATCCACCCTTTCTCTCCCTGACAAATCTACCTAAGAAAAATTTTCCTTTAAAGTTTCTCCCGCGTAAGATCGCCCTTCTCCCAGACAATACCATACCTGCCGAGAATTCCTCATAAAAAAATTCTTGCAGTAATTCCGCCTGGAAAATTGTTTTTAACCTACTTTGATTTGAAAAAGACTTGTATTTCATTTAGTTTTAATGGTTTTCAATAAGAGCTTCGGGTGTTACGAATTGTTTATGCTCAAATTCTACTATAAAACTGGAATTATACTTGAAGGCCATCTATTCTTCAATACCACAGCCTATATAACCACCAGTTGCGCGGAATCGAATCTTGCCCATAGAAGGACTTCAACGCGCATCTTTAGACTAGGCATTAGCCTCCGGCGCTCCCACAGCCAATCAGTGCGGAAAGATCTTGGCTCTATTCCTATGTCGCGACAATAGCTATGTGTTGCTTTCGAAAAATGCTGGCGCAATTGTTGTCTATATAGGCAGTGAAAGGTGAAGGGCCATGAAACGAAGATCAGCGCTGTTGGCTAGGATTGTTAAGTCCAGGGCTGTTTTTTAACTTATTGTAGGTCAGCTGCTGCCTCTTTATGCGCACACTCATGTTGTCAAGCCATCGAGTCTTAGAGTTCTACTCCCCTCTTCTTGACTGAAAACACGTTTTTTACGCTGTATGTTCTGGCTTTTTGATATTTTCTTATAGAAATTGGTGAAGCCACTCTATCTATCCTACAACCTACATTTTTTGTCAAGATAAGTTTATTCTCCGTGTTAAATTTCAGGGGGGAATTAAAAATATGATGTATCAGACTCAGCAAAAGCATTTCTTACTCTAAGCCCTTTCGGAATTAGAGCTATTCACATTTAAGCAGCGAGGTAAACCATAAGACATTTTGTGGTACTAGGCTATCGAAACAGCGTATCAGCGTATCACCATCATCTCTGGAATGGCTTGGTGTACAACGTTGAAAATTCAACTTTCAAAGGGGGCAAAGTAGACCTAAAATTTCGGCACTTGGGGAAAGGGCAGAGGAGTGGTTAAAATAGTATTTTCATCGGTCGACCCAAATGTTACTATGCATTCATTCAGTTTTGGGCTTATTATTTAAAGTTTTATTTTCCTTTTGTCAACAATAGATGCGTATCAGGGAATTGGTTACTTCCTAATAAAATCATTCCCTTGTTAATATTAAAATGGTTTTTCACCCGTACGTGACTTCTAATATTTAGTGTTAGGCTAGGATGCTCTCACGTAGTTGGGGCTTATTATTTGAGTTATTTTTTTTTTAAATATGCTTTTTTTTCACGTCCAATGTTGTTTGTTGTGCTATCTACATTGATCGGTGGCACGCTATCTTAAACGGTTCTCTTACCTAGATTAAAAGTAGCCATTCAGAGTAAGAGTAGAGACCACGGCAATAGGGGTACCTCCTTCGCAGGGGGTGGGGATTTATCGTCTTACTTGAAAACTCAGCTTTACATAATTTTGAAGAATTACCCTAAGAGGGAATGCGTCATGTGAGGTACAGCCTGAACTTGACCCCTAGCCCTATATCTCCCCCCAAAAAGAAGAGAATATTGCTATCTTCAGCCGAAAGGTTGATTTTCAATTATTTTGTACCAACTGATTTCTGACAGCATGAACTATTTCGTAGAGTTCTGACTACCTTCAAACGATGCTGGTCCTAAGGAATCATCGGAAACAATCTCTCCAGGAGAAGTTGCTCTCTCAATAAGTTGATCAAAGTCAATCCGTTGTTCGCCACCGCCGCCGCTGGCAGAAGGCCCCACAGCCCCGTGGTCGAAATTCCAGTCCATATGTCTTGTACGCTGTGTCTGCTTGTGAATTTTTTGTAGACGAATGAATCATGGAGTTTGTCTTTCTTCTTCTTCTGTTTTATCACCCTAAAGCATGAAAACTGAGACGACTACACCGAGATGTTTCAATGCTGCTCCTTATTTTCAGTTGAAAAAACTTTTTCATATTTGTTTTTTCATTGCTCTTTGACAAAACGCTTAAAAATCCTGCGCCCCCTTCATGGAGATGCTCTTCCCCATGACAAATTCCTCCTTGGAAAGTTCTCCCCGCATAACACCCTCCCCTCAATCCATCCCCCCAAACAAAAAATCCTCCTGAAAGTGTCTGTAGCCTACACTTCCCAATAACCATTACTATGTGTAAACACTGGTCAAAGTTTGTAACTTGCATCCCCCCTGGTGATTGTGGGGGGGCAATAAGAAACCTATAAGATTAAATAAAGTTTTTGGATGCAGTAAAACAAAAGGCGTTACACTAGATGAAGATAATTTTAAACAAAAAAACATGTTTAAGATGTTTTACTGTTTAACGGCCAGTTGTTTTTACAACGAAGTCCTTTTTCTCGCATCAAAGATGCTAAAACGAAAAATTGATATCAAAGCTACAGCAAATATTGCTACTGGCAACTAATCACGGCAGAGGGTCCCCTGAAGCCAACACAATTCGCACCCTTCTTCATCGCCCCAATCTGTTCAGAGCTTATCTGCACGGCGAACATCGGTGATCCTGTGTGTGCCGCAGCGTAGCTGCGCGTCGCAACGTCAGCGATTTCGATGTCGCGCGAGGCAAAGAAGTTGGCGAGGTGATAGACGATGCCCTGGTGGTCAAGGCTGACGATATCGACGGCGTAGGGCATTCGGTCGCCGGCCGGTCGTTTGGCGTTGGTCTGTCGGATTGAAACATTGAGATTGCCATTCTTGCCAAGCTTTTCGAGCTTCTTTTCAAGCTTCGACAGCGTCGCCCAGTTGCCGGACACGAGCAGCAGCATCGCAGACAAAAAACAAAAATATACACTCTCTCTATCACCAGGTAATAATATAAAAAAATGAATTTAGAATTATTAGATCCATTCCAACGTCAAATACCTGATCGTGTCGATGCGACGTTAGAATTACCCACAACATTACATTTTAAACAACAACAACAACCATCTAGCCTTGCTGGTGCTATTCCTATTGCGAGTCCTTCTTCTTATGAGGGTGGTGGAGGTGACACAACTGCAGCTATCACAACGGCAACAACAACAACAAAAGAAAAGAAATCATCCAAAAAGAAAGACAATTCAGTTTCACCTTCGAAACCCCAGCCGGTCCCAATATATTGCAGATCTTCAGTTTGTTGACAAGGATACACTATGTTTTGTCATGTACCCTCTCACCTTGCCTAAGTTAAAATCTGAGCTCCTCCTAACTCCATCCTAAGATTCCCTGAAATTTTCAACTTAATGCCCTTAGCCGTTTCTGAGACATTGTAGATAAACCATTCTGACGACCTGGATGGACACAAGCGTCTCTTGATTTTAGCCCAAAATTCCCCTCAATGTTCCCTGAAAGTTTAAAGTTCCTCAGATAATGGCGGCCTGCAGCGCGCAGATCGGATCGATTTCACTGACGATGACCCTGGCTCCCTGTCCACGGAGGGCTTCTGCCGCCCCCTTGCCGACGTCGCCGTACCCGCAGACGAAGGCCACCTTGCCGCCGATGAGCACGTCGGTCGCGCGGTTGAGCCCATCGGGGAGGGAGTGGCGGATTCCGTACTTGTTGTCGAACTTGCTCTTGGTCACCGAGTCGTTGACGTTGATCGCCGGGAACAGCAGGTCTTCGGAGGCGGCGAGCTCGTAGAGACGATGCACGCCCGTCGTATATAAAATTCATCAAGTTTAATATCAATCATCAAAAATTACGAGCTGTCCCATTTTTCGAAAAAGGAGGGAAACACCCCCAAAACAACAAATGATCTTCACGAAAATTACACCGTCAGATTCAGCATATCCGCGAACCTCAATAGAGATGTTTCAAGCTCCTATACACAAAAATGTGGAATTTTGGATTTTTGCCAGAAGAAACATAACGGATGCGTGTTTATTTAATTTTTTTCCAGGGATGACCATATCAGTCCAGTGATCCTAGAGGATCAGGAGAAGCCTCATTTAGTGGACCCCTGAAGGCTTTTCACTGGCCCTCACAGGTTTTTAAGAAAAACACTCTCTAATAGGTAAGAAGCAAGCCCTATTACTTAAGAACCAACTAAATCATGATTTGGCGGTCCCGTGAAGGTTTTTCAAACACTCGAAGAAACTGTGACAGAAGAGCCAAAGAAATCCTGATCTGGCGGGTCCCTGAAGGTTTTTTAAAGATTCAAAGAAACTATTAGGTAACAACCAAGGTAAACAAACCCTATTATGTAAGAGATACCTGCATCTTTTCGAAAAAATTCCCCATATTTCTGAAAGCCCGGATGGCTCGCAAAAACTGATCCTGACATCTGGCAATCAGTACGAAGGCAAATTAGGACTACGCGACTATCGGGTAGTTGAGTTTGAAGAGTATCAGGTACAGATCGCATTAGGCGAAGAGCAAGCAGTTCAAAAACGACGCAAACTCAGTGCCTTCCCCACTGAAGCCTTAATGGAAGAAGAAAGCCTGGCGGCCATTGCCGAGTTTCAGTGGCGCATCGCCATTCCGCTGTCCATCCCGTTTTTAGTGATCATCGCCGTACCGCTCAGCTCAGTAGCAGATCCGTCCCGGTTATGTCAATAACGTATCTAGGGCTTCTGCTTGTTTTTCCCACCAGCTTTCATCCCGATCCCTCCACTTTAAGCGTTTTCCAAGGTTTTAGGCTCCCATCTCCAACTCCCCCCAATTATTCCAGATCTGGTCAGGATTTATCATAAGAACTCTGAAACACGATATCCTTCCAGACATCAAATTTCATTAAGATCCCATCCCCCGTTCGTAAGTTAAAAATAGTTCATTTTTTCTATTTTTTTCGAATTAACCGGCCCCCAATCCCCCTCCCCAGCAGCCCTGGCTAGAATTATAGCCCTCCTTCAGCTCGGCGGGCTGGGATTTTCAGCCCTGGTGAACGTGCTGAGATTTGTCATGTAATCGCAATTTTTTACAGCCCGGGTTGAGAATTAAGTTTTCGCACGCGAATTTGGAGTACAGTTCGCGCCAAAACAGCTCACCACGAAGTTTGTCGAAAATGGCGGAGGCTAATGAAAGCAGCAAAGAAGGCATCTAGTGGACAACTGTAGATAAAATTGCGCATCTCATTCAATCTTTAGCCAATTTCATGTTATTTCTATAAGCGATGAGTCTACTTACCGATTTGTCTTAGATGATAGTCTTACGAAGATCAAAGTTCCCAATGAACTTCTCATTCGGAAATCAGTCCTACCGGTGAGTGGAAAACAAATTCTATTGAACATTTATTGTGCAGAAATCACTCATACACGGCGTTGTGCTGAATTTTCGGCAGTTCCTTCTCGTAAGGACCTAGTTAGCACTGAAATTCCTAAATCGTCTGAAAATAGTGCACTATCTGTAGCGTATAATAGGTCCAAATTCTGGCATAACCTTTGGAGTGAGTCTGGCTGACCTAAAGGAGATCTTTATTCAGAGACCATTTTATTGCATCCTTTCATTGCAAAATAAGCCACTTGCAAACAGAAAACAATCAAAAAAATAATTTAAGGAGAGATAGACCCTGTTGTTCTCATAATCCATATTCAACTAATAATCATGTTATGGCCTGGGTTCAATTGTACTTCATGGACTTAATTCACAAGTTTAAGAATA
Organism: Alatinidae sp. Z8VKAUB7J3; assembly: GCA_010016025.2. Lineage (NCBI taxonomy): Eukaryota > Metazoa > Cnidaria > Cubozoa > Carybdeida > Alatinidae > Alatinidae sp. Z8VKAUB7J3. Next base: position 100,951,386 of record JAAAKM020721499.1, on the reverse strand, counting down.
ACTAATATTTTCTAGTAATAATTATTTCTAATAATAATTATATTTCTGTACTCAAAAGTGCTTTAACTAATATTTTTATATTCAATCAGCGGCTGTTGCGGCTTGAAGCGATGGCAGCGCGATGAACAGCGACAATCCGTTTCATCAGTGGATACGCATGGAACAGCCGCGATTGGGTACCAGTGTCGTGTCTGCGACGGACGAGTTCTTTGGTGCCAAGGAGCGCCTGATCGACGCCAGGGAACCTGTCTGGATCGAGGACAAGTATGATGATCACGGCAAATGGATGGATGGCTGGGAGTCACGCCGAAAACGGGTCGAGGGCCACGACTGTTGCGTTGTGCGGCTCGGTATACCGGGCGTTATTCACGGCGTCGACGTCATTTAGTCACTCCTGGCCTATAGTTGATCTGAGGTACATCAATATTAATCTAAGTTCACTAAACAACTACTCGTTACTGGCAACCAGCACTGCAATCACTAATAATATTTGACAGGCAACTCTTATGGCTACAAAAACCCCTTCATCTCAATATTGTACAATCAATTCAAACAACATTTACATCAATTAAATCTGGTCTAATTACTTTTATATTCAATGAATGGCACTGAAGATATGTGGACATGCAAATTTTGAATAAATTTGCTTGAACTTCCATCCAACTGTGCCCCGCCGCGGCTTTTCACGCGCCGACATTCACGACCTGCGCCGTGCCTACCGTCTGATGTTTGCGGCTGAAGGCACGATGGCCGAACGCGTCAGCGACGTCTCGGAAGAGTTCTCTGGCCATCCGATCGTCGTGGAGATCGTGGAGTTCATCCGCGAAGGCGGGAAACGCTCCTTGTGTACACCGGCATCGGTGCAGCAGAACTAACAGCCCGGCCCCTGCCACCAGCATTGAGCGCCACGACGCGAAGGTGTCTTTGAATGAGCAACACCGACGGCCTCAAGAAACTCGGCCTTTTGCGCAATATTTCCCTGTAAATACATTATATAAGGCAATACACAGTTTGCCAATATAACATGCGCTACTTTTGGAAATAAAAACTACCGAATTTTTACTTTAACAACTTTTTATGGAGACTCTACGCCCAAAAACGTTTAGGTTTTACGTTTGAATTTTCACAGAGGGAGAAAATAAGGTTATAGTCTCCTTTTCTTTACATATTTGCGCGCTATGTCCCCGTAAATACAAGGCAATACACAGTTTGCCAATAAAAAACGCACTACTTTTTGAAGTAAAAACTACGTGGAGAAGTCTCTTTACCTGAGCCATGTCTATGTTTCTATGTTGTTTTCCAGTGCCCGGCAACCTTCCATTTCTACTGCTGGCTGGTATGGCGAAGCATTGTTTGTAAAGCCAATATCAGATATTTTGACCAAAATGTTTGATCTTTTGGCCAGGGCATAAATTGCTGATCTCTTCTTCTTCTTTTCATGTACATTGTTCTTTGCAACTTCCAGTTCCTTACAGTTTTTCTCCAATCGTTACGATTATCACAAAGTTTTATCAGATTTTCAATCATTAAATTTGTATCTTTGCTAACGCTTAGCAATTAACTACATAAGCTTTCCTGAAGGCATCTTAAACTGATAAAAAAACATGCATAAATATTCCTAGAAAGATTTTAGACCAACTAAAATAATGATAATAATAATAATAAAAACAAATCTTCTTCTCCCAAACACCTCAAAGGTAACAACCGTCATCCAAATACAAATCCATCCACACCCACCCCTTCAGCCTGCTCCTCCCTCCAGCCTTATAGCCTACTCAGCCTCCCCCCCCCCCAAAAAATAAAAAACTAGCTGCCCAATAAACACTCCTACACTAACTATTTCGAAAAAGTTTCGCAATTGTTTTTCGGTTAGAAAATAACGAAACCGAAGTTTTTGTTTTTCGTTAAGTTGCATTCCGAAAGCTGATAAACGTTTTTGACGTTTATTAACCTTACGTTTAGCTCGTTTGAACTCTTTATCGTTATCTAAAAGTGAAAAATTCAAACGTTTTGATAATTTGTGAATTGGTCTAAGAAATTTTGACATTTTTATTTTATTTTTGTTTTTTTTATTATATCTAAAATTTTGCTAAAAAAATTATTTTATATTTTTAGTTTGTTGGTTGTCAGTTTTATTCCCTATGTCCCGGTTGCCCGGTCGTCATTTGTGTCCCGGTGCCCCGGTCTGTAATTTATCTTTGAGTGTCCCGGTCGTCATTTATATGTACCGGTCGTTATTTGTGTCCCAGTGTCCCAGTCTGTAATTTCTCTTTGAGTGTCCCGGCCGTCATTTATAGTCCCTGCGTCCCGGTTTTTAGTTTTCTTTTCCTCCTTTATTTTCCAGTTCTTTTCCTTTTTTTAGTTTTTTTTCTTTTTCAATTTTTAGTTTTTTAGTTTTTTTTCTTTTTAGTAAGCTCCAGACTGGATCAGGCAGATCACATGACAGGATTAACACAGTGCAGGTAGAGTTGAACTTCTGGCGATCAGGTTTCAGTCAAATTTGGCGCGTTTGAAGAAATACAGAGTTATTTTGAAACGTGTGGAAATGGAGGAAAAAATAGGGAAAATAGAAAAACAGACTTCGGATTGGCTTTAAAACCGATAAAAGGTAATAAAGTAGTTCATTCACTGATTCAAAAAGTAAAGACCTTAGCAAAAAAAAAAAACAAACTCAAATTTAGAATTAAAGAGTCAAGTGAGTTACCTAAGGAAAGCGTGTCAATGCATCACAGGAGCCACTTGTGTATAATCGCCTGGCATTCAGGTACTGCCCATCTGATGATTATAGCTTGAGTTGAAATGTTCATATTGGGACTAAGTCTGAAATTTTTCCCTATTGCAAGGACTTGAAATTTAATGGCAAATCTACGGGAATGTATTGCGCCTCAGGAAAAGTTATCCTGAAAAATTATCTATTATATAATAATATTTTTATGATTTTTATAATTGGTTAGAATATTCCTTTCAACAAACTCATTTTTCAACCTTTTCCACTATCGTATGCAGTTCCGTTCACCGGTTCACCCCATTGCTTTGGATCGTCTTCCGATCCGACATCGTTGGTGTCTAGGAGCATTAGGAAGGCTTTAATCATGACATTGTCAGGATAGGGCTCACTTTCCAATTCTTCTTCCGTCTTGAAAGGTTTCGTCTTGTACTGCTCATTCAATTCGACCGCTTGTGGGGGCCATTCTTTTGGGATCTTACCGCTCTTTTCTCTGGACTTCCACGAATCCACGTGTTTCTTCCAGGCAGCAGTCCATTCTTTTCCGTAATCTATCAATCATTATTCCAGTCCCCTACCTGTACACCATAGAGTATCCCAAGGTACTCTGCTAGGTGCCCTCCTTTTTCCTGTTATGATAAATAGCCTCTTGGAGGAATTTATCGACAGATGGAAATTTGTGGATGACCTAATGCTTGTTGAAACCTGCTACCAAAACTTAGTAAGGAACCCTATGAGTAGCCTCAATGATATTGCAGATGACGCCACGGACTCAGATATGAGAGTAAACCCCCCTCTAAATCTACGATAATGTCAATATGTCTCCTTAAAACCTCACCCCTTTTCGGTTGTATTTAGGAAGGGGTGCTATAGGGTTCGATACCCCCAGCTGAACTATTTTTCCGACTCGTAAAACGTGACAAAAAGCATAAAAAATAAATTTTTCATGTGTTTTTTTAAAAGACTGTTTGCCCCGGAAATAAACCCTAGGTACGCTCTTGGGTTTCAATCTATTTTTTGAAATTCACAAAAATTTCATTTTACAATAAACTTTCACCATGGGAATCATAGTTCCAAATCGTGAATTATCTTAAAATGGTGGTTGTTCCTCATCTGACAGTTCTTTTTAAAGCCCGCCAGCTCCATTTCCTTCCCAATTGACGCTACCAGGAACACCTTTTGATTTTGGTTACTTAGGCCCCTCTATCCAATAATTATAAGCTAAACAGACCAGAACAAATAGTTCACAACAAACAATCGAGTAGGTTCTACGCTTAAAACCCTAGATTTGTCGAAAAATAATGGTAAAAGAATAATGTTATAAAAATAGTGTCAGCTGCTTTTACATTGATAATACTTGCTGCGATTTTTTTTTTTAATCCTTTGGTTACCAGTTTTTCCAGAGGACGGACTGACCACCTAATACGGGAGGTTGTAAAGAGGGAGGTTTTAAATAGATTAGGTTGGAGGAGGAGTGTGCGTAACTTTGTTGGCCTCAAGCGGCTTGGTGCTGCAATGAGTTATTAGTAGTAGTAGTAGTAGTATACGAGGGGGTTTGTACCCTCTTTAATACCTCGTCCTTTACACTAAATCGTAAGTTTTGTCCCGATTCTTTAAGAATGACCCCTGAATCAGAAAGGCCGTAGAATAAATAGAAATTACTAAAAATACTATAGCATAAAGAGCGAGGTATTTATCTCCTCCTAAATACCTCGCATTTATAGCCCTTACCCTGGTTCCCCTCCAATCTTTGGAAGTTTTTATGACAACTCCTTCTATATGAAGGACCTTGGTCAGGAAAAAAAACAGATACTCTTTGCTTAGGCAGCACTATTGCACAGCCTGTGATATAATTATGATTTCATCCATCATTTTATATACAAAAAAGGCAGTTTTATTGTAAAAAAAGATGCCTTTATTTTAAATACCGTTTTTTGTCAATTACAAAAGGCACTAGATGTGGTGTAGCAACTTCCTTTAAAATGGACCATTAAATCAGTTCTCTATTGGCTCCTCTCCATCTTGAGTCTCACGTAGTCTAATCCTCCCCCATCATGCATCATAACAGCGACATGGACATCGATTCAGATCATAACAATCGAAAGCGCAAAGTCGCTGCCATTGGCGACGATACTGACGGGGGAAAGCGACCAGCTGTACGACCTCGTCATCATGGGGGTATCGCACCTATTTCATTTCCACAAGCATGGCTTCCGGGGGATCTCAAGCCAAAGGCTCCGCCCGCATCTGGTGCTCAAGCAGTCGGTCCACCACCCGGGCACGCAAATCCACCGCCAACAATTAATATAGTTATGTTAGTGTGTTTTTTACTTTAAATACATTCCTTCTTTCAAATGAATAGATATAGTTATATTATGTAGTAATGATAATGAGTATAGAGTATATACTCATAGAGTATATAATAATATGTAATGAGCATAGTATATAGTAATGATATTGTTGTATTTTGAACAATTAATATAGTTCTGTTAATGTGTTTTTTACTTTAAATACATTCCTTCCTTCAAATGAATAGAAATAGTAATATTATATTTTAAATACATTCCTCCCTTCAAATGAATAGAATTTGAAATTTGTTTTCCGTTTTTTAGATCGAAAACACATTGAAAATTGGTTGTTCGTGCTTTATGAATGGATAGATGTGAGACTTATAAATATACTGATAAAGTATTTTGTCCTTTCGGTACAAGTTACGGCTTTAGGCTTGAAGTAAAATCGCATATTTCACAGGGAACATAAACATTAAACTCCCATTGTTTCAATTTCTGTTTCAAGGTTGGGAGTCCATGGATCTGAAATTTTTCGGTATTTGCACTTCTTTTCCCCTATAAAAAATGACAATATTTTCACTGGACGAAGATGACAGCCCCCAGCCCTCAACACAAGGGTTCTAAGCTATACACCGAGGGTACATAAGGTTTTTCATGGAAAGATGATCGAAAGGGCTCATTTGATCGAAAATCAGATATTCTAGTGCCCTTTTTATGAGTCAAAGTGATCGGAGAGCGATTACCCGCCTCCAAGTCGTATTTTCCGAAAATGCACCCAGTAGAAGTTTTGAGGTAGCCATTTGTTCAAAAATAGTCCAAAGATCATATAATAAGGCCTTTGAGGTTGACAGAATCACCCCAAGTCTGCGGGTAAGCCGCGGGCGTCGAAGGTCTGGGTCATGACCCGCCCGTCGGGGGCGGTCAGCTTGATCAGGCGCGAGCGCTCGTCCATGTGGTCACGCGCGGTCGTGAGCGCCGCCTCGATCGCGTCGTGATCGAGCAGGTGGTTGAGCGTGTTGTACGGCAGGAGCAGCCACTCGAACGTGCGTTCGAGCGAGAAGCGGCAGATGTCGCCGAGCGCGAAGGTGGCCGCGAGATCCCGGGCCATCGACTTGCTCGCGGCGTGCTCGAGCATGGCCTCGACGATCTCGACGCCTGTGATGGTAAGAGATCCAATTTCGATCTTTTCTCGTAGGACTAGTAGGATCACAAATTGTTTCATCAAAACACTGTCAAATTCTTATCGAACACGTCGTATCATTAACCAAGGAGGGACACATGATTACACGATTTGCCAAAACACAGAAGATCTTTCGCCGGTCTCTGCCAACATGTTTTACAGCTTTCAGCATCTTACTTGCCGTGACGTTCATTCCTCTCAATGCCTATGCAATTTCACTCAACTTTGTCTCGTCTTTTGACTTCGCTGGAGGCCCTGACGGAGTGGTCTTTGATGCTGACCGAAGCCGCCTGGATGGCCATGGACCGCGCACCCGGGCTGACCCGCGAGTACTGGGGTTTTGATGGCTGGCAAGGTCACGTGCCCAGCGTGTGGAAGGCATTGACGCAAGAGGCGCACGCGCGTGCGGCGGCCGGCGCTCGCGCGCTGGATCTGTTTGGTTACGACGGCGATCTGAACGCCATCCGCACCGCTGAACAGAACATCGAAGCCGCGGGCCTGTCCGGACGCATCAACGTGCGCTACCGGGATCTGTCGGCGCTGACCGTCCCCACTCACAAGACCCGGCGAAGGTCCAGCAAGTTCGAGTCACAATCGTCTCCCTGGTTACTGCGGCAGTCGACGAACAAGGCAAGTAGCCGATTATTGCGTGAGCATGGTATGCTCGCAATGAGAACCAAACAGGGTGCGGACTCGTAGCCAAAACGAGGCCCAGCGACCCTTTGCAGGAGCAAATACGGATGCGCAGACTTGTTTTCCTGGCGGCTTTCGCCATTCTCGGTTGCGACAACCACTCGCGGGATACGGATAGCCCTGCGCCGGAAGTCATAGCCAAGTCGCCACCCGTTCGACAGGAGGGTCGCTACACGTTCACCCGGGAGAAGATCGACGGCGTGCCCCACATGGAGAACACGATGACCGGTCTGCTCCTGGAAGCGAACCGCCGCCGCAACGCCAGCGGGCACACGGTCGACGAGGACGACTAGGCCCCAGCGCGACGGACGATCGCGTCGGCAAACAGCGCGAACACTGCCGGGCCTCCCTGGAGGAGGAACAGCGAGGGCTCGATGAGCTCCAGCTCCATGAGCCGCGGAGCGCCTTTGGCGTCCCGGGCCAGGTCCACGCGGGCGTAGAGCAAGTCCTCGATCTTTCCTTATGACATCCTCCCAACCCATTCGGGGACGACCTGCTTTTCTTTTGTCCTAGACAATTGGTCAGCAAGGACAAACTCTGGCTATACGTCATCCTTCATCCGCAGATTTATACCTTGAATTTGTAAAATTATGCCTTTGTGACCATATAGATAACAGAAATTCAATATTACATGACTACCCACAACACGTCTCTTTGTTTGATCTGATAAAAGGGTAAAATATAGTAAGCCCAAGCTTATCGATTATTTTGAATGGTACTTTTCACAGCAAATTTAGAATAGAATAGTGATTTTTCAAATGACATAATATACAGATTTAAAGGTTGTAAAACCGGGTATTTGGCCAAAATGCCTTTGCAAAAAAACTACTGAAACAAAAATAATAAAAAAAGATGAACAATACGCTTGAATGAAAAAAGAATTACACCTATAAAGGTTGGATAGTTATAGCATTTAAAAATTTAAAGCAAGCATTCATTACCAAATATTCGAACGCTAAGTTCGATGGCTTATGGCCATTGAATAAAAAAAGAAATTCTCAAATAAAAAGTAAAGCGAAACTTAAACGATCACAAAAAAACTAAAAAGAAAAAAAAACAACTAAAAACTAATAAAAAAACTAAAAAAACTAAAAAAACCAAAAACTAAAAAAGAAAAAAACTAAAAAAAAACTAAAAAAGGTAAAAACTACAAAAAAACTAAAAAGAAAAAAAAAAAAAACAACAACTAAAAACTAATAAAAAACTAAAAAAAACTAAAAACTGAGAAAGAAAAAAAATAAAAAAAGGAAAAAAACTGAAAAATAAAGGAGAAAAAGAAAACCAAAAACCGGGACACAATGAATATAAATGACGACCGGGACAAATACAAAATGAGCAGATACAAGCCTAAATATGAGGGGACTGTCGCCCTCCTAAAAGTCTTCTTTTCCTGTTTACACTAAAGTTTTGCTAGATCTTAACTTAAAGGCTAATAGAATGTAAAGAAGATTGCCAGTTGACGGTAGCGGTTTTTTATTTATTTGCTGTTATTAAAACATTTAAACTGCAAATCGTGGTTTATAATGCAAATACACGTTGGCACATTTACTATCGGATAATTCGGATTAAAAAATAAAGTTAGAATTTAGGATAAAGATGGGTTGAAGGGATGGACACAGGTACAACGTCATATCGTGCGACACACACAAGTCGAGCTGCCGATCCGCGATCGGCGTAGCGAGTTTGTGCAGCATCACCTCTAGCACCATCTGCGCGGCCGTTGACGCCTCCATCACCACACCTTGCTCTATCTCATCCGAGCGCCAAGCCTGGGCAAACTCGACCAGACCGCCGGAGCTTTGCAAGGCTTTCCACATTCTCATTTGTTCCAGCACATAGAACACGCCCAGGGCTTCGATCGGTCGATATCGCGTGCGATGGCCGCCCTCCTGTTCATGCGCCGATCTGCTTCAAGCAAAAATAGTAAAATTTCACGTTTTTACGACGGGTAAGTAATAAGAAAGCAACTTGCATCTAATTTACATTATACATTGTCATAATAGCATGAAGCGCACAAATTAAAGGTATTCAGATATGAATACCTTTAATGAATATCTTGTTGAATACCTTAGATATGCATGGGGCTTCACGCCCATGAAAATTTATACAATTTTTCTAATTTTTTGTCTGTCTATTATATTCGTTCGCCAGTTATAATTTTGTACTTTTTCTAATTTTGCCCTCCCCTAATTAAGAAATAAGACAACACAGGTAGAGCAAAACAAATAACGTTCTAATTAAAAACTTCTTAGTAGCATCATTAATAAGTTTAATTGCCATTCTTTTTATACAATTACAACCAAGCTGGCAAACAGGTTTGTTTACAATAACCAGCGTACTAGGAGTTATTATTAGTTTTAGTTTAAAGAAACAGGAACAAGGCATTCAAACAGTTATAGGCAATGCCTTTTGCTCTAGAGAATCAGAAACAAAAGACTGCGATGCCATTTTATCATCTAAAGGAGCTAATATTTATGGTCAGCTGGGATATCAAAGATATAGATGCGGATTGACAACTTTAGAATGATTTCTTAGGGTACATTTCATTATTGGAGATATAAGAGTACGCGTTTTTCTGCTTGCTTTTCATGGAATTAAACTTCTAAAATATAAAAATCATCAAAAAAAAAAAAAAAAAAAAAAAAAAAAACAACAACTGAGTTCCTAAGCTTCAAAATTAGGATTTCCAGTATTATCGGGAAAAAATTACGAGAGATATAGGGTGAGTGTTAAAGTTATTTAATTTACAAAAAGTTTAGATTCGAAGCTAGGCGCTCGGTATTATTGCCTCTGAAACTAGGAATCTCAATCTAACATTTTTTTGCTCACTTTCAATCGGCTGACTATAGGAAAATTTTCAATCGCTAGCCTGTTTCCTTCTTTACACGATTATCCCTACAAAAAAAAAGAAATCACATCCGGGGTCAATGATCCCTGAAAAAAATTTGCAAAATGTCGTATTTTTATAGATAGAGGCATGAAACCCCTTTCTACAGAGTTCTTTGATATGCAGAATATTAGCCTATAATATGATTTTTTTTTTTTTCAAGAGCATATCGCCCGTAACAGACGACAACGGGTGGAGGGGGAGGGGTATCCAGGGCATTATAATGTCAAAGCATTAAAAAAAAAAAATTTTGTGGTGTCTTTTTTCTGCACAGTGTACACAGAAGTGGGCGGGATCAGCAATTTACGAGTCAAACATTATGTAAGGAAGATTTTGCACAATGTACATATAAGTCCTTACTCCGTTAAAGAAAAGTGCTCATTTTTGGATTAGAAAAACTCATTTCTTCTGCTTATCCTCAAGTTAACCTTCGTTTTGTTTTCCGCTCTTCATTTCGTCTATCCAAATTAAGCAATTCTTTCAGTGAAAATGTCAAAAATATAGTTGGCGAAAACTAGGTCACAAAGGGACAATAAAATCTACATAGGACAATTCCCCCCTCCAGTTAGTGCCCCTGTCATCTTGTAAAATTTGAATTTCTGAATTAAGTTGCCCTCTTTTGTAAGTGATTGAATTATTTAATTATTAGCATTTTAGTTTTTTTAAATAGACGCTTTAGAATTAAGTTACTGTTCATATTTTCTTATTTAAATTGCTGGTTCAGTAACTGATTTTATCTTTATTTCTTGTTTCATTCGGACCCGCGTCGCCGGTGGGCGCGTTCTGGGTCCAGGTAAGCGGGGATGCACTGACGTTTTCATTCACGGGCCTGGTGATTGCATCCGTTTTTTATTCGCTGCCGTTCATGGTCCAGCCATTGCAGAACGCCTTTGAGAACGTCGGCAGTGGGCCGCTGGATGCAGCCGCGACTTTGCGTGCCGGACCGTTGGATGCATTCGTCCATGTGGCGATGCCGCTGGCCGGCCGCGGATTCCTGACCGCTTCGATACTGACCTTCGCACATACTATCGGCGAGTTGGGCGTGTACCGGGTGCACACCAAGCGCGGCACCGACGAAAACCTGAATGCCCCCGGCATGCACTTCCAACCCCTGGCATTTGACGGACCATGTAACGCGCCCGACTCCGGCATTGATCCCGACGCCACCCCCAACCGCTTTTACACCTACGGTGTCATTGCACGCCTGGCACTGCTGGCCGCTGCGCGTGAAATACATGACGTATCAGGAGATTAAACATGTCGCGTAGACTTGGCATCGTGATGGATCCGATACAGGATATTAACATCAGCAAAGACAGCAGCTTCGCCATGTTACCCACCCCAAACAAAAATTCTGGACACGCCCTTGTAAACATGCCATTTAAAATACTTGGTGTCGCCATCATTTGATCATAATTTTCAGAAAGATACAATAATGTTCGGTTTTGACATTATATCTTATATCAACCGAAATCTGTTCACGGACTGATATCACGCGGATTTTTAGTGCTTTGGTATTATACCCTTATGATACTAGGATCTCTTTTTAAAATGGCGCAGTCCATAGAGTAAAAACCCCCCCCCCCCCCAAAAAAAAAGCTTGATAGACTAATTTTTTGATGGCCAATAGCTCTTTTTAGGACCAAGCTTTATGTTTGTTTTAGCCGTATTCCTGTACGGTGAGGCGCTAGATGAAGCCAGATTAATTACCTTCGCCTTTGTATGGACTGGGCTAGTGTTATTTAGTGTGGATTCGGTCATGCATTATAAACAAACTAGAATGGCACTGGCGAAAACGTGATAAGGCTACAAAAATTGCGGTAAAAATTGTTCCGTAAGATTTAACTGCAACTAAGACAACTCATCGCTATGGAGAGCAGTGAGTTGTGCCAATTTGCCGTGAAATCCCAACATAAACATCAAGTACTCTATAATTGAGTCTAATTGGTAGGCCTGTGTAGCACAGAGGGGAAATGTGCGTTAGAGCCGAAGAGGATCCACAGGACGCAGGTTCAACTCCTGCCACAAGCAATTAGTTAGAAATTAGTCAATTTAAAATTAAAGAAAACTTCTATTAATAACTATTACCTTATATTTTTAGTAATATTTTTACTTGGGGATATGCTGTCTTTTGATAACAAAACAAGTTTGGTGCCACTGCTGCAGACATAATTTAGAGTTTGTTTCTTACTACAGTTTATATACCAATGGCGCGAAACTAATATGGCGCTTAACGACTTACGCGCACGGGGGGGTTTGGGGGGTGCGAAGCGCCCCCACCAATTAGGTGTTTGTGTGAAATACAGCTAGTAAAACTATAAATAAAATGAGGGGTGAAATATTGTCGGAATGATTTCCTGTATCGCTGTGTTGCTCCGGGGTTGTATGGCTGTAGCTTGTTGCGGTGTCGGGTGTTATGCTTGTTTTGTGTAATATTCGGTGGTAGGATATCGCAATGCTTTTGTGATGAGAGAAGGCCATGTCCGAAGCCCAATGAACCCGATGGATCTCAAGCGAGGCATCGACAAAGCCGTTCAAGTGGCTGTGGCGACGATTCAAGAGATGGCCACGCCCTGTGAAGATTCCAAAGCGATTGCCCAGGTTGGCACCATCTCCGCTAACAGCGATACCGCGGTTGGCGAGATCATCGCAGAAGCGATGGACAAGGTTGGTAAGGAAGGCGTGATTACGGTTGAAGAGGGCAGTGGCCTCGAGAACGAACTTGATGTCGTGGAAGGCATGCAGTTCGATCGCGGTTACCTATCTCCCTACTTCATCAACAACCGCGACGGGGAGATGGCGCACCTGCTCGCGCTGACCGCAGCTGCCAACGTGCCGCTTATTGTGGACAACGCCTATGGCGTGCCGTTTCCCGGCATTGTTTTTGCCGACGTGACGCCGGTCTGGGCGCCGCACGTCATTTACTGCATGAGTCTGTCGAAGCTCGGCCTGCCCGGATTGCGCACGGGCATAGTTGTCGCAGCGCCTGAAGTCATTGCGGCCATCCGCAGTTTGAACGCGATCCTGAGCCTCGCCACCGGCAGTCTGGGCGCCGTCCTCTGCGCCGACATGATTGGTATAGGACTTTTCGGAACGGTATGTTACCTCTAGTGTGTTCTTATCGTACCTTAAACTTGGGCTCTATTTAAGCATTATTAGTGATAGTTTACTGATTTATTTTAATGCTAAAAAATAAAGGATCCCTTATTATTGTTATTCATCAATTAAAACAGATTATAGATAATTTTCATTCACGTCTTTCATTAAAAGTGAGTCATTTAAGCGTGAACTAAACAAAATATAGGTAGTTATTTTAACGTTTCCTAGGAACAATTTATGTTAATTTTTGTAGCTTAAAGCTTACCTATCTTCCTGGCTTCTGAGCTGAAACATACTTCGAAAATCTCTTAGGGTTAGATTTTCAATCAAATGCCAACCCCTCTTCATGTTCTGTCATAAGTTTTCTTGTGAGATACCTAACTTTATTTTGGTTTGTTTAAATTTCTCATAGTTCTCATGGGAGAGGTTACTTTTGTATTTGCTCCAATACTTCTTCTTTTTACGCAAAGCTTGCCTGACATCACAAGAGATAAATGGTAGGGTTTTGGGTCTCCTTTTCCAGGAAATTACTCTATATTTTTCTGTTGCTTCAATTTCCAACGCGACTAGCACGAACGGCGGGGAGCATTTCATCATCAGTCTTGTACGTACCTCCACGGTTGTTGGCGCCTACTTCGTTGAGTTTTTCAATCCTCGCAAACGCTAAAACCGTTGTTGGGCGAAGAGAGGAGAGAAGTTAAGAATGACTGCGACGGCACCCATCTATTATACTGTAGCGACTTTCTAAAAAGAGACCATTGCACACACTATACGTTTCGAGATTGGTAACCCCAATCGGTTTCGCTTGGTGAGGCCCGTCTTTGTATTATTAATATAGGAAATCTGTTATTTTTCCCCCCCCGTTCCCCCCCCCCCCCCCCATTCTAAGCGTTTTCCAAGATTTTTGGCCCCCCCCCCCCCCCCCCAACTCCCCCCAATGTCACCAGATCTGGTCGGGATTTAAAAAGCTCTGAAACACGATATCCTTCCAAACATAAAATTTCATCAAGATCCCATCACCCGTTCGTAAGTTAAAAATACTTCATTTTTTGAAGTATTCGAAAAATGACCCCCCCCCCCCAGATGGCCAAATCACGAAAACTACTATTTTTAATTTAATTTGGTCCGGTCCCTGATATATCATATGTGTATTCGTATGTCCTGTGTAGCCAGTATGGTCGTAGAAGGTATTTACAATCAGTCAGTAAATAAGACGAGACAGTCAGTAAAATCCATTACACTCCCCCCAAAAATTTTAGCTAGTGACACTTCTGTTAGACATTTGGAGGATGTATTTGTTTCTGTAGCAAATATTCTATTTGGAAAGAGTGTTGAATTGGTAATTGAATTGCACTGATTGTTTCTTGTTATTATAGCTAGTTAAGGAAAGAACCTTGCACCAAGATTACCCACATAAATGTAAATTAACGGGCGCGGGTGGATCAGATCACCGGATTGCTGGACAGCTATGCCTATCGCGCGATGGTCTGGGATGTGTTCGTCGAGCGGGTGGAGGTGCCGCAGGAAGGCGGCGCGAGCGACGACGAGAAGATTGCGGCCGGCTTGCGGACCGCAGAGACCTGCCTGTCGACCCTCGGCGATCTCATGAGCGGGCCCGATTATCTTGTCGGTCCGGACCTCTCACTCGCCGACCTGCATGCTGCGCCCATGTTCGCGTATTTCCGCACAACAACGGAAGGCGCCGATCTGCTGTCCCCCACCAAGTTTCATCCCGATCCCTCCACTCTAAGTATTTTCCAAGTTTTAGGTTTCCCCGTCCCAACTCCCCCCCCAATGTCACAAGATCCGGTTGGGATTTAACATAAGAGCTCTGAGACACAATATCCTTGTAAATATCAAATTTAATTGAGATCCGATCACCCGTTCGTAAGTTAAATATACCTTGTTTTTCTCTAATTTTTCAGAATTACCACCCCCCCCAATTACCCCAAAGAGAGCGGATCCGTTCCGGTTATTTCAATCATGTATCTAGGGCTTGTGCTTATATAACGCCGGACCGGCGACGATCTGTGAAGGGACCCAGTTGCTAAAGGAATGGAGCGGGACAACTCATGAGTTGATGGTGACGGCGGATGGCGGCGTTATGTGGAACGGTCAGAGCTATTCGTCACTGTCGGCCGTGGCCCGCGCAATGACGGGGGCCAACAGGAACGGACCCAGGTTCTTCGGGCTGCGGGACCGAGAAAAACATGGTCCGGCTGCGCTGCGCGATCTACACGCGCATATCGACCGAGGAGGGGTTGGAACACGAATTCAACTCGCTCGATGCGCAGCGGATATAATGAGAAATTATTCTCCGCCTTTTGACTATTGTCTGAAACTTATAAGTAGTGGCCCAAACACATTTGCTCAATTTATTTACCTATTAATTGAAGCGAAACGAAAGGATATTGTGGATTTGCTTTTGAACACTTCCTAAGAAATTCAATGACGATTCAAGACTAATTAAATGATATTTTCATGAAAACAATAAATAAATCAACAATTTAGAAGATTCTGTCCAAACGAATTTTGTGATGTCACTCGATTACTCCTCTCTCTCTAGAACTAGAAAATAACAGAGGTACTGATTTTAATGCCTCCTCATGACTTTTTCCGTTCTCTTTTTCTTTGTTATAAATGGCTAATTGACGTTGTGCACCTGTTCCTCTTTCAAGGATTTTGTAGGCATGTTTTATCTCATTTACATAGCCTAATTCTTGGGCATCTTCTTCTACATACGCCATAATCTTATCTAAAAGATCTTTATAAGAAACAACACACCCTCTTCCAAAATCAAGTAATCCATCTGTTATACCATAGCGCTGCGCCCGCCATCTATTTTCACCAATTAATCTTGGTGTATATAGTCTCCACATGATACATTTCCATGAACTAAATCAGTTTGCTCACATTTCACGAGGAGAAAAATCAATGTACAAGTTTAGCGACAATAGAAATCCACATGCAAAAAGATTCACGAACAAAAATCAGCACGCTACAAGCTCCAAGAACAATAAATCATCAAGCAAGAAGTTCAATGAACAAAATCAGTTTCGCGAAGAAAAAAGAATCAATTTAAAAGTTTCATGAAGAGAAAAAACAACATGCAAGTAGTTTCATGAACGAAAATCAGTACAGAACAAGTTCAAAGAACAGAAATCAGATGGCAAACACCTAGCTATATCTCTTCATATAACGCATTTGCTACTAATTTAGCAAATAAATGTGAATATAAGAAGCAATCTCTTCAGTTACGAGCAAAATTATAAGTGGCCACGGTCTAGTTTATAAGTTAAATTGACTAACCGTGTTTTCTTGTGTCAACCTTGAAATTTCTAGCTGAACAGAAGTTTCAATTATTGCCTGCTGAGCTACCTCTGGAACCTAAAAGAAAAGACATCATACAATCATTACAAATAGACTACTAAAATGTAAGAATCTTTTGGCTTAGTGGGGGGCCGGGCGCCGTCGGTAGGAATCAGGCCCAACGTTCCCGCGGCCACGAGGCGGGGCCGAAAGGCCATCGGCCGGCGGCAAAAGGCGTCATGGCTGCCGGCGATCCGGCCCTCAGAACTGTTCGACGAGACCGGTGAGGCCGGGGATCTTCAGGCGCTCGCCCTGGGTGCCCTTGACGATGGCCACGATGCGCACCACGAACAGCGCGAAGTGGAGCAGTGCCCAGAACGGGAACAGCAGGCAGCCGAGCAGACCTCCGGTCACCGCGGACAGCACCGTGAAAGCCACCGAAAAGCGGATGAAAAAATGCTAGATGTTTCCAGAGAAATAGGGCTATAATGAGAGAAAGTTTGATATTGGTAGGGCACGTGCTGCGGATATAGGATGACAGATTGCCAAAGATTGTTCTTTTTTGGGAACCATCTAAGGCTGAACGAAAAACCAGGTCATTCGCGGTTAGGGTTACAGGATGTCATAAGCAAAGATTTAAGCGAAATGGGAGCTTTCTGGGAGAGTGTAAAGTGGAAGGATTTGAATAGACTGGAATGGAGGAGGAGCGTGCGTAGCTGTGTTGGTCGGAAGTTTCCGGCGGAACCATAATTGCCGCCTCGATTATTTTGGGCAGAGCGCTGGCGCCGATTGATCAGATTGTCGGCCACTGGCGGTCGATCTCTCAGGCGCGCGCCGCTTTGAACGAGATCGCCGCCGCATATGAGGCCCGGCCCGACCGGCCTCAACCGATCACCCTTGAGCCACCGCGTGGATATCTAACGATAGATAGTTTGGCTGTCGGGCCACCCGGCGCCAGGAGGCCGTTTCTGTCCGGCATCAACCTTGACCTTGAGCCGGGCGACGGCCTCGGCGTGACTTATCCTAACAACACATATAGCGGCACGGTCAAACAGGTACGCCTCAATCCGACTATCCTGGAAAATGTCGTTACTTACAATGTCGTAGCCATGGTCAATAACGATGACGGCACACTGTTACCGGGAATGACGGCAAATACTCATTTTGTCGTTAACCAACGGCAAAATGTTTTACGTGTCTCCAATGCTGCGTTACGCTATCAACCGAAAAACGCTTCACGAGATACCGACAAAAACCAGTATATGGCGATCAATAATAAACAGTCTATCATCTACAAATTAATTGACACTAAAACTTTGTCTTAATTAAAACCATTTTTGTCTAACAACCTAGGTCGAAGTACTCTCAAATTAATGAATCAAAATGAGCAAATTAATAGGACTATCGGCATATCGCCATTGTTGATAGAGCCGCAAAAACTGTAAAAAAACAAATAAAAAAGTAAAACTAAATTTTAAAAAGGTTAAAACTTTATTCTCCAATACAAGCTTATTTGATATATTTGAAAAAACTTGAAAAGCCATACAAAAATCAGGAAATGTTGAAAAACCTACTAGTATCAATTTTTAGCCCCTCCAAACTGCCAGCGCGTCAGACTTCCAGGCAAATGCAAATTGGAATCACTTGATGTGGTCACGTCAAGAGGATGGACTAAGGTCGCACTGCGTGGAATAGCCCTAGGCTATCGTGTGGTGTCTCTGCTCCTAGCGTATAAACTCATACCTTGCGAAGTTGTCGCTTATCAATATTAGCATCAACAGCCAACAAAGAGCTGCCTTAATTCCAGATCAACTTCCGTTTCGTTTAGCTATATTGCGATGTGAGTAACTTTCCGAGGGGTTATCGTTTCCCTGGGCATAGGCGAAGCTTTTTAATTCCGTTTGAATGAGGCCTCTCCTGACGTTCCAGGCCCACTGGGTCAATACAATCACCCCTGGAAAAAAACCAAATAGACACAAATCTGTGATTTTTCCGGTTATTATACCGTGTGATTATACCGGTTCCTTGATTCCCTCGTTTATTGCTTATAAAATGTGTAAATCAGTAATAGTAGGTTGATCAGTACCGTCCTACGCTTAAATTTGTAATTTCAATTTTGGTTAAAATTTGAACATACTTAAAAAATTGGCAATAGATAGTAATTTTGGTGAAAGGTCCCGGCATTCATCATCCGCGGACCACATGGCAGGACATCCAGTCCAGGCACTTCCGTCTGCACGGTGCGTTCGACGCACATTTCGGCCACGTTGTCATTGGCTCTCAGAATCTCGGACAGGCCACCCTGTCCGCGGATTTCGAGAAGTTTCGACAGTCCCGGACGCCGCATATCGGCATCGATCAGCAGTGTTCGGCTGCCGGTCTGAGCAAACGTCGCTGCAAGGTTCACGGTGAGAGTGGTCTTGCCCTCACTTTGTTCACTGCTGGTGATAGCCAGACACTTGGTATCAACTTGATATACAACTCGTATTCTTTTTCCTTTTGAATATCCTGGATTGGGATCACTTGAGTTCTGGGGATTGGGTATGACGGGTATTCCCCAGCCAGCACACTTGGGGATAACAAGCACAAAAATAGCGTAATTAATATTAAACGGGACATAAGGTTTTGACCTGTAATGTGGATTTACAGTCAGACTAATGCAACCCGTTAATAATCACCTGAAAGACCGCTGACATTTTTCTGATTTTTTGCTGATAGTTAAGAAAGTGTTTGCGCTGTATAGAAACGAAAAAGGGCGTGAGCTTTCTATTCATAGAGCTCTACGTTTTCTTTTCTTTTTTGTGGTCATTTTTCGGTGGCAATTTGAACTCCATTGAACTCCGATGGCAATTTGAACTCCAAGGAGTGAATTCTTGTTAGGCATAGCTTTTGTTTAGTCCAAGCTTTAAAACAGGAATGGCAGTGCATGGCAGTGAGCTGTGAGCTATACCTTTCAATACTTGAAATGGATCTTTCTATTGTTTGTCTTTTTTTGTCATATTCTCATGGCAATTTGAAGCCAATTGAGTAAATCCCAGTTTGTCATAGTAAGTAATTACAAAAAATACACAAAACAATAGCCTACTTAAAAAAAAAACGGACGGATATTTTTTAACAATACCAACCGTTTTAAATTTGGTTATCCAACACCAAAATATTTAACGCCTTTAGACTTTAGTGTTTATTAACGCCTTTTTAGTGTTTATAAAAAGTAACGCATTATCAAAGTAGTTTGTTCAAAGTAAAACATTAAAACTAAGATTAAGAAAATAATATAAAAATGTTTAATTCAATATTTTTAATTTGGTTTTGAATACCAAAAGCCAGCATATTTGACACCCGGCCGGTGGCGGTCTCCACCGTAACCCCGGCGCCGTTGGCCTGGTGACCGGTGACCGCCGAATGCTCGAACAGCGAGACGCCGTGCTCGCGGCAGGCCCGGGCCAGGCCCAGGGCCAGATTGAGCGGATGCAGGTGGCCGGCGCGGCGGTCCAGGTAGCCGCCGTGATAAACCCGGGTGCCGAGCATGGCGGCCATCTCTTCGGCATCCACCTTGCGGCAGTGGGGATAGTCGTAGTGCGCTTCCAGGTGATCGACATACGACCAGTAGTCACTGACGTAACGGCGAGCAGCATGATGTATTGATGTCTTGTTGGCAATACTGGACGCGGGGTTCAATCCATGCTGCCGCAAGGTTAGACGACAGGGTTGCTACCTATCCCTGTAATGACAGGCCCAGCAACTTAAATCTAGACAATTGTTCATGCTCTATGTGCCATCAATTATTAGAGCATCTTTTTCCTTTTTACCCTTTATGGTTTTTAATCTATTGTGAATATTTTCAGGATTGTTCCCGACAATGGAGATGCTAGAGAGAGACTAATTGATGTCTTGAAAAGTATTTCCAAAATTTCCCCAAAGATCCGGAAAATTTTCTTCATCCACGATCCGGACGCCGAAGAACTCGCGCACAAGGCCGCCTGAGCGTGGCCGCGGAGCGGCAGTCGCGAACGCCGGGCTACTGCGCGCTGTGCTGGTCGAGCTGCGGCTGCATCTCCGTCGTTGAAGACGGCAGGCTCGTCGCCGTCGAGCCTGATCCCGAACACCCGACCGGCAAAACGCTCTGCGCTAAAGGCCAGTCGGCGCCGGAATACGTGTACAGCGATGCACGCGTGCTGTACCCGATGAAGCGCACGCGTCCGAAAGGGAAAAAGCCTCATTTGATTGGAAATTGAAGGGGCTACTGCCCCTTTTAATAGTCAAAAGTGATTAGAGGGGAACTAATTCCCCTCACACTCGCACCATTTCCCCAAACACGTCCAATCAACATTTTAATATAGCCATTTTCTTCGGCGTAGTTAAAGGTCCGGAAATTATTTCTTTGAGGATGACCAAGTTTTAAGTTATGCCTTGGGGGCATATAAGGTTTTTATAGAAAGAGTGATCGTATAAACTTTGGAGAGGCTCACTGGATTGATAATCAAAAGTTTTAGTACCAAATTAGCTAACCAACAGCGTATGTTGAACCATACACCCACCGTTGCCGGGTTTGAAAACGAGTAGTTCTCACAAGACAAGTTAGATCTTCTCATGTATGAGACCTAGGAGATGCCTCGACGCTTGCCACCACTGAACGCCCTTCGCGCTTTCGAAGCCGCCGGCAGGCGCGCTTCCATGACCGCGGCAGCGGATGAACTTGCGGTCACGCCAGCGGCGGTCAGCCACCAGGTACGTCAGTTGGAGGAATATTTCGGTGTAGCCTTGTTTCGACGCTCGGTGCGTTCGATCGTAGATAGTCTTCTCAGCGCTTAAACAATCCCAAAATTTTCTAGGATTCCGCTGAAGGAATATTGGGGTTTCCAAAATCTCCCCGAAAAATTAGCAATTGGATTACTAAAATGTAAACGATTTTTTTAAATGTTAAAGATAACGTTCGAATATTTACGACCGTTAATTTTATTGAGGTTTTTTGGAGCCGGCAGACAGAAATTGCGATCGCTATATGTCACTTGGTAAATACCAAGTGCCATAAAAACAGCTATTCCGGTTTTTTGGTTGTTATCAGCGAATAGTCCCCACCTACCTTCACTCAATCTTTCTCTAGAAAGTCATGAACTCTGATGACCTTTAAAAATTGTTGTGCTTTAAAAGTGAAACCTGGCAAATAAATCTTCTGATTAAATGAAACGCAAGAACTGTTATCAGCTTTACAACTTTGCTCAATCCCAATTATTGGGTTATAAGAATATGCAAATACATTTCCTAAATTTTGATACAAACATTGATATGGCTTATAATTCCACTCAAATAACATGTAAGTGATAACTAAAAATTAAGGTAAAATGTTCTTTTTGTCAATATTTCAATCCGGGTGTGCACTGGGTCCTCCGCAATCTCGGCAATAACGTGAGCGAAACTGTGCTGACGAAAGCCAACCATACGCTCGTCCAAGAAGGCCCCTACCGCTGGGTACGCCACCCGCTCTACACCACGGGCCTGATTGCCTTTTTCGCACTCGGACTTATGATTGCCAACGCTGTTACGCTTGGTTTTACCCTGCTCGCTTTTCTAGCCGTCCGCATGGTTGTGATTCCACGTGAAGAAGCTGCCTTGCAATCCCGATTTGGCCAAACCTACAGCGATTATATGACTCACACTATTCAGTTTAATTTTATGAATTCTTATTAAGACTGTTAATTTATTTTGGAATAAAAAATTATTTTGAAATTAAAAATGGAAATTTTGGCAAGTTTTAAAATGGGAATTTCAAAATAAACTTTAAACTTTGGCAATCAAAAATTAACAAAAATTAAAAAATTAAAAACAAAATTAAAAGCCAAACTTTCCAAAAAGAAGTTTTTAAAAGAAAAGTAAAAGTCATATTGATAAAGGTCAGCAGAAATAGAAACCTACAGTAACTCAAATTCAAAACGACCAGGTATTACTAAAGTACTAACGCCTCCATGGTTTTAAGCACGCTCATAGGGGGTAAGCTACAAGAGCTACTACTCCCTTAAGACGTTATTACGCACATCTGGGTCTGACACGATATTATAGCACAGGTGTTTACGTATATCCTATCATTCATGACAGCCAAAAGGTGCATGTTAGGTAATTGGATTTGAGGGTGACGTAGTCTTACGCGACTTAGTAGATTTATCAGTAATGACAAAGTCTCAAGTGACATGCTAGACTTCAGGAGCCCGTGGGGAAATCCTCGCTTTTAACTGAGGACGGCATCACAATCCCTGGAGCACGGGTGAGATACGTAAACCAGTAGAATCTACTCCACATCGTAGAGTAACATGCTACCATGGTCTCCATGAGCGAGACCATCGAGCAACTCGTGTCGCCCTTCGCAAGGGCACTCCAGGAGGCCCAGAATCGGCCACAGGAAGCCGAGGAGGGGCTGGATGCCGTCCAGGCACAGGTGAGGGCCCAGGAGCTCCTGAAGCCCTCAGTGCGGCGGGAGACGCTGAAAGCGCTCGAATCGCAGCGCTCAGCGATCCGAGCTGGCTTCACCGCCGATTCAAACTGAAAAAAAAAAAGAAATTACAGTCGCTAAATGAATGGAACCTCCAACAAAAAGAAGTTACAACAAAAAATCAATAAGAACAAGTAGAAATTACCTCCAATAAGAGTAAGAAGGACTAACGCCCCCTAAGCTTTCTAAACACCGAAGTGTGATTAGTTGCTCTTTAATGAAAATGAAATAGATTGTAAATATTTTTTCTTTTATAATGGTAATAAATCATATAGTCCTAGGAGTTCCAGAAATAAACACTAGTTCAGAATTGCTCATAGTAAAGAGCCAAAGGCGTTTGGTCACAATATACAATGCCCCCCATGCCACGCATGTTTGCGAATTGAGGCGCCGCGTGCCCGTCAATCAGAACACGGCCCTCTGTCGGCTTGATCTCCGCCAGAAGCAATTTGAGCAGCGACGACTTGCCCGACCCGCTGTTACCCCGAAGCGCAAGGCAGCCACCAGGCGCCACCTCTCCCTCGATGTTTTCAAAAAGAAATTCATCCCGTTCAGGATGCTTGAGGCTGAGAGCCTCGAAACGGATATGTCCTGCCATTTCGTCGGGCACCAGGTCAGTTACCGTAAAGCAAAACTGACAATTTCACGTTATAGTTAAACGAATTGCTGAATTGCTTGTTTCTGGATTGCCTTCAGAAACAAGGATAACACTTTAATTGGAGAAATAAACCAAATTAACGCCAAAAATCAATGAACGTGGAGAAATTGAACTAAAATATTGTTTTTCAAATACCAGAAAACGAAACATCCAAACCAAAAAGAGTAAAAATAAAATAAAAATGAAGGCGAACACTGTCTCTCTCCCCCAGCCCTTCTTTAGAAAGTTTTGGTGGTTCGTCCTACTTTACTGAAACGAGTCGCCGGTGGCCCGGACCGACGTCGCCCTGCACGTCCCTGCCCATGACGCCCGCCTCCACACGGGTGATGCCCGGGCGGAGTTCCGCATCGTCGACAGGCTCCAGCAGACGCTGCCCGACCGCGCGCGCCTCTCCGCGAAGCTGATCCGCGTCATCGACGGGGTCAGCCTGCACGAGTCCGTGAAGGTCGACGCCGGGCGCGGCGTCGTGGTCTGCGCCGGTAAGGCCGGGGGTGGGCTCGAGCCGGGCGACTACGCGCTGAAGATCACCGCGGGCCCGTACGGCGGGGTCCTCAAAATTCTCAAAGCTTTCCACCTCGAAAATCACATCTTTAAGCATCCCAATCAACTTTCTGGCGGGCAGCAGCAACGGGTGGCTTTGGCACGCGCTATCATCAACGAACCCGATGTCCTCCTTTTAGACGAACCCCTCGCCGCTCTTGACTTCAAACTGCGCGAAAAAATGCTCATTGAACTCATCGACCTTCAAGACAAGCTCGAAACAACGTTCATCTACGTGACCCATGACCAATTCGAAGCACTCACAGTTGCCGACCACATGGCGATCATGAACCACGGGCAATCGGCAGCGCGCAATGCACGGGACATACCGCGTAGGACGCTGTGGCGATGCAGTTGAGCGTCAGCCAGATGTAGCCAACGAGATTGAAGTTAAGATCCGATAGGCCCGCCACCGCCGACCCAGAGATCTTCGGAGACAGGTCGCACGATGTCTTTGAGCGTGACGCTGCTCACGACGAGCCACAGTTGATCACATACCATCAACCACAGCGCGATTAATGTCCAAATTGACGCCGATTGGTTGAAAAAGTACTGCGGACAGTGAAAAGGGGTTGGGGAAACCACAGTGCCGGCGTTGTGTTTGTTCGGGGGGATGGCTTCCCTGGTGGTTTTATATGCGCTAATTCGCGGTGAAGGCAATTTTTTATATGAAAGCATTGCCCGGGAAAAAGACTCGCCGCATCGCACTCATTATATTATTATTCCATATTTTGCAACGTTGATTGGCGGGCTTGCCAGCAACATTTGGTTTGGCGTTTTTGCAATTGCCGGCTACCTTGTTACCGGGCTTGCGGATGCCATTGCCGAACCGGTAGGAACTCGTTGGGGGAAACATACCTATCGTGTACCGTCATAGAAATGGCTGCTGAAAAGCCTAGTGTGACCTTGGCTCAAGTGTCAACAACCATGTATTTCTCTAACCGCGGACTATGAGAGTAGAGGAGGTACGTGTCAAAACTCCACCTAGGATTTGGTGCGTATGAGCCAAATCAGCTCCTACAAAGATTTAGGACTCTGCTCTAACAATTCTAAAAAAACAACAATTTTACTTTTTGCACTACGTTATGTTTTTTGTTTTTTAGAAATATTGAAAGTATTTGATGGTGACACGTCGCTTCGTCGGGGATCTTTCCGCCTAGTAGCTAAAAAGGTTTTATCAGGAGCGGGAATTTTAGCCGTATTGGGAATGATTTTTGCTTTTTCCGCCCCCTTGGAAAATACGAATAAGGCTACGGAAAAAGAAAGCATTAATTGGTATAGTTGGGAAGAAGCCGTTAAGGCTGCCGAAGAGCATCCTAAGAAACTCTTTATCGACGTCTATACCAATTGGTGCGGCTGGTGTAAACGCATGGACGCTACGACTTTTAAAGATCCTGAAGTGATTAAATTTATGAATAAAAACTTCTATGCCGTCAAATTTAATGCGGAGCAAAGAACAAATACAATACGACATGCTGGATTGAACGACCTGACGTTGAACCGCAGTTCAAGCAAGATGGAGTTGTGGGTGGACGAGCCAAGTGGCATCCAGGTTTTCGTTGGCACGGCTTAGGCGCACGGACTATGGTCTTTACCATCCTCAGGGCGCTGAGAGAAGGTATTCAAGATTGGAAGCAGGCGGACAGTTATGTCCTTCCAGACGAAGCTTGGCACATGACGCCGCACTATGAGGCCATGCGTACATCAACACGAGCCTTCAATGAGACACCCTGCACGTTACTTCCAATGCTAAACGGTGGAAGTGACAGCAAAGACTGTGCCATACTCATGTAGAAATATTGGTTGCTATTTTGGAGTGTAAAAACAAGCTATTGTCTAATTACCAATGGTGAAAATAGATTTGGCTGACATGTATAAACCTTTCTCACAAATCAAGGTTTGATAGTGGTTTTCTGTAAACGAGGAAACAGTAATTTCAAGTGAAAATTTGTCATTGTAAATGGGATAACTTGGCTGACGTTTGTGAAGATATGACTTTTATTTGATTAGTTATTTTCTGAGTGTGTGTCTATAGATAAATAGGACCTCCATAATCAAAACAACCAAATTTATTTACTTTTGAGGTTTCCTTGGTTCTAAAATATGAAAGAGAAGCATCTCTAGAGCCTGCAATTATAAGCAGTCCAACATAAAAAGAAGAACATTTCGTGCTAAGACTACACACAACCACATTTTTAATCTAACATTTACTGTCCTTGATAAGCTGCAAATATGACCTTAAGCCTATATAACCTATATAATGCATATACACCCTATTGACAGCCTGGGTGCACGTAGTGTCTTTAGATTTAGGTCAACACCCCCGCTGTTGTCCTGTTCCTTTTTTTCAATAATTGATTTTAATTAGTACTGCGCTACATTCTGCCTCTGGCACTTCCGCAATATAGTTATTATGTTGCTAAGCCTTGTTTTGAATAAATACCCCTTATATCTTATGCCTATGTCCTAAATGAGCTTTTATTCCTTTAAATATATATACCAGAAAAGGAGTATCTCCAAGGCCTTTGATTTTTATGCAAAAAAAAAAAAAAAACAGACAATAATTTCGGCTCGATATTTTGAGGGAGTAACAGTTACAATAAGTACAACAAATACACGAACAGAAATCACCATCAATGAATAACGAGACCAAAACATTAACTACAATGAATAATCCATCCAAACTTAAAACCAACAAATATTACCACAAAAAAGAGCAGGGCTAAGTTCCCTTAAGCCTTCTAAAGGCCAAAGTGTCATTTGCACTCATCTGAAAATAAAATAAACTTCAAACGTTTGCTCTTTTATGTCGCTTTTAAATCCAAAATTGTTGGGACTCCCAGGCATGGATATAATAAAATATTAAACAGTCAGTCTACTTTCATTAGTTTCTTTTCAGGAGGCCCGATGAAAAAGCTGACTTTTTTTTAAATTGCCCGCCGCCAGGGCGTATTTTCCTGGATTTTCCGGCAATATTCCCTTGGCCATTTCTTCGATATCCAAGCGAAGGTCGGCCTCTCTTTTATTGGCGTCCGGGCCGTGGCAAGAAAAACATCGGTCGGAGAGAATGGGGCGGACGTGAAAGTTGAAATCAATTTTGTCCGGGAGATTTTGATAAGCCTCCTTGATTTCAGAGGGGAGGTCCGGGCTACATGCGGCTAAGGCAACGAAGAGGAAGGGTAAAAAAAGGAAGCAAATTAACTACCGGTTAGTTGTTTAATTAGTTAACAAATAATTGATCAGTCGTTGAAAAATAAAGCTTAAAAATGTTCTGAAAAACAAGCAATAATAACTACTTGAAAGACTTATTTTTGTTCACTGAATCAAAGTTAACACGTAGACTTTGACATATACTATATTAAATCTATATCCTTACCTCATTTCAGGGCTGAAGTCCAAGCCACAAGCATAGCCAGCTACCATGTGCCCTGTGAATGTCTTTTTCCTGTACATACGAAATTTCTCTAAAGCCGAAAAGATAGTTAACCTGGATGTTGCTCTGTCTTCCTTTGGTATATTTAATGAAATCTTCCATCACTTCATTGCTTTACCTGATTGGAATAACTTATTATGCCGGAGAGGTCGGTTACTGGGGCCGTCCGGCTTCCGAATCTTATGTTTACTGGTTGCTGCTATTAGGCGTCTTACCTCATTATTACCTTCTTTATAAAGAAAAACCTCTAAGCAATTTTATGACTTTCCATAATTGGTTCGTCCCTTTGTCCATTGTCATCACTTTAGGAACCGTGGTATTAATTTCGCTATTTTGGTCAGTCAGAGCCAGACGGAACGCGCCGAAGCCCTGACCCAAACTTCAAACGAGATCGCAGCACTGCGCCAGCAGTTGAAAAGCGCCCGTGACCGCCTGCGCAACACGGAGATACGAGCGCCCGCGTCGGGGGAGGTTGT
The DNA here is from genome assembly GCA_010016025.2 of Alatinidae sp. Z8VKAUB7J3. Classification (NCBI taxonomy): domain Eukaryota; kingdom Metazoa; phylum Cnidaria; class Cubozoa; order Carybdeida; family Alatinidae; species Alatinidae sp. Z8VKAUB7J3. The sequence continues at coordinate 100,923,611 of JAAAKM020721499.1, read as the reverse complement.
CGACCTCGCCTTCCATACCATTGGCGGTGTAGCCCGGCCGGGAGAAGAGATCCTGAGCCTTATCCCGCGGCAGGACGAACTTGTTGTCGACGCACGCATCCGGGCGGCCGATATCGACGCGGTTTATCGCGGTCAACTGGCCGAAGTCCGCATCAGATATGGTCTGCTCGCCGCTCTGATTTCCGTCGCGCTGATTGCTGGTGCCACTCTGGTGGGCAACGAGCTGGAAGATGTCTTCAACAACATCGGCAGCGAGCTGAAGAAGGCCAACTAATACCCGATAGGGTGGCTTGAAGCCGGCGTCCACATGCGTGGCCGCGCCGGTGCCGCCCTGCGGAGCTGCCTCGATTGATCAAATCAGGCAAGCTGAAAATCGGAACGCCCGGCCTTTGTGGTCGGGCGTTTTTGTTAACCAAATGGCATTGTTTGGTCACTCTAATGGTCCGAGGCTGGGTCCATGTCCAGCTTGTCGGGTAAGAGAGCCCAGAGCCGTCCGTTGGTGTAGTAGGTGTCGTCAGGGATATAGACCGCTTGGACGGAGTCGTCGAGATGGGCGTATTCGACGGCCGGGTGTTGCTGGAGGTCCGCAACCGCTTTCGTGACGTCAGCGCCCTTTTTAACTTCGGCGATATAGATCTGACTGAGGTCCGGCGGCTCCTTCGTACCTCTTTGAGTGTGGGGGTGCTTCTGATGAAGGGTCGCGAGTCGGCGTTCAAATCCTACTTTTGCTTGCTTCCCCCCTCCCAGAAAAGGTCTTCAATTGTACACTGTGTCCGTAACATTTAAGGATTTTTTGCTTATAGTAATATCTAATCAGTGACGAATATGAATGTGAGTCACTCATGAATATGGATTCCAGCTGTATCTACTGCATCTTGAGTGGATCTGCATCTACTTTAAGTCATTAAAAACTGGATGGCATATAAAAATTTAGATTTTGATGAGAGTACTTTAAGTGGTTTGTTTTTCTCATTTTATTAGACTGTTAGCCAAAATATCTGTTTAAAGTAAAAAAGAAAATGTTAGATAGGCCTCAGGGCAAGGGTTGTAAACTATACCCTGGGGGCATTTAAGGTATATACAGAACGGTGATACAGAGCGGTGATTCACATTCACATTCATTGGAGGGCAACTAATCCCCCTCCCACGCCTACCATTTCCGCAAACACATCCAATCAAAATTTTGAGATAGCCATTTTGTTCAACCTAGTTGAAAGGTTTGAAAAATTATTTATTTGAGGATGACAACCCCCCTACAGCCCTCAGGGCAAGGGTTGTAAGTTATGCCTTGGAGGTATATCAGGTATATATAGAAAACTTTCTTTAAAATATTTCTCAAAACCCGAAACATATAGTGGAGTAATATATTCTTTAGCCAGGGGAAGTGAAAAACAAAATAACTTAGCAAACCAATTGCTGAGACTGTAGACGGACATGGAACAACGATTCCTATGATAGTCGATTCCATGACCAAATTGTCGTGGTCCAAGAGTAGCAGCATAGCAATCAATATCAGGACAAACAAAAGTGTTTTTTTCTACTAACCATCACAATAAATAAGACGAAAATGACGTGTAATCACGACTTCACCTTTTGTTATTGCTAGGTAAATTTCAAAAAAATCTTTTTCCACACAAAAGTATCACAAATCAGCATTGATAAATTAATTAAAACCCAAAAAGATAAGAAATCACAATAAATAACAAAGTCAAATTCAAAATGAGCAGAAAGTAACATGAGTAGGGCTTAAAACCTCTATGCCTTTCCAAAGCTGGAACATAATTTGTACTGCACTGAAAACAATACAGATGAATGTGTATTGTCAGTTTAATATAAATATGCTGATGTTTATTGGTTAAACTACTAATAATATATGATTTATTAAAGCTATGAAAGACCCACGACATTCAGCTTGGGAAGCTGACACTCTACCAACTGAGTTACACCCGCTCGGTTGGGGAGGGCATCCTAGCCGTCCTCGGGGGAGGCGGCAACTGGGATCAGAACCAGGTCCACTCGACGACGTTCGACGCCGCCCACTGACCGAGGGAGTCGCGGAAGATCCACTGGGCGAAGACCGTGCGGCCGAGGAGGGAGGCGTCCGGTGGGATGGCGAGGTGGACGGAGGTGAACCCGGCGCCGTCTCCGACTCCGGAGAGGACGGGGACGGGGACGAACTGCGCGTCCTACGTCGTCACATTGGCATGGTGTTTCAGGAGTACAACCTGGTTGAACGCCTGAGTGTGATCGAGAACGTACTGACCGGCCGCCTTGGTTACATGAATGCATGGCAGGCATGGCGTCGCAACTTCGAACAGAAAGATATCAACACCGCGTTTGAGCTGTTGGAAGAAGTAGGGCTAGCTGACTTTGCCAATCAACGTGCCGATAGCCTATCTGGTGGTCAGCGTCAGCGTGTCGGTATTGCTCGTGCAGTAATGCAAGAGCCTCATGTGCTGTTGGCAGATGAGCCAACACCATGAAATTCCGAAATACCTTTTTTTTTTCTTGGATTTAGTCAGCGTTACCAGTCAACTTTTTCAGTTTTATGCAAGGTTCGATGGTGACAGGTTAGGTTTTTAACCCATTTCTGAGATCTGTAACCTAATTTATACTTACTCAACCTAACTTTAACTTTTACCAGACTGAAAAAGCTGCTTCGCAAAGCCAATTGAATCTATGCAGAGAAAAAGGATTTTCGACATTCAACGGTCAATATCGACATAAACCAGATCTCGGACATTCACAATAACAAATACAAATATACGGGTGATGCCGGTACGCCCATGTGTGCTCAGGACAAACGCGTCGACGTTTGATTCTTCGGCATATTCCATTAACGTCTCGGCTGGCGGGCCTTGCAGAACGACATGTTCGACCTCGATGTCTTCTTCGGTCGACCGAATCTGGGCCAGTTGATTTGTGTACCCCTCGATCAGTTTTTGCATTTCGTCGTCGGCGTGTTTCGCAACAGGTGGCAATGGGCTGGGACCAACAAAGACGAAAACGAGTTGTGCCTGATAGCTTTTTGCAAGGCTGCTGGCCCGCTGAATCGCCTTTTTTCCAGAGGAATACATGGGGGTTTTCACCCCCCTAAATATAATTACTGGACGTTTCAAATATGCTGAAAAAAGTAGTTACCTCAAAAATTTTATTGGATGTGTTTGGGGAAATGATGGGGATGGGGAACAATTTGCCCTTCAATGACTTTCGACTATTCAAAAGGACACTTGAACTTTCAATTTCCAATCGAATGAGCCCCTTTCGAAGTTTCTACGACTACCTGTTCTATACGAATGGACGTGGTTCAAAATAAATAAAAAACAAAATAAAAACAATAAAAAACATTTTCTCCATGATCCATGCTTGAGGTCTCTGCCATCACCGCCGGCTACGGCGAGGGCGTGGTGCTGGAAGGGCTCAGCCTCTCGGTCGGCGCGGGCGAGCGATTGGCCCTGCTCGGCCGCAACGGGGCCGGCAAGTCCACGTTGCTGAAGGCGATCATGGGGCTGGTCCGCGCGCGCCAAGGGACGATCACGTTCGACGGCCAGCGCATCGACCGGTTGCCGCCGCACCGGGTGGCCCGCGCGGGCATCGGCTACGTGCCGCAGGGCCGCGAGATCTTCACCGGATTCAAAGCATCGGCCAAACGATTTCGCGGCTGTATTGGTCGGGTGCAATGTCGCGTTCTTCCTGCAGCAACTGCAGGTAGCTTTGCATCGTCAACCCAAACTTGTCAGCAATTCGCTGGATTTCTTCGCGAACCTGAGTTTCGGTGATCTTGATCCCGTTGTGAGCGCAAGCCTGCAGGATCAAATGTCGATTGATCATGTTGTCCAGCACGTCACCGCCGTAACGCTCCACGCACACTTCGGAAAGTTCGTTCCGAGTGATCGGTTCCGCGTTGACCACCGCAACGATGTCGTAGACCCTGGTTCCAAGAACATTAACTCTATACAAAGTGATCCAAGAAAATACCTGAAATTGGATAGCGACGGAAAAGGATTAGGAGCAGAAGAGTTCATTTTACTATTATTCAAAAAACATAAAATAAATACTTCATGACCATCCACATCCTCGTCGATATGTTTACTATTGACACCCAGGCATGAAGAGACTGGCGGAAAAGAGGGTCTAAGGCCAGAGATTATCACCACCCAAATTTTACAAATACCCTTGTCGTAATCTGAACAAAAAAAAATGCTAGCTGGGTCATAATATTAGAGAAAGTCCCCAAAAATACAGTTCACATTTCCTGAGCCAAAATGGGAACGATTTAGACGAGAAAAAAAGAGAATCAAATAAATAAAAGACACCATATTTCCGTTGATAATGCCAAAAAGAGGAAAAAACACATTTTTTTTACTCAGCCCTTGCTGAACATGTCTATGACCATCCGCGCCAAACCTTTTTGTTTGACGAGACTAGCTTAATGTCTTATGAAACGGGTTTAGCCCACCAATACAGAGGTTCATTTTGATATCTAAGTTATGTCTTTTTATTCTCGTACTCTACATCTAAAAATAAAGGTCCTGTGGTGGCGCAGTGGGTTTGACTTTAGCTTGGTAATACGGGACCCAGAGATCGAATCATGCTGCAGGAATGCACTGCAAGGCCGACGCAGGGACCATAGTTGTCAAGAAGCGTCGTTAATCCGATACAATACAAATCTAAAAATAAAGTCTTTATAATTCGTAATCTTTGCGTAAGGATTTTCGTAAATCTATCTCGATGAATGGTTGTTTTTTACATTGAAATTTAAAAACTTATCCTGGAGATTACCCAGTTGCAGAAAAGAGAATCCCGCTTTCTTTTTGCATTGTTTGCTTAGGTCGATGGATGTTGGTGCAATGTCAAAGAAGAAAGAGAATAAATCTGACAAAATCTCCTTGAAAGTTCAATTAATAGTTTTCATCAAAATCAAATCATTCCGTGACATACAATCTCCTAGCCCAATGAGAACAGCATTTTATCAAAGACTTTGAATTCATGCATGCAACGGCCCATATGCATAACATTGAACAAATTGTAATATGAAATAGCATTTTCTGTGAAGTAGACTAGGTTCCATAAACTATGCTTAGTACTCCCTCTTGGTGTCCGGCTGCAAGGACGAAGTACATTGACAAGGTGTAGGATTCTTTGTATCACCAACTAATAAAAAACTCTAATCTCTTTCGCCCCAGTCACAGAAAAAACAGCCGTCTTGTAACTGAAGGGAGCTGCCAAGAATATCTCTGTCATTCAAATTTTTGCCCCAGACTCCACCAGAAGTGAGGAAGAATGCGAAGAATTCTATTTCACACTTCAAAGGGTCATCAACCAAATCCATAAGAAAGACGTACTGATTGTCATGGGGGACTTTAACGCTATAGCCGGTTCAAGGCTGCCTTCGACGCCATCGAGCGCCTGATCGAGGACCGCTACGGCCTGCCCGTCATCATCACCGACGTGCAGGACCCCAACACCGGGGACTTCGACGGCGCGACGATCAAGCTCGACTACGCCAACGACCTCGAGCTCTCGCTGTTCGTCCTGGCCCACCTGTTCGGGCACACCGCCCAGTGGGCCACCAACGACGAGTACCGCCTCCTGGGGACGAAGTACGCGACGACCGCGCCGCCCAGGGAGCTGTGGCACAAGATCAAGGCCTACGAGGAAGAGGCACCCGGATCGAGTTCAGCCCGATCGGCTCGGATGCCACGCGGATTGCCGCGCTGCTCTCGGGCGAGCTGGATTTCATCATGCCGGCGCCGCTGCAAGACATCGACCGGATCAACCGCTCTGACGGAGCCAAGGCGATCATCGCGCCGGCGCTGCGCACCATCATGCTGGGCATGAACCAGACCGAGAAGCTGCACAACTCCAACCTCACCGATGCCAACCCGTTGCAGGATCGCCGGGTGCGCGAGGCGCTCTGGCGCGCCATCGACATGGAGCTGATCCGCAAGAAGATGTCGCGTATTTCTTAGAAACACGTTCAAACTCAGGTGAGGGCGCCGTGGCACAACCCGTCACAACGGCAATGAGGCTTACGGCCACAAGTGTCTTCATCATATTTTCTCAGGTTCCCTGATAACAATTTGCTGAGTTGGGGAGCGAAGTCGCGTTGCCTCCCTCACACGGACCGATATCAGAAACAAGCAAGTCCAATAGGACCGGGAGTTCACAACGAATATCCTCACCGCCCCCCCTCAACAGCCTATTCGGGATCAGGCAATCTCGACGACACACGGAGCGTGGAACACTGAAAGTAACGAGCGACATTAAAACTTAAAGGGAACAGAAATTATTACGTATATGTAAGGGGCTGTCCCCTCCTCGAGGCCTCGCTCTTTATGCTAAAGTTTTTAATCATTTGAAAAAGTAGAATTGTGACAAAAAGTCAAACTTGAGCGTAAAAATTATCTTGGAATTAACGCTATGAGCGTAAATTCCGCTCAATAGTAATATTTGATTCATCGAAGTTCATATTAATTCAGAGTTCATATCAGCGGAATTTGATTTAGCGTATTGAACTTCAAATTTCCGCTTTGCCCAAAATGTGTTTAAATTCATTTTGTTAGGCTTTTGCGAGTCAGGCCAACACTTCGGGGTTGGGAGGGGGGTAAACCCCTCTAACCCCCCTAGATACGGCCATGCATGTGATGGTATGTGTGGATTAGACTAAGTGTGTCAAACGCTGATTCCCTGTCCTGTTTCTAAGATAGATTTAACTGACATTAATTCTTTATAGGTTCTTTCATTAGAAGTAAATGATACAGACAGCGTTATAGGTATTATCAAGCTTTTCCAAAAATACATGAGAATGTTTTCCCGTCTGAAGAAATAATACAAATCACCGGGGATAGATAGTACCCTGCGTAACTCCTGGTTTCTCACAAAACCAACCACTAATCTTCGGAACCGTAGCAATATAATTCTCGTACTAATGCCATTGAACCTTAAATAGATTAGAATTGAAACGTTAAATAGATTAGTAATTGAACCTTATTGTTTTCAGGTAGGGTGAGATCATATTAATATTCCCCTCCAGGACTGTGATTTAATAAGAAAGTAACGATGAAGACTAAACTGTCTTTCCAATGCAAAAAAAGCATGAAGATATATAGAATACGTATCAGACAATTAGATTCGTCATGTCAGACTATTAGATTCGTCATATCAGAGAACCCTGTTGCCGAGTTTACAAGCTCTTTATGTTCAAAAATGTGAAATTTGTCATTTTCCCCCAAAAGAAAAACCAGAGATGCCTGTTTGTTTTTTCCCTGAAAAGTTCACTCCTGGAAAATTCCCCTCCATGGAAAACTATCCCCGTGCAAAGTCCCCCAAGCAAAAACTCCTGCCCTCCTCCCCACCCGAGAAATGTATGCATACATCTCAAAATACTAATACTGTGCAAATACATGTATTATTGATATGTGCACCGTCATTGCATGACACTCAACGTGTAAAATTTCGTCACAGCCCACTTGTACGCTGTCATTACGTAACTCTCACGTGTGCCCTGTCATTACCCAACACCCACGTTCAAGATTGCGTCACACCCCACGTGCGCCGCCATTACATAACACCCGCATACGCACCGCTATTACGTAACGCCAGCGTGTGCACCGCCATTATGTAACACCCACGTGTGCGCCATGTTCAGTTACAAGCGGGGGTTCCCCACGGGCCTCAACTCCAAGATTACCTCGGGCGAAAGTCGGGAGCAGCCGCGTCACTGGACGAGTTGATCGGTTCATTCGAGCTGCGGGGAAACGCACCACGATCTGTCGAGATGACACCCTACTTGCGCCCCGGCGATCTCGTCAGCCCCGCCGTTGCAGACCTCGCCGGTAACCCTAACAGTGCCATTCGAGGTGCACCATCTGACGGCTACGACATGTCGAAGTACAAGGGCGAAGGCGTCGCGATCAAGTCATTGACCATTGAAGGCCCATTGCACGAGACTTGGCCGCCACCGAGTACGAAGCGGCTTTTGACAAGATTAACATTCACAGAGGAACAACAATTTCTCACATAATTGTTAACTTTGCATCATTCTAACTTCTGATTTCTAAATTCTAAATATTCTAAATTCTAAATTCTAAATTCTAATCCAACTCAATTAAGTGATATTTTCCACATAACTTACAATTTACAATTACAATATCATGGTATAATTTTCTTTGAAATCACAAGTAAGGATTAACTGTATGTTTTGGGTGCGTTCTTTTGGAGCAAAGCAAAAATTTGATTCGACGTTGTACCGTTTTTTCATTGTATTAGTGAAGACCATGCATGGCATGATCATGGTGGTCTATTTGCTGACCGCCATCTTCCTGGGCGGTTTTGGCAATTACCTGATCCCCCTGATGGTGGGGGCGCGGGATATGGTGTTCCCTTTTGTCAATATGCTGAGCTTCTGGGTCTACCTGCTGGCGGTGCTGGTGCTGGTGGCCAGTTTCTTTGTCCCCGGCGGTCCCACCGGTGCAGGCTGGACGCTCTACCCGCCGCAGGCCATTCTCAGCGGCACCCCGGGCGGGGCGGACGCGGGCATCATCCTGATGCTGCTGTCGCTCATATTGTCGCATTACGTCTTGCTATCTAGGGAACCTATTTTAAAAGGACATTTTTCTTAACATTCTGAAGAAAGCAGTGCATTAGTTTGCTACTTTAAGAAGGGGATTCATGGATTTTTAATTTTTTGACAACATTTTGACACAAGATAAGCAATGCCACATGCTTCCTCAATTAACATTTCAAATTTTATGAAGGTAAATAAAGATATGACCTTTGTCAATATAGGTAGAAGCCCTAAAACACAATGTTTATAACGTTATGTACATAAAAGGAGAGAAAAATTTGGAATAATGTACAACTGTAAATTGAGCCCTAAGGCGCATTTTACAAATGCGATTGAGTCTGACGACTTATGTCGTCACATTCAATAGCCTAAGATCTATTTGAATATTGCCCAACCAGATTTTTGAAATTACTTGAACCTGTTTCTTGGATAATGGCCTAAACTATTTTTAAAAAAGACAAAAATACCTATTTTCCCATGTCCTTCGTGACTTTTCAATGCATTTTTCCATTCTAAGACAAAGTTGCAAATTTCGAAACTGTAATTTGGTAGATGGATAAAGCTGAATCTCAGCTAAGATGAGTTTCTTCCATAAAGTGGTTATGAGGCTAGAAAAAAGTTACTAAACATTATGAATATGTTTCTGAAAAGGAGAATGTACCTAGCAATTTTTAGAAAATCTTGATTAAGCCACTGTCTAAGAAAGATGAGAAGAGTGAGTGCAATAACAATGGAGTAATTGGCCTGGTTTTTGGAAATAGCAAATAATTTAGTATTATGATACTATTTAGACTTATTGATCTTGTTGACAAATTTTAAGACAATAAAAGTGTGGTTTTATGAAAGGTAGAAGACATGTTGACCAAAAAAACAGCATCAAGAAAAGAACGGAAAATATCATTTTTACGAGAGTTCTTCAAAAAAGATATTTATTGCTTCATTATAAAAAGCTATTTATATTTATATTATGATTATATGTTAATTATGATTATTATTTATCATGGAGACAATTGCCCTGTGAAAGCCGAATTAGCCTCCATAGGCATAGAGAACCAAAGCTCTGGGAAAAAAGGTCAAAATAAAAATATAAATAATGACAAATAAATCCAATGAAACCAACCTTCACGATAATACTGCAAGATAGTAATTTTTCAGTCATAAGTCATTTTTATAACTTTTATTTGTCAGGTACAAAATTTGGTGTGATATGACAAGAAAAATTGCCTTAAATACCTATACTGACATTAAATTAGACCCCGCAGCGCTATTTCGCATATTTTTTTTTACTACATCCTTCAATTCTTTTTAGTAACCGGTCGTAGATACACTGATAAAAACATTACTTTCAGTAAAAATTGGGTCAAAGAGCCATCACTGGGATGTTGTGCAACTGACGATCTGAATAAATAATCGAAAGCCCACTAATAAAAAATCTTTTCAAAGACACCCGCCAATGCTCGCCAAGTTCGGCGCGGCGGGGACAACATTCTTACCGCTTATCGTATGCGTGACCTGGCCTATCAGATCGTCGAGTGTCATGCCAACAGGGGGTGTGTTCCTGTCGCGCGCGGATGGCATCATGACACTTGCGCCGCGCGACAGTGGGAAACTTGTGTCCGGTCCCACCTCTTTGCCTGCGGCCTTGCGGTTGGCTAGTTTGACATTCCAATGGACCGTGAAACGGTCTGGGTCGAGTTCTCCGACGAGAGTCTCCTCGCCGCTGGCCACGTCTAGCTCAGCGCAGAAGTAGTGACAGCAGTTGGAGCAGTAGTAGAAGTAATAGTGTATTATTACTATTATTAGTAGCAGTAGTAGCAGGCACAATTTTCTTTTGCTCAACTGAGAATCCCACTCATGATGCCCCTGGAGTTTCCTCTTGATAAGATAAGCCGTTCCAAAAATTTTGCTGATACGCCCGTATCAGCAATCTCTATACACATAGTATGTTTTAACTCAGCTCAACTTTCCCCAAAACATTTCATCAGATGTTTATTTCAAAATTATTAGCCTTAGCAGTACTCGCTATAAACACTTGGAAATCAAGTGCTTGTGAATACAAATACCAGTAGAATGTCGTCGTTAGTTCAATGGAGTGAAAATGTGCGATTCGACAGCTTCCACGTTACCAATTACAGAAACGTCATAGATTCGGGACCTATTAAGGTCACGGATATAACGGGATTTGTTGGTCAGAATGAAGCTGGCAAAAGCAACCTGTTCGAAGCACTGTATCGCGTGAACCCATATGACGGAGAAGCCGACTACGACTTCAATGAAGACTGGCCTGTAGATAAATGGGGAGATCGGGCTGGAAACGTTGAAACAATTTAAATGTCAATGGCACTTCTCCTACAACATAAGTACAAAATGCTAATGAACGAAGGTCTAAGACTTGCTCTGTTCATTTTTGGTTATTTTTGACATTGGAGGCTGTTAGGATAGTAAGTTAGGATGTCTACCTGGACCTTACAATGGGTAGCTGATAACTCCTTTGTCTTGAATGCGATGACGTTGACCGTTCAGGCATCATAACACCTCTGTGTCTGTGGAATGCTTGTTTGTAGAAAAGAGCGTTTTGGACTTGTCTTCTCGTAGACCCGTAGTCAATATCGGTTTGGGACTTTGAAGTGGTTCGGATGCGCGTTGTCCGAGAAACTGCCGAGGCCTTTATTGATGTTCTGGCCATCCAGGAAGCTATTAAACGCTCCACAGACGCTACTCGGATCGCACGTGATCTTGAGCGAGACATCAAGGCGCGGGTAGACGCTGGACAAGCTAACCCTATTGAAGTCGAGCGAACTCGCCCCATGGTGGCGAACACCTTGGTTGCGCTGGAGTCACAAAAGGCGAGACTTGAACCCGCGAAACGTAGGCTAGCAAGTATATGGGGGCAGTCAACAAGCGTATGACCGTAGCGTGGATGTGCAGTTAAGTCGGCTGCGGCGCAAGCTGGGTACGAGTGAGCTGATCAAGACGATCCGGGGTGGTGGGTATGTCTTTGCTGAGGATGTGCGGGAGCTGCAATGAGAGGTGTGAGATGAGCGGAATGTTTGCGCGTTTCACATGGCTGGTGGTCGCGAGCCTTGTCGTGCTGCATGTGGCTGGTTATTACTTCTACGGCCACGATCGCATGGTGGAGAACGCCCGCATATTTGCGGTGCAGTTAACCCAGAGGGTCAGCGAGCTGCAATATTATCTGCTCGTAAGTACTTTTAGAACCATTTGATAAGTTGTGATAATCATGCTCAAAAAGAGATTTCATTTTGCAAGACAAATCAATTTCATTGGAGGTTACAACCTCCAATGAACCTGGAGGAGCAGCCAGGGATAAAAATCACTGATACCATCTTCATTTATTTTTACTTAATGTTGAATATGTTCACTCCTTACGATAGGTTCGGCTAAGAGCGTCAGAGACACCTTTCTCTTTTGGCACAGACTTTATGAATATTTGAACCTTAGGTATGACCCCTCCCCGGTTAACCGAGAATCCCTTGTGATTTCTACTGCTACTTTAGGCACTCTAGTTCTCATTTCATGATTGCTAGCGTCTTCAATGTCTAATAGAGTAATAGCATTCATTCCTATAGAATATGCCAAGAATGATATCCTCGATGTTCTTAACTCTTTTTCAATACCAAGCTGGGTGAATCATAAGATTTAGCATGTTACCTGTCGTTGACCTTCAAAACCAGTTTTTTCCGGATCATAAAGGTTCAACTGAACCAAAACAAGTCACGTAAGATTACGTCATCTTCACATGTAAAGAAATCCCTGCCGACGCCACTGTTGGTGCCGAAGACACAGCCGATGCCGAGGCCGGTGACGCAGGTGCTGCGGGGCTGAGCGACGCGGAAATCGCCCAGACTATTCAGGACGCCACCGATGCCGCTGATGAAGGCCCCGACCTTGCGGCGGAACTCGCAGATGCCAAGGACAAGCTATTGAGGGCGCTGGCCGAGGCCGAGAACGTGCGTCGCCGCGCGCAACGCGATGTCGAAAATGCTTCCAAACGCGCCATTGCCGGGTTCGCCCGCGATATGGCGACGGTCGCGGAACTGGTCGGAAAATCGAATGGCCCCATCGCGCCGCAATCCTCGAAGCTGTCTGGTACCGGACAACTTATCTTATTGTCCTATTATTAGTACCATTATTCACAGGTGCGGGTTTGGGCGCAAGCGGCTTTATCGGTTCGTTTCAATGGAATCGAGACATCCCCGGCAAAATACCGGGGATGTTTGGGTCTTCATCGCTGTCAGCGACGGACAGAAACAGTCTAGTAGTAGTAGAAATTCATGCATTTGTTGTACCGGCTCCACCAGTAGTAGCTGCCGGTCTTTTTGGCCTATGGGTTAAACATGTATTGTCTCTGATTAACTTTAATGTTTTTCTATTATAAGTCGCTGTGAGACATGAATCAATTTATGGTTAAGTGGTAAATTACTTGAATAAACACTATGTTGCCATGCTATCAAAATAGGGTATCTGTTATGTCTCGGTACGGCCTTTAGAGATCCAGTTGAAACTTTTTGAGAGTTTTTATTTGGAGGGGGGCAGATGAATCTGGAATTTTAACTAAAAGGAAGCGTACAGAAGGGTTACGAATATTTTGTCTCAAGTCTGCTTAGAAGTCATGAGCAAGATCGATGGCTAAAAAGCAGAGTCTTTGGTAGTCTGTAATGCAACCGAAAAAACGTAGCCTAGCCATTTTAACGTTTCTTTTGTTATAGCCGTTGAAAGTGGGATCGAACCACATTTTCTATTTTCTTCCTTTTTCGCTTTTTCTTTTTTCTAAGACCGTCTAGACAATCGGCATGTTCTTCAATAATCTGTGTTAAGATATCTTTTAGAGACCGATAGATTCTCACCAAGCCACTTTGGCCTGACAAAAAATTCTGGCCTTTCAAAGATTCTGTTGCTTCTTTACGAAGAAATCCAGTCGCTTAAATTCACACTCCATACTGACCTGGAGTTGATCAAGAACGATTCGACCTGGACCGATGAGCTGAAACGGCTCGCGGATATGACCGCGGAAAGCCTCGAACGAATCGAAGGCCACCTGTCGAGCGATAATGACGCCGGATCGATCGAACAGAATGTTGAACTCTCAAAAGTCCTTGACGATGGACTTCAGGAAATCGGCAACCTGATCGCCAGTCAACAGATTGGTGAACTCATTGACCGAATCGAGATGCTGACTCAGGCTCAAGGACAACCCAGTTTGAAGCTTATTTTATAGTCTAACTTAAAGCTGTCTAATTTTAGCAGGACTGGATATCACAGGCAGGGTATCACTGGAATTTTACTAGTTACCTAGCACTAAGGTGTGTTTACTTTCTATCTAGATATGACATGAAAAAAACTGAAATTTTACTGAATATTGAAGCTAATCACATACTCACTAAGATGCTTTAGACAACTGTGATTTTACTTCTGAGGTGGTGATTACCAGTCCAGCTGTTAGGTATATTTCCTTGTAGTGCAAAAGTGTCAGAAGATGAAAAGAGCATCCTTAGCGCGGGTATGTGAGTAGTCGATCCCGAACTCGTCCATCCAATCGATGGCCTTCTGCGCGATGCTGATTTGCCGACTCAACTCCGATCTAGGAGCCGACTTCTTCATGGCCAGATGGCAAACCGTCGCGAGCGTGCAGTCAGTCAGGTAAGCCAGCGCGCCGTCTGGGCTGTTTACGCGGTGCGTTGTCATTCGTTCGTCCAAGAGCAGGTTCTAACGTGACAGCCAAGGTCTAGCGTGAGCTGGGCTCCAGATCGACCACGGAGGTTTGCGTTACCTCTTCACGGCAAAACATTCAGGCGCTGAAGTCATTCCCGTTCTCAAAGGTTGGCTTGTTTTCCCTTTATCGATCCTTTGCGCTATTGGCTATTCCAAACTCAGTAACCACTTTAAACGCTCCACCCTCTTTTATGGTATCATCTCGACCTTCCTTGCCATTGTTCTCCTCTATGGATTTGTCTTGTATCCCAACATGGGTGTTTTGACTCCGAGCGATTCTGCCAATTTTTTGACTGCTAAATTTGGAGCAAAATACATGCACTGGATCGCAGTCTATCGTAACTGGATCCACTCCCGGCGGCTATCAACAACAACATGTAGACACGACGCACCTGATATGGGGGATCATGGAAGTTGACGAACATGTATCTACATTTCTATTACAAAAAATGAACGTCAATATTCCGGCGCTCAAATTACTGTTGGACGAGGTTATTAAAACCTATCCAAAGGTTAAGGGGACGGAGAAACAGTTTCTGACCTCCGAAGCCAATAAAGCCCTTAGCGTAGCTAAAAAAATGCTTAAGGAATTTGGCGACGAATATATTTCTATCGAGCTCATGCTGCTTGGTATTCTCAAAGGCCAGACCTAAAGAAATTTGAAGAAAAACTAGAATCATATTATGAAAAAAAATCTAGACACATTTTTTTTTTCATTTGGAGTGTCAAAATTTGATGATGTTCTAACAACAATGTTAATAATCATATAAAATGTATTGCAGTCAAATAAAACGGAGATTAAGCACACTAATATCTATATGTAACAGATAATGAAAAAATATCAGTTATAAAAATGATCTGGAGTATGAAATTTAGTGTTGATGGCTGAATTGACGTAAGTACTCATTCAGCATTCATGAGGCTTCAAGTTAGGCCGGCGCCCACGGCTGTACCCACCTGCTGGAGCTGCTGGGGCCGATTGCGACCACCGCGTTCCAGACCATCTACCCGATCCGCCACCGCGAGCATAAGGAGCGCGGCACAAGCGGCACGGTCGACGTGCGCCGCACGCCGGTGAACACCTGCCATGCGCTCAGCGCCGACGGCCCGATCGTGAAGAAGCACTGGCCGGACCACTACACGGGCGAGTGATGCATTCCACCATAACTCGACGCCCTCGGCCTTGTGCCGAGGGCCCATTCATGTCCAACCCGCAGTCTAAGGGTAAACATTGAAAAAATGTTTAACACATGTTCATTAGGTTCGTATACATTGAGCAGCTGGTAATCGTGGGGAGAATTGTACTATTGCTGATGACAATAATAAAACGTGTAGATTATATAATCCATGTAAATAGCATAGAGGATAGGCAGTGCAAATGAAAGACTGTAAATCCTGTCTTGAAGAGATTTGTAACTCTCATACTATAGGTTTCATATGCTACAATTGTCACTATGATAAATGTGATCACTGGGAAAATACTTTCCCTGGCATGTTGGCAAAAAACCCTAAACATACGAGTTTTACTTAGAATAAAACCCCAGACACAAAATGGATTTTGAAATCAATTATCGAATGCTACTTAGCTGTTATTTAAGTATTTGCTATCATAAGCCAAGGGCGAGTTTAATCTACTGAAATTAGCGAGGGAGATAGGGCTAGGAGCCGCAGTACCTTTCTAGCTGTTCGAAGCAATTCGCGAATTATACTCTGGTAAGAACTGAGAGGGTAAGTTAACAGGGCATAGTAGTGGCTTGTTCTAGTTTAAAGTAATTTTGCAGCATTTGAGTTGTATGCATCATTGAACTTTATGATACAGAATAAACTGAATTCAATTTTTTCTCTTTTTTTCATTCTTATTTTCCATCTTAATTGACGGCGCCAGGTGCGGTTAAATATCTGATTTGCCCCTAAGATACTCTTGAGATTTTTAGATGACGTTTGAAGCATTTTCAAGAGATGTGTACCTTTGTATCTGTCTCGTTGGCTGGTTAATTGTTGGCATATACAATTAATGTTTATCTCAATGCACAATTTATGTTCATTCAATTTATTTCCCTTCGAAAACGACTCTACTTTTTTTAGAAAAATTGGAACTGTTCGACTGAAAGGTTTAGGCAACTTCGTTTTATAAATCATATACAATTTGAAATCTTGAAACCTGGGTAGCTTAATGAACTAGAAATGAGGAGTTTATCCCGATTTTTGTTGCAAGGAAGATTTTTTTCAAGATCCTCTGAATACTACGATGTAATTATTGTTGGAGGAGGTCATGCTGGAACAGAGGCATCAGCTGCTGCTGCAAGAATGGGTTGCAATACATTATTGCTTACACACAAGGTAGAAACCTTAGGTGAGAAAACTGTTTAATTGCACTAGTGAAAGAACAATTCCCGCGTATGTGCCTTGTTTATTTATGTGAATTGAAAGCTGTGTAAATATAATGAGATGCAACAGGGGCTTCACAAGATCAGATCCGTGTGATGCCGTTGAAATTAATATGGTCATTTACTACAATTACTAAGGGGGGCCTAAGAAAAGTCCGTCAAGGAAGTTCACACTAAATCCAACAGAAAATTGCGCTTAAATCTTTTGGAAAATCAAACCCCCCATGCTTTTGGACCGTAATTCCTCCAGTACCACCACAGGCATCCAAGAGTCCAGAAAGAGATACAAGTAAGTAACATACTGATAGTCGAATAGATTTTCTATCCCAACACTGAATGTTCCCAAGTCGCATTTATAGGATCCATAGAGATCAAATAATGTAATTTCATGATCGAAATTTGCATTGCCATTGCTGCCTGGCCCTCCGAAATCACGGGAAAGAAGGTGAGATCCTGAAAACCGAACGTTTAAATTTTCTATAGGGTTTGAATCAATAAACATATTCAATCTATTGGGCGCAACGTTCAGACCATCCAGATCGGTATCAACGACACCGTCTCCATCAGAATCATATTCAGAAATGTATTTTATTGGTATAAGGCAATAAATCTAAATTTACTTCTTAAAATCAGAATTTGTCTTACAAACGCTTTCGTCGCTCATCTCCTTGTGCCTGGTGGAGGTGGAGGAGGCGGAGCTCCTCTTGATGGAGCAGGCGGGGGCGGTGCATTCCGACCAGGTCCTTGTTCTAAAAAACAAAACCCCTAACTGTTAAAATTCCATTTACACCTAGTCTATCCTCCCAAATCATCCGCACTCAAACAAAGTAATGATCTCTATGAAGTAAAATAAAAAATCAACAATAGAGGTTATCGTCATTCTGGTACTCATACTCCCAGCTCCACTGCACGCCGGTCGCCTTCACGGTAATCGCGGGCTCCTCCGGCGGCGTGTACTGCGCCGTCAAAAGCTGAAACGAGGGAATCGCCAAGAATAGCAGGATCACCACCGGTCCGACGGTCCAGATCACCTCGATCAGCGTATTGTGGCTGGTGCGCGAGGGGTTCGGATTGGCCGACGCCCTGAAGCGGATCATCACCCATGCCAGAAGGGCCATCACCAGAAGGGTGATCGGGATGATGAACCACAGAGTGTAAACGATGCCCTAATCTTATTGCCAAGAATAGGAAACTGAGAAACCAAACTTTTCCCGTCACCGTCCCCTACAGACAAGCCTTCTTCAAGATAACAGATAAGTTTGATTCATTAGCGCACATGTGGAATGTTTGGAATCGGGCCTATCTGGATGCAGATTTTCCCCGTCTTCTGATCAGAATGGAAGATATGCTCTACAATGCAGAAAAGGTGATGGAGTTGGTGACCCAGTGCGCAGGAATAACTCGCATCCAGCATCCGGACTCGCTGCCATATCGTTACTATAATCCAAAATACCAGGCTTATTCTATAGGTCCGCTTACGTTTTAAGATATGAAACTAGTACGTCTATGGAATTCTCAGTCCTATTAGTTTGAAAGACAGATGTTCAGCACAACGGCAACTGGCGAATCATAGTTTTGTTGTGGAGTGTCTGTAGGAAGCGTATTTTTACCGCACACAGATTTGTTTTCTATCTGATGTAACAAATACTCGTCTTAAGAAATGTGTAATATTTGAGAACTGCTGTACTTATAAATGGTGCATATGGCACTTAAACAACGATTCCTGACCCTGTGATTCCATTAGAACCTATAAATAATCCTATTTCATTTGGAACTCTCTCACAAAGAATTCCACAACCTAAAAGTTTTCAAACACCAAATAAAATTGTTGCAAGAAGAATTGATACAATTCAAGTTGGAGATGATAATATTAATATTGGCGCGTTAGAACAATTAGTTGAAGTAAGCCAAGTTCGTGCAATTGTTGATATTATATTTCATTGGATAACTAAATAAAATATTATGGATGGAAAACAACATACAATAAAAAATATATTGGATATTATTGATGATGAAATCGACAAAAAAACAAGCCAACCGTCCGCCGCCTGATGCTCGCGCTGATCCGCAACGGCATGGTCGAGCAGAACGAGGAGAGCCGCCGCTATTTCCTCGGTGAAGAATCCTACATTCTCGGGACCTTCGCCGCGCATCGGCACGGGTTGCTGGAACTCTCCTTCGAAACTCTCGCACGGCTGGCGCAGGAGACCGGGGATGCCGCCTTCCTGTCGGTCCGGCGCGGTTTTTCCTCGCTCTGCCTGCACCGCGAGGAAGGCACCTACCCCATCCGCACCTACGCGCTGATGACCGGGCGGCTAAAACTTGTAGGATGATTCTTCGCACCATTATCCGCTCCAACCCTTGCGAGTCGATCATCGGCTCGTCAACTTGGGCGTTACGCCGAATTCTTCAAGGTCCAAATGAGCTTCAGACTTAATTGCAAATGTGGTACGTCGATCAATGTCTCTGCTGCGCAGGCCGGTACCGAATTGCTTTGCGATTGCGGTGAAGCAGTACAAGTGCCGCTCTTGAGTCGGCTCAAGGCCCACCATCAACAAGATTCTGAGGAAACTAATGCAGAATTTATTCATCCCTTGGTGATCCTTGAACGAAGTTTGGGAGTGCTTTGGCTGTCTCTATTTTTTTCAGAATGATTTTGCAGCAACATAGTGTTTTTCGCCCTACTTAAAAAATAATCACTTGCTTTGTTGTTTAATATCCTGGATCATCTGAGAATAATTTGCAAATGATAATTATTATCATTTGAATTTGTTATTTATCTGTTAAGTTTAAGCATGAAAAGTTCTTAAAAAGTCGTAGTGCGACTTTCTGGTTGCAATAACGTACCCAATAAAAAGCCATCAAAGAGGAAAGGTTGAATGCGAAATATGATCAAGAACAGAAAAAAAATCAAACGGTGCTTTGAGAAATTTAAGGTGTATGCTTCACCACAGAAGAACACAGTTTTTGCACAATATCTGTTCCAAAAACAAGACCAAACCAAGGGAAAACGAGCCTTGGGTCTTAATTTGGTTGTAGGAATCAAATTAAGGCTTTTAATTGTCTCATATGAGAGTAGTGATATTGTGAAAATTTAATAGCAATTATAAGCTTTAATATTTTTTTATTTTAATAGGCTACACACAAGAGAGAATATCCAAGCCAACTTGAGGAGAAATTTAGAATGCGACCCGCTCGGTGCGGCGCAAGATCGACTTCGAGCGACCGATCGAGCCCGAGGTGATCGAGGCCTGCATCGATCTCGCCGTGCAGGCACCGACCGGAATCAATGCAGAAAACTGGCGTTTCGTCGTGATCACCGATGCCGACAAGAAGCGCGCGATCGCGGAGCTCTATCGCCAGGGCGGCGAGGCCCTGGTGAAGGCGCGCGGTGTCGATCTCAAGCCGACGCAGAAGCAACACGCGGATCGGTTGCACGAGATGCCGGCATTGATCCTGGTCTGCGCCGAGGGGCGACAACTTGCCTAGACAAGTTTCCACCAAAACTACCGGTCAGGTAAAAAATTTCTTATCAACCAGCCACAGTATCGCATTGCGACTATTCTCATGAACTTCGAAACGCGCTAGCGAAACGGGTTCTCCAACTCCTGTAGCTTGACGATCGCCAAAATTACTGAAACTGAAAAAACAGTCGCCAGGCTGATTAAGATTCCCTCAAACACTACTCATTCCTCCTATTACAGGAATGCTGGTAGCGGCCGCATAAATATTCCCAAAACATTGTCGACCAGGTACCAGACGATTCCCTATGTTATATGATCCACACCATCATTCTCCTCCAAAGACAATATGGTAGCTGTGTGCACCCTTGATTAATATTACAGTCAAGTGTCAACACAACAGCGCACGTTCTCTCTCTACACCAAAAAAAAAACCCTAGCCCCAAAACTGGTCGGTACCATAGGGGAACTAGAAAAAAATTCCAACCCCAAAAACGGTCGGTACCAGAGGGAAACTAGAAAAGAATCCTAGCCCCTGAAGCAGTCGGTGCTATGGTAAAAACCGATCGGTACCATAAGGAAACTAGAAAAGAATCACTTTTGCCGATCGTCTTGCTGAGGCCGTCCGTCGTCCACGATAGTTTTGCGCCTTTCGTCATCGCGAGTGCCAGAAGCCTAGCGTGTTCTGTATCGTCGCCAGCCCTGGGGATTTTCTTCGACCCGGCCCATACGCCTAGCGCTGGGCGTCTCCACTCACCGTTCTCGTACCACCTAACACCATACGACGCGGCGTCATCAGCAGTCGAAACGCCATCAAAAAGGATGTCGGCAGCCGTATTGGAATCTCGGCTCCGAGCTTGTCGCGCAATCTGGGCAGCTCCGAATCGATACAAGATTGAATTTGAGAGGGTTCTAGAGAATAAGTTGTTTTTCAAGTAAAAAAATTGGCAGGATTGGATGAATAGCAGCCAAACAGTCAAGAAAAAATTACCTGCCACACATGTTTTTCTTACTACCTAAAACATTCTATGATACAAGTTTAGATCTGAGAAAACAAAATTTATCAAAAAACTGTAATAGTTTGTAGAATAGGTTAAATTCCTGATTTAACAAAGAATGGTATGGAAGAGATATTTTCATCCCCACAAGAAAGAATTTTAGAATTTATCGTAAACAAAGTCAATTTGCCAATTTCCTCATCACAATAAGTGATTTTTTATCTCAACCATTTAAGCTAGTCGGTGTCGCATACATTTCAGTTTATTAGTATTCTTAAAATTATTGATAGAATTGATATTTAATAAAATAGTTAATTAACTATATTTGGCAGTTCAGGTTCCCGTTATTGCTCTGAGTTTGAAGAGCAGGTAGGATATAGATACCGTTTCAAACGCACGTTCTACAGCCATTTTCCATATAAGATTTAGATGAGAAAACTTCTGTCGAAAAAGAAAATGAATTTCTGGGTGTCGCATGGTTTCGAAAAGAACTTAATAGAAATTTTGAGATGACCATTTTATTTAAAATAGTCCAAATATCATATAACAAGGTTTTTGGGGTTGAAACAAACCCCAGAGAATGGGGACAAGGGTTGTAAATTATACTCCGGAGGCAATTGAGGTTTTTATTAAAAACATTGTTGTACACTTTAGAGGAGGCCCATTTAGCTGAAAGTTGGAAGTTCTAATTCCTTTTTAAGAGTCAAAAGTGACGGAAGGCAGCTAGCTCCCCCAACTACCCATCTTCATCAAAAGAAAATAGCTAAGGGGAACTTATTTTCCTATAAAATTCAATAAAAAGTTCAAAAAATTTAACAGAATCCAATAAAATGTTCTAATCATTGCAGTTGTTTGTATGCTTAACCGTTAGTTGCCATTGAAAACTCTTGAGTAGAAGTTTCAAAATATATATAGTCTTCAATCTTATACACTGAATGTTAAACACATTATTTTTGCCATATATTTACTGGTAATCTGAAACAAAACTATTTGGGGAGGTGTGGGTCATAGAGTATTGGTTTCTTGGAGCATTTGAAACTTACGTTACATTATGAAGATAGACTCATCCTAGAGCAATCATAATTATTAAACACAAAACGAGAAAAAGAAAGCACAAATAGAGAAGAAAAACTTTTCATTCTCCTTTTTTTCGCTTTAAAATAAAATTAGAAGTTTTATCCGTTGTTACTTTTTCATTCCGTTTTAATTGTATGCTCTTTGATTGGATATTGATTTGCGGTTTCAAGCGTTATAGGGTACCGCCTTACCGGGCCAAAATTAACTGCCAGCCAAACTGCATCTCTCTCTTTTGGCTTTTTTCGGCTTCCAAGCTATGGAGCGGGTGAACTTGCCGATAGTCATATGGCTCTTTCCTTTTCCGTCGAGCAACTGCAGCGTTGTTTCGGTCCACGTATCGGTGCGTGCCCCGCAATCGATGCTGGAAACATCGGCAAGCTTCAGTTCCGTCACGTGATAGCCTGCGCCGATCGGTCCGTCTGCCGTCGAAAACACCAGCGGCGCGTGCTCGGGCAAGTGTTTCAGGGCCGAAGCCAAATCGTTCACGTTCATCCCGCAATCCTTTCATTTCAACATTCCTTGAATTATATCCACCTATATCACGCAAATTAAACAAATACGACAAAAACGCAAGTGGGTAAAAAATAAAAAGACGGACTAACACTAACAGTCAATTGTTAAAGAAGACCTTAGTATTAGAATTCTTCCCAGACATAGAGGCTTGTGAGGTGGTATTTGATGTTGGATGTTTCTTTTATTAATAAATCTGATCTTAATCAAAAGGGAAAGAACAGTTTCCTGTATCTCCATTAATAACGTGTGCTGCACTTTTGAGTCGTGATAAGCTAAAAAAATTGAACTGAATACATGAAAAGTAAAACAAAACAGCAAATGATTTCAGGAGGCGTCGTTGGGCTTGGAATGGATTAGTTTGAGCCCGCTCAGTATTTTCGTAGCAAAAGATAGGAAGACGAATAAGCTTTCCGAGGAAGAAAACAGAAAAATTTACTTTAGTTTACCGGCTCGGTAAGGGGAGTCTGGAAGTCGAGAGTCTAAGAGTTCCGAAGCCCGTTGCGTCATAAGTAATACGAAGTCTTCTCGATTCTCAACTCCTTGACTCTCGACTTCTGTCTTTCATTTGAACAAACGCTAAAAAATAATCCATGAAACAAATCTTCTATCTGTTTCTGACGTACCAGAAAGAACAATTGCCTGTGGCGGTGGTAACTTAGGTTCAATTGTTAAATAAGATAGATTTTTCTCTTAGAGAAGGCTTAAAGCTTTTAGTCATGGAAAAGAAAAAGAAAATGCAAAATAATAAATTTAATTTTTAAAACTTGTTTCCAGAATGGACTAAAAAGCCAAAAACAAAAAAATTTCTAGAATCTAAGAATATAAGTGAAAATGAGGGACACAAAATGGATCGAGTTTCACATGTCTTCATCTTTTTGCCTGGTTTTCCACAACTCGCCGAATTTTTACCGTCCAGCCAATCGTCGCCATTGCCGCCGATCAGCGTGTCGACGCCGTCGCCGCCGTTCAACGTGACGGGACCGTTGTCACCGGACAAGATATCGTCGCCGTCGTCGCCGTTGAGCACGTCCGCGCCGTTGCCGCCGCCGATGACGTCGTTGCCGTTGCCGCCGCTGATCGTGTCGGCGCCGTTGCCGCCGTCGAACGTATTGTCCAGATCGTTGCCGACGATGACGTCGGAACCCTTGCCGCCCTTGGCGCTGCCAATGCCTGGAGGCCCGGCGAGCGCCACGCCGGCATTGTCGTGACAAAGGTTGACTAAAATTTATAACGAGTTGCCTACCCAACGTGTTCTATGATGATACTCTACCCTCACCATAGGCTACGTCATTTTAAAACTGATTCTGAAAGACAAGTTCTGAAAGACAAGTTGTATCCGTAAAAAATGAAGAACATGTTTTCCTTTAAACTCGAGGACAGAAGAAAAAATTAAATGTGAGTATTTGAATTGGTCAAGTACAAACTTTCATAGCCATGGTAATACAAAATCTAAAGGATGCGTCACTTAAAGTCTAAACTGGCAGACCCCGCTGGGGCGGCGCATCCTCCGGGCCTGGGGCCTTGCGCTTCGCAAGCGCTTCTGCAAGACCTTCAACTTCGAGCTCCAGGCCGCCGCCACCGAAGACGGCATCTTGATCTCCCTGGGCGAGAAGCACTCCTTCCCGCTGGAAGACCTGGAGCTCAGACAGCAAGACAGCGAAGACGAAGAAACGGCCTTTCGCCTGAACCTGGAACGTTCGCTAGAGTTGGCTGGAAACCCTGCTTCTATCAAGTTTGGTGGAGCCATACGTTTGCGCGATAAATCGGCAAACGAGGACGCTTGTGACCGAAAGTCAGGGCCGCCTGACAATTATAGAGGGCGACGCGCTGACAATTGCCCTGGAAAAAACCGCACCGCCACCCCGGCGCATCATTGCAAATCTCCCATACAACGTCGCAACGCCCCTGCTTTTACAATGGCTTGCCGCCGCGGAACATTTCGAAGAAATGATCCTTATGTTCCAGAAAGAAGTCGCAGACCGGCTTTGCGCAACGCCGGGCTCAAAAGCCTATGGGCGGCTTTCCGTTGTCACCCAGTGGCGCATGGAAATCACGCGGCTTTTTGATACAAATTACTTGAAAAAAAAAATGGAAGCCAATAGTTGAATTGTATTTACCCAAAAATCACAAGTTTAATTGCTGAACAAAAAAATTATAAGAAACCTGTCAATTGTGCGCTCCTGCATACAGGACATAGAAAATATTAATCCTTCAACTTTGGCTGATGTTTAGATTCGATTTTCTCTTCTTCTTCCGCCGCTTATAGTCTCTTTATAGTTTAGAGATGTACCAAATTAGGGGGGCTCTTTCGTTTTACTAATTCCTGAGTTTTAATTCTCTTGAAATGGTTGACAACTCCTAAAAATCCAGGTTCATTTCCGACAATCACGTTTTCCATTCCAGCACCCCCAGTCAAGGGGAAATCAGTGTCTCCCTTCATAAACTCCTAAATGTTGGTAAGGTGCTTTTCTTGTTTTACCGTGACGATAGAAAGATGGCTTTTATATTGACCGTTCTCTTGGCTTATTAAAGAAACAAGTTTTTTTTAACTCTAAGTAAGGAGTGACATCAAAACTTAAAACGAACAGAAATTATTCCGTATATTAAAGGGTTTGTCCCCTTCTTAACGCCTCACTCTTTATGCTAAAAGACCGTTATATGCAGTTATGTAGTTTTTGGTAGCAAGGGCACTAAATAGAAACAATAATAAAACGCCGGTAAAAACCAGCATAAAATAAGCAAAAAGCATACAAAAGCAAAGGCTTAAGATGTCATACCCTTCCTTTCAAGTTGTAGTTGCCTTTGAAACGAAAAGCGTTTTCAGTATCGATTTTCAGCATAATTTGTTAAACAAAATAAGCGAAATTAAACTGAGCCCCCTTCCTTTCGAAAATCAGAGAATGATATGGTGGAGGAAAAGGCAAATAAATACACAAAAATGGAAAGGATGGGAAAAATAGGATTGAGGTAAAAACTTCAAAAAGTTCTGGAGAAATATTAGAAAGTTAGAGTCTTCTTGATTTTATGCCTGAAAAAGTGTTGTTACTTCATTTAGGGATTGTATAAAAACAAACCTTCGGTTCTATCCCTCCCCCGAAATCACACGATTAGTACGATTTTCCCCGGAGTCTCCCATTTGTTCTTGAGGTAATTTATCCCTTTTTTTTAATTTTTCTCCATCTTGGCACCTCACGGCTTGAATTCTTGTATGCGTGGTTACATGAATTAGGTTCACATAAAGCGCAGTCGATACATTCATCAGGATCAATCGCCAAAAAATTTGGACCTTCATGAAAACAATCAACAGGGCAAACTTCCACACAGTCGGTGTATTTACAGCGAATACAGCTTTCAGTTACTACAAATGTCATAATTTATTACAGCCAATTACTATTGAGGCCTGATTTTAGCGGTTTAACAAAAAAAATTCAAGCCAGCGTAAAAAAGAGAAGAAAGATTCGCGGATAAAGCGCTTTTTAAAGTTATGATAAGGTTTATAGACCCAACAAGCTTTAAACAAGCTGGTTCGAGCAAATCTTGTTGGTTTACAAACTCTTGAAATATTACTGAATGAATATTTTCGTGTTGGTATGATTGATAGTTTAGTTGAAAATTTTTTATTACATTGTTCTGTAAAGGAAATTAGAGAAGAACTTTGTAAAATTTTAATTCGTCTTGCTAATAAATCTCGACAACACATTGTTAGTGCTCTTCGCATGGCAGAAAAAGAATTAGAAGGAGAAAGATTCTCTGATTCTTGTCAAGATTTTTTTCTCTTATTTCAAAAATTTGTACCAGAAGAAAAGGTCGTGCGCCGGCTGCAACGGCGTCACGATGCCGAACTGCACCGAGTGCGACGGCAAGAAGACCGCCCCGTGCCGCACCTGCACCGGCAGCGGCAAGCTGCACGATCCCCTCGAGGCCCTGCCCTGTCCCTACTGCTACGGCAGCGGCTGGTTCGACTGCGGCCAGTGCGTCGGCTTCGGCGAGTTCAAGACGAGCACCCCGGAGGGCATCGAGAACATCGTGCGCTGCACGGGCTGCAAGAAGAAGGGCCGCTTCGAGTGCATGGTGTGTGAGGGCGAGGGATTCCTGCCCGCGCTGCTGGGCGGCAAATGCCGGGATTCGATCCCGCTTTCCGTTTCGCTGGCGGATCCGGATTTCGGCGCGGATCTGGCGCTGGTCGAGCGGTTGAAGGCCGACGGGGTCGGGATCGTCAAGCTCAAGACCGGGTTTCGCGATCATGCCTTCGATCTCATGCGGCTTGAACGACTGCGCGCCGATCATCCGGATCTCGCCCTGCGGGTGGATTTCAATCAGGGGCTTTCCCATGAGGACGCCGAGCGCCGGGTCCGCGACGTGGCGGCGTTCGCGCCCGATTTCATCGAATATGTTTGTATGTTCACATCTATCTGCTTATAACTCATCGTACAAATAAGAAAAATGGAGTGCATTACAAAGAAAAGGAAACCAAAATATGAAAAACAACACCATTTTGTCATCAAAAAAAAAATTTTGCCAGTTTGCAAACAGCACAAATGAGCGTTAAGCTCACTTAGCTTTGGAGATGGATCTGATATAATAAATTTAGTTATTAGTCTAAATTATGGGCCCACGGAACTTGCAGCAGAAACTTAGCATATCTAGAAACACGCACTTTATTTTGAGACCATCAGATGCTAAATAAGAGACCACCAGAGAAGGGGGGGGGGGTTGATTTGCAAATGAATGATTATTATATTTGGGAAGAGCATAAAAACAAAACAAGTTGTATACCTTGTCCCTATTTCACTTTGCGCAATTTGTATTAAATGTCAAAACTTAAAGTTCAATTTGGAATACAGTTTTTCTTTGTTTTTTTAACTTCAACTATCTAATTTTATAAAAAAATTAGCTTCATATCGTCCAATCACTGTTTCAACTACTTTTTGTAAGCTATTTGAATCCCTTACTGTTGATGAAATTGCATAATCAAAACAGTGAAGAATACGATTCTCATCAAGCATGCACAATTCTCAAGATTGTAAACAGAGGAGCATAGAGAAAAAATTCTGGAAGCTCCATTCAATTACACCAACACATAGAAAACAGAAAAAATTACTTAAAATGCTAAATATAATAAGCCCAAAAATTTGATAGGTCCCTTAAATTAACACTTACGGCAACACAAGATTAGGGTTAATGCAAAAAATAAGGAAAAACAGTTTTATCTCACAGTTTGTTTTATATTTAGGTCAATGTTCCTATTACCTAAACGACCGAGAAACAAGTTGTTCAATCAGAGGTAGTCGCTCAAGACTGGGCCACATACAACAAAGACATCCCGACCGAAAGTGCGCTTACAGAACAACTTCAGATAGGTTTCAGAGAAGTTGCACAAAATGCCAATATTCTCATTGCAAACGCGCATTTCGTAAAATCTGAGCTCCGCAAAAACCACACTCTAGTGTCGTCTAGGCTAAGTTTTCAGACCGATGAAGAAAGACTTCGTGTGTTTTTGATGGGAATTGCGAACTATCAATCGGATGTATTTGTAAGCGCGCTTGACACAATTGTTAATTGCAGGTTGTCGGGAAAGTTCTGGAATGACCTGCAACGCGCCACAAATCTATCGATATTATTCGAGCCTGCGGAGGTGATACGTGAAATATCATCCAAAACCAAAACGATATGCAGTTTGCGATCAGGTGCATGCTCGCAAAGTGACAAAAACTTGTGGGTCCGTTCCGCATCGAAGTTTTGCACGGCGGATTCTGAACCTTCTGGGTCGCCGATAACCCAAATTGGAATAATATGCTCATTGTCTCCGAACGAGACCAGCAATTGAGCAAGAGTGTGAAGAGTTGTGCTATCTCTTCTTCAAACCTGCTTATAGGTATGATGATGATTAGGTTTTCATTTATGCTTGAATGAGCAAGCTGCAATGGCTACAAAATATTTTGTTTATCTTAATTTGAAGATCACAATATAATCGGCTGTAAATAAATTAAAAAAGACATTTTTTTAAAAAATATACATTTGTGACTTTTTGTTTAGTTTTAGTATAAGGTCACTTTTATGTCAATATTCTTTAATTTTATTTCTTTCAGCAGTATTCACAATCATCATTGGTATTTACTGGAAAAGAAAAAGTTGCCACCCTGCAGAAACAGTTGAGTGACCATTCCGTGCAGCTCAAGCAACTTGCTGAAAAAAGGCTGGCCAAACGAGAAGCGTTGGCCGAAGCATGGTCGCAGCAGTTTTCAGTTGCCGTGATCCAACCACTTTCACCCGAACAGCTTGCCGAAAGCATGATGCACACGACCGGTTATGTCGATCGACAACGGGCGAGTGTTCAAGCGGCGCTAGACAAAAAAACTCCGCTGAAACCGGAAGAGCAAAACGATCAAGCCAAGCTGGATGCAAGGCAACAAGAAATGTCGTGCTCGATCCGGTGATGGTGGCGACTTCGGGGGATCGGCTCCTGGAGCCGGATGCGGAGCGGGAACTGCGGGATCTGCTCCGTCGCGCCACGCTCGTGACCCCGAACCTGGCCGAGCTCGCCGTGCTCTCGGGGCGCGACGTCGGGGACTGGTCGGAGGCGATCGCCGCTGCGGAAGACCTGTCGACGGATGTCGGGGTCGCCGTGCTGGTCAAGGGCGGACAGCTAGCGGGGAGCGACGCCCCGGATGGGCTGATCGACGCTCGTCACGGGCGACGTCAGGAGTAAAAGGGCTTTACGTTACCTGCTTCTAGATTTGCCATTGCCTAGCCAGTGTAGAGCCCACCATTTTATCACGAAACATAGGATAGAAGGTGCTCTTAGCAAGACGCAAGTTAAAAAATGACTCAGAAAATGCTACCGATAAAAGAAGTTATCGGTAGCATTGTGGAATAGGAAAAAGGGCATGGCAGCTACCGTAAAAGAATGCATCGAGAGAGATTCACAGGTAACACACCGTCTATTCAGCGCATAACGGCAAAGGACCCCGTTTGGCTACTTCCATCGACGTTCAAACGGA
This sequence comes from Alatinidae sp. Z8VKAUB7J3, assembly GCA_010016025.2. Lineage (NCBI taxonomy): Eukaryota > Metazoa > Cnidaria > Cubozoa > Carybdeida > Alatinidae > Alatinidae sp. Z8VKAUB7J3. The sequence continues at coordinate 100,893,872 of JAAAKM020721499.1, read as the reverse complement.
GTAAGTTTTCCCTTTTATAAAGTTGAATCACGCCACTAAACACATATCCCTTCCAGACTAAGACCTTGCATTAGTTCCTTGTGGTTTTTCTTTACACTTTTTTTATTTCAAAACAAGTTCAACGCTTTATTAAGACACATCATTAGAAATAAACTAAGTAATTGATTGAAATAAATTTTGTTCATTAATCCAAAGGCATCACTAAGGCTAGGGAGTTAGTTTTCCATTTTATAAAGTTGATTCTCACTACCAAATGCATGCCCCTTCCAGGCTAAAATTTTGCTTAAGATTTGTCCTCAGAGTGGTTCATTCTGTTTACTTCCTTCTTTTTTCCCAATTTTATTTTTACATTTATGTATATTATATATTTTATTATATTTATGTCTTTGTGAGAAATTAGCCTGTGAACGTAACTTTTTAACAAGTTTAGGCATTGTTTAACAACAATTAAGCACTTACTGCTTGTAAAAAAAAGTATACACAGCGCCAGGGTCACACACAGAGGGCAAAAGGGCTCACTCCTGGCTCCTATGTCATTGTATCCACAGTCATTTACCAGTCAATGAAATGCGTCCAAGAATAAAATGGCAATGTAATAAAATCAAAAATAATAACAATCAGCCAATAGTCAAAATAGTAACCATCAATCGATAGTCGTAATGTCTTAGCTTCAAAGTAGTTGGATGTGCTTAGAGCAAAATCGATTTGGCGGTGCATCCGAACAAGCCATAAAAGATAATTTTAAATAACCTTCATATGGCCAAATGCAGTTTTAGACCCCGGCAATGCCGCTGAGAAACCCCTCTTATATTCTCTAAATTATGGGATCTGTCTTAAATTAATCGATCTGTTGGAAGAGATGTTGCAATTGCTGTGTCTATGCCTACATGGGTGTGCCTATTCTCGACCCAGAATTCATGCGGTTAATGCCTCTAATGCGGTGTCCGCCAGTTCAGACCAGAGCATTGATAGCACTTATCAAAAGCCACAGCATCAACAAGTCGCACCTGCGTCATTCGAGCAAGGCATTAGTTCGGGCCATTCAAGTCGGCCCAGAACAGTCAAGTCTCGATTGCCTGAGACATTCTGGAACTTGAGCCTCTATGACGCATTAGATCTGGCACTTTCTGACGCGGAAGTCGTTAGGTCGCTCGGTGACGTTATCAATTTATTTTTGGAATGTTTTTTATTTACTGAATTTGATTTCGGTCGTACGTTTTTTGTATGGGCTATGACATTTATAGCCTGTTTTAGCTTGGCTGCAAATACCGCCTAGAGTGGGTAAAATCGTATCTAAAGATTCTGGTGTAGAACCTTAATTTCCCAGTTAGTTAGCAGAAACAGTATCTTTGTATGAAATAAACTCGTCGTCATTCAACCTGGATATATACCCGAGTCATTCAACCCGAGTGTTTATACCAAACAACAAAGAAGTTCATTTAAAAAGCATAGCTTTCTGCGCATGCAGCACAGGATATGGTAAGCTTGCTCTGGGCATGAACGCGATATATAGGTCCCGTCAAATCGTCTTCAACCTCTCGACAAGGTCCTGCCACAATGCCCAAGATCAACGGTAACGAAATCCGCCCCGGCAATGTCCTCGAGCACGACGGCCATCTCTGGGCCGCCGTCAAGGTCGATCATGTCAAACCCGGCAAAGGTGGTGCATTTGCGCAGGTCGAAATGAAGAACCTGCGCAACGGTTCCAAGCTGAACGAACGCTTCCGCTCGGCTGACCGTGAAAACCTAGCCGCGGCGGGACGGGCTTGGCATAAGGTCCTTAGGGTCGGGCGGTTAATCATTGTCGACGTCAAATCAGCCCGGAAAACCGCCATTTGGGGGGCAGAACGATCGGTGCGCTGAGTTTTCTGGCGAGGCGTCTGGCACAGGCGACGATGGTCATGCTCGCCATCTCGTTCATTGGCTACGCAGTCAAGGACAGCCTTGGGGACCCCTTGCGCGACCTCGTCGGGGAACAGGTCTCCGACGCGGAACGCGCAGAGCTTCGCCGTGACTTTGGCCTCGACGCAGGGCATGATTGCCAAGGTTTATGCGACCAAAGCTCTACTGCAGACGGCGATCAACGTTTATCAAATACAGGGCGGGCGTTCAGTCCATACAGACGAACGACGAAAGTTCATTGAGAAACACGGTGAGTCAGCTCTGGAGGACTCCATCTCCTTGATTGAAAACCATGTCGGCGAGAATATGCATGAGTTTACAATCGCCACCGTTTACGAGGGCCCTAATCCGGTACTCGCCGATGTGGGAGCCCCCAATGCGATGACACGAAGTATCCGCGCAGACTTTTTGGAGCGTCGTAGAAACTTCGGAGGGTGCTCATTCGATTGGAAATTCAAATTAGTTCACTTTTAAGAGTCAAAGAAATCGGAGGGCATCTATCCCCCATGCCCTATTTTCCCCAAACCCATCTGAAGTTTTTTTCTATGAAATTCTATTGGAAATTGAAAAGTCCTAATTTCCTTTTCGAGAGTCAAAAGGGATGAGAGGGCCACAAGCCCCTATACCCTCTTCACCCCAAATCTATTTAATCGAATTTTGGAGATAGCCTTTTTACTAAAATAAGTCCAAAGATCAGATAACAAAATCTGGTTAAAGCACAAACAAGGCAACATTTTTCTCTGAGTATGTTGTCAATAATTGGAATAGTCTTCAAGATGATATGATAATTCCATCCACAGCTTGGTCCTTTAAGTCCTGACTTGATAGGGACTAGGGCCACAAGTCATGGAAATATGAGTGGGACTGCTTATCCTATTCAATTACCCACCAATGGCAATATCATTACAAGTGTATTGATTGGAGGCTGATTCTGCTTGTCATACCAACCATATTGCACAATCTTGTAGACCTCTCTTGTGGCATGTCACTGGGCCAGGACTGTCGCAGGTGACGCGACTTGTCAGAAGTTTGTTCTACAGGCGTTAAAGCAATACGCAAACGCTTTGTTTCTTGACACAAAACATGTATACCAAGCTCTTCCGCGCTTGCTAACGTTGTGGTTCGATTTCACGTCGATTCGAATTGAATCTGCTGCAGCACCTTCGGGAGCCTCCGGCCACGAAAGCGCTGCCGCTGGTGAGTCGCATTTGGGTGTGGGATGTTCTCGTGGATAGTAGGATCTCTCAACAGAACGTGGCAGTGGAGCCATGAAACCGGACAGCCGCAGATGGTTTTTGAACATTAAAGTTGTAGATGCTATGAAAATACTTCATGAGGGACTGCATGGCCTACAGGTGTAGATTGGGCCAGTTATCAAAGCCTTGTGGATTGAACTCTCACACCTATGACTAATTTTTAAGTATTCTCCTTCTATTTAAAATACTCTGTGCATAACATTAAATCAGGTAGTTATGAATCTATCATAACAATGAATCTATCAAAAAAAAAAAAAATTGTTGTATATCTGCTTTGAAAGGGTAGAATTGACAAATAAAACTATTCTGTTGCCATATCTGGAGATAATTTGTGATTTGCGTCCGATTTTTGATCAAGATCGAATGAACATAAAAGGGTTTATGCCAATCACTTTGATGAAACTAGTCGCGAATAAAGAAAATGGACTACCAGAAGCATTGGAAGTCTATTTGACAGAAAAGAATTTGAGCCAACTAGAGAATGCCGTTGAACTCGCGAAGAAAAAGCTGGCAGCCTTAAAAGACACCATTTTGAATAAATATAAAAGCGCAATTCCAAACACTGCACTCAATCGAGTAGGTGATTGAAATGTCGGAAAATTCTGCACAGGTCGCCTTGATGGTGTTCGCCTGCAAGGAGCTGAAGGCGATGGGGAAGCAGATGATGAGGATGACGGCGAACAGCACGCCCATCCATCGGGCACCGAGTCCGCGCTGCATGTAGTACGCGGGTCCGCCCAGGAATCCGTCCTTGTCGCGCGTCTTGTACAGCTGTGCCAGAGACGACTCGATGAATGCGGATGCGCCACCGATGAAGGCCATCAGCCACATCCAGAAGATCGCCCCGGGGCCGCCGATCGCGATCGCGGTTCCCACTCCGGCGATGTTGCCGACTCCCAACCAGCTGCACATCCGCTGCTTTTGAAATGCAATACGCCCCTAACGTATCCGAACCTCGAATCCCCCCAACACTACTAACGATGATGACCACGCCATCTTTTTTGGCAACCATTCCTGGCAATACTAACTGAGCTAACCAGTGATTGGATTGTATGTTGACGCCCAAAACTTTTTCGAAGGCAGCATCAGGGATTTCCGCCATTGGGCCATAATAGGGGTTAACCGCCGCGTTACAGACCAGAATATCTACTCCGCCAACTTCCTGCTCGGTGCGTTCTACCAGGCGTTGCCTGGTCATGGAATACGTCGAGGGGGCGACCCTGCGCGAGTGGTGCGAGGCCGCGCCTCGCTCGTGCGCGGAGGTGGCCGCCGTCGTGCGCCGCGTGGCCGGGGCCCTGCACTACGCCCACGAGCAAGGCCTGGTGCACCGCGACGTGAAGCCATCGAACATCATGATCGATGCCGCGAGCCGACCTGTGCTGATGGACTTCGGCCTGGCCCTCGACACGACGGCGTTGAGTCGGCTCACGCTGACCGGCCAGGTGATGGGCACGCCGATGTACATGGCCCCCGAGCAGACCAGACCTTTTGCAGGCGCTGGTCGCGGAACAAACCGACGTAGCTTGTCCGGATGGCGTTACCGGGGCGGTAAGGGTGGAGGTTTTGGGGGGCGTGCCAGATTATCGTTACGCCTGGTCGAACGGCAATGCGGACATTTCCCAAAATGGGCTGACCGTCGGCGCCTATTCCCTTACCGTTACAGACGCCAATGATTGTGAAACAAGCCTCTCTATAGAAATTAAGAAGGCGCCGGATGAAACGGCGCCAGTGGTGAAAACTGAAAACCTCAACGTCTATCTGGATGAAAACACGGTAAAACCGGATCAGATGTCGAACGAATCCTGGCCTTTCACTCGATCGGGCGAGAGGATCCAATTGAATACGTCGATGGCTGGGACGCCGCCTTGGAAACAGCGTTGCAAATGGAGCGTCAATCCAAGCTGGATGAATGATCGTAAAGAGGGGCGGCGCAAAAAAATAGCAGGATAGTCTGCCCAACCAACCTGCTAAAGATTCACACTTGGTGAATTATGTGATCATCTTCTGCTATCGAGAATAGCGAACCCCAAGCATTAGCTCGAAATCGAAGATCAACCCGACGTGACGCGTATTGTTTGAAGAAACAATAGGTTAGCATCACGAAACACGCAATACGCATCACGCTAAATCTTTACTAAACTCCGATAGAAGTTTATGATAAAATTTTGTTGATGATCGCTCAAGTCGAGCAGAATTTTCAAAGAAAAAAATAGGTGAGGTAGCGGAATTCCGAGGGATTATATATGGTGCCCATTTTTACCGTTGGAACTCCATCCCAAACTCTTTTTAAGATAAAAATTACACAGTTTGAAAAACGGTTTCATATCATCCGTTGCAAACCATGTTGCTCAGTGTCAACAGAATTACTTGCTCTTGTGGTCTTTGACATCAGAAGAACTGATCAATGACTTATGGATAGATTAACTCAGCATCCTACCTCAATTAATAGCACCCTTAAAAGGCGAAAAGAATAGAAATATTCGACTCTGCCCTCTCAGAACACATATTTAATAATCCAGATCAAATTGTTTTATTTAACCAAGCTAGCCTAATTTCGCATGACAAAGGTATTGTCCAGCAATGCAGAAAAGCTATTGAAATTTATAAGTACCAACATTTAGGTCTAGCTTTGAACAGAGGACCTAGTAGTTGTTGAGCAACATATTCAAGTGAGAAATTTTCGAACACGTAGGTGGCTGAGCGCATTAGCTCGATACCATCGAGAATGACTCTTCCAGGCAGAAGCGCGTAGTAACGATCTTGCCCTTCCCTTGCCTGTCGCCATCGAATTGCCTGTGAATCACGGCCAAGAATCAGATCGACTTTGCAACGGTCGGCGAATCTTTGTAGGCAACGAAAATCAAAGTTCACAACATTCCAACCCATGATGACATCTGGATCTAAGGCGGTGATTTCCTCAACGAATGCCCCGAAAAGGGGTGGTGTGATCACCAATGCGGCCATCATGACGATGACTTCGACACCCGTTCGAACCCAACCGATCACCCGCGGAGCCTGGATCAACGCAGTCATTTTCAACGACCCGCCTGAACCACCTCCCGCCGACGTGCCGCCCCTTCCAGAAGATGATCATGAAGCCCTCGAGAAGTTGACAATTCGCGAACGACTGGCGGCGCATCGCAAACGCGCTGATTGTGCAGGCTGTCACGACCAGATTGATCCATTGGGATTTGCCATGGAGAACTATGGCCCAACCGGAAAAAATGCAATGCTTAAAACTATCAGCATTATCCTTATGGCTCCTTTGGCTAAATCGGGGTCCTTCGGGCCAGGACCAAACTGGCATATTCTACCTCAAACTGTTCCTAGCCACTATTGTGGATACCCTAAATTTAGAATACCATTTGCATAAAAATATGCCAAAAAAATGAACTTATCACATGAATACACAATGGTTCATAAAATTAATACAGGAATATGTAATGGTGATTACGGAAATCAGAAAACACAAGTCCTTAACATCCAAAATAGAGCCTTCAATCATTTCTACATCGTAGTTTATCTTACGAAGGGTAAGCTAAATATAACTGAATAAGAGAGAAATACTGGTTTTACTCAGATCAAACAAAGCAAAATTCTTAAGTATGTTTGGAGTAATACACAAGTACCATAACCTTTTTAATGCCCCATCGAGACTCTCCCTACAGCTGCATTTGTATTTTTAGTTGAGAAATGTTGTTTTGTTGAGAAACCCTTTTTAATAATGAACCGCAACGTACCTACCGCCTGTTTAATTCGTCGAAGTTCTCTTGACCATAAAAAATCCTTTGTGTTCATCAGCATAGGTGTGAATGTTATGAACATCCCACTGATTTACGCCTTCATATTCGGTCGCTGGGGAATGCCTGAAATGGGTGTTGCCGGTGCTGCGGTTGCTGCAGGTATCGCCTTTTCAATTGGTACCGGTCTGTTGCTTATCATGTGGATCCGCCAGAAATTTCGCGTCAAACACGTCAAGGGGGGGTGGTGGCGCAAACACCGATTGAAGCAGTTGTTAGACATCGGCTATCCCGCAGCACTGGAACAAGGTGTGTTTCAGGTGGGATTTTTCATTTTTCTTATGATCATAAATAACATTAGTGTGGTTTAGTTTTGTCCAAAAGAAGTCACTTAGTTTTGTTACTCCCAAAATGCAAATTAATTAGCGACTTTCCGATTTTCAGAGGCAATGAATATTACAAAGATTTTTGTCATCTAAGATTTGGCAATTTTACTTACTACTAAATTCAAACTCATTATCAAATGATTGGAAATTTAAAATGTTATGTTGAAAAGGGATATAATTTTTCGAAATTTATTTTTGAAAATGAAAATTTTCCAAATTAGAATAGTCAATGTGAACATAAGCATCGGCAATACTCTATTTGTTTAATTACATATCATGACACTATAAAGTTGTATGAATACAGTGCTTCTGGTAACGCAGAATATCAAAAGAACTGGTGTATTTTTTGTCTTAATTACTTTTTTTCATTTTTATGTACTTCTGCTTTAATTGACATACTATTTCCATTGCCAAGAGAAAAATGTTTGTCTCTAAGCTTCATTAAGTAAAAAAAAAAACAAGTTTTTTTTTTCAACTGAAATTAAGGACCAACATTAAAACTTAAAACGGACTGAAATTATTATGTAGATCAAAGCGGCTCCCCGGCTTGGGCGGCTCCTTGCCGCGGGCGATGCCGTCCAGCCCGGCGCGGACCAGCACGCCGAGCGCCAGATAGGGCGATGCGACCGCGTCGATGGGCCGGTATTCCAGGTTGGTGCCGGCGGCAATGGCGGCGGGATCGCGCGCGGTGCCGTGGATGACGCGGATTGCCGTCTCCCGGTTCTGCACGCCCATGGCACGGAAGCCGCAGCTCCAATGGTGCGGCCCCAGGCGATAGTACGACACCGGGGCCGCGGCGGTGAACGCGACCAGCGCATCGACATGGCGCAGGAACCTGAAGGACGCCTTCGACGTGCTTTATGCCGAGGGCGAGGCGGGCGCGCCCAAGATGATGACCATCGGGCTGCACTGCCGCCTGATCGGCCGCCCGGGCAAGATCGCGGGCCTCAAGCGCTTCATCGAGTATATCCAGGGGTTCGAGGGCGTCTGGTGCCCGCGCCGGATCGACATTGCGGAACACTGGGCCGAAACCCACCCGCCCCAGACACGCGAGCGCCCCAGCCAAATGGACCGGGAGACCTTCGTGGCCAAGTATGGCTCGATCTTCGAGCATTCGCCCTGGAAATGGCTTTTTCAATGAGGAGAAATAATTATTGAAACATAAATATTCGTTGTAGCTACTTTAAATATTTGGATGTATTCTCAAAAACAAAGAGGAGAGATATTATTATTTATGTGCTTTTTATTCCCCTCCTCTCTAAGAAAGAGAATAGAGGCGAAATCTATTGATAAAACAAACTTAAATACTGCCGGTTGTTTGTGCTCATAAGAACTAAATACAAAGAGGCTCGGGCTAATAAAAGGTATTAACTAAATAATAGGTAGCAATGTAGACAATATTAGTTCTGATTAAGCCAGGACGAGATCAAGGCGGCGTATCGCAAGCTGGCGAAGAAGTATCACCCCGATCTCAACCAGGGTGACGAAGCGGTCGCGCGACAGTTCCAGGAGATCAGCACCGCCTATGACTTGCTGGGCGACCCGGCCAAGCGCAAACGCTACGACCGCGGCCAGATCGACCCGGACGGCCGCGAGCGCCGCGGCCGCGGCAGCTTTTGGACCAAGGGCTGGAAGGCGCGCAGCGGCTATACCGGGGACGCCGGATCCAAGCGGGGCAATACCTTCGATTTCGACGACGATTCCCGCGCTAACTCTGGTTTCATCGATTGCCGCATTTTCTGCAGAGCCCATCGAAGGCACTTGGAAACGAAAAAACGGCACGTTGATTAAATTTGCCAATGCCGGTGGTACGAAATATTGCGGAACTGTGTTGTCGGGCGAATACACGGGGCAATCCATCGGATGTATGAGCGGCACCGGCGGAAAATATGAAGGCAGTATCAAGGTTCTGGATGAAGGCAAAACCTATACCGGCAAGGCCAAGTCGCTAAACGCCAATACCCTGAAACTCTCGGGATGTGTTGCAGCTGGACTTAGTCTTGGAAATAAACTGATCTAAAAGCAATGGTATCAATATTGATTTATTCGCAGATGGGGATGGGCAAGTCTGTAAAATCATTTTCCAGCTTGAGAAAATCCCCATTTTATCCCCTCCTCCTTAGAGTAGAGGTAGAGCCATTCCTGAGTTGGTGGTGCCTGGGGCGAAATGAAATACAGTGCCCGCTCCCAAATCAAATATAACCAAAAAAAGCCGAATCAAAATGAAACATTGGATCAACGTGGGTAATTCCCAAGCCACGGCACACCTAGTCCACAGCGCCCGGATGACTTAAAGTATATGAAAATTGATTAACATGAAAATTGATTAACAGTAAATTGAAAATTGAGTAACATGATGGTTGAACATAAAAAAACTCTGCAAAGCATTTTTGTTCTGTAATAAAAATCACTATATGAACATTCCAAGCACATTAGCTTCGAAAGAGATGAAAATTTTAAAAGCCCAGCCTTTCAGAATGTAATCTGAATAAGTCCGCATTTTAACTTTTATTGTCTTGGCGTCAATTGATTGACCTTCCATTTTCTTAAATAATGTACAAGTTAATAAATAACAGCCTAGAGCTAGACCGGTTGAAAGATCGTCCGCGGATCTATTTCGCAAACACGCCGCACGCGGGCGGAATTCTTGAAGGCATCGAGTACTACAACTTTTTGGACAAGATCGTAATTCCCAATGATTGGATTGATTGACTACGGAAGGGAAACCCAGACGGAGCTCGATGAACTTTCGTTCCAGGCGGATTTGTCCCTGGAGAGGCTGAACCCGCGGTTGGAGGAGGTTTGGGAGCGGTATTCGATTTCCGAGGAACGCCAGAAGATCTTCCAATCGCGGTTGCGCGAAAACACCAGCAACAGGGCTGAGATCGGCCGCGCGAAAAAGCCGAAGAAGTCGTAGTCCATCAGCTGCATCGACTTGGAGAAGGCCGACTCGCCGAGCTTGCCGAGGATCAGTCCCAGTACGATGCCCGCGGCGGAATAGCCGGTGCGGCGCAGCAGGTAGCCGACGATGCCGGCGAGGAACATGACCCAGACGTCGACGAAGAGGTTCCTCAGGGCATAGGCGCCCACGGTGGCCAAGATCAGGATTCCCGGAGCGAGCCAGCGGAAGGGCACGCGCAGGATATGCACCACAAGGCTGTGCAGTAGACTACGCCCAGACCACATCCAACGTCAGCTACGCTGAAGACATCGCACCCATACTGCAGGACAAGTGTGTTGTGTGTCATACTGAAGGCGGCTTAGGACCTTGGGCCATGTCTGACTACACCATGATTCAAGGCTTTGCCCCCATGATCCGCGAGGTGTTAAGAACCAAACGGATGCCTCCTTGGCATGCAGATCCGCATATTGGTGTTTGGAAAAATGATGCATCCTTGTCGAACCAACAACTACAAACCTTGGTACGCTGGATTGAAGCCGGTAAAATACATTTTCGTGAATTCAGCAACAGCTTGAAACCATGATACAGCCTACATTTTTTTTCTGTCTCTCCAGCGCTAGCGGAACACAGGGACATTGCTGGAGCGTTCAAATGTGAAACCATGTGAAGTTTTCACAATTAGAGCTTTAATTTCATCAAGGTGTGAAGGAATTGATCACTGGCTATGATGCCATCCACAGGTCTGTCATTTAGGAGCAGGGAAAGTGGACTACCCCCTCAATTTAGACAAGAATTTATTCAAAAATTTATTTAAAACTTTTATTTTTCGTACCGCACGTGTGGCGGTATTCGCACGCGGCGACAAAGCCGATGAGGCAAAAGCTGCTGGCGCGGATATCGTCGGCGCTGAAGATCTCCTCGAGACGGTCCAAAAAGGCCAGATCGATTTCGACCGCTGCATCGCCACGCCGGACATGATGGGTCTGGTTGGCCGCTTGGGTAAGGTGCTTGGCCCGCGCGGCCTCATGCCGAACCCGCGCGTTGGCACGGTTACGATGGACGTCACCAAGGCCGTCAAGGACGCCAAGGGCGGCGCCGTAGAGTTCCGCGTTGAAAAGGCCATAACCTGTATAAATACTAAAATACAAGACCAAATAATATACACAGGGACTCCTGAATACAGAAAATCCAAAACATATACACCAATTTCAGGATTGGCGTATCCATTTAGTAATTGATAAGCAATTGATACTACAATTAAAAGCAAATCAAACAACAGATTCATCACTACCAGGGCGGCTATCTTAGCTAATATTTGTGTAAATGAACTATGTGGTGTGCCGTCAATTACCCCATTAATATTGCTAGAACGCTCTTTCCACACCAATTCTCCACTAAAAAAGATTAACATCCGCTGGGCAACATGCTGCCGGCGCTGGCGATCAGCCTCTTCGCGCTGGGGCTGCTCGAGCGCGACGGGCTGTGCCTGCTGCTCGGCTTTGCCGTGGCCGGGCTTTCGGTCGCGCTGGTCTGGGGCGTGCTCTGGACCCTGCTCAAGGCGGTGGCGCTGCTATGGCCGCTCTGACCCCCGCCCCCGCAACACCGCGCGGGCAGAAATGCCCGCGCGGCGCCCTTGTTCTCCCCCACCGTCACCCCCACCTCGAGACCCGCGGGCCGGGCCCCTCTGGCGAGCGCCAAAGCGTCAAAAGTTTAAACTCCATCTTCCAGCAAAAAACAAACTCGACCCCCCCCAAAAAAAAAAAAACAAACAAACAAGGAGTGGAGGAGGAGAGTAAAAATGATAAAGAAGATTTTAAATCGACATGGTAAAAATGCCGAGGAGGCTGATAAGTTTCAACTCAATCCCCTTGCAAAAAAACAACTTCGATCCCAAAACAAAAAATGAGGAGTGAAGTAGGGGAGATTTTAAACTGGCAGAGTAAAAATGCTGAGGAGGCTTATTGCGAAGTTTTTTGCATCTTCGTTGACGAATTACGATATAGACATATTGATCATCACCAACCGGGAAATTTCCGGTCTGTTGATAGAGACTCTGATGTGTGGTACCATTGAGTGGGGACGTATTTAATGGTGTCGCGTTGTCGAGGATATCGCTCGCAACAGTTGCTTCGCCGTCCCATAGAAAAATATCGAACTCGAAACTATTTCCGGCATTAGCGATCATCCAACGAAAGTCAAAGGTATCATCGCGGTTGATCGTCATATCCGCCGCTGGTTCCGTGAGGGTTATCGCTGGTGGTATTGCGAAATTCGCTGTTACCGAAGTTTTGACGCCAGATTTTATCGACAATGAAGAAGCCTTGAACCGAGTCATCGATGCACGGCCCGACGTGTTTAACCATAACACCGAAACCGTTCCCCGTTTGTATCGACGAGTACGCGGACCGAAATCGGTTTATCGTTGGACGTTAAGGATGTTGCAGTTGATCAAGCTGCGAGACCCCTCAATCAAGACGAAAAGTGGTTTGATGTTGGGACTGGGGGAAACCACCGAGGAAGTGCTCGATGTACTTGCGGACCTACGCGAAGTCGATTGTGACTTTTTGACTCAGCTCTGTCGTGACACGACGCATCTCGTCGTCGTCGTCGACGTTCGTGCCGACGAGGGCGGACGTCTCGTCGACCTTCTTCACGGTAATGATGTGGTTGTGGTGGCAGTCGTTCGCAGCGATGCCGACGACTCGCTTTTTCTGGGTCGCGCGATCCCAAGCCTTGAGGTAAATCGACGGGCGATCGACCTGCGCGGCGAAGAGAGCATCGGGGTAGAGCTTCAGAGCCTTCTTGAGCTTCTCGACCCCCTTCTCGCTCGTCGCCAGATTGAGCACGAGAAGCAGCAGCCCAAATTTACAAGAAGACCTCTCCCATGACTTATATCAATCAGGCTTCAACGCCGACCTTGATTCAGCACGGCGAGTTTGACCGGCGGGTGCCTATACCCAACGCCTATGAATTGTTACAGGGTTTGCGAGACGTCGACGTGCCGGCAAAATTGATTGTTTACAAAGGGTTTGGTCACGGTATATCCAAACCAAAGGAGCGCTTGGCGGCGGTTTGGCATAACTGGCAGTGGTTTAATAAGTATGTATGGGGCGAAGCGGTGGAGATTCCCTTAGGAATTAAAGAATGAGTACCAGAAGGTCTCGGTACGCTTGTTCTATGTTTTCAGTAAGCAGCGCCATAACGCGTGGCATGCGCTCTTCCAGCGGCAGCTGCTGATTCCGGTTGGGCCATACCGGCTTTAACCATTGAATCAGATCGATACGGGTCTGTATGCGGTCACCGTGAGGCAGCACGAGTTGCAGCGCCCTGCCCTGGGCACCGGGAACCATGTTGAAGTTGCTGCCGACATAGTCCGGCCATTCAACGTTGCGATTATCTTTGATGATCTCGAAACCGAAGTTGGCGTAGAACGCCGCTGACCGCAAAAAAACGACCTACACCCAACGATGAAGCCTGTTGATCTTGTGGTGCGCGGGATTAAAAATTCCAGCAAGACGCTGGACATTGTGCTTGATCCCTTTGGTGGATCTGGCTCAACATTGATTGCTGCAGAACATACCGGGCGACAGGCGCGACTGATTGAGCTTGATCCTAAATATGTGGATGTGATTGTGCGTCGCTGGCAAGAAATGACCGGATTACAAGCAACGCTATCTGGTACCGATCAGGAATTTAAGGCTGTTGAAAAAGATCGTCTTGGCGGTAAGGCCCTTAAATTAAAGCTGATAGGAATTTTTATATGAAAATAACCGCTAAAGCCCTTCCCCCATTTTATTAGATGGTTCTATTCGGAATAAAATAATCTTACTTTATCATAACAGAATATTTCTCTTGAAAATAGTAAAATGTATCCCTTTCAAGTTCGATAAAGATAGCAATTTGCCTTTGTGATGGATTTTTGTTCAATTATCTGTAAAAAATTCTCCCCGAAAATTCATGTTTCCTGGAGACACCTTTTTTTGCCGATCGTGCAAAAGTTTAATTCGACAATGGCAGGTGACGCGGTCGGACCTGCGGCGGATGGCGGCGCGCCATGCGGATGAGCTGCCGGCGGAGTTCGAGGGGCTGGCGGCGTTGGTGCGCTGGGCCGAGGGGGGCGGTAAATGGCCGCGGATTTCCTCGGACCATCCGGCCTATTTCTATTCCCTGCGGGCGTCGGACACGCCGGACCGCGATCTGGTCAACATGCTGCTGGCGGAGCTGTGCCCGCATGACTTCCGCCAGCTGTTCATCTGCCACAAGGAGGAATTCTACCGCCAGTACCGCGGCTGGCCGGAGACGAAAAAGGCCACCTCTCGCACCGCTTTCGGTCGCGCGGGTATCTAGCTCCAAGCCAAGGTTCGTTTTCTCAGTCAGGGATGCATCGGCGAGTAAAGCTTCAAACAAAAAATGTTCGCCGGTAAACCCTTGTGCAAAACCGAGCAGCTGCCGCATATCGGGTGCGGAAACATCAAGCTTGAAATTTCCATTGGGATTGGTCAGCAGGTTTTCCAGACGTCCGGAGCTTTTGAACTTGGTTCCGTAAAATTGTTCCGCATTCAGTTGCTCAATTGAAACATTTCCTGATTCAACCCGGACATAAAAATAATTGACCGCCAATATTACTTTTTATTCGGCAATCGCTATCAAACATCCTGAAAATACCCAAAAATGAGAATCGATAGAAAATGGATGTATTCTTTTTCTTTGATGTTAGTACTAGGTTTGATTTGGATCTTATTCCACCAATTAACAGTATTAGGCGATGCTATTTATTTAGAGCGTGTTTTCATTCCCTTAATGATTGTATTGCCGGTTTTATTTTATTTGCTCCACAACCACTTAAAAGAAATCGAGAAAAAACATAAATCTGTGGTTCTAGGAATATTGAGTAAATACCGATTTGCTATTGAAATGTATGGTATTTTTCTGAATTATCGAGCCCTGATTATCAATAATCGTTATTAGGTGCTGGAATAGGTGATTGTATCCAAGCACTATAAACTGAGATTTATTATGATCGTAGTCATAGGTATAAATAGTCATATCAGATGGCTTGAATAGTTCAGTCTCAGCTTGTGCTGTCGCACTGTATCTGAACAAACCTGTTTGGCTTTGAGTGATGTTCAAATACGAATACTGATGATTGGGTAGCGCGATAGGACGTTCAATTTGTTTATACGGCCAGAACACGGTGGCTGCCTGCGGCGCCGGCCGCAGCGTATAACCTATCGCTACAGCACCAAAGTGGACTGCCACGTATGCCAGCGTCAGCACCAGCAGGGTTCGCCCCGGCATCGCGCCCGTCGCGCCACGCAGGACGCCGGTGGGAGGGGCCGGCTGTGCGCCTGTCACGGATGACATCCCGGGTCTCAGCGCAACGCCGTTGCCGACATGTCACTCACAGGTTGCGGTACTCGTCGTAAACGTTGCGAGCCCAGGTCAGCGCCGCGCGGTTGCGGTGCGCGGCACCCAGCCGCGCCAGACGACGCCGCGCGGACTGCGCCAGCGCAGGGAGCCGCTCCACCGTGAAGACTTTGGCGCACAGCCGCGAAAGGACCGCGGCCGCGTAGCCGCTGCCCGTGCCAACCTCGAGAACGCGCGACTCGGGGCCCAGGGCCAGCGCCTCGGCGCACAGAGCCACGATGTACGGCTGCGAGATGGTCTGACCCTGTCCGATGCCCAGCGGGCAGTCGTCCAGCGCGAACCGCTGCAGCCCGTCGGGAACGAACTCCTCTCGGGGCGTCGCCTCCATCGCGGCCATTGTTTACATATAGTAAGGGTTATTGGGAAGTGTACAGACGTTTTCAGGGGGACTTTTTCGCCTTGAGGGGAGGGGAAGGGGGCTAAGTTGGAGATTTTTCCATGGAGGAAGTTTTCATGAGGGAAGAGGATTTCCATGAAGGGGGCGCAGGATTTCTAGCATTGTTTAAAAAATAACAATGAGAAAATAAATAAAAAAAGTTTTTTCAACTGGAAGTAAGGAGCGGCATTAAAACTTAAAATGAACAGAAATTATTATGTATATAGTGGGGTTTGACTCCTCCTCAAAGGAAGTGCGATGGGGGGCTGGGGTAGTTGGGGGAGGCTCATGTCCAAGAGGAATAAAGAGAATAAAAGGCAACTCAGGACTACGCCCTGTGGAAGGTCTTGGCTATATCAAAATCTAGTTAGTGCCTAGGGTCAATCTAAAGCTGAGATTTAGGAAGAGTAACTACCTTCCGAGAGGCTATGACGTTGGTAGACTCCGGGATGTCCAATGTGAGAGAAATTTTCCAGGAACAGTTGAATACTAAACTGGAGAATTTAAAATTTGACAATGTAGAAGATGGATGGAATAAGGGGCGCTTCGAGCAGCGCGTCGAGCAGCGTGACCGGATCGGTATCAACGATGAGGTGGTCGGTCTCGCCGGCGCGGACGAATCCGGCATCGATTGAGTGGCTCAGCAGGTCCAGAAACGGACCGAAGTAATTATCGCAATTCATCAGTGCGATTGGCTGACGTAACTGGCGCAACTGGCGCCAGGTGATGACTTCGAGTATCTCGTCGTATGTACCGATGCCACCGGGCAACGCCACAAAGGCATCGGCGTTTTCGATCATCAGCGTTTTACGTTCGAGTAAATCGTCAATTTGACGCACCCTCTTAAGGAGGTAGGTTCTATGTGCAAACGCAAGGAAGGAAGAAATCACTCTTGATTTCAACGTGGCTTCGCCACAACGAATAAGTGGACGGCAACGAGGTTTTGCAAACAAAGAGTATCCCTTCCCTTGCCGACAACAGCTTTTTGAACACATATCACTACAAAACCAATTCACGATTAGCATTCTAGTCTTCTTGTGGTTGCGACTGAATATATGGAGACGCGCCCTTTACAACTGCTTGTCTGCTTTCTGCGGCCCAGAGAAAAACAAAAATACAGAAAAGGAAGAAAATATGGAAAAAATATAACATACACACAGCAACAAAATTATAACATAAAACAGCATCCAATCACAGCCAGGAAAAATATACGAGACTGATCTAGGCTTTAAAAAGTCTTGCAGAGCGATTCTTAGCTGTGGCCAGGGGGCTACAAAATGTTATAATGTGATTGGCATGTAAAAAAGCGCAACAAACGGCAGCCAATGAAACCAAAGCAAACTATATAAAGAAAAAAAAGATCGAGAATAGGATATTTTAAAGCCAAACGAAAATACTAAAAAACAAAATTAGCTGTAACTAGTACCCTGAATTTTGTCAGTGAAAATGAAACTTCCTGAAAATAGGCCTTTCCCCTAACACAATATTTATCCTTTCCCCTATGTTTTTCCATCTAATTAACCATCTTATTTATTTTTGGTTTAATCACCCGCTCTCAACTTTGGTAATTTCTGTGGGTATTAAAGTCACAAAATATAGCTTCCAGCTAAGGTCTGAAAGTTCTATAAATGCATTTTATTTAAATTAAATATTGCATGTTGTACCATCCACAGTAATCGAACCAATTTGTGGTTAATGAATTGTTCCGATCGACGGCGACAGCCTTCCGGAACGGCGTGACCTGACGCAACAGGCCAATCAGCTGGCCGCAACACGCGAATCCGGCGTCTGCTGGGCTCCTGGCGCCCGAATCGAATCAATCGGCCGTCGTGGCAGAGTGTTTTGTCTTCAGATGTCGTATTCGGACGGACGTCAGGAAATGCTGTAATGTGATCGAATTGTTGCTCAGACGGGATATCGACCGGACACTCGTCCATTTGAAGAACTGCAGATTCATCGCTGATATGAGACAGAAGGTCCCATCACACAGCAGCGCGCCAGCGCACCTGCTGTCGAAGCCCAGATGTCGCGAGCGGAGAGCTGGCTTGGACTTGCTCCGTCACCGTCGACATTCCAGCCGCCGGAACCAGGGATGTATGCATCGAGCTGGTTCGGGAAGAACAAGAGTCGATCGCGGGTGATCGCGACGGACCCTGTTCACGGCCTGATCATCTTCACCATCACGAGGAGCGCAGCGGGACGCAGGAGTAGGCAGTCCCCGACGTTCGCTGAAGTGCAACGCCTCTACCACGCCAAGGGGGGGCAAGACACAAGCACGCCCTGAGGTGGCCGGAAGACCCGATTGCGACCGTACCGAAGTGCGCCCATGACACGTTTGATCAATCTGCGCCCCGGGCGCCCGCTGGCGATTACCCTCACCGCCGTGCCGTTCCTGGCCATCGTGCTGATGTATCAGTCCGTATCCAGCGCGCGCCTGGCGGAAAATGCTCAGGATCGAGTGCTGCCGGCGTTCAGCAGCATGGGCGAGGCCATGGCTCGCATGGCCTTCAGCGAAGATCGGCGAACCGGCGACTACCTGTTCTGGACCGATACCGCGGCCAGCCTGGACGGCCAAGAAATTCAACAGCTGTTGTCACATAATCTTTAAATAAAACCAATCAAACGTCGTGATTCTGAGGAGCTTACGGTTAGGTAAATATCCAAGTAACATCTGCATTTCAGAGGCTGCAAAAAAGGTAATAGTACAATTCAAATGGCGGATGTTTTTTATTTTTGTGACCATAGCCTTTTGTGGAGGCGAACTTATAGTCTTTTTTTCAGTCTTTCCTTTTCACTTAATTTTATGTTTAGCGACTAAATGCATTTTGGATAATCAGAGCCAAGTTGCAACAACTTTCTGGGCGACCTGCTTTCCATAATTCTATGTTGTAGTTTCAGATCTTTTTACCAAAGTAGTATATTTTCATCAGTTTTTGGTATATTTCATTATGATTAACCTAGCTTCACCTCTTGAGTGTGGTTGATATGTCATACAAGTACCCCCCGACAGGTAAATAGGTCAAATGCGTGTAATTTGTAAAAATTGTTAACAACGCTGTATGCAATATGTGTAATAAGTTTTCACCCTCCCTCTGGATATTTCCCTGTGAATCAAACTGGGTCTAAAAACACACATTTAGAATTCAAACATCAGAACATATAGAAGGAGTTCCTTCTAGAACGGGAGCACTAATTGTTAGTTTAATTTTATTATAACTCACAATTTTAAGTTTCTTTTCCTTTTCTAGCCCCAATGGAGATACGATGAAATTGAACTCCACTATAACAATCCTAGCCCATATAAAACAGGTGAATTTGATCCCTTGAACATAAATCAAGACTATGGTAGTCGAGTATACCAGCCTCCTTATACACCAGTAGAAGTGGACTCTAATGAGAACAATTTGGATAACGATATTGCACATGGCTTTGATACAACGCCGCTTCCTTCGCCGCTTGGACCTATCTGCGCACGCGGCCACTGGCTTCTCCCGGACTCCGCATCGTCCTGGCCTTGCTTCGTCTAGCGTTGTTCGCGCTTGTGATCTTCATGATGTATGGATGGGCGGTGAACCAGCACAGGACCGACCTACCTGACTTGGTCGTGGTGCTTGACGATTCTCAGAGTATGGGGATCGCGGACCAGTCCCTGACGGCGCAGCAACAGGCCGAAATCTCGCGGAGGCTTGCCAGCATTGGCCGCACGGAGCCAACCCGCTGGAACCAGCAGACACCAAATCTTGCAAAACCACATCGGGCCTTACGAGGGCTGTTTCGTACCAATCATACGCGTTGTTATCAGGTACCGCACGCTGATGAATGTGATATACACGACCTTCACGAAACGCAGGAATGGTTTCAAGCGGCCCAGCTGCGCCTAACGTCTCAAGTGCTACGTGCTCGGTTAACCAATATTGTGCATCGGTAGCATGCTCGAGTACGGCCTCAATGCTCAGCGTTATGGAAGTTTCTCCGGAATCAGGACGAAAAGGATTTTGCCCGCCGGCATCTGCAAGGGAGAAACCAAATGGCAAACCGATTGGACTAGCCTGGTGGATGCCGCGAAGTCTGAAACTGCTTGCTTCAAACATGCTGGCTACCGACAACCCGGATCACAAAAGATTGCGCGGGCTGGTTGATCAGGCGTTTCACCGGCGCGAAATTCTGAGTTTGGGCGAGGGAATTGAGCGAAATGCCGAAGTGCTTTCGAAAGGTCTTTTTTCAGATGGAGAAACTGCTGATCTGATCCAGGGTTTTGCGCGTCCCTTTCCGCTGACAGTCATTTGTGAACTGCTTGGCCTGCCGCAGGGCAGACCAAGGTGTCGGTCGACATCCCGCATCTGGTGACGCTTTACAAGCAGGGTCGCTTGAAGCTCGACGAGTTGGTGACGAAGACCTACCCGCTGGAGGAAATCAACGACGCCTTCGCCTCGGTCAATCGCGGCGAAGCGCTTCGGAACGTGATCGTTTTCGACTAAAGCGGCAGGGGCAGGATCACGCGCGGGGCCGGTGGTCGGCCGAGGTTTCGGCGGCCATCACGCGCACAGCGCGAGTTCACGCTTGTCCGCCTGGTAGCGGGCCAGATTGTCGACGAAAAAAAACAGCTCACCAAACAGCCACTTAATATAGACGGCACCGCGAATCGGATTTTTTACTTAAAAAGATAGAATAGACTGCGATTAACAGTGTAATTGGTTTGTATACTACAGTAGCGTTTTAATTTGAATGTTAGAGTCTTGAATGTTGGAGTGCCAAGTGTTTACGGGTTGCATTTAATAAGAGAGTAAGTTTCATAGCTAATGACATGGGACCCTTAATCTTGAGCTTGCCTTTCATGAATGCCTTTTGGGGTGTGATCCGTTTGGATAACAAATCTTGTAACGTTGATTCCCTTTAGCCCCCTAGATGGTCGAATCCTGGAAAACGACTTTATCAAGTCAATTTGTGCAGCTACCTGACACGCCCACCAATTTCCATCGTCCTAGCACATCCAGAAGCATCAAACTCGCCAAATCAATGAACCCCTCCCCCCAACTCCCCCAAAGAGAGCGAATCCAGTATGGTTCCGTCAATCACGGATCAAGGACATTTGCTTATTCTATCCACCAAGCTTCATTCCGATTCCTCCACTCCAAGTGTTTTCCAATATTTCCCCCTCCAACTGCCCCCAATGTCAAACGTTTCTTCACAAGTCATATTCAAATTTTTGTTCAAGAGCAATACATACTATTTGTCCTGTTGTCTGGGTTTGATTTTCTCCAATTGTCTGGATGGTCATTTCTCCTATAGCCTTGACCTCTATTGTTTCGACGATTTCCTCTTTTAGGATCATTTCGCTGATTGGCAGATGGCACCATGATTCACTGTAAAAGTAAATAGTTACAAACGAAGACTAGTTAGATCTTGAATCATAATGCATTAAGTAATAAAACCAGTTGAAAGCTGGCTACTCTTGGGGAAGAATCTGCAAGTCTTATATGGTATTGTCAAAATATTACCTGATATTACCAAATGCCATTAGCTACCTTATCAAGCTCCCAATATGGTATAATGTGAAACCTCTATAATATTATGAAAACCTTACGTGTTATTATCCAAATCCTGCAAGTTATAAGCAAAATTTTGTATGGTGCTATGAAAATTTTACCTGATAGTGATAACAGTATTTTCTGGTAATATCATAACTTGGCGGATACCGTCAAATCTGACGTGACATTATCCAAATCGTGTCTGCCTTTACTAAATTTAAGATAGTCTGAGTGCGATAGGATGGTGGACAAATTCCCCGCAAAAATTTTAGATGTTTGGACTATCATCTCTTGTGTGTAAAGAAAATGGAAGCCTACTCTACAATTTATCCTTCGATAAATCATATAGGACACTGTATGAGTTGACAACACAGTCTCTAGATCAACATACACAACTATTTGAAAATGGTATGACTGACACAATGTTTGCAAAACTCATGCTATCATTGTATTGGACTTGCCTGGCACTCAAGATAAGAGTGTTGCACGAATGGGGAGTGTGCGCTTAGAGTGTGCCTTCAGAGCGCCAGCAACGGCCACACCTCCTCCTCCGAGAAGTGCCCGACCAGCCCGGTGTAGATCGCCCGACGCCGCAGACTCAGTCTCATCCTCAGCCCCTCCTCGACCACTGCTCGCTATCGAAGGTCTGCGTCTGGTTGAATTCCGGGTAGCCAACCTCGGCATGCTCGGCGAAATCCAGCCCACGTTGTTCGTGCTGCGTGGAGACACGCAGGCCGATGGTCTTGGCCAACAGCAGGTAGACCAGCAGGGACAGCGGAAACGCCCAGAGAAAGGCCGCCACGACCCCCAAACATATAACATAGGATCCAATTATTATCTTTGCCTTTTCTTGTTCCGGCTATTTTTAATGCTTTATGTTGTAATGTGTGATGTTGAAATAAATTATGTTTCTTCTAAATCTAATTCCTTTTCCTATACATTAAAAGAAATCTTCAATGAAATGCTTAAATGCACCCAATACTGTTATGATGTACAATGCTATATTTTAACATATACTGTTATGATATACAATGTTATATGTTATATTTAACTACTTTATTACCAATTTGATTTTGTGCTCGCTGAGGATGATTATTTCCCTGAAGTCTATTTAACTGCAGCTCATTTCTCAGTTCAATCAGGTCTTGAACATCTTGGGTAGCCCATTGTTCGTCAATTGTTAATACGCACACTTTCTTGTTGGAACATTTTATAGTATTGTTTGAATAATTTATTAGAAAATAAACTTGACATTGTGTGAGTATGCTAGTATCCATACGAAAGGATTCTTCAAGTTACTTCAATACTCATTTTTCCCACAGACAAAACGAGACTATTTAGTACACTTAGTACTCTACATACTGCCTGTTTTGCTAGTTATTCTCCTCTATCCTGTTTCGTCAGCAGACCAGCCACGATCACCGTGAAGACAGGCGTCGTTGCATTCAGGATGGATGCGAGGCCCACACCGATTTCTGTCTGTCCGAGAAACAGGAGAGAGAAGGGAATGGCGTTGTTCAGCAGTCCCATGACCAGAAACGGCACGGCATATTTTTTCTCCAGCCGGTTCAACATGCCACGATGCCAAAGGATCATCAGCAGGACCGTGCAGGCAATGGAAACACGCAGGAACACGAGAACAAACGGCGGAATTTCGGCAACGGCCACCTTTGCGAACAACGATATATCGTTTAATCAAATTATCGCCCAACACATCCAATTTAAAGCGAAACATCTCATCGTAAAACTTATTCTTAAGCCAAAGATGTCTCGATGCACAGATGGAATTCACGCCCTACGTATTAAAAATGGTGGTCCTGTGCTTTTAGGACATCTCACGCTAATGCTGCAGATGATTTTTTTTCCAAAGGCTTGATTCCGTCAAGATTCTGCGTGGGAGATCTTTCTCCTATTCCAAAAAACGAAAAAACCTTCAACCAATACTCAGCTTTCAGGCCCATAACTGTCCCCGAATCTTCTAAACTGTATAAATGGGAAGGAGAAAAAAGATACAACTCAAGATTGGGAAGAAAAAAGCATGGATATCTGGACCATAGCATTTACATGAATCCTTTAGTACCTCTGAAGCTAGATTTTGGAGAAAAAGAGCATAATTTTTGGAGGAATTCTCACTAACGGGGCTAAGACCATGCTCCAGTAACCGATGTCTCTCTGGGGAATTGGCATTGGAGGGGGGGGGGTGGATGGGAGCAGGGAAAATATTTTGTATCTGTATGGAGAAGGTAGTTGGTGCAAGGCAGACCTTAGATACTAGCGTTTATAAGTTTAGCTTCCCGAAGGGAGATCGGGAAAGTTTATGAGTGTATAAGATGTTTTATGTTTGAGAACAGAATAGATTTTATGTCAAATTTCCTTATCAACTTATAAACTATGTCGCCTGAGGCGCCGGCTAAACTTATAAACTAGTAAACTAAAATAAGTGACGTTTTACTAAAATTGCCGCCACAATAATATAAATACAGTAAATAAAGACAACTACCCCAGGTTTTACCCACCTGGATTTTAGACTTTATCGGCAGCGGCCAATCCGCAGCGGTGCATGAGCTCGAGCATCTCGTCGTCGAGGCGGTCGACCCGGACGCCGTTCGGGTTGTGGAACGTCACGCCGCGCAGCTCGTCCTTGCGGCGCAGGAAGGCCTCGCAGAAGTCGACGACGGTCTTCTTATAGAAGGTGAAGTTGTCGTCCATGATGTTGAAGTGCCGGACGCCGTACTGGTAGTAGAGCTTCGAGATGTCGCGCAGGGTCCGCTCGGCCGAGTGCTCGCGGATCTGCTTGCCGTTCATCGCCCCGGCCGCGCAGTACGTGCAGGGGTAGGGGCCAAATGTCTTGTGGTCTGAACATGTTTTTATCTGGACCTTGCCCTAGGTTGTCAAAGAAAGCTCCTACAGTTTGATGGTTGAAAGCAGTTACCTGTCATAAACATTGACCTTCTGGCATTCCCACTGATTTAAGTTTTAAGGCAATCCATAGAACCATGGTACCAATCTTTACCTACAATTCTTCTACTGTCTCCACTTCCTTTGCATTTCTAGTTACCTGGTACTTCTATACTCTTAGTATATAAGTGTATAGCCATAAGTGTATGCATTTTTATGTGCTATTTATGTGTATGCTTCATGTTAGCAGGATATTAACAAAATTTCCAGCTAATTTCTTCTGCATGACTTATGGAAAATTTGTAGGTCCATTCCCAATCACTTTTGAAATTGTACAACTCCAACATAACTAAAATGCCCAAACTTTTTTATTCACCAAAATTCATAATTAGCTAACGCCAAAGGTACCGGCATGTTTAAGATGCTGTTCAACTAATCGGCTAGTAGAAAGGCTCTACGAAATTGGCAACATTGAACTATGCGCAATGCAATAACAATTATAACAGAAAATAATTTGAAAGACGCATACCGAAGTCGCGCCCTACAAGGTGGAAGTGACGGAAGACGACGAGGTGTTGGCAACCGAATGCAAGTTCTTCCAACCCGTCGCCTCGCCAACGGCCGACGGGGGGTTCGTCGTCGACTACATCTACAAGGTGTACCGGCCCTATACGGTCGGGCTCTACAAGAGCAATCCCACGCAGAAGGACCGGCTTGATGTCATCGTCCTCTTCGTCCAGCCGGTCGATCAGGACAATTGCATCGCGCATCCGTATCTGTGTTACCTCAAGGACGATATCGACGAGGCGACGCGGACATTTACACGATCATCGAGGTCGACACGCGCGACCGTCCGGGGCTGCTCTACGACCTGACGCGCACCCTGTCGGAAAGCCACGTCTACATCGTCTCGGCGGTCATCGCGACCTACGGCGAGCAGGTGGT
This sequence comes from Alatinidae sp. Z8VKAUB7J3, assembly GCA_010016025.2. Classification (NCBI taxonomy): domain Eukaryota; kingdom Metazoa; phylum Cnidaria; class Cubozoa; order Carybdeida; family Alatinidae; species Alatinidae sp. Z8VKAUB7J3. The sequence goes on along the minus strand of JAAAKM020721499.1, from coordinate 100,868,512 downwards.
CGACACCTTCTACGTGAAGGACATGTTCGGTCTGAAGTACTTCACCCCGTCGAAGCAGAAGATGCTGGAACGCAAGCTGCGCGACGCCATCGCGGCGGGGGCGCAGCGGGCGGGGGTGTAGAACCTCCCGGGCACAAGCCCGAACGCCCGGCTCACAGGTTGTCGTATAAACTTCAGAGGGGACTCAAATGATTTAAAATTGAAATTTATTTTTTCCTCTTTAAGAGTCAAGTGATCCGATGGCGACAAAGCTCCCACCCCCTCCACTTAACTCAAGGCCAAAAGGCTCCAATTTTTTCCCCAGAGGCACCTCATTTGCAAGGGATAGTCGTATAAACTTCGCAGGGCTTTGTTCAACTGGAAATTAAATAGAGTGTTATTTTAAGAAGTTCTACTGCCTTTTTAAGTGATCGGAGGGCAAACAGCCCCCAAATACTGTTTTCCTAACTACAAAGCTACTTTTCAATCCGTCATTTTGAATATACAAATAGCTAGAGCTTACAGTGCTACCGAATCTTTATCCAAGGTTTAACACAAAGTAATACTGATTCATCTTCAACATGAGTTTCCATGTTCGTAAAATAAGGGAAAGATAGCACCTATCAATGATTCTTATGCCCTTTTTGCTGATATATACTCGATCGACTGAAGATAAATAATTTTTGTTTGTTTTAAGTTTCAACTTTGATCTTTATATTCATAGGAAAGCTTCGCTTGTTGTTAGTTGGATAAATCAGCCATTTGACACTTGACTCACTCTTCACAGTCGATTTGATTCAACATTCTGTGTAGGAAGTCAAATCTGAAGCACAGGGAGCACAAAAGCTGCTTAAGAAAGAGGAGTGACACAGTAAAGTTTTCCAGGTGATCCAAAGCTTTAAATACGGTATGGCTTTATTAGATATAGTTTTAGATATATTAGAAAAAAATATAAATGCTGCATACACAATTTCCTGCATAAAGGTAACCTGTATTTAAGACGACATTCCAAGGGTTCATCATATATGCAGTCGACTCTAATCTCATACTTGTCTTACGATCCTTATTTTCTCGCTTTGGTTTGAGTGGAACACTAGTCAGCGATAATGGACCACAGTTTACCTCTGAGGAGTTTAAACAGTTTTTAGCTAGGAATGGGGTTAAACATGTTTTGTCCCCACCTTACCATCCTGCATCAAATGGTTTGGCTGAAAGGCATGTACAAACTTTCAAACAGATGTTCAAGAAGAGTGAATCAGATTTAACTCTCCATCATAAGGTTGCTGATGTTCTTTTCCGATATCGGAACACCCCTCACACCACCACTGGCACTACCCCACAACCGGGGCGGCAATCGCCACCTTTCCAACGTCGCCTTGGAAACCGTGCTGAGGTCCAAGCCGACGACGGAATACAACAGAAAATCGAGCCGCAAAGCACCTTGGCCAACCGCCGGACTGGTGATTCGCTGGACGAGGACTTTTGTGTTTCCATCTTGATACTCATCCACGGTTTCTAACTGCTGCTGGCCGGTCGATTCCAAACCGGAACGCCAAAAAATGGACGCGCCGCCGCTTTTGCGCACAATCTCGATCTGCTGGCCTAGCACGGCTTGGGGTGGTTCCTTGATCTTTGTCTGACTTGTAGAAACGCAACAAAAATGCATGTAAACACATTTTTCATATATTTTCCGTGTTTGTTTTCATTTGTAAACTCCCCTTCCTTTGAAACAAATACACCCACCCCCAATAAAAATCCTGTATACGCCGTTGCTGTGGTTTTAAAATATGACTAAAACAGCAACTCATAAACATGAAGCATGACAGGGAGGGGGCTATCGGGTTTGTACCCTCCTTGTAATTTTTGATGCATTTTGTAAGTTTTTTGTAAACCCCCTCCATTCGAAAAAATATCCCCCGCTTCTGGTAGCACTTGATCCTTCACATATACCCTTTTTATGCCAGTAAGTATATGATTCTAATCTTCAATGTGGCAGAAAAGAAGATTTCCGCAACAATACGGAACTATCAACCCGCTGCATCAATTTTAAAGTTTTTGTTCTAAATCATTCTTGGGTATGATTAATTAAAAACTAAAAAAATAAAGTTGTTTTTAACTGAAAGTAGGGAGCAATGTTGAAACTTAAAACGAACAGAAATTATTTCATATATGAAAGGGGCTGTCCCCTCCTCAACGCCCTGCAATTTAAGCCCCCTCCTCAGCCCTCCTCCCAAAAAAAAACCTGAAAACGTCTGTACACTTCCCAATAACCTAACACTATACCTAAACTCTGGTCAAATTTTGTGACTTACAGCCCCTCCTTTTTGGACTGTGAGGGAGTAAATCTCGTCCAAAAAGACATTGTTATTCGGCTTTTTCACTATGATGAACAAAATGGTTATCTCAAAATTTGATCCGTTGCCTTTGGGAGAAAAAACTAGTGTGGAAGGGGACGTAGGTGCCCTCTCATTTTTTTGGTCACTTGAACTTTTAATTCCAATCGTCGACGACTCCCTGCGCGAGACGGCTCTCCGCGTGTTCTGGCTCGACGACGTCGATCGGCCGACGCATCCCTCCCTGAACGGGACGGTCCGCGCGGATCTCGCGATCGTCGGCGGTGGGTACGCCGGCCTGTGGACGGCCGTGCGCGCCAAGGAACGCGACCCCGGACGACGCGTCGTCCTGCTGGAGGCGTCGCGGATCGCGTGGGCCGCGTCCGGCCGCAACGGGGGCTTCTGCGAGTCGAGCCTGACGCACGGCCACGAGAACGGTGTGAACCGCTGGCCGGATTGATGGCACCAGGCTATTAAAAATTAAAACCTCATATTATTATTGTGAATCATTTACCTAGATTTTATTTTAGGATTTTTTCGGTTGGTTCTTTCTTTTAAAGAAATCAACAGAGGAGTATTAAGGGATAAGGCCTCTCAAGAGACCATTCGAAATTTAGGCGAAGCGTTGTACACTTCTGTTGTTTATAAACTCGGTACGGGTTGTCTCCTGTGATAGTTAACCATTGGTCACCATGCGATTTTTTTCTTAATTTATGATTTTGATTCTTTCCTTTCTTGTAAGTTCAGGGCAGACCATTTATCATCGCCGGCCACAGCCAAGGTGCGCAGCACATTGCAAAGCTATTGGAAGAAGAGGTGTTTAACACAGAGCTCAGGGCTCACCTGGTTGCCGCTTATCCTATCGGCTTCAACATCTCTCGGGATCGTCTACCGGTGTGTGAACGCGCGCGTCAAACCGAGTGCGTTGTATCTTGGAATGCAGTAGAGCCCAGTTTTAAACCATTTACGGATACGGCTAGTGGTAGATGCGTCAATCCACTCACCTGGCTTAACAACGACATCTATGCACCGTTCACGCAATTGAATATGCTCACTCCCGTGGTGTGCTGCACAGAGATCTCAAGCCCGGCAATATCATGGTGGGCAAGTATGGTGAAACTTTGGTCGTGGACTGGGGATTGTCCAAGGTCATTGGCCGGGGAGAGATTGAATCTTCGACGGATGAGTTGACCTTGAGGCCAGCCTCGGCTTCCGGCTCCGCACCTACACAAATGGGGTCTGCCTTAGGCACTCCGCAATACATGCCTCCGGAACAAGCGGCCGGGCGGCTCGATCAACTAGGACCCGAGTCGGATGTCTATTCCAGAAGCGGCCGATACACGAAGTCCTTCCCGCGCCGCTGCTCGAATTCCCGGCGCGCGTCCGCGACACGCTCGGGCGCCCGGTAGAGCGCGATCGCGCTCAGCGCCAACGTCTTCGCGGCGACGAGCATGCCCTTCGTACCGATGCCCGTGCCGCCCGCGGCGACGGCTTGCCAGCTGTGCGCGGAGGTCCCGGGCACCCATGTCGCGGCCGTGATGCCGGCAGCCGGCACGACTTGGCTCACGTCGCCCACGTCCGTCGAGCCCCCCGTGACCTTCAGCCGGTACGGCTGACCGGCAAATAGTGTTCCTGCAACCAAAACAAGCAATGGTACATTCATAATTTTTGGTGACTCATGCGCATGATCAAACGCTTTCTTACTAAGCTTAGTTTTGCCGTGGAAAGTCACCACAATAATTTTAAGTGAATATGCCGCAGTTAAAATTGCTGCAATAATACCAAGAACAAAAGCAAGAGATCCAACTCCACCTACAGCATATGCAGACTCGAGAACTAAATCTTTCGAATAAAATCCTGCAAACGGGAATATTCCAATAATTGCAAGCGATCCAATCCAAAAATGGCATACGGGTGCATCGTAAGCGGATTCTCCCTGATTCCCTCGAAAGGATCTCTGGATAGGAATGCAGAGATCTCCGACGCACGTCTTAACTCGGATCGTAGTTTTGGTCCGATGCCCTCGTCGTAGTGCAGTGAGGATTCGGTTGGTGCGATCTGAGGTAGGATTTCGGACGGTCGTCCGACGCCTTGGACGGAGACACAGAGCAGCCCGAAGAGGAAGGCCACCAGCGGTAACCATCGAGTCGGGATTGAGCTGCTCCTGTGCATTGGCGTTAACCGTAGCGGCTAACAGCCCTCAGGGCCAGGCTTGTAAGCTATGCCCTGGGGGCATAAAAGGTTTATATAGAAGAGGAGGTCACAGAAACTTTAGAGGACACTCAATTGATTAGAAACTGAAAGTTCTAGTTCCCTTTTAACAGTCAAAAGTGATGGAAGGAAACTAACCGCCTCCCCTGACGCCCTCTTTTCCCCAAACGTTTGTGATTGAAATTGTGCGATATCCATTTGTAAAAAATAATCCAAAGAATATATAACAAAGACTTCAGAGGTTGATATAACCTGCCCGATCCATGGGGCTATGACCAACGACGACCGCTTCGTGTACACACCTCGCGCCAACTACAACGGCACGGACCAGTTTGTATACAGCATCACCGATCCCGAAGGGTTAGAGGGGCAAGCCACCGTAACGCTCACCATCCAGCCCATTAACGACCCTCCGGTCGCAACCAACGATGTAATCGAGGCACTGCCTGGTGAGGCTACATTTTTAGACGTGTTGGCCAACGATAGCGACGTGGATGGTACGACTGGGTTGGCACTTCGTTTGGTGCAGGGGCCCTTCGTGACACTGGGAAGCGTGCAGCTTGAGCTGGGGTGAGGACGGTACCATTCAGGGCATCCTGGATATCATGGGCATTCCCTATACCCATAGCGGGCGGCTGGCGTCGGGCCTGGCGATGGACAAACCGGCGGCTATCACGCTGTGCCGGTCGGTGGGTATTCCGTGTCCTAAAGGCATTGAACTGGATGTCTCCGATCTGTCGAATGGCGACCCGATGCCAAGGCCCTATGTGGTCAAGCCGGCGCGCGAAGGCTCGTCGGTCGGTGTGCAGATCATCTTCCAGGGCTCCAACGGCCCGGTGCTCAGCGGCTGGACCCGTGACGACGAGGTTCGAGGACTGGATCGAGACCGACCTGCTCCAGCTCGACGTGGCGACCATCACCTCGGTCACCAACAACGGCTACTCGGTCGACGAGCGCGCCCTGCGCGAGGGGCGCATCCACATCGTCCCCGGCGACGTGACCGTCGTCGGGCAGACCGAGCGCGGCAAGTGGGTCGTCGAGGGCATGACCGACGAGCAGCAGGCCTCCATGGCCGCGATCGACTCGATGACCGACACGCTGTCGGAGCTGAAGATCGTCAACGTGCTGCCGCGCAAGAAGGCCCATACTTCGTACATATTTTTGGCCATGTTTAGGAGTATAAACATGGAATTTATCACCAATAAATACTAATTCCTGTGAAAAATATTGAGTATTGTTTAAGATAGGAAAATAGCATTAGATCAAAATGGAGTCAATTCCTTTTAAACTATTGTTCTTGAAATTATTCTTGAATTATCTTGGAATTAGTGGTTAAATATGTTTTTGGGATTTACCTACATCGACATGCAACAAAAGGAGGAAGAAAGGGCGTAACTTACTACTTTTGTGCTGATATTTGCAAAAAAGGACCCCCACGCGTCGACTGCCGTTCGACTCGACGGCCATCGTGCCCGATCGGGGATACCCTCCACTCGCGTAGACGCGCGCGTCGTCCCAGATCATCGTTCCGCAGGTCACGTCCCACATGCCCGGCACGCTCCACAGGAGCTTGCCGTTCGCGGGGTTCAGGCTCGATACGAGAGAGCGACCGCTGATGAGAAGCTGTTCGCGGCCTCCGGTGGACGCGACGACCGGCGTTGAAAAGTTGACCTTGCCGGCACGTGCCACCCGCCAGACCTCTTTGCCGGACTTGCGATCGAAGGAAATATGAGCACCGAAGAGGTTTAATAATGGCTGTAGAGATAGCTGCCACCAGCAAAAGAGCGAACCACGGCCCATAGTAACCGAAGGTTTAAAAATGCTTCGTTAAAAAAACTATCTAGTGAAAAAATTGACACTTTTAGCTGTTTCAGGAATAGTAACTGATATTTCAATTAATCTTAACTGTAAAATGTTATCTTAAAAACAAATTTACAGAAATTTAAAAAAGAGCATAAAGATCGTGGAAAATGGCATCGAATCGAAATGACAAAAATACTATTTGAATTGTCATACAGGCACGGCCTGTTCCCGTAAGTGAATCCACACATTGCTCTTACCACGCTGAAGGCCGAAATAAGTTTCTCGTCAAACGACGTGGGAAGAGAAGTCAGCGATTTTTTGTCGTGGACCTTTACAAGCTTTTCTGTCTCCAACATCTCTCGTTCCACGTCGGTATGATCAGGTGACTTTGGCACATCAGCTAATCCTAGTTCCTTCAGAAGGGAGCACCCAACATCGATTGCTTCATCGTAGCGCTTCTGAGCCCCCAACGCAGAGATGTATGCCTGATAGCAGGGAGTCCGAAACTCCGCCTCTCGAATCGACATAAAATCCGCCGACATAGAAGTGTTGACTTGTGGAAGTGTTTCTTACCGAAACTCTGATCAGGTCACAGTTTCCGGCGCTGAGATGTGTGGCGCTCTCCACAGGGCGGAAATCGCTTTCAATTATCTCCTCAGCAAAATCCGGACAGTTTTCATGTCCGCGATTAATCATCTTGGCGTCGCGAAGCAGAGCAGTTGTGAAGTTCAGCTTGGATCGTCGATTTTGTCGGTGGGTCGCGGCAGTACGGATTATCCGCGCTGCTCGCGACAGTATTTAGCGCAGGACACAAACCTTGGAATTTAAATTTGAAGAAGCACGTGACTAGGTTGCTATAAAACGAAATTAAACAGCTAGCACCAGAGCTGGAAAACTTGATTTTGAGTCAAGAAAATCCGCTGGTTTTCTGAAAGGACACTAAAGTGTCATTTTCTGCTCATTTTGAAACTCTGGTCCTAAAGGCTCTGGCAACACTTATCCTTTTGAAAGAGCTGAGTAAATTGCAATGATAGTACGCTAAACGCAAATGCCATATAGTCATACTTTTTTTTTATTTACGAATTTTTACTGCAGTTTTGGAAGCAATACCGTCTTTAACTACAAAGACATTAATTTGATCGTCAATGTGCAACAGGGCTTTGCGAGGCAGTAAGGTTGCGTTTTGATGGGTGTCATAGTTCAGTTTAACTTTTGAGAACATACCGGCTTTCAGGTGGTTATCTTCGTTGGGAACCCGCAAAGTGACTTTGAAAGTACCGGTTTCGGCATCAATAACCGGCGAAATACGCTCTACATAGGCATCAATGTTCTGGTCACCCAATGCCGTGATGGATAAAGACGCTTTTTGATAGTTCATTGCCGAAGGAGGGCGACTCGAGCGTTTCCTGACAAGCGGGGGGCGAGAAGGATTCAGCGCTGACAACACCGCGCTTCGGCTCCTGCTCGAACGAGGTTGGCTTCCGGAGGATCGATTTGTCGAACTCGAGCGTCGTCGCTCTCGACCCGATGTACTGGCTTTCGAGTTCACCCAATCCGGAATCAACTGGGGGTGGCTCTTGGGCTTTTGCGAGCCGTATGTTGAAAAAATGAAGATATTAGACTATTTTATGATTGCAAATGGTAAAGAATGTGATTAAAGGAAATTGTTTGGATGCAAAAGCAACGAGTATTTCAATTACTGTAAAAGCAGGAGGCCTCAAGATGATACAAATAACTGATAATGGTTCTGGAATTAAGGTTTAACTATTTTATTCCTTGTTATTCATTTAAAAAACATGTTCCAAAAAACTAAAACCAAAACTTTTTTGGGCATGAAAAAACTTCAGCGGCAAGATCTTGATGTTTGTATTCTGAAATTCAATTAAAACTTCATTTTATGGTTTTTTTGATAGAAATTCTAAAAAGTTTCTGAATAGATTGTATGTAAGCGGAACGCTCCCCCGCGAGGGCGATCGCCCGCTGGACCGCGTTCTCGAGCTCGCGGACGTTGCCCGGCCAGGGGTAGCGCTCGAGCGCCGCAAGCGTCGCCCCGGAGACGGTGTACTCGCGCCCGGCGCCGTGTCGTTCGATCATGTGCGTCAGCAGCAACGGCACGTCGCCGGTTCGCTCGCTCAGGCGGGGTAGGACGATCGGGACGACGTTGATCCGGTAGAACAGGTCCTCGCGGAACTTCCCGCCAGAGACCGCCTCGCGCAGCGGGACCTTGGTCGCCGCGACGACAGGGGGCGTCGCCTTCTCATCCCCAGCTACTCGACTGGCTGGCCGAGACTTTTGTCACTGAGGATCGGTGGTCGCAGAAGGCCTTTATTCGGCGCTTGGTACTGTCTTCAGTTTATCAACAGGCAGCGATAGAAGATGCGCCCGCGCGGGAAGTCGATCCGAGCAACCAATGGTTGTGGCGGCATCCCGGGCATCGGCTTTCGGCGGAGTTGATTCGCGACACGCAACTGCACTTTAGTGGGTTACTCTCGCGTGCGGTTGGTGGGCCGCCGGCGTACCCCTGGCAACCGCGTTCCCCCTCGCTTTCAAAAGCCAATCCACCGAATTCCTCATCAATCACATAGCGATTGTAGAAGGTGGCAGTGTTCTGATCGATCGGCAACATGTTGGAATCTTCAAGGCTTGCGAGAACCGTTGCAAAAATCGAATGCACGTGCATCACGCATTTGTGGTGCGGGCAAAGCCGGTGGATCGAGCCATGCAGCCCCCATGCGGTCGGGTCCGGTGCATCCGGGGTGTCCAGCGCATTGGGGTCATTGGCATCGAGCAGCAGAAGATCAGACGCCTTGATACGGGAAAAAACGCAGATTGCAAGACAAGTTCTTCATCTAACTGTGAGCTAATAATGCGATAGGTAGTGTTGTCCTGTGTGCTCGGAAATATGACAACTGATCTGTCCATGTAGGAGTCAGAAAGCGAAGGTGCATTTTCTGCCCAAGTCCAGTCGCTGTTTGTTTGGAGTACGACGCCTTTTTTAGGGTCAATTAGTCTTGCAGGGTAGCGCAACTTCATAAACCAACTATTGTGTTCACTTAAACTCGGATCTTCTCCAACGTTTGCAACAATTAGATCGGGATCGATTGGAAGTCGAAGGCACTGGGGATTTTACATGGACTAAAATCCATATTTTCTGTTGCATCAATAAACTAATTTCTAATCCGTGAACTGACTAAGATGTTTCTACATGCTAAGGAGTGCCTTAGTTTTTTATTCTGAGCAACGAAGCGATAGATGTTACAGCCCCGTAGACCTTTCACATTAGAAAAATAACAACAATATTTCTGATAGCAATATATAAACTAGCTTTGAAATGAACAAATGGGAGATAAACTCAGTTAACAGGAGTTGTTTATCTGGGTATTGATTGGTACCATAAAAAGAGATCACGATGGCAGTTGAATTGAGCTATTCGGAATTCGGTTCGGGCTCGCCCGTGGTGATCCTGCACGGCCTGTTCGGATCGAAGCGGAACTGGCAGTCGATCGGCAAGCGGATCGGCGGCAGCCATCATGTTTTCGTCGTCGATCTGCGCAATCATGCCTGTCAGCAGCTTAGACAGCAGCCCTGTTTTGACCAGTGGTATTGTTCGAATACTCCTGTCGAACGTCGGTGCCGGGAAACAAAGCAGGATGTGGCCTGCGACCGGTCGAAAATCCGGAATCAGTATGGACGAGCTGTTCGACACCGCCCGCAAGGCGAATGAAGAGGCGCTGACCATCGTTCAGTCCCGCTTCCAGGAAGGCGTCGAGGAGCTCAAGGGCCTGTCGCAGACCGCGATGAAGGCCGCCGCCTGAACCGCGCCTGACCGGAGATTCGACGCCGCGATCTCCACACGCGGCTGAGAACCGAATGGACCCGCTTGCCGATCCCGGCAGGCGGGTTTATTCGTTTCGACCATTCCCGGCTCCCGTCGGCCGGCCCCGCCAGCGCAGAGGATCCCCCATGGCCGAGATCAGCTTCAGCGATTGACTACTGGAGGCGACGCCGATCGAAGCTTGATCGTGTTCCAGGAGAATCGATTCTGCCCCACGAGCAGTCGGCTTCCTGAAGACTATTCCGGAAAGATACGCGATGTTGCCGGTGTCAAAGACGTCATGCCGATTCAGGTCTGGACGAACAACTGTCGCGCAAGCCTCGACATCGTCGTCTTCAATGGCGCTGCTCCCCAGCAGATTCAGAAAACCCGACCCGTAACCCTGACCTCCGGAACATGGAGTTCATTCAGCAACCAACGAGATGCGGCGATTGTCAAATTAAATACATTACCAAGCTCATCAAAATTAATTGGCTGAGATATTTGGTTCCTTTAAAGAAATCAGAGAACGAAACGTTTTCATCTTTTTGTATCTGAGCCGACACAATAAAAATACCGGCGCTTAATAAAGGAGCGACCACCAAATAAGTGGCAATTTGGCCGACGAAAGGAATCACGCCAAGCACCATACTAATCAGGATGTAAACAAAGAAAAACCCGATAAAGTTACCAGACTGCTTCTTAAAAATAGTCCAGGCTTCGCGAATATAAGCCATGGTGTTGAACTGTCCGCTCGCGTCGGTGATCGACCAGGCACGGTTACGCAATTGTACCGTCTCGTCGCCGAGATTTTCGATCGTCACTTGATAGGCCCAAACGTAATGCGCCTCCGAAGGCGAGGATTGATCCTCGAGGAACACCGGATTGACCGTGCCCGCCTTCTTCATCATCTGAATGATCTGGCCTGGGAACGCGCCAATGTAGGTCCGACGATGACCACGGATCTCGGCTTCATCTCTAACGCCGCCCAGTGAGAGCCGTACAAACTTGCGCCCCGTGGCCTTGGCGATGGACTTACAAGAACATAAGAAAATGATTATGAAAGTCAGAATAGTCTAAGCAAAATTGGAAGGAAGTGAAGAAAAGTCAAAAATAACAATAGCAAGTCAAAGGGCAGTGAAGGAAGTCACAAAGCAGCAAAGATGATTGGTTTGGACTAAAGAAGGTTGAAAGAACATCAATTAAGGACTATAAACGCGAGAATAGTCGATTAGTAAAAGTTTATACAACCACCCATTCCATAAAAACCTTGTATAACCCTATGGTGCACCTTACACTTTTCCCAGAGCTTGGAAAGGGGTTTTAGACCGTCGTGGCGTCGTCGCTCATGGTTCGCGGGTGTTCGACGTCGACTCATTGGCGCTGACCGGCACGGTGGACAGCGAGTCACGGTTCCCATGGGACGTCGAAGTGGTGGAGCACGAGAGCGGGCTGATGCTGTGCCGCGGGCGCATGTCGCACACGGCGATCTGGAACCCGAGCGCCGGCTCGCTCGACACCAAGTGGCCGGAGAAGCCCGGAGAGTCCACAGCGATCAGGTCCACCCGTCCAGCGTGTATGGCGCGCGACAATCCCGACGACACGACACACCGCCAGCTACACCCCCTCCAGTAACATTCCTCCAAGACAACCCCATCATCGCTGAAAATCCCCCCCCCCGTAAAATTTCTTGCAAAAGATTCAGCCTGAAAAGTTCTGCTAAGCATACTTTCAGCCAGAAAAGACTAGGTTCTAATCGTTTTTATGATCACTTTGGTAATCGTCGCTTCCATGAAAATTATTTACCGGAAATCTAAACACGCTGAAAAGGAAAAAAAATAGCCTGGAAAATCCCCACATGCAAAATTGAGTAGGTAAAGAGAAAGTAAGACGAATAAAAAAATTTGCAAAAAGAACTACATGATCTGGATTTTCAACAATATGGAGGGCACAGTAGAATCAATATCCTCATTTTTATTTTAGATTTCATATCTTAGAGAAATCTTGCATTCATATCGCCTTTTCCCCGGGATTCGGCGTTTATTCTCTTCTGAAAATACCCCCACCAAATATTTCCCCCTGCCCCACGACAAGTTCCCCCCTATTTTCCTCTTGGATAATTCCGGATTTTCATAAGAAGGGAAATTGAAATTTATACTCTCCTGTTTAAGTCAGGGGTGATCCTGTTGCATTACCTTTCTCAGTCCTAAAACTGATGCCTCTTAAAATAGTCTCAAAATTTAAAATTAATGAGCCACTGGTAGTAGCTATGATTGATCTCCTTTTTCCCAGAGATTAAAAAAGATTAGTTCTACTTTTTTTTGTTACTTTTATTTGATGTATTCTTGTCATATGTTGTTCTAGGCTTTTTGTGTTGTAGTCCAGTAAAAGAGTGGTTTGACCTCAAAGAAATTGCTTTACAAATGATTCTTTTACTATCCAACGAAAAAATATGTGTTGATCTGAATCCGAAAGGTTTACTGCGCTTTATAGATTTTGATTACCTTTATATGCTCAAGGTCTTATCCTCCACCCAAAAAGTAGCATTTTGGATGTTGGAGGTTGACGAAATATAAAAGTATTTGGAGCTTTAACCATAATTAGGTTTTTATAAACGTGTTTTTTTTGGATGTCTTGATGCAAATAAATCTATTATTTAAAGCGACTAATTTCGTCAAATTCAGACAGGCTAAAAATCCTTGACATTCATCTTGGTAGTGATTAGCACACTAAATTCAAAATATGACTGAGTAATTGAAAATTATAGATTTTGACAATAGAGAAATCGAACATCATAATATTGAGGAATGTCCAAATGTCTTTTTTCTTGGGCAGATTAAACCCTTGTGCAATCTACAAACAACTTTGGCAAATTTCAAAAATCAAAGACATGCTTATGAAAATCACAGACATATTGAACAATGTTGCAAATGTGATTTTTGATGCGATGCAGAGTTTATATATTACTTTTAAAACTTTGTATTTCCCTTATGAAATCTGATACAAAAATAATTAAGGACTTACTTTTCTTTGTACTAAACATCAAAATACATGCGTCTTGAAAGACGAGAAAGAGATTTCTTTCCCTTTCCCTTTGTGTATAGGTATGTGTTTTTTTATCATTGGCATCAAAGAAAATGTACAAAATGAATCGTCAAATAAACAAGACGTCAGTAAAAGGCACTATCATATTATCTAATACCCCAAAAATTATCAACTTAGTATAAATATGTTTTTTTAGCTCACTCTGATTGAAGCATTCAACAAATAACGGCAATTAAATTTAAGTTAATTAAGCCCAAAATATACACGCAAGTACAGAAATTTTTTCTATTTTCAGGTAATTTGAGCGGAATTATCAATCTATTGATTCTTAGAATTTTGCTAGAGCTCATGCCACATGAGCTCTTGGCTCTTCCGACCTCGTAACAAGTGCCAGATGGATTCTCAGCTCTTGTTTTTTAAAGTTACGAGAAATGAATTTTTCATTGGCATTTCTAAATCCTTTTGCATATAGATGTTAGCTTCATGTTCTTCTTTTCCAATTTTTAGGATAGCAATTTGTATTCTGCCTTCAGCCTGTTTCTATAGCATTCGGCCTAATTTTCGGCTAACTCATACCAGCACTTCTTCATTTTAATCAAAACGAGGGTTTGCATATGACGTCTAAAAAATAAAGAAGAAAATGAAAGAAAAAAAAAATGAAAAAAAAGACTAAACAAAAAAAAAGAAAAACTAAAAAAAGAGAAAAACTAAAAAAAATAAAAAAAACAAAAAACAAAAACAGAAAAAAAAAAAAAAAAAAAAAAAAAAAAAAAAACACAAAAAAAACAAAAAAACAAAAAAAAAGAAAAAAAACGAAAAAAAAGAAAAAAAACTAAAAAAAAAACTAAAAAGAAAAAAACTAAAAAAAGAAAAAACAATGAAAAAGGTAAAACCATGTATTATTTATTCCCTTTCCCTCGCGACTTGGGGTGGAAGAGGCTCTCGCAGGAGCCTGTTAGTGGCTTAATAGTTCAAAATTCAAAGCTCTAGCAACATAGGCATCAATTAGAAGTTTGTAGGATGAGCAAGAAGATACGTCTATTGGGGATGCGGGATCAGAGGACCTAGGCCCCCCTCACAGCTTTTGGACAAAAAAAACTTTTTTGTGGAGAATTCTCTGTGAAAATTACAATTTTACTCCATAATCATAGAAAAACACAAATGCACCCTAAACTTTAGTGAATAAGTTATACATTTCTTCATCTAGAAAGTGATGTTTAAGGAGGGAAAAACTATCAAAATTGTCAATTTTTGTACTTGAATGATTTGACTCAAAGACTGGGGAAGAACCTATATAAACCTAAAAAAGAAATTTTTTAAAGTTTGTATTACCATTTTTAATCATTTTCCAATTTAATTCTAAAAGCAGCAATTTCTCAGATAATTTGGGTATTATATTCTAAAAAAAGACCATTCTACTCATCCGCCATCTACAACTTCACCTTTCTGCAAACGTGCCAATGCTGGTAATATACATCCCAGAACGGTTTCGACGTTTGGTGTTGGTCTCACTGTCGGATTCTTCTTAGCTTATCTACTATCTGTATCAAGCCTTAAATCGTAGTAAGTTGCTTTGTTTCTTTGTGCTATATCATTATCTTGAGTAAAGTAAGTGTTGATTATGAATTAATAAACAATCTTTTTCCATAAAAAAAAAAAAATTCGAAGAAAAGTAAAGAGCTGTATTAACCCAGAGATGAGCAGAAATGAGGTCAAATAATTTTTCAAGCATAAAACTACCATAAATCACTGTCAATAAATAATAGCACGCTAAGGCAAAGGTTTGGAAAATAATTTGAAAACAGAAGAATAGTGGCAACTTTAAAACACTTCTATAAAAGAGTTAGTGGTATCAAACTATAAGTAAGGAGCGACAAGGCTCAATAGTAACCAAAAAATAAAAAACAGAATTTTTAAATCAATAAATATATAAAAAGAATTGTTTTAAAGTTTTTATTCCAAATATATGAGATTCATAAAATCTAGTATTACCTATCAGAAGCTACAAGCCTGGGAAGATTTGCCCAATTGTCTAAAAAAGGGGTAAACAACGTTGAGTAATTATGAAATTTGATTTTTAGAGTAATTAACGGGACGCAACAAGTTGTTTTTTAAAGAGGGGCTCACCAATTTTTTTTGAAGGGGGACGCGGGTTGGAAACCACTTTATTAAACAATCATTTAAAACCTCGTGAGGGAGTAATGTAGAAGACTAATGGCACATTAGATACTTAATTAACCAGATGTTACGAATACGGTAGGAAAAGAGGACTGTGGAGACAAAAAAATCAATAAAGGTTAGATTCTGAAATTATTTTGTGGTTAGATTTCACTAGAAGCCCTAATCCACCTAGCACCCTGATCACATAAGGTCAAAGCTTTTAAGGCAAAGCTGTATTTTAGCGTCGGATTGGCCTTTCCACTGTAATATCAAGAAAGCCCATTATATTGTTCAATTTGTATAATATTCTAGAAAATATGAGGTTTATGTTAGACCTGTTCATAAGTGAATGTTGAAGATACGTCCACCTTGTACTAAAAACTCGTAATTGGCCAACAATGAAGTATAAAGCTGGCATTCAACATTGTTTAGTACCAGTTGTCTATTAGCTATCCAATCCACTACTGCTGTCTCTCACCTAGTATTACTCGAAATGAAGAACATACCAACCGTAATATGAACTCTGGTAATTCAGTTATTTCTCTTTAAAGCCGGATAATTTCAAGTTGTGATTAAAATTCTAAAGCGAGTTTGTAGTATTAATACTATTAAAATACCATGACTTCTAACTTGTCTGCAAAAAAAAAAAAAAATCATGAAATGTCCTTTTCAGATCCAAAGCGATAGTCAATCATTGAACTGAGCTCATTGTACGGAAGTAATGCCAAATTAAAAAAAAAGCTAAAATCTAAAAATGCTTTAGTAAACCGAGGTCCGGGAGGGACAGTTGCCCCGTCCCCTGTCCTATAGCAAATTACGACTCTGATTAAGCGTCTAAATTACACCCGGTAACAGTCTGATACCTCCCTCCCCCCAAAAAGAACCACTTTAATGACAAACAAATTTTGTTTATTGTCATTTAACGCACAGATGTATTCTGACAATTTTTTTTCGCAGATGCGATTTTCAGGTTCGCTTCCAGTTTAACAATGGACAATTAAGGATCCGTTTCTTTTTTTCCATAGGTTATCTAGGAAGAAAGTGAACACATGGTCAACCATTAAACTAATACTGCTCTATAATTAGCCACTTTAGAGAGGAAAGGGGTATAATGCAATTGTAACAGCAGTGATATAATACTTGGAAAGAACACTGAATGGGAGCCCAAATGATATATACTATATAGTGTAAGATAAATATTTTTAGAGTTGGGACCCTTCTGAGGGAAACATGCTAAACACCTTTAAGTCATGCCCTTACCTTTCTTATTTTATAATACTTCTAAACATCAAGTTCACCTTTCTGACAAGACACCCCCCCCCCCTGATGGGCTAATATATAGAAATCGCGCTCACAAGCCGCAGGTCGGCTTCGACGCTTGCCCTGACCCGCCAGAACCTGCCGGCAGTTCGCCTGGAAGCCAGCGAAGACAATCTGTGTGCATTGGGCGCTTATGAGCTGCGTATGGCCTCCGACGACGCCAAGGTGACGATCTTCGCCACCGGCTCGGAAGTGGAGATCGCTGTCAACGCACAGGCCGAGCTTGAGAAAACTGGTGTCCCGGCGCGGGTGGTATCCGTGCCGTCCTTCGAACTGTTCGAGCAGCAGAGCGCCGATTATCAGGCCGCCGTCTAACCAACAAGAAATATAAAAAAAAAAATCAACAGCAAACTATATGTGCTAAAAAAAATCTAATTATATCTTTGTAATTGAGCACACTAAAGTACCTTAGAAAAGATAATATAGTTTCCTTTTAACAACCGTAAATGACGCAGACTAATGAATCAACACAAAACATCCCCTAAAAGGCATAGCAGCCTGTATTTCGGAAAAAAAAAAACTATATCAAAGAGAAATAGGAAAAAAATCGAGCAGAAATTTCAATGTCAATAGATGTATCAAAAGAAACGGCTTATTTTGATTGAAATTTTGTATTTTTTGCCAGAAACAGATCAAAGACGTGTATTTATCTATTTGTTTCTTTCCTCCCTGAGGTGATCGTATCAAACCAATGGTCCAAGGGAATCACGAGAGGACTCGTTCAAACACAGATGAAATGTTTTAGCTATAGCCATTTGATTCAGTATCTTTGAAAGATCCAATAACTATGGCTGAGAAGTAACAAATAAGTGCTCCAATGGGGACAGGTCCTTTTATTCGATAGTGAAAAATATATACAAAAGCTCTAGATATTTCAATCACATAGTCAGTCTAGCCTATAGCCAAACCCCGAAAGTAATCAGCAATCACCGGATTTTTAAAACGTGTTAACTATAGATTAGGCTTATATAAGAGCTACTTGTTACAAAAAAATATTATATAATCAGGCAACAGTGCTAATTCCAAGGAGCCAACTGGGGAGAGGGAAGAGCCCCCTAAATTTTTCGTCTCCATCCCCTAGATTCTGAAAGCCTTTTTGAGAACTTCTTATCAGAAAATTCAGAATTTTTTGGACATTCCTTATTAGAGTTATAAAATAATTTTCCAAGTATTTACACCCCCTTTGGTTACTATGGGCCGTGGTTCGCTCTTTACTATATTGCAGCTACCACTGCAACCATGATAATTCAGTTGAAAAACTGCAGAGAATAAACTGCAAATATAATAATTCCCATGTTAAAAGATTAACAAATATATTACGTTGAGTACGCATTCCAGCCTCCTTTCTATGCACGGTGGGGCTTACCTTAAATGGAAGTCGTTTACAGTATTTAGTCTACCACGGTCATTAGCTAAAATTACCTTATTAGAATAATTCGCACCAAGCCTATGCGTTAAGTACTTGCAAAAACGAATTGAGTCTTTCGATTTTGCGACAATGTATAGTCTTTAACAATGGTTTCACCTGAAAGAATTGAGTCGGTCGATTTTGTGACAATGTATAGAGTCTTTAAAAATGGTTTCAGCTAAAAGAATTGAGTCTTTCGATTTTGTGACAATGTATAGAGTCTTTAACAATGGTTTCAGCTAAAACAATTGAGCCTTTCGATTTTGCGACAATGTCTAGATTTTTTAACAATGGTTTCAGCTAAAAGAATTGAGTCTTTCGAGTTTGCGACATTGTATAGGGTCTTTAACAATGTTAATAAATAAATTTAAATAATTAAATTAAGTGTTAGGCAGTAAGAACTATAGTGTACCTTTGAACTATGACCTTAAAAATCATATTTATACTAGTGCTAAAGGGGTTCAAATGTTTAATTCTTGACACTGCTTTTTTTTGGCGATAGTTTTTGGATATGGTTAGCGATCTTTATGCCTGATTTTTAGTCAATAACACGAAAAAGAGGAAAGAACTAGTTGAAAATTATTAATATTAGACACAATGGGGCTATTTTTGCGAGGGGGTGACAATCATCCCCTGCTTTTATTAGTTGTCCTGCGCCACTATGGCTGAGAATGATTGCCCATATTCGCATTGGGCGAGAGTCGCCTCATTAACGGTATGTGCAGAACTGTGTACAAAATACACTTGCTCGTTTGCTTCTATACCTTTGGTCAAAGGATGTTGTCCGACGGTTTGGATAGTATTCCAACTCATGTGAGGGCTGGTAAGTTCTCCAGTTTGCAACTGTTTAACTTGGCCATTGATCATGCCCAGTCCGTCAATTTTACCTTCCTCGCTGTAATCACACAGTAACTGCATACCAAGGCAAATCCCCAGTCGCTGCTCAGAATTTTACAATGCCCACTTATAAAAGCCCCTGGTTTGAAAATAAATCCCAAGACATTAAAAAACAACAACACATATTTCTAGCTTGATTTTTGAGGGTAATGTTTGACCTATATTCTTTTCTTAGCATTCCTTGCAGAGGACTAAAAACCGATATTTTGGGAAAGTTCAGAGGAGTGGTAGCCCAACCAGATACCAACTAATTTTTTTTTATTTGGTTATAACAATTAATTAATAATTAATACGAATAACTAATAATATTTAAAATAATTACATCTTGCTTGATAAGGTTTACAAAAGTGGCTGGAAAGACTGCATGTTTTTAACCATAATATTGTATTTCTGTAAAGAAGTGGTTTCTCTGCATAGTAGCTCCGTTTTTCAGAGCAGGTAATCCAGAGAATTCTTTTAGCTTATCTACAGCAGTATGTTTATGGAGCCCCAATGCAACTCTTATGGTGGAATTTTGGAGTGTCTCAGGGGTTTTAAACAAATTTACTGGGACATTTGCAAGAAATTGAATGCCATATTCCATTTTAGATCGATTATACAGTTTATAAAAATCAATAAACCGCCGCCAGGTTCGGTAATGCAAAGGGAAGATCCCTTACGGCCTGCAACGATGTCTGTCAGCACGCGGTCCTTGATATCGGGTCAGGCGAGGCGGTGGATTGGTTCGATGGAAATCATTCGCCCGTTTAGGGCAGCGCCAACACCCCCGGCGCCACACCTGCTTAGCTCTTCATTGTAGGCAGCGCGCATAAAACAGTCGTCAAATCCGAGCCCGCCATATTTTTCATCGATGCCGAAGCCCCAGACGCCGAGCGCGCCGATTTCGGCGTGGAGTTCCCACGGAATTAGCCATAAGTTTTGCAGCTTCAGGATCACCGGATCGCTCAAACGAGTGGCCATACATCGGGGCAAAGTCAAGATTGGCCATTTCAAAAATTAAGCTCATGACCGACACGTATGAGAGGGGTGTTGTGAGATAAGGAGTGTGACACCAAAAGTGGCGGTATAGGGGAAGGTCACCAAAGCGGACGCCTAGGCGGTTCAGTTCTCGAACGTAAAGCCGGACGTGTTCTTGCTCTTCTTTGAGGGTATTGGCAAGGCCTCGTCTAAAAGATTTGGGAGCTTTGGGGAAACGAATCGCGCGCAGGGTCAACAGGTCTTCCGCGCCCGGCCCGGCACCGACAAGCCAGACAAAACCGGGCTCGCCCGCCATCGAATTCAACAACCGCTGTGCCTCGGAACGGGCGACATCAGCCTTGCCTGCATAGAGATTGGTTGCGACCGAACCGGAGAAGAAGCGCGCCCAGAAACTGCGGCGCAGCCCCCCGTCGCGGATCACCTTGGTTGCGGCATCGCGGAAACTTTCGGCAAGACGCGCCAGCTCGCCGGTCGAACGCGGCAGCATGGCTTCAATGCGCGCGCGGATGTGGGTAAATCACAAGTTATTTAAAAGTTCAACCTTATTAGAAATGCTTGTTTTATATTATAATATGATAAATCCCTGTCAACGTCATTAAAAAAAAGGTGTGTTGTGTTGTAATTCATAAAAAAGAAAATTTAATTTCGCATTCAGTTTAAGTTTTACTTCTTTTAAGATAAATATATTCATTTATGCTAGTTGCTGTTGTATGTTTGTTTGCTATGATTGTTTGTTTAATCTCCGTTCGTTTTTGGTTCATTGCTTATTTAACATGAGTTTCTGGTCATTTGGAGTTTGCGTAAAGTTGCTAAAAATAGCTTTGCTTTACTTTGACCATTCGACATAATTCAAGTATTTAACGACTGAATAAGACATGTTGAACGCCTTGGGTGCTAAGCAGAAGAGACTTTGAACCCCTTTAAAATAGGGTAGATTGTGTCAAAACTTCAAATAAGTACACTTAGGACCCTCAAAGGGATTCCATTATATTCATTTTAAGTCTCAGGTAAGGCTTAGAAATTCTGGCCTCTATTTTTCAAGTGGATTTTCATCTATCTTGGTTTCAAACATTTCCTAGTAGTGGACAGCTAGCTTTTTTTCTACATTTAAACTTAAGAAATGTTACCCTAACAGCCTTGCACGTTTTGATAGCAGCATACAGCCACTTTTATTCATATCATATACGTACTATTTCTCATATATCTATAAAAGCACCAAATACAGTTAAAAAAGGGGTTTATAACACTTTAATGACTTTGATTAAGTAAGCCATGGATCTTAATAGGAGAACATTTAGACATTTTCAGTCATTAAGACTGTCTTCAACGAGATCTACTGGCAAATCTAGCTCCTCTCCTTCAGACTCAGGTTCTGATTCCACAGCTTTGGAACCACATTGATGCAGAGAATGGAAAGGAACCTGAAATCCTGGATATGGGGAAGCTCGTGGGCTTTAAGCATTATTCGCTCAAAGCATTGTAAGCAATCCATTGTAATGTAATATAATGTAAGCAATGTAAATAGAGAGCTCCTTTTTATGACGTGACAAGCACTGGATTCAAATGAGGTATGGATTGTTGAAGAAAATGATTTCTTCCCAAAATAGTAGTTCACATAAAAAAATAAGCTAGACAATAGGTGTTTGCGCAATAGTTTTTCTTCTTTGTAACTTAAAAACGGCACTAGAAATTAAGATTTACAATTGAATGAGCCCCCTCTGAAGTTTATACTACCACCCCTTCCATAAGAACTTTGTATACTCCGGGGACATAACTAACAACACTTGCTCCCAGGTTCTGGGAGGAGCTGTGTTTTCCCTGGAGTTTTTTTTTTATATGATTTTTGGTCTATCTTGAACAAAATAGCTTCATTAAAAGTTTGATTGGACACATTTGGGGAAAAAAGGGTTGGTGAAGAGGGAGGGGGGGGGGGCTAGTTACCATCGGATCGTTTTTTACGTTTTTTTACTGAGAAAGGGCTTTTTGTGTTTAAGTAAAATCTTTCAGTGTCCGCAATAATTCCAGGTGAGCGAAATTCTGTACTGTTGTTTTAATACGACTCTGCTTTTACCAAGAAAAAAATATTATGAGAAAACGTGAAAACTTTTCCATTCACATTTTTGCTAGATTAACTCCATTTCAAATATCTGAACATTAAATTTTAGGGCCATTGCTCTAGAAACATGGAAAGAGAGTAAATTTTTTACAACTGGGCTTCATGGCCTGTATCAAAATATCACTCACCTCAGGCTGCCGCGCAGCAGCTTGGCGTATTGCTGGTTGACCGAAATACGTGGCACGCCGGTCGGACTGATATCAACTTACCAGCGATTGTCGATCTTGCGTGCGAATACATCGGGAATGAGTTATTGCGCTGCCGCCGGGCTAACGGTCAGGCCGGGTTTCGGATTGCAGCCGCGGACCAGCACCAGCGCTTCGTGTAAATGGTCTTCAGACACTCTCAGCCCACGGCGCAATTCCCCGTATTCGCGGCTGGCGACCAGGTCCAGGTGATCGCGCGCAATGTCCAGGGCAAGCTTCACAAGAAAAATCGAGTCTCGAACGCCCTCAATCTCCTATGCTCGCATCGCAACAGTTTGATACGTGCGTTTGAGCATCGGATGGCTCGTGTAGAGATTGGTGTGTCGATAACGAAAACGCTCGGCCACATGACGAACAACAGATTCCCGAACCTGCGACATCTCCGTCACACGGGTCCGTTGAGCCGCGAGCGTCGTGGGGCGATCGGCGATCGAATTGGAACTGACCAACTTCAACCAATTCAAATCGAGATTGACGTTCAGATAAACACCTTGGCAGGTCACCCAGACGACATCGGACTCCAGCCAAAGCTTGCCTCCGCCATCCTCGATCTTCTCCGCCACGGCCCGCCACATCATGCCCGGCCCTATCCGGGGGTAGTGGAAGCGTTCGATGAGTGTCTTGATCGCCGTGCTTGGCTTGCGGAACATGTTGAGCACGGCGGTTTTTAGTGACAAGCCTTTGATTCGCTGTGCTGCCCACTCGGCCTTCAGCTCCGAACATGAGATGCCCCAGACTTTCTCCGTATAAGTCTTGAAGAAGGTCTCAAAGAGTCGTTTGCCGAAGCGATTCGTGACCCCACCCTCCGCCCTCCGCCCAGCACGCACCCGCTTGGACTGGATGATGTTATCATAGTATTCCTGGTTCTTCAGGTACTTGAAGTCGTGGATAATGTCTTGGTAGCGCTTCTGGTCCGCCTTGTCCTCAAGCGTGAACTCGCGAGGGATGTAATCGCTCAGACGAAGCAGCTCGGCTGTTTCCGAGTGAGATGCAGGACAGGACCCAGACCAAGAGGGAGAGGAGAATAGGAACTTACCGATGATTGCATTTCCTCTGCTGACGAGGCGCAGCAGCGTCTGCCCGGCAGAAAACTCAATAATAAAGCAAACGATAACAAACATTACAATTCTAAACTTAGTTGTACCATTGATTACAGGCCTAGAATAATCACGAATCAAAAATCTAAACGTATCCCGTGTCGAAGCCTTCTTTGCTGCAAGTCCAATGCCAAAATGATAGTTGAAGTTTAAAAAAACAATTTTTTTAGAACTTTTAAGAGCTTATTACTCTAATTAAACGGTGTTTGTGATTCAGGAGTCATTCTTAAATAATTAGAACAAAAAGTCAAACTTCAGCGTAAAGAGCGAGGTACTGATGATCCTCATCGACCGCGACGAAGTAACCATCCTCACCGATGATAGCTGGATGCGCGGGCGTTAGAACGAAAAACGTTAGAATGGTGAAGGTTGAGAGCCTCAGGTAGGTTTCCGACGGACCCTTGCGCAAAACGTTCAAACATTCCTCGTTTCAACGTGCTAACGTAAATTACCGTAGCTGTGGTTATGAAAGGCGAGTGGGCTGGTCTAGGTAGAAAACCAACCACCACGCCGCTATGTTTTCGAAAGTCTGGACGAGTACCACCCTTGGCGTTGATGCGCTGCCGATTGGAATTTAAACTTTTAAAAATAATTAAGGCTTCTTCAGAATAGGTTAATGCTTGATCTTTTTGATCAAGCCCCATAAAATAATCTCCAGCAAAATATAAAATTACAGCATATTGATGAGGATTTGAATCCTTATTAAAATTTTCAATAGTTACCTTGATCACATTCGTTAACCATTCCCTTAATCTTTCTGTAATTTTTGCTTTTAATGTGGAAAAGCCTCGATCTAATTTTTCAACAGTTTTTCTAATCATTTCTAAATCTAATTATCATAACAATCCATTTTTCGAGGAAGTCAATTGGACAAACCCTTTGAGAGCCAAATCTTAAAAACTCGACCTAAAATTGGTTTTTACCTAGAGGGCGACCAGTAATGCCATCCTTCTTTCAAAACACCAAAAGTATGACGGGTAGGCTGGCGGTGTTTTTTACCCTAGTTGCCATTGTAGTGGGTATTTTTTGTGTCGCACTGATCAGCTTAGTTCTGACCTGGTCAGAAGATCGCGTCGGTGAACGACGTATTATGATTGATAAACAGCAGGCCATTCAGTACTTCTTGGCCCACCCAAAGGAAACCTCCGTCAATGGAGCTCTTTACTTTTATTTGAAAAAGTTGTTTCGTGGAAACAGTTTTTAAATTAATTTATGTTCGTTTTTTATTGTAATAGTCATTTTCATTGACAAAAAAAAATTTTACCTTTTTTTCTAAAAGAATCCATAGTTTAGCTTGCTATGTGCATGCTGGAGAAACGTTTTCAACAATTTTAGTCCTGACATAAATATTGTAGTTTAATTTGATTTTATGCCTCGTCAAGCTGACCTGAACAATAAAATTTAATATCATTCCAAAAAATTCTATCAATGCTCTTTGACAGGAAATACTTGGAATATTTGTCTACGTCCTTTAATGCTGTAGGTAATTAAAATACTGTTTCAGTATACAATAGACTATAGCCCCTTACTGTCCTTTGACTTTTATTTTCGGAGTAGATACCTGCCCCCTCTGAAATCCTATTTTTTCCGAATTTCTGGGCACTTCTGATTTTGTGCTGTAAAATCGATTCTTTGTACTGTAAAATAAAAAAGGACTTGTATTCATGTCTGGTGTGAAACATCCAAATAACCCCTCTTGGACGGTCAGGGATAAAACTTTAGTTTTGCCCCGCCGGCGGCGCGATCACGCGATGCGACCCGCCCGAGGCTCTAGGCGTTACCTGGGAGTTCGGCGGACATGTGAGCTGGGTGACGGTCAGGCTCGAGGCTGACCGCGGCGGCACGCGGCTGACGCTTGAGCACATCATGCCGAAAGACGACGCTAGCGGTAAGGAGCGACCCGGCTAAATAGTAAACGGAACTCTAAAAAAACGGAAATTTGATACTAAAAGATACATAAAAAAATCAGATTTTCATGCTGGTTTTAAATATATAAGTTTCATCTAATTTAATCTTTGTTAAGCTTTTACCTGTAGAATTTAAGCTCTCATGCGCTGCAGTTTCATGCAAGGTTGCGTTGGCCCAAAATAAATCAGGCACGTGACCGTCTTTCCAGCTATTACGGCACCCAATATCTAAACCACCCCCTCTAACGTCGACTGTTCTTGAACGACAGCAATCTGTCCAAACGACGATCTCATTGCATGGTAGGCATCGCTCTAAGAACTCTTTTAGTATGAGTCTTGAAGACAAATTGGCATTTGGCGAATCTGGACTCCAATTCGCCATACACATCAGTACGTTATCATTAGTTTTGCTTCTAACATTAATCTCGGTACTTGTATGTTATAGCGCCTATGCATACAAATATATAGAAACAAAGAAAAGTGACAGAAAAGATGGGAAATATATAATTTGGGCTATATATTTGCGCATTAGGGGATGGGGGTAAAGTTACTGGACAGCGTGAAGCTAGAAAACAATTCTTACTTAATAATTTGCAGATTAATTACAGTTAACACAATTTGCATGCATACCTGCTATATTTTAAACCCCTCCACCCCCGATGTGCAAATATATAGCCCAAATTTGTTTCAAAAAGAGGGATAAATGTTCGGCGTGGACTTCCGGTCCGTCAGAGGTGTTTTTGCTGCGTCCCCGGCAGTACGACCGCGACGGCGAAGCCGAAATCTAAGGGGAGAATTGGGGACCTGGACGTGCAAGAAGACTAGGAAGGAGAGAGCAGTGGTATGTAGTATTCTTCGCGCGCGGCGGTCGTTTCAGATCGCCTATCTATTAATCTTGTCGTGCGGACTAGGCGGATGCGTGACCGATAATCGCATTGAAGAGCACATTGCTCGACTGCGGTCGAATGACCTTCAACGCGTGGACCCTCCTCTTGTCTCTCCCTTAGAACTAATTTTGTATTTACCTGAAGGTTCAATGACAGTTGGGATGTTTTGGGATTAAAATGTACCCTTTGAGGAATCTCCCTCCCTCCCTAACTAGTCAAAATATTTTTAAGGTCTAAACAAATTTCCTTGTCTTAGGTAAATTACCTGTTGTTTTGCGATTCTAAATAGTTTCCCATGAAGGCTTTACGTCTCTACAATGGGTTCGCTGATTGTTTTATTGTTGGGAAGGGAGAGAGGTTCCTCAAGAGTGCATTTTAATACCAAAATGCAAAATCCCTCAAAAAATGATTCAATTTTTTTTAGAGAGTTATTACCTGATCATGGTATTTTTGATTCAGCAGAAAGTTTTATATCGTTTTGTAAATCAAATAAATATTAATGAAATCCAGTAGGAAATGCATTTAATAGATTCATTTCATTTTATGATTTCTTCGTTAGATAAGCTTTCTGAAAACTTAGCTAAATTCGAAGCAAAGTAAATTATAATCGTTTAAAAAAAAATCTCAAGTATACTTCTGATGCATTTCAAAATACTGAAGGAATCAAAGAAATCATCGGGTTCAATGCCGGGACAACTCTTTGCTAAAATTGGCAAATTTAGAAATTCAAAAAACTACACCCCCTAACATTTAGAGGTAATTTCTCTACGACACGAGATAACCAGACAAACTTGTCCTAATGTTCTTGTATTTACCCAATCGATAATCCAGAAAAATAGCTGAGTTAATTTATTTTTAATTCAATTGAATAATCTAAATTGATTATCTTGTCTTGCGTACGGCAAAAACATGTCAGTGTTGATGTTACTTATAATCTGTCAGAAACGATATTATCTTATTTTAAATGGAAGAGGCTCTGGAGCGTTGCTAGTCTGCATTCCTCGTCGAATCATTCTCTCTAACATTTCAACTATTCCTGATCTTTCGCCCATTAAAGTTTCTTATTTTAAATTTTGCAAATTTTTACTTGGTTTCCCCCCTTTTTAGTAACACTGAGATTGTTTTAAAGCTTAAAGTGAAGGATCCTGTAATCTGTATAAAGAAAAAATATAAAACGTTTGAAGACAAGGCGAAAATTATCCTTTTAGGCCACAATTTATTTCCATTTTTTAGTAATAGTTTTGGCTCATGATGATGTGCAAGTTTAATCCTAAAGTTGATTAAATAAGCAAAAACAATTTTTTTCAACTGAAAGTCAGGAGCCATATTAAAACTTAGAATAAACAGAAATTATTACGTATATGATGGGTTGCCCCCTCTTCAGTACCTGGCTCTTTACGCTAAAGTTTGACTTTGTTCCAATTCTGTAAGAATGACCCCTCAATCACTAAGACTGTTTAATTAGAATAAATAGCTTTTTCGAAAGTACTAAAAAAAGCTTTAGCGTAAAGAGCAAGGTATTAACGAGGGAGAAACCCTCTCATATGAGTGGTCGTACAAGCTTCGGGGGGGGCCTATTGGATTGGTAATTAGGATTTCTTGTGCCCTTTTTATAAGTCAGGGATCTGAGGGGAGCCACACCCCCCCCCCCCCCCACACACACACACTCGTCGTATTTCCCCGAAATGCATCCAATAGAAATTTTGAGACAGCCATTTTGTTCAAAATAGTCCTAAGATCATACAACAAGGCTTTTGGGGTCGGAACAAACCCCAGAGCCTGGGGGAGGGGTTGTAAGTTATGCCCTGGGCGCATTTAAGACTTTTATGGAAGGGACCATTTTTCTCTTATTTGATAATAATCTCTTTTCATCCAGGTAAGGTTAAATTTTGTATCTGTTATAGTATCGTTTTCGTTGTCAACGAAGCGTTCATTTTCTGACATAATAAAAAAGTCCGTTAGGTTTATATAAAAAATTCTTTAATTATGATAATAATTAAAAACTACAAATCGCAATATTTTTTTAAAAATAAATTGGACGCTATTTAAAATAGCTGAATTTTTCTAATTTAGATTATATTTTTTTAGAAGTCTAAAACATACAAAATTGCCTAATTGTTTAATTAGACGCCCTCCAATTTGCTGGGTCACTTGAAAAGAGCACTAGAATTTTTAATTTCCGTTAGAATGAGCCCTTTTGCAAATTATAGGAACACTGGGTCGGGTCGATAAGATTACCTCTGGAAAACAGAAAAAAAAACAAAACAAAAAAACAATTAAACACGCACCCGTGAACGGTCTTCTGGCAAAAAATACAAAATCCTACATTTTTGTAGATAGGAGCTTAAAATTTCTACACTAGGGTTTTCTGATACGCTGACTGCGATGATGTGATTTTCGTCAAGATACTGTGACGGGTTTATGCTTCTTTGTACCTCCGTTGAAGAAAACGTTCTATTATCAGTTAATAAAAGGACTTATAAGCAAAGGCTAAGGAAAACATTGTACCACCTTCTAAAAACTCTGGCAGCTAATGATTTCGACCAATGTGCTCCTGGGTTATGGGCCATATAAAATTATTTTGTTCTATTACATAGAGGGTTTGAGTGACTTAGGTAACAGACTTATGAAAACGATTGGACTTCTAAAGGTAAAGGTTCTGAGAGTGTGGGCTGCAAGATAATGTTTGCAAAATTAATAAAGATGATTTTTTTTTTAGAAAAATGGCTATATAAAAAATTCGATCGGACTTTTTTGGGGAAAAGAGGGTTGGGTACCATCGGATCACTTTTGACTCTTAAAAACAGTATTAGAGTCTTCGATTTCTAATCATCTGATTCCCCTCCAAAGTTAATGTGACCACCTCCTCCATAAAAATTCTATATGCCCCTGGGGCATAAATTACAACCTTCCCCTGGATCCTGGGGGTGTATGTTGGCCCCGGCTATTTAAAAATTTTGATCGGATGCATTTAGGGAAAGAGAATGTGTTTATGTGAAGCGGATCCGGTACGTCAAGATCGACGTAGCCTCCGGCACCGGTTTTGAGGATCTGAAAACGGTACTGGACGAGCGGAGCGGTGCGATCCGTGCATTTTATCTGGCGGTAGGCCCTGACCTTTTCGGCACAATTTGTGAAAATCTCGGCAAAATTGATGTCGTGAACAATCATTCGCGCGTTGTGATGGAAAAGCCTATCGGCAAAGACGGTGCATCGGCGACGGCTCTCAACGACACTGTTGGCGCGGTCTTCAATGAGCATCAGATTTTCCGTATAGACCATTATCACCGGTTACAAGGTGGAGATCATCGCGAGCGACGCACACCTGTATACCCTCGCCGAAATCATACAATTCGTCCTGTTCTGCGGGTGTGTCCAGAAAATCCAGCGTGTACATATAGCCGTTACAGCCGCTTTCCTTTACGCCCAGGCGCAGATATGACGCCTGCGTCTGATGGAGCTGGCGCTGTATGTGCGCACGCGCGGCGGGAGAGATGGTGAGCGCAGATGTTGTCATGATGTTAGCCCCTGATGAGCATCAAGCAACAATTTATTACGATAGTGTTGAGCCAAACTGCTATTTATTCTAAAAAAACAAGTAATACAGTGGTCAAAGTTGATCTTTAAGAAATGTTGTTAGTGCTAAGAGATGCCAAGTTAATAATCAGGTAATTTACGATCAAATTACGGAATAAAATTGGAAAAAAGGAATATAGCATGAAACTAACAGTAAAGAGAGAAAAGGATATGATATTACTTAAAATAGCTAATATAACGTCCAATGCTAATACTTTAGTATACTAGTCAAAAGTATTCAACCAAAACCGAAGACATTTGGTTTCTATTAAAACAAACAGTATTACAAGTCATCGAGTCGATGCAAAAACTCAAAAGTCAATACGATGCCGTGTCTTTCAATGATAGTTATCGGAGCTTATCCAATCCACATCAGTATCCTTTATTTACTGAAAATGTAAAGTTCTTGAAGGAGAAACTAATTAAAAAAGGCTTGACACTTCCACCACTTAACTTAGCTAATCCTATATTGAATTCGGTGTATGGACTTGCTCAAGGACTGGTGAGTGATCAGGAGAACAAAGACGAAAAAATTGAAGAACTGATTTGTATTTTAGATTTCACTTCTATTGTGTCACACCATATACAAACAGTAAAACAAATATCACTTATGATACTTATTTTGGTGTATTTCAGATATCTCAGCTTATAGCCACCCAAATTCACTTTCTTAACTACCAAGTTACTTCTAAGGTACACTTTTCCGACTTCTAAAATACGGTGAAATCGGTCCACATTTCCTGAAAAGGCACTGGCCTGTATCACACTGCTTGTATCACTGAAATGGATTTGTAATACTTTTTCCTCAAATACTTTTCCCTCCCTAAAATTCCTGCGTGTTACTATTTCACTTTTGTTAATCACTCCTGCCATTTTCAAATATGAACTAGAAGAACGTTCCTAAACATCCAAAAGCAACAAAAATAATTATGTCCACGTTTTCTTCTTCTTTTTTTTCCATTAAACAGCAGATAATTCGGCATTTCAAAAATTCATAAGGGAATTACCTTATTATCATGTAAATAAACTGTTTCAATCTTATTATGAAGCGAAATCGAACCTCGGGGACATTAGATCCGCCTTGTTTTTAGCAAATAAAATTTGACCATACCCGTCAAAACTTTTCTTATACTTATAGTTTCTTTTCCACTTTTTTCATGATTGACCTGGCGCGACGGCCAGTCGTACCAATGCTCTTTCGACTGGTGCACCAGCGCATGTGCCATGTGGTTGGGCAGGATCAGGAAACATTCCATCAGGCTGGCCAGCAAAACGGCGATGACCGTAAAGGGGATGTCAACGATCAGTTTGCCAAACCATCCGCCCACCACCGTCAGCCCGAAAAACGCGATCAGCGTGGTCAACGTGGCGGCAAAAACCGGCAGGGCCATACGCCGTGCCGCGCGTTCCGCCGCCTCGACCGGGCTTTCCCCGTATTTCCGCACCCGCCCGCCGTCGACAGTCCGGCGTCGAGTCCCGCCGGCTGCAACTCGTCGGCCCAGCGTTTCAGTTTCACATGCAGCCGCTGCGCGATGTCGGGATGTTGTTTCAGCAGGTTGCGTTTCTCGCCGGGGTCGTCGTCGAGATTGTACAGATAACGGCGTCGGCCTCCCAGCAGCAGTTTCCATTTCCCCGCGCGCACCGCCGCCTGACCGACCCAGCGCCAATACAGGGTTTCGTGCGGTGCTCCCTGTTTTTTGCCGGTGAGATACGGGATCAGATTCACGCCGTCGAGCTGCGACAAAACTTATAAAAGTTAGACACATGCAGTTTGATACATTTGACTTTTACGAGTATTAGTCTGGTAAACAGGAGCCAACACTGATTACATATTTCATTTAGTGACTGAATAATTTCCATATTAGAATCCACTCGCCCCATAAATCTTTCCGTATTTAAACTCGAAAAAAAGAAAGTGCCCTCTATTCAGCTAGTACGGTATTGAAATTTGATAGACCAATAAGTAGGGTCGTATCCACGGTGGGGGAGTTTATCCAATATGACCCCCCCCCCCCAAAAAAAAGAATTATTGCAGGGGTTCTATACTTGATTATGTTGTTTTGTTGCTGTAAAATTCTTTATTTGAATCAGTCATACAACATAATAAACTATCCAGTTACAGAAACAGAGATCGTGCATGTGGTAGAACTTACTTACTTTACATAAGTTAAAAAAAGAGCGAAAAAAAAGGGACTGAACCACCATCACCCAGATGGACACCATTAATGTTCTATAAATTATCACAGAAATAATGCATGACATTTACAATAGTCATTTATATCATTGTATGACAATTATAGTAAGTTGCTAATTAGAAAAACATCAAAAGAATTCGATTTTTATGGTGCTTCTGAATATGTTAAATTAATCAAACCAAAAGTCATCCACCTAAAGTTATGAGCCTAAAATCAGCTGAATAGCTTCCAAAAAAGAAAGAACACCCCCAAAAGAGCAAGTGAACTTGATGACAATTACTTCTGTAAATTCAGCGTATCAGGGAGCCCTATTGCAGAGGTTTCGAGGCCCTAACAACAAAAATGCAAGAATTTTGAGTTAAAAAAGACCACCGATATGAATTTTTTTTTTGTTCGTTTGTTTATTTTTCCCAGGAATTGGATTGACCGCGGCCGGGAACACCGTCTGTTGCGGGCGCAGGGCTTGAATTCAGCTGCCGCACCGGTTACATCGCCTGCACTGCTAGCAGAGAGACTCCCCCACCATGGCGACTATCAACCCAGTTCAGTTTATCCAGCAGGTTCGTGCCGAAGTGTCCAAGGTCGTTTGGCCGACCCGGCGCGAGGTTTTGCTGACCACGGTGATGGTGTTCATCATGGCGGCGCTGACGGCGGTGTTCTTTGCGCTGGTCGATCTGCTGATCCGCTACGGGCTGCAGGGGCTCCCGTCCTGAGCGCGGTGATCGACATCACCGAGCGCAAGCAACGCGAGGAGCGCTTCCAGGCTGCGGTGCAGTCGTCCCCGGCCGCCATGGTCATGATCGACGGAGGCGGGACGATCCGACTCGCGAACGCCGAGGCCGAGCGGGTCTTCCGCTACGAGAGCGGAGCGATGATCGGCGAGTCGCTCGAGACGCTGTTCCGCGATGAGGGCGAGGGGCCGCTGGAAGATCGCCTGACCGCGTCGCTGTCGCGTCCGAAGGCGCGCGTCTGGGTGCGGGCCCGGCGGCGCGACGAGGTTCACGCCAGCAAAACGTGTCCGGCCAAAGCCCAGGAAACCAGTTGCTCGGCATGTCGAAGGTGACAAGGGAGGCGCCGGCCACGATGACGGCGCCGGGGGACTCGGTGCTGACGGCAAAGGCGAGGGCTCCGGCGTCGGCGAGGGAGGCGACGGGACAAGGGGACAGCAAACAGTGGTACGGCTCGCAGCAGTTCGCAATGTCGAGCAGAGCCCGCGGACTAGAAAGGTCTTCTTTACTCCGGATGAGGCCGGAGAAATCGAACTCACTTTCCTTGCAACGGGCGTGTGTCCCCTTCGTCATTTATATATCCCCCTGTGCTCCACGGCGTCCCCGTTGTAGCAGTGTCCCTGTGTCCCGGTCGTCATTTATATTCCCTGTGTCCCGGTCGTTATTTGTATCCCGGTGTCCCGGTCTGTTCCTTTTTGAAATGGTATATGATGAAATAAATTTTTGTATTTTTCCCCTTTTTCTTTTTATTTTTTTTTTTTTTTTGGTTTTTACCTTTTTTAGTTTTTTTAGTTTTTTTCTTTTTTCTTTTTAGTTTTTTTTGTTTTTTTTAGTTTTGTTTTTCTCCCTGGTTCTTAGTTGTTCAATAATCTATTCATAATTCTTTTAAGAGAGAAAGGTATACATATTTACCGAATAAACCATTGGTACTTGCCAAGAATCGTGTTTTCAGTTCGCTTAAATATTGCAATTTATGTATTTGATTTTCTAGATACAAAGTAAGGTGTAAACCAGGCGGTTATTGCATGGATATATTGAATGAAATGATTATGTCTCAGTTTAGTTGTGTCACATTCATTGAGTCGTTTTCATATTAAAGTTGAAATTGACGTAGTCATGGCAACGTCCTATATTTTCCTCTGGTAAGTAAAAAATATCTAATTTTTTTCTAGTTTTTAAGAATTAACCCTCCCTCCAACTACCCCAAAGAGAGCAGATCTGTTCCAGTTATGTCAATACCGTATCTAGGACTTGTGCTTATTTTTGCACCAAGTTTCATGCCGATCCTTCCACTCTAAGTGTTTTCCAAGATTTTAGGTTCCCTCCCCCCACCCAACTCACCCCAGTGTCAACAGATCCGGTCGAGACTTAAAATAAGAGCTTTAAGACACGATATCCTTCCAAAAATCAAATTCCATCAAAATCCGGAGGGTCCTCCGATCACGACGTTCTGCGACGAGCATCGTCTGAGCGTCAACGATCGCCTGCGGCTCTTCATCTCCGTCTGCGAAGGAGTGCAGCACGCGCACCAGAAGGCGATCATCCATCGCGACCTCAAGCCCTCGAACGTTTTGGTCTCGCTGCAGAGCGATCGACCGACGCCGAAGATCATCGACTTCGGGATCGCGAAGGCGACATCTCCGGAGGACGCCGGTGGCACCCTGCTGACGCTCGAAGGCGACCTGATCGGCACGTTGGAGTACATGAGCCCCGAGCAGCCCAGCCGTGCTGTATTTTGCGTCGGCGCATTGCGCTCCATCTCTTTTATTTTGTTTTGTTCAACAATTTCTTGTTCCTGCGTTGGTGTTGGCAAGCGCAGCACCTGCCCTATCTGCAGCTGATATGGCGGTTGCAAATTATTCAGCGCAACGAGTCTATTCACGCTGACTTCATATAGTTTTGAAATTGTAAACACGCTGTTATTCTTGCGCACAGTATGATTATTCGGCGGCGGTAATTTCAATCGATAGCCCGCTTTCAAAACAAACGGTGCCTGAATGTTATTCAGAAAATTACAGAGATTACTCAAAGTACATTTTATAGAATTATTGTTTCATACATAAGGCTTGAAATATGCAAGTGAGTTCACAGTTTGTTGATTTCTACTCAATTTTGGTTTTAATATGGCTCTTTACTTTTCTTTGAAGTTTTTTTTGGGACAATGATTTTATATTAAATCTGACATATTATTATCATTGCTGAATTATAAGAATGTTGGATTCTGGATCCTAATTGCAAAATTTTGGATTCTAAATGCAATTTTGGGAAAAAAAATGTTCGGTTAGAAATATATTCATAGCCTCGTCGGCTTCGAAGAGCAACCGCTCCCGGAAGTCGCGAAGGTGCTCGGCATCTCGCGGGACGCCGCCGGCAAGCGCTGGGACCGCCTGCGGGCGAAGCTGCGGGAGATCGGTCCGCCGCCCGGGGTCCTGGACTGACCGTCGGTTGACGCGACGGCGCGGCAGGTTTTCTCGAGGTTGTTGTCCGTACGCCCGACGAGCCCGTCCTCCCTGGGCGCGCCGGGACGCGCGTCGTACCTCCCGGCTTGGATCAAACGACCCTCGGGAGAAGAGATGTACTGCAACCCGCTATTGATTTTGAGTTACTACAGAGCAAACGATGTGATTTACAAACCGAAAGAGACAGGAGGGCTAAGAGAAATTTGATTTCCTAGTAAGGGCTTGCTTTTGCTGTTTACCTCACAGTTGATAAATAGGGAGGAGTAATAAAATTACGAAAAAGCTACCACATCAGACAACTTAGTTATCATAAAGGATGCGGACTTTCAAAAGGATTTGAGCCCGATTTTTTGCGTTCAGCTGCAAAGAAGCAGAGAGCTTAGTTACGATTAAATAAAAAAAAAACAAGTTTTTTTTTGATAACAATAAAAGAGTAGTATGGCCCTAACAGGTGCAGTTTACGCCTGAGGCTCTGAATATTATAGCCTAAACTGCACTGGCACATTACAGATGACACATAGTTTGCATATTTACATTGCAACATATATATAATCAAGTCGTGCTACTTAGGAGAATGTACGCAAAGAAAGTTGAAGCGCCGACCCAACACCTAGTTGGTGGGGGCGCTTTGTGCCCCCCCCCCAAACCCCCCCCGCGCGGAAGTCGGTTCGCGCCCCTGGTGTTTGTTTTTTGATTGTTTTTTTTTTTATAAGCCAGTGTTCATAGGCAGGTTTGAGTAGAAACTCTTGGGGATCATTGGCTAGACCAGTATTGCCAGAGTTTCACAAGAGTATAATCTGGTAACAACAGGGGTACCTTAATAAATCAAAAGATGACATGTGCACCAGAATTTTTAAATTATCTGCAATGCATCAGAAATGGCGTGGAAGATCAAGCTGAAACGTGAAGTGGAGGACGGTCAAATGGATATCAAATTTTGATTTAAGGGGGACGAGAGAAAGATCAAAAGACACCATGTGTATATAGGTCATCAAAATATTTTATACCAGAACTGGAATGATTCCACTTCGGCCGTGATGATTCAAAAGGCGTGATCCCACGCGTATTTATAGCATATTTATAGATAATAATGTTCAAAGGAACACGGTCTATCGATTGGCCTAATATGAATTTCTACATCTTATTTTGATCTCAAGAATATCCTGCACTTAAAGAAAATACGACCAGAGATCGTTTAAAACAGCCCTAAATCGTCTATATCATTCCCGTATGCAGAACAGGAGTTTAGCCCTTCTCCTTCATGGCGGAAGGGCCAAAGTCAGAACATCAGACCGACAGAATTGGCGAGTGCTATATGTCACTTGGTTAATACCAAGTGCCATAAAAAAGTGTCAAAAATGAATATGAAGAGCAAAGACGCGGGCAGTTAGAAGATATGCAAAAACAACAATTAAAGCGTGTTAAAAATGAAAATGAAGAGCAAAGACGTGCGCAGTTAAAAGACATGAGACATCGAGCGTGTGAGCTAGTCAAAAATGAACATGAAGGGCAGACACACGCGATTAGAGGACATGCGACACCGAAATTTCGAGTGAGTCAATGAAAATCAACTTGGACCCTGGAATCACGAATATTATTGTTGGTGGTGCCATCGCCAATTTCACTGATGTCAAAAAAACATTTGGTGGAATTATTAATGCGTTCCGCAAAGCGAAAGCTGAAGGCAAGATGGACAATGTCAGAATTTGGGTGCGCCGTGGTGGTCCGAATGAAAAACAAGGGTTGGCAGCCATGAAGGAACTTCAAAAAGAAGGCTTTAAGATTGAAGTCTTCGATCGCACCCTGCCATTAACTGACATTGTTGACATGGCGTTGTCCAAATAATTCTATAACTACGATTACGACCTTCCGAATTTGCCGTAATAATCTGAACTGATTCTGAATTTGCCATAATAATCTGAAGTGTTTCTGAATTTGCCATAATAATCTGAAGTGTTTCTGAATTTGCCATAATAATCTGAAGTGTTTCTAAATTTGCCATAGTAATCTGAAGTGTTTCTGAATTTGTCGCCACAAATAATTTAATTATTTTTTCGTATTAAAATGATTTTAAATAAATTAAATTAAAAAATAACTCTTTAACTAAAATCGCTAATATTAACAACTGCGATCTCTTGAACTTTGCTTTTCAGGCTTGACTTTATAGCTATTTGTACGCAGACCACAGAATGCGCGGTTTGGCGGGTCCAAGCGTTGAGCCTGTTGACCCAGCGAGGTCGAAGCTTCTCATCCTCAGAGGCTGTGCTGATTGAATATCTCACAATGCTGCTTGAACGAGCACAGGGAGAGCAAGGTGGTGCAAGAGCAGAGCACGTAGTCGTGGAGGACTTGATAGATAGTCGAGTACTGATGAGTGCGCTAGCATGTTTAGAAACACTCATCCAGCACAGTTTCTTAGAGATACCTCGTCAGCAAGTACCACGAATCAGTTTGATCAAAGCCAGCCGTGGGATAGCGAAACCAACAAACCGTTGCTGGCAGAGATGCCCGAAGTTTATGGATCCTTTGGCGCCCAGGGAATGACAAGGCACTGCATGTTCATCGGGCCAGGAATGGCTTTTTCAGGAAAAGACGGTCCGGGTAACTGGAGGAACCGAAGCCGGACGGCCATTCGTGACCGTCCGGACGCCTGTATCCTTGGCGGGTTGGTCGGCACGGACAAAGCCGTTGCTTGGACCCAGCCGATCGATCTTGAAGTCGACCCCGAGAATTTGATCACCCAAATACTATACCCCCCCCCCTTATGTGCAAATATATAGCCCAAATAATATTTTTCTAACCTATTCTGTCACTTGTCTTACGCTAAGCTGAAAGAAAGGAACGAAGAAACCTGTTTTTTCTCGAGTTTTACTCACTGTAAACTTGAGTGAGTGGGGTATAATACACAAGTACCAAAATTCCTTCCCCCTACGGAAGATAAAAAAAATAAAACTCAAATGAAATTCTCAATTTTGGAAAGCCTTATTTTCCACGGGAGGGTGCTTTTGGGGGAAGGGGAGTATTTACTGGGACATCGGGACACAAATGACGACCGGGACGTAGGGAATTTAAATGACGACCGGGACACTCAAAGAGAAAGCGACCACGACAAAAGGAATGTTCGATTAGCAATTCCCATCAACAAAGCACCGGGACACAAGGAACAACCGGGACACAAATGACGACCGGGACACCAGGACATAGGGAATATAAATGACGACGGGAACACTCAAAGAGAAAGCGACTGGGACACAAGGAATGTTCGATTAGCAATCACCATCAACAAAGCACTGGGACACAGGGAATATAAATGACGACAATCACTGCCAGTTTCGAGAAGGGAGAGGGTGCACTGACCAGATCTTCACTCTTCGTCCTATTCTTCAAAAGTGTAAACGTTACTACCTCCTCATAATTAACATGTTCCTTGATTTTGTGGATGCGTTCGACTCTGTAGCCCGCGAAAACATTTGGCGAATCATGGTGGAAGACGGTATGCCAGTTGAATTTGTGGAGCTGTTGAAAACCTACGACGAGCATTGCAGATCGATCGTAAGAGTACTGGGCAAAGAAACCGAGCCCTTCAGTGTAGAAATTGGTGTGTAACAGTATTTTTAACTTAGGAACGGGTGATGGGATCTCAATGAAATTTGATAT
The DNA here is from genome assembly GCA_010016025.2 of Alatinidae sp. Z8VKAUB7J3. Taxonomy (NCBI): domain Eukaryota; kingdom Metazoa; phylum Cnidaria; class Cubozoa; order Carybdeida; family Alatinidae; species Alatinidae sp. Z8VKAUB7J3. The sequence continues at coordinate 100,829,736 of JAAAKM020721499.1, read as the reverse complement.
TTAGAAGGATATCGTGTCTCAAAGCTCTTATTTAAAAATCGACCCGATCTGGTGACATTAGGGGTACTTTGAGGGGGGAAGAACCTAAAATCTTGGAAAACACTTAGAGTGGAGGGATCGGGATGAAACTTGGTGGTGAAAATAAGCAAATGTCGTAGATGCATGATTGACATAATTGGAACGGATCCGCTCTATTTGGGGGAGTTGGGGGGATTATTTCTGACAAATTAAAAAAAATGACAAAACGAACAGAAATTATTCCGTATATAAAGGGATTGCGCCCATCCTCAATATCTTGCTCTTTACGCTAAAGCTGTTAGCACTTATAAAAAAAGCTTCCTACTCCAATTATACGGCCCTTGTGTTTCAGGCCCCGTTCTTAAAAAATTGGGGCTAACAGTTGAACTTTAGCGTTACAGTCAAACAGGTCTTACACCTTACGCCATCTTCTCATTGTATGCTAAATCCGAACGAATTAATTGTTATTTTGAAAAGTTTTTCATTTTTGAACACAAAAAGTAATTACATACGGTAGCTGTTTTCTGCCCAATACGCCTTTTTTAAGGTCTTGACAATCATTTCCTGATAGGTATGACGATAATGTGCTATTTCAAATAGAATGATAAATAACGTCAGCCAGAATTTCAAAAGTGAGTGAAACTAAGGTTACCCTAGGGAAAGTATCTTCATTCCTCAACATCAAGCAATGTGAACAAATGTTTTATAACAGCAGCAGCTTATCACAACATCAAGCGATCTGTGACCAGTACATATGCATATATGCCTACGCCTCTTGTACCCCGCTTCGTGCTATGCGTACCGTTGATTTGAACGACGTCTCGCTTGAACTGCGTAGTGGCGAAATACTCGGCATTGCCGGTGTCGCCGGCAACGGCCAGGAAGAACTCAGGGAAGTGCTGATCGGGGAGCGATTGGCGCCAGACCCAGGCGTGATCGCGTTCGAGGGCGAATCGATCGGGCATCGCGGTCCCGACGCACGCCGTGCGATCGGCATGTGCTTTGCGCCGGAAGAGCGTCTGGGTCATGCTGCGGTGCCAGCGATGTCGTTGGTCGAGAATACAGTCCTGTCCGGGCGGACGCGCAAAGGACTAGGACAAAACTCGGTAGAAAAAATAAGAACAAAGCCAAGATACTTGAAGGACATAACCAGGAGTTGGGGAGGGGGTATAATCCGGAAAAAAAATGAGGCATTTTTAACTTACGTACGGGTGATTGGATCTTAATGAAATTTGATATTTAGAAGAACCTTGTGTCTCAGAGCTGTCGGATACGATGACATTGGCGGGAGTTGGAGGGGGAAACCTGAAATCTTGGAAAACGTGAAAATTGAGGTATCTTTATCTTACGATTGGATCTTAATGAAACCTGATATATAGGAAGATAAGCGTTAATGTTATTTTAAAGCAATAGACGTTAATATTTTTTTTCAAACGGTAGATACGATAACATAAATGTGTAAAGGCTTTTATTTAGTTGTAACCTGCGATACCGTAATTTGTGTTTGCAAAGTCTTGGCGCATAGAAAAAATTTGTCTTTACTATTGTTTTTATTATTTATATTGTTATTGTTTTTTTTTGTCCTTTTGGTTTGTCTTCTATTTGCTCTGATAATTGATCCTTTTTATATTGATTTCATTAAAAGCCCTTGCGCAAAACAAACGGAAGGACGGCAAATTCTTCCTGCCAAATCCATTTCCCATTGCGAGGATCCGCCGGAGCTTTCGCCCATCCTTTAACGCCAATATAATCGCCTCGCCCATCGCCGTCTATGTCTCCAAAACCGCTGCCATGTCCGGCTCCTTCAGGCGTAATTTCGTAGCGAATCCAGGATGATTTTTTTTGGTCGGGGCTCTGCTTCAGTTCCCACCAGGCGGCAAAATTCCAAGCGCTGGGCAGTAAATCGATTTGGCCGTCGACGTCTATGTCGTATAAGCGGCCTGTTTCCATTGGCCCCGGTTCGGGGGGTGTAAAGTTACTGTAACTTACCAAGGGAGTGATGCTAGACAAGGTGATTATTGTCGAACTCATTTCAAACATACGTTTGCGCACCATGTTGGAGCGGATTATTTCTCTAGACATAAAGATCAATTAAAAAAAAAGTGGATCCGCAAATTTTTTGAACTGGCAGATCAGGTTTATACTGTGAACCCAGATCTTTGTTGGGTATTACCATCTGGTACCAAATTTATTGGCTATGCCAGTGTTAATCCTGTTGATTTTCCGATGATTGGTCAGGGAAATGGAACGATACTTAATATTTTGATGTGAGGTAATTCTCAATTTTTTGGGGGGTTTATTTCAAGTATGACCCTGGTTTTGAATAACCAAGGACATTAAAATGAAAAAAAATGTGCCCCCTGTCTCTACTTTAGGTGTATCCATTCATGCAAATCAGGATTTTCTGCAGTTTTTATTTTAGTTGTAATACAACTATCAAGATTGTTCTCAGTGCATAATTCTCTCTATACACCATGCCTTATACTTAGTCATACTTATGACTAACCTATACTTAGTCATACCTATATGACTATACTTAGTCAATGGTTCCCAAGGAATCGGCCTTTGCGTGGCACGAACATGAGGCCGTCGGTCGACGTCGGGACGACCGGCCCTTCCCCGGAACCCTCAAGGTCTGTGCGCGCCCGGTCGACCTACGCATGGGGGCCACCGGTCGCCCGCCGACCGGCGGTGACCCTGGTGGCGACCGGGAAGCACAGAAAGGGAGAGCCATGACGGAGCAGATCCGGAGGCGCAAGATCATCGTCGACGCGGAAGCGCAAAAGCGCATGGTCGTCCGCTCCACGGCTCTGCCGCTGTGCGTGCTGCTCGTCAACGGCTATGCAACTGGACTGGTGGGCAAGGGACATTTACAAAACTTCACCGGGCTGAAGGCCGTGCGTGACCAACAAGCCGAGCCCGGGGGCGAAACGCCGGCCGACTTGCGTGAAGCGCGGCGCCACACCATCTCCGGCCCCGAGTATCAGCGCGAAAAGCAGCCCACCGATGAGCGGCGTGGCTACCTCGATCTACCTTCGCCGTATTACGGCTTCGAGCATGTGGATCTGTGTACACTGCACGGCGATCGCGTGCGCGGTCACTACGACCTGTGGCTACGCGAGCCCTCCGTGAAAAATTTAACGTGGTTGAATCGTCTCTTGCAAGTAAGTGACACGCTGGTGACGCTTGACAAGTTGTGCAAAGTAAAGTTTCTTCTCTGTGGCTCAACTCTAGACAAACATTAAACTTGGATGTTCTTTGTACTGTTCGGGATGAAAAAGACAGAGAGAATAGAGGAAACAGTGTCATTGTGTATAGTATACGACCCTCCCAGGATGAGAGCAGAGCTATTCTTTCAATCCTAAAGAATGATTTTGGTATAAATTGCGATTCAATAACCAATGTACAGAGACGCCTATAGGCTAGTAATTAAAAGAGAATAAAGAAAAAATCATTTTGATTACTCACCCTTGCTGGAAGTCAGTAATTTGCCTTGGATGTGTAGATTTAAGAGAAAACGCTTTTCATCATTTTACTTGCGACTTATGGAAAAAAATTAACGCTACGAGTGGGGGTAAATTCTAGATTAGTGTTGTTTTTTTTTTAATCTTATTATGTGGTTGAGTCTCTAAGGTCCCCATGTAGCCTACTCTCTGCCGAGGGTGCAGCGTGGGCTTTGATTAGGCAGGGGAAATATAACGAACCTGAAATCTACCAAGTGACGCGAGATTCCGTCATTCTCAGTAAATCTAAGAAATCACGCAGGATTCTGCCGTTCTCAACATAGGTAAACATTCCCTATTACGTAAAAAACAAAAGTATTATGGTATTACGTGACATACAGATGTACTATTACTTAAGAATTAGGTGTACTATAACATACTGGTGTTCTACAGTATTGTACAAGAACCAGGTGCACGTAATAATGTCTTGAAGGGTTAGTAGCTCCAATAGTATACCCCCTACGGGCCTCAAGGAATAGATTTAGCCTACGAATGGCAATATTTTGGTAGGTCATGGGCAGGACGTGTACCCTTTGGCTGACTATACTTTAATGCTTTAATTTTGAATTATTTTTTTGTAATTTTTTCATGTGAATGACGTTGTATTCATATGCATTTAAAGAGCAAAAAAAGATACAAGATAGTACTGCAGTAACGTCATGCATTGCACAAAAGGTGTTTTACACAGACAATATTTTTAATGGCATAAAATATTTCTAGAGAACGACCCAAAAAACATTACCAAGTTAATGGCCTTTTAGCCTCTCTTCAGGTGAATACTAGACATCAATAGATATAACTAAAAAGTTGGCTCTTTATACTAATTCAAAAGTATATTATTCATTAAGCTAATAGCACCAAGCAAAAGCTACGAGCATGAGAAAATTTGCTTGATTCCCCAAAAAGAAAAACACCCCCCAAAAGTCAATGAATTTTAATAAAAATCACACTTTAAGATTTAGCGTATACGGGAACATGATTGTAGAAGTTTCAAGCTCCTGTCTAAAAAAATGTGGAATTTTGTATTTTTGCAAGAAGACAAATCACGGATGCGTCTTTTTTTCCCAAGGGCGGGGCCTGGGTGCGAGCGCATCGGCCGTCGAGTGCCCGGAGTGTGCTGCCCGGCTCGCCGAGCTGAGTGGCGATCTGGACCAGTGGCGGGACGCGGCGCTGCGTGCCGAGGTCGAACCCGCGAAAGGGCTCGTGGAGCGGGTCCTCGCGCGAACCACCCGCGAGGACCTGGGCTGGCGGGGCGATCTGCGCCTGGTGGGGACCTTCGTCCGCGGGCGGCTGCGCTCGTCGCGAGCCCTGCGGTTCGCCGCCGCGAGCCTGTTGATCCACTTGATGGCCCTGCCGGTATTTAAGGGCATAAAATGTAGTGGTCACAAGAGTGCATACATACAAGGAATAGCTAAGGGTATTAAGCTGAAACTTTCAGGTCATATTGAACTAAAGCAAAACATGTCATATGCTTCCAGGTGGCTGAAAGGGCGTATCTGCAAACCCACAGTAAAAGCTAAAGAAATTGAACTTAAACTTCAAGGTAATTTTGAAGACAATATTGAACTAGACCAATAGACACCCAGCGCATCATGGTTGTCAAAATGGCATATCTACAATATCTAAGAAACGGCTATGGGTATTAAGTTGATAGCTGCGCACGCTTCTTGTCCACCCAGTCTACTCGAAACCTCATTGTTTTCTCCTACGATGTAGTTCAAATTTCTTGTAATCCTTTATTATGACCTTCCCCCACCCCTTTTTTAGATGACATGCTTTTTGTTTGGCCTTAGGCGGATGGCCAAAACAATAACGTATTGTAATCGGTCTTCTGTAAATCGTGAGGTAGTCTAGCCATCTTAGCTTTTGTTTAATTGTATCCCTGTAAAGTGAAATCGAACCGCACTTTTTGTAGAGCTTAGGCTACTGTTTGATACACATGCAGAAAAGGGACTCTTAAAAGTAAACTAGAACTTTTAATTTCCAATGGAATGAGCCTCCTCCAAAGTTTTTACGACCACCCCTTCCATAAAAACTTTATAATGATAGCAATGGGCAAATTGCGTAACTTATGTCCCTTGCCCTGGATGCTGTGGTTGGTTTTGTCAACTCTGGAGGCATAGTTATTTGGCCTTTAGACTTTTTCGAACAAAATTGCTATCTCAAAATTTTGATCGGATCTATTTGTGAAAAATTGGGAGTGGGGGGTGTTTACCCTCCAAGACCACTTAATATAGTAGACTCTCTCTCTAACTCGAAATTTACGGGACCACGATTTTTCTTCGTGTTCGGCTTATGTATAGTTCGAGTTAAAAGGGTCATTCTACATAAAATTTGGCTGTAAAGGTAACGAGTTATAGAGGTAAGTTGAAAATTCGAAAATTGAAAAATGAAAATTCGAGTTACGGAGGTACAAAATCGTTAAATTTACTCCCTAAAGCCACTTCAAAGTTAAGAATAACTTTATTAGTGTATTATTGACATGACATATCAAGCCTTGCCTGTCAAATGTTAAGATTTTGGAGAATCGTCAAATATTTCAGGGTTGGGGGATCGGGCTTCATATAAAGTAGCCCTATCCGGACACAGCCTTGCACATGAAGAAATCAAGTCACATCCAAATAAAACTGATAAACAAAGAACCTTTTTTTTCTAAGTGATGGTGGAACCAAGGAGGTAGAGTCCCAACCCACAGAATTTCCCTGATTTTTGTTAAAATAGAAAAAAAATCATTTTCTCAAAATGTATCCAAACTCCCTACTTCTTCCTCTATCTCTCCCTACCGACAGCTGCCTACCCTCAAACTCTTTGAGAAACTTTCAAAGAACAGTTGAACACTAAACTTGGGAGTTTAAAATTTGACAATGTAGAAGATGAGTTGAATCATTTTAGGAAAATAATTTGTATTCCTGATGATGTCTTAGGGAAGAAAGTTAAAAACGCAGCTAAGAATATTAGTGAAGATATTTTATGTTTAATAGAGAGGAGGAGGAGCCTGTACAAGAATTATTTGAGCGATAGATGATATGAAATTAAGAGGAATCTAAGGATCGTGGTGATAGCATTAAAATGTGAACTAAGGGCTTGTGAAATGGAGGCCTGCGCGGTCCTTCGCAGGAAGTTCTTCTCGTGCCTCGCCGGGAAGAATGCGTCGAGGGCGTAGAGCTGATGCAGTGCCTTGATCCCACGCCGGACGTCGTCCGCGGTCGGCGGCGGCGGCGGCTCGGGCAGCGGGGGCTCACCGCACATGCGCTGGTGGAAGTCCCTCAGGAGCTGGACGTCCTTCGCCGTCGTCCCCGATGCGTCCGCGAAGAAGAAGTCCGCCTCGACCTGATGCGCGCGCACCCACTCGGAGAAGATCGGGTAGCCGCGATCCGACGAGTGCGCGTTCTACTTTTCGTCAAATGATTTTCTCTGCCAAGAAGTTCAATAAATTGCATTATAGAATCTTGCACATCCAATATTCCAGTTTTCCAGTTTTATTTATCTTTGAGCTGCATTTTCATGATTCTATTGTCTTTTTCATTTGTGGTACCAAAGTAAGCAGAGATTGAAAGGCCTTTGTTGCAGCGAAACTCCTTGATGATCGTTGTAAAAATTGTCTAGTGGAGATCACCCTTTATAGGCACCCAAGCTTGGTGCAAAGTTTCACTGCCAGCTTTTTTGGTATTGGTTTTTTAGCCAGGGTCGGGTGCTGTCGCCATTCTCCGACCCTTCGTGGCCCCCTTGGCCCTCGGCGCTCTCGGCCGCCTCGACCTCCGAGAACTCGCTCGTCGGATCGGCCTGGAAGAAACCGCGGTCCTCGGTTCGGCGCTCTTGCTCGACCGTGACGCTCCAGTCGACGGTCCCGGTCCCCCGGAACAGCTCGTCGAAGTACCAGGAGACGTCCACGCCCGCGCCTTCGTTGAAGGCGTCGTAGAAGTCCTGGGGGTACGGGTGCCGGTAGCGCCACTTCTCCGCGTAATGACGCTAAGAACCGAACGTTAAGAACCGAACAGACCCGTGCTGATTTTTATTTGTTGCCGACGGGTATTTGTTGTGTGTCCGTCTCAGTGTAGAGCAAACCGCTGTTGGACTCACCCCCCGCGAGAAAGTGTTCTGCTTCAATCCGATCCGCATGCAGCGTTAGCCGATAAACAAGATCATTGGGGTGTCGTACGCGGACACTTACAGTTTCATTCAGACCCAGGAAATATTTGAGGATCACTTTGGACATCACACCATGCGTCACCAGTCCAATTGATTCCCAATCAAAGCCAAAACTTTGATCTTCAGCTATACAAAGCAATTGCGATTTATATATGTCCCTTATCCGTGGATTTTAAGCGGAGTTAAATTAAAATCAATTTCTCAATGCACCAAAGGCTGCCGAGCGGTGTTTCCGATTTTCCTGCTTTTTCAGGAAATTACCTTAATTTTGAGCTTTGCAAATGGGGATTCTTGAAAAGCAAAGATTTTGCCTGATTAATTAGAAAGTGAAAAATACTTTGAGCAACGTAGCTGCTAGGAATTCTCTAAAGCATATTTTCAAAATTCCAGAAAATGGTACTCGGACTCTCGATGTCTTGATAAAGGACGCATAAAGAAATATACAGTTGTCTAATGAGAAGCCAGGTGGATTGCAAAAATAACCCATTCCGTCTCACTGGTGCTGCCAGCGCTTCTATCGATGATTATATTTTGTTTAAAACCAAGAACATCTCTCAGATTATCATTGAGAGTTAATTCTTGATGCGAGAGCTAATGTAAACCCTACCATGTTCTATTGAATAGCTAAAGTTTAATGCGTCATTTTTAAGAGCGGAGATGTTTCTATTGATTGCACGAAACAAATCATTATGTTCGACCGGTAGAGGATGTCAAGCGTCTCTAACCTTCATAAGGTTTATGTGTCGAGTATAAAAATGTTTATTTATACATATAATACCGTATAACAGAGGACAGAAACAGAATAAGTAATGACTCGAGTAATCTAAAACGGTGGCTTATATTCACTAAAACAAGGACATAAAACATCGAAACATTTGACAGGAACTGACCTTTTTTAATCTGTCAACTTAGAGGAAATACTACAAATATTCAGAATTTATAATATAAGCATTTAGGACATGGGTATTTGACAGAACTTGACTGACTTTATTTATGCTTGTTTCAGTTCTCAATATGATACTGCTTATCTTTGAAATTTTTTAAAAACATTTTCGAAACTAATTTCGCAAAAACCACGTAAATGAGATGCAACCATCTAACAGAGCCAATCTGTCTTTTTAATTGCTAGCGTTAATAACCCAGAAGCAGGATTGTCGTCACTTCGTTCAAACCAAATATGCTATTTTACCAACAAAACCTACAGCCAGAAAAAAAACTGTCTTCAAGCAAGTATTTCAACCTCTTTCCACGTGTTTGCCGAACGCTTAACAAGGGGGTCATTCACATCAACGCCGCTCGATATCTGCCCCTAGAGCACTTAATCTATGCTCGAGCTTTTGATACCCACGATCAATATGATAAATATTTTCGATAAAATAATGCAAAGATGGCGGTCCCAACTCCCAACAATATGCGAAAATGGCACTCCAATTGCAAATTTTGCATTGTGAATGCACAATTTTGATGTGAACCGTTGGAGAGCGGCTCCGAGAACGTCTGTCGATCGGCCATGGATGTTTACGATTTGCACAGAACTCAGAATCTGCATTAGCTAGGTAATGTTCGCATGTTTCCGAACCATCATCACCGGGCAACGCAATTATCTAGCAAAGCTATTGATTTTTAATATATTAGATAAACCTGCATGCTACATTACATTAGCGCTCTAACGTGACCAGACAGGTTGAGTTACATAGCAGATATTACAAAACATTGACTTTATATATTTCACTAGCTGTTGGGGTGGCGCTTCGTGCCACCCCAACACCTAGTTGTTGGGGGCGCTTCGCCCCCCCCCCCCCCCAAGCCCCCCCGCGTGCGTAAGTCGTTACGCGCCATATTGGTTACGCGGAGAACCAAGAAAAACAGGCCTTCGAGGCGACCGATACGCCAGTTGGACATCATGATCGGCAGCAGCAAGGCCATGACCCCGGCCATGACCCAGATATCGATCCTCAGCATCTGCGCTTCGACCTCGAAGGGTGTGGTCAGCGCCAGTGCGCCCAAGATGGCCAGGATATTGAACAGATTGTCATTGATGATAATACTGATTTTCCTCCTCTTGATATTGCCCCGCCTCCGTCCTTAAATTGCCTTGATTCTATTGGCACCTTATCTGGTAGTTCGCCCATCAATAATGTTTGGACGTCTACAACGCCCTGGCCCCCAGTGTGAAGTTTGAATTAATTATATACCAGTGATTTAGTTCCATTTTTTTTTTTTACCTCGGATCGACGTTTGCAGAGAAAATGATTTTAGGTCATTTGACCAGTGATACCTTATTGACTTTACTAGATTTTTGTGAATGAAATCAAACCAGTTTTTGGGTTCGGTAACGGTGAATAAGTGTTATTAATTTGTAATTTATTTGTAAATAAATTCGTACGACATTTATCATATTCAAGCTTTGGATCTTAATCATTTATCTGTAAACACAATTATTTCAAGCATTATTTTAACTTTTTTTACCTCTTTTTTTACCAAATACTTTCTTATATTTGCCTAGCTATTGCTTCAGAGAAATAAAAATGGGTTTATCTATTATTATTACTCTTTACCTGAAATTATCGAAATTGCAAACATCAAAATAATAAGCGCATGAAAATTAAAAATTAACCAAAATTGCACGTTTTTTTCTTTGTTTGTCTTTTTATGCATTTTGTTGGTGCTTCGATTGATGTATCTTGAAGTTTGTTTCGTGCCTGCCTAATTATTCTTTTCCACGTCCCGGTGCACGAAGCCCTCGCGGTGCGCGTGACCCAGCGCCCGCACGATCGGGAGCAGGTGCTCGACCGCCTGGCGCGGACCGAGCTTGCCCTCGTCCTCGAGGATCTGGTCGAGGGGGCGCCCGCGGATCAGGTCCATGGCGAGGAAGAACCGCCCGCCTGAGAGGCCGGCGTCATGGACCGAGACGATGTGCGGGTGCCGCAGGTGCGCGGTCGCGCGGACCTCGCGCAGGAAGCGATCGATCTGGGTCTGGCTGGCGTCGCGGCCTGCGATCAGCGTCTTGAGTGAATGACGTATTGGGCGTTGCCGGATTTGTCCTTCCTGGAGATAGAGTCGACGTATTGCTGACCCGCCGCAATGCCGGCGATGGATCAGACGGATCATATGTCGACGTATTGCTGCAAGGTGTGCGTGTCTTGGCAATTGACCAGATCGCGGACGAATTGAAAGACAAACCTAGCGTTGTTCGGACGGTCACATTCGAGGTGAATACCACCGAGGCCCAAAAACTGGTCGTCGCCGGAAATGTCGGAACGCTTTCCCTCGCGCTCAGAAATGTCGCCTCGAATGACGTCATATACTATAAGTAAAAAAAACTAATAAATCAAAATATTTTTATCATCCATCATTTTATTACTTAGTTGCATTAACCCATTTAATTTTTCAACGGTCAAATTTTGCTTGGTCTTCATGGTCTAGAAAGGAGATTCCGAATTAATCTGAGAGAACAAGTGACAGCAAATCATTGGGGTCTAATTCATTTTGGACATTGGAAAACTTACAAATTAAAAAAAAGATTACATTCCTCTTAGAAGAAAAATTATACATTCCAAGAAATTAAATATTATCAAAATGTGTTCTTTCACGTCTAAATATCAAATTTCACTAAGATCTGATCACCCGTTCCTAAGTTACAAATACCTCATTTTTTCTATTTTTTTCAGAATTACTCCCCCCCCCCAACTCCACCAAAGAGAGCGGATCCAGTCTGGTTATGTCAGTCAAGTATCTTGGACTTGTGCTTATTCTTCCTATTAAGTTTCATCCTGACCTCTCCACTTTAAGCGTTTTCCAAGATTTCTGGTTCCCCCCCCCCCAATGACACTGGATCCGGTCAGGATTTAAATTAGAGATCTGAGTTACGAGGTCCTTCTATTTTTCCTCTCCCTTTAGCCCCCCAGATGGTCGAACCTCGGAAAACGACTTTCACCAGTCAATTTGTGCAGCTATCTGACACGCCTACCAATTTTCATCGTCCTAGCACGTCCAGAAGTACCAAAGTCACCAAATCACTGAACCCCTCCCACCAACCCCCCCAAAGAGAGCGAAACCAGTACAATTAGGTCAATTACTATCAAGGAAATTTGCTTATTCTATCCACCATGCTTCATCCCGATTCCCCTACTCCAAGTGTTTCCAAGATTTCCCCCTCCAACTTCCCCCCAAGTTCAGTTTCTTGGCAACGATGGAGCAGGCAAGCGTCGAATTGACATCGCCGAACACGAGCACACAGGCTGGCTTTTCCGCTTCGAGTACCGGTTCAAACTCGGTCATGATCTTCGCCGTCTGTTGCGCGTGCGACGCGCTGCCCACGTTCAGGTAATGGTCCGGCGCGGGGATGGCGAGATCGCGAAGGAGAAAAAGCGGCGGAAGAAGCGTGCGCTGGGCGATAAGGTGCACGGGTACAAGAAGAGCAACCGCCTGGTGGTCAAGAAGAAGAAGGAAATGCTTGCCAATCAATACCCATGTACGTTTGTTTTAGCCTTACAAGCTAAAAATATCTAACATTGAAGAGATAGTCGGGCGGTTGCATGTACCTTTTTTTTTTTTTTTTGACAAAACGAAATAGAATTTTAACAGAAAAGCTTAATTTAGAAAGTAAAAAAATAAGGAGAAAACACAGATAATAGTAATAGATCAGGGCAACAGACAAAAACTGAAATCAATACAATTGTGCGTCTGTTGTCGCCATACAAGGTAAAAATATCTAATACTGACGAGATAGCCTGGTGGTTCCATGTACCTTATTTGGAAGTAAGAATACATTTTTCGGGGGGGGGGGGAGGGAGGAATTTTCTGCTAGGGGGGTTTTTCACGGGGGAATTTTCCATGCGAGGGAAGCTTTCAGAAGGTGAATTTTTGAGGGAAATTTACACTGGGAGAATTTGCCAGATTTTTTTTTTTACGAAATTCTTCTTATGCCATGCTTTCCCTTTGCCGACTCAATTTATGCGAGGAGGAATTAATCGTAATTGTTAGGGGTAAAATTTCACCAGGATTGAATTATCTAGAGAATATAGCCGTGGGGAGGAGGATTTTCGTTACAAGCTACGCTATATTGTTGAGTGTGTAAGCGAAGGAATAGTTTCATGAGTGTTATCCTAAACAAACTTATCTTGGATGCCAAACTCGAGAAAATTCATAAATTAACAAATCTATTCAGCAATGTTAAAGAAGATAATCAAACGGGACTACACTATGAATGAAGACAATGGTTTCAAAGCTTTAGTAGCACATACCCCCTCTCCCAGCTAGAGAAGCATTCCAAGGAAGTTCTTACCCTTCTACCTCTTTTTCTCGTAATCGTCAGCATTTAAACGATGTGGCCGGACCAGCCTGGTCGGAGACTCCCCGAGCCGCCCCGATGCGCCTCACGGGGCCCGAGTGGCCTCCAACGGCCGCATACAGAGGCACGCCCGGCGCACAGGTGGCCAATTCGGGAGTTCGGCGTAACGCAGCGGCTGCTGGTTCGCTGCCGAGAGGGTCCCGCCCGCCCACTCTCGCCGGCAAGGAGCCCGCCATGATCCGCTTCCCCCTCCTCGCGCTCGCCCTCGTCGCCCTGGCCCCCCTCGCATCCCTCGCCCCCCTCGCTCCGGGGGCTCCGGCTCAGCAGCGAATTGGTATATGATGAAATAAATTTTTGTGTTTTTCCCCTTTTTTCTTTTTAATTTTTTTTTGGTTTTTACCTTTTTTGACGTTTTTTTTTCTTTTTCTTTTTTGTTTTTTTTTGTTGTTTTTACCTTTTTTGTTTTTTTTTTTTTTTTAATTTATCTTTATTTTTTTTTAGTTTTGTTTTTCTCCTTTATTTTTTTGTTTTTTCTTTTCTTATTTTTTTTTCTTTTTTAGTTGTTTTAGTGTTTTAGCTTTTTTAGTTTTTTTATTAGTTTTTAGTTGTTTTTCTTTTGTAGACCCCTATTTGTGGATTAGTATTAACATGGTAAACTACTTCCATTGCTGCCGAGTACCCTGTCACTGGTCATTACTGCTTCCATTCCTCTGTGTTAGTGCGAAACGCAGAAGACAAAATGACGAATCAATACAAACAATGAACAAAAATAGCTAGCAATTCTAGGTGACAGCACATATGGAACTGTGGAGAAATGCACCCTTTTTCATTTCAAAATTTTCTCTTTGTTATTCTAAGAAGAAGTTTCGGCAATGGGATCAAGGAATCGTCGCGTACCATAAGCTCTCGTGAAATGTGAACACCTCAGCGCAAAAAAAGTTCATTGGTCGTTTCCAAGTTCTGAGCAGTTGTTTTCCATATACTCACTAGTAAGGAGCGACCCGGCTCAATAGTAACCAAAACTCTAAAAAAAGGAATTTTGATACCAATATATACATCAAAAGAATTTGATTTTTATGCTGATGTAAAATATGTAAGTTTATTCAAGTTTAGTCTTATCAATTAGTTCAAGCTTACCTGTTTAAGCTTACCCATCAAAAGTTACGAGCCTGAGAAAATATGCATATCTTTAGAAAATCACACACCAGCTATTATATGTTGTACCTGCTTAATTTGTAACCTTGATATTCAAATTCTGAACTTAGCCGAAGATATTCTGTCATAGATCTGTGCACTAAGCATGTCTAAACCAAGCAACATGCATATATTAAGCTTTAGGTCATTTGTATGGGTTTCTGCTAACTTGTTTGTTTCATGATGGGATATTTTGTATTTATTAGAAGCATGCTTTATTTTCTTTTCTTTGTTTGTTTTTATATTACTCTACTTTTTTTCTTCCCTTCAGTAGTGTTTTTTTCTTCTTTGTTCAGTACAGTACAGTATAGAATAGTACAGTATAGTACAGTATAGTATAGTATAGTATAGTATAGTATAGTTTAGTATAGTGTAGTGTACTATAGCATAGTGTAGTATAGTATAGTATAGTACAGTATAAAATTGTACAGTATAGTATAGTATAGTACAGTACACTACAGTACAGTACAGATTGGCAAAGTATAGTATAGTATAGGATAGTGCAGTATAGTGTGGCAAAGAAATGGTATAGTTTAATATACAGTGGACTCTCTCTATCTCGAACTCGCAAAGGACCCAAAAATCGTGCGCGTGATCGACATTGACAGCTACTCCGTCGAGTTCTGCGGCGGCACCCACGTCAACCGCACGGGCGACATCGGCGTCTTCAAGTTCGTCGAGGAGAGCTCGATCAGCCAGGGTGTCCGGCGCGTCGCGGCACTGACCGGCGACGCGGCCGTCACCCAGAACTACCTCGATACGCAGCTGCTCAAGAGCATCGCTCAGGCGCTGAAGACCAAGCCCGAGGAGGTCCTCGAGCGGATTCAGAAGATGCAGTCGGAGATCAAGGACCTGCAGAAGAAGAACAAGGCGGAAAATTATGTCAGTTTAGTTTTGTCTTGTGGTTTTCATCGTCTTTTTCTGTTCTTCATTTTATTCTACGGGAGGAACAGCCAAAAGGGCTGAAAAAACCTTACAAATCAATGAACTACTGTAGTTAAAACAGGAAAACCTCAAATTTTCCAGGCAAAAAAGTTCGAGACAAAAGGAAATTCCCCTTAAGGAATCTTGAAATTATAATAACGGCATGGTTTTCCCCAGAAGTTCATAAACTGAATCTGGAAAAAAAACTCGATAAAAAGTTGAGTCTGAATAATTTTCTTGCATCGGAGTTTTTCTTATCTAATCTTTGAACTATTTTCAAAAAAAATCTATCTCGAAAATTTTTATCGGATGGGTTTGGAGAAAAAAGGAGGATAGTTGCCATTGGATCTCTTTTGACTCTTAAAAAGTGAACTAGAAATTTCAGTTTCTAATCAAATGAGCCCTCTCTGAAGTTTATACGAGCTTCCTTTCCATAAAAATCATGTATGCCAACAGGGTTAATAATTGCTCAAATATTAGAAGGTATGGAGGTAGGCCTAGGTATTTAAAAAAAAATTGAATCCCCTAATCTCTAAAAACATAAGGAATTTTGATATCGATACATAAATCAAAAGAATTGGAATTTTATTCTGATTCTAAATATATAGGTTTCATCAAGTTTGGTCTTACCTATCAAAAGCTACGAGCCTGCGAAAATTGGCCTTATTTTCAAAAAATACGGAAACACCCCTTAAAAGTAATATGATCTTAATGAACACTACACCATTAGATTCAGCGTATCATAGAACCCTACTGTAGAGGTTTCAAGCTCCTATCTATAAATCTGTGGGATTTTGTGTTTTTTTGCTAGAAAAAAGATTGGTGACTGACGGGAAAATTTAGATTTGACCCGACAGCTTAAAGCTTGGCTAATTTTATTGTAATCTGGCTTATTTTTTGGCATTTTCTTCAATTACCTATATATCATTTGAATCCAAAAATTTTCACGCCATGTAACGAAGCTGTGATCTGTGAGCACGAAAAGCTGAAGAGAACGAGCTAAAGGCCTTCGTTTGTCAATTCTTCGAATAGGTCCAAGGTTATGTTCTCAAAGATTGCGCTGTGCGCTATAAAGTTTGTTTTTCAAGGCTCTGGCTTGTTTTTGGTTCGCCAAGTTTCATCTTGATCTCTCCACTCTAAGCCTTTTCCAAGATTTCCGGTTTCCCCCGCTCAAACTCCCCCCAATGACACTGGATTTGGTCGGGATTTAAAATAACAGCTCTTAGGCAGGATATCCTTCTAAATAAAAAAAATTCATTAAGATCCGACCACTGCTTCGTAAGTTAAAAATACCTCACTTTTTCTAATTTGTCCGAATTAACCGTCCCCCCACTCCCTCCCCAGATGGTCGAATCGGGGAAACGACTATTTCTAATTTAATATGGCGTGGTCCCTGATACTACACATACACATACACACATACACATACACACATACACATACACACATACACATACACACATACACATACACATACACACACACATACACATACACACACACACACACACACACACATACACACACACACACACACATACACACACACACACACACACACACACACACACACACACACACACACACACACACACACACACACACATACACACACTCACACACAAAAAAAAAAATAATAAAAAAACTAGAACTCACAATCTCTGATTGAAGGATGCACCTCCGACCCTCCCTGAGCTTCACGTTCTTTCCACCACTTGAGAGGCTGTATTTCATCTAGACTCATCGGCTCTTCATTTTCATAACAATTAATTTCCGAACGTGCAGTATTTTCCACAAAATTAGATGAATTTTCTTGTTTAAGCATATCCGACTCGGTTGATGTTTCCGGAAATATATCACCAAGCATTGCAGAAAGTTTGGTCTTTTTATCCCCGTGAGAAGTTCGGGCAGAGCCACAAGCACCTCCATTTTTTCGCACCAGTTTTGATAGTTCAGCGTGCAAAAGCTCTCGAATCTCCAGCATAGATGCTGTTTATGTACATGATTTACAAGCGCTCCAGTAAATGCACATGAACTAATGGTAAAATACATCACCATCAGTAGTTTTTCATAAGAAAACATGGACAACATCGGTAAATTGCTCTAATTAACCGTATTTCATGCATAAATACTGTTTTTGTACATGATTTACAAGCGCTGCACTAAATACCCATGAACTAAAGGTATAAGACATCACCATTAACAATTCTTCATAACAAAACATGAAAAACATCAGTAAATCGCTGTAATCAACCGTATTTCATGCCTATCATACTAGGCTATGTTCTTGCAAAACAACACATCATCAAATGTATACTTGTTCATACCTAATATAAGATTTAAAATAGCCCTATAGCTATGCACAATCCTTTTGGATTTCAATATATAGGTGAAACTGTAGCATCCCGTCCATCCAAAAGCCAGGATAATAAAGCAACTCTGTGTAAATACATAATGTAAGATCGAATCCAAGCACAAATTGTAAATATAACTCATGAGTCACTACAAACAGACAATCTGCACATATGAGTAGAGTAGGCACAACTACAATGTTGCATGCTGTCACGGTCTAAGAGTAGCAACTTAACAATCGCTATCAGGACAAACAAAAGTTTTTTTTCTATTAGTCATCTAGCTGAATGGGTCGAAAATCACATGTAATCACAGCCAAATATTTGTTATTTCTAGAGGATTCCCCAATTCACTTCTTAAGGTTAGCTGACTAAGCTCCAAATACAAAATGTTGACTGGAAAATATTGAAGTTGCTTTATATTATAGTGGTGAATGTTTTCATGAGCAGTTTTTCGTTCAAAAATGCGTAGGAGGG
Source organism: Alatinidae sp. Z8VKAUB7J3 (assembly GCA_010016025.2). Taxonomy (NCBI): domain Eukaryota; kingdom Metazoa; phylum Cnidaria; class Cubozoa; order Carybdeida; family Alatinidae; species Alatinidae sp. Z8VKAUB7J3. The sequence goes on along the minus strand of JAAAKM020721499.1, from coordinate 100,811,827 downwards.
GGACAATGGTATTACCAACTCTAATTAAAATTTTTCTTCCCCATTTAATTCAATGTTCCTCCATTTCGTTTCCTGTGCTCCTTAAGACAAAGTCAATCAAAATGACTCACATAAATGCGGATAAACCGAAACCCTAATAAACTCCTGATTTAATTCGAAATTAACTGCTAGCCCCATTTCCTACCTTAACAGCAGAACTGTTATTCTAGTACATGTCACGGATCACTATCATGTATTTGTCTGTTACACCGTACAAGAATAAGAGCTGAGCTAAAACTCTTCTCTAAGCTAAAATTTGATAATATTGTTTCTGTTGCCTTTTCAAGTAACCAAAAGATTGAGGGGCACCTTGGAATCCTCCCCCACTTCTTTTTTCTCAAAATCGTTCAAGCAAAACTAAGAGAAAGTCATTTACCACAAAAAAATATTAATATGCAAATTTCGTTTTAAGTATTCATCTGCGGAGAGCAAAAATCAAAACGTGCATTAATTCAAAAACGTTCAGAAATTAAATAAAAACAAGTTTTTTTTAACTGAAAGTCAGGAGCGATATTATGTTTTTTACTGTTTTAAAAAGTAGATTTGAGAGAAAGAATTAAACTGGCAAAGCAACCTTAAAAAGGATCGTTAACGAGACATTTGAAAAACGTGGCAAGTTGATCATTCCGGCATTTTCAGTTGGCCGTACCCAGCAGGTGGTCTATTGGCTCGATCAGCTTGCGGAAGCAGGTGAACTGGAGCCGATCAAGGTTTTCGTTGACAGTCCACTCGCCGTCAATGCCACCCATGTGTTCCGCTCCCATGTCGAGTGTTACGACGAAGAGATGATCTATCAGATGATGAATGAAGATGATCAGGATCCACTTGGATTCCGAAACCTGCACTACATTCGCTTCCGATAGAAAATTATTATCATCCAAGAGAAAACTGTATTCTTGACTTCTGCCAAGTATGAAGTACAATCATGACAGTTATTTATCTATCTATTGAGAGTTGTCCACTTTCAAAAATGGAGTACAATGGGTGGCCCACAGAAAGCATGGCAGAAGTTTCCTATGCAATGATACGGTGTGGCAGAAGGGTGGCACTCCTTAATCTAAACTAGGTGCCATAAAGTGGACAGCTTCTCACTATCTGTCTTTCCTCCATAAAAGAAAAGCAGAACGTAAAAATCAAAAGTAGTCGGCCGGGGCAAGGAACGGGGCTACGCCTATCTGACCTTGCCGACCGACCGGAAAGTCTCGAAGACCGCGCTCCGCCGCCTGGAGGTGATGCAGACCCTCGACGCCCTCGGCGCCGGGTTCACGCTCGCCAGCCACGATCTGGACATCCGGGGCGGCGGCAATCTCCTGGGCGACGAGCAATCGGGCCACATTCGCGAGGTAGGCGTCGAGCTTTATCAGCAGATGCTGGAAGAAGCCGTCGCAATAGATCCCGACTTTGTTGAGGCGTGGGCAGTTTTGAAGCGACTGCAGGGACCCATTCGCAGGAATCCGGTTGCGACCAACCATTCGGCTTCCTGTTGGGTGTAGTCACCAGTGACCTGACGCCGATGAACCTGTGAAAGGTTGTCACCGGTTCGTTTCTGCACCGACTCGTCAGCAAGTTCGTCACCGGCAAGTTGTTCAACGACAAATTGATCGTACGGCTTATCATTGTTGAAGGAACGAATCACATAATCACGATACCGCCACATGTTGGATCGTTCGAAGTCATTCGACATACCACCGGTATCTGCGTACCGAGTCGTATCCAGCCAATGGCAAATCACACGCAAAAAATGATCTGAGCAGGAATAAAGCAACACAATCAATCACTAATCCGCCGCTCCACATAACATTGCAAATCACACGCAAAAAATGATCTGAGCAGGAATAAAGCAACACAATCAATCATTAATCCGCCGCACCACATAACATTTGCCAATCACACGATAAAGGCGGGGAAGACGAAAGAAAGGAAAAGCACTCCTTTCGACAAAACTTCTGTGCTCAACTCTGTTACAAGCGGGGTTTACCTGATGGCACAGGGCCTTGCTGACCCTGTGATCTTTTTGCCTTGGTGGCCCGCAAAGGTCTGGATCGCCTCTCCGCTTGCAAGGTCCCAGAGCAGGACCGTCCCGTCGTCGCTCCCCGAGACCGCCCGCTCCCCGTCAGGAAGAAAGGCAACGGCATTCACCGCACCGCCATGGGCGTCGAGACGGCGTATCTCACGCGAATCGCTGAGGTCCCAAAGGACCAAGCTGTAGTCGAAGCTGGCGCTGAGCGCCTGCCTGCCATCAGGGGAAACTGCCACGCCCTTTACGAACCCCCCGTGCCCGGAGAGCTCGGCCAAGGCGCCACCCCCCTCATTATAGCTGATACGCAATTACAGATCACCCAACGTAGCCTAAATTCACCTGAATCAACTTGGTTGAATCCATTACTGCCACCATGTGGCATTACTTCTTTAGCAACCGTCCTCTTTGGTGTAAAGTGGTAGTGTGATGTCCTAAAATGGCATAAAACAAGACTTTCCCCTGATCCAACCGGTATAGTCACTTAAATAAGAGCTTCAAAATTTGCTGTTGAATGAGCTCCCTCCCAAATATCGTGGACCTTAGGTTTGCAACAATTACCCATGGGAAAAAGCAAAAGATCCTCAAACGTATCCTCCAGCCCCCAAACTCCCCCCAGCAGAAAAACCCTCCCTGAAAACGTCTGTATACTTAGTAATTAACAAAACTATATGTAAACAATAGGCAAAGTTCACAATTTGCAGCCCTTCCCCCGGGACAGTGGGGGATTAAATCCACCTCAGAGTGGATGATTAAATCCAAGACATATTTATTAGATTTTTCGACTATTCTGAACAAAATAGCTACCTTAAAATTTTGATTGATGCCTTTGGGAAACAATGAGCGCGGGAGGGGATAAGTTGCCCAGCGTCCTCCTTTGCCGTTGCCTGTAGCAGCTCGAGCAGTTGATTTCCTTGTGAATTGCTTTTCTGGTCCGCTCGACATATCAAGTATGAGTGACGATGATGGTGATGGAGGTGGTCACAGGGATGACAATTCTTATCCGTCATCTTTTATACGTTTGTATGTCGACCTTGTTACGATGATTCAAGAACAATATCGACCCGCAGAAGTTCATCATTGGGGGATACAACTCCTCGAGAAAGTTTACATAAATTGCATGACTCGTTCCCGCCATGCAAAGAACGATCCTAACATATGTCATATGATGCTTACCAGTACGTTCACCCACAGTCACCACAATAGGCTTCCAACCCACCATCGTACCTAGACCTAAAGCCAAGGCAACAGCAACTTTTACCCAGTTTGGAATATATTGTAAGAATGAATCGAGATTCTTACGGTAATCTTTTACAACTTTAGCTTGAGCTTCATCCATTTTTGGAAGTTGATCGGCTTTATCTAAACGTTTAAATGCCGTCGTACTTAAGTACATATCATTACGTAAAGATGATACTTCAGCTTCTGGAATATCCTGAAGATTTCCTCGACCCGCAGCTGGTCGGCGAGGTGCTGGACACCATGCGCATGCTCCACGAAGACGGTATGACCATGGTCCTGGTTACGCACCAGAACCGCTTCGCCCGGGACGTCTCCGACCGCGTGGCGTTCTTCCGCAACGGCCTGGTGCACGAGATCGGCACGCCCGACCAGGTGATCGGCAATCCGCAGCGCCCGGAAACCGCCGACTTCCTCAAGTCGGTCAACTAGGAGGGCCGCAGCATGCGCAGCAGCAAACTCATCCATGTCGTCAGTTGCCACGCCGAAGGCGAGGTAGAGCGGAGTTTGAATCTGGATGGCACCCAATGACCGCTGAATGAAAACTAATGAAAACTATATTTCGATTAGATCATTACAATGATACCTACACACAAGGAGATTGGTACCTCCCCCTCCACTTAAAACACTATAAAACCCATCCAATCAAGAGCTGAACCTTGTTCACATCTTCTGCGCCAAATAGAAAAAAAAATAAGAAAAAAATTAAATTAAATAGCATAGGTAAACGAAAACTAAACTATGAAAACATTCACAGAACAATAAAAGAGGTCAAATATTTCAATCACTTCTAGGATTTGCTGACTGAAATGTAGCGGTTTGGTGCGGATATAATGAGCGCGTTTAGGAACAGCGGAAAAGATAATCTTTTCTTTTGGTACATTGGGGTATAGAGTGACGCCTACAATGTTTCTAAAATGGGTCCTGGGGTTGAACTCGGGCACTTGAAAAAAAACAGCTTCACTAGGATTGATCGCTTTTATCCTGTCTAGTGCCAGAATCTCCAGTTTGGATCGTACTTGATTAAAGGCAATCAGAAACCAGCGCCGGTTATATTCTTTCAAAAGATAAGGGTTGGACAGTAGAAAGATCGAGTCGAACCTTGGAGGAGAGATACGGCTGTTGCTCGAAGTCGCCGAGCAGCTCGCCCAAGACCTGCTCGGACCGACCGTTGCCATAGCTCGGCGCCGTGTCGACCCAGTTGACGCCGCTGTCGAATGCGAGCCTCAGAGCCGCTTTCTTGTCGTCGTCGCTACCATGTATGAGCAAGCCGCCGACCCAGCCGCCACCGAACACAATCTCGGAAACCTGGAAGCCGGTCCGCCCGAACCGCCGAGTCTTCATCGCCCCCCCCTCTGTCGATCAGTTTGAGACAATCAGAAAACCAGGCGGAACAAAACATTTTGCAGTAATTCAAGGTTTCATCCCTACCAAAATGGAAGAGAAGTTCAAAAATTCAACCAAACAGTGGACATCAATAGTTGAGGATATTACGGATCCTAAACTAAAAGAGCAAGTTCCAACATTATTTGATAATAAAAAATTCGTTCGTACTTTTGAGGTAATTACAGAAAGCCAGGGCATTCCAAAACATGGCGAAGCAGATCCTACTCCTATGATTGCCCTAATGTGGCCAATTTTCTACGGAATTATGTTTACGCAGAGTGACAGTGGGAGAGATGATGATGACAAGAGCGCCCGTCACGGCTGCAGATGAAATTTCGAACGGACTGGAGTAAGGATCATGTCGCCAATAGGAGCGTTTGTTGTTTTGGTTAATGCTGTGCCTATCGCTTACTGCTGTCGTCCATGTTTGTAACGCTTGCCGCTTCTTGATATCTCCCGTCAGTGCGGCCTCGACGTACGAAATGTGCCAGGTCATGTTGCACTACGGAAAGATATTCAAGGCGTCCAAAATTATTTCTCTGCTCCAGCCTAGCCCAGAGAAGCTGTCCAGTTTTTGTAGAATTGTAGAAATTCACATAAGTTTTTAATTCTGCTTGCTACATTTTCTCACTCAGTTTGTGTGGGTCAGATATTAAAGCAAGTTTGACGAATCAAGTCAGCGTGTCAGGTCTAAATTTAGATTCTTTGAGTAGGTGGTAATACAGAGATATAAAGAGGAAAACAGGTTATATTGTCGCAAGATGTTGTCATTTATGGTATTCTTCTATAAATAGTATTTAATTCCGAATGCATGCAGGGTTAACAGAGAAACACAACCACAAAACTTTTCACATATAAACTGAACCAAAAATGGCATTTTGAAACTCATGGTCTCAAATTTTAACAAAGCTTGGAAGTCATATTCCTTTCATGGATAAACAGGTTAGGATTTATAATCATTAACACTTCTGACAGTTCTAACTTTTTTGTCATCATGGAATAAAAGCACTGAAGTTCTGTATCCCTTGAAAACAATATATACTTACATATTTATGGACAAAATTTAGTGTAACTTATGATCGTTTTAATTAATTGATTTAAAAACTATTTCCGAAAGACAAGTTTTTCAAAGAAAAGTAATCTCTCCCCAGGGGACTCTGGGGGATTCAGTCGTCTCCAAAAGACATAGTCATTTGGTTTCTCGACTAAGTTGAACAAAATAGCTATTGCAAAATTTTGATCCGGTGACTTTGGAAAAAATAAGTGTGGGAGGGGGCCTAGGTGCCCTTCAATTTTTTGTCATTTAAAAAGGAAACTAGAACTTTTAATTTCCATTAGAATGAGCTCTGTTGCGACATTCTAGGACCACTGGATCGATACAATCACTCCTGGGGAAAAAACAAAAAAGCAAATAAACACGCAACCGTGATCAGCCGCGCATGGAGGGAGTGCGCGGAACGTGTATGACGCCAAATGGCGCGGCGTAGAAATGTGTAAAAAGACGCACGGGGGCACGCAACTTCTGGGGAAGGTGCTCTCGGTCGCCGACCTAGTCCTCCTGATCCTCGATTTTGACGAAAAGCTGAGACAAGGCCAGAAATAACGAACAGATTTCACTCGAGGTCTTTGCAACAGGCGTTCGTTGATATAATCGCAGTCGTGTCTCGTTTGAGACGAACGCGGGTGTGGTGGAATTGGTAGACACGCAAGACTCAAACTCTGGGTCTGACACCTTACCAACACGACGGTACAGCGCGCCAAACAGCGGATAGGCAAGCCGCCCCACCTGGTACGCAACGCTCCCCATCCTCACCGTCGGGTACCGGTCGAGCAGCGGATACGTCGCAAACGCAAACGACACGCGCTCCGCCCCACGCCGCAGCAGAGCATCCAGTTCCGCGATCGTGTAGCTCTGCACGAAGTGATCCGACGGCCGGTACACGCGCCGCGCCAGACACTCGAGGTTGGGAGCCAAAATCGTGATCAGGCCCCCAGGACGCGTCACGCGCAGAGCCACACCTGGATCGTCGAGACCGACCTGCTGATCGACAACGGCTTCCCCAACAGCTACGGTCAATCGAGCAAGGCCGCGTGGCGACCTGGCGGAACGTTCGGGCTGATGATCCAGGCGAACGGCCCGAGCGTCTACGTCTTCGACGGCGCGTGGAGCAAGTCGACGATTCCCAACGCCAACAGCGGCGCGTCTGGCAACGACATCGCCTGGACCGAGGATGGTCGCCGCGCGCTGATCGTCTCGCGCGCAACGGGCAACCCACTCTACGGAACCATCAGCGAGTATCGCGGATTAGGGGGAAAGTTAAAAAAGCATTTAGGAATATTGATGGAAAATATTTGCACTGGGTAAAAAGAGAAGAGATTCGGATTTGATGCTCTAAGGCGATATCTGAATCTTACAAGATTAAGAGGGAAATAAAAGAGCAGACTGGGCAGAGTTTACAACGGTTTTTCACCCCACTTGTCTTCTTTCTAATCCAACGATGGAAATTCTTCACATTATCAGACGAGAAGAAAATTTGACCTATTTTCTATAGGCCATACCTATGACAGCAAATGAATATCTCAAAATTTCTGTTTTTGCTGGAAAAGATTTCAAAATTTAATTGACTGGGTCAGGAAAGGTAAGATTAAAGAGTATATTTAGTAATTATTAAGTGTTATATTTTCGAACAGTGTAAAAAGATGAAGCATGAGGGCGTAGATATGCAGAAAGTATGCGAGGCTACCTTTATTATATAAATTAAAAAAAGAAAAACTTTTTGAAAAAGTAGTTTTTCCAGAAAAAAAAGAGAAGAAAGAAAGGAAAAGTTTTTTAATTGTAATATCCGGTCGTTTAGAGTTTGAATTATTATACGAATCTGTTTAAAGTGCCGAGTGGCAGCTGCACTAATTCAAATCATACTAATAAGAGTTGTTTTTTTTTTACAGAAAATTATTTTTACAGGTCATTCACGTTGACTTGTGTGCAATATAGTGCTCATGTTCCATATATGCTGCTAACTAAGATCCTCTATATAATCCATTTGATTATCCTGTTCCCTAGTTAAGTATCAATAGATATTAATTAAACATTAGCATAAAAAAGAAATATAAATATTAATTATAGTTCACAGTAAAAGTGTTTGGATTTCTCCTCTTCAACTATTAATCTGTAATTACTTCATAGCCGCTTGCCCCCTCCCTCCATTGTAGAAGTTTCTAGCTAATATCTACAAAAATGTGGAATTTCGCTTTTTTTTGCCAGAAAACAAATCACGGATGCGTGTTTATTTGTTTTTTGTTTGTTTTTTTCCCAGGGGTGATCTTATCAATCAGTGGTCCTAGAATGTCACGAGAGGGGTTATTCCAACGGAAATTAAAAGTTCTAGTTCCTTCTTCAAGTGACCGAAAAAACTAGAGGGCACCTAGGCCCCCTCCCACGCTCATTTTTCCCCAAAGTCACTCAAGTTTTTCAACTGAAAGTGAGAAGCAATATTAAAATTTAAAACAAACAGAAATTATTCCGTAAATGAAAGGGATTGTCCCCTTATCCACGTCCCGCTCTTAACGCTAAAGTTTGACTCTTTGTCACAGTTCCGCTTTTTAAAACAATAAAAAACTTTAGCGTAAGGAGCGGGACGTTGAGGTTAAAGTTTTGAGGTGGACGTTGAAGTTTTGGTGTCGGTCCTTAATTTCAATTGAAAAAAACTTGTTTATTTATTTAGGTTCTGAAAATTTTTGAATTAATGTATGTAAAAAAAAAAAAAGAAAGAAAAAGAAAAAAAACAAAAATAAAAAAAAAGCAAAAAACTAAAAAAAAAGAAAAGAAGAAACTAAAAAAGAAAAAAAGAAAAAACAAAAAATAAGGAAAAAAATAAAAAAATAAAAATAAAAAGAAAGGACTGAAAAAACTTAAAAAGAAAACTAAAAAAAAAAACAAAAAGACAAAAACTAAGGAAAAATAAAAAAAATAAAATAAAAAAGGGTAAAGGACTAAATACGAAAAAAAAAAAATTAATAAAAAAAAACTAAAAAAAGGAAGAAGAAGGGAAATAGGGGATATATTACAAGGGAAAGGTGCATGGTAGCAGTTGTGTTCGTTGGATCCACGTTTCAGGCATATAAGAGGTGGTTTGCATGGTTTTTCCTTCTTGCTTGCGTAATCTAGGCTCTCAAAGACTCCAGACTTTTCTCCATTGGTACAGCATTTGGCCAGATGTGATGTCTTCATGACAACGGTGACATCTTCGTGGTAGGAATCGAAATTCTTCAATTTTAAAGAGCTCTAGGCAAATTTTCAGCGGTGCAATAGCTTGGATTAAATTGTTTTTGCTCCGAAGAAAACGCTTCCGTTTAGGTTCAAAATCCATTAATATCGGACATGTCAGGTCAGGGGCCCGGCAGCAAACCGGGCCCCGGGCCGACACCGACTTTGCGCAGCGACGTAAAGTTGTTAAATTAGATAAGCTTTATCGGACGGCTTCATGTCAAGCCCCGTCCGATCCACGAGGGGTTTAAAGGGGTGTGAATCTGGATCACACCGTTGTGTCAGGCGGGATACATTCGTTTTGAGTATCACTTCTTTTTTATAAGGCATTGGGTGTGAAGTCACCCGGGTACGAGAACCTCAAATTTTATCAGGTGCATTTGGGAAAAAAGGGTGTGGGGGAACTAGTTGCCCTCCGATAACCTTTACTCTTAAAAAGTGCACTAGAACTTTCAATTTCCAATCGAATGATCCCACTCCAAAGCTTATGTGACGGCCCCTTCCATATGAAGTTCCTTTGTAAAAATAAATTATATATAAGAAATCAAAATCAACGCTATAGCATTGCCTATAGTAAAGGCCATGCAACTCCCATGTTTTATTATTTATTTATTATTTTTTCCCAGAGGCACTTCATATGGAAGGGGAATCCACGTGGCTGTATTGAAGTCTGAAAAACGGAACTCTAAAGAAACTATAAAACAGGGAATGTTGATTACAATAGATATATCAAAAGAATTGGCTTATTACACTGATTCCAAATAAGTAAAGTTGAATAAGTTTACTGTAACCCATCAAAGGCTAAGAGCCTGAGAAAACTCGTCAGGTTCTCAAAAAGGGGTAAACACCCCCTAAAAATCAAAGAATCTCAATTAAAATCACATCATCGGATTCGGAGTATCATAGAACCCTGCTGTAGATGTTTCAAGCTCCTTTCGAAAATCACTTTTTTGGAAGAAAAGTGATCAATATGAAAAGCGACCAACCATCAACCTTTCCTTAAGACGACTACCAGACCTCTCAATAACCCACTATGAGGTGATAAAATATACTTAAAAAACAGCACAACAAATAGGGATCAGGAATCGTAAGCAGACGAATTAGAATCAAGTAAAAGACAGTTAGTGATAAACCAACTGTATTTCAGAGAATCAGAAATCCAGTGAATTAAGAGTTATATTTTTGATGTTTGGAGGATATTTTTTAGTCATAATGCCCAATATAATCAGCTTCTCGTTCGGGGGCCTCGTCACCTTGCCGTAGAAGACGCGCTGGTAGAGGATCAGCATGTAGAGGGCGCCGAGGACCATGCCGCTGGCCGCGATGATCGCGAAGACCGCGCGGGACTCGAAGCTCCCCAGCAGGATCAGGAACTCTCCCACGAAGCCGTTGAGGGCCGGGAGGCCGATCGAGGACAGGAGCACGAAGAAGAACACGGCACTGTAGGCGGGGACCACGGAGGCGAGACCGCCATAGTCCTGGATCTTGCGGGTGTGGGTGCGCTCGTAGATGGCGCCGCCAGATCGTCAACGTCAGGGCAGACCTATCAGCCAGATGGTTGACGTACAGCCCGATACGGGTGGATGCTGAAAGTTCATGAGCTTCGGGAGTGCGCCGTCACATGAGCAGTATCGCGTGGTGCCCATCTCCCGATCTCCAGTGCCGGAGCGCGAACACGCGACTCACTGGATGCCGGACGACGCTCGATTCAGCGCCTGAGAAAAATGCATCCGTGGGTTCGGGGCCAGGTGTGTTCGGCCGGTGAACTGCGACGGCGCACCAGCTCCATCCGGTGCCCGCGCCCACTGCACGCATGTCACCCTGATGTTGCGGGATGCCGTTGCCATCAACAGAAGTTTGACCCGCACAGATGACCTGCCGGGTTGCCCCTTCGATCACTTCTGCCTGATTGTAGCCCAGTTTGATTGACCAGTCCCACGGGTTTACAGCAGTTCTTTGCATCACATCGATCTCCTTGTTTCAGATTGCGTATCAAGTCGCAGAAACAGGCCTAGATCGAAATGGTGCCAAATTTTGTCACCTTTGATGTTATGGTCGCATGATGAAAGTTCGACAAAGACATGATGCGATTGTACGGTCTTTAAAAAAAACTAAGTTCCACACTTTTCTATTTTTTAGAAATATATACGGTTATGCAAGTTTCCACATAATCAATTCAAAAAATCAGCTGACATTTTCACCGTTCTTGGTACTTTAATTGTTGCTTTTCAGATGGCTTGAAAGGTGTATTTTTAAAAGTTATTCTTTTTTTCAATTTTGTTAACGTATAAAGATATATACGGTTATGTAAGTTATGTTAATGTAAGTTTTAATGTACCGTTATGTAAGTCACGGTTATGTGAATCTGACGTCAATCACCAGATATTATTATATTCATAAAATGGCTTAAGATTAATATCTAGGAAACAAAAATAACATATTATTTATAACTAATATATTATTAATTACAAACGTTCCCTAAACACCTTTTTTGTGGGAAGGCTTGAGCTTCCTCAACAATGTAGAAAAAAAAAGTTCAATTTCGTTCAAAATCAAGGTCTCAGAGGGGCTAGGGGTATCTGTATACGAGATGGGTCACAGCGAATCAAAAAGAAAAAAAAAAAACAATATATATAACGAAGCTACGGAATTTTCCTCTTAGCAAATTCTCAGAAACCGGAGAGCCAAAATCAAAACATGCATTGATTCAAAAACGTTCAGAAATTAAATAAAAAAAAAAAATTTTAACGGAAAATAAGGAGCGACATTAAAACTTAAAACTAAGAGAAATTACTTCGTATATGAAAGGAGATGCTTCCTCATCAACTCCCCGCTCTTTACGCCAAAGGTTTTTACGGTTTTAAAAAGTAGAGTTAAGAAAAAGAGTCAAAAGAAAAGGAGGAAAAAGTAAGGAGCGACATTAAAACTTAAAACTAAGAGAAATTACTTCGTATATGAAAGGAGATGGGAAGTGGCTAAAGTAGCAAAACCGGGACCGACAGACAGACAGACCGACAGAATTGGCGATTGCTATATGTCACTATATCAAGTGCCATAAAAACGAACTACTCGGATATAAGATAGATACAGTTAGTGTTCTGTTGCAACTTTCTTCATCGTTATCTAATCCTTATTTTGGTTTTTCTTACTTTTTACGAATCTGCAAATCAGCTTAGTCCTAAATGATAAAACTCTTTAAATCCCCCCCCCCCCCCACCCTGGTCACGGCCCTGAGATGAGTTCAGTACCTTTTAAACAACCTACTACTTCACTGGCGCTTTACTGAAAACTATAAGTGTCTTGAACAGTCTTGGAAAGCACAAATAAAATCAAACTGAATGTTTTATATGTAATGCTATTAATTGCTGAAAGATCATCAGTTCAAGATTTTATTTCATTGTGATTTCATTTTTATTTTCAATGCTACAATAACTGGAAAAGAAAATATTTGTAATATAATTTGTTTTCAGTAAAGCATCAAAGACTTAATAGGCGTTATGACTTCTTCAGTTAGGGAAGGGTCAGTATCCGATTCTTGTTTGTAGTGAACAATCCATAATGTACAATAACTACAGACAGACTATTCTGCAATTCTGACCACAATAAATGACATGAGTTGTGAAACTGTGCTACCTACCTTTAGATTTAATTTTAAGAAAGCTGACTGGAAAATTCTCAAATATACCTTAAGTAATAAAATTTATGAAGCAGTTCTTCAAGCTCTGGAGGTATGCCAAAATGCCAGAATCCTAACATGTGTCCTAAAAAGGATGTTTTAGGCTCCATTTCAAGATCCTCCAACCAGCCTAAACTAGGCCTATTCCAATCTAAAAAGACATTTTAAAATAGAACTCAATACTTCAGATTTTACCCATCGCACGCTAACCTTCAGAGATAGTAAACCTTAAAGGATAAAGGATAAAGATCCTTCAGAGCCATTGCTGGCGCATTGGGCGTCTAATTGACGTTTTAGTTTTATTTTTACAGGGATAAGTAGCAAGCATGTCTCCCAACCTTGCTGGGGTGGAGGACGAACCCTGGGCCCCGTCTTGATAAATAGATCATCATTCCACTGTGCTACAATAGTTAGTAATCCTTACCATGAACAAAATTTAAGGATAATAGAGGTCCAGGGCCTGATTGGATTTGTTTTGTGGGACCTTCTCTATATATTAACTATTTAAACAAAATCCAAATTCAGCATTGGTCATGTGAATAAATATATCAAATAGCATGGATCATTAGATAGGTAAACTTCTACATAAATTAAAAAATAAAATGTTCAAAATTCAAAAATATTTCTTCTATATAAATCTACAGCACTAAATATGAATAGATGAATTTATATATTTCTATGTTTTTGTTCTGAAAATCCTTCTAAATCAGTTAAAAATCTAATTTCCTCGTGTTTTCACTTCTTTCATTGGAGGAGGGGACTATTTTTGGGAAAATTTTTCTGAGAAGAGATTTTCGGTATGATTTAAACAAGCTGAGAAATTGAAGAAAAGCAAGCTTTTTTTCAAACGAAAACATGCCAAGGAAAATTTTCTGCGGAAATATCCGCAAGGAATTTTGCTGAGAGAATGTTCTGGGGGAGAATTTTACGTGGACAGAGTTTTCCATAGATGAATTTTTCTTGGGGGAAAATTTCCATGGAGGGGAGTTAGATTTTCCGGGGTTGTTTGAAAAATCAGGAAAAAAATGATAAAAAAGCAAAAAAGCTTCCAGTTTTTAATATTGAGCAAAAGAAAATAAAAGTTTTCCAACGGAAAGTAAGGAACTACATTAAAACATAAAATGAACAGCAATTATTTCTTATATGGGAAGGACTGACCTTTCCTTAACCCTGAACCTTAATGCTAAAGTCTTAAAGTTCTTTAAATATGCTTGTCATTCCAATTCTATGGCCCTTGTATTTGAGAGGTCTTCATTAAAGAACGTTGAGAAAAAGTTCAACTTTACGTAAATACCGAGGGTTCAGGAAGGGACAGCCGCCTCCCTGAAATTGTTCTGAAGGACCTTCCATGCAAATTTTAATTTTCGACAAAACCTATTTTTAACTTTAAGACCCAACTCTCCACGATAAAAAATAAGGTCAATTTGACCACTAACTTCATAAGTATTTTTTACTGATAAACCTCCTGATGAGGACAAAAGAATAACTTTGCCCAGAAAGCCAACGGCCATAGGGCTAGGCTTGCTTTTCTAGGAAGTCTTTCCCATACCTATAAAACTATGATTCATTTCATTCTAATCTCCAAGAATGTTTTACTTATTGACAACAACTGACCACAAAGACCGACAAAAAGACAGACAGACAGAAAAACAGACAGACAGAGAGACTGAAAGACAGATCAGACAGATGAACTAGACAAACAGATCAGACAGACAGACCAAACAGACAAGAACAGCAGTCAGGGGAAAAGAGAGACAGACAGACAGAAAGACAGATGTAAAGACAGATGGACAAAAAGACAGACAGATAGACACACCAGACATACAAACAAGATAGAAAGACAGAAAGACGGACAGACAGACCGGACAGACAGACAGATTGACAGACAGACCACAAAAAAGTATATATTCTCCATCTATTCTGTCACATGTCTTGTCTCACGCTAAGGTGAAAGAAACCGGTTCCACGATGCGTCAATGGATGAGAAACTTGGGTGTGGTGGCTATAAGATATACGTACCGACAAAACTTTTATTTACATGTCTAAAGAACTTTTAAAATGATTTAATGGGCAATTTTTCTGCTTTTGGCCATAAAACCACATATTCTCAAAAAAAAATACACAGACCTATTTCCAATGATCCAGTTTCCCGCAGGGTGAACAGCTGTTTCGAACCGACTATCCTTATCTCGACACTCACTCTTATCACCTTTCTTATGCTGTGGTTTAATTAAGATTTTCCTAAATTTGCTAGGTACTTTCCTTTTCTAAAAATTAATATTTGTGATTCACAGAAACTTATTCCAGCCTCAGACACACCATATTCGAGAAACTTACCACACTATGAGCATCAGGAGACATATTATTTTTTTAGGCTATGATACCATATATCCCTCCCTGGGCTAGGATACCATACCACAAATCTACCGACCTGGGAATTAAAATCTCCTAACAAAAACACCATATTTCTACCTGAGACCCAAGTTCACGCCGGAGGGTTACGTGTCGGTGGGAATCGACGTCGTGGCCCGCGGCGAGACCGAGTCCGAGGTCCGGGTGCAGGTGACCGACTCCGGTATCGGCATCGAGGCGGACGCGGTGGACCAGCTCTTCGAACCGTTCATGCAGGCCGACGCCTCCACCACCCGGCGCTTCGGCGGCACCGGGCTGGGCCTGTCCATCTCCAAGAGCCTGGTTCAGCTCATGGGCGGCGACATCTCGGTGACCAGCGAGCCGGGGGTGGGCTCGACGTTTTCGTTCCACATCGTGGTATGGTACGAGCTGAAGCCTGCCGTGCTCGGCACGATCATGGAACATTTCACGGCGGGCCGGCCGGTCCTTTATGAAACCGCCGCCGCGCCGGAACCGGGTTTCGATCAGGCAGACGATGACATTGTCCGCCAGATTAAGGAATTGCTCGACACCAGGGTCCGTCCCGCCGTCGCTCAAGATGGCGGCGACATCGTGTTCCAGGGGTTTGAGCAAGGCGTGGTTTACTTGACGATGCGTGGCGCATGCGCGGGTTGCCCCAGCAGCACAGCGACGCTTAAGATGGGTATCGCTACATCAGACAAACCCTAAAACAGGTGATGCAGGCGGGGATAACTCGGCCAGCGACCCAGTGCTGGAAATGCACGTCATGCGATGAGATACTTGGGGCGGCCGACCTGCGCCGACTGAACTGGACTGCTCATGGAAACCCGCATTCGCCACTTCCGCAAACTGCGCGGCTGGACGCTTCAGGAACTGGCTGAACGAATCGGGACAACGGCGCAGACCATTCAAAGGCTCGAAACCTCCAACATGACCGTGTCAACCGACTGGCTGGAGCGGATCGGTGCCGCATTGGGCAATCACTTGAAGGGAAGAAGGATGTTGAAGGAGCCACTGGCCACCTTGGACTCTCGACTGACAGAGATTGGAAAACCTTGAATGCGTTTGATGCATACTAAGTGCTAACTGTCTATTTTTCATTTTAAAAGTTGGCGGTGGTGGGAGGGGGAAGGCTGAATAATTACGGTTTTAGCTTAGCTCGTGGAGTTAGCTCATTTTTGAACCAAGTCGGGATTTAATAGGCCAGGTAGTCAGACATTATCTACTTTTTACCCAGATATCTACAACAACACTAAAGTTGTCAACCCAGCCTTGTCGAGGCCGAGAGAGTGCGGCGTGTAGATCACGGGGGTACCGATACGTTCGCGGGCCGCGAGAGCCAGTTCGGCCGCATCGGCAAAATGCGCGTGGATCGCGTCGGGCTTGCGGGCGAGCCCGGCGAGGTGGTCGAGAAACGCCTCGGTGATCGCGGGAATCCGGGCCTCCAGCGCCTCCTTGGAGAGGTAGTCGGCGCAGCCGTCATCCAGCCGCAGGATACGCGATTTCGGCCCCAGCCTCTCATGCGGGCGGGCATGGGCGATGCCCAGATCCGGCCGGTAGGAATTTTTTTTCGGAGGGTTGGGGCCAAAACCTTCGAAACAGCAGATATAAAGTAGCACTTTTTTATTTAGTAATGCAAAAAGCACGTATATAGGAAAATACAGATTAACTTTAATCTGTAGTATTGTAGCGGATGGGGGAAAGAAGACTGAAGCCTCAAAAGTTCGTTTTAGGCTCAGGTTATGTTCATAGCGATTTAGAACCACTGATTAATCTATTATATCCCATTGAAAGAGAAATTTTAGGGTTAACAGTGCAATATGGGTGCTGCGGGGGGTAGTTCTTCTACCTTTATCGCCATAAATTAGCGCTCAACCCAAGGATTAAGACCTGCAAAATGCTTTATGCCCGCCCCTCATGTTTTATAGATTACTACAACTCTTCTCCAGACAAAGTTATAACTTTCTCTTTTATCGCAGAACTTGTTTTATCTTTGTTGGATCGTTTATGTAAAATCCTCCCTATTGACATGAAGCGCAATCTACACTTTGTATTCTTCGTATTAACCTATTTTTTTATTCCTCTCTTTTCCCAAGCTCAGGCGCCAGAAAAACAAAATCTGCAGGACGTTTATAAAAAGTCCGCCGATGACGGGGTCGTGACGATCGAGGGCGGCCTGGGCGTCATGGACCAGTTCGTCGGTCACGGCGAGGCCGGGGAGACGGTCCACCAACTCCTCGTGCGCGTCGCGCCCGCGCATCCGATCGATGCGATCACGTGGTGTGCCACGTTCGCGGGGCCGGACATCGGTCGCCTCGATGTCGGCGTCGACAGCCCGAGCCCGCTCGACCAGATCTGGACGAACTGCCCGCAGAACCTGCTCGAGCCGGTGTTGCTCGAACACGCGGCGAGCCGGCGACCGGCGACGAAGTTTTCATTACAAAACAGCTGCTTTACTCACAAAAGTTATCTTATTAAAACAAACACTTGACTGAAACATTTTAGGAGAACTCGAACTCGAAAACGTGTTTTAAGGAAATGAGGGGAGAAAATGAAAATGGGAAAAGAAGAAAAAGAGATACAACATGAAAAATGACAACATTTGTATTAAAAATGATACAATTAGCATTTGATCTTGGCCAGTAATAAACAGGTTAATTCTCTCAATGATTGTCTGTCTGATAGTAAGCAGAAGAACATAAAATAAATTTGTTTAACAAAGACAAAAACAAATAAACGCGCATTCGTTATCTTTCTTCTGGCAAAAAAAAAAATGCACAATTCCATATTTTTGCAGATAGGAGCATGAAGCCTATACAGCAGGGTTCTCTGATACGTTGGATCTAATGGTGTGATTTTCATTAAAATGCCATGACTTTGAAGAAGTGTTTCCTCCTTTCTTCGAAAATAAAGCAAATATTCTCAGGCTCATAACTTTTGATGTGTAAAACTAAATTTGATGAAACTTATATGTTTAAAATCAACATAAAAATCCATTTTTTAATGTACGCGCGTGGATTATCATTTATCACTATCATTGACGTGTCTCTCCTATATGAAAATGCGAGTGAAGCCAATATTTTCATTCGTGACGTATTTCGAAAAGACATCTAAAATATTATAGCCTAGTTCGAGTGCTAAAAGTCGTACCAAGAAAAGTAATTCGACGCTAAATATCAATAGAAATATGTCTCTGTTTGTTCATCTTACCTGTCCCTATGACTTGCAAGAAATTATCTTTTCCTCATGTAAGTGCAGTTAGTACCTGATTCGAATTTGTGGAACAATTATTCGTCCTGGAAGGAAACAAAAATCTTGGAAAACGCTTAGAGTGGAGAGATCGGGATAAAACTTGATGGGAAGAATAAGCACAAGTTCTAGATGTGTGATTGACATAATTGGAAAGAATCCGGTCCCTTTGGAGGAGCTGGCGGTTGTGAATTTGGAAAAATTAGAAAAATTGAGGTATTTTCACTTAAGAACGGGTGACCACATCTTAATGAAATGTGATATTTAGAAGGAATTCATCTCTCAGAGCTCTTATTTCGAACCCCAGCCAAATCTATTGACATTGGGGGGAGTTGGAGGGAATCTACATATGGCAATCGCAGCCACGGAATAGTCAATCCCGAATTGGAGCTTGCGAAAATTTTGCGTCGTGTTTTTGGGCGAGGCGGCACTGCTTTGATCCCGGCCTTCGCCGTCGGTCGGGCGCAGGGCATCATGTATCACATCGCACGTCTTATGGTGCGCGGTGAGGTTCCTTCCGTTCCCGTATTTCTCAATAGCCCGATGGCGGTGGCCGCCACCGAGATCTATCATCGGCACCACGAAGAGCATGACGTAACCTGGGCAGAATGTGTTGCCCCGTTCCAGCTCGGCCGTGGGGGTCGTGGAAGACAAACGGGATGGCGAGCACCTCGCCCGTGTCGAAGCGGTGCAGCGCCCCCGCGAGCGTGGGGTCGCGCAGGTGTGGGTCGGTCCCGACGTTCACCACCTCGTACACCTGCAGCGTGCGCACGAAGCCGTTCGGCAGCGGCACGTGGATCGACTTGAGGCGGGTGCGCCCGGGCTCCCCCTCGTAGATCGGTTCCTGGTCTTCGGCGCTTCGCTGAGACGACGCGCTGTTGGGCTGCTCCCCGATAGCCATCGGCTCTAGCTAGGCTATGTTTGGTCTTCATCGCTATTTACAGTTTTTAGAACACTTTCGCAAAACAGAGAATATGTAGAACAAATAATCGTGAAGTTCAATAAAATGCCTCTTTAGCTGTGCATTTATTGGCTGAAATTATGCTTGAACACTCGACTGTAACTGTGACACGGCTGAATTGGTTTTAATGCAAATGTTGCATATTAGAAAATGAAGCAAAAAATTACAGCTATTTAAATATAATATAATACTATAATATTTCTTTTATGATATAGTATTTTTTTTCCACAGTTTCCTTGTGTAAGTCGCCAGAACGTTTGATTTCCGTTCAAATGAGTCCTTTCTGGATATTCTAGGACCATCGGCTCGATGCAATCATCCCTGGGAAAAACAAAAACGAACAAAAAAAATAATAAAATAACCAAGCATCTGTGATTTTTGCGCTGGCAAAAAAAAAAAAAAAAAACCAAAAAAAAAAAATAAATACAAAAAAAAAAAAAAAAAAAAAAAAAAAAAAAAAAAAAAAAAAAAAAAAAAAAAAAAAAAACCGTGTTTTTGGAGATGGAAGATTTCATAAGTTTTGGGATTTTCCGACCACCACCGGCGCTCGCCTGCGCGAGGCGGGCGTTAAGAGCATTCGGATGATCGAGAAGGGCGGCGACTTCGGCGGCACCTGGTACTGGAATCGCTACCCCGGCGCAGCCTGCGACATCGAGTCATACGTCTACCTGCCCCTGTGCGAGGAACTCGGCTTTGTGCCGAAGGAGAAGTACACGCACGCGCCGGAGATCCTGCAGCACAGCCGCAACATCGCCAACAAATACGATCTGTACAGCAATGCCTGCTTCCAGACGGAAGTAACCGGTTTGAGCTGGGATCAGAGCGAAGGCTCGGTGCGCTTCGGCGCCACCTCAGCCCATGGTCGCGCCAATATGGTGCGATTCAATTTTTTTGCTGATCGCGGCGCCTTTTCATACGACGCTGAAAACGGCACCTACTCAGTTGACTTTATGGCGATGCAACAAGCCATGGCGGAACTCGGTGAGCTCATCCTGACCCTCCAGGGAGATGGCAACTACGAGGGCGCAATGGCGTTGCTGGACGAGCGAGGAATGGTTGGCGAACGCCTCGGCGCCGACCTGGAACGTTTAGCATCGGCCGGCATACCAGTGGATATCAGTGGAAGGATCGGGATGAAACTTGGTGGGAAAAATAAGCACAAGTCCTAGATACGTGATTGAAATGACTGGAACGGATTTAGTCCCTTTGGGGGAGGTTTGGGGAGGGTTGATTCTGAAAAATTAGAAAAAATGAGGTATTTTTAACTTACGAAGGAGTGATCGGATCTTAATGAAATTTCATATTTAGAAAGAACTCAAACTCAGATCTCTTATTTTAAATCCCGACCAGAT
This sequence comes from Alatinidae sp. Z8VKAUB7J3, assembly GCA_010016025.2. Classification (NCBI taxonomy): domain Eukaryota; kingdom Metazoa; phylum Cnidaria; class Cubozoa; order Carybdeida; family Alatinidae; species Alatinidae sp. Z8VKAUB7J3. Next base: position 100,791,271 of record JAAAKM020721499.1, on the reverse strand, counting down.
GCAGTGTCATTGGGGGGAGTTGGGAGGGGGAACCGGAAATCTTGGAAAATGCTCAGGGGACAGCTTCCTCATATGTGAAATATTTTCTGCTTATTTCAAGTTCTTATGTCCCTCGTAATTTTTGTTATTCATTTATTTTATAAGAAAAAGAGGAATTTCATTTTTTTTGGCAGATTAGTTTTGGAGAATGTAGTTTAGTCAAATTATGAAAAAGTCTTAGTCAAGGTCTTCTAACTTCAATTTGTAATCGGTTTTTTTTTTTTTTTTTTTTTTTTTTGTAGAACTAGGCATATTTTTCATTGCTTTGAAGAGATATGCCACTGAAAAAAACGTGGTGGGATTTGACGTAACGTTTTTTCACATGAAAGCAATGAACAGCAGTAAAGCTTACAAGGAATTATGTGTACACCCCCTCCCCCCAAATTATGATCTCGAATGCAAAATTGTCATTTTATTTGCGACATAGCCAGTGTTATTTTGAAAAAGAATAATTTTGTGGATTTTGAGAAACAAATCAATATATATCTATTTGATGTTTTCAGAGATCCATTTATGCTAGGTAAGAGATATTTTGAACTGATGTAGGCCTAGGTATTGCAATTGTTTTGAAAACAATAGGCTATTGAAATGATGACACAGGCCGCCATCGCCGCACTCCCGCATACCTCGAAGGAGGCCGAGCCGACGCTCACGGAGCTGAGCACGTCACCGGCCGTGCCCGCGCTCCAACAGGCCGCGCTCACCGCCCTCACCGAACTCAATCCGAGTCGAGCCGCCGCCGTGGCCACGCAACAATTCGCCGCAGGGACCGACTTCAAATTCAGCGCCGCCCTCCTACGCAGCTTCTTGACCCAGGCGGGCGGCGGCCAAGCCCTGGCCCGAGCGATCGAAGAGATCGATCTCCACGAACGCCGAGCGCGCGAATTATAAAAAAGGCATGGTAAAATTCAAGATCAACTACTTATTGCTATCTTTGAAAGAGGTTAGGGTAGAAAAATGAAACTTTCAGGGATGGATCTATAGACTAAAGTATGTCTTTGGAAGGTATTTTGATGCACATACCTCTATCCTTCTCTTTCTAGAGGGTACTGACATCTGATGACCATAGAAATCTTTTTTTACAGAATTGAAACCTTATAAAATGGACATTCTGCTTAAATGAAGCACAAAAGAATATTTTCAGCTTTGCAACTTTGCTCAGTCCCAATTTATGATAGAATTGTTCTCGTACTCTTTTTAAGACTGGCAATAAATCTTTTCCTTGGAGACGCAAATGGAAATACAGACCCTCAAACCCTTATCGGAAATGACTGGTCTGGAATTTTCCTCATTTAGCTGGAAATACTTACAAATACAATGGGTGATCGCTTAACGAACAAAACGCAGTCATCGCGTATGCATATCAGGCATGGCAAGTTTTGAAAATTTATTTAAAGCATTTTCCAAACGAAGGTTTCCATGCAGATTGGAAAGGTGTGACCCTATACGTATGTTGGAATTAACCTCGGCGCAGCGATCGGTGATCGTCCCGTCGCCGTTGTCGACGAATCGACTCTCGTTCGAACAGCCAGTCTGATAGGCGCCGTCCTGTCCGGGGCAGGTTTCGTCGGTGCAGTCGACCTCTGAGCCGTCTACGTCGTAGCAACGGGTCTGCCCTGTTGCGAGCAGCCCGCCCGGCGACGGCGGACTCTTCAGCTCAACAGGAGCCGGCCCCCCTTGGAAGAGCCAGGAGAGGAGGTAGACCGCGTCGCTCAAGTCGCGGACGCCACTCCCGTTAACGTCACCGTTTTCCGTAGACACTTATGACAGGTAGCAGTTCAGAATAGACAGCATTTCCATTGCAGTTGTACATTAGCACCCTCTGAGTTCTGCCACTTAGAAAGGCTTCTATCTAAGCTATTATATATATTTGCACAGTGCATATGCCTTTAATTTCAAAATTTATGATTGGTGTTGAACTTTATAAAAAAAAGCTATGGCTTGGTTAAGCAATGTTATCCAATGTCTTACCATAGTTTTACCCAATATAAGTTGCCCAATATCTAAGAGTTTAGTCACAACATCGTATGACTTGATTAGGTTAGTAGCAAACAATTCTAACGAGGTCCCTAACATACTATTCCACGGGGACAACAGCGGGCAGTTTCACCAAGCAGATGTTTATTACATAATAGCTTTTGTTTACTTTGTGGGTTCAACATTTCTGGTTACACTTTGCTAAGGCTTGATCGCAAAAATTAGAGAAGCTCGACTTTTAGTGGCTATGAACATCCTACATCTTAAAAAAACATCCTATTTTTGGCACTTTTGATTCCTAGTGATAAGGAGGTCCTTTGGGTGAAACTAAACGTAAAAAACAAATGGTTTGTTATTGGTCTTTCGAGCTATAAGACGGTCATAAGGATTTTGCTATTTTACGGCTAAAAGAAACTAAACAGAACACGAGTTTTCAACGACGCAAAGAAGGAATTTAGATCATTTTCGTAATCAAACGATCACTGCAACTGTATTAGAGTCTTTTCGAACTGATTTTCAATTTGCAAATCGTTGAACTTTCGCGGTATAAGACGGTCATATAGGATTTTGCTATTTTACGGCTGGAGGAAAACCTAAAGAGAACGCGAAATTCAAGAACGTAAAGAGGTAATTTATATCATTTTCATAATTGGAGCTAAAATTCTTGTAATAAAAACAAGTCTAAAGTTCAACAGAGAAGTAGTCTTAAGTTTGCTTAGGTTGTCGAACCCCAGTACTTGTTTGGTTGCCTGCCATGATTAGCTTAAGCTTTAAACCAACTCAGTAGTAATTAGTCAGTCCAAGCGGTATAAAAACATGTGAGTGTAAAGGAAATTGTATATTTGTGGGGATGGTTTTTTAAAGGTAGCTTTAGCCTTGGGTATATCAGACAGTCTAGATCCTCATGTGATATTTTCAGCCAATCCTCTGCTAAGCCATCCATATTTTCTATCCCATGTGTAGATAGATAGATAGATTTTTGTTTACACGAAAGTCTATCTATCTATGTATTTATCTTTGGGCCATGGTAACAAACAACAAACAACTAAGAATATAACATCGAAACATAAACTGGAAAAACACTAGAATTTGATATTCCAGAAAATTTCATGATGCTTCATACCTATGCGGAAGGATCTTCGAATATATATTATATCTAAATAACACCTACTTATCAAAATTTCAAAAATTCAATCTCTCTCCCCGACCTCCCTACTAAAAATTTCCATCCTTTCGTCGTCCTAGCTTATCTGGAAGTGCCCGAACTATCAAAATTGGGACCAACAGACAGACAGAAATTGCTATTGCTATACGTCACTTGGTAAATATCAACTACCATAAAAAGAAACATTCAGAAGGTTAAAGTACAAAAAAAAAAATGAGACAGAAGGTTTCAAACAGAGAATATAAATTTATTATGAAATGTAATATTTTTTTCTAAATAAAAAACATAATATTCCGAACCACCTTAGAAGTAGAGCACTTTTAATTTTCTAGAAAAATCGTAGGTGAGAAAGAGGACTCAAGCTTTGGTGAGACATTTCTTTTAGGCCGGGCACGCTTCGGCGGCTTAGGGCCGGGACACATAGCCTAAAACAAATTACTGGTGTTATGTCGTTGAATCGTATGGTTGTTACAGCTTTAGCAACGAAAACAGCTTCATTTTTCCTCATTTTTTCGCCTTTTTTCCCCCTCTATTTCACACTTTGTTTCGTCACGTTATTTGAGACCAAGAATATACACAAATCTTTTAAAAATTATAGGAAGAAAAAGCATAGCTACCAAAACAAAATATATGAAAAAATCTAAATTAGCCAATCGATCAACTCTGAGGTGGACGGCTTTTTCTTCAAACCAGGTACTTTGCGTACATCAAAGAAGATTTCCATCGCATCTTTAACCAAGTCTTGCTTCACCGATGGGAAGTGAACTTCAACAATCTGCTGCATGGTCTCGCGGTCTGGAAAGTTGATGTAGTGGAAAAAGCAGCGCCGCAGGAATGCGTCAGGCAGTTCCTTTTCGTTATTACTTGTGATGATGATGATCGGACGGTGGGTGGCCTTGATGGTTTCTTTTGTCTCGTAGACAAAAAATTCCATCGTCTGTGTCTGTGTCTGTGTCTGTGTCTGTGTCTCAACCTGCACGTTGCGCTTCGGGGAAGCTTGGCTCAGTCCGCCCCCATCCTCCTCCTCTCCTGCTCCTCCTCCTCTTGCTCCTCTTGCTCCTCCTGCTCCTCCTCCTCCTCCTCCTCTCCTGCTCCTCCTCCTCTTGCTCCTCCTGCTCCTCCTCCTCCTCCTCCTCCTCCTCCTCCTCCTCCTGCTCCTCCTCCTCCTCCTCCTCCTCCTGCTCCTCCTCCTCCTCCTCCTGCTCCTGCTCCTCCTCCTCCTCCTCGAGGGTAAGTTAAAGCTCTAGATACGTGATTGACATGACCGCATCGGATCCAATTTTTCGTCACAAGTGCCACATGAGCTCTTAGCTCTTGTTGTTTTTGTTTTTTACTCCGGCTTGTGATTTTTTTTTTAGATATGTATATGTTATAACCTTACTGCTGTGATTAGTATTAAAATTTTCCTGAAAATTCCTCCCACCTGTCAAAAGGATTCGAATTTTTTTGATTAAGTTTTGAATTTTGTCGACCGTTTTAACATATTTGACAAATATTTCCCAAGTAATTCCCTACCACCAACTAGGTTTTGGGGTGGTGCGAGGTGCCACCCCAACAGCTAGTTGTTATATATATAGATAGATAAGTTGTATGTGTGTTATGTCTGTCGAGTGACGTCATGTTTTTGTGTCGACTGACGTCATGTTTGTCAATTGATGAAATTACTGACCGGGACACAAATGAAGACTGGGACACCGGGACACAGGGAATATAAATGATGGCCGGGACACTAAAAGAGAAATTACAGACTGGGACACCGGGAAACAAATCACGACCGGGACACAGGGAATATAAATGAGGACTGGCTAAATATCAAAATCCATTAAGATCCGACCGCCCACTCGTATGTTATAAATACCTAATTTTTTCTTATTTTTCCTCTCCCTTTAGCCCCCCAGATGGTCGAATCCGGAAAAATTTTTATCAAGTCAAATTGTGCAACTCCCTGACACGCCTACCGATTTTCATCGTCATAGCACGTCCAGAAGCACCAAACTCGCCAAATCACCGAGCCCCTCCCCCCAACACCCCCAAAGAGAGCGAATCCAGTACGGTTCCGTCAATCACGTATTAAGAACATTTACTTATTCTATCCTCCCTACCTAAAAATGGGCCGACTATGTCAAATCGAAATCTCAGGTATAGCCCAGAGAGAAAATAATACATTTGATTCTCTAATGATCATTTCCGAGAAATGAATAGAAATAATCACCATAAGAAGGTATTGCACACGTTACTGAGTCATAATCCACTAAAATATGAAAAGAAGAGCTAAAAAGGCAGTAGAAAAAACAACACAACCAACATAGGAACAACTACAATCAGTTTTTGTTAAATATTGTGACTTATTTCCTAGATAGATCTACTTTTATTTTCACAAAAGACAACAAAGCTCAAGGGTAATCATTAGCATCATGAGGTATAGTTCTGAATACGGATTGTTTTTCCCATGGACAATTATATGTTGCATGTTCAAGCGTATATATAAATGACGACGGGGACACAGGGAATGTTCGATTAGCAATCACCATCAGTAAAGCTCAAGGGCAATCATTATAATCATGAGGTATAGATCTGAATACGGATTGTTTCTCCCATGACAATTATATGTTGTATGTTCAAGAGTCGGTAAACCTGACAATCTATTTTAATGCACAGACAATGGGACAGCGAAGTTCCAATATTTCAAACTTGGCTCACATACTTATCTTCCTATTCTTCCAAACTTTATCAACCATCAAAAACACTCTGGGTACTTGCTACTCTAGTTTTAACATCTTCCACTGCACCCAACGTCTTTACTAATACTATCTAGGTAAGTGAAGATGTTCACTTGATTGATCTTCTCGTTACCGAGAATCACCTCTTCACTTTCACTTATTCCCAATCTTGGCGAATTAGTCTTGCTGAAGATAATCTTCAAGCATATTCTTCCACCCTGAAGTCGCAAAACCTCTAAACTCTGGGTTGCTCAGGCGGAAGCAGAGCGGGCCGAGGCGCAGCGCAAATACGCGGAAGCGTTGCGTTTGCGGGAACAGGGCCATATCCCGGCAAGCGCGGTGGAAACAGCGCAGACCGAGCGGGCGGTGGCGGACGCCGTGCTCGCTCAGACTGAGGCCGAGCATGCCGCGGCGCAGGAGACGCTTAAACGGCATACCGTGCGTGCGCCCTTTGCCGGCACGATCACCCGCAAGCATGCGGAGCTTGGACAATGGTTGAATACCGGCAGCACTGCGCTGCAGTTGGTGGACACGGATAGATATATCAAAAGGATCGCCGATCCTTTTGATATATCTATTGATATCAAAGTTCTTGTTTAGAGTTTCGGTTACTATTGAACCGCGTCGCTTCTTACTTACATTTCATTACCCAGAACTTTTTGAATGCGTACAATTTGCAGTATGTAAGAAAAATTTCTTGTTATTTTAGGTATTCGAAGACCAAAGCATTTTCACCAGGCCGTACTTGGGCGATTAGGGATCGAAACGCCCCTCCTAAATCTCAGGGATTGAACTTTACAAAAATATGCCCTTATTGACGATTGAATATTTTTCTAAATCTATTCTCTGGACCGCAATGAATTTTTTTCTATAATATAGCTTAGATTGTATTTAACACTATGTTGTATTTATTGATAAGGTTGTAGCGTTTCTTGCGTATATCTTTTTTCACAACGAAACGTCGAGCCCAGTCTTTAACATTGTTCTAAATTTATTCTCTGGAACGCAGTGAATTTTCGTTTCTTTGTTATATCGAGTCGCATCTGTGTCGTGTTTGGAAAGCTTTTCGATGGCGGTGAGCGCCGTTTTTTTAATAATATAGTTTAAATTGCATTCTTCTTTTTTAATTTTTTCTTTTTTACTTTTTTTTGTTTTTTAGCTTTTTCTAGTTTCTTTAGCTTTTTTTCTTTTTAGTTTTTTACCTTTTTATTTTTTTATTTCTTTTAATTTTTTTTTTTGGTTTGTTCTTTTTAGTTTTTTTTTTTATTTTTGCTTTTTTTTAGTTTTTTCTTTTTTTTTAGTTTTTTTGTAGTTTTTTACCTTTTTCTTTTTTCAGTTTTCTTTTTCTTCTTTATTTTTCAGACTTAGTTTTTTTTTTAGCTTTTTTTCTTTTTAGTTTTTTACCTCATTCTCTTTCTTCTTTCTTATTTTTTTATGTTCGGTTTCTTCTTGGGTTTTAATTTAATTTAAACTTATTAGCACGAAAAAAAGAAGAAATAGAAGAAGAAAAAAATACAAAAATTAATGAAGAAACAAAGAAATCAAATTCAACAACAAAAAAACGTCGGTATTTTATGTTTTTTAAGTGGAAGTTGCAATATCACATTTTAAATTTGTACTCTGGTTTTGGGTGTAAATTCATATGAATATAGTTATGGCAACAATGTTTTTCTTAGATTTTAGTGAAATGATCGTGGACCCGATCGAGCGGAGATCGGAGACGCGCGGCGTCCGAGTGGATTACGACCGCGAGGGATACAAGATGTTCCTTTCCATGCCGTATCGGGAGCGGGGCGACATCAAGCTCGAACGCCTGGACGAGTGCCTTCGAATTCGGGTCGGGAACTTCGCCCACAGCATGCCGCTTCCGAGCGTGCTGTCCGAACGAGACGTTGCCTCCGCGCGCTTCGTCGGAAATGAACTCGAGATCCGGTTCGATTAGACACTGCCGAGGCGCGCCGGCCTGGTTTCCGGAGCGCGATCGCAGCATAATTCACCACAGTCCTTGGAAATTCATAAATTTGCCCGTTTTTTATTTATAGTATTTGCTATTGGGAAGCATACATTCAATTTTTTGGGGGGGGGGGCTTTCTGCTGGGAGGATTTTCCATGGGGACAGAAGTTTTTGGGGGGTCAAACTTGACATAAAAATGTTTATACTGGGAGAATTTGCCAGAATTCCAATGCAAAACTATTTTTATTTATCTTCTTTCCTCTTTGCAGAATCGATATTACGCGTGGAGATGTTAAGGGTAAATGTCCAAGGTAAACTTACATCCCTCCAAACATCAAATTTCATTAAGATCCGATCACCTGTTTGTAAGTTAATAATACCTCATTTTTTCTAATTTTTCCGCTTTAATCGACCCCCCACTCCCTCCAAGATGGTCAAATCGGGAAAACGACTATTTCTAATTTAATCTGGCCCGGTCCCTGATACGCCTGTCAAATTTCATCGTCCAAGCTTACCTGGAAGTGCCTAAAGTAGCAAAACCAGGACAGACCGACAGACCAAGAGACAGACAGACAGACCGACAGACGGAGAGAATTTGCGATCGCTATTTGACTAAAACTATTACTCTATTGCGGCTAATACTAATGCAAACGGTGTGTGTCTTTGGAATGGCTATGGATAGTAAGTCGCAACTTTCAGGGAATGACAAGGGGGATGATCAATTGGCGAAAGGCAGTGTGTGCACACTATTGCTGTAACTACAACAACTACTACTACTACCACTACAACTACTACTACCACTGCTACTACTACTACCACTGATACTACTACTAAAACTATTACTCTATTGCAACTAATACTAATGCCAACGGTGTTAAATTAAAAATTTTGGGAAGTTGAATCCACCTTGGCCTTGAGATGATCCATCTCGGCCAGCAATGAAACACTCTCCGGATGCATCTCTGGATAGCCGCCCACCGCAACATCGAACTCACCAATCGCGCCGATGCCGGCGACCAGATCGGCCGTACTCTCGTAGCCACCGGGATGCGGCTCATAGCGCTGCCCCACGCCTTCCGGTGGATCACCGCGCAAAGCCACTATGTGGCGCACACCGGCGTCCCAATAATTGCGAACGACATCGTTGACCTCGTCCTTGCTCGCGCCGACACAGGTTAGATGGCCGGCTGGTCTGTCTGTCTGTCGGTCCCGGTTTTGCTAGTTCGGGCATTTCCAGATATGTTAGGACGATGAAAGTTTGGAGGCGTATTGGGGAGCAGACCAGATTAAGTTTGAGATAATCTCTTCCCCCATTCGACCATCTGGAGGGGAGCGAGTGAACGAGATAGTTGAGAAGAATTTTATTTGGTTATAAAACAAATGATTGTTCTTCTTAAGTGTGGTTGCTGGTCTAGGGGTATGATTCTTGCTTAGGGTGCGAGAGGTCTCAGGTTCGAATTCTGGACCTCCCCAATTTTTACGGTATTGAACAAAAACTTTCCGTGTTCCCTATTGTTGTGTCATATTATGAATCAGTCTTTAATTGGTTGTTTGGTCTTGGGCCGGGACATACGGTTGGGCGACTAGGGAAGCTAGCAGTAGACTATTATGATTACCTTGAACCACTCGGAATGACAGGGTCAGGGGTTACGGAGGCTGTTTATCATGCGAACCAAGGTCATTACATATCTAATTCTATTACTGGGTCAAGCGTGTTCTCATTATTCTTTTCTTGGGCCGGCGTATGGGGGGATATAGGCATAATCGGGTCCCAAAATTTAGTTAGAAAGAAGGAAAACAAAATGAAAACAAAGATTTATACACAAAGCTGGTCCAAAGCGACTATTTCTAATCGCATTTCCTGTTGCAAATGTCGGGCCAATAGAACTCCCAAAGATTCTTCAACGGTTTTTTAAAACAAATTCAAAAACATGTACAATTATATTAGAGAATAAACAAGGTTTGGCTCAACAGAAAGAGTTCAAATACTTAGGACTTTGACAAGGAGAAAGTCAGTCAACAACATAATTCTGGAAGCAAACTAGCGATCTTCTAAGCCTTAAAAAAACAAAAATCCAAAACAAACAAAACCAAAGACACAGAATTAGTGTAAATTCATTGCAGTGTGCGCTGTCTTCCAAATAGTTGAAAACTCACAACAAGAAAGCCCACATTTATCAGCCATTAAAGCAGTTTTGTAATAAAAAAACAAAAAAAAACAACAAATTAAGAAAAACGAAAAAGATTCTCCGATTAGTTTCAATGACAGTTTATATTAATAAGCCAAGCTGTCTTATTACACGGTCACCGTGCCCTAATAGGTTTCTATCTCAACGAGCCCCTTCAGCTTCCAACATATAATTGTCCATGGGTAAAACAATCCGTATTCAGATCTATACCTCATGATTCTAATGATTGCCCTTGTGCTTTGTTGACGGTGATCGCTAATCGAACATTGCTTTTTTAGTTTTTTTATTAGTTTTTAGTTGTTTTTTTTCTTTTTTAGCTTTTTTAGTTTTTTTAGTTTTTTTTTTCTTTTTAGTTTTTTTGTAGTTTTTACCTTTTTAGTTTTTCTTCTTCTTATGTATTAATGCTAAAGCCAAGGTTCGAACCTTGGTCATTAAAAGACCTCTAAAAGTTCCATGACATAATTATGTTCATATTTTAGAATTATAACATTTTAGATATTTTAGAATTAACATTTAGTTATATTAGAATATAACAAATTATAAGATTTTAGAATTAACATTATATTGTATTTGTATAGTATAATGTACTAGTAAATAAATTTTTAAGTCCAATTATAAATTTTGTGAAGGGAGAGGCGGGGCGGGGCGGGGATCTTTCGACTGGTTTCCAAGAGCAAAAGCTTTGTTTTGCTGTTTATAGCTCTTGTCAAAGTGGATAACACTGGGAAATTTGGAATTAGGTGGTCTCTCTGTCCTGGTTTTGCTAGTTTAAGCACTTCCAGATAAGCTGGGACGATGAAATTTGGCAGGCATATTAGGGATCAGACCAGATTAAATTAAAAATAGTCGTTTCTCCGATTCGACCATCTGGTGGGGGGGGAGTGGGGGGGCGGGCGGCGGGAGGCAAAGGTTAATTGGTAAAAATTTAGACGAAATGAGGTATTTTTAACTTACGAAAGGGTGATCAGATCTTAATGAAATTTGATATTCAGAAGGATATCGTGTCTCAAAGCTCTTATTATAAATTCTGACATTTCACGTGAGGCGTGTCTCAGCTGCGTCGTTTGCAGGTTGGACGGGATCTACTACTTTCTCGGTGGTCTGGTGCTGATGTACGGTGCAAATACAGTCATGTAAGTCTCTCCTGCACCATACACAAGCGATCCACCTTTCGAGCCTCTGACTTCCACCTCCCCCTCCTTTTCGTATCGCAGCATGATCTACTTCATGTCCATCATGCAGCAGGAGGTGGATCGAGAGCTGCGAGGACGTGTCTTCTCCGCTAGCCTCGCACTGAGGTTCATGCTGTCCATTGTGTTGGACAGAGCAGAATGAAGAAGATGTTTGCAAACAATCGGCCTAAGAAATAAGACCAGAGTCTTCAATTTTCATTACAACTTTTTTTCTGCCAAAAGATTTTAGTTCATAGCACATTGATATGCTAAAAAATGTCACTAGAGCTGAGGCCCGATGAACAGGGGCGAATCACCAGCATTTTGATTGATGAGGCAAGAGGGGTCCATATGTGGATAGTCAAGGGAAACGGAATATATGGTGTTTTTCTCAACAATATTGGGGGGAGCCTTACCCAGGATTCAATTTCCAACGTTCAGGCATTCCCAATTCGCCTTTTTCTGCCAGCGCAAAAGCATCGTCGTAACGCCCGACGTTGCCGGTTCCAAGCGCGCATTCCAACCCTGGAATCCGTTGTTGATATCGGCCGGTTAGCAAAGCGGTCCGAGTCGGTGAACACTCCGGGCCGTTCGAATAGAAGTTGGTGAAACGCACCCCTTGATTCGCAATCCGGTCGATGTTGGGCGTATGGATGTCCGGGCAACCGTAGCACGAAAGGTCACCGTGCCCCAGGTTGTCGGCAACAATCCGGATGATGTCCGGTCTTTGGTACAAAAACTATTTTTTTTTTATTACAAGACCCATGATGAATCTTCATTACTTGATCATTTACGCAACGAAATATCTACTGCCATTGCTATGTAAAATTTTTTTTTTTTCATTGCTAATCTAACTTGTCTAAGTCAAGTCAGAAAATTCATAACGCTGTAGTAGGCAGGTGTGCTTAATAAAAAAAAATCAACAGCAATGGCGGGCTTGCGAGCTCTCATAAGGAACGGGTTGTGAACATGTGATCTATTTAATCATTCTAAAAAGCGAGGCAGGAAATTATCCGTTCTAAGCAGTCCAAAGACGGATACGCTCTACTACGGGAACAGGTACGGAACTGGATTCACAAAGTGTCCTCATCCGTTCGCTGAATGTTCGGATTGCGAGCCCAAAGCCGACAATGTTGCAGGTGAGGCGGCGGCCTGACCTACGAAGCTTGGCCTCCACGGGACTATGGATAACAATGGGTTGCACAAGGAGCCGCGGGCCGCTCGGCTCTTGAAGGCAATGTTGTTTCCCGCGGCCCGGTGAACCCTGCCGTCAGGCGGCTTTTCTTAGCGCATGTTCATGTACTTCGAAGGGAATTTTGTATTTTTTTTCCAGAAGGAAGATTTTTTTGGGGGGTTTCTCCCAGGCGTGATCGTATGGACTCAGTGGTTCTAGAAAATCGGGAGAGGACAAATTCGAACGGGAATTAAAATTTCTGGAGCTTTTTGAGTGACCAAAAAGGTTCGATTGCAGCTAGCAACCCCCATCTGTGCCACTTTTTGCCCCAAGGACGCTCAGAGTAGTTTAGTTCAAAGGTCGAATAACTGCCCCTGGGGATCAAATGACCCCCCCCCCCCCCGCCGCCCAAGAGAAAAGGCCTTAATTGGCTTTTTAACGCCAGTTTCATTTGCAGACGACAAAGGGAAGGTTGATTCGGAAACTGAAACCATCAAGGTACTCAGCTACAACATTCACATGTGGCAAATCAAAGTCGATGAGCTGGCGACAGTCATCAACGAATCGAAAGCTGATGTCGTTGGATTAAATGAAGCCTGGGACAAGGCTCGCAACGATCGGTTGGCGAAAACGCTTGGATATAACATCGTCTACGGTGGTCAGAAGGCAGTCAAAGGTGAGCCGCCAAAAGCTCATACGGTGAATGGCTATTACATGTTATTTTTTTTCAACACTTCAAAAATACTGTAGCTATTACACGCAGCGTTCAAAACCGCGCTTACAATATTTACCACGAAGATTACAGAGTCTTCGTTCATTTAATTCGCTCCTAGTATTGCTCTTAAGTTTTGAATGCGACCAAACTGTGTTCCTTTACCATGCTTTCAATCTCAGTAGTTACAAGGTCAATAAAAAGATACAATACTGCTTTCGAAAAACTCTTGTCCTGTGACATATGGAATTGTTATGCCACCACCTTTTTTTGCTGGAACTGGGTGTTTTACAGAAACCGCCGGCACCGTGCGCAGGCGCGCTTCCAGGCCGGCCATCTCCACGCCACGGGCGATCTGTCTGGCCATCTCCGCGGTGGCGCCATGGCGGCTGTAGTAGAGCACCAGGATATAGGGCGAACTCATACCAGCAGCTCCAGCACCTTCTCCGGCGGGCGACCGACCACGGCCTTGTCGCTCATACGGTCGCCCTGAAGCTCGGCGCCCGGTCCACGTTGGGCGGATCGTGCGTAGTCGGCGGCGAGCTCCAATGCCGCTTTCGCCTCATCGCGACTCGGCGTCCAGGATACAATAAAAAAAACATTAATTTTCGCTGTTATTGCTATTTAACTTCACCGCAAACCATGGGCACTAGCAGTTATCAAGGGTCTTCAGGACAAATCCATGACCCACCAAGTACCTCTTCCGAGTGAAATTGCTTACTTTCGTGAAAGTGGTCATGTATAAGATTTTGTTTCGAGCACGACGATATTCACGTTTAAATGTAATTTTTATGCTTCTTTTAATGAATATCAATATACAAATGTAATTTATATAATTCTCTTAACGATAATTGATTATTAAATATACTTTTTAAGCTGAAGCTACAGAAATCGGTTTATTTTTAATAGGTGAATCATCATTTTCTGGAAGAATATAATTGAATTAGGGTCTTTCAGTTTCCTTGAAAACTGAAAAATCCTAGAAAGGCAGAAGTGTGCACTCTTAGACTGCTATGTTTTTTTTTTTTTTTTTTTTTTTTTTTTTTTTTTTTTTTTTTTTTTTATTTTCTTGGCTGTAGGGATCGTTCAAACCGGTCTCTGAGAATGGGGGCTATGGAAGTATATGCACCTCTCTGTTATGGAAGTATGACTTTCACTTAGTCTATAATGGTATCAATTTATCAAAAGAAGGTCTCCTAGATGGATTAGCACTCCAACAAACTTGAATAAGAGCTTTTAATTTCTTGCTATATCTTTCTGGAATATCTGGACGCTCATTCTTCTTCAGTACCCTCTTAACAAGCTCAGCATGAGTATCAATATCAGGAAATGGTGTTTCTCTTGTCATTAATTCCCATAAAACTATTCCAAAGGAGTAAACATCAGCACGTTGATCATATTCTTTCCTTAAAACAATTTCTGGAGCTCTCCAATAAGGAACATCCTGAAACAAGAAGGAATGGGGCGGATTCAGTGAGGTCGCCCCGAGGTTGATGGCCAATCTGTCGTCCCCCCAACTCGTATCGGAAGAGATTGTTGGCCATTCAAAATCCTTTGAGGCTGTTTTATCACACGTACGACAGGTAGCTCCGACCGACGCGACGGTACTGTTAACCGGTGAAACTGGCACTGGTAAGGAGCTCATTGCGAAGGCGATTCATCACTGCAGCCGACGGCACAAGCGTCCGTTAATCAAAGTGAATTGTGCCGCCCTTCCATCCAGTCTGATTGAGAGCGAGTTGTTGGGAGTGAGACATGTACAAATGTTGTCCGTCATCCGGGAGTCCTTCGTAGTCGAATCGCTCTGCCGACGAGGGAAACAGCATTCAGGCTCATCGCGGCCGCGGCAAACATCAGTGTTACGCCGCCCCACCCCAGACCCGACCGCGCGCTGTGCATTTTCAGGTTGGGGCGGGTGAACTTTGGCCTCGCAATCGCCACGAAAGTGCCGATGGTCATCAGCGCAAACAAAAAGCGCCCGAAGCTGACCTGAAGCGCCGGCATTTCCGGCCCCAGCATCCCGGTGCCAAGCGCGGCATAAAGAAAAAAAAAACATTTTTGCTCCATTAACTATTGATTTTTTTTTCTTATTCTGGCAACGCAACTGCAGTAAGTGAAAAGGCGGAATATTACCCATTATAAGTTTTGCAATAGAGCCAAAAACTGAAAAATATCATTTGGATTTATTATAAACAAGGGTACTTTATGAAAGATGGGTTATTATAACGCCTTCACAATGAGAAAACCTATATTTTTGAGTGAAAGAGTTTAAAATGCTGACTACTCCTATATTTGAAAAAAGGAGATAGAATGTATTTTAGAAAGTTCCCACGAGAAGGGCTGTAAGTTATGAAATTTACATGGAGGAATTCTTCATGGGAAAAAGGAATTTTCCATGGAAGGGGAGGCGGATTTCCCTGCATTATTTAAAAAAAAATGATCAGAAATTAAATAAAAAAAACGTAATTTTTTGCAAATTGAAAATAAGGACAATTAAGACTTAAAATGAACCGAAATTATTAGATAGATTAGGGGAATCCCCCTCATCAATACCTCGCTCTTTACGCTTAAGTTTTTTTAGTACTTTTAAAAGAACTATTTTTCTAATCAAATATCCATGTTTTATAATGGGAGACTTCAATATTGACCTCATAGACCAGTCATCTGCCAGTACTGAATTTATTGATTGAAGTCTGTCTAATAGGTTTCATCCTTGTATAAATATCCCTACAAGAATTATGGGAACATCGGCTAGGCTTCTGGATAATATTTCTTCTAACGTTCCTTTGAATTTTCCTAGGGTACTCATCAATGACTTATCCGACCACTATGGCGTTTCAGCTAGTTTCAGGGCTTCTGTAAAAGAGGATAAAGGCAAAAGATCAAGATGGATTCCAGTAATCCATTCCGACGCGCGAAGACGTTTTGACGCCGGGCGGACCGGTTCGCCTTATCGACCAGAACGGCGCCTACGAGGTCGAACAGATCTACGTGCAATTTGTCCGGCTCTCCGAACCACGGGCGCGCTACCCGCTGCTGATGTGGCATGGCGGCGGCATGACCGGCGTGACCTGGGAGGATACGCCGGACGGCCGTCCCGGATGGCAGATGCGGTTCCTGGAATTCGGTCACGATGTCTATGTGTCCGACGCGGTGGAACGCGGCCGGGCATCCTTTTCACCCTTGCCGGGCGTGGCTCGAGCCGTTCCAGGTGAACGTGATCCTCCGCGCTGTCCAGGAGAAGCAGGACGTCCGTCAGCTCACCGCGCCGGTCGTCACCGCGCACAACAACGAGCGAGGCTACGTCTCGGTGATCACGCAGCGAGCCTACATCGCGGACTACGAGCTGGTCTCCGGTGGTACGGGTTTCGCGATTATCGAAGTCGCCGACCCGGTGGTTCAGACCTTCCAGGAGGGTGTGATCCTCGACGTCGACCCGACGATCTCGCACGACAAGAAGTACGTCACCCTCGACGTCCGTCCGATTTGTATGATTTTTAGTTTATTTTTAATGCTAGGTTTGTTCAGAAGTAATGCTACTCTCTTCTTCTGTGTTTATTAAGATAATCAAAAGATCTGCTTGATATTCTATTGAACTCTTTCCACTTTCATGTTTTTGGGATTACAGCAAAACTAACCAAGAGCATACTTGGAAGGCTTATCCAAGACACAGATAATGTTATAAGTATGTCAACCGTTTTGAAACTAGTCAAGAGTCTAAAGGGGACCATGCTTGTCAGAATATGTCAATAGGCATCTTCTAGATGGGCCAATAATTTCATGCTTCCTGCTCCTGGGATATGACCCTCTGAAACCCCTAATAAGTCCAGTTCGAATTTTCCGAATTCGTCAGTCAAAATTTCAATACGATAGTCGTTTCGTAACATCATAACATTCCAAGTTCCAATTTTCATGGTCTTCAGATCATTAAGTTTGTTGTGGCATCAGGAAAAGCAATGATCCCGGATACCAGTGCAGAACGGAGATCAACATATCTTTTCGAGTCTACACCAAAGCGCTTAAGCCAGCTTAGAACTGGACAGCAAGAAATCCCTGGGACCTCCTTCTCAATCGATTGCTTGTTCTCCGTCTTATGGGCCAAAGCTTTTTTTTTTTACCAAATAATTGTAGAAAACGCTGCTTGATGTTGTATAATTTTTTTACAATTTAAAAAGAACTCTGGAACTTTTAATTTTTGTTCGAATAGGCCTTCTCCTGATTTCCCAGGATTGTATATTTAGTATGATCACCCCTTGGCAAAAACAACACACAACTAAACCAAAAAAACGTTGGTCTATAATCATTCCACTCGAAAAATACAAAATTTTGCATTTTTGTAGATAAGACCTTGAAGATGAGTACGTTCTGTATGAGCACATTTCTGTATGACTACGAGTACATTACAGATTTCCTTTTCACTGTCCTTGGTACTTTATGGTTTATGGTCAATGTGGTTAGAAAAGCGTAACCAGTATGAGGACGTTAACGCACGAAATGAGTATGTTATGAGTATATAAATTTATGAGTACGTTTCTGTACGGACAAAACATTTGACAAAGATGGAGAATCACCCCTGAGTTTTGTTTTGTTTTAGGTTCATCTGAAATAATGAAAACATGTAAATCTAATCTTATGAATTAAGCTAAGATACGTGATTGAAATAACCGGACCGGATCCGCTCTCTTTGGTGGAGTTGGGGAGGGGGGTTAATTTGGAAAAAGTAGAAAAAAATGAGGTATTTGTAACTTACGAACGGGTGATCAGATCTTAATGCAATTTGATATCTAGAAGGATCTTGTGCAAAAGAACTATAATTTTAAATCCCTACTAGATCCTTTGACATTGGGGAGAGTTGGAGGGGAAACCAAAATTCTGGAAAACGTGAAAATCGAGGTATCTTACAAATGGGTGATCGGATCTTAGTGAAACCTGATGATGCAAAAATTTACAAGTGTTATGCACTTGTAAATTTTTGCTTTTGAGTCTAACTCTAGATAATTTTTTCATCCCGATATATCTTTTCATACTTCTGTCTTTTCTAAGATCCTTGACTATTGAAGCACGCCCAATTTCTAACACTGACTGTCTACTAAGCTTCAAACTTTTTTTTTGGTTTTTGAATTGTTGTAATCCCTTGTTAAAATATATAGAAAGGCTTTTGCAATAACCACTTTTCTGCTCTTTAAGCAATTTAATGTCTTTTCATACTTCGGTCTTTTCAAAGCCCTTACTTATCTGTATATTCCTCTGACGGTCGTATTCTTATTCTTTTTTACAAGCCTAAGTGATTGCCGGCCGATTAGGTGCAAGGGGGAGGGGGTATTTTACATTTTCTTTTGCAAAATATATAGAAGATCTAACTATGTGCTGGATCTGGATATAAGGGCTTATTTGCTCAGATATTACTAATCTGAAGCAATTAGAAGAAGGTAAAAAATTGTAAAAGAGACTTCCCGGGGAAAATTTTAATTTTTTTATTAGTACTTCCAAAGCTATTAAGGCACACACTCCTATGGTGGCCCCGGGCGGCGACGGGGAGGCCCCGGTCAGGAGATCATTGTCCGTTCAATTGCCAAAAAGCCGATCACCTTGACCATCCGCCCCGATCTCATGAAGTATACTGCCCACGGCCTGGAAGATGGTGGTTTTGGTGAGCTTGGTGAAGTCTGGCTCAACGGGGAACGGGTCACCCGCTTTACGCCCATTCAATGGCAGCCCGGCGAAGAGGTGATCCTACGTGTTCCCGGCGGCGCAGGCTTTGGTGACCCCAAATCGCGTGAACCAGATCGTGTTCGCGAAGATGTAGGAATTCTGGATCTTCTGGGGGAGGTTTATGGCGTGGAATTGGGGTGGGAGGGGGGGGGGAGAAAACACTCGATTCTTGAGACGGACGTTTTCCCAGGGGGGGTGAGATGGCGGGATCCGTCTGGTTTGGGGAAAAGATGCTGGCCAGCTGCTGACCACCCGTTTCTGAAAGGGTTTTTACCTGGCTTAGTGAAATCGCTCGCCTTGAAAGTTGGAACTTTGGCTTTAACGAAAGCCGACCGGATAGCGAACGCGGAAGCGGCAGCTGAGTTTTTACGGAGAAAGGGGTATGTATGTTTTCTGATAGTTTTGGCACTTGCCTTATGATAATTCAACAAGAGCTAAGAGCTCATATGGCACTTGTGACGAGGTCGCAAGAGCCAAGAGCTCATATGGTATTAGCTCTAGCAAAATTCTAAGAATCAATAGATTGATTTAAAAGGAAAATCAGAGGCCTAATGCCGGTCAGGATTGAAAATAATAGCTCTGAGTCACGCGGTCCTTCTAAATATCAAAATTCATTAAGATCCAGTCACCCATTCGTAAGTTACAAATACCTCATTTATTCTAACTTTCCCTAGCCCCCCCCCCGAAAGAAGTTTCTTCTTCCAATCCAAATGAAGAATTTTTCCCGTGGACAATCCCACCCCCCCGCAGAAAAGTCCCCAGACAATTCCTTCCCCCGCGAAAATTTCTTCAAAAAATTCCCCCGGAACATCGCCAGGATGAGTGGTCAAGGAGAGAGTAAGACAAATAAAAAGAATTCCATAGATGAATTCTGAAATATTCCACGGTTAAAAATTTCCCGTGGACAATTACCCCGGAAAATTCTCCCTGTGAATCCCCGCCGGGAGAAAGTCCCCTTCCCCCACCAATTAAAACGAACATAAATTATTCCGTATATGGAAGGGACTGCCACCTTCTCAATGCATCTCTCTTTATGCTAAAGTTTGACTCTTTCTCACAACTTTACTTCTTAAAACAATAAAAAAATTAGCGTAAAGAGCGAGGCGTTGTGAAGGGGGTAACCCCTTTCATATACGGAACAATATCTGTTCATTTGAATTTTTGATGTTGTTCCTTACTTACAGTTAAAAAAACTTTTTTTTAAATTTAATTTCTGAACGTTTTTGAATTAATGCTTGTTGTGTTTTTGACTAGAACCGAACTCTTCCAAGCGCTCGGAGGTGAGCGACGGGGAAGAGTGGCGCTGTCGTAACGCGACGTCTCGAATCAAGAAATCAAAACAGCGCAGCGATCCATTCGCTGCGCTGTTTTTTTGTGTCGTCTCGTTCGCTCAGAACAGAGCCTCCAACTCTCTCCATCCCATTCGTCTTTCTGGAAGGATCTGGGGAACGGAAAAGCAGAGTGATAGCGGGTCGATTTCGAAGAACGATCGACCCCTTCCGCTCTGTGTCTCTGTGGTGAAAACTCTTCGTCTTCTTCTTTAACAAATTGGTGTCATTAGGGGGAGGGGGCGGGGGTCAATGGGGAGCCAGTTGTCCCCTCCCCAATAATTTGGAGAGAAAACTAAAAATCATTAAGTAACTTTAATACTGTCACTTGTTCTAAGCTTCAAATTTGCTCTTTATTTCCGATCAGATATTTTTTTTTAATTAGTCCCAGCTCGTTTTTAATGTAAAAAAACGCGAAAAATGGTGGTCCATTGTGCTAATTTAATAATATTCACACAAATATACCACCTTTAAAGTGTTATTATCAAGGAAATGGGTCATCTACTACGGATTCCTGGTCAGCAGATGGTTCGTATGAGTACAACGGCGCTGATGGCTCTCACTACAGTTACAACGCTGCAGATGGCTCCAGCAGTTGGGATGACGGTCAGGGCAACAGCGGTACATACAACGCAGATGGCTCAGGCAGTGAACAATTCGCTGACGGAAGTAGTTATACCTGGAATGCTGATGGCAGTGGCAGTGCCACCTACCCTGATGGCACAACTGAAACCTGGGATGGCCAGGGTGGCGGTAGCTGGGATGATGGTCAGGGCAATAGTGGTTCCTGGAATGTTTAGCCTATGTGAGTCTGTGAAGGATAAACAGGAAGGAGGACTAAGTTTTAGCATCTATAACACGCGCACAATAACACAAGATGACACTAAACAGCTAAAGGAAAAGCCGTAGCACAAGAAACAATAAAATTCACATTGAATTGCTAACGAAAATGTAACTTAAAACTAACAAATAACACAATAATTATGCTATTGTACAACTTAGTAAACAGACAGGAAGAGTTGAATTCACGTCAGAATTTCCAATGCGTAATTTAGCCGTTTCAGAGGGCATAAAAATTGGAACAGATGTGAAGTCGAGTCTTCATGGTTTGGCTGATGGTGGTTGTCTACCATACTCAAGGAAAACTCATTCCAATCAGACATGGCTGACGGACTACCTCAAGTAGGTCAGATATATACTAAAAATATGCTAAAAATGTTATGATAAGCCTAAAGAAGTTTTGCAATAATAGAAACTGAGAGATCTTAGTTGTTGACAAAGTATCTTTAAAGAAAGTGGTGTCAAGTCATGAAAGTTAAGGGGCGCTGAAGGGGGGCAGTTTTTTCGTTTAATTTTTTTTCATATTTCAATGAAACCATCTTAAGGTTCATTGATACTTTTGTATTGCGAATTTTAAAAACTTCAAGGATGGGAGGAGTCAGAAGTTTTTAGGCAGATGCTTTATAAAGGTATTTTCTCGTTATAAGCTTCAGTTTGACTTAATCCAATCGTTAAAAAATTTGTCTGAGCAACTCATATAGTGAATTGAATTAAACTTTATTTTAAAAAAAACAAAAAAACACACACACACAGTTTAATCATATAACAAGTAGCCGTAAAAAAAAAAAAAACAACAAAGCTCTGATGACGATCGACGATCGACTGTTGATTTTGGTTAATTTTGACAATGTTGTCAAAATTATTTTGACAACATGACAGCGCTGCCTTTTGATTTGTCTTGCTACTTAGTCGTAAATGAATAAGTCGCATAGGAGCTTGTAGAATAAATACGCTACCTTTGAATGGACTAGAGATATAAATGGGCTAGCCCTTTCCTTTTCACCCAAGCCAAACTAGAATATCTTTTGCTTCACCTTTTTCCCTTCCCTCTTCTAACGCTACGTAAAAGTTTCAACTCTATCCCCAAAGTCGTTCCCAAGATGTTGCACAAACTACTTGAAACCTAGTGGCTAGCTTGAATCCTGTAGAGTACCTTTGTTCAATAGAGAAAGTGCTTTAGTTTATGTGTTTGACATCGAGTGGCTAGCTAGAATCTTGTAGAGTCCCTTTGTTCAGTAGAGAAAGTGCTTTAGTTTATGGTTTCGACATCGACAATGACTAAAGTTGGGGTTCTGTTTTTGTTCCCAGGCCTTTAGGTGTTGCTGCTTGGCTACTGTTGGAGTTTCAGTATTGCTGCTAATTAGACAGTTCCTCCTTCGTATAGTAATAGAAACATCATGAATGACGATCCCTCGCTGCCCAAGGGGCGATACCTGATCAACGTCCAGGGGGTGAAGGCGGCCGAGGATACGCTGCGGCCCGAAGAGGTTCTCGTGCTGCTGCCCGAAAACGGCAAGCTCGACATCCCCGGGCGCAACGTCAAGGAGCCGGTCTACGGGGCCGCCGCGCGCTGGATCGCCCCGGACCGCCAGGAAGAGGCGGCGGCGCTCGGGCTGCCGGTCATCGCGCCGGTGGAGGTGATCGCCACCCATCTGATGGAGGCGGTGCAGGGGCATCTGGGGCGGCTGTTCACCGAATGATCTCGGTGAGTGAACGAGAATCCCGCATAGACACCGGCAGCAGTTGCCGCCGTGATACCGGGAACAATTTCGAACGGGACTCCGGCAGCCGTCAGTGCCTGAGCCTCTTCGCTGCCTCGACCAAAGAGATACGGATCGCCTCCTTTCAGCCGCACCACCGTGTGTCCGGCCTGTGCTTCCGCAATGAGTCGGCGATTGATGGTGAGCTGCGGGACGATCGCCTGATCACCGCTGCGCGTACGGGCGGTTCGTTCACAGAGACCACGAGTATGCGCCAGCAACAGACAATGGGCTTGGGGCAAGAAGGGCCTACATTTCTTTTAGAAGCCTTCTTCCGACCGTGGGTCTTCCTGAACCTTTGAACCTCCGGCCTCCTA
Organism: Alatinidae sp. Z8VKAUB7J3; assembly: GCA_010016025.2. NCBI lineage: Eukaryota > Metazoa > Cnidaria > Cubozoa > Carybdeida > Alatinidae > Alatinidae sp. Z8VKAUB7J3. The sequence goes on along the minus strand of JAAAKM020721499.1, from coordinate 100,768,212 downwards.
TCGGTATGGTGGCAGCCAACTATGCTTTATTGGCCGACCGCTATATTTTGGTTTATTAGCTTCTGGACGCTTGCCATACATTCCTCTTGCAATGTACTGGCATCGGAGAAAGAACCTATCGAAGTCCTTGACCCTATCGTGATTACTGCCACAGCGAGCCCCACTACCCTCTCTCAAGTCCCTGCGTCGGTGACAATCTCCTAGGCGCGATCATTCCGATTCTATGCTAGGAGCTGCTTCGCATGTGATTATCCATTACATATGGTAGGTTTAAGGTCCCTACCACAGAATCAGTTGATCATACTTGAAGGTCCCCATTATTAGACTGATATTGGCCAGGTTTGAACTCGTGACCTCAGGTGTAATCAACTTTTGACTAATGGATTGATGTATCTGTGTTTAAAGACATATCTTAATTTAGCTAGATTGTGAAATGCATATTAGTCTGACGCCACCCTAAATGTATTGATGCTTTATCGCAATTTTGATCAATGCTTGCATAGCACGCATAAGGCCTGCGCCGCAATTGATGCAGACATAGTTCTTGCTCTGCAGAAACCCTCGGGACGATTCCTTTTTTTATATGTGAAAAGTGCTTAAACCAGCGTAATAAGAGTGTGTCGAAATGTCCCAGTACTGATGTATCTGTTCAACGCAGTAGCACTGTTACCAGCCAAGTCACGCAGACTCAACAAGAGTATCCTCAGTCCATTCATACAGATGAAGAGACTCATAAAACTGATCATACCCCCGAGCGACGTGTTTGCAGATTTCATAATGGATCCCAGTTTTGTTTTTAATTGATGTTGACTTTCAAGAAGGAGAAGGTAATTATGAAATTATTCTAACGTTTCTTGGTGAATAATATTACTAAAAAGCACATTGGTTTTAAACAAAAATAAATTCTTTAATTCATCACATTAAATTATATTCTTTTGTTAATTAATGAAAAATCTGTTGTTACTAAAAAAAAACTAATGTCACTATGGCTCCCTCAAATCTCCAAGTCCAAATTCGTCAATTAAAATCCAGTAAAGCCCTAGGATCCAATGGGTTATAGCTTGAGCGCAGAATAGACAGTTGGGAGGTCTGATGAAATAGCTAAAATAGAAAATAGCTAGGAAATAGAAACCAGAAGTTATTTTTCGAAGTCTAGGGGGAAATCGCCCCCTGTTCCCCTAATTGGGGCGCCCTGGATCAGCATATCTCTTTGTTTTTAAAAACAAATCAAAAAGTATTCTGGAACTTTGAATTAAACATCTGAAACTAACTTCTGAGAGGTTTATAATATTTGCTACGTTTGTTACATTTGGACCGTCATCTTTTAATATGGAGGTCAAATTCAAATGATATTCTACGAAAAGTTACTCGGAAGTGCAATTGCATGTGGCACGTTTGCACATACTTTCCCTCGACGACTGACCTATGTTCTTCGATGAGAGTGTATTGCTTTTGTCTCCTTCATGAGCTTTGCCACTGCACAAACCGTGGCGGCAATCATTGCTGGTTCGGAGGCAATGCTGGGCGACTCCGCGGCGATGATTGTTGACGCGCTTACATACCTATTTAACTGGTACGCGGAGCGACAAAAAAAAGCTTTTGCTTTGAGACTGCAAGGGAATTCGACTGGAAAGGAGAAGCTAGAGTTCAAATTATATATATATTGGCTGTGGGGCCGGGTAACTGCCGCAAATATTTAACACTTATAGATTTTAGTCCATCTTCAATTTGAAAGTGGTGCCTGCCTCCTTGCTTGCTAGAACAGAGCTTTCCACTCCAAAGCAGAAACATGGTTTGGTGAAACGAAAGCTTGGCTGCACAACTTCAGATACTCCTCTCTGACATAGGCTTCATAACTCCACTTCATTTCGCATACCATAGGCTCTGGCCCGTGGACAAGCAAAAACACCCTTTTTGGCCCCAAGCAAGAGTTCTGCAGGGGGCATGTTTGACCTTTGGTATCCACAAAAGGCTAATGGCGTAGAGGTGAAGCTTTCATAGATTATTGATTGAAGCATTGAACTAAATGAAAGAACACTATATACATGCAGGCTGTCAAAAGGGCGTATCTCAGAAAAGGCTTAGACCATTAAGTTGGAACTTTCAGGGAAATGATGATTAGGGTGATTGATTGATGAAAAGGCAATATATGCAGGCTGCTGCTATTACTACTGCTTCTTATATTACTACTTCCACTACAACTACTACTTCTGCTGAAACTACTGCTCATTTTTCCAATTACCCCCCCCAATCTACCAAAGAGAGCGGATGCGGTCCGGTTATGTCATGCATGTATCTTAGACTTGTTTTTATTCTTCCCATCGAGTTTCATCCTGATCTCTCCGCTTTAAGTATTTTCTAAGATTTCTTGTCCCCCCCAACTGCCCGGCCAATGACGCTGGATCCAGGTGAGATTTAAAACAAGATCTGAGTTACGAGGTCCTTCTAAGTATGAAGTTTCATGAAGATCCGATCACTCCTTCGTAAGTTAAAAATACATCATTTTTCTAATTTTTCAAAACCAAAACTGTAACAAAATTCTCAAATTTTGAAAGCCTTATGTCCCACGGGGGGGGGGTATTTTCCAGTGGGTATTTTCTGGAGGAAAGAAATTAATGAAGAAACCGGTTTGCTGTACAAAACTCGAGCTTTTCACAGCGGAAACTTGAGTGAGTGACGTAAAATACACAAATGCCAAAATTCCTTCTCCGTACGACAAGTAGAAAACCAAAACTGTAACAAAATTCTCAAATTTTTAAAGCCTTATGTTCCACGGGGGGGGGGGATTATCCAGTGGGTATTTTCTGTTGCAAGTTTTCCTTTAATTTCATTAATTTTTTAAATAATCCATATTTTGAATTTTCTTATACCTCTTAGCCTCCAGTATTTAAACAGAAATATCTTATAGTTATGTTACAAAGATAATTGGTTTATTATCCAAGACGAAAAAGTTAGTTTCTGTCGTAAATAAGCATGTCATCATTAAGTCTTGTATCAATATTAACTTCATATGATCACGCCAGTAAATAGGGAGTGGGAGAGAGAGGGGTGTATTTTGGTCCTGTTTGCCCCTCCTAAGAATGTTGAGATTTTTGCGCACGAAGTTGAGCACGCTTCCCTGGACGATCGTGGTCGTCATGGCACCGAAGAATCCCAGCGGGTTATCGCCGAACGCAAATCCCGTGATGTTCTGGGTCACGCTAATCGACACGATTCCACAGATCAGATCGAGGTAGGCCCCCACCGGAAAGATCACCGAGATCGCGGACGGGGCGGCCGGAGAAAATGCCACCACGCACCTGGCGTTCAGCGAGCTCGATTTCTCCGGTATCGACGTCGCCGACACGCAAACCGCAAGCTGCGTGCCCCAGGCCGCCGGGTATCGCGAGATGGAAATTTTTTCTTCATTTACACTGAAATTTACACTGAATGGCAACTATTATATTGCTTAATCGTATAAGTAAATGTTTATTGGTAAAAAAGATTAATGGGGAAACCAATACGGACAGCTAAAGCAGAGCACAGTGACAAATTGTCTCAAATAATGAAAATACAAAAGGAAAAAGGAAGAAAAATGGGGCTAGAACACTTGCAATAACAAGGATAATGAAAATGAAGAACAAAGACACTTGCGGTTAGAATCTTCTATTTAAGACCAAGACGAAGCCAAAAGAACTATAAGACACCTCAGCAATATATCGAGAATGACTGGGGGGGGGGGGGAATTCAGTTGAAATGTTTGGGAATACTACTATTACTATTTTTGCTCATACATTTTAAATAAACAAAAAGAGTGTAAGTGTATCTAGGTTTCCAAAGAGCATAGATATAATCTTTTGGGAATGATAGTAAGTTTTATGTTTCAATTCAACTTCAGAAGCTGTAAAATTAAATTAAAAAATGATGTATGTGTCAGGATTAAAAATTGTTGAAAAACCTTCTCCAACATACAATTAGCAACCCATACCATTATTATGGACTTTTTTCCTCAAATGTAAACAGTATAGCTAACCATTTTCCATGAATAAAATTTAATTTCCGTAAATTCAATATTTTCCCAATCTTTTTAAATATTTGTGAAGAATTATAAAAATATATATAAGGCTTATGCCAGATTTAGTGTAAAAAGTCCCCCTGATGACTAAATAAACACTTTTATACAGGGGATGAACCTCGCCCCAAAACAAATCTGAAGCAAAACCCCCCCCCCCCCCCCACTGCCTCTTAAACTAGGTACCAAACAAAAAAACTGCAGTAATATTGTAGAAAGTATTTTAATCTAAACTTCAATTTTGAAGAGAAAGAAAGCAACTGAAAAAGATTTAAGTGATAGGCGTGATTGACGTCTTGTACAATGGGAAGCATAAAGTAAAGAGAGAAGCAAGAAGGAATAATTAACGAAAGAAGCCGACATTTGAAAAGAAGTTAAACATGGTTTCACCCCCCCCCATGATTCTGGAGGGGCGCTAACTTGTTTAAATGCCTTATTTTATGGGGGGACCTACGATTTTGGAAAAAAGTGGGGGGACCTGAGCTTCTTGGGTGACAAAGGTAAAATTTCAGTTTGAGGTTATTCTGTGTAATCCCAAACTTTGTGTGAAACAAATGGAAATAAACATAAATTAGGACCTAGGAAGGTGAGTATTTGGTATAATCGGGGTTTAAGGGCTTTTTTTGCGATTCCAATAGTTGCGCCACGCGAGTGAATCTTTCAATGACGAATCTATATTCAAAATAACAATGGGTAGTGTTCCTTTCTTTTAAAAACAGAAGAACATAAAACGGGGCGGGACGTTTGAAACATGAAATAAAACAGGTAACAATGAAACCAGATGCCAATTAGAGGGAGAGAAGTGAATGAAATTATATCAAACACACTGAGCCATCACATCCAATTTCTTACTTGTAATGGCATACAATTGGTACAAAAACCCATTCTAAAAGCCCTATTTTGGATTCTCTGGAGCAGTACCAACGGGGTTTTGAGAGCCTCTGCAATACTGGACATATCTATATTCAGCAATAGTGCTAATAACAAGCTTGAGAGTGGGCTTATAGGTCTATATGAGCCAATATCATCGAGATCCCCGCCTTGCTTAAATTAACATCATTTACTTGAAAAATAGGGTTAAAGAAGCATGCATCGGAGACTGGATTACCAGTCATTGCTGATTTTTATTCTGATTCTTGTGGTCCATGTCGGATGATGGCACCCATCTTTAAAAAGGTGGCTGGTGAATTTAAGGATACGGCCGTGTTTGTGAAAGTTGATACGAATGCACAATATGAGGTGTCAGGTAAATATCAAATTCGATCCTTACCAACATTTGTGTACTTTTTAGGTGGGAAGAAAATTAATCAAGCAGTGGGTGGGATCGGTGAAGCCCGCACGCTCAGCTATAGTGGCGAAGAACCCTCCCTGCCCAAAAAGACCCCAAATGCACAGAAGTTACAAATTAGGTATAATATTTAGAAAAATATGATGCTTTTTGGGTAACAGTTCATTTACCCAAACTTTGGCCCCATCTCCCTTAGCACTTCACCCGTCAATCTAATCATCAGTCTCCCTTAATACTTGGAGCTTCGTCCATCAATCTGTGAAATATCTGGATGCAACCTTGTCTAGTACAGATTTAAACGCTCCTATTGGAAATGAAAAGCTCGTATAAAGATGTAACTAGTAAGGACTGGGCCCAATTGTTGATCCCCACGCCTTCGCTCTTCGAAGAAGCGAAGGTGGAGGAGCTGCTCGAGTCGATCCACGGAGACGTGCGCGACCCGAGCACCGTGCAGGGCGCGGTGCGTGAGGCGGAGCCAGAGGTGGTCATCCACATGGCGGCGCAGTCGCTGGTGCGCGCGTCCTAGGATGATCCGATAGGCACGTACGCCACGAACGTCATGGGCACGGTGAACTTGCTCGAGGCCGTGCGCTCGGCGCCGTCGGTGAGGGCGGTGCTCGTGGTGACCACCGACAAGTGTTACGAGAACCGCGAGTGGATCAGCGGAAAGCTGACCGACGCGAAAGGCGAAGAGAAACCTGCGAGCAGTCCGCTTGAAGCGCTGGTCGGTGCGAAAGGAAAAGCGTCGCGCAAGACCGACGGTTCGATCAACCTGATTTCGGTCGAAGGGCCGAATCTAAGCGAGGAGCAAAAGATGGCCATGCAGGCCGTCATGCAGCAGATGAACCGCAGTCCAGTCGAGCGAGACGAGCCGATGAAGGTCGGCGACAAGTTCGAGGTTCAGCTACCTCTCTCGATTCCCGTGCCCGGGATCAGGCCTTTCAACCTTCCATTCTAGCTGAAAATTACCCCTGGAAAATTTCTTGTGGACGATTCCGGCTGAAAATTTTTCTTAGCCCAGTTCAATTTGAAAAAGACTTTCATTTCTAATTGTGTTCAAAATAATACCGTAAATCCCTCCTCCATGGAAAATTCTTCCTATTAATACCCTCCGCCTTCTAGTAGAAAGGTGCTTCTATAGAAAATCTCTTTGGAGAATTTATATTGTGGAAAACCCTCCCATGAAAAATCCCCCTACTTACGGATAGATAGTATAGACAATTCCAACCTGGTAAATACTCACTATCAATAATAATGTCACTTACTAAATGGCCAGAATATTTTTAGCTACTTGAGAATTGTCAAACAGTTCGTGGTAATGAACTGTAAGTAAGGAGCGATGTGGCTCAATAGTAGTAACCGAAATTATAAGAAACAGAGTCATAACAATAGATACATCAAAATAATCGGGTTTTGATGACTATTCAAAATATGTAGAGTTCATCATATATAATGTTATCCAATAAAAGTTACAAGCCTAAGAAAATTCGCTCACTCTTTGAAAAAGGGGTGAAACACCCCCAACATCCCGGGAAGTCGAAATCTTTTCCGAGCGCAACTGGTGGCGCAAAACCGGCGACGAAGTGGTTCGGGTCATCAAGGAGCGTTATCAGACAGCGGTGTAAAAGCAGCGTCTATCGATTCAGACACGCGGGCTTGGAAAGCGTCCCATCCAAAGAACCGAGATGACGCCTGGACGCTAGAGATGGTGGAAGGTCAGGGGCAGATGGGACAACCGGCTCGCGATCGAACGCGCCAAATCGGGCACGAAGGGCAGCACCACTTCCGTTCCCGCCGGCGCCCGCGACGGTGCCATGAGCTCGAAACCGTAAGCTTTGACATTTTTCTTAATACCCCCCCCCCCTCAAGTTAGACCCAGTTGCCCTTATGGATATATATGATTTATCTCAATCTGTCATAGCTACGGTAGTCAACGGTAGTCAGAAATAGGAGGGGAACGAATATTTTCCCATTTGAAGTATTCCGGGCTATAGGTTCAACAAAGGGCTGCTATTTTAAGATTTAACAACATTTAGTGATTTATAACAAAGGGTTCAACAAAGGGCTATAGGTTCAACAAAGCGCTTGGTCACAACACGGTTTTCCATGCTTTACATTTCACGAGTCGGCAGTAAGAAGCGAACTTTTGTACAGATTCAAAGCGGTTAATGTCTCCAATCTCATACAAAATAGTCATCGCTAAAATAAGACCAATACCTGGGATGGTGCGAAGCTGAGTATAATAATTTGGCTGATGCTGCTTTGCTTTGCCCTCTAAGTAATATTCAAGCTTTTTAAGCTCTTCTGCGTAACTATCGAGAATGGCGAGGTCGAAGTTGATATTGCGTTGAACGGCTTGGTCTTCAAAACGCGTTTGGAATTCTTGACGAACACATTTGTCATCCTCCAAGACAAAATTTCCAAACCTTTCAACTACGTTGAATAAAATGGCCATCTCAAAATGTTGATTGGAAGTGTTTGGGGAAATGATGGGCGTGGAGAGGGGGACCATTCACCCTTCGCTTGCTTTCAACTAAGAAAAAGGACACTAGCCCTCTCAATTTCAAGTCAAATGAGCCCTTTTTGAATTAAAGGCCCTTTTTGAAGTTTCTAACTCTTTCCTTTGCCCTGAGGGCTTTGAGGAAAAAGATCGTCATCCTCAAAGATAAAATTTCGGGACCTTTCACCTATTACTAGCATTGCTTGTAATAAGTATTCTTCTTAATTTTAAATTCTCCAGGGTGTATTCTGTGAGGTGTTTCAAGAAGGCCAAACTAACTATTTAAGTCTACTTCTGTATTAGTAGCATTGTTTGTAATAAGTGAGTTAGTTAATTATCAGTTAATCAAACTAGGCTTTGGTAGAGAACAACAGATAGAAGAACGCCTGACAGATATGTAGAGTACCTCCATAGGAGGTATAGACCAAGGTGGATCTTGTCCCTGGGGGTCCATAATAGAAAATGGGTCTTCCTCGCCCAAAAGAAACGTCTTGAAATGTCTTGAAAAAATGTCTTGACGAAAATGCTGAAAAACTTATTGAAATATCTTGAAACTTCTTGAAGAAAAATATCTTAAAAAACATCTTGAAATGTCTAGGAAAAACGTCTTGAAGAAAAAGTCTTAAAACGCCTTGAAATGTCTTGAAACGTCTTGAAGAAAAACGTCTTAAAAAAGTTTTGAAATGTTTTGAAACGTCTTGAAGAATGTCTTAAAAATGTCCTGAAATGTCATGAAACGTCTTGAAAAGCCACTTGAAGGAAAACGTCTAATTTCAAAATGTAACACAGCAAAAAACAAACAAAATAAAAAAAAAAAACACAAAAGAAAAGTAACAAGGATAAGTAAATATATAAATGTCGGGCAGGAGGGGCGTGGGAGGCCATCCCAAACACAGGGACATAAAAACAAAACACACAAAGAAGAAGATCAAATAATGTAATTTTCCATCATCAGTGGTGTATAATCAAAATTTTAGAAAACAATCCTTTACATTTTCTTCTTTTAATTTAGCTGAGGTTTTGGGATGGATCAGTCAGAATTTTGTCATTCAGCTTATAAGTAACGTTTCACGCACTAAAGTACCCCCATGTAATTAAAATGAATGTTCATTTTAAGAAAGATGAGAATCTTGTAAAGAGGGAATATTTCATTGGGAATAATTGTTAAGGGCGACTTAATACTTTAAAAAAAGAATGGCCAAAAAGCTAAGAGCTCGAAAAATTTAGATTACAAAAGAATCCATGAGTTAAGTGGAAATGAATAGGGGGCTAGAAACACTTTAATCTATAAGAGTTAGTAAGAATGACCTGCAACACCATAAAATCGGCCCATTAAGTTAATTTTTCAGTCGGGATCAAGGTGATGGGGCCGGATCTCGAGAAGCTCGCCACCATATCCCAACAGATAGAAGCGAAGCTGCGGGAGGTGGAGGGGACCGCTTCGGTGTACGCAGAGCGCGTCACCGGCGGCTTCTTCCTCGACGTCGACATCGACCGGGTCGCCATCGCTCGCTACGGGATCCGCATCGACGACGTCCAGGAAGTACTCGCGTCCGCCGTTGGCGGAATGAACGTCGGTCACACGGTCGAGGGCCTGGAGCGCTACCCCATCAACGTCCGCTATCCAAGGGAGCTCCGCCATCACTGGCGCTCTTGCATCCTCTGACACCCTCTTGTCATTCCTAAGATATTTTTTCAGATATTCTCTTGATGATATTATGCTTAAAGTCCATTGATTCGTGTTTTCGCAACTCAACACCCCTTGACACACCAACTCGATTCAACTCAAGATGTCAAACCATTACTGACCCTCTGCCACGTGCTGACACCCCCTCATCATTCCTAAGGTATTTTCCAGGTATTTTCTCGTTAAACATCATGCATTAAATCCAATGGTCTGTGTTTTCGCAAGTCTTGTTTCGCAACACAGCAGTAGAGAATTGACGATTTCATGTGAAATTTGACGGAAAGACAATGACATTTTACGCGCTATTTGTTGGCGAGCTTGTCAATCAAATGGGGTTGCACCACAGCTTACAGTGCAGTGGAATTGCTCAAATGGTAATCACTTTAATCTGATTATTAACGTTTTGCTAGCAGGCACACATTTGCTAGCAGCACACATATGCTAGCAGCAAGCTGCATTTTTAGGAACTGCCCTTTCTTGAACTTTTAAAAGGAAATTCTGCTCCATTTAATCGACAAATAAAATTCATACGAGCTTTGTTGATGGTGATTGCTAATCGAACATTCCCTGTTTCCCCGTCGTGATTTATATATCCCCCTGTGCCCCCCGGCGTCCCCGTTGTGGTTGTGTCCTTGTGTCCCGGTCGTTATTTATATTCCCTGTGTCCCGGTCGCCATTTGTGTCCCGGTGTATTTTCTTTTTAGTTTTTCCCTTTTTTTATTTTTTCCTTTTTTAAGTTTTTTTTCTTTTTAGGTTTTTTCTTTTTTTAGCTTTTTTCGCGCCATATTAATTACGTGCCATTGTAGTTGTGTCCCTTTGTCGAAAGAGGTGTTCCCATAGGAAGACCCATCACCTGTCTGTAATATGAATCTTGAAACTGGAAGTGCATGGAATATTTGTTACATAATATAATTAAATGAATGAGAGGCCCTTATATATAGGGCCAAAATATTCAAATAGGTTTTTGTTCGTTCTCACTCTTGGGAAATAGTCCTCATTGTGTTGCGAGAGGAACACTTTGGTTTTGGTCCTTTTTTTTCCTGTGCCACCGATGTCGACTTATTCCTGGAAACTGGTAAGGGTCTAACCTCTGTGGTTATTACGGAAAGTGTGAGGACAGGTATTTGAGTCCATCTGTCGCGAGCTATTTGGCTTTGAATGGAGGCTCTATGGACTAAGTCAGAATCTACCCAGCTCTAAATGGGTAACTGGAAAAACATGGGGAAGGTAAACAGGAAGGGTGCTCGAAAGGCCAAGATGGCTGCCCCCCATCTTGGGCTACGAAATAGAAATCCGCCACATTAGTAGGGACTCCATAGTCGTAAGCCATATTCTTTAGCCATTTTTATGACGATAAACCTCTCAGAACACTGGGTCAAGGGATCTGTATGGGTGATTAAGCTAGACTGATGAAAAGCACGTAGATATGATCAATAGCTTTCAAATGAGCCATTAAACATCTCTAAGAAGTTCTGACAGCCCATTAGCCGCCCCAGCTTTTCCACTTGAGACATGGCAACAATAGTGTCATTTTTAGCGCCATTTGGCGCTTGCAGGTGGTTTAATTTATAGGGAAAACGTAGAAATGATAAATAGGTTTTATGTGAGCTATTATAGATCTGCCTACGTTGGCTTGGTAGCCCGCTAGCCCCAACCCTTGAGAAATGGCACGGAAAGTGCCATTTTTGTGCGAAGCAAGTTTTGGACGAATCAGCCCCGCGCCGACCAGTAACGCCATGATGCAGAATGGGATTTCCCAGATCGAACCACGGGAAAACCACGACACGACGTGATCCGAAAGCCGCGTGATCTGGCGGGAAACTTGATCAAACAAATCGGGATTTGCGAAGACGAAAATCGCACCAAACACAGTCGCTGCGACCAGCGGAAGCGCCCATGCAAAACGGTTGCCGGTTGCTGCGGGCGACGTGCGGGATGCGCGACCGGGAAAACGATACGCACAGCTGCGGCGGGCTCCCGCCTTATATTTTTTCGTCTCCACTATTCCTTATTTCAGATTCAACTGTTTCGGCTTTTCTTTTTTGTTTTTCAGTTTCATGTGTGTATAAGAATGAGATCAGCGTTACCCTTGTATAGATGCCATAGCTGTGCTATGATGTTGTCAACCTTTGGTCTGGTGGGCTTGGTCGTGGAGCGGATCTACCATCCACCGAAAGTAAATTGACAATTTTTTCTGGTGAACAGATTGGTATCAACTCTTTGGGTGAACGTTCAGTTGAATTACAAAATAAACCTTTAGCTATTGAAAGTGTATCCTTTACCCACGTGATCGTTCTGATCACCAAGGTATTTACCCAGTAGAATCCGCCATCCTTTCTGCGATTCTTGACCATGCCACCCCAGGGTTTACCCATCTTCAGCGTATCCCAGAAATCCTTAAACGCTTCCGGCGGCATATCCGGATGTCTGATCATATTATGCGGCTGACCGATTAATTCCTCTTTCGAATAACCACTCATTTCAATAAATTCCGGGTTTACATAAGTAATCAGCCCTTTTTTATCGGTCCTCGATACCAGAAACTCTCCATCCTTCATCTTCTCTCACAAAATTATATGACCACTGAGTCGATACGATTACCCCTGGAAAAAAAAAAACAACAAACAAATAAACAAATAAACAGGCATCCGTGATTTGTCTTCTGGCAAAAACTATAAAATTCCACATTTTTGTAGATAGGAACTTGGAACTTGTACAGTAGGGTTCTCTGATACGCTGAATCTGACGGTGTGATTTTCGTTAAGATTCTATGACTTTTAAGGGATGTTTCCCCCTATTTTCTAAAATAGGACAAATTTTCTCTGGCTCTTAACTTTTGATGGGTATGACTTAATCTATTATTTAGATTCATCATTATCATTTCTTATCCCCATGATTTATCTTTCTTCACTGTTTACTCTTCTTCCTCTTTTTTTTCCTGGGTGGCAGAGAGGTAGGGTAGTAAGGGGTTGTAGTATGAGTGTGATAAAGAAACAACATTGTTGAAAGAGTCTTCTTTCTTGTTTGGCTGTTTTTGTTTCTCTTTTCAATTTTTTTCTTTTTTTATTATTGTTTCAGAGTTGGGGAGACAGAGTTGAGGAATTTTTCATAACTGCTGCCTTGTAAATGCTAAAAATTGTTAGCGATGCGTTGCTCCGCTTTTTTTTCAAAACCAGAACTGCATGTCTAGACTGACAAATGCAGTATATGTAAAGTGAAATGACTCTGCCTTTTTAAAACTGTCTTTCATGAAAAATATTAATCAAAAAGAAGAAACAATAAGTTTTTGACTCACAATATATTTTAGAATAAATCCTCTATCTTTCTGTGGCTAAGTTATCTGAGGGCTCTAGTTTATCGGTTGCCCCCTCAGAAAGAAACACAATAAAATCCTAAAAAAAAAATGTTTAAGTTTTTTAAAATACTTATATGTTAACTATCACTTCATTTTTTGTGTCTTAGGGAAAAACATTCATTAATGAGGCTGAACCAAACATGTTTCTTTTTTTTTCAGTATTCAGAAAAGAATACTTGCTTTGGACAGCGTATTTGGACAGTTTGAAGCTAGAAGTAACATAATATGCAGAATAATTATACCTAATATGTTAGGCATGCAGACCCGCTACAGTTTACAACCATCCCCCCTTATTTACAATTACGTTGCAATTATACTTTACAATTACCTATACTTTACTTTGCATAGTTAGTATAATTTACAATTGCCATCACCACAGAACCGATATTTGCGCTGGACACCAACCTGGTCATGATCATCGAACATTGTGACCACATGTTTCCCAAACCATTGGTGCGTATGTTTCTGGTCGAGGAGACTGTTCCGAAACAAATCAAAATAACCCTCTTGGGCGTCAGTTTCCGGATTGCCTGGACTACGCCAACCTTTGGCTAGATTCTCGAGTTTATCCGGGATGTCATTAATACCAAGTGCGGCATCCAACCCTGTGGTGTTCAGAATATTAATGGCATTTGCCCGACCGCCCGTAATTTCGCTTACGAGATAACGGTTTCCGCATAGTTGAAGGGCAGTGTTTGCGCTCCAACACTGGCTATGTCAGCGCAGATGCCAAAACTCGCGCCCGAGAGCTGATGCAGTTTTTAACGGACCCAGAAATCGACGCGGTCATTCCGCCATATGGTGGCGAGCTGGCCACGGAACTACTGCCATTGCTGGACTTTGACGCGCTTAAGTCTTTACCGCCAAAATGGATTCTGGGTTATTCAGATGTATCCACAATCACCTGCGCCCTGACCGCCTGCAGTGATTTTGCGACAGTACACAGCTTTTTTGTTGTTCTGGAAGTCATAAGGGTGTTAAATAACGAAAGTTTAATTTACTGACGAGTCGAAAAACTGGCAAATATCTAATTGGTTATTTTGGATTTTTTAAATAACCTGCTATTTTTATTAAGAACAATATCTCAAGCCCTGAAGTACCGACTATATCGAAATAAAAGCAGTGTTGCCAGCACAACCCATCTTAAGTCTATTCAAATTTTAAAAACCACGATCTTATAAGTTTTGTCTTTTGGTTTTACCAAAATTGTGAAGTTTTTTAAGGCAGTATTTGATTGGTTTAGGCAGGTTGTTCAGCCGTCCTATTTTTTTTGTTGAAAATTTCATGACATATAATTTTGTATATTCTTTGATGCATTTTATGTAATGATTTGGAATTCCCAAGGCTCAAAACTCTTTCTTTGGGCCTGCTATGTGCAGGGGTTGGCCACAGGCATTAAAATCACTTTATTTTAGCCTGCCAATTTTTCTTTGAAATTATCACTGTAGTTACTTTTTTCTACTGTTTCAAAATTCGGTTTAGTTGGTGCTTATTTCCATGAGCTATAAAGGTAATTTAAAAATATGCTGGGAATATTTCTAGTCTAATGCTGTTATTGTGAAAGTAAAGAGCAAGTCTAAAATGAGCAGAATTTATTTTGTATAGTAGATAGAACTGCACCTTCCTCATTCCCATTCCCATTCTCTCAGCCTTATGGTCATAGAAACGTCTGAGGATGCTCATTCGATAAGAAGTTGAGAGTTCTAAATCTTTTTTTTTAAGTCAAGAGTGATTGGAAACCAACCAACTGCTGGGTTACACTGCTCAGTTACACGAGGGTTTGAATGTACGGTGATACAATTTTACAGTGGTTCAGAAAGAACGAAAAATACCAACTTTATTTCATAAAAGCCGATTAAACGCACAAATCGAACCATCTGGCAAAGACAGGTTCAGGACAAAGAGAAATGCGTTACAAAGCTTCAAAATAAACCTGTTAAGGGATTTTAGAGAATTGTCCAAGAATTCCTCCACTAAAAATAAACGACGGACTGCTCAAGACCAGCATAGAAGTTCAAACCTCTTGCCAATACGTTTGCCAAATTATCAAGTCTAGACGACACCTTTAAGGGAGTTCCAGATTTCCCTGATCAAACCGATACTATCGGTCGGCCCCTCTTCGAAGTCGCGGAGCCCGTCGGCGCTTCGATACAGCCGCCCCGGCATGGCGAGGCCGTACCAGTGCTCACCGTGTCGGAAGACGCGCATGTAGGGCGCGCCTAACACCTCCAGGTGCGCGACGAAGGCGAGGCCATCGTGGGACACGGCGACGCGTGTCACCTGGCGGGCGAAGCCGTCGAGGCCGTGGTAGTAGAGGCGGATCCGGCGGGCCGCGTCGTCGACGACGATCTCGGGCGACGCGATGTGGGGGATCGTGCAGTCGTCGAGCACCGACGCGGGTTATTCCAATATTATATGTTTTTTGATCCAGCAATGTTTTTTAGACTTTGGAAGCTCTTTTTTGAAATTAATTAAAAAAGACTTGCCATAAAAAGAAGTTTGTCAAAAAGTAAAGAACCATATTAAACTCAAGACCAGCGGAAACAAAGTCCTATATAATAATTAAATTCAAAGCGACCAGAAATTACTATTAAAGAATAAATGAAACCAAAAATGAGCAGAAATTAAAATAAATGATCATAATAAACATAAAGTTAACAGACACGGTTATAGATGAATAAACAAAATTCAGATTGTTCGAAATTGACAAGGAAGAGGTGAGGGAAAATTTCGCTTTCAACAGGAGATCAGGATCCAGCTCATGTTCCGTGTAATAACCATCATACCCCGCTGAAATTCGATAGCCGACAGACGCTCGTAAAGAATTATCAAAATTTTGGTTGAAAGTACCTGCCTGAGTGCTCCCCGCCCCATTCGTCTCAGCGTTTTTCTCTAGAAGATCCAACTGTGGATCAAGCCTAACCATGCCCCCTTGAACCGTTGCAGGATCAACAGAAATACCAACATAAAAGCGAATCCGAGCTTAAAGATCATGCTGAGGAGATGGCACACTGGACTTACAATCATGTGTCCATCGGGACACAGGTTCGAGCTCTGGTGGTGCCAATTTCAAGTCCTGGCTTGGATGGGTGTGACTGGTGGTGTGACTCTGGAACCGCAGTAATCTGAGGTTTGGAGGCAACGGTATTTTATGCCTTGATCGGGCTGGGCCCTGCCTGCCACAAATTAGATACATATGATAGCCAAAGCGTGAGCGAAAACTAGATCAGTCGTCAAATTTCAGTTGGATTAGTTGTTTCTGTCACCAAATTCATAAACAGTTTGAGCAAAACAAGTAGAGCTAATTAACCACATCAAAAAAGTCTTGCTGAATAGTTTCTTTGAGTTAATAAAAAAGATCACTTATTCTGACTGATTTAGTATTATTATTATTTTTTTTAGATTGCAAAAGTATTTGACTAAATCTATTACTAGATACTCATTTTTAAATCATCTATCTTCTAATACAAATATTTTAGTAGATATAATTTTTTGTGAGGTTTTTATCGCCAACAATACAGAATATTAAACATGAAGAATTAAAATGCAGTTGCTAAGCGATCGCAAATTCTGTCGGACCCGGTTTTGCTACTTTAGGCACTTCCAGGTAAGTTAGGACGATGAAATTTGGCAGGCGTATCAGGGACCAAACCAGATTAAATTAGAAATAGTTTTTTCCGTTTTGACCCTCTGGGTGGGGGGGGGGGGGGGGGGTGAGGACCCAGTTAATTTGGAAAAAATAGAAAAAATGAAGTATTTTTTACTTACGAAAGGGTGATCGGATCTTAATGAAATTTGATGTTTGGAAGGATATCATATCTCAGAGCTCTTATTTTAATCTCAACCCTAAACATTTTATTATGAAAGCAAGCCCATGGGTACCCCAAGTTGTATTGGTAATTTTCCAGGGTGGAACCAAGTGCTAGGGTTGATAAAAAAAAAATCATCAAGGCCATCTAGCATTTGGTGTCTTGCCATTTTCTCAAGCTTCTCAAGTGCATTTTCCTCAGAAGCTGAGATCAAACACTTACAATTACAATGAAAAAATGCCAAACAATAGAAGGTGTGGATTTTTTTTTTTTGTCAACACTAGCGCCAGTTTTCGATCTTACAAGTTGCCTATACTCTTTGTACTGATTTGAAGCTGGGATTACGGAAGGGTAACTACCTCCCGGGAAGCTATTATGTTGGTAGACTCTAGGACAAGAACCTGAGAGAACCTTTTGTTTCTAAGTGACAAATTCAAAGTTTGAACTTCAGTTTGTTTTCCATTTTATTCAAAGCTGTCATGCTTTTGTATTTGAAAGAAAAGTTTGTTCCTTTTATTTCATACTCTGTTGTTCAACATCTTGAGGTGGCAAGAACGAAACCATGCTATGCCCAGGTCCTCTAATAGGTTTTAGAATCGCCTGTGCAGTCGTTGTCTATTAAGACGAAAAACTTACAGAATTTGTTTCCTGATATGTTTCATGAGCCAGAATTTATTTTTCTGAATGACAGTCTAAGAGCATGGAAAAGAAAGACTATTGATTAACATTGCTGTTTGCTCTAAGAGGTGAAAACGAGACCAGATGTGTTTTTGAGATTTTTCATAAGCCAGAGTTCACTTTTCTTAATGACATTCTAATAGCACGGAAGAGAACGACTATCGAATGCTTCGCTGTTTACGCTAAGAGATGAAACTGAGACCATAAAAGTTTTTCAGACTCTTCATAGCGATAAAAATTATACCAATCTTAAAATATAAATATAGCAGCTCTCGCCATCGATTGTACAAGAAAGAGATTACATCATTTGTTGGGTTTAGGGTTGCATAATAAGTGTAGACATGAAAAATATATCTGTCCTTAATGTAATGCCCTTAACTATCCCTTAATTAATGTCCGTAACTATTCCTTAATTAATGCCCTTAACTATCCCTTAATTAATGCCCTTAACTAGAAAAACAGATTGTGTAATGTTATTTTCCATTAAAGTCTGTTTGAAACCCTGTGTAGCCAAAATATATGGGTGAGTAAACGAATAAAAGTTAGAAGGTAAGTGAAAGTTCCCTTTTCCTCAAGCAAAACTCGAACTAGGCTCGATAAGCCTATGGGTTCCAGAAGCCTAAAGTTTAAAAAAATGTGTTTCTATTTCCTAATGAAATAAAATGGAAACAAGTTTTTCAAACGAAAGTAAGGAAAAACATTAAAACTTAAAACTAACAGAAATCACCCAATATATGAGGCGAGATACCCCTTCATCAACCTCTTACTCTTTACGTTAAAGTCTTAAAGTTCTTTAAAAATACTTCTCACTGCCAATCCAAATTCAGGAACTTTTTCAAGAGAAAATGACCACTTTGTATCCAAATTCTCTCTAGACTTACACTGATGGCTCAGTTAAAGGCAGCAAATATGGCTCTGCATCTGTTACCCAAGTTATTCACTGAATATAGAACCATACTTCCTGACAATACTTCCATCCCTATGGCAGAGCTATCAGCAATAAAAGAGGCTTTAAATGTCATCAATATTAATTCACTGGCTTCCAAAAGAGTAGTATTGTTCTCAGACTCCAAAGGCACCATTCAGCTCACTGATAATAATAAGCTCTTTCAACCCCTTTACATTCCGGTAATCTGCTTTAGGAGTGCGCTGTCTTAAAGCTGAGCGGGCACCTTCTACTTTGAAATAATCTGGACTCTTGGGAGGGTGCAATAGCCTCTTCAATCCTTTAATATTCCGATAATCAGCTTTGGGTGTGCATTTTCTCGTTGTTGAACGAACTCCAGGAGCTTGTGAGTAGTCAGGGTCTTTAGGAAGGTGCGTCAATTCCTTAATGCCTTGAACATTTTGAGAATCAGCTTTTGGAGTTCCTTCCTATGATGCATAAAATATTCACTTCTCTTTACTGTCAAAAATTTGTCATCGAGTAGATGATGCGAAGAAATTGATAACATTATTTTTTTTGGCTGTCTGTTTTGGTCTTTTGGGTTTGCTTTTTTGCGAATTTTACAACATTGTTGTTCTATAGGAGATTTCTATAATAGAAAGTAAATGTATGAGAAGCAAAAATTATTGATTTAACAGTTGGATTTTAGAGAGGAAATTGTGGCCACTTTACTGCCTATTTTCATCTAATTAAAGCTCTGTATTATGTGACATATCACGTTTTCTGTTCATCACCGGCAATTGACCGGCCATCGATAAGGGCATCGGTGGAAAAGGCATTTTCCAGAGCCGGCCTCGGGGGCTAGCCTCTTCAAATTCAACCGGAAGCAGTAGTTCTGTTTGTGTTCGGCGAGATGATCGCGAGGAAGGAGCGCAGGTCGATGCCCAAGGCATCTTACGAGCATCATGACGCTGCGAGCGTCCGCCGACCGCAAACAGAACGACTTCCATTTAATCCTGACCGGGTCTAGGCGTAGCGCTGGCGTTCGTCACGGCGGTAGCCCCAAAAGGCAAGAACGGTGAAACGATCCGCGGGCTCAGTCAGATCCCGAGAGTTGGATTCGAGAACGGGTAAAGCGGCATCTGGACCCGCCTGATGAGCCATTCCAACAATTAATCGACGGCGATAGGTGGCTACAAATTAGTGAACGACGCACCGCTGATGGCGGTATCGTCGGTATTCGCACCGATATTACGGCTCTCAAGAACGCCGAGACCGAGGCGCGTCAGGCGATGATCCTCGCGGAGTCCGCTAGCCGTGCGAAGTCCGAATTCCTAGCCACAATGAGCCATGAAATTCGCACGCCCATGAACTTTAATTGATTCATTGGCAATGCGGAGTAGGGAAGCACACCAGAAACCTAGCCCTGTCTTTTATAGTATGCCAGTGTTAAACATAATCAGGTTATAGCAACGTTTTCAGAAAAAAATTAAAGAGAATATGAGAATGAAACCTAAAGCAAGTAGAAATAGTGATGAAAAAAATTAACAAGGCAACAGAAATAGCTATCTACCTATTTAATCGGCTATGTTCTTAGGTCTAGAGAAACCCCGTTTATTTTTATATATTAATTTAAGGATCTTTTTCCAGAAAAGGAATTTTTCTTGTCCAAGTCAAAAATTAAGGTCCGTTTGGCTTGATGACACCTCCTGGAAATTTTAACTTTATCTCTCAGCTGTTTTCAAGATATTTAGGATACCAAATTTTGTTAGCCCGGGTATACACAATGCCTTTCGATTTACTTTGTTATTTCACCGTGAATAGATTCTAGTTTCACTGGGGCTTGAAGTATCAAGACTCTTAGGCAAACTTAAGGCAAAGCCCGTTTATCCCTGCTCTTATCCCCCTTTAAACTGAAATTCGAGTCATGCATCCCCCTCCTCAGAAAATCAACCTTCACTTATTCGTAGTTTTAACAGCTTAGTCTCCTTGACATTAATTTGCATGCCCTAGGCTTTCACCCAGAATTCACAAAACTTGTAAAATTTCATTCATTTTGCTAACGCTTCCAATTAGGATGCTTAAATCGTCAGTATCATCACAGTCTATAAGGCTTTTGTTCCCCATATGGTTCTGTGTTTTCCTAATGCCTTTGATGGTCACCTTAGGACAAAGTCTACCAAAATAATCCATATAAATGGGGATAAAACGCAGCCCTACTTAATTACTGTCCTTATACGAAAGGGCAATCTCAAGGGCACCATGCTTGTCCACGGTGAAATCGATCCGGCAAGAGAACTTAAAGAGAAACTCGAATCGGTTGGTCTCGAATCGGTCATGATTCCTGAACGTGGAGAGACGGTGGAGTTCAAGGTCTGACACGTGGCTAGGGCATGAAGAGTTCTAATCACAAAGTCCTTTAAAGAAACACAAGAACTTTTGAGAGGCACAAGGGGAAGAAGAACGAGCATTTCCTCTTACGCGGATTGCCGGTTCGGAACAGATGATACCGATTCGATTCATGCATTCTGTATTAAGAATATCACCTGTTTTTAGTTTTTATACACCGCTCACAACATACAATACAAAACTAGGTCGTATTCTGCTCTCATAATATCAGGTGGTAGGCGACCACCTAGAACTGCGGGCTGAAGCTTGCTTGGAAGGAAGGCAACATTCCATTACTGAATAAGCGGGGGATGGCTGCACCCCTCTTTTGAAATAAAGTGGTATACCATGATACAAATCTTGATGTAAATTTTGCGATAGCATTAGATAATCCACTTGTGTTAGAAGTTCACCCTCGTGTCCTTTTTTCTTTTTGGAACATGCCGTTGAGCTGTCCCACCGTGACGTGGCTCTCGTCGACGAACAGCAGCGCGTTCTCCGGCAGGTACTCGAACAGGGTCGGCGGCGGCTCGCCCGGATTGCGGCCGGTCAGGAAGCGCGAGTAGTTCTCGATCCCCGCGCAGGAGCCGGTCGCCTCGATCATCTCGATGTCGAAGGTGGTGCGCTGCTCCAGGCGCTCGGCCTCGAGCAACTTGCCGGTCTTGTGGTATTCCTCGAGACGCGCCTTGAGCTCAACCTTGATCTGCTTGACCGCCTGCTGAAGCGGTCTGAAAACGTCAATGGATGGTAGGTGGGGTAGGGATCCATTTTTACATCCTTAGGTGGGAGGGGGATGTTTTTTCTCCGTTTCAGCAGTGAGTATTATGTTCTTTTTTTTTAGCAAGGTAGAGTTGTTGTTGTTGTATGTCTGAATTTTTTATGTAAACCTAAACACCGATTAAAGATTATTTTTAATTATTTATTTTGCCCCAAAACCATGGCCAACCAGAAGGGGATCCGGCCCTCGGGCTGCCACCAACAGCTGACACCATGCCCTTCCGGTAAAGGGATTCCTGATCGTCGCCATGATGACGCCAACCGTGATCGACTGGGCCCGGCGCCATCAGCAGCCCGCGTCGAAGTTCCTGATCCCCCTCTCCTTCGCGTCGATCCTCGGCAGCATCACGACCGTGATCGGCACGAGCACGATCCTCACGATCGTCGGCCTGGTCGACCAGGCGGGGCTCCCGCCCTGGCGCTTCTTCGAGCCCGCGCCCGTCGGCCTGCTGATCGCCGCCGCCGGCCTCCTCTATCTCGTCTTCGTCGCGCTCGGCCGGCTGCCCGAACGCATGGACGCGCCCGAGCCATCCCATAGGTCCGAACTTTTTTGTTTAAGTTATATTATGATATACTAAAGTGAAAAATATATACGCCGATCAGAATGTCAGGGGGGGCAGAATACGCTAGTAAATTCTCTCAGGGGGCGCCCGCCATTGTTCCCCTCACCTTTGGGAGTCACTATAACATCGAATATCTCACACCAAAAGCATGATAACGTAAAGGGAGACTTTGCTGTAGCTACGTTCTTAAACAGAGTTGATGCTCGCATGTTATGAGCACAAAGCATCTGCTGTGCTATTAACGACTAAGCTTTGGTGCCATCGGCCGCGATGTCGCCCGCCGCGCCGCGCCATTGGGCGTAACGATCATGGCCCATGACCCGCTGCTGCCGGCTGACGACCCGGCCTGGCAGAGCGCGCAGTCGGTTTCGCTGGACGATCTCATCGCCGCTGCCGATGTGATCAGCCTGCACGTGCCGCTCACCGATCAAACCCGCCATCTCGTCGATGCGGACGCGATCGCACGTATGAAACCAGGCGCCATCGTGATCAATGCCGCGCGCGGCGGCGTGGTCGACGAAGTTGCGCTCGCCGCGGGGTTGATGGTCAACCGTAGTTGACATCTCGGCAAATATGGGCTACTCTAGAGAAAGCTAAGTCTACTCTTGCTGTGAAATGTATTGCTAGAAAAAGTCCAGTAACAATTTGAATAACAAGGCAGAGACCCAGGAGAAACCCAAAGTTTCATCAAATAGAAATGTTGGCCGGCACAGGCAGATCCACCAAGGCAGAATTAATAATTTTAAGGGTAGGTTGCATCTTATGTAGAGGTAACAATTTATTTTCTAAGATCACGGAACCACTAGATCATTGACTGTAAAGATTTTTTATTGCTCCCGATCTGTTTAAATTTTTCTATAAGAATCTTGTCCAAAAATGATTCAAGGGCTTTAGTAACTCATCACATCTTTTAGACCATAATGGAACAGCATATGCATAGTGACTACAAACACTGATTGCAAATAAAAATCCTCGTCAAGAGTCAAAAGATCTGCTCGTAATATATGTAATGAAAGGCAGGCTTTAGTTTTTCGATAATGACTATCGTGAACTGATTTCAATGAAGAGTTTAAATTGGTTCATTCTATACATACTCTTTCGCTAGCTTCTTTTAAGTCCAGTGACCATTTCGGCTCTACATCAAAGGGCAGTCGTCAGTAAAGGACATAAAAAATATAGAATAAGACTTACAATAAAAAGTTTGGTCATTAAAACTAAAATTAAAACACTCCTAGAATCATTACTTCAAGGAAGTTCAATGACGACTGAAGAAAAACAAGACAAAAAAAAAGCAGTTCATGCAGGCAAAAAACAAATCAAGAGCATACTTTCAGTGCTATTGTCGATTTTTGGAAGCGAACCTAAAAGGTCTCTTTGATTCAGGCTCATTACTATTAGGTATTGGTTTTGTTATGAGCGTCTCGACTTCTTCCTCTGCATGCGCCATGATAGGCGATGCGCCTAGAGCGAGTAGGGCATCTGCCGTCTGCTCCATGACGACGAAATTCGTAATATTGTGAACGAGCGGCTTTTCATGCCGTATGCGTTCGCAGTCTTGTTGTATATCGATGGATGTTACCGTAGGTATAGTCATGATTCACACTCCCTTCGCAGGTATGAGCCTGTGCAGGTTCCAAGGGTTTCTCTCAGCTAAGCGACGCGCTTAGCACCCCTGGTGAAGGCCTTGACTGTGGTATTCCTTATGAGGACAAAAAAAATCTGTAAATGACGGTATTTTTTCTTCGTTTTTGAAGCTATATCTACACAATACAATAGTCCATATTTCTATTTTTAATTTTTTAGTTCGGATATGTAAGAAAGGGTTCAAGCCTTGAATTATTTGTAATTTGCCGTGATTCCCCTAAAATTCAAATTCATGTGTTATTGAAAGTTCGCCTCCCAGTTTTCCTAGTTAAAGTCCTCCCTAAGCTGATATTGTTAGCACTCTTTTAACCTAGTGAATTTTTATTACTTACGCTAGCTTAGAAACTAAAGCATACCTCTGAATGGTACGAAACAAGTGGCTACCAAGGCCTTATTCAGCACCAAGTCAGAAGTAGTAGTACATCCCAGGAACACATTAGTGACCAGCTTGAAGGATCAAGTAGATGCTTTAGACAAAGATGAAGGAAATGACATTGATGAAAAGGAAACTCAAAGACAACTCGATGACTTAGTTGAAGAATTCTCAGATGTATTTGAAAGTGTACAAGAACCAGCCAACTTACTACCAGTAGAACTCAAGGTCAAACCAGAATACAAGAACACTATTATCCATGTATCACTAGTAGTAATATATTAATAAATTCATTTATCATTTTTTGAGGGCGGTAAAAGGGGAAGAACTAACAGTGCAACAAGAATTAAATCCCTTCCAGAGACTGATGATCCATTGACTTCTATTTTCGTAATAACAGTAAAGTACCTGCTCGATTACTCCTTATGGAAGATGAAGTAGATAAATGTGAAATAGGTGGTGGTGCTGGCATTGGCGTAATATCAGCATTGGCGGCATTAATAGCATTAGCGTCATTCATTCCTACACTACCTAATGAGGCGTTTCTGGTATGGCTAGTCAGATGAGATGATAGTTTGTCTTGGTCCATCCATCCCTACCGTATGATAAGGATATTTCTCATTTTTTCTTTCCAAAGTGGATTGTTTGACATTTATTAACATTGAAATAAAGCCTCTACAAAGTTACCCACTGGGAAAGCACCCATAGTTCATTCTGCATAGAAGCTCTCTTATCAAGTGTATCAGCAGATCCAATGAGTTTGGAGTCATCAGCATAAAGACTTATTTTATTTTTGATTGGTTGGTGTGTCATTAATATAAATGTTAAATTGTGTCAGTTCTAAGATGAAAGTAGAAATTATGTTTCGGCTTTTAGAAAACATAGGGGTTTTGAGTCTTACTGATGTTAATTTCTGCTCGTTTTGAGGTTGAATCGGTTACTTATAGTAAATTCTGTTCCTTTTCGGTGTCATTTATTTATCGATGCTGATTTTTGGTAGTTTTACGCTTGGTAGATTATTTGATTCTATTTTTGCTCATATTTGGTTGGAGTTCTTTACTTTTTTGAAAAACTTACTTTGTGGAAGAAGTTTTTTTTTAATTAATTTCGGTTCGTTTACATTGATATAGTCTTTTTCGATGAGCCCTTGTGTTGGGTTGTTGCCTCTGAATTATTTGTCTTTATAATTTGTTCTATTGTTTGGTAAATGACGACTTATACTTATTGACGACATGACTGCCTGTCCATGGGTTATTCTTTATGCTTGATTGTGTATGGCTATGCTGTTTGACCTATGTGATTGTATGGATGGGTAGGGTTAAGGCCTCATTCAAGTGCTGGTCCATATTAATCACTAATTTAGGAAAACTTTTTTTTTTTTTTTTTTTTTTGTGCTGTTGCATTGGTGATTTCTCTTTTCATGATATAGTCATCCATAGGTTAAGAGGAATAGATATTTTTTTTTTACCTTGAATTAGAGGAATTCAGAGCACATACTTCAAAAATCAACGCTTTCACTGACTCATAAAAAGAATCAAACTTTGAACAAAAATCATTATCCTCATTAAAAATATTCAATGTCTTCTCAGCTAAATGGGATCTGAGGTGGATTAATCCATTTAGACCAAACCTAAAAGAAGCTGCTGGAGTATTCCTACTAAACGTTATTCTAAATTAAAACTGGAAAATACAGGAAAATAGTATGAAATATCACTCACTGTGCACCCTTTAATGAGGTTTCGGCGACCATCCGGGTCTACGCTATTTTCCTGACGATGCTCTTACGATCAACAAGTTCCAAAACTAACTGGGATAGGTTCAGGAACTCCTCTTAAGATGTTTGCAGGTTACTAGAAGTAATTTGACAGATTTTCCACCAAGTTATGAGCTGTTGAAGTTGTGCACCCTAAAATGAGATTTTGGCCAAGGTACGCGCCTTGGACAAATTTCGGAAAATAGATCAAATTCAAAAAAGTTCCAAACCCACCTGGGATAGGTGCAGGAACTCAATACAATAAAGAGAACTAAGCATCAGATATCTTCTTTCACAGAAACTTGGGAGATCTGCTTTCCCTTGTAGAGACCATTCTGGTGTCACTTCTCCAGATAGCTGCTCACCTATTTTGTACCTACCGTACAGAAGGCTGTGCTGCTTCACGCTATATTATGACTGCAAGAGGCCAACAACATCCACTTAAATAAATTTGTAAAGGAGAACTTAAAACTCTAGAAGAGAAAACAAATAAAAACTACAATTCCCTTCGCTTGCTGCGTCCTAACGCCCAGTTAAATCTTATTTACTAAAAAAAAACTAAAAAAGCAAAAAAACTAAAAAAAACTGAAAAAAGGTAAAAAACTATAAACTAAAAAAGAAAAAACTAGAAAAAAAACAAAAAAAAGGGAAAAAACAGCAAAAAACCTAAAAAGAAAAAAAACTAATAAAAAAAACTAAAAACTGAAAAAGAAAAAAAAAACTAAAAAAAAGAAAAAAGCAGAAAAAAAAAAGAGAAAAAGAAAAGAAAAAAAATAAAAATAAAAAAACTAAAAAAGATAAAAAAAACAAAAAAAAAATAAAAAAAGAAAGAAAATTATTATTATGAACAAAATGAATGGTGTCCTGTATAGAGTGAAGTGACATTGAAATCCTTTTTATTTTATTCTAAAAATAAAACCGTAAATTTTAGCAGCTACGATGAATGTAATTTTATCTGAATTCTTCCTCTTGTCCTGTTATTCAAGCTTCACGAGATGAAAATTATCTTGAAAATATACTACATCCATTCATTCAGGGGAGCATTTTGAACTATATGGATGCCTTTAGGTGACAGCACTCCCCCTATCGCAGAATTAATTTGTTTTTAACATAATACATTACAACCCAGACCCTGAAACCAACATTCACGCGTAAACAAACGGAAAGAGTAAAAAGTGACACCTCCATCAAAAGCCCGCGTCGTCGTCATCGGTGGAGGCGTGGTCGGATGTTCCGTCGCCTATCACCTGACCAAGAAAGGCTGGACCGATGTTGTCCTGCTGGAGCGGAAGCAGCTGACCTCCGGGACGACGTGGCATGCCGCGGGGCTGATCGCACAGTTGCGGGCGACGGAGAACATGACCCGCCTGGCTAAGTACAGCCAGGAGCTCTACGGCAACCTGGAAGCGGAGACACGAAAGCACGTTCCCTTTAGCTGTAAAAACATATTGTAGCTTCTATAAATTTGTTTTGTTTTTTTTTATCGAAAGATCCATTTTCTTCTTTATTAAAAAAAGGAGGTCAAATGAGCTAAGAAAAAGGAGCTCTTGTGAATTGTCTCTTCTTACCGTTGCGTTAAAGTATGTTCTTATGTACGATTACTAAGCCATGCGGAATCCAGTGTAAACGACCCTTTACGTGCAAGGGTCCTTTACAGTTTATATAAAAAAAATGGCGAGATTATCTGTTTTTTTCTACGAATTACGTTTTGTTGTAAAATTTTATTGGTTAAATAAATTGATTGATTGGCTGATAGGGTGGCCTAAAACCTCCTGTTTCAAAGCTTCACACCATTAAAAATTGATTTCTCTGATATTTCTAACCTGTTTGGGGAAAATTTATCTTTTATTGCACCTGATGGTAGTAAACGCCCCTCTGCGGTTGTCAGTCAAGATAGGGTGGCTTAAAAATCTCTTGTTTTCTTGGTTTATACTATGAAAGATCGATTTCTCTAATATTCTGATCCTGTTTGTGCAAAAATTATTCTTTATGGCAAGTCTGAACCGCGAGCCAGTGATGCCCGCACCTGGCGTCCGCGCACACGGACCGGGCGGCCAATGGCTCCCGCCTCGATGAGGGGCGGGTTCGCCAGCGCGAACAACCAAGCGCCAAGGCTGCCAATGCCCGCGAGCAGGCTGAGCAGTGTCGGGACCAGGCCTGCGCGCTTGGCACGCCACCCGGCCACGAGCGCACCGATTCCGATGATGAGCTGAGCCGCGAGAAGGACTGTGGGAAGGAGCACAAACCCACCAGCACCGTCGTCACTCAAGGCGATGGGAAGGACCCACGCGCTCATCGCCTAAAATCATCTGCACAAAAAGACTCTGCGCCGGATCCAGTGGCACTTCGTTGCGCAGCGCCATCAGCGCTGTGGCGTCGGATTTGAGCACGACAAAATCGGCCTCCTTGCCCGGCGCCAGATTGCCGATGCGGTCAGCAACCCCCAGTGCTTCAGCACCACCCAGTGTGGCCAGGTACAACGCCCGATAGGCGTGCAGGTTCTGGCCGTTAAGCTGGAGCACCTTGTAGCCATCGCCAATGGTCTGGAGCATGCTCAGACTGGTGCCGCCCCCGAAGGGAAATAAAATTTGCATTCAGTTAATATTCGACACTCCCTCTCTCATTGAGCCACAATCATGGCATGTTCAATCGCAAGTATTGTAGGGTTTGTGCTGAACGGAGGCTCCTATAAGTATGTTTGATAATCTCTCCTTTCCATACAGTTAATGTAAAATACATAATACAAAAAAAAACCATAAGCTTAAGAATCATGCTAAAATGTAACAACAGAATTCAAACAATATATTGGTATACAAAAAATAATACCCACGGTATTTCGAGGAAGAACTTAAAAAATAATCGTGCATATGATACCCCTAAAACCACTGTATTTTCGAAAGAACCCTCCAAAAAATCAAATCGGTTTCCACTAAACATCCTTGTTAATGCTGTTTTATTGTTTGCCTTCAAGTAAAAATAATATAAATGAATAATATAACGGTCACAAAATAAATGATAAACATCCTTGTTAATGCTGTTTTATTGTTTGCCTTCAAATAAAAATAATATAAATGAATAATATAAAGGCCACAAAATAAATGATATAATATTGAAATTCTCTCTCCGCCCCGAGTTTAAATAGCTATTATTTCCTTATATCTTTTATTCAGTTCCTTGAAACAAGAAGATAATAATATAAAGTTTGGAGCATACTAGGCTCATATATCAATTTGCATAACACGACTGGGAAAAGTGCAGTGGTTCCAGTTCACGAAAATTAAGGGACAGGGGGGGAGGGGCAAATTTGCCATTTTTTCTTTTTTTTTTAATTTAAATACTAAAATAGATATTTTGCAGTGAAAATACCTCCAAAAAGGTATTTTGGGCATCTATTGGGCGCAACACTAAGGAGCGCTGTTGTGCTAAGGGAACCATACCTCTTTTTTTGGATAATTCGGGTATTTCACATGTTTCAGCAGATGGGATAAGCGGATTTTCAGGTAGGAGCTTTGAATTGGTTTGAAATGAATTTAAATGAATTTGAAAATTTTCTCAATACACAAATGCTACACTAGCGTAGCACATAAAATTGCATTAGTTGCATCTTCATATTGATAGCTGTAGTAGCTCGGGGCCGTGATTCACTGTGATTCACAGTGATTCCGGCTAAAAGTAATTTTTTTTTTTTTTGATTTGAGAGTTGGAAACTGATAAAAAAACAAATAAAGGATTCTTATTTATTCATTTTTTATGGGAGGAAGGGGGAGGTTGCAAGCCTCTCCCCTAATCCATCTACTTCACTACACAGATTTGGGTCGTATGGTAAGTTAGAAAGATTTTACTGTTTTTATTTTAAGTTTACATTACTTTTTATTCTATGTCTCACCCCTGTCCTTCGATACGTGCCTCGGGCTGTAGGTGAACATGGATGCAGCCTATGAAGTGAATCACAGAGCTGTTTTCCTGGGTTGTTTGATGCATAGGGAAGTTAGTTTTTAGTCTCGACATTTCCCAGAAGGATAGTCGATAACCTTTATACAAGCTCCCTCTCTTATTTAGTAAACATAAAGCCTTTCCACTAATCCCTAGCTGCGTTCCTAACTTTTTTTCCTTACACAATATCAGCAGCTTCACAAATTATTTTCTAGAATTATTCCATCCATTTTCTACATTGTCAAATTAAAAACTCTCCTGTTTAGTATTCATATATTTCTTGGAAAGTTTCTCTCAAAGGTAAACGCAAATTATGGTTTAGGTTTAGGACAGTTAGGTTTATGTGGGCTCCTCTTTAAACTTTAAACTACAATTTTTTCACTCCATAAAAGCAGGGCAAGTTTGACCTTTAGAGTTCAAAAAGACGAAGGGCATTAGGGCGAACCTTTCAGAGAATGTTGAGGGGAGCATTCAGCTAAATTACAACACGCTATGCACATACGGGTTATGAAAATGGCGTAACTCAGGAATGAATGAGTGTATTAATTTTAAAATTTCCCTCGCAGCCCTCGATATACGCGCTTACCCTAATCCACGCCCCCCCGTTTTTCCATAAAAGCAGGGCAAGTTTGACCTTTAGAGTCCAAAAAGACGAAGGGCATTCAAGCAAACAAAATGCCGCAAAAGGGCTCATTCAAACGGAAATTAAAAGTTATAGTGCCCTTTTTAAGTGTCCAAAAAATTGGAGGGCACCTAGGCCCCCTCCCACGCTCATTTTTCCTCAAAGTCACCGGATCAAAATTCTGAGATATCCATTCTATTCACAATAGTCAAGAAACCTAATAACTATGTCTTTGGGGACGACTTACTCCCCGCAGTCCCCGTGGGAGGGGTTGCAAATTACAAACTTTGACCTGTGTTTACAAATAGTAATGGTTGCTGGGAAGTGTACAGACGTTTCCCATTTTTTGGATACTATCGCTACTAGCTTCAAACCCTTTTACCAGTTTTACTTATGAATGTTTTACCATTAATTTTTTATCTTTATTTTGCCATTGCTTACCGTAAAATAGTTCAAGCTTATATTTTTGATCTAATGATAATGAATAATCAAAGCGAAATGAAAACATTACAACGGGTATGAGACAGTGGAAAAGTGAAAAAAAAAATGTATATAAACTAATGAAGTCCGAATGTTTCAGCTTCACATCAAATGTTTCAGCTAAACAGTTGAGACATACTAAAAATAACAATGAAGCCCAGATGCTAATGGCTGAAATCAAGCAAGTCTTTCTTATTCTTGCTCAGAGAAAAGAACAAAATCCTAGGCTAGATATTCCTCTTTGGACAAACAAAACCCCACAAGCCCTGCAAACCAAAAACACTCCAATGCCAAAAAATGTCTTAAACTAGGACACACAACAAACCAATGCAGTGAAATCTTACAAGCCTCAGTAAATGTAAAAGTTTCCATTCTAAAGGAATGGCAAATTGTAAAAATGGGCTGCATTAGAAAAATATGTCTAATGTATTTAAAACCTCGTTATATAGCCTTTATCCCTTCACTGTCCGGGCATAGACCAAAATTGGTCCCCCCAATAAAAATACTGGGGCTATGCCTCTGCTTGCTTGGGAAACATTAAACAGCAGATTAAAGGAAGCATAAACTGAGTAGCTTATAGCTTTGGAAGTTCCGCGTTGGGCTTCCTGCCTTAATTGAAAATCTAGCCGACACATGATGCATAATATTTACGCTCTATGTACATTGTTTAGACAGCGCTTTGCTTAACATTTTAATTTAAATGTTTACTAAAATTGCTTTGGGAGTTCATCTCGTTTTTTTCCGAAAGACAATAGTTTTTCTCAAATTCTGATCTGCTGTAAAAAGAGAAAATATTTGAAACGATGACACTATACATGAAAAAAAAATCATAGAACTCCATTTCGAGGCCTTTCTAGTAATTGCTTACTACCAAAACCCTTCTGTGTGAGGGGGAGTTGGGAAAAAAATGGTAAACTGAAAGGAGAGTATTCTGAGCTACAACTTGCTTGAACTTTTGAGACTTAAAATAAAAATTCTCCAATTTGTTTTTGATACCTCTAAAATTTTTAATCTGATGCCGTCAGACAAAATTTCGGGGGGGGGGGGGTTTCAAACCCGGAGCCATCCTCCTGGATACGGCTCTGTTCAGCTGTGCTCTATTATCAAATATATTCAAGGGCTTTAGATGGCAGACGAGGTAAAAACTGACCAACGGACAAATTATTTGTTTTTCAATTACATTAACTGTCAGACAATCTCATAATTATTTATTAATGATAATTATTAATTATTAATAGTAATCGACAATAGTAACAATATCCGTTACACGTTTGATGTTGAACAGATGATCAAAAAGACTAAGGGGAAACCTCGTCAGTTATAAATATCTCATTTTTTCTATTTTTTCCTCTCCCTTCAGCCCCCCAGATGGTCTAATCGGGGAAAAGGACTTTACCAAGGCAATTTGTCCAGCTCCCAGACACGCCTACCAAGTTCCATCGTCCTAGCACGTCCAGAAGCACCAAATTCGCCAAAGCCCTGAACCCCACCCCCTAACTCCCCCGAAGAGAATGGATCCAGTGCGGTTACATCAATCACGTATCTACGTCATTTGCTTATTCTACCCACCAAGTTTCATCCCGATTTCTCTACTATAAGCCTAAGACTATGGTTAAAATAAAATTTACAGGAAGTATCATAAAAATATATATTGCCATTATAATGTGGGCTGGCACGTACGCAGAGGGGGGGGGGCCTTAGGGGCGCCCCCCAAAAAAATTGTGAAATGTTTAATTTCCCCATGGTTTCTTGGGATTTCTGGCAAAAGTTTGACATTTATTAAGAATCTAGATACATGTGTGAATCTTTTTTTGGGGGGATTTTACAGTATGCAATTATCCGGTCAAGTCACTGCCCGATTATTAACCCATTTTCTGTCTACCTTTTTACCGGGCTTCGGCGCGGGCTCGTCGGGCTTCGGCGCGGGGGTCTCGACCGGCGGATCCTGAGGCTTGGGTGAGTCGTCTTGCGCGAACGCGAAGACGGGCGCCAGGAGGACAAGCGTGGTCAACAACACACGTAGCGTCACGCTCCCGAGTTTACCCTCCGCCGGCACCCCGCAATCCACATACGTCATAGAATCTCGGCATGGGTGACATGATTCCCGCGCGGGACGTGGTCAACGCGCTCAACGCGCTTGGTGCGCAGCCTCGAGACTTGATCGCGATCTTCCAGGCCCTGGCCCCCACGGCTTAATCACCAAATACGCAACTTAATTAACATTACTTTTTGACAGAAATCTTGACTTTGCCAGGGCTTGGTTTTCCATCTGCAGCATTGGCTAGCCAAGCAGTGACAACCATTGCCCATTGAATCACCACTGACGCAATGATCATGTTATACCTTAGCTTCAATAGTTGATTTTGCAGTTAATTTACCGATGAAGGTTAGCATGTTATAACAATAATTTCGATTGTTGATTTTTGGAAACCGCAGTTATTATGTATGTATGTATGTGTGGGTATGTTTGTTTATAGGAAGTGCCCCAGTCTAAAATAAAAACAAATTGAAAAAAAAAATTGGAAAAAGGCCCTGTGCAGAGAAAAGCTCAAATACCTTTCATTTGGGGCTCTTTGGGGTAGCCCTTCTCCAAAAATTTGCTTGCTCTGATTCCAACAATTTCATTAGTTTCTGCATCTTTGGCGATAATAGACAGTTGACTTTCTAAAGTTGGAACTAAAAAGGTGTACAACTCTTGGTCACTAAAAGAGAAAGTTTTGAGAACACAAAATGCTCAATCTTTGTTTTCAAATTAAACAAGCATCGTCCAAAAAAACCATATTGTTCTGGCCGTTTTCAGGATCAAATGCAGGGTCAAGCCAACTTAAATCCGTTTCGTGCCAGCCGGATCCATTAAAAAGCGAAGCATAATTGGACCACAGGGATGAATTGTTTTTTAGTGCCCACAGCAGCGAACGATAGGGATGCAGCCGCCATTCACCGTCAAAGGACACGCGGTAGCCGGAATCAGAGGGTTTCAACCAGCCTTGATTGCCCATCAGCGGCTTGGCAATGCCTGCCACACCTTGAGCAGCCACAGCCTTGGTCGTACAAGAATTCCGTCTTCGGCAACATAGCCTTCGGTATCGCCTGTCCAGCCGGTCAAGTCTTTGCCGTTGAACAAACTGGTCCAATCGGCCGTCGATTCTAAAATCGATTGCACGCGTTTGGCGGCTTGAACATTTGGATCAATCTTTTTTTCTTGAGCCGTCAACACGGTCGACGACAACATGGCCAATACGCAGACTTGGGCGATGAAGACTCGGTTTCGATTCATGGTTGCGTCAGCTCGGTTGGGCGGGATTGTTTTGGTAGGCAGTTCGCAGCTTGTCGACATGGCTATTGTCAGTGTCAGGTTCCAAGGCGTAAGGTTTTTTGCACTTGTGACAGTCGGAGTGCAGCACATTGAAATTTATTTTATAAACATACTGGACCTCACTATATTTTACACTTTACATTTAACTGTTTTTTTTTGGGGGGGGGGGAAGAATTTGGTTACTGTCTTTTGATATAGTTCTGGTAATCATTTTTATATTACTAGCGTAGGGTCTGGTATATAAGGAGCTGTCGACCACAAAGCCGAATTGTTAGTGATGTTTAGTTTATTCTTAACTCATTATTATTAATGACGGCCCAGTTGCCCTCCAATTTCTTGGGTGCTTAAAAAGGCAACTAGAACCTTTAGTTTTTACGAACGTTTTATTAGTAAAAGATATACGTAACTTACGAATTAGCTTACGTAACAAACTTCTATATTCGTATGGTTTTATTGCACATATGAGAGGGTTCGCCCACTCCTCAATAACTCTTTACATTAAGCTTATATTTTGTCCCCTGAATCACAAAGGCCGTAGAATAAATTGTTGAAATTACTAAAAATCCTTTAGCGTAAAGAGTGAGGTATTAGGAGGAGGTGAACCAGCAAATCGAAAATGAAAACGTCGTTGCCGTGCCGGACGACGCCGCCGCGGCAATACCGGAGGCGGTCGTACCCGTTGCGGCCGAACAGAGTAGCGATGATGCGTTGACAGGCGAGCTGCCTGCGGCACCTGAGCCCGCAACCGACCTGGATACGAATATCCTGCAATTGCAGATCAGCTATTCCGGCGAATGCTGGACTGAAATCAGCGATGCGCGTGGCGAGCGCCTGTTTTTCGATCTCGGCAGAGCCGGCAGGACGGTGAACCTTGCAGGCGAGGCACCCTTGAATACCCAAACGGCTTTAGTATTAGGGCGGCTGGTACAACCATAAACAGAGGTGGTGCTGGTAAAAATGAAGCGCTTAACATTGGCCTCCTGTGCCGCTTCTAACAGACATCGAGTTCCTTCTACATTAGCACGGTGAAAGGCTTTATCAGAAAATACACCAACATGTGGCGTTAGTAGTGCTGCTACGTGGATCACGGCATCCACAG
Organism: Alatinidae sp. Z8VKAUB7J3; assembly: GCA_010016025.2. NCBI lineage: Eukaryota > Metazoa > Cnidaria > Cubozoa > Carybdeida > Alatinidae > Alatinidae sp. Z8VKAUB7J3. Next base: position 100,733,010 of record JAAAKM020721499.1, on the reverse strand, counting down.
AAGAAATTAAGCTTCTTACAAGTTTTTGATCGTTGATATCGCCACGGTGCGTTGTAAAGAGGCTTGGCTGAAGATCAAGCCCGATTGTTAGTAAGCCTCATGGCAAGGAGGGTAATTATATCCAAAATGTAATCTAAACCTGTATCAAATAGTTTCGAAGTCAATCATCATACTTTCTTATTATCATATTATCTTGACCCTATTTTTTCTTGAAATTTCAGGAAAGCCTTCAGGAAAAATAAATAAAACCTTGGTTCATGTACTTCAAAGGAACCCTTGGAGATGTCATCAGAACTACTTCCAACAATTCAATGGCCAACAATTTTTTTTCATTTTGTGATGTTAGTGATAGGCCTTATTGAAACAAAATAGCAACGAGACAAGGTGCTGTACACCAACGAAATCGTTGTCGGCGATCGTCGTTGGGCGGAGCTTCGCCTGGGCTTTTTCGAAACGGAAACCGATGCGCAGATGGCATTGACGAAACTTGGCGATAGTTTCGATTCGGCCTGGATTACGGTCGCAAACGCACAGGAACAGTCCAACGCGAATTCTCGACTGTTCGATTTACCCGATACGACGACGCCAGAGGTCGATTCGGCACCGGAAGTATCGAGTGTCCCGGTGAACCAGTCAGCAGAGTCCATACAGGAGCCGCGCGCGGCCAAGTTTACTTGTTGGTTTACTTGTTACTCAATACTCTTCCAGCATTATTCCCCACTGTTGATAATAACTCAAGAACTAGAGGTCATCACCTGAAACTTGTCAAGCAGTCTACATTATCTAGAGTCCCCACTCAATTTGTTTCATCATGTTTTGCCAACAGTTGGAACCATCTATCTAATAAAGGTTAGATGCTGAGTGGTCCTCCAGCAAGCGTAAACTCAATTGGGAGCATGGAACAGCACCTGGTCACTAATGAACTTTGTATAAAACTTAAGTCATCATTCTGGAGTAGCTTTCCCTTTGTCTTCAACTTTCCTTTTTTAGGTCTTGGCAAAAAAAAATTATACAAGACAAGTCTACAACTATCTTAACCTTGGGAAGCTTTTTTTCCATAATTTTGGTTTGAGCCTCTTCTTTGACACTAATTTCAAAAATCCAATTTAAACAGTTTACGTAAGACTTAAAGTCGCATCAGGACCTTGTTCCAAATTTGTGACACACTTAATTTTGAGATAAGGATTAAACAGAATAATTAGGCTTAAAGTACTTTTTTTGGTGACTAATATGTGCCGTAGATCTGTGCGGAGAGCCAAAATTAATTCAAAAACATTCAGAAATTAAATAAAAAAAACTAGTTTTTTTAACTGAAAGTGAGGAGTGACATTAAAGCTTAAAACGAACAGAAATCAGTCCGTGTATGAAAGGGGCTATTCCCTTCTCAACGCTCCGCTCTTTACGCTAAAGTTTTTAACTGCTTAATAAAGTAGAATTGATAGAAAGAGTCAAACTTAAGCGTAAAGATTGGGGCGTTGAGAAGGGAGCAGCCCCTTTCATACATGGAATAATTTCTGTTCGTTTTAAGTTTTAATCATTCTAACATTGACAATTGGAACAATCTTCACGTGCCAAGCATGCTAAAGCTCAAAAATTTATAATAAACCTCAAACTTTTGGGTATCTGTTTTAAGGTTTTTGAATTACTTTTATCTATCGTCAAAATATATTGAAATATTTGTGCAATTCCCTGTTTTTTACATTTTTAGCAATGCAATAAAATTGAAATTTTTTATTCTTATTTTAATTTTTTTTTATTTTTTTTAGTTTTTGTTTATTTTTAGGTTTTTTCTTTTTTTTTATTTTTTTTTTATTTTTTAGTTTTGCAATATGTTCTTGTTATCTTGTTCCACTACCTTCCACGGCCTTCTTCTTTATGGTTCGGCCTTATTTGTATTGGCAAAAGGCATATTCCTCGCAGTCCTTCATCCGTAAGACTTGTCCTTGCCATATTAATCTTTCACCTCCCTTACTAATAATACTGCCTAGACAAGCAATTGATTAAGGTGTATTTTTACCCTAATGTATTTGGTTTTGCGTAATCTTATGTCGTTATTATGGATTTTGTTCGGACATTCACTAAAAAAGATTACTATGGTTTTTTGATGCGAGTTTTAATGACGACCCGGACACAGGGACACAACTACAACGGGGACGCCGGGGGGCACAGGGGGATATATAAATGGGCGCTATCCATCGGCCGGCGCCTCCGTGCCTGAGGGTAGGAACCCGGCCGCATCCAGAATGTCGCGGCCCGCCGGCGAGGTCATGAAATCCAGGAACGCGTTTGCCCCCGGGCGCCCGCCGACGGCGCCGGCGAGATAGCGAATCGGCGAATGGTGAGCGGCGTCGAACACGGCGACGATGCGGCTCTTCTGGGCAATGCGAAGATCGCTCGCATAGACGGCATCACTTCTGTACAATGAGCTCGGTCCAATGAGTGGTGTAGCTTTGGACCTGAAAAAGACATGTATGATTGTCTTCTAGACAAGTTTGAAGTGAAGCAATCTTGATAGTGTCAGGGCATAGACTCACTTAAGAATTTGTGCCATAACTTGAGACTCCCCGTTGTATAGAGAGAAATAACTGGATTTTCCAGAATTCATATTATGGTTTATTTGTTCTTCATTTCGAGTAATACTAGGTGAGACCAAGATGCTACATGATAAATCAATACACTAATTTTGTATGCTGATATTAGAAAGTTGCCTTTCTAACTGCAGCAATTTGAAATGTCTTTGCTGTATAGTTGGAGAGATAGCCTGTTACCAACATTAAATTTACTATTATGAAAAAATTATTATTATACAATAAATTCTGACAACTCTTTTTCGTAAAAAGCATCAATAATTAACTCACTCGATTTATCGGATAATTCAGACGTAATATTAGTTGTCTTTTTAACTTTAGCAATTTGAAATATCTCCATTGTACATTTTGGAAGATAGCCTTTATCAAAAACACTCTTTTTCTTGTCCACTCTTTCAACCCATTTCATATAGAGAGTAATTTGTGTTTGTTTTAAGTTTCAATGTTGCTCCTTACTTTCAGATAAAAAAACTAGTTTTTTTAATTTAATTTTACCAAAGATCTGGCTTTTTAGATCTAGTAAAATTAAAAACAATAAAAATCCTTATATAGCCTAGGCTACATATCAAGATTGGATGATTTTGAGGGTCTTTTATTCAAATTGACTTTGTTTGGCTTTATAAATGATTGTTGATGAGAGACAGCCTCAAGAAGTAAAAACAAACCTATGCCACAAGTTAACTTTGGCGTAAAAATATTTATAAATTTCTAGGCTAACAAGGCCAATGGTACGTCATCTCAGATTTTTGTAACTTGTTCCCCCTTATACTGGGTATACACCTACCCTAGCACTCGCTAGTTTTCTCAATCTTGCGCTGGTGATGTCATTGAATATAGCTCTCGATCTAAAATCGAATTGCCCCGTCGGATGAATTGCCCCCAGCCATGCACTGTACTCCCGGCCGAAGATAATGAATCAGGAGATCAGTATAGATTTTTTTTTTTTACTTTTGACCTTGCCAAAATTCTGAAAAACCGATTCCCACCTTTTTTAAACCAAAGAAATTAAGAAGCTTCGTTTTCAGAGCCTCGAGGGATTTCCCACGTTAGCAAGAACCGGGCGGTTCGGAAGCGGCCGGGGGTGGGAGGTCGGGTATGGAGGTAGACCCGACGAATACAGGCGCGGTCAGGCCTCGTGCGTCGCGGTGACCGTCGTCGCGATGCCGCCGCGGACGTTGAACACCCCGACGACCGTCATCTTGCGCGGCGCGAGGACGGCGACGAGGTCGTCGAGGAACTGGTTCGTCACGGCCTCGTGAAAGTGACCAGGATAGAGAGTTTGTATTGGACTTTCTCGAAACCAGTCCGTGGCCAGTCTTTCTTTTATTACTCTCCGTATGTAACTGCATCATGCACAGAACATACCGGTTCATATTTGTTTTCATTCGAGACCATGACACCAGGTTCCATCACGCCCACGGGTGAACCCTGCATCAAGCCCAGTCAACTTTTGAGGAGAAAGATGTGTACACTCAAAGAGAGTGTAGAGTGTTTCTTGTGGTGCCTACGACATCAGAATTTGTCCTCCTTACTGTACATTCTTCGGTCAACGAGCTAAACACTAACGATTTTTTTTTTGGAAATGTTTACTTACCTTAAGTTTGAGATCATTATCTAGTATAATTTATGTTTATCTTTTCATTATCAATAGCTTCTATTCATTTAGCCTTCTTTCAAGTCTTTCCACTATTATTCACTTGAAGGATCTTCGACAGAAGCACTTGGACTTCTTGGCTGTGACTTCTGTCAGAAACAAATCCGCACTATAGAAAAATTGCTCGCCATCAAGGCTTGTAGGTTTTGTTGATGGAAATTATTGCCAGTAAGGTATACCTAAGCTTATTTTGAAAGACATTTGATCAAAATCTTAGAATAACCGTCCTGTTCAAAATAGTAAAAAAGTGAAATGTACCTCCAGGAATGACATAACCCCCACAGTCCCTGGGGAAAATGTTGTAAGTTATATAATTTGCCCATTACTTATATGTAAAGTCATTTATTGAGAAAAGGGATGTGTTTGATCGTGAGTCTTCGCAAGGGCTAAGAATATTAAAGTAGAACTTTTTAAGAAATATTGAGGGGGATGCAAACAAAATCAAAACACTCTGTATGCGTGAGGGTTATCAAAAAGACACAACAACGGTAACGAGCGCGAATTCGATGTCAGCGGCGACACGCCGCTGCTGTGGGTGTTGCGCGATACGCTGGGACTGACCGGCACCAAGTACGGCTGCGGTGTGATGGCCTGTGGTGCGTGCACGGTGCTTGTAGACGGCGTTGCGACACGGACCTGCGCCATGCCGGTGAGCGCCTTCAACAGCAGCCAGAAAATCACCACCATCGAGGGCCTGCCGGGACCGGAAAAAAACGCCCTGCAAAAAGCGTGGGCCGAGCACAGCGTTGCCCAGTGCGGTTATTGCCAGTCCGGCCATTCTATAAAAGTTAGGTAAGAATGGTGTCGTTTCATTGCATGGCGTGCAGGAGGCTGCCATTTTGTTCAGCATAGTTGAAAGGTCTAGTAACAATGTGTTTTGGGATATCAACCCCAAAGCTTTGCTAAGCTTTATTTTAATTTGGATGTTTTTTGCTACAAAAATGTGTTGATTGAACATTTTTTTAACAAATAGATAGAAAGCAGACACAATAGAAAAAACAGACAAAAATTAATATTGACAACACAAGACAAGAATAACATTAGTACTCTTTACAGATACAGTCATTAAAACTCAAAGCGATCAGAAGTTATTCCATATATGAAAGGGCCTGTCCCCTCTTTAATGCCCTGCTCTTTACGCTAAAGTCTTTTATTGTTTTAAAAAGTAAAGTTGTGAGAAAGATTCAAACTTTGGCGTAAAGAGCGGGATATTGAGGAGAGGACAGCCCCTTTCATATACAGAATAATTTCTATTCGTTTTAAGTTTTAATGTCGCTCCTTACTTGCCGTTAAAAAAAACTTGTTTTTTATTTAACTTGTAAAAATTTTTCAATTAATGCAGGCTTTGATTTTCATATGGAAACGTGTAATTTTGTGACAAACCTACTGTTTGCAATCTGAGAGTGAAATTATCCTTTTTGGTAGAAAATTAAAATTTTGAAATTGTTTTGCTGTTGTATAATTTTTTTCTGTCTTTCGAATGGTCCATGTTTATACGTCCATCTGTTGCTTAGCAATATAAACTTCAGTTTTATCCTATTTAACAGGTCAACGCTTTTGCGACAGCAAAACAATCTTACGGCCGAAGTTATCTTGCCAGTAGTGGCCTGAGAAAAAACTAAGTGAATGCAGTTTTATTAATTGAAGCGAATCGTCCATAATGAAAAACCACACACGAATCGAGATGGACTCCGGATTGCACAAAGCTCCTGTTATGAGCATGCTGTTTTTCATGTTATTGTAAAATCTTTTGACCCCATTGAACATTTTATGCTCATTTCCAAATTAAAAAATTGTGGTCTAAGAGGACCATTTCGTGAATTATTATCCTTGTTTTCAAGAGAAAGAACTCAATATGTACAACTAGGGGATAATAATTCTTCAGTCAGTAATGTTACATTTGGAGTACCTCAAGGATCTGTTCTTGGTCCCCCGGCCGCGAATTAGCTCCAGCTATCGGCCCCGGTTCCCGGACCGCGAAGGACTTCGGGAATCGGGTTTGCGAGCGAAAGGCTGGGATTTTCTCGACAATCTCTGTGCAGTCCGGCGCAGGCCCGCGCCGAAACCGGGAGGATATCCGAATGAGGACGCTGGTCTTTGCCCTGGCGCTTGGCTTGACGCCGACGATCGCCCTGGCCGCCAAGTACAAGGTCGAGGAGGTCGCCAACGGCGGCGCAGTCCAAGGCATCGTGAAGCTAAAATTTGGTTGACTCGTAGAACATTTGAAGTATTCACTTTCATCCTTGCTAAAATAGCCTATGTTGTTAACTATAGAGTTAACAGATATATGAGCTTGTAAGGGGGGTGTTTGTCCATAAAGCAAACGATTGTTCATCTTAAGCGTGGCTTTCTAGTCTAGGGGTATGATTTTCGCATAGGGTGTGAGGGGTCTCAGGTTCAAATCCTGGACCACCTTAATTTTTACATGAAGAAGATCCAAAACTAGATACGTGATCAATATAGCGGTCGCTGAAAGTTGGCAGGCGTATAAGGGACCGGACCAGATTTAATTATGGAATTAGTTGGGTGCCCAATAATATTATAATGTGGAAGTTTAACGCTTCTACGGCGTTTAGGGCACCAAACATTGATGACATTGGAAAAGTATTCGATTCCGAACCCGGTTCGGTTGTTGTCCCTAATGCCGATTTAAATTCTGAATATGCATACGGGGCAGAGTTAGGGCTGGTTTTAAACTTCAACGAAGATGTAATATTTGATTTTTCAACCTATTACACATATTTAGACAATGCTATGGTGAGACGCGATTATACAATAAATGGTGAAAGTCAAAGCATGTATGAAGGGGGGTTAAGGGGAGGGGGTTGCGTGGGAGGATCTTTCCATGGAGGATTTTGTCATGGGGGAAGATAATTTCCATGAAGAGGGTGCAAAATATTCTACCACTATTTAAAAAAAAAACAATGAAAAAAATATGGAAAAGTTTTTTCAACTGAAAGTAAGGAACAGCATTAAAACTTAAAGCGGAATGAAATTGTTACGCTTAACTTGGGTTCTATTCTAAATACTCCAAGGAGATCCTCCTTGGATCTCCTCCTAAATACCTCGCTCTTTACGCATTTTTAATTCGTTATCTGATCAGTCTGAGTCTTGTATCCTGAGTCCCCGGGTCAAGCAGACTGCTCTTCTTTTTAACTCAATTTCAACTGGCAGTCACAGGTAAGACAATGGCAACTTTGAACAGAAAGAAAGATATTCTTTCAGTAAAACTGAAATGAATCCATCTTCTTACATTTTAGCAAAGAAGATAATGTCTATTCGCAATTGGTTTAGCTAAAAAAAATGTTTGCACGCCTCATAAATAAAATTTATAAATAGTTGCAAAAAGATAATACATATAAGAGAAGTTACAATTGTAAGTCATGCAATTTCAAATTTAACCTATTTTTGAGCTCTTGAAACCTAACCTACCCTGAATTTGCTGACATTTTGAATATTATCAATTCAAATATTGTTTTGGATTACAACCTTGTGGGATATTTATCAAAATCTTCTTCTATCAGATTTCAAATTTTTGATATTTTATCAAAAACACATACTTTAATTGAACATTCATTGTCAAGGAAGAAAAAACTTCACAATTTTATTGAATTTATTTATCCAAATTAATCTTGAAAAATTAGTGCTTGTGGATTATATAACAGTATATAATATTCGGACGCGGCATCACAGAGATAATCGATTTCCGCAGCCGTGATCTCCGATTGCCCAGGATCGCGGTCGAAATCGTGATCGGTTGTTCCGATCAGCGTGAAATCCTCCTCGTATGGGATCGCGAAAATGATACGCTCATCCTTGTTTTGAAAAATATACGCACGCGGATCATCGTATTTTCTGTCGATGACAATGTGGCTGCCCTGAACGAGCCGGACATTCTTGGACTTGGCAGAATGCGTCACCGTCCGCAGGATCTCTTCGACCCATGGGCCAGCCGCATTGACCGAGAAAATTTGCCTATTTATAGGGTGAAACACCCCCTTAAAGTCATATAATCTTAGCGAAAATCACACCATCGCATTTAGCGTATCAGAAAACCCCATTGTAGAAGTTTCAAGCTCCTATCTACAAAAATGTGGATATTCGTATTTTTTGCCAGAAGACCGATCACGGGTGCGTGTTTCTTTGTTTGTTTTTTTTTTGTTTTTTTTCGTTTTTTTTTTCTTTTTCTCAGGGATGATCGTATCGACCCAGTGGTCCCAGAATGTTGCAAGAAGGCTCACTCTAACGGGGATATTTTGGGTGTGAGGAGGGGATGGAGATGGTTGCCCTCCAATCCCTTTCGATTATCAAAACACTAGAACTTGAAATTTCTAATCGAATGAGTCGCTTTAGAAGTTTCTAAGGCAAATTCTTCTATACAGTGTGCCCTGGCCTAAAAAAAAAAATGCATTGAGCCGTCATCGCTCCTTGCTTATTAAGCGCTATTGCGCTGCCTATGAAATAACCAACAACTAGCTTTATGGTATTAGTTTTTACAAACATCTTTCAAAAAATTGTCAAAAACTCTTTCCCTAACAGGAATGTGGTGGTGGTCCTCGTCGTCGTCGCATTGTGAGCTGCTATATTAGTAGGCGATGCCTCGTCTTCGTTGTTTGACGCAGCATCCGCAGTGGTTGTTTCAATAATAGACAATATGTGGTTCAGAAGACTATGATGACACTCCTCTGGACAGGAAACGGATGGTTTTGTAGTCGTATTCGTAGAAGCGACATCCATCATGATAATATGTTTCAATCGTAGTTCAACCTGCCGTTGAATTTCTTTTTCCTGTTCTTGTTGTTGTGTGGAAAGGAGTGAATCATTGTCGTTCTTGGCGATGATATTAGTCATCACTTGCGACAAAGCTGATCACTTTCCTATACACACTATCTTCAACACAGTGAGGATGTCAACTCCTCTCGTAAGAACTAACAAGGATCTACAAGTAGTCAATCTTAAACAGGAGAATCCTAAACCGTTAAAAGAAGAGTTAAAAAAAGGTTTCTTGGGACAGTGTACTAGCAAAAGAAGATGCGAACGAAGGTTTTGAAATTTTCCACAATGCGTTTGTAGCTGCAGATAAAAACTGCTGTTTTAAAGAGAAACCAATAAACTATGAAAGACTTACGAATGGGTAATCGAATCTTAATGAAACTTGATATATAGAAGGATCTTATGTCTCAGAGGCTCCTTTTTCAATTCGAATCGGATCCAGGGACATAGGGGGTTGGGGGGGAACATAAATCTTGGAAACCGGAAATCTTGAAAAACGCTTAATTGGAGAGATTGGGATGAAACTTGATGGGAAGAATAAGAACAAGTTATAGATACGTAATTGAAATAATTGGAACGGATCCATTCTCTTTGTGGGAGTGGGGGGGGGTGTTAATTTGGAAAAATTAGAAAAATTGAGAATTCGCCCCCCCCCCTCCCCCCACCCGCCCGGCCCCCCCCCCCCCCGACGCCTTTGCTGTTTGGGGGCGTGCTGTTTAGACAGTGCGTGCCGTTAAGCTCTGGTGCCACCCGAGCATAGATTTCGTCCATGGCAGGCCACTCCCACTCCGCCAACATCAAGTTCCGCAAGGACCGCGTCGATTCGAAGCGGGCCAAGGTCTTCTCGAAGCTCGCGCGACTCATCACGGTCGCGGCAAAACTGGGTGGCGGCGACGCCGATGCCAACCCCCGGCTGCGGTTGGCGATCGATCTCTTAGTTTTACTCTCTTTATTAGAAACATAGAAACATTCAGAAATGTTTCTTTTCAAAATTGTCTTACGAAGTAATACTTTCTCAGAAGAACTATATTCTGCTGATTATAATAATTATCGTAAGCAGTATATTAGGCATTAAATAAAGTAGATATCATACATTAAATTAAATGAAAGTATATAAAACAATATACTAAATAAAATACAAGGGTTTCATTCGCTTTTTTATGACTTATGATGATTTTATCACCATATTGGGTTTTGTTTAGAAATTTATTAAAAAAGCACAATTAAAAGTTCGGCAAAGCGTCAAGAAGGGGACAGCCCCTTTCATATACGGAATAATTTCTGTTCATTTTGAGTTTTAATGTTGCTCATTACTTTCAGTTAAAAAACTTATTTTTTTTAAATTTAATTTTAAAAAAAGAGTTTGTTCCTTTAATTTCATTTTCGGTGTTCAACATTTTGAGGTGGCGAGAACGAAATCATGCTATGTCCAGGTCCTCTAATAGGTTTTAGAATCGTATGCACGTGTAGTTGATTCAAAATAACATGAATTAGTGGATTTGGGATGGTTGCCTCTTTTCAGAGAAAGGGAGTTGTTCGAAGAAAAATGCAGACGTCAATCGCTGTTCGATTTCTTAAATGAAGTATATATTTTTGTTTGAAGTTCGTAAGCTATACCCAACGTTTATTCCTTTTTTATAACTGGCTTCCGGTTCCATCCCAGATGGCTATTCGCCGCTAGTCCTGGTGACTACCTCATTTCTAACACTGAGTTATTTGTTATACCTTCTCTTGAACGCGTCACGGGAAGAATTTTCCGGGATTACCTTTGCCGGCAATCTATTTCATGTGTTAACCGATCCAAAAGTCTGCAAAACATTCTGTTCCAAAAAATGTAACTACAACAATCATTTTTGTGATAGAAAAAATCACAACTGACATATTTATATCATCTTCATTTTGTATTTTTAAAATATCAAAAGTGTTTTTTTTTGTTATAAGCATAATTACTGTGATTCTAAGACATGAAAAAATAGTTGAAACAAATTTAAATTTCACAAAAAAACTAAGTAAAAAAAGCACAAACATTATTTTTCTAATAGAAAAAATCCCGACTGTCATATTTATATTAACTTTATTTTGTATTTTTAAGCGACCCGACTCAATAGTAAATGGAAGCCTAAAAAACGAAATTTTGATACTAATAGATACATCAAAAGAATTGAATTTTTATGTTGATTTGAGATTTATAAGTTTCATCAAATTTAGTCTAACCCATCAAAAGATACGAGCCTGACAAAACTTACCATATTTTGGAAAATATGGTGAAACACCCCCTAAAAGCCCTAAAATCTGAACGAAAATCGTATTTAGCGTATCAGTGAAACGCAATGTAGAAGTTTCAAGCTCCTATCTACAAAATCGTGGAACTTAGTATTTTGTTATATATCCTTGTTTTACTAATTCAACCCCAATCTTCATGAAAATTTTTGTGCATAACCCTGACTTTTGTTGTATACTGGAACAAGAGAGAAAATGTCTTAATTATGCCCTATTCACGTTGCAGATTACAGGAGCACCTTTTTCCGCTGCAAAGAGAGCCCAAGTAAATATCGACTTACAAGCCTATGGTAGATTAGAGCAACTTCAAAATATTTCCAGCAAAATTATATTTCCAATGCTTTGGTTCGAAGAAGTAAGTAAATAAAAATGTTGTTTTGGTTTCTATTCGTAGGGAGCAGGGAAGAAGTTCTTGCAGATGGGATGGACGAGGAGGGTTTAGCTAAATTTCAGGCTTAGTTTCTCCCGATGGACAAAAATGGCGGCAAGTTGAAAAGCATTCAAAGATACCGATGTTACTTAGACTGACTGGAGTAAAAAACAAAAAGCAAGAAGTTTTCTTTTTTTTTTTCTTTTTTTACAAAAATGAAGACATTTTTATTCAGGAAAGGTGTGAAATCACATGCTTGCTCACAGTTTTCTTCTGTACTTGCAAAATTTTTTACTCAAATTGTCAACCTACATTCCCGCTGGAGGAAGCCCCTGAAATCAACTTTGAATGGCTACAGAACGATGAGCCGCCGGTAGATAAGGCGGTAGAATTAGGGCTTTTCCGCATTTTACAAGAACTACTGAATAACTCTATTAAGCATGGGAAGGCGGCTAATATAGTGATCCGGCTGTGGCTAAAATCAGAAGGTATATCGCTTCATTACCGAGACGACGGCTGCGGGTTTGATCCGGAAAAAGTAAAGAAGAAAGGTTTGGGGTTACAAAATATTGAAAGCCGAGCCAACATGATTCGAGCGGAAAGGAGGAGCAGCTTTTAAATATGCACTTTGCTTAGTGGTATATGCATTAAGAAAAAGAGTGACACCATTTGCTGTCAAGTCAATACAATTTCTTGATTCTTTTTGGAGGCCTTAAATGATAACAAAAGTTTGTTGTTAATCTCTGTAAATGAATTAGAGAGGTAAATAACTTACTACATAACTGTACATAAGCAATAACGCACTTAGAGAGGTGTAAACAAAAAATTAAAAGTGGTGGTATATGCTTTCTCTGAAGTTTGTACCATCGCAAGAACAAGTAGTCTAAATGGTCAAGACTATTTTGCAATTCCAAAAATATGTAAATAATCTAGAACCAAGTTACAGAAAATATATCATAAACAAAAATACTATTGCTGCATTTTCCTTGATTAATGGCTAGGTTCTGTGCCTTTGAAAGAGCTCTCTTTCAATATTCTAGGAGTACTAGTTTGACACAATCCACCCTAGGGGAAAAACATGTATCCACGACCATCCTTCTTGAAAAAAAGAAGCAAAATTTGGCATTTGTGTAACTAGGGGCTTGAAACCTCTGCAATAGGACTGCGATATATTGAATTGGTCAAGCTGCGCACACCCCTGTTCCCCCCAACCCTGATCAGCCTTACATTTCATTCCATTCCAATGTGTTTCTACTTCCATTAAATGTTTTCTTACAGCCTCCTCTAGCAGATCTGAGGACGCTATACTTCCCGTTGGTACCAGTAGGACGGCCAAACAGCACGATTTAAGGCAACCTTTCATCCCAAGAATATTATTCCAATAAAAAACTCTTGTCACTTTGATGTTCTTCTCTAGTATCGTGGTTGTAGCGTTAGATGCAACCTAATAAAGGACGAATACGGTCTATAGACAACCCTAAAGTAGAAGTTTCAAGCTCCTATCTGCAAAAATGTGGAATCCCGTTTTTTTTTTTTTTGGCACAAGACAGATCACGGATGCGTGTATATTTGTTTTTTTTTTTGTTTTTTTTCCCCAGGGGTGATTGTATCGACCTAATGGTCCTAGAATGTTGCAAAACGGTTAATTCTAACGGAAATAAAAGTTCTAGTGCCCTTTTCAAGTGACCAAAGATTGGAGGGCACCTAGGCCCTTTCCCACGCTCATCTTTTTCCCAAAGTCACCAGATCCAAATTCTGAGTCGGTGAAGACCGAGCCGGTCCGTTCCCGCATCTCGTGGTCGAGCCAGAGAAAACCCGAGGTGAAGATCTTCTCGAGCCGATCGCTGCCCGAGCACAGCAGGTCGATGAACTCCGGCGCGCCGGCGTCCACCGCGCTGCCGATGAACCCGTCAAGCTGTTCGCGCAGCTTGGCGGCGGCGTATTGATCGATGCGGGCGGCGTCGAGATCGCAGCTTTGCGCCTGCGCGCCCCCCGGGGCCGGAAATGCCGCCAGACAGGCGACCAGCATGGCGGCGGCCGCGCGTCGGACCAGCTCCCCTAAAGAGAACGGATCCGTTCCAATTATGTCAATTACATATCTATAGCTTTTGCTTATTTGTCCCATCAAGTTTCATCCCGATCTCTCCACTCTCTAATCGTTTTCCAAGATTTCGGTTTCTAAGATTTCTGTTTTCCCCCCTCCAGTTCCCCCCATATCTGGTAGGAATTTAAAATGAGAGCTCTAAAGCACAAGATCCTTCTAAAGATCAAATTTCATGAAGATCTGATCACCCATTCGTAAGTTACAAACACCTCATTTTTTCTAATTTTTCCGAATCAAACGAACTTCCTCCTCATTGTTTACAGTTGGATACCGAATTGGATTCATTCGTTGTCAATCATCAAGACAAAAAGAACACCCACGACGACGACGACAATCATAATAGTCATACGACTGTCACGGTAGTCACCAAACGTCGAACGCAACAATCGTCAGAATCAGGTACAACGCCTCAAGAACAAACGACAACTTCGTATCGTTGTCGTGTCTTGGTGGGTGCAGATGGGATTCATTCGACGGTGCGGTCAATTTTGTTTCGTGATGATGATCCGACCCAGAAATATTATCGATATAAACTAGTTCAAAGTATTGTAAAATAGTCCTTCTTAGAAAATTTTTAGAGATATTTTCTTAGGGAATGATATAAACTTGTTCAAAACACAGGCAAAACTCTTCTTAGCGAATATATAGCGATTTATTCTTAGAGAATGATATAAACGTGTTCAAAATTTTGGTACTACCAAATAATTGATCTTAGCATGTTTTTACTCTATTGGAGTAAGAGAATTTTACTCTATTGGAACTTGAATGCGCTATTGGAAGTGAAATAAAACTAAGAGTATTATTATGAAAAGAATACGTCGTCGACCCTCGCGCGCAACCCACCAACGTCGCCATGATTCGCGCCCTCGGCGCCCAGGTGATCCAGGTCGAAAAACCGGACGAGCACACCGGCGACTTCCTCGTCGCCCGACTTCAGCGGGTCGAGGAACTGCTGCGCACGATCCCCAACAGCTACTGGCCGAACCAGTACGAGAACCCACGCAACCCCGCAGCGCACGCCTTCGGCACGATGCGCGAGATCGACGAAGCGCTCGACGACGTGCCGCTGGGCTCGGGCATCCTCGCCGCGGCCGTGTTCGCCGACGAAGGATGGCTGATTATGTCATAATGTCATTGGCAAAGTGTTGTAGAGGGCTAAGGTCACATCAAAATGCCGCAATGTATGAAGCATACTACGAGCAGAAAATTTCTTCCCATCCAGGACACTATATGCTCGGTCCAAGAATTTTGGCACTTCATTACTGTCTTCATTCAGAGTCGTGACATTGGGAAAAGCCTTTGCAAGATCTTCAATCTTTTCCTGTGAATCTTGTACCACAGTCCCATTACTCCTTAAAAAGAAACTGAAGTCCCCATGGAAAACAGCAAAGCCTCCCACGATCCAGATACCATGCCTGAAAAAGGGTCCTGCTTAACTTGCATCTCAATTCCGGCAGGGAATTTGGTGTTGGATGCGTAAACATGGCAATTTGCTATAAACATACCACCCCTGCCGGGGTGCACTTATAAAACCGCGGAGCGGTGATATTTTCATAGTAAAAACTTGTCAGCAAACTAAAAACTAAAGGCCAAAAGCCAAATACAATAGTCAGCTAAAAGCCAGGCGCCAAAGGCTGAATAGTTACTTATCAATACAAGAGAGGACAGGTTTATGAATCAAATTCTACAGTTGTCACCTATTTTATTAGGCTTCATCCCCTTTCCAAAATTTTAAAATGAGAACAAGAAAATTTGATAAGGCAGGCGATTGATTACCCTATCCCTTCTTTTTAATAAGCTTTTCTAAAGTGACCTCTGCAAAAGACAGTAATGTTAAGGTCAATACTATCCAACAATATATGCTTCGTCTACATTTTAGTCTAGTGGCCCAAGCCACACCACCGTCAAATCTGTAGAAAAACGGCCAAAATTGATAAATGACATGTAGTTTTGTTTGATTTGGACGTGTACAGAAGCTTATTTTTCTTTTTTGACACGTTCTGTTGCGTGTAATTCTCGCTGCTGATTATCTTCTAACTTCAAATTTCTTTTTCTTGCAGTCGTATATCTTCTAACCACACACTTCCATGTTCTTCATGTTCCTTTTGATTTGTTCTGATCCTCATTATCATTTATGTCTTGTAACTGCGTATTTTGTTTGTTCTTCACTTTCGTTTTTGTGTCGTTGTGATTCTCGCAGCGACTTATCTCTTGACTGCATATTATCCATCTTGGATAATAATCCATCTTGATCTCTGGAAGTATTACCATCAGATTCAGCGTATCAGAGAACCACACTGTACAGGTTTCAAGCTCCTATCTGCAAAAATGTGGAATTCTGTATTTATGCCAGAATAAAGATCACAGATGTGTGTTTATTTATATTTTATTTTTCTTCTTCTTCCCAGGGGTGATTGCATCGGCCCAGCTTTCCCAGAATGTCACTAGAGGGTAAATTCGAACAGAAATTAAAAGTTCTAGTGGCAGGTTTAAGTGAAAAAGTACTGGAGGGCAGCCAGCCCCCTCCCATGCTCATTTTTTCCTAAAGTCACCCAACGTTCGGCCGTTCTGGCAGTGGCAGGGCCGGTCAGCGGCGACGAAATCGACCTGACGAACTGTCCGTGGGTGGTCCGGCCGCTGGAGATGATGCGCGAGCTCGGCATCGAGGACGTGATCGTGCTGAACGATTTTGAAGCCCAGGCGCTGGCCGTCGCGGCGCTCGACGAAGAGGACATGACGCAAATCGGCGGTGGCGAACCGCTGGCCAGTTCGAGCAAGGTAGTGCTGGGGCCGGGCACCGGGCTCGGCGTCGCCAGCCTGATCCATGCCCGCCACGCCTGGGTTCCGGAATAATTTTGGGAAAAAAATTGTGAAGTTGCAGATGGTGTCTTAGGGAAGAAAGTTAGAACCGCAACTAGGAATATTAGTGAAAAAGCTTTATGTTTCATAGAGAGGAGGAGGGACTTGTGCATGAGTTATTTGAGTGATAGATCATATGAAACAAAAAGAAATGTAAAGAAAATATAGAAAGTATTAAAGTATGAACTGAGGATGTGTGAAGTGGAGGCCATGGATAAAATTACCGAGGATTTGGAAAATGCAGCTAGGCGGCAAAATAGTAAAATATTGTACTGGTATGATCAACGAATGCATCGCTCGCGATCAACACGGCATCCAATCGCCGCGTCATTGCTTCAAGGCGGCTTGCGACATTCACCGTATTACCGATCGCAGCAAACTCCATGCGCTGCACACCGATATCGCCGAGAACAACTGGTCCGTAGTGCAGCCCGAAACTCGCTCGGATCGTGCTCAGCCCGGCCGCCGCGCGTTCTCGGTTCCACTCATCAATCGACTCCATCATGGATCGCGCGCATGAAATCGCACTCATCGCGTCGACCGGGGTCGTTATCGGTGTGCCGAACGCTAATATCGACATCAGTGGTCGCCTGCTTTCTCTTGTTGCAATTGTCATTCCTGCAAGTATCAGCGCTGGTCCGGCACTAACCGCAATGCTTGTTGCAGAAGGAAGTGGTTACAAGGTAGTTGCCTGGGTACTGGTGGCGGCCTTACCCCTGGGTTTTGTACTTATTTTCCCTGCCGCAAAAATAAAGAACTAGTTTCAAGCCTGACTCGGGCAGAAGTATGGCAAACAAGGTTTGTAGCGAAGCTGGTCAGCCTGATAATCACATACCCATTTTCTCTCGCATTTTATACGACGCGCGGTTCCGCGCACCACCCGACGACATCGCGTGCGTCGAGACCGCGGCGACCAAGCTGGTCGTGCCCGCGACCTGGCGTCGCCCTGCGTTCGTCACGGTGATGCCGTACGACGCCCACGGCGAACGAGTCGGGCGCCTGCTGTACCCGATGTCCGTGGAGCTGCAGTTGAAGGCCCGCCGGTGAGCTCGGCGAGTCTTCGAGCCAATGCGCGCCTGCCTGCGGCGACCCTTCACACTGAGACCCTGCACACTGAGACCCTTCACACTGAGACCCGGCCTACTGAAATTAATAGGTCGAAAAATTATACTGGTGGCAAACCTTAAGCCGGCTAAACTAATGGGTATTGAATCCCAAGGAATGGCGCTGGCAGGAAGCGATGACGACAAAATAGTATTAGCGGGCTTTGACCAACAATTAGAACCAGGAACGCGAGTTAAATGATTATTGACACACATGCCCATGTAGATATGGACCAATTTGATGAAGATCGAGAAGATACCATAATTTGTTACGTACTCAGTTGTTCTTGAGATGTAATTTTAACATCTAACTAAAGCGGCCCACAGTCGCTCAAAGAGCTAAGAGCTCATATGGTGTGAGCTCTAGCAAAGTTCTAAGAATCAATGGATTGCTTTATAAGGAAAATCAGAAGCTTAATGCCGGTCGGGATACAAAATGTGAGCTCTGAGTCACAAGGTCCTTCTAAATATCAAAATTCATTAAGATCGACCACCCCCCCGCAAGTTCAAAATAAATAATTAAAATAAGTGCTTATTCTTTCCACCAAGTTTCATCCTGATCTCTCCACTTTAAGTGTTTTCCAAAATTTTTGGTCCCCCCCCCCCCTAATGACACTGGTCCCGAGCAAAATTTACACGGGAAAATACATTCGAATATTCTGAATTCAAGAGGGCTGGGGAATAAAAATGTTACTATAATCATCAAACTTTGAAGAATATATCACCCGTCCAAAATCCTTCGAACTTTTCCGAAAAACAGGCACCCGATCCATGAAAAGAACGTATATTTCGCTTGTAAGCGGCTTTCATTTTGCGCTTAATTTCAAACACATTACCACACGAAGGACTTTTCAAATTTTTTCAAATTAGGATCGAAGTTCCACATCGGCTTCCGGGTCCGACACCGCACAGGCACTGCAAAAGAAACAACTGTTCTGTCAGAACAGAAACAACTGTTCTCGACAGAACTGATTCTGTCAGACTGTTCTCTTAGATGACAACGTCATAGTACAGACACTGCAAAAGAAACAACTGTTCTGTCAGAGGTAGCTAAAGCGGGGATCATGAGTAATGACAATTGTCAAATCCGCAGGCAAAGGACAAGTTTCAATCAGATATAAGGATCACTCAAGAATAGAAGATTTTTCTCGTAAAAAGTAAAGGGAAAATCTCCCCCATCATTCCAGTTTTTGACGGGGGTTGGGGGAATGGCTACCCTTTTTACCCTCGGCAGAGGGGGCTTTAACCGTCAAAAGAGGGGGGTGTTTGGTAACAAAATAGTCGGTTGAGGTCGAGGTCGATCTCGGTAGGCTCGGTGTTCTAGAAAATACCTGGAACAGATTCAATCTGGTTTTCTTTCAACTTCAGTCTTGGTTTATTTGGAATTTGTCCGTGACTGAGTGTACATTATGCTCTCGGATTTATTTTAGCGGATATGGGAATCCCTACTTTAAGTATGGCATTCGTCAGTCTCAACACCTTACTTTCTGCCACTGCTATGATTGTAATGCCCAAACTAAAAACTTTTCAACTAAAAATCTACCAAAAATTAAACTTGAATGATAAACAGTTTTAAATTGAATCTTCAAACCTCACTCTGCGATGAAGTCTGTCTGCTAGTTCTAACGGTGGTTATTGAGGGGAAGAGGCGTCCTTGCCCCCTTAGTTTTTTGCTTCTGCCTAGGTTTTGAAAAGCACCTTTTTTTGGTCCGTTTCATTGGAAAGACACGTTTTCCATTTAAAGAATGCGGCAAACAACCGAAAGTGAACTTTGTAGGAATATGACTATTGCAATTTTTTAATGTTTGACAACATTATATTGACCATTGACTACATTAAAACTAATATGGCAGTACTATTGACGTTTTGTAATGTTTAAAAAGGGGGAATGAGACTAATTTGGCTAAATAGTGATTTCAAACCTTTGCTCATCCTTCCTTAAATTAAATTTTGTTGGTGTGGCCCCTCCCCTCTCTGAAAAATGTCTGACTGTCAGTTTTCCCTTTTTAGTTAAAAAAAATTTAACAATTTTTATACCAACGTCTGTGAATGAATTCCTTTTTTCTCAAGTAATGTAGCAGAATTACACAAACAATACCAGAAAACGACCTGAACACAGCCACCATGTAAATTTGCGCTGCAACCAGGCAACTACATTAAAGCCTGTAAATCGGGCATTGCGTTTTCGACGTGTTTTTTTACGACTTCGTGAAACGATTGTGAACCCCAGGGTTCATCTAGCTTGTAGCAATTGCAATGCGAATACGCGCGTTCATACCAGGCAGTGATTTCCGGTTTGTCCTGCCACAGTGAATCAAGTGCCAGTGCCCGCGCACGTACCATGTAGGGAATGGCGGCGGCATCAATTAACTTAGAATTTTTGCGTGCGTGGGTCATTTGTTACTTGGTTTTGATATCGTTGTTTCTTGAAAGAAAAAATTTGCTATTTCATAAAACATATCCTGCCATTTTCTTGTTATTTATTCTGTGGAGTATGTTGATTTGGAGACCGAAAATTTATGTATTTTACAACGTGTGGCAATGCTTCAACTTGTTTCCAAGATGATTATCAAGGACAAGTCTTGTCAGTCTGGAACTGAAAGGGTCATTTGAAAAGCAACATGAGAAAGTAAGGATAAAATGCTCATTTCGGGTTATTCACTTAAGTTGCTTTTTTTCAGCCTGTTATGCCAAAACCATTTCAAATTCCCGGGAAATGTATATAAGGAAAATAGCGTGACTTGCAACACGAACCGTATTCGGGGGCGCGCCGATGACATGAACGTCTTGCTCGATGCGTTCTGCCAGTCCCTGAAGCACCGCCGCTACAGCGACAGAACGATCCGCACCCGTTCCCGGGCCGTCAGCCGGTTTACGACGTTTCTGACCCGTCGCGGCGTTCACCGCTTTCAGGACGTCGATCTCGAACTTTTGGAGGCCTACCCTACTTAAGGCCAACGAATTGTACTAAGTTGGATAATATTGTTCGTAGTATGAAGCCAAGTTCCGCTGGAGGTGATGAATTAAATCTAAAGGTAATAAAATACATTCTACCAACAACTTTAGAAGATTTTGTGGGATTGATTAATTCTTGATTTAAAGCTGGCAAATTCCTAAATTTTTTTAAGACAGCAGATGTGATTTAAATATTTAAGGAAGGCAAGAAAACTAATGTGTCGAATTATAGAACCATTTCAGTTTTCCCCTATTAAGTCGTATAATTGAAAAGTTAATAAGAAGAGGATCAAGGCGGGAGAGCCGCACTCCGCCATCGCAGCAGATGTCGGGCTGTTCCCCGATGAGCCGGCTCCGCCCCCGCGCCGCCGATTCATCGTCAACGACAGCACGGCGGAGAAGCTGCACGAGATCCTGCGCGACAACCCCAACGGCGTGACCATCTTCCGAGATGAGCTGGTCGGGTGGTTGCGCGGCCTCGACAAGAAGGGCCAGGAGGGCGCTCGAGCCTTCGCCCTGGAGTGCTGGAACGGGAGCGGCACCTTCGCGATGGATCGCATCCGCCGCGGAGAGGGTTAGCCAGATTTACTGGAATTATTTGAAAAACGAACAGAAGTCATTCCAAATATGAAGGGTCACCCCCTTCTCAATACCTTGCTCTTCACGCTAAAGTTTGACTGTTTGTCCCAATTTTTTAAGAGCGTCTACTTTAACCCGGGGCCGTTTGATTAGAACAGGAAGCTCTTTTAAAAGTACTATGAGCTTTAGCGTAAAGAGTAAAGTATTGAGGATGGGGCAACCCTTCATATACGGAATAAATCTACCAAAACTAATATGCAAATTTTGTTTTAATTTTTCGTTTTACTATGATTTCTTTTGATCTGTGTATTTTGCGTATTTAGAAACCAAAAAGTCCAAACCCAGACCATCTTCTATATTTACCTGAATGCTAACAGAAAGTTCAAAAACGCTGACATAAAAACATGCTTTTTGAGGCATTAGGTACTTGTCTCCCCTCCAGATATGGAACGAACCACTGATACTCCTCCATATCTGCTGATGCAAAATATTGCCTCATTGAACAGAAATTCATCAATCATAATGTGAATCAACTTGGTTGAATTAAGGTTTAAACTTATCGTTTATGGTAAACAAAAAAATAAGTAATATTCCAGGTAAACGGCCCTTGTGTCCTTCAGAAAGAACCAAGACAAAAAGTTAAACCCTAGCGTAAAGAGCGAGGTATATACGAATAGACAATCTCCCACAAAAAACCTAACCTTATGGAGGGAGGCTAGCTGTCCACCAGTCGTTTTTGTCACTTAAAAAGGGTAATAAAACTTTTAATTTCCGTTCGAATAAGCCCTCTCCCGATATTCTAGGACCATTGGTTCGATACAATCACCCATGAAAAAACAGACAAATACACACGCATCCGTCTACGCCGCCGGCACGGACATTGGCCTGGGCCCCGACACGGACACCGGCAGCGGCTGGGCCGGCGAGTGGACCCGCAACAGCAGCAACGGCGTCGAGAACAGTCTGCGTGCGATCGGCGGCGGTCTGGGCTACACCGACGCCAACGGCAATCCGTTGCGGACCAGCGGCAACCACGGCCTCGTGGACTTTAACGGGCTAGACGCCGATGACGCCGGCGGTTCGAAGAACGCGCAGTGGTACCGCAACCTGGACCTGAGTGGTTTTGGGGCTGCCAACATGACCGAGGTGGACATTTGGGGGGAAAAGGCGTGGGGGCTAGTCGCCCTCCATTGACTTTTGACGCTTAAAAAGAGCACTAGAACTTGCAATTTCTAATCAAAGAGTCTTTTCCAAAGTTTTAAAGACAATCCCTTCCATAATAGTCCTTGGAAACAGTCCTTTTTATAAATAAGATACATTTTTAGTCTTTAAAAAATTCCTCTATGCATATAAGAATCTAATAAAGCGTATTATTTTCTAAATCACTGTTAGATGCATGCCGGAAGAAATTCTTTCAAAGCAGAAAACGCAAGATAAATTCAAAAATAGGCGATACCAATTTTGAAACATATGAGGGAGTTTTAAGCAACAGTCGGCTGTTTAGCTCATAATCATTTCTGGCAATTAGGGATTCGCAACTTTGACTTGTTGGTATACCTCCTATTTGTTTCCAGTGTATTTGATGGAAAGATCAATTTGGTTTCAGCAGTAAGACATGTAGCGAACTAGTAAATAATAATCGGTTGCTAGGCTACAATCATCTTCAACGATGAGGGGCTTATAACTTTTGTGATTTGGTGTACCTAGTATTTATTTTAGGATGCTTACGGGCTGCGAAGTGTTTCAAATATTTCTGTGAGCAGTATTCCAACCTCTTTCCGGCAAAATTTGAAAAAGGGTTATTTGTTAGTTCTGAAATAAGGAGCCTAATGAAGGATGAAAACTTTTAGGGGAAAGTGGAAGACCATTAAAAAATAGTATGACAATTTCAAGCAAGAGGTAAGTAGTTTCTTAGGAAACGAAAAAGACACAAACTACAGCAATATTGCTGAAAATCTGTTAAATAACTACGGACTACTAGGTTGTAACATGGGTCTTAAAGTTCATTTTCTTAATTGTCACCCCACCCCAACGCGAAAAATTCCCCCTGAAAACATCTGTGCACTTCATAATAACCATTACTATATTTAAACAGTGGTCAAAGTTTGTAACTTGCAGCCCCTCCCCCAGGGACTGTGGGGGACAAAGTCGTCCCCAAAGGCATAGTTATTAAGTTTTCGACTAAACTAAAAAGAATGGCCATCTCAAAATTTTGATCTGGTAACTTCGGGGAAAAAATGTGCGTGAGAGGGATCCTAGGTGTCCTCCAACTTTTTTGGTCAATTAAAAAGGGCACTAGAACTTTTAATTAGGGAACAAACCCTTGCATATACGTAATAATTTCTGTTCATCTTAAGTTTTAGTGTCGCTCCTTACTTGCAGTTAGAAAAAACTTGTTTTTTTTATTTAATTCATAATTGATCGCTACGGCTTTATCTTTCCCAAATCATTTTACGGGAAATACAAAGGTAACTTATATTGGTCCAATTTGACAAATAGCAAACCATATTCATTAACGCATTTCTTAATTTATTTATGATACAATTAAGAATTTAATTGATAGTATCACACTAACTATAGAATTTGAGAACTCCAGGGGCACGCATGAAGAAATGGAGCCGCAATATCAAAGGAGAAAACTCCTGGACCATGTTCAAAGTGATTTCCGAATTTGTCGACGGCTTTGAAACCCTGAATGAAATTGGTCCTTGCGTATCCATTTTTGGTTCCGCCCGTACCCAGCCCGATCACCCCTATTACAAATTAGCCGTAGATATTGCCCGCTTGCTTACCGAAGAGGGTTATGGCGTCATCACCGGCGGCGGCCCGGGAATTATGGAAGCCGGTAATAAAGGAGCCAGCCTCTACGGCGGCAAATCGGTCGGACTCAGTCAGTCGACAGACACACGAACAAACAACTTATATTTATATATATAGAAGATGTCACCAAAATGGGAACACCAGGAGGAAACACCAGAACAACGCAAAACTAGGGTCGTGGCTCAAAGAGAAAGGGCCAGATTAGGAATGTCCAGTTTAAGTCAACGAAGGTGTATCGAGGAACTACCAGAGCAACAAGAAACTAGGCTTGCAGCTGACAAAGATTGTAAAAAAAGAAGGTTTGTCGAGGAATCACCAGAGCAACGCGAAACCAGGCTTGCGACTTAACATGAACGAAGGAAATCGATTTTCTTTGTTATTAACTGTGGAGGGCAAAACGTTTCTTGTATTGGGTATTTAGAAATTGTGATACTATTGGTGTATCTTTTGCTTTGAACAGACATCATTTTTGTAGAATTTCAGGCTATTAATGAAATTCCCATGAATTGCTTTTCAAAATAACATTTTACTATTAAGACTAATCGAGATAATAGTGACAATTTCTGAATCAGATACAAATGGCGACTTTTTCTTACTAGCTAATTCTTTCATCTTATTTTGATTATTATTCCTAGTTTTATTTTATTTCGACAAGGCCAGCACATCGCCTCGATTGTCAATGTGCAAGAAAGCACCATCGCCAGGGAATCTGATGTGGTCTTCCCCACATTGTGCGGTCCTGAAATTTGCGTGGCATCCACAAAAGCAACGACCTCGCAGCAAGCCGTATTGGCAGCCCTGGCGGTTTATGCTGGGCGACCGCGCGGCACTGTGAGCGCCGAGCAAGAAACCGAGCTGTTCGAAGCACTGGCAAAATTGCCGAGTGCGATATCGCAAGCTCTTGAATCTGAACCACAAATCCAAGCACTCGATAAATCACTAGAACTTTTAATTTTATACGAACATTTTTATTTGTAGAAAATATACGTAACTTGCGAATTAACTTACATAACGAACTTCTGTATTTGTATATTCTTATTATGCATATGAGGGGGTTCTCCCCCTCGTTAACACCTCGCTCTTTACACTAAACCTTAAATTTTGTCCCAATTCTCTAAGAATTACCCCCGAATCACAAAGGCCGTAGAATAAATAGTTGAAGTTACTAAAAATACTTTTTCGTAAAAAGCGAGGTATTTAGGAGGACATGAACCCCACATATGCGTAATAGAAATGAGAAAGTAAAAGGCGAGTTTTCCCGTTTTTCAAACCACTCCCTAACGATCGGCATTAATTTTTCAGAAATGGGAACTCGTCTAAACGAGCGTTTTCCTTTCACACGCTTTCTTTCCCGAACGGTGAAAATCCCATTTTCAAAATCAAAATCAGATGCCACTGACCGAATGAGTTCGCTTCTCCTAGCCCCCGTATATGCAGCAACGGAAAACATGGGATATATAAAGGGAAAGTGAGCCTTTTCTTTTACGTGTAGAAGTAGTGAATCGATTTCAGAGCTTTTAGCCCCGTGCCGGCCACCCGAACACCTGCAGATACCGGGGCCGGAGCCGCATCACTTTCATTAGGCGCGATATTGGGGCGTGGCGCGGTCTGCGCCGTGACCGTATTGGGCGCTAATCCAAACCGGCTTTCCGTCGCGCCATCGCCATTGGTATCGCCAAACTGGGCGGTGTCGGGTATCGCGAAGTTATACGTTTGGAGCGCCACGGTATCGTCCGGGAGCCTGGGCGCGACGAAAAAATTGACACTGGCGTCTCTACCGTCCACTTGGTCTGCGAGGGTGACAGCCGCGCTTTCATATACGAATTAATTTCTGTTCGTTTTAAGTTTTAATGCCGCTCCTTACTTTCCGTTAGAAAAACTTGTTTTTTTTATTTAATTTCTGAACGTTTTTGAATCAATACATGTTTTGATCTTGGTTCTCCGCAGATGAATAATTGAAACGAAATTTGCATTTTTTTTTTTTTTTTTTTTTTTTTTTTGGCTAAATGGCTTTCTCATAGTTTTGATCGAAGGATTTTGAGAAAAAAAGGAGCGGGAGGAGGCCAAGTTGCTGCGCTCCCTTCATGAAAATTTTCTTCCATTGGAACGTAATCATTTCGCTCGCTGAAGTTGATTCTTGATCTTCAGCCTGCTCAGATGTTGCCAAAAGTTCTTTTGAGTTTGTTTAAGAGTATGTAACTACTTCATTTTCAACAATATTTTTAGCAGTTGTTGATTTTTCAACATTTTTACGTTCAACCTCATCAATTCTGTGAGTGGTGTTTTCCCTTTGAAGGTCAGATTTAGATGAAGGCTGTGGTGATGATAAATTATCAGTATCACTTTTAAAAGCAATTTGACTAGTGACGGACGATTCCGGCTTTAATGACGAGAGACAGATTAGCCAGACCAACGGATAGACCGGAAAGAGAGACAGAAGGGACAGAAACACAGATTGACATGACATACAGACAGAGAGAAAGACGGACCAGACAGACCGACAGACACACAAGACTGACACACAGAGCACACAGACAGACAAACAGACAGAGAGACGGAGAGACAAAGAGACAGACTTGAGAGACAGGCAAAACAGACAGATAGGTTGACCAGAAAAATAGTCAGACCTGACAGATAGTTCAGAAGGACAGACCAAAAAGATCACATAGACAGAAAGATCCAGGGGTGATCGTATCAACCCAGTGGTCCTAGAATCTTCCGAGGGGGCTCATTCTAACAGAGATGAAAAGTTCTAGTGCCCTTTTTAAATGACCAAAAAATTGGAGGGCACCTAGCCCCCCTCCCACGCTAATTATTTTCCCAAAGTCACCGGATCAAAATTCTGAGATAGCCATTTTATTCAGAGTAGTCGAAAAACCTTATAACTATGCCTTTTGGGACGACTTACTCCCCAACAGTCCCCGTGAGGGGGGCTGCAAGTTACAAACACTGACCAGTGCTTACATATCGACATAAGTCTGATACTGCCCTAAAAACTTTTTAATTTTGAAACAGTCCCGCAAAAAATCCTAGAAAATAATGGCTTTCCCGATAGACTTGAATAGACCTAAGATGGATTCGGGGGGGGGGGGCGTTTTTTTTTTGATATCCTTGGCACTCTAATTAATTTCCTCCTTTTATATATTTTTTTATTTTTCACACATATTTGTCTGAATTCGTTTTCGGCAGTGTTTTTCTTTTTAAGCGAATTTTATTGAAAAATGAATAAAGTTGATGATAGCCCTAATTAAAGATTAATTACAACGTAGTCAGGCTCCCCAAGTAAGGACTCGGTATCCCAAGTTGGGTATACCGTCTCGTCGGTTGCTAGGTAGTCTTCGCCTTCGCCACGGGGTGCTCCGGCTTCGATCCAGTGCACCAAGGTTTTGATTTGCTCATCGCTCAAAGAACGGTCATTTGACCAGTGACCAACGGCAGGGTCTGCGTGCCAAGGAGGCATGCGCTTGGTGCGAATCACCTCGCGAATCATCAGGGAGAAGCCGCGCACCATGTTGTAGTCAGTCATGGCCCAAGGTCCGATACCGCCTTCCAGTGGCTCCTAAAAAAGAGAGAAGCAGCTTTTGGACACAAATGGAGACTAAATGGACACTCATAAATGAGAGAATCATCGAGGCACGGTTCACAGGTTGACAAGATAAGCTAACAGTTGTCGCATGTTACGCACCAACTAACGAAGCAGATGATAGCACAAAAGACAGTTTCTACAACGAGAGACAAGTCCTACTGTCCTGAAGTTCTTGGCATCACTGTTACTGTCATTGTCACTGTCTACTGTTACTGTTAGCGTCACTGTCTACTGTCACTGTTAGTTGACTTTGCAGATTGACTTTGAAATTGGACAGTGAAAATTACTGGTAGGAATAAATTTTTTTAAGGATCAAGATTCTTAAATAAGTAGTGATCAATGGGTTACAAGCAGAAATGATAGTAACTCGAAAACTAGTCAGGGGAAACTACCAGTACATTGAACTGTCTTAACTTTCCTTTTGACCTGTTGGCATCTAAGAGGAGAAGTGTCACTTGGCATAACTAGAGGTGTCTAGAGAGGTTTTACTTCCAAACAAAAAATTAAATAAAAGAAAATATCCTGTAAATAAAAAAAAACCTTTAAATCACTCCATCAGATTCAGCATGTCAGAGAAGTACTGTGGAGGGTTTAAGTTTCTATATACAAAAATGTGGAATTTCGAATTCTTAACAGAAAGATGACGGATGCATGCTTTTTTTTCTTTTTTTTCCAGGGGTGATCAGATCGAACTAATGATACAAGAGGATCAGGAGAGGGCTTATTTGATCAAAATTGAAAGTTCAAGTGCTCTTTTTAAGTCACCAAAAAGATTGGAGTGCAACTAGCCCCCTCGAACCCCTTTTTTTCCCCAAAGACATATGATCAAAACTTACCTTGGAATGTGGGGTCAATGTTATATAGGATTCTAGCATGGGCTGTCGGTGAGACCCGATGGAGATAATCTAACTATCTAAGAGTTCGCTGGGCGATTTGAGAATGTAACTTGGTGAGTAAGGGCAAGGAGCCTTTCATTGCTCGCAAAAACATTGCATTGGTGTCCCTTGATTCAGCAGAGTCTTTAGTCTGGCATGGGGCGTCTATAGGAGCTCAACTTTCAAGTTGGTGGCAATGTGTGGCCATATTGCAGTTACAAATAGCAGGATTGCGCTCACTGATTAGTTCAGCGCTGTCCGGTCGTGTCCGATGGCCAGGTTTTGCGCTGACCGTTGCCCTCTCCACGTGCCTGATCCAGTTGCTGGCTCTGTTTGGCGTCATCGACCTGGAACAGTGGCTGATGCGCTTCGCCTAGCCAGCCTCATCGCCGTGTCCTGGCGCGTCAACCAATTCGCGCAGCAAAGCGGTGGCGTACTCGCCCCGGCCCAACTCAAAGCTCAGCCTTGCGGTATCTCCCTCCAGTTGCCAGCGGAACGCGCGCGGCCGCAAGATTGTGCGGCGACGAGCGGCGCGCACCTACTAGCTAAAAATTGTATGCATGAGGAATGAGCAACTGAAAGAACAAGTCTGTAGACATGCTCTACAAGGGTAGGTAACCATCAAGGCCTTAAGAAATCAAACAGACGTTGGATGGTTATCTTACATACAAAACGCAGGAAATAGTCCTGTTTGCGCCAAAAGTAAATTAATAGGCGTTCTCAGGGGCAATCTGACCAGAAAATCTAGATGTGGCAAAATCAGTAAAGCACAGCACTTTGTCTCACAGTACAGAAGAGAATTAAGCAAAAATTTGGAGCAGATTTTTACTGAGTGGGTCGGACTGGTTATTCGTCATCGTCTCCAGCGAAATCCGGACAGTGTGCTGGAATCGATTCGGTCGGGACTCCTGGAATCCATCAGTTCAGGCGTCTGTGCCATTGGCGAAATCTCTACAGTGCAGCTTTCGAGCGAGGATTGGAAATCTCTGGAGGAATTCAACGACCATGAACAAATCGTTAGCACCCCGGATCTGACATTGATCGATTTCCGGGAGATACTCGGCTTCCGTCCTGAGCAAGCCACGGAGATTGCCGACGCAATCCGCACTTATACCAGTTTGTATATAACCTATGATGACACCAAGACATCAAGAAGAGACTCACATCGTCTGCGGCTACAAGATAAGTGACTATGAGAGTCAAAATATACAACCCTATTGAATAGCTATACCGTGGCCCGGGCTTGAAATCAGCTGTATAGTTAATTTCTTCTTAAAATTGGCAAATTGACATCTTTGGCCACAAGAAAGACCTAAATAGGTCACAACATTAAAAAAGAATTAGTATTTTTCCAAAATGGCTCTATCAAACCTGTGGCTCTATCGAACAATGACATCAAAAGAAGTCTTGTGCTACGTGAGAATTCCCTTCGACGTCTCCGCCGCTGCGATCGAGAACGCGCGAGTCCTCACGCTCTTCGTTCGCAACGACGATGGTTTCGTCGCGTGGATCAACGGAGTCGAAGTCGCGCGCGCGTTTGCACCGCTCGATCTCGACTGGGACTCGAGAGCGACGTCGAGTCTCGGTCGAAGTGATTTTCAAGAGTTCGACATCAGCGCACATCGCGACGCACTCCGCACCGGAGAGAACGTCCTAGCGATCCACGCGATGAACTTCCGCGACACGAGCTCCGACTTCTGGCTTGATTACTGAATTCTCTACCATTATTTGATCGCAATATCTTATTTGTTGCAACAACTTAAACAATTATAACGCTTTGAATTGCACTATATTATTTTTTCGTTTGAACACACTGCCCCGTCTCCTGGGATAAATAGGTAAAGCATGT
Source organism: Alatinidae sp. Z8VKAUB7J3 (assembly GCA_010016025.2). Taxonomy (NCBI): domain Eukaryota; kingdom Metazoa; phylum Cnidaria; class Cubozoa; order Carybdeida; family Alatinidae; species Alatinidae sp. Z8VKAUB7J3. The sequence goes on along the minus strand of JAAAKM020721499.1, from coordinate 100,702,615 downwards.
GGCACTAGACTTCTTGAAAGTCCGAACCAGCGGTGCTGATCTCTGTCTCAAGGCCCTTCAGTCAGGAAGTGCAATGGGGGGGGGGCAGCCATCCTGTGCTTTCACAAACCCTTCCTGTTTACCTTCAGGTTTCTCCAGGTAGTTTTTAGTTTTTTTTTGTAGTTTTTGCCTTTTTTTAGTTTTTTTAGTTTTTTTTAGTTTTTTATTGGTTTTTACCTTTATTTTAGCTTATTTTTCTGTTTTTTCCTTTTTTTTTTATTTTTTTTTAGTTTTTTGTTTTTTTTTTTTTTTTTTTTTTTTTGTTTTTTTTCTTTTTTTTGTTTTTTTTGTTTTTTTTGTTTTTTTTTTTTTTTTTTTTTTTTTTTTGTTTTTTGTTTTTTTTGTTGTTTTTGCCTTTTTTTAGTTTTTTTAGTTTTTTAGCTTTTTTATTTGAGATTTTGCTTGGATTTTCCCCCTTCCCTTTTTTGTCACCTTAAAAAAAAATTAACTTATTTTTATTTTTTAAACTCTTCTTTAAATTCGAAATTTTTCGACTGGTGAACATGGTTTTTTGGATTTTTTTATGCGGCTCCCTCTGTGGTACTCTACAGCTGGTCGTTGACATTTCTTAGTTCACTGTGTGTTTTTTATCAGTAGTTTTTGTAAATTGGAATGATAAATACTTGCATCATATTTAAAAAAAGAAGATTGAAAATTCCATGAAAGCGTGTGCACATGATAAAAAAACGGTAGTGTACTGAATCGATAAAAATGTACTTAAATTTTTTCTTTCGAACGTTATGCCTTCAATAGCTGAGTTAATCCCAGACTGAATATAGTCGTCCTTTTCCCCACATTTGCATAGATTACCTAATTAATTTAATTATATAGCTAAAGAGTCAAGAAAATATTCAAATCAAGTTCATTTTTATATGGAATATTCTTCCTTGGAAACTACCCTCCTCCAATAGTCCCCTTCCTCCCGATAAAAAAATTTCTCCTGTTTAAAACAACAATAGTATTCTTGAATTGATCTTTTTGGAAATGTATGCGTGCGTTGTCATGACAGTAAGGTGTTAAATTCCTTTGGAATAGAAAAAAAGAACAAGACAAGTCTAATGCAGCATCACCGTCATAATGCATATCTTATCCAGGTACTGACACTATGCAACAAAATCTAAAAAAATCTATGTTAAAAAATTTATTTAAAAAAAATCTCATAATAGACTGTGAAATCTCAAGTAAAATAAAAAGGGTATTGACATACATTATCACAAAGGAATATAAAGATGAACTGATGAAAAACAAAGCATCGACAATTCACACATGCAAGTTGAGGCTGTCACAAGAAGTCACAGTACTAAGTAGTCAGAGTCACAAATAGTCACACTCAGAAGCATAATTTATGGGTGGAGGGGGATCCCCCCAAGGTTTTGGCCACTCGCCACTATTTTCACGACTCTGCTAAAATTTTCTATTCGGTTAAATAAGACATAAATTCTGACATGACGTCTACTGAAATGTTGATTTTGTTTGTTAAGCGCAGTGGTCTTACTGACTCATGCCGTGATCTTAAGGACGGTACAATAAAAATCTATTCGGTTAAATAAAAGCCAATCGAACTTTGCTTCAAAACGGGACGACCTGTTCCGTTACCGGTAAGCGGTGCAAAGATCGTGCAAAGCTCAAGTCCCCTAGATTCAATCACCTCCCGCGATCACTTGCGACTGTCGTTACCGGCATGCCGCCGGTTCGAGCGTTAGACAACACATCCCTACGCCGCAGCGCGGTACAAGCGGTCATATCCTTGGTGATCGTATGGCAGAGCAAAAAATTAACGTTTGAAAAGTTGCGATGCAGCAGCCTCGTGCGCTTTCTTCTTTTCAAGCTCGGCCTTGATCTAGCTTTCAGTATTCTAATCTTGGTTCACAGACTTATCTTGCTGTTCTTCCAAACTTTTCAAGTGTGAAAAAAGACACCCTAAGTCTTGGTTATTCCGCTTTTAACATCTTTACTGCTCCCTCCGTCTTTACTAATAATGATATCTAGGTGGAGTTTTTTATTGTTTTAGAAAATAGAGTTGTGAGAAAGATTCAATCTTTAGCCTAAAGAACGAAGCGTTGAAGAAAGGATAGCCCCTCTCATATTTGGAATAATTTCTGTTCGTTTTTAAATTTTAATGTCACTCCTTGACTAGAAAAATGTTTGAGGAACTTTAAAGCTGATTTTTTAACAGAAAAAATACCGGAAAGGTCTTTTTTCAAACATAAAATTAAAAATGGATTTCTTGCCATAAAAAACTTCTTTCTATTTTGCTGGGATTTTAGACGTAGCTTTTCTTTATTTCAAACCTTAAAATTGCTTTCAATGACTAGGAATCACACTCAAATATGAATACAACAGAAAAACAGCCAGAAAAATCATTGTAGGCAAGGCCGTATTCAGGATTAGGGGGGGGGGGCTTAGGGGGATTGATCCCCCGAAAATTCCTTTTTCCTATGAAAATTCCTCCATGGAAAGATTCTCCAATGTAACCCCCTCCCCCATCCCACTAGAAAAACTGAAACGTCTGTATACTCCGCAATTACCAATATTATACTAAACAATGGGCAAAGTTGACAACTTGCAGCCCTTCCCCCGGAAAATGTGGGGGAGGGATTAAGTTATCCTCAAAGGCATAGTTATTAGATTTTTCGATTATGCTGAACAAAATGGCTATCTCAAAATATCGATCGGGTGACTTGGGGGAAAATGAGAGGGGAAGGGGGCCTCGAAAAACTCCCACAATATGCCGAAAGCACTGATTTGGAATTTTCGCTGATTGAGTTCGATCAAGATACATCAGAGTACGAATTGTTATTCTCGGTAACAGAGATCGATACCGGGCTTGATTGTGAAGTTATTTATCGTACGGAACTGTTCGCTGGGGACAGTATCATGCGGATTAGAAATCACTTTCTAGAACTTCTTAAGAACATCGTAGCCGATCCGAGAAAATCGATCGCCGCATGTTCGGTACACTCCGAAACTGAACGAAACAAACTCATTGATGAATGGAATGTACTACAAAAACAGCCTAAGCAAATAAAACCTATGATCTATTAAAATTTAAACAGTAATTATTCAGTTTTGGGTAGTGTTCATTGAGTTCCTTCATTAATGCTGCTAGAGCAGCTTTTTCTGTTTACAAAAACAAAGTTTCTTAGTGTTTTACATAAATCGTGCGCTTTAATCTGCTTAACATTAAGGCAAGCTAGTCCCATAAATTCAGGAGAGCTTATATACCTAGTGGTGACATTGATTTAAGAACAAAAAATTGATGTAAATTATAGCATTCTAAATTAAATGCTATGACTTAATTGTGAAATGGTTAGATATGGTTTGGAATGTCTATTTCGATTCTATACATATGGTTTGGAGAATCATTTTCGTCAGGAAGTCTTTGAAGATTTCGAGAGAGAAACACTTCGAGATCATGAAGCGGGTAGAAACAAATGAGATTCAAGATGGATAAATCGATCATTTCGATCGTTCTAGGTCAATTGTATGGTTTAGAGAAATTCTGGGCATTTCTCAAATATTACAAACGAAGAATTAAGATCAATCCAAAACTGGACGCTATTTTGAAAAATTACAAATGTGTAAAAGCCTTACAAAAATAAAAAATGGCCCCAACAACGCTTTCAGCTATCATTACGCCATGGAAGGTCCCAAATGTTATTTCCAAGGATTTTGTTGGTTCAACGTCTATCCAGTCTTTTCCAGCAGCTGGTGTAGCAATGAGTTTTAAGTTTTTAGAAATTTCTAACCACTTTTTTTTGAAAAACCAAACGATAACGATTTCTGCTTCTGGTAATTGATCCAAAAAAGCTTTTGAATTGGGACAATGAATGATTTTAGATTTTGGAAAAACCTTTTGAAGGTAGTCAAATTTGTCTGGCATTATTGATGTTGCGTAAAAGAAGATCAACACTGGTTGGGTCAATATTCTTCATTTTCCTCTACGATTGGAAGCTTAGGGGTATGACCGGGGAGACGGGTCATCACTACAAGCTTAATGCCTCTTAATATCAATGCAAACAGAATGGGCTATAGCCGTGATTGCAAGAACAGTTTACGCATTTCACGTTAGTTGTTGTAGACGGTTCTCGCGAGAGTTAATGTGGTTATTTTTGCCACATCGACTGAACTTGAATTCATTTGTACATTTGTAAGCTGTATGCATTCGATAGCTTCATTTTTCTCAAATGAAAAATTTTCTCAAATCTATTACGATTGTGACAGCGTTAGGCATATTGTCTCTGAAATTGGAAAGCTCAATATAGCTTTCTGACAAATTTAAATTAATTGGCTGTCTTCTGATAAAATCAACTTTTTTGATAAATTTAAATTGATTGGCAGTCTCAAAGTTTTCATTTGATAGCTATTCAGTACCCTTTGGGCTAACCACGCCAGATAATGGCAGATATTTCCTTTGTCTTTCACATGTCTTTCGATACAATCTTGTCTTGTTCGATATCAATAGGTGTACCAAAAGAATTGACTTATTATGCTGATTTCAAATATATAAGATTCATTGAGTTTAGTTTTACCTTTCAAAGAATACAAGCCTGAGAAAATTTCTCTGATTTTCGATAAAGTGGGAAACGCTCCCTAAAAGTCAAAGAATCTTCATGAAAATCATGAAAACCCCTTTCCACCAGTTTTGTTCGACCAAATTATAAGATAGACATATTGTTCAGCATAGTTGAAAGGTCCAATATCTATGTGTTTGGGAATAAATTGACCCCCAGAGTCCCTGATGAGAGTTTTAAGCTAAACAGTCAGCTGTTAGCTCATAATCATCTTCGACAATGAGGGGTCCACGATTTTTGGTAGTTGGTGTGCCTATTATTTGTTTCCGGTGTATTTGATGGTAAGACCAATTTGGTTCCAGTGGTAAGACATGTAGGGGACTTGTAAGTAATAATCTGCTGTTAGGCTACAATCATCTTCAGCAATGACGGGTTTGCAACTTTTGCTAGTTGCAATGAGGGGTTTGCAAATTTTGCAAGTTGGTGTACCTAGTATTTACTTTAAGATCCTTAAAAACCATTTTTACATCAGTTGCTTCTAATCAAGCTCAAGTGGGTCGTGCCTATGAATACGATGTCAATGCAACGGATATTGATGGGCAGGCAATTAGCTATTCTCTCTACAAAACGCCTCCAACGAACATGACTACCAATAGTCAGACTGGGCTCATTAGCTGGATTCCGTCTTCATCCCAGCAAGGTTGGCAAGGGGTAGATGTAAAAGCAACAGACAGTCAAGGTGGTGAAACAACGCAATTTTTCTGGGTCTATGTTGGACCGACGACGAATGCTAAACCCGTCATCACCCACCAATTTTTCTACCATCAATTTTTATTTCTATTCACCATTAGTCTCAATCTGAAGCTGTCAACAGGGATTTTAGGGAATCGTCTTTTGAGATTCCGGATCTAGATCAACGTTTCCTTGTGCGATGAGAACATGCCACCACGAAAATAAAACATCAAATATGAGTTAACAGCAATGAAAAAAAAGAATAGTAGAAAGAGAAATAAAAAAAATTGAAAATAACAACCTAACTAGGTACCTGACTTGTGTTTGACAGCATGCCTTCATGAGGGTACAGTAAGCCAGTATAGATCCTATAAAGCCCTATATAGCCCTTGAAAGTGGGATTGAACCAAATTTTTCGTAGAGCTTACTATTTGAGATTTAGCCAGTCCATTGGGTACCCAAAATAACCGTATGCAATTTCTCTGGAAAACATCTAGAAACTCCTCTTCTGTTTTTCAAAGCACCCACGCTTCAGAACCATACTTGGCCGCTGGAATCGCTGTAGATTTCAATATTCTAATCTTGGTTTGGTGTCTTATCTTCCTGTTCTTCCTTTAAATTAAACAGTTTAATTAAACTGAAATTAAAACACCCTCCATGATTCTCAATATGAAGTTGTAGGATTTGCTGCTGAGAGAGAGTTCCGTAAGCGGGATGCATTATTTAATATTCCTGTAATTGATTTTGAAGAGATAGAATCTCATTTTCCTAGTGATACACATGAGTAATTTATTGCTGTTTCTTATATACAACTGAACAGGGTTAGAACTAGGTTATATAATAAAGCTAAAGAAAAAGGATATAAGCTAGCGAATTATATTAGTTCGAAAGCATTTTGCTGGAATAATGTGAAAATTGGAGATAATGTATTTATTTTTGAGGATAATGACCTCACTATGGGTGTTCCTTGCATCTACTATGTAATTATGATATGGTTAGGGGTTATGACATTTTCTCTATACTGTAGAGCATAAGTTATTTATTGATTTAGTCTTTTGAAGAGGTGTTTGAACACCTCTTCACACCAAGGTTCTTCACCTCTTCACACACTTGGGGTTCACACACCAAGAGGTGTGTTCATGCAATTTTAAGGTTTTTTTCGTGGGCTAGATGTTTTCTGGAGACCTAATTATGACAATTCCTTGAATTATTATCTTTCTTTACCTTAGTGTATGATAAATAGAGACCTGAAAATAACTCAAACTCAAAACGACCAGAAATTACTAATAAAGAATAAATGAAACCAAAAATGAACAGAAATTAAATAAACAATCATAGCAAAAAACATACAACAGGTACAAATATAAATAAATAAATAAATCTTAAAACGAACAAAATTTAAATTGAATATGGAAATCGCGCTTAAAACGAATAAAAATATTTGCTATTAGAAGCATCAATGAAACCCAAAACCAACTGAAATTGAATAAACAATCATAACAAACGCATACTGCACGTACTAATAGGGCGTTGATGAAGAAACAGCCCCTTTCATTTAAGAAGTAATTTCTGTTCGTTTTAAGTTTTAATCTCGCTCCTTACTTTCAGTTAAAAAAACTTGTTTTTTTTTTAAATTTAATTTCCGAACGTTTTTGAATCAATGCATCTTTTGATTTTGGCTCTCCGCAGAGGAATAATTAAAAAGAAATTTGCATGTTTTTTTGACTAAATGGCTTTCTCATAGTTTTGATCGAATGATTTTGAGAAAAAAAAAGAGTGGAGGAGGAAGCCTAGTTGCCCTCTGATCTTTTGGTTACTGTGGCTGTGGCGCGGGGGAGGACACGTCCGGTCGTGGCTGCTGCTGCCAAGCCGCGGGTGGTCCACGCTGCGGTAGCCTGGCGACGTCCCCGCGCACAGCGTCTTCCACATCTGGTCATTAAAGTCAAACGCGACGACGTCGTTGAGGCATGTGTTGCTGCCGACGCCGCGGCCATACCCGCCGCACACCACCATCATGTGATCGTACACCACCGACGTGTGGCTGTTCCGCGGCGTCGTGGCAGGATGGCTCGGCGGCGGCGACAGCGGCGACAACTCCACCTCCTACTGGAGTTGTTGTTTTATAAGTATATATCCCAATTCTGACACAAGGTCTTTGACGTTACCCCTAGTGTCTGAAAGGTCTACTCGGACCCTTTTTAGAACTGGTTTACCCCCAAACTGAATCAACAGTGACAAAATTGAGAATAAAAAATGCATGGAAAATATATAATTTGGGCTGTATATTTGGGTATGGTTAGAAAGAATATGTTAGGTTAGGTTAAAATTAAATTTTCAATAGAAACAAATGCCATATTTGGATTCAGGGTTAAATTCTGATTCTAGAGGTAAATTTGCTCCGTCCCGATGTGGATGACGCCGCGCAGGAACGTCCCGGTCGTCAGAACAACGCTTCCCGCCCGGATTTTCCGGCCATCCGCGAGGACCACGCCGGCCGCGGCGCCCGCCTCATCGAGAACGAGATCCTCCACCGACGCACCAAGAATCTCGAGGTTGTCCTGCTCGCTGAGGAGCGACTGGACGGCCTCGCGATAGAGCTTGCGGTCGGCCTGGGCACGCGGGCCCCAGACGGCGGGTCCCTTCGTCCGGTTGAGCATGCGGAACTGGATGCCACCGCGATCGATGCCAAAAAAAAAAAAATCCTGAAATTTCAGGGGAGATATTAGGGCTAAACCACTTGCATCCTCATAATATAAGCAAATACTAATGTCCAATAAGGATGCAAATATATAAGTTCCTTTTTCGTGCAAATGTCCTAAACACATCTTTATACGATTTTCTTTTTTTTTAATAGAAAAGCGGCAATATTTGAGTAGGCTATCTCACCTCAAAAATTATACTATTTTAACAAAATTTCTGACCCCCTCCCCTACTTTAAAGATTTTAATTCGGTCACTATTTTCTTCAGTTTGAACTAATGACACTGGATCCGGTTGGGATTTAAAATAAGATATCTGAGTTTCGATATCCTTCTAAACATGAAATTTCATTAAGATACAATCACTCTTTCGTAAGTCAAAAATACCTCATTTTTTCTAATTTTTTAGAATCAACCCTCCCCCCAACTCCCTCAAAGTGAGCACATCCGTTCTGGTTATGTCAATCCCGTATCTAGGACTTGTGCTTATTTTTCCCACCATTCCAATCCCTCCACTCTAAGCATTTTCCAAGATTTTAGCCCCCCCCCCAACTTCCCCTCCACTGGTAATTTCTAACCAGGTATTTCTTTGTTCTTCACTTATGTTTTTGAATCATTGTAATTGTCGTTGACAGAAGTTTTCTAACTGTATATTTCTTATTTATTCATTTTCGTTTATCATTAATTAAAACACTTTTTCAATATCCTTTACGCCACCTGCTTGGATTGGTCTTGTCAAATTTGATGGTTTACATCGTTCGTTTACCCTCTAAAGATTTTGAAACTGCTTAAAACGCCTTGTGTAAATACACTCATTGCACTTGTCATTTTATACATAACTAGCTGTTGGGGTGCCATGGATTTGTTAACAGACTATTCTGAACGACTTAGTGCCCATAATTTGCAAATAGAAATTGGCAAATAATAATAATAATAATAACGATTATTAATTCAGTTAAAATTGGATACTAAGGTAATGAGATAAAAAATATATATTGCATTGCATAGCTAGAGAAATGAAATAAATTTTGTAACATTCCGAGCATTGCCCGACTTATAGAGAATATAGAGAGTGAGAATAAAGAGAGAATAAAAAAAAGCTTGGGCTTCTGTAAAATACCTTCTCCGATGATCTATTCACAATAACGACTAAAATATTGTGCTTAAGAAGGTCAAATGCTTTTTCGCGAGCCAGAACATTATATTGTTTTTTTTTTGTTTTTTTTTTCCTATTTATCTTTCTAATTGATTTGTATATTGTAATAACCAGTACATAAAGTTATCTCTTAGCTTAATCCAAAGCTTAGACACTCTGTAAATAATGGAAAAACCGCTCCTACTTGAAACAAGGCGAGAAGCCCTAGTTTCATTCCTCATCCGAGTTTTGTGCTGATGGGCGTCGGTCTTCTGACGAAATACGTACACTATCAACTATGACGTCTGAGCGAATTCAGACAGTGCTATATAGAATCGCCACCGCGATCTTTTGGAGCACAACTAACTGTATCTAACATCTGCAGGGTAAAGGAGTAGAGCTTCAAGGAGACAGCGTTTGTGACGAATCACTTCATGATAATCAGTCACCGGATATGCCAATAGCATTTTCAGCATTATAATTTGCGGGACAAATATAAAAAAAGAAAAGACTACTGGGTTTGCCCTCTCGGCGAATTCAAGTAGTGCTATCTAGAATCGCCACCGCGATTTTACAGAGCACGACTAACTGACCTCCCAGAAAATGCATGCACACTGCGTGTGGTTTCTGACCGGTATGATAGAATTTATGGAATCAAGGACCGAACTGACTCACCTTTGGGTTTAAAGAGAGTAATGGTTGCTATAGAACAAGGGGGTGAGTAAAGTCTGAACATCAGTACGATATATAGTGAAAGTATCAAACTCGGTTTTTCCTGGCGATCAATTCTCCATAGGTCTTTGGCCAAAGCTAAATTAGGGGCTTTGATTGATGACTTTTGGAATAATTTTGGTAGTACATGTAGGAACTTTAAGATATTACATCCATTCAGGATCGGGTGCGCGCACGCAAGGACGGCAGGAAAAATGCGCATCGGGCCATGCCCGACTAGGATGCTCCCTGACAGCACAATGGATCGGGTCGTTACAACCTTCACCCGTGCTCCGTCCCCCCAAACATGAGCCGCGATTGTCCGTAAGAAGTGTAAACTTACTGTTAACAGTCACCGCATATTTGAACCACCGTTAACATGATTGGATACGAAGAACTAGTTAAAATGTGTTACAGGAGTCTGATTTCATAGGATTTTTACAGAGAAATGAGCCCGCCAGCAATTAGTTTTCTTAATTGTTTTGTCCAAATAAAGTATTGCTAAATTTATCTAGTCAGGCTGGCTTGTACGAAGGAGGAGGAGGACCTTGAAAGAGACCTCCTAAAATTGTTGATAGTTCTCAAAAGTTCCGGTGTTTTTTTAAATGCTTTTAACCTTCCCCACAATAAAAATTCCTACATATGCGTCTGTAGTGGAGGTTATCACACTCCTGGTCGTAAAAATATACAACATTCGTCCTCCTAAATCTGAGCTTACACCGGCTCTTGTACAGTGTATTACTTCATAATTTTTTTACATTCGGTTATTTCTGAGAGTTATAAATGAAAATACTACGTTTCTTTGAGTCATGATTATGCATATTCACGCGACTGTGGCAATATGTGGCTGACGAACCCAAGCAAGCAATTTCAGAAGGGAAGAGGTATTATTAGAGGTAAATTTAAGGCACATTAAGATATATTTCTGAGAGGTCTTAATGAAAATGCCTCGTTTCTATTGCTCTATTAGATGCACCTGCCTGTTACATTCTATTAATTTAAATCTTGATACTAGCAAAATCATATTTTGAAGGAAGGAAAGCCCCTCGCGGACCCGATCGCAAGCGTCGTCATCGCGGTGCTCATCCTCGTCGGCTCGATGCCGCTTCTCCGCGACACGGTGCGCATTCTCCTCCAGCGCGCGCCCTCGGACCTCGATGTGAACGAGCTCCGCGGCGTGCTCGAAGCGGAGCCGAGCGTACGTTCGGTGAGCGACCTTCACCTCTGGGAGCTCGACTCGGGTGAGCCGGTGCTCAGCGCGATGCTGGTCGTCGACGAAGATGGGCTCCTCGAGGCCAATCGACTCTGCGACCGGCTTCGCGCGACATTGCAAACCACGACTGACTGCCGAGTTGGAGTACATCTACTGTTAATCGAAGGATGCGGGTTCGAGTCCCGTCGGCCTGGCATCGCCTGGCTGTAGCTCAATTGGGAGAGTTTTTCTCTGACACACCACTTCGTCAGCCGTTTTTCAATTTGCTTGTGAGAGTAACCATGCGTGTGCAATTTCGAGTCTTCGTCATGACGAACACGGGCGCCGAGTAATCGAGCGACTGTCGACGAATCTTTGCACATTCAGAACTTACTTTTACCAAGCGATATGAAACCATGGCAACGACAACGAGAATCTATGAATATAAGGGAAAATGTGGGGGGGGGGCAAACGGATTAGACTTTACACAACATATATATCAAATTGATGTAAGACATAAATGCCTGAATTAAAAAATTCGGTGAGTTGGGGAAAACGAGTTAAAGAGGTCAAGTTATGTAGAGCCCAATCTGTTTTGTCCCTCAGTTTCACTTACATTCATAAATTTGAGAGGTATAACAATTTAACTCGTTAGACCTATGCCATTCTCGTCCACCCTAAAAGTTGCATCGGAGCCAAAGCCGTTTCTAGGATTTTTGATGAAACCCAAAACGAACAGAAATTGCAATAATTAAGCAGGTCAAGTGTCACACGAGCAGGGGTTTTCCGTAAAAAGGAGTAGGACTACTGTCCCCTGTGCATTCTAAAGACTAGAACGTGATTTATGCTTAACTAGAAGCAAAATATATTTTAAACGTTTTCCCTTTTTGGCGTTAATAAATCTAAAAATACTAAGACTTTTAGCAATTAATATTGGTATCTGGTATATTTTAGCTTATCAGGAACCAGACCAGATTAAATTGGAAATTGTCGTTTCCCCGATTCGACCGTGGGTGTTTGCGATTCACTTGCTAGCACCCGGAGGAAGTTTTTAATTGATACTAGAGATAAGTTAAGAATTGGTTATGCAAAAATTGCTGCAAATGGTGGTCGTTTTAGTAGACGTGGACTGGCTAAGCTATATTCTAGTTTTTGCGACCATGCCGTTTTGTCTGAATCTGGATTGTATCCTATTTTTACAAAGATTGATCTTAAGCAAATGGGGTTAATTATATTCGTTATTGTAAATTCCTTTTGTACCTACCCAGATCTGTTCGAAACTGACGCCTTGTAGATCGTATTCGCTGGGCCTGGATTACCCTGGGCGTCGCTATCAATATATTAATTGCTACAAATGTTGTTGCGAATAATTTTATTCGATTTTATAATGGGTTTGAAGGCGTGTTTATCTTTTTTGCAACACTTGGATTTTTAGCCCTGGCTGGCGCTGCTTTCTGGCTCGGATGGTTTTATATGAAACCGGGGACCGTATTGAAAGCCTTAAAGTTTAGGAAGTTTTCTTCGATATTACGAAATACACTCTAACTCTAATATAATAATAAATCGGAATAAGTATTATATTTCTAACAGCAAGGCTTCAGTTAAGCCCCATCCGCAGATAAAGGCTTCCACACGCGCGATGATGCAGAAATCGTCATCGGTCTGTGCGTCTTTCCCCGCCTTGATTTTTCCGCAAAATTCATCGATATCCGCCATGGGTTGGGCATCGCCCTTGAGAAAGCTAATTGTTTTCGGAAACTGTTTGTCTTCAATACACACGGCTGCGATCTGTCGTTGTTCCAGTTTGCGAATAAGCCGCTGCATATTGTTGAAGTTGCCGTACCCAGTATCACCGTCGAGCAGAATAGGAATCTGTGTCAAAAACAAGTTTTTTTGAACTGAAAGTAAGGAGCAACATAAAAACTTAAAATGAATAGTATTTATTGGTCTTAGTAAGGGGACTGCCCCCTCCTCAACCCTCGCTCTTTACGCTAAAGTTCGTCTTTTTGTCTTGATTCTTTAGGAAAGACTACTTAAACACAAAAGCAGCTCATTCTGAATGAAAAGTATTTTTTAGGAGTCTTAAGATGTTAGCGTACAGAGCGAGGGTTGATATAGGGGCAGCCCCCTTCAAATACAGAATAACTTGTATTCGTCTTAAGTTTTAATGGAAGGAAGAGGTGGATGAATAGCAATTCTTTGAGCAAGCTAGAATGCAAGTGAGGCATGCGCAGTTGTTTTTGGCCTTTGAGAGCTTACTGATGCAACAAGTTGTTAGTAGAAGCAATAGTAGTACTATCGTAAATAAATTTATTTTGATATTAAAAACGTTAACAATTTCCTAAGGATTTAACTTACCTTTATAACATTATACTTCATTTGCTATCTTAGCTAAATCCTGGGTCGTTGAATGAAACGTATGCAAGATTAGTTTTATCTCACGCCTTGAAGATTAATTGACCTTGCGACGCACCGTGGTTATGATAGCGACCATGAACGTGTGGTTGGTGACGTTGGTAAAGCAGGCGTGGCCATCGACAGCGTCGAGGACATGAAAGTCCTTTTCTCAGGCATTCCGCTTGATCAAATGTCGGTTTCGATGACCATGAATGGCGCGGTGATCCCAGTGTTGGCGATGTTCGTTGTTGCAGCGGAAGAGCAGGGTGTCAGTCAAGAAAAGCTTTCGGGTACGATCCAGAACGATATCTTGAAAGAGTTCATGGTGCGGAACAGCCTTGTATTTCCTTATCTAGTCGTAACTACGATAGCTATTTTTGGTAAATGATTCTTGATTCTTGATTGTGAGCCGTATATGAATTAAATTGTATATTCAATCAATCAATAGATTTATTACACCAAAAACACTTGATGGAAACACGGAGTAAATAGAAAAAAGAATAAACAAAAATCAAAATAAAATGTAAAAAATGAAACAAAGCATTCGGAGTAAATAAAAAAAAATAAAATAAAAATCCAAGTCTTTTTTTTTTTTGCTTAGCTATGTAGCATAGGTCAATAACACGTTTGTTTCGTAGGACCGTTGCGAAATGACGGTTAAGGATGTTGTTGAATGGAGGGATAGGGATGCTGTGGAAAGGCGGGATAGAGTTGTTGTGGAATCCAAAAAGGCCTAACTTCTGTCAAACCTGTCTTTAAAATATTTATAGTATTTCTGGCAATACAATGCATGAAGATTTTCAGAACTAAATCTTTGCCTGCCTTGGACACTTTTTCCATGTAAGAATCAAGGAGATTTCGAATCATTTCTACTAGATGTTTGAGCTGACCGTTCATAGATACTTCTTCCTCTGTCGTCACAACCTCGGTACGTGATCAACCTGCTGAACTTGATTACCACATAATATTACCTGGCCAGACGCATCCAGCGGTGTACCAACTCTGCAGAACGACATTAAAAATGTCTTGCGAACATTTACCCACAATAAACTTTATGAAGTGAAAATCTCCAGCCTTTCAAATGCGAGATTTGCTTTTAGCACCAGGTCCTTCACAGATGAGGCAAACACAGTTAATACAGTATCATCAGTGAACAAGTTAACCATGGTTCGACAAATCAAGCAGGTTAAAATTAAAGTCACTCATAACAATATGACTAGCTCAGCTTTTACTTCAAGGACAATCGGCGGTTCATAGACATGACGTTACGGCCCGTGTCTTTCGGCAAAAGTTGAAATCACTGATAAACTACATAGTAAAACTTGAAGTGTTTAGGTCAGTGCTCTTAACTAGAAGTTTGCTGGTTCAATCCCGCGTCTCACAAGGAAGTCACTTTGATGCATGAATGAAAGCGAGTGGGTGCCCGAAAATAAAGAAGTGCCGGTTGTGTTAATGCAACTTTCTTCACATTCTGGAGAATGTCTTTTAGTCCGACTCTGCAAAGTTAACGAACTTGGTCCAAGTCCTCCATAGGGGCGTCCCTTCGTAAAACGGAAACCGTGAGTGATAAAGAAATGAAACGTTTTGGTTTCTACACATTTTGATATGCCGAGAACGATAAACAAAAGACCCAATCAAAAAATTACCCCTAAATGCTAGTTTTAGATGTGGGTACTTGGTCCCAGTCCTCTAGGGGCCTCTTCGTATAGCGGAAACCGTTAGTGATAAAGAAATGAAACGCTTTGGTTTCTACACATTTTGATATGCTGAGAAGGATAACGAACAGACCCAATCAAAAATTACGCTAAACCCCCACAAATTAATATTAAAAATATATAATAAAATAAAAAACTTTGTATCGCATTTGTTTGCTTTCTGTTTTTACAGAACATCATGAAAATTTAGGGGGGGGGGATGTATTTTAAAAAATCTAAAGAGGGGGCTAGTTTGCTCTGTTTTTTCATTTTGTTTTATGAAAATACAAAAAATATATTTTCAATGAAAGTACTCCCAGAAACGGTATACTTTTTTTTAATCGAGAGGCGCTTATGCCCACTGAATCTGCCAAATTACACCATTGTAAACCAACGATGAGGGATTTTCCGTGAAGGTGGAGCCGGATTTCCTGGCATTTTTAAAAAACCATTTGAAATGAACAATTTTTTTCCATCTGAAAGTACACCTAAGGAGTAACACTAAAACAAAAAATATATTAATATATTACGGGGGTTGCCTCCTCCCTCTGCCCGCTTCAATACTTCGTTTTTGCGCTTCTGCTTGAATTTAATCCCGAAACTGTAAGAACTATTCTCAAAACACGTTTGCTGTTTAAATAGAACAATGAAAAGCTAAAGTGCTAAAAAACTACAGCGTGAATGGTCTGGTGAAAGTGAACTTGACAGCCAGCTAGCCTCCGAATCATTAAAGTCGCGCAGGATTTTAATGGCAGCTTTGGGAATCGGTATTTTATGTATTCAACTCAAAGTAAAGTACAAAGTAAACCCAAAGAACCCAAAAAAAGTACAAAGTAAAGTACAAAGTAAAGTATAAAGTACAAAGTAAAGTACAAAGTAAAGTATAAAGTACAAAGTAAAGTATAAAGTACAAAGTAAAGTACAAAGTAAAGTACAAAGTAAAGTACAAAGTAAAGTATAAAGTACAAAGTAAAGTACGTAGGGGAGTTATAATTCCATGTTTTGGGGCATAAAATTTTATTTTTTCGTAGTCCTCGCAAAGAGTTTACGCTTTGTTTTTCTTTTGTGACTGTCATCTGACATTTGTTTTGGGTAGTAATAGCACAAAGACGGCAAGTAGGCTAATAAACATTTTCGTACTTTGTTGTGAAATGACAAATAGTTGAAGATACTACAGAAGGACTTTGTCATCAATAAACACAAGTAGCAGTGCAGATGAATCCGCGTAACGTTTACCTGCAGCTATATTTATAAAAGAGATAATTTTACATAATCTCTGTTTAAATGTTGCCCTTTACTTCTAGTTGAAAAAACTTGTTTTTTTTTTATTTCTGATCATTTTTCAAATAATGCTGGGAAATCCGGATCCCCCTTCATGGAGAATTCCCTTCCCCCACAAAAATTCTTCCATGAAAATATCCTCCCGTGTACCCCTCCTCCTTAAAAAATGTCTGTATACTTCCCAATAACCAATACTATATATAAACAATGAGCAAAGTTCCTAGCTTGCGGCCCTTCCTTTGGGGACTGCGGGATTCAAGTCATTCTCAAAGACATACAAGCTGGTACTTAAAAAAAAAAAAAAATCCGAAACTTGTTCAACTTCTATTGAAACACCCGATTTTCAGTATTAGACTAAAATATAAGAATATAGGATAAGAAATTATTGTTTTAGTATTGGACTAGAAATTTTAAAAACTAACTCATACTTTAATTTTGCTGTCCACTTATGGTGCTTATATTTGTAATATGATTGCAGTCAAATATGCAATTAGCTTCAGAGGTTCTGAGATCCTAATTTATCTACTAAACTTGAGAATTTAAAATTTGACAATGTGGAAGATGGTTCCCGGTCGTCATTTATATTCCCTGTGTCCCGGTTTTTATTTTTATTTTTCTCCTTTATTTTTAAGTTTTTTTCCTTTTTTTAGTTTTTTTCTTTTTTCAGTTTTTAGTTTTTTTTAGTTTCTTTATTAGTTTTTAGTTTTTTTGTAGTTTTTACATTTTTTTAGGTTTTTTTTAGTTTTTTTTTAGTTTTTAGTTTTTTACCTTTTCTTTTATTTTTTAGCTCTTTTAGTTTTTTTAGTATTTTGTTTTTAGTTTTTTTTTGTAGTTTTTACCTTTTTTAGTTTTTTTCTATTTACGATACCAACGGTCATTTGAGAACGGAACATCACCGCAGCTATCGCGACCAGCGTCTGGACGGCTCACCATAGTCTTGACGTCGACAGGTCTTGCGGTTGAAGGAATATTGAAGAAAGGATGATGGATATGACAATGATGCGAAAGTTTTTCCTGTTGCTTGGTTTGGTGAGTTCCCTACCGGTTTTGGCTCAAAAGGGTGAAAATAATGCTCTGGTGGTGACCCAAGTCGCGCCTACGGCGACTACGATTAGCGCCACCAGCGGCGAACCGGTATCCATTGATTAGGTACTTGTCGGCTATTGGAAACACACCCAAGAAGTGAAGTTAGGTTAATTCTAATGAATAATAATAAACATGATGATGAAATAATAGTTTAGAAATAAAATTATAAAAACCTAACCCAATATAACCTAGCCTAATGTACAAATAATTTGCAAAAGCCCATTTGCTCAATAATGTGCAAATATATAGGCTAGCCCAAATTATAAGTTCAATGCATTCTGTCTAAGTCCAATGTATTGTATCATCAATCACTTGTTTTTTTGTAGTTATGAGACCGGTTTTCTGAGATGTGTAGCACTCTTCAGATGTGGATGTTACGGGACCAAGCGACTTTCCATTCTACTGATAGGCTTCTTTTGAGTTGTTGACCAGAAGCAACCAAACTCGTAAAACAAACAATGTATGGGGGCTTCAAAGACAGGCACACGATGATAGCACGCGAAAAAGTGTCGCCGCACTAAATTGGTTCGTTGGATGTGCATCGGTATGAGCTCCGTCCGGCTAGATTGGTCCTCGGCAAGTCGCCGAACTTTGACCAACAAACCGATTACTCCGGCACACTTCGTCTTGCTAAGGTCCTTAAAATTCTATTTAATTGACTTCTTGCTATCTCAAAAAGGGTTTAGGTTAGGAAAATGAAACTTTCAGGGATGGCTCTACAGGCTAAAGTATGTCCCAGGAAGGTATTTTGAAGCAACTACCTCCACTCCTTCTCCATCTAGAGGGCCCTGAAATTTGCCTACATGACAGGTCTGATAAAACAACATTATACCTTAATTTTGAGTTACTAGTTGCTTTTTCTCTGCCTTTAGTTCTGAAATGCAATTCCTGTTATTTGAGTAGAATTCTGAGCCATATCAATGTTGTTGTTAAATCCCTTTTTAACCCTATGTGTATCTATATTGCACATGGTGTCTTGGAATTTGACCCATCTAAATCCATAATTTGTCAATTTGTTTCCTTAAATCTTCCATCCTCTTTAACCCTCTTTTTCTTAACCTGAGGCCAAAACCGCTACGCACGCTCCTCCTTTGTCCCTATTTATTCAAAGCCTCCCTCTTTACGCCCTCCCAGGAAGCTCCCATTTTCCTTAGATATTTACCCACGACTTCCTCCCAACCTAATCGAGGACAACCTGCTTTTCCTTTAGCCCTAGACCGTCTTTATAGCAGTACTCATACGCCTCGTCCAGCTTCCCCAGCATGGTGAATATCACGCCCAAGTTGTTGAGGGTCTGCGCAAAAGTGGGATTGGCCTGGAAAAAGAAGAGAACGCGCGGTATGCACGCAGATAATATTTAAACGAACAGAGCGCGCAATGAATGCAAAACGCAACGCTGTGTCAAGAAAACCACAACACAAACCTCACACACACAACGAGCAAGAAATGGCCACACCTTGAGCGCCTTCATATAATAGGCAATGGACGCGTCCAGATTTCCCTTCTGCTTGGGGGGGGTGGTAATTTGGAAAAATTAGAAAATATGAGGTATTTTTAACTTAAGAACAGGTGACCGGATCTTAATGAAATTTTATATTTAGAACGAATTCATGTCTCAGAGCTCTTATTTCAAACCTTGACCAGATCTGTTGACACTGGGGGAGTTGGAGGGGGAAATCTAGGAAAACGCTCGGAGTGGAGGAATCGGGATGAAGCTTGGTGGATAGAATAAGCAAATGTCCTTGATCCGTGATTGACACAACCGTACTGGATTCGCTCTCTTTGGAGAAGTTGGGGGGAGATATGGCCGCTTTTCTAAGTACGTCTATTGGTTGAGTACTGAGGCGACGGGATGGCGTTTGGTAATGAGCGGAAAGCTCTTCAACTCTGTTTGTTTGAGTTGGTGTGGAATCTATATCTAGATGAAATACAAAGGCTTTTCTGAGTTGTCCATTTACATCCGGACGTGGTTCTTCGTGATAGCTAAGGCATTCGGCTTGGCCTAAATACCGATAGTGACCTTTGCGAACCTGTTCAAAAACCTCAATGGTTTTTCCCTGTTGTTGGTGGGTGGATAAAGCAAGGTTACCCGGCGCGCCGCGCACGGCGAGGGTCTTGATCGCGTCCCACGTCGCCTGCACGCTCTCGAGGCGCAGGGTCTTGCGCTCGGCCGGCAGCGCCCGCTGATCGATGATCTTCAGCGCTCCGGGGACGCTCCCCTCCCAGAGCATGGTCTGGATCGGCATGGGTGGACGCCCGTTAGCTCAGCGGGGCGATGGTCGGCAGGCGCTTGCCCTCGAAGAACAGGCGGCCGATCTGGTGCACGAGCGCGAACAGCTTCGCGGCGTAGACCAGCTCCTTGCGGCCGATCACCTCGGACTCTGAAAAACAAAAAGATTAAAATAGGGAAAGAATTCGTCATTTTCTATATTAAATATGGTCTTAGAAACCGTTTACTCGGATCATATGCAGCTATTTTTGTCAGTCATAATTGTTTTTTTTTTTAGAAAAGGATTGCAAACAATCGTAGAGAGGTGTCAAAATAACTTTCTTGGAATAAACTCGGCTAGGAAGTCGTTTCCTATGTAAACTAATCGTTGAAGAAAATATGGGTCTTCAGTAGTTGCATTATAGTCGCAGCTAACTTTTATATCAACGTTTAAAAGGATATGTTTAGAATATGAAATTGAAGCTTACGAGGTACGTTTAGGGAGACGTTGAACAAACCAGAAGGCACTCAGTGCATTTTAATACTGCTACAATTACTGCTAAGAGGGAGCGAAATTTATTAAAACAAAATACTAATAACTAAAAACACATAATAAATATTAGACATTTTAATAAACAACTCTATCACTACACAACTAGAAGGGGCATGTTTTAAAGTCATTTATCATCCAAATTTTATTTTTAATTATTTAACACGCAGAAATTCATTAGGCGAACAAATGTTTTGCATTCATCCCCAATGGCCCCTGGGAAAAGGTCTTTTTAAGCCAAGTTTGGTTGAAATTAGCCGAAAGATTTAATAGCTACGTTTTTGAAGATAACTTGACCACTCAACACCTGTGGGGCAATGGCTAAAAGCTTTGAAATTTGGCTATTGTTTACATATTCTATTGATTATTGGGAAGCGTACAGATATTTTTTTGAGGGAATTATATTTGGTGGGGAAGTGTTTATTTTCTATGGGTAGATTTTCACATTGGGAGGGTAGTTTCAGGTCGTGGATTATCAAAATAAAACTTTACGAGCTACGCTTTCTATGGGACAACGCCAACTTATTTCCTTTGTCCGCGCCCTCGTTTTTGATCCCGATATTCTCATTTTAGACGAAGCGACTTCTTCTATTGACCCGGAAACGGAATCGGTCATTCAGTTTGCGATAGAAACATTGATCGACAAACGAACTTCCATTATCATCGCCCATCGTCTATCCACTATTCGACACGCCGATAATATTCTTGTTCTCGATAAAGGCAAAGTCAAAGAATTTGGCTCTCATGAAGAATTACTGCGCATAGAAGACGGCCATTATCGGCTACTAAATGCCACCGCCAAACATCTGTGTTTGTCAACAGACAGAAGCTTAACAAGCGGTAAAAATGAAGCCCAGGATATTGAATGCGACCTCTTTGTCATAAGAGCATGTCCCCTTAAAGTAAATATGCTCCCCCATCAGGAAAAGGATCTACCCCTTCTGTCAATTTTCATTGATGATGGAGAGCTGAAAAGCAGCAAAAAGTGTCAAATGACTGCTACGGTGACAAAGAAGTCGAGCTTGGAAGAAATGATCATTTCAAAATCGTAAGTTTTTTTTTTTCGTTTGGACACCAATCCATTCTGCCCAATCACCATCTCTCCCTACAGTCTTAGCTTTTCCAGATCCACCCTCAGAGCTTCAACAAGAGAGTTCGTTGACCCAGCCAGTGCGACCTCCATAATGTTTTGATTTTGTTTTTTATGAGCTTCTTTCCATTTAATAGCGATTAATATACCAATCCCAATACCTACAAGTAATGTGATGAACATTACAATCGCTTGACAAAGTCTCATCGTTTTTTTTTTTTCTTCCACCAAAAAAAAATAAAAAAAATACAGTGTTTAAGTTATTGTTTTCTGGGGGAGGGGTTGTCATCTTCAAAGACATAGTTTCTGAACCTTTTGACTACGTTGAACAAAATGGCTAACTCAAAATTTGACTTAATGTGTTTGGGAAAATGGAGGGCCTGGGAGAGAAGGCCGGTTGCCCTCCAGTCACTTTCGACTAATAAAAAGGGACTAGTCCCTGTGATTTCGAATCAAATGAGCCTTTTTCAAAGTTTTAACATCGTTCTTTACTTAGGCATTGCTATTGCGCTGCCGATGATAATTTCTGCATGCGTTGAATTTGAATTCTTGCTCTTTGCTTCAAGGCTACTTTAAATATGGCTGTATCAAATATCTCCTAATTTAAATAATGGCTGTAGTAGCAAAAAAATCAGAAATAAATATGTTCATTATGATTCCAAAAACGACTTTTGTTTTACTAATTAAAAATTCATGGCTAATTTAAACATCAGCTCTAAATAAATTACTTTAAGTTCCAATTTATTTCTTTAATTTTTTTTTTTTTTACCAAAATGAATAAAAAACGAACATAAATTAAATAAAAAAAAACAAGTTTTTCTTAACAAAAATAAAGAGCCAAAATGTGTCCTCCCATACGGAAAATTATTGGACCGGCTATAAACTCACGAAAATTCGTCAAATGTTTAGTACTGATTGAAGTGTCCATTATTGATTGAACATCCAAATTTCTCACAGTGCTTGATGACAAGCTTAAGGCAATTTATGTTCCGGGAACATGAATTTCTTGCGAATACCGCTGTGCAAATTCCTTTACACCTTGCTCCCAAGGCGGAAGGAGAATGAGAGGATCTTGTAATGTCGTCAGAATGGAATACGCCGGGCGAGATGCCCGCCGGGGAAACTCTTTCGTTGAAACAGGTCTTCGGTGCCGAATCAAATTGCTTAACTGACAAAAAGTTTTCTCACATACTTCATATTTAAAGGGATTTTCACCCGTGTGCACTCTTTGTTGTTTAATCAAATTGGTTGAATGAGAAAAAGTTTTCTCACATACTTCCCATTTAAAGGGTTTTTCACCCGTGTGTACTCTTTGGTGTTTAATCAAACTGCTTAACTCAGAAAAAATTTTTTCACATACTTCACATTTAAAGGGTTTTTCACCCGTGTGCACTCTTTGGTGTTTAATCAAATTGGTTGAATGAGAAAAAGTCCGTGGGAATACATCTTTGCAGTTATTAAAGGTAAGTATTTAAAAAGAAATATTTAATTGTTTCCTAAAAGATGACCAACTTGACAACCAAGATAGGACATGCATCGTTGGTTTTGGGAATTAGAGTAATAGCTATTTTGTTATTAAATTTTTAGTTACCTGTTGTTGCGATTTTATGTTAAGACAATGAAATAAAGTAATTCATACGCAAATATATATATGTTCAAAATAGTTTTCACCTCTTGATAAAAATTTGTGTTTATGCCAGTTCTGTTAACATGTGATTTAGCTAACTACCACCCCCCAGTGTCACCAGATCCGGTAGGGGATTTAAAACAAGAGCTCTGAGACACGATATCCTTCTAATTATCGATTTTTATTAAAATTCGATCACCCGTTCGTAAGTTAAAAATGCCTCATTTTTTCAAATTTTTCAGAATTACCCCCCCCCCCCCAACTGCCCCAAAGAAAACGGGTCCGTTCCGATTATGTCAATCATGAATCTAGGACTTGTGCTTATTTTCCCCACCAAGTTTCATCCCGATCCCTCCACTCTAAGTGTTTCCCAAGTTTTAGATTTGACGAATTTTTCATGGGGGAAGAGGATTTCTATGGAGAGGATGCTGGTTTTCCCAGCATTTTTAAAAAAACAATCTGAAATTAAATTTAAAAACATAAGTCTTTTCAACTGAAATTAAGGAGTAACATTAAAGCTTAAAATGAATAGAAATTATTACGTATGTGAGGGGGTTTGTCCCCTTGTCAATATCTCGCTCTTTACGCAAAAGTGTTTTTAGTAATTTCAAGAGAGCTATTTATTCTAATTAAACGGCTTTTGGGATTCAGGGGGCATTCTTAAAGAATTGGAAGTGAAGATAACATCGAAACATAAAGATAATGTGTATTTTTTGAGCCTTATATAATATTTATACGCATAGGTGGTAGACGGCTTTTGAGAGTATATATATATATATATATTTTTTTTTTTTTTTCGCCCATATAGCTTTTCTCTCAGTAACTTCAAATTATATCTAACAGAAGTATACATAATTAATACCAATTTTGTCAATGGACCAGTTACCTTAAAAGGGGGGATCGTTTGATTTTACTTCGTTAAATGGATTCTCTCGAGAGTATTGAAACACAACTTTAATGCGTGAATTTAAATTTTGAAAATGGTCACTGTAGGAATTTTGACCATTTTGAAAATGGTCACTGTAGGCTGTGGTTTGCTCTTTACTTAATTGTATCCACTGCTCTAACGATACTTTGAGATAAAAATTGGTTAATTCTTTCCCCGCCCCCCCCCCAAAAAAAAAAGAAACAACTTTAAATTCCCCTGCCAAACAATCCCCTTCTTTCTCCAACAGAGCCTGGAAATTTCAACTTTATTTCCAAGTCATTCCAAAGATGCTGCAGACATGCATTTTCAAAGAACTGTGATATACATAACCATAGACCCTTTATGATTCCTTAACTTTGGTAGAATTGGTTCAATTTGTTTGTATGAAAACTTGCCGCTTAGTATTATAAATTGCGTTTGAACATATTACAGTTAGTTTAATTAGAAAAAGTACAAAGACTAGAAAGAGTATAAATACCTCATTAAAGAAAACAGTACTTTCTTTTCAATTTAACAGAGGAGCTAGGTTAAGGTTAGACATCCATTTTTATTTCTTTACAAGGAAGTTATCATGTCGTAAAAGGAAGTGTGGCTATCAGAAATTTATTCTGGAGTCTGATAAGGCCGAACGCCCCAAAATCCTTGAGTCCGAAGGCAAAGACCAGATAGGAGGGCGCAACGCCGAAAGAAACGATGTCGCTCAACGAGTCGAGTTCGACACCGAAGAGGCTCTGGCCGTTAGTCAGCCGCGCCAGCATACCATCAAGGAGGTCGAAGAAACCGGCGAGGACAATAAGCCAACAGGCATAGTCGAAGCGGCCGTCATGGATCTGCGTGATGGCGAGGAAGCCGCTGAACAGGTTCATCAGCGTGAAGAACGACGGCACAGCCGTACGTGGGATCTGCCCACTTGAAGTTAATCAAGCAGCTTCTGGATATAGTGCAATAGTTCGTAGATTTCCAAATGGACCAATTAGTATGATTAGTCCATTTAATTTTCCATGTAATTTACTTGCTCATAAAGTTGCACCAGCAATTGCAGCTGGAGTAAGTTTTGTTTCTAAACCAGCATCTAAAACACCACTTTCAGCAATATTACTTGCTGAAATATTATCACAAGATCCATTAATGCCCAAAGAAGCTTTTTCAATACTTCCTACAACAAGATCTGCTGGAAATGTATTAACAATTGATCCAACTAAAAGAAATTCTTATTCTAGTTTAGCGGCCCTTGTGTTTCAGCAGTTGTTTTGAAAAAAATCTTCAGATAAATACAGAATTAGCTCTAAGGGAGATACGATGGGAGGCCGAGGTAGAAAATGATATAAAGTCCTCGAGGCAGCATCCAAGACTTTTGTTTAGGGGTTGGGCTTCGTGACAGGTACGGTCACCTGAATCAGAATCTAAGTCTAAAGGAGAGGAGCTAGATTTTTAAGTAAATCCTGTTGAAGGCAGTCTTAACGACTGATAAAGTGCCTGGATATGCCTCCCAAACACGAGCGCCCCTTCCCTCGCGAATAACGATGTTCGGATCGAAATTACCGAAGCCGCCCTCCGGCAAAACCGCCCGCGCCCGAGTGAGCCATTCGTCTTGCATCATCATTATCCTTCAATCGAGGACGGCCAGAGGCCGACCGAGTTGTTCCGGGTCAGGAGAGATACCGAGACCCGGCCCCTCCGGAGGAGCGATCCACCCGTCCTCACGGGTCGGGCCGTTTTCGTCAAGCCGCGGGGCAACGTACCCGGATAGATCACAGACATTCAGGACCGCCGATGGGATATATATGTAGATATTGTGGTTAGATATGCCTAAATGGTTCGAGTACGCCCATAGGGGGTGTATAATTGGAACTACTAGCCCCCCTATACGTTATTACGCACACCTGGGTGCACCTGGGTACGTAATACTATAGTGCACCTATCACCGTATAGTACACCAGTATGTCACGTAATAAGGACTATTTTCTAAGAGATGCAGGTGTTTGTTACATAATAGAGTGATTTTCTTTGGTTGTTAAAAAAACTCAACGACGCCCAGGGCTTGTTTACTTTAGGACTTCTTTGGATTTCTAGGCCCAACTCTATTCGCCTGTCGTCTGTAAACCAAGTTTTATTACGTTAGTCACCTCCCTGGTTTGATGTTAGAGCAAACAAGCACGTAAAAAGAGTTGGGGGGTTTGATGGTAGAGCAGCAGGCTAATAGAGTTAGGGGAGAAGGCTCTGCTGCTTGTGTTGTGTCGCAACATTGGAGTCCTTCGTGTCGCGATTTTGCTGCGTCCTGGTGTTACCCTGGCGCAAACCTGCTCTAACCGAGCAAAGCGTGGCGACGACCCGGAATGAGGTTAACAGCCGTTCTGCAAAAACCCCCTTCATTTTCAGGTTTAAAAATATCGTTTACTGTAATTGAAAGACTACTTTATAGTAATCCTATTTTAAAAAATCAAAGTAAGTTTAACCCTTCGATGAATGTCTCCATGGTCCAAATGGGGAGGGGTGTCATACAAAAAGGTGGGCAGTTCTACAATCATCTGTAGTTAATTGGGTTTACGTCCGTTTTTGAAGATTTTCTTCCGAAGCAATAGGCTACACATTGGGAAAGATACTTCCTTATCTATTTTTCTCTAGCTACACAATAATCCATGCCTATGGCACACACGCCCGACCCGCCGCCGGAGAAGCCATCACATTGGGCGACTGGTACCACAGCGGCCCATTCCCAGCTGAGAATTTTCAACAGGCATTCGACAAAGCATTCGAGCCCGAAAAAGCAGTCGATGTCGCAGCCACGGGTGACGACCAAAAACCAAAATGGACCCAACAACCGACTTGGACCGATGGCCAAGTTCATAACACGTTTTCCACCATAATTGCTGCCAACTACATCTATCGGACCATCGAATCACCCAAAGATCAGGTTTTGTCGCTCTCACTCGGCAGCGCCGAAGATTTCGAGCGCCGGGATCTGGCCTCGTATTGCCATGAGCGCCCTTGGGATGAGATGGGTTTCCGGATCATGCTCCTCGCCAATATCGCCATCAGGAGAGGCACCGCTGGCATTGAAGTAACGCAAGATTGCAAATCTCAGACCGTAGGCGTGGGAAAAATCCTCCAGAATCTGCTCGATCATGAGTTTGGACCGCCCGTAAGGACTTATTGGTTGCTGATGAGCCGACTCATTAATGGGCAATCGATCAGGTATGCCGTATGTCGCGCATGTACTTGAGAACCTTACGGTATTCTTTAAATCCTTTTTACATAAAATTATTAAGATCAGAGCAATTAATCAACGCTCAATCATGTAAATAATTCCCTTTAATTTAAGAATTAATACACAAAAATCGGACCATTGATTACTGAATGATTTCCTAAAAAAAACTCGATCATCTTCACAGTACAATTTAGCCTTGAAAATATAAGCGAAATCAAAGCCCCGGACACTGTTGCAACATACTGCCTGTATATTAAATTCGCAGCCATCATGTTGTTTGAATACCAGAATTGAAAAGGTCAAAACGACGATTAAGCTTACGTGATAGTTTGTTAATTTTTGAAGCTAAATTGAAGTTTTTTTATTTGCTTAATTTGCTGTGCGGGAAGCACGATAAGCATTGGCTTATCTTTTTTTTTTTTTTTTTTTTTTTTTTTTTTTTTTTTTTTTTTTTTTTTTCTTTTTTTTTTTTTTGGTTGCTACGTCTTTTGATTTATTGATCGATTTAGTAGAATCCATGGGTACGCAAAGGTCAATCCCATAGATCAGTGACTGAGGGAGGGGGGATCCATTATTCTTTATTTTTAGAGAAGAGTGTCGGCTTATTATGTTGATTCAAAATATATAAGATTCATTAAGTTTAGTGTTACGCATCAAAAGCTACGAGTCTGAGAAAATTTGGCTGATCTTCAAAAAAGGAGGAAATACACCCTAAAAGTGAAGAATTCTTAATAAAAATAAAACCACCAGATTCAGTGTATCTGAGAAACCTGATGCAGAAGTTTCAAGCTTCTATCTGCGAAAATTTTTAATTTTTTTTGCCAGAAGAAATATCACGAATGCGTGTTTATTTGTTTGTTTGGTTTTTTTTTTCCCAGGGGTGACCGCAATGCACACACAAACAAATTCATGTCACACAAATAGCAGATTTTACAGGTTAAAAAGAAAGAGAGACTCATTAATAACAAGATTTAAAAAGTAAGGAATAATCAAAGCTTATTCTGTGCCTTTTAGTTTACTTGCCTCTAATTGGATCTCTTTCGGCAAACCCCAAATGTATATCTGTCGCCAGTAATATATTGAATGAATCTTCAGACATCCCTCTGTCTCTTCCATCACCTCCCAAATGTCCAGAATCCATTCTCTCTTTTATTGCTGAAACAGATATAGTATTACATTCGTAATAAAACTATACAAATATAGAAGTTCGTTACGTACGTTAATTCGCAAGTTACGTATATTTATTAATAGTACAAAAATTTGTAAAAAATAAAAAGTTCCAGTTGCATTTTCAAGTAACCAAAAATTGAGGGGCAACTAGGCCTCCTCCCCCAACTCATTTCTTATCAAAATCGTCCGATCAAAACCATGAGAAAGCCATTTAGCAAAAAAAAATACATTTTTTTTTAATTATTCATGTACGGTGAGCCAAAATTCACACATATTAATTCAAAAACATTCAGAAATAAAAAATAGGAGCTCCTATTGTAGATAGGAGCTTAAAATTTTTGCTACAGGGTTCTCTGATACGCTGAATGCTATGGTGTGATTTTCGTTAAGATTCTGTGCTTTTTAGGGGGTGTTTCCCCCTGTTTTCCAAAATGAGGCAAATTTTCTCAGGCTCGTAACTTTTGATGACAAAGACTAAATTTGATGAAACTTTTATATTTAAAATCAGCATGGAAATCTGATTCTTTTGATGTACCTTTTAGCATCAAAATTTCGTTTTTTAGAGTTTCGTTTACTATTGAGCCGGGTCTATTTTTTCTTAGCAAGTATGCGCTTTGATAATAATTTGGAGTTGACAATTTTCTAACTTCTCGATAGTTTAACGTTTAAAGAATTCGCCGGGGCGCGTCTTTTAATGGCAATGCAATTTTATCTTACTGTTCGCGTCCCGGTTTTTATTCCTTTCAACAAACTTTATTGATCTAACGCCTTTTCATTTAGAGCCTCCGCTATTTTGGTTTTAAAAATATCCCGTGTGCTTTTAATTTAAAACGTAAACTATGTGTCATTTTTGTGAAGAACCAGGTCAATTAATGATCGCATCTGGCTTTGTAGACTTGGAGCTGATGGGTGTTCAGTTCACTTTATTTATAAATCAAATACATTTAACTAATATGCAAGTACCCGCCCAAAGAAAGATACAAAAAGGCGAAAGAGTTTTAGAGATTTATTTATTTTTTTTGCAATGATCACTCCGTATATTTTTTAAGAAAGTAATTTCGACCTGAGGAATTAAGGAATAAGGAATAAAGAATAAGGTATAAGGAATTTTAGGAAGAAAAGGAAAGTTGACACCAATCAAAATAACTAAAAGTTAAAAGAATTAAGTGCGGCAGCCGATGCCGGCTGGGAGATTTACCTCGGTGTCTGGTTTGTCGCCCGCTTCGCCGGCTCGGTCACCCTGATTGTCCTGGCCTGGACTGAACTCGTGCGCCAGGGCCTGCTTGCCGCTTTTGATAACGCCTGGCGCGGCCTCGCCGCCCCGCACGCGGGGATCTGGTCGTTTGTGTGGTCGTCCAATCTGCACGGGACAGTCAGTTCCGTCGGCACGCAGCTCGCGACCCTGGCCGTCGGCGCGGTTCTGGGGCCGGCCGGGGCGGCGCTCTTTCGTGTCGCGCAGTAAAATATTTCACCACGATATTAAAAGTATTGACGGCCACTACCAAGGGAAATGGGACACCTAAATGACGACTGGCTAGTACTGAAATTGAAGAGAGGATGGTTCCTAAACACATCCAAGAATGCCATGGGAAAAAAGCGTCAGAGGTGTTTACTTAATATTTTCTTTTTAATTGACGACTTTTTCTGTTTTTTGTATATAATCGTTCTTAGCCATGTAATATATGAAAAGATTCATGTTTAATTCTTTTAATTCAAGGTTTCCACTTAAAACTGTGTGATCTAGTAAAGACTTACCTTTCGCATTGTTTTTAATTTGCTGTTTCAAAAAAAAAAAAAAAAAAATTAAAAGGTCAATATAATTATCAATCTTTTCGTTTTCTTAAGATCTACAGAGTTGGCAAAAAATAAAGAATAGCTGCTTACCTCTTGCATCTGGCTTCAGCAAAAACGATGTGTACTTAATAATAGGACTACATCGAACCGGTTCACTGCCACTGGTGCTACTTACAGTATGGTACTTGAGAACGTATTTGTTATCATCTTTCTGTAGTAGAACAATAGAATCTTCAAGGACGAGGGAAGGCAAGGTGCCATACTCTCTGCTCCTAAAAAAGCTAGTTTGGAAAACCTTTAAGCAAAGGAGGGTTTCGTTGTACCTCTGTTTTGCAATAACACGCCCTTGGATGGCAAGTATTTTCCACAAACGTCACTCCCTATCCAGATTACAGCCACCTTGAGCTGTTTCTGTGTCCATGCCTATTTTGTCCCCCATTCAGTGCTTTACTTCCAGATATGAATAAAAAAAACTTTTGTCCCCTTCATAACAGAAAAATGAATAAAATTTCCCACTAGTTTCTCCCTTTTTCTCCAGAGCTCTTATTTCAAATCCTGACTAGATCTGTTGACATTAGGGGGGGTTGGAGGGGGAAATCATGGAAAATACTTAGAATGGTGGAATTGGGATTAAACTTGGTGGGTAGAATAAGCAAATGTCACAGATATGTGATTGACGTAACTGTATTGGTTTTGCTCTCTTTGGGGGAGTTAGGGGGTGGGATCCAGTGCTTTGGCAAGTTTGGTACTTCTGGACATGCTAGGACGATGAAATTTGGTAGGTGTGTCAGGGAGTTGCACAAATTGACTTGATAAAGTCGTTTTACCCTCAAACATACAAAAAAAACAAACATGCTTTAATTTTTTCCCTTTTTTAGTTTCTTCTATTTTTTAGTTTTGTACCTTTTTTAGTTTTTTTAGCTTTTTTCTTTTTAGTTTTTTTCCTTTTTTATTTTTTTCTTTTTTTTTTGTTTTTTTCCTTTTTTTTTTTTTTCTTTTTTTTTAGTTTTTTTTCTTTTTAGGTTTTTTTTAGTTTTTTACCTTTTTCTTTTTTCAGTTTTCTTTTTCTTCTTTATTTTTCAGACTTAGTTTTTTTTAGCTTTTTTTTTTTATTTTTCTTACAAATTGAAAAATGATTCTTACAAAACAAAAAATAATACTTACAAAACAAAACACATCCTAGATGATCAAAAATTTTTTCTTAAAAAATACTTCATAAACAACAAAAATAATTCTCACAAAACAAAAAATACATTCTTAAAAAATAGTAAATTCTTCTTGCAAAATAAAAAACGCTTCTTACAAAGCAAAAATAATTGCTACAAAACTAAAAATACTTCTTACAAAGCAAAAAAAATTCTTACAAAACAAAAATATATCCTAAGAAATCAAAAATTTTTCTTATCGCCGCGGCGGCAGCCGGCTACGCGACGATTCGAGCGAGCGTCGCGACCGCTCGAACCGGCACCGTCGGCGCGGTCGTCCTTTCCCTCGTCAGCCTCGTGGTCCTCCTCGGGGTCGGCGCCTGGTCCTCGGGATTCCTTCAAAGCGGAGCGGAGACGACGGGGACGCACACCTTCACTTGGGGCCTGGGGTTCGCCTATCTGGAAGCCATCCAGGACGTGCACCGCGGCACCTTGTTCGGCGAGCCCGTCGACTGACCCGCCGCGCGCGAGCGATCGAGAATCGAGCAAAACACCAAAACGGATACACTCGGCGAAAACAAAGAAAGGGATAAACAAAATAGAGTAACAATCATCAATTTTTTTCTGAATAATTTCCCAGTCTTTTATTACAATCGGTTTGATATAACTAAGAGGTATCTTTGGGACAATTTTACCCAGTCTGGGAAATTTTAGCGATTAAAAAAAAATACGAAACAAAAGCTAAAAAGAGACAGAACAACATCTTTAGTTATCCATGTCAAGAAAGATACAACATCTATTATTCTTTCAGATCACTCAGATCTCATCATTCACTTAGACCGAAAGGACTGTTGAAAAGTGTCGACAGCAGGGAAGACCTCGTGAGAGGCGGATTGATAACTTTAATCAGCATCTTCTAACCCAACAATCCAGAACTACGTCTGATAGAACAGCATATTGAGCACTGGTCCATAAAACTTCAATAGGAGCGGCTCCAAGACGTCCCATGAAGATAAAAGGGACTTAAGTAAGTCTTTTAACTAATACTCCTAGCAGTATTTCTAACATTTTCTCCAGAGACACAATCAGCGACTTCACAAACTATTTTTTTCTAAAATTATTACGTCCATCGATGGGTACGAACACCGATCCCTATCAGCCTGTCGAGCGACGCCTGAAGATCACACGCGCAATCCTCGAAGTGCTGGCGGCGCACAACCACCCCGTCTCGATTGTCACCAAGAGCGGTCTCGTCGTTCGCGACCTGGATATTCTTGGGCCCGTGGCCGAGCGGGGCCTGGCCAGTGTCGGCATCTCGGTTACGACCCTGGATCCGAAGCTCGCCTAGATGATGGAACCACGCGCGGCACGGCCGGAACGACGAATCGAGACAATCCGCATGCTGGCCTCGGCGGGGGTTATTTGTTTTTTTTTTAGCAATGATGGGGCTCTTAAGTCCGCTATAAGCAAATACTTGTGTAGAGTATGTAGAAACTTTAGCTATAGATTTTAAAACCTAATTTTTAAGGCAGATAATTCTGCCTCAAAGAATGATCTTTTAGTTATTTGGAATTATGGAGAATCACAAATTGAAGGTTTTCTGGAATATTTAAATAATTTGGGAGGGGAATTAGTTTTTACAATTGAAAAAGAAACAGAGAATAAGTTACCGTTTCTGGATATCCATAGAATAATAATGGACTAGCTTCTCAGTCCCAATGTCTTGGTCTGTGGAAGAAACACTTCGATATACTGCTCAATTCAGATCCGTCCGTTTGCATTTACCCAGAGCTTGTTGCTGCTGCTGCAGAAGCCATCGCTTCCCCTGACGACGATGAGTTTTCTCCTGAGGAGATCAGATCGGCCGTAAAGAAACTTGAGGATAATAAAACAACGGGCACTTGTGGCTTCGCTTCTGAGATACTCACACCAAGTGGCCCTGCATTCATACTCTTGCTACAGATGGTGCACAGCATTATCTGGCACACTAAAGTTATACCTAATTGCTTTTACAGAAAGATCGTCAGATCAGAAAAAAATTTGCAATGAAATGGAAAAAGGTTTTGCATCAGCTAAAATAGAATGTAAGACAATAATCTGTAAAACAGGTAAAGGTGCTTCAAACAAGTGATAGCTTTTGGTGAGAATAGATGAAAAAAGCAATTATTGTTTTTAGTGGAGGTATTGACTCAGTTTGTGCAGCTTACTTTTCAAAATCACGAGATGAATTACACGGAATAACTTATAAATATGGACAAAAAGCAGGCATGGAGCGTGATACGGCCAAATACTTAGAGGCTTATATTTCTTTTATCTTCGTAATAATATGATAATTCTGATTGCACCATTCGATTATTCTTTACCCGTAACATATACATCACTCATTTTCAACCAAAATGGCATATGTCGCAATTTTAATTATCCCAGCCGAGTTGTGCACGGAATGAAGTAAAAAACGTTGGGCAAAAAGAGAATCACGAGTATTTCGAGTGGATAGTGCTAAGCATCACCCCAAAAGATTTGTAATGACAAATTAGGGCAACGTTTAGTTAGACGAAGGGAGTCTTCTCTTTATGTAGCGTTAAAGGCGATCTGTTTGGTCAATTCTTCCTTCTTGGGAAGGTCATTCACATAGATGCCCTTGGTCTGGTTAAACAGTTCGTCCATGGCGGCACGGCCGGCACCGGAGACCGACTGATAGGTCGCAACAACGATACGCTTGATCGTTGCAATGTCATGAAGCGGCTTAAGCGCCAAAACCATCTGAATGGTCGAGCAGTTCGGGTTGGCTATGATGTTCTTTTTGGCGTAACCGGCCAGCGCATCGCCGTTTACTTCCGGCACGATCAGCGGAACGCCCGGCTCCATGCGACTAACCTTAATGAAATTTATATATTTGAAACCAGCATAAAAGGCCAATTCTTCTAATATAACTATTGGTATCAAAATTCTTTTTTTAAACTGTTTTTTAGAGTTTCGGTTACTATTGAGCCAGGCTGCTCCTTACTTACAGTTCGCTACCACGAACTGTTTGAACCGCAATTTTGTTAGATTTTCTTTTTTTGTTATTACATCTATGAGGGAGTTGCCCCCTTCTCAGTACCTAGCTCATTACTTTAGAATGTTTGAAAATTTGTAAAAAACTTATTATTCTAATTAATATGGTGAAGAAAATGGCTATCTCAGAATTTTGATTCAGTGACATTGGGAAAACAATGAATTGGCTAAAATTAGCCCTCTCGCGAAATTCTAGGACCACTGAGTCAATACGATCACCCCTGGGAAAAAAAAAACAAAACAAAAAAACAAACAAAAAAACAAATAAACACGCATCCATGATTTGTCTTCTGGCAAAAAATGTGAAATTCCACATTTTTTGTAGATAGGAGCTTGAAACTTCTACAATAAGGTTCTCTGATACTCTGAATCTGATGGTGATCGTTAAGATTGCAAAATACTGTATGCTGTTGTACACGTTTATGAATGGGGGCCTGAGTGGTATATTTTCTTCACAAAGCCACGTTCTTGTATAAACTATTGATCAAATTTGACTTCAAAGACAAAAAACATGCTCCCTACTAATATCTTCGAATTAAATCCAAAAGAAATACCCTCTCGTAAAATTGTTAGTCACGCTATGAGGAAGACTCGTTAAATAAGGACTCTGGGTCACCTTTAATTTCTAAATAAATGTTTAATAATATCGTCTAATTTTTATAGTTTCTCAACTATAGTGGATTGGTACTTGAATTCTCTGACCTCTTCTATATCAATGCCTTCGTATCGAATCCCAGCTGCAATGGTCGTCACAACTGCGTTTGACATACTTTTCGTTTTATTAATATTAATCTTGAGGCCAACAGGGGCCGCTTTTGCTGCTAGTTCATTCAGATTATGTTGAATGTCCTCTTGGCAGTGAGCCACACGATCAATATCGTCAGCGAAATCGCAGTCGTGTATTTGACGTACGGGGCTTAATTGTATGCCTCCTCTAAAGTAGCAAGCTCGAAGAAAAAAAATCCATAAGTATCAGGCTTTCATAGATATAAAGATTATATCTATAAAGATTTATAGATAGAGTTTCTTTTTTTTTATTGGCAAAGGAAAAGAAATGGATGGAGAGCACTAAAACTCACAATCCTTGTGTTTATGAGCCAAATTACAAATTATAAGAATTAACCAAGCTAGACTTGAGATCCTTTGTCCATGAAGAACAGGGGTTCAAGATCTGGTGTTACTGGTTATTTGGTTTGGAACGGCAGTTGGTGGTATAACTCTGTACTTCCCCCAGATTCGACTCAGCTCTAAATAGGTAGAAATAGAATACAATGTCTCTTGGAAGAGAAGATATCCTATGATTTTATAAGAAAATTATCTGAATGTGGAATAATGGCAGATTACAGCGTTTTGTCTTTGTTCCATACCCATTAAGACACATTGCCTCTGGCAATAGTTGTTTTTTCAGTAAAAGAATTTAAGAAAAGCTATATAATGAAGCTTTTTACGTATTTTTTCTTTCCTTCCAAGGTGCGCTTTCCTCCAAAGCTCAGTCCAGAAGCCAAGGATCTTTTATCAGGAATGCTGACAAAATCTCTTACCCGTCGGCTTGGGCTCAGCAGATATGATGGCGTTAAAAACCTGAACTTCTTGAATTGAGATAAGGTACTACTGCCTAGGCATACTATTGGACAAATCAGGATAAAAAAAAACAACAACAACAAATATAGCGGCAATGCGATGACAATAGAAATAAGCAATCTAGGTACCTAGACTTCTAATATATTTCAGAGGAGTGCCATTTAGGGGAACAGATATTTCTCAGAGCGGGGGATAAAGAAATGATTTCAGTATATTTTAAAATGTGTATAATTTTTTGTAGAGGTCCATACGAGAGAAGGGTGAGCGCAGGATTTACTAGCATTATTTAAAAAAGAAACAATGAAAAAATAATTCTGAAAAAGTTTTTTTCAGCTGGAAGTAAGGAGCAGCATTAAAACTTAAAACAAACAGAAATTAATAGCCATATGAGGGGCTCACCTCCTCCTAATACCTCGCTCTTTACGCTAAACTATTTTTAGTAATTTTAACTATTTATTCTACGGCTTTTGTGATTCAGGGGTCATTCTAAATGAATTGGGACAAAGTTTAAGCTTTAGTGTAAAGAGCGATGTACTGACGAGGGGGCGAACCAGTGGCGGAATGTCATACCGTTTTACCTGCGTACCTTCGTACATGACCGGGTGCACGCTAAACAGACGCACCGTCCATTGATGCGGCTCATGCATACTGCGACCACCGCCCCAGTTAGCGTGAACATCGCCGTTGAAATAGCAGATTACCTTGCCAGGGTGGTCGATGTCTTTTGTGGCAACTCTCTCGATCCACAAGACGATTTCATTCGCAGTCGCCGTCAATTGGCCCTGCTTAAGAACGCAATCGCCTTGGAAGGCGAGTACTTCGTAGCTGCCACGCCGTTCTTTGTTCTGTCAAATTCCCATTTCCTGGATGATTATGCAACATGAAGTGAGTTGGGGGGGGGGCAAGATGGAGTTTATGCCCACCCCAAGATTTGGTCCAAATGGCACCTCTGAGTCAGGGTGGTTCTTCTGCTGGATTGTCAGTGTTTTTAGGAGTTCTTCATCTTCTGTCACAGCCTACATTTTTAATAAGATAGTCAAGTTTATCTCCCTTTTCAAGATGGTGTATTCACAAAGGGTTTAATGGGTGCTCTTGTTATTATTCTTTTTATAGGTGGGTCACAAAATGACCCATAGGCCGATCCATCCGCCCACTGATAGGCACGCGGCAGCGGGGAATGAAGTTCTGCGGTATCAAGCTTGATGCGTTTGGCGATGGTTGATCCGGCTTCTACTTCATCAGCCAGTTCCTGCAAACGCGGCGCGATCACCGCCCAATTATCAAGGGCTGCCTGAAGGGTTGGGGCGATTGCGCTGGCATCGACATAGAATTCGAGATCGCGGGTGACCAGAACAAGCTGGCCATCACGGGTGCCGTTTTTAAGGGATGCGAGTTTCATATTATTGTTCTGCCTTTATTTACCAACGATGGGTATTTGGCGGACCAAGTTTTTCCCCCGTCTTCAGACCGCATCATCCATTGGCCAAGCTCATTTTGGCGTTCCTCGGCGGTCAATCGAGCATGCGCAGCCTGCCATTTTCTCAAACGGGCTGGATTCCATGTTCCGGTGGATTCTGCTCTTTTTAGAATGGACTCATAGGCCAAGGACGTAAAGGTGGTTGCCAATAAAGTACCTTGTTGGGTTTGGAGAATACCTGCATCTCGGTCATCCAATCCACTGTCCAATATCACACGAGGCCAGGACCAAGCATCTGGCAGGCACTGATACTCAGTGCCGGAGCTTCTCGATTGCTGCACTTGCCCGCTACCGCGAAGCACCGAAGGCTGGTTGGCGCCACGAGCTGCGAGTTGTGTGTGTGTGTGTGTGTGTGTGCGCGCTCGTGTGTGTGTGCGCGCGTGTGCGTCGGCGTGTAGGTGCTGTGGGTGTGCGTCTTTGTTTCGGCCTCCGTGCGCGTGTGTTTGTGCCCGTGCTTCGTGCATCTCTGCACGCGCGCGGCCACGCCACGCGCGCGAGCAGGTTATTGCGCGATGTCCTCGCCAACGAAATGACCGACCAGCCGCATCTCCTCGACGAGGCCGGCGGCGGGACCTATCCGATTGACGAGGCCCGATGGTGCTCGGATGCGCGAACCTCGCTGGCGGTTTCTCGATTGCCCGGGATCACGCGGGACCGGATCGATGGGAGCACGCGCTCGTTGTGGCGGTACCGCGCCGCTTTTCCGATGGAGTTCGTCGATCCGGTGAGCCTCGGCGAGGGATGCACGCCGCTCGTGTCTCGGTCATTTCGCGGCAAGCAAGCCCTGTTTAAGCTGGAATGGTTCGCCCCATCAGCTAGGACCGAGCGTTGCTCTGGTACATGTTGGTACAATTTGATTGCATTTTCTCATAATACACTGAGAAAATGTCATAATACATTTTCTCATAATACAATTGTATTTTCTCATAATACATAAATAATACACTGAGACTAAAAATTGAAGCACAGATGCAAAGGAAACATAAGGAATGCAAATTATAGCTAAAACCATGTGATTAAAAGAAGCACCAATCGATGACTAATTGATGACGGTACTCTTGCAAAGCTTTGAAAAAACGGTATTGCCCGAAACTTTTTTCATTATCATCCTTCATCCGCAAAACATGCCCTAGCCATTTCAACCTTTCCCTCATTATAGCCCTAGAAAGCGGGATTGAACCACACTTTTCGTAGGGCCTACCGTTTGAAATACGGTAAGCCGGGTACCCAGAACAATCCGTAGGCGATTTCTCTGGAGAACATCTAGCAAATCTTCATCCACTTTTCGGAGAACCCATGCTTCAGAGCCATATTTGACCACTGTCATCACTGTACCTTCCAACATTCTAATCTTGGTTTGTAGACTTATCTTTCTATTCTTCCAAGCTTTTTTTTCCACTTTTTGTATTTCATCTTCCTCTTCAAAGCCGAACGTAGCTTGAGTAAAATCGCTGATGGCAAAGACAATAGAATGTCCGTAGTTACAGCTGTACTCACTTGGAGAAGCTATATAGAACTAAATAAAAATCGGCGGCAGTTATTCATCGGCGGACCGCCGCCACCGAACCTCACGGCCGCGCGCCGACATATTTTCG
This sequence comes from Alatinidae sp. Z8VKAUB7J3, assembly GCA_010016025.2. Lineage (NCBI taxonomy): Eukaryota > Metazoa > Cnidaria > Cubozoa > Carybdeida > Alatinidae > Alatinidae sp. Z8VKAUB7J3. Next base: position 100,663,705 of record JAAAKM020721499.1, on the reverse strand, counting down.
GCGGCGGCCCGTTGAGTTATATTCGGCGGCGCGCCGCCGACTTTCGGCACGGCTTCGGGAACTACACTGGATTTGGGACATATAAGTCCCAGAAAGAAAGAGAGAGAGAGAGAGAGAGAGAGAGAGAGAGAGAGAGAGAGAGAGAGAGAGAGAGAGAAAGGAGAGAGAAAGGTATAGAGAGTTATAGAAAGAGAGATAGATAGAACAGGTATAGAGAGAGAAAGATTGAGGAATAGCTAGAGGGTGATTGAGAAAGAGAGGCAGAGACAGGTAGAGAAACAGAGAGAGAGGCAGATAGATAGACAAGGACAGAGATAGAGAGGGAGAGAGAGACGGAGAGAAAGAGAGGAGGGAGGGGCTGAGAGAGAGAAAGGGAGAGACTTACGAAATAGCTTACGTAAAAGAAATTCTATATTTTTATATTTTTATTACATATATGAAGGGGTTCTCCCCCTCTTCAATACCCTGCTCTTTACACTAAAGCTTTAATTTGGTCCCAATTCCTTGAGAATAAACCCCTGAATCACAAAGGCCATAGAATAAATAGATGAAATTACTGAAAATAGTCAAGCGTAAAGCCAAAGTAGGGCGATTTCTGGCATTTCTTCTAGCACTAAGGCTTAGAAAAGTTTAAATATTTGGTCACGAAAAAAGGTCCTTCAATTCTGATGACCGTGGAAGAAGCTCGTCGCGTCCTGACGATGAGCCGGTTTCCGATTTCGTTGGATCGTCCGGTCGGTAACAGCGAAGACAGCCAGTTTGGTGATCTGTTGCCCGATGGAACCGCCGAAAGCCCTCAGATCGGCGCAACACAAGAGATGTTGCGTGACCGGATCAGCAACGTGCACAAGTCGCTGTCGTATCGTGAACGTGAAATCATCAAATTGCGTTACGGGCTCGGCGATGGCTACAGCTATACGTTGGAAGAAGTCGGCCACATTTTTAAGGTGACCCGAGAACACCTGTTTATGCTTCACATGTGTATACTTTTAAGTTGAAGATAAAGAAATTCAAAGAGAGTAGGAAGAAAGCATTCCCATGACTTGTTTAATCTTGGCTAAGCTTATGTTAAAATTAAGGTAAGTTCCTAAAGAGAGCAGAAGATATAATTCATGCTTTAGGTCATCGGGCTCCAACATAGTAGTCTAATCATATACATAAGGGGACAGGGAAAAGACTTATTGGAAATGTAGGCTACAACATTATGTCCCAGATTGCATTGTATTTGAGCCTCCTGATAGAGAAAAATGAACACAACCCCCCAGAGCCTGGGGTAACTGTTGTAAGCTGTGTCATGAGGATATATAGGCCTAAGGTTCTTAGGCGAGGGGTGGTCATATAAGCTTCAGGGGAGGCTCATTTGATTCAAAATCAGAACTTTTAATCATTGTTTTAAGAGTCAAAAGTGTTCAGAGGGAAACCAGCCAATCTCCGTCCCCCCCTTCCCGTGCCCTTTTTTGAACAGGGTATAATATTTTTTCAAAAGGGTTCAAACTTTGGAGGAGGCTCATTTGGTTTTATATTAGAATTTCTGTTTCCCATTCTCATCCGATACGAGTTGATTTCCTAAGCACTTTTGGTTGTAGCGGTTGGTCAGAGCGCTGGTGGTAAACGTTGACCTCAGCTCGCGGCTCAAACGCTCAAAAGCACTTCATAGACAAGGTTGTGGCAAACGCCAAACGCGAAAGGAATGACGCGTATTGGCAAAGTCCATGTCGAGACACATGGGTGTGTGTAGAGCGATGAGAGAAAAATAGCTGCCTGTTGATAGTCACCTCACTCACCACGCTTACCGCGTCCAGCATCGAACATGCTTTATAGTGAAACGTTAACAACAAAATAAGTAGAAAAAAAAACAAAAAAAAGACAATAAGTCACAAGCCTATGATGGAAATTATATTATTGTTGTCATCAAGAATTTTTCCCTTTTTACATTTCGGCTATTCTAAGAAAAATGAAATACCTTACAAAAAGCTTTGAAAAGTTGTTATTATACTGTAGCTTTACTGAAAACGATTTGTATTTCGAGCAAGGTGTTTTTTATTTGTAACAAAATCAGCAACAAACAAAAAAGATGTTGAAAGGCTAAAAAAGGTTTTAAACAAGATTTTAGTTTCACCGTTTTTTGGGATACGATCGTTGCTATCGTGCCCAAGGGCGTACAGGACACGTATGACCTGACCGTTGAGGGCGATCATAACTTTGTTGCTGATGGCCTGATCGTTCACAACAGTCACAGTGCCGCCTATTCGTTGGTGGCTTACCAGACGGCCTACCTCAAAGCCCACTACCCTGCCGAGTTTATGGCGGCGGCGATGACGAACGAGATGGGCGACACCAAGGAACTCGCCATCGTCCTCGAAGAGGTCCGGAAGAAACACATGAACTTGCTTCCGCCCTCCATCAACAAGATCAAAACATTCCCACAGTGTCTAGGTGCTAAGTGTGAACGTCATCTTTGTTTCATCATTGTCTGAACGTCATCTTTCAAAGTTAAAATGAATTTTAAAGTTTAACTTTTTTTGGTTTCAAACCGGCGCCGAGAATACTGCTTTCTGTACAAATTCCACATCCCAACTCCCAACAATGGAGTTAGGAGTGTGGGAGGGGTCAAACCGGGCACTTGCCTGGATCCGGTGTTTTTAAATAGCTAGTATTTTTGGTGCAAGCTTGAAATTAATAAATTTATTGACATAAATACACCTTAGTTGAGGAATAGTTAAGATTTGCTAAAACTAGTCCATTTCTCTGAGACTAACTATAATCTATTAAATAGTTCTCGTTAAAATGTTGTTACTAAAGAGTTATCCATGGTAGTAGTAACAGTATCAAAATAACCTCCATTTATGCTAATACTGAATGTGTAAAATCTATTAGAGTTACATCAAAATAAAGCATTTTTTGCCTCCCCCATGCAATCTCTTAGGTCTATTAATTCCTGAATACCACTATTTTCTAGGATTTTCGGATCTTTCAAAATTATTAAGCTTCATAATTTGGTCATTTTTAAGAGCTCAAAAAGTGCTTAAATTTCAATTTACGATAGAAGCGATTATTATATTCGTAAAGAACATAAAAAAAAGGCATCGAGTGGTATGTTCTCTTTATTGGTAAGTCAATTATATGAACTGCGAAATATTTACCCCACCCAAAAGGCATTATATGAAATATCTAACCATCTCTATATATATTAAATGTTTAATTAAAATATACCTGTATAGTAATTTATCTTACTCAGGCTAAGCTATTTATAACCAAATGCAAACAAAGGAACCGGTTTAAAAGGCGCGACTTTGTATGTCACGCTGGAGCCTTGCGCCCATCATGGTCAGACCCCGCCCTGCGCCGACGCACTGGTCGCCGCCGGGATTGCACGCGTCGTTGCCCCCATGGCTGACAGTGACCCCCGCGTGGCGGGAGAGGGCTTTGCAATTTTGCAAAAGGCAGGGATCGACGTGACGACCGGTATTTTGGCGGAAGAGGCCGCGACGGACCTGGATGGGTTCCTGCTGCGCACCGAACACGGGCGCCCGCATCTGACCCTGAAACTGGCGAGCAGTTTTGATGGCCCATAAAAATTATACTAAAATTAAACTTTGAACTGATAAGCTTTCAGGAATTAATATAATTGTATATCAATATTCAGTTTAATTTTATTAGTTCTTTCCAAGACTTTTTAAGACAAATATAGCTTCACTACAAACAAGAGTTTGGATACTACCCCCTTCCCTAACTGCAAAAGTCTACAGTCTACTACGTCATCGGTGCTTCACCGAAAGCGAATTATAATACAAATATTTTCTTTTCCAGTTATTATTGCATTGAAAATGAAAATTAAATTACGGTGAAATAATTTCTTGAACTACGTCGACGGGGATCCGGCCCACTCCTCCGAGGAGGTCAAGGCCCAGAAGCCCCTGGCGGCCGCCGAGGTCGTCGTGGAGGAGGTCGAGGGCAACCCCGGCTACTACACCTCGAAGTTCTTCCTGCGACCCCACTACCAGCTCGAGGGCCTGACCGTCAGTCTGCGTCTGGTCTCCAAGCTGCCCTCGGCCAAGGAGTGATCCGCTTTTTCTGAAATTCGCGTCCGTTCGGAGGGTCGGGCTCGTTGATGGAGTGTAGAGGGGAGGGAGGCCCGCCGGCCTCCCCGGTCGGACAGAGTCGCGAAAGCACGGCGGATCCCTGTTCAAACTGCGTGGCGAGCGAGGCGCTCCCGAAGATTTGGGCGAGGTCAAAGCGCTGGCCTTTGACGAAGACGCGCTCGGTTGCGGCCAGGTTGGGGAACACCAGATGGCGACCATCCGCGGGGAAGACCACGGTCCCTGGATCGGTATCGATGGGACGGCTGGTGGGACGGAGTTTCCGGGCAAAGAACTCGTTGAAATGGGCGAAGGTATCGGGCGCTTTTTCGAATTCGCTCGGGTCCAGCCCAAACGCGTCGTATGGCACCGCAGGCAGAACGTTCGATGCAGATCTGGGGCTCACACGGATGTCTGAACGTGGATCTGCACGCACGGTCGCTGAGGCTGTGGGCACCGGCAGCTCCTGTTGCGGCCAGTCCCGGGATGATTCAGGCGATTGCGGCATCCACGCCAAATCCGATGTCGCTGAAGGATCGGGTGTTTGGCGAATGGATTACGGAGCAGACCGTTCAGGCGTCTGATCAGGATGCGCTGACTGCTGAGCTTGAGGAGTTCACGCAGGCAATTCGCGGTGAAGTCTGTCCGCGAACAGGGTGGGATTTATCAGGTCTGTTGACCCTGGGCGGAACGCCAGTATCGGAAATTCGGTGGCCCGGAGGTCAGGCTGAATTTTCACGCATTACGGGACGACGATCCAGATGGTCCGTTACTGCTTCATACGCCATGGCAAATTCGAGCACCTGCTGGTCGTGTCCAAACGGTCCCATGACCTGCATACCCATCGGCCTGCCCTGACCGTCGAATCCGGCTGCAACATTGCACACCGGTAACCCGGCGAGCGTGCCGCCGATAACAACCTCCATCCAACGGTGATAGGTATCGAACGCACGGCTGGCCACGAGCTGCTCGCCGGACTCGGCGTCGTCCCAGGCGTAGTCGAACACGGCCCAGGCACTCTCGTACGCCTCGTCGGGCATCTGCTCACCGAAGTACTCGCCGGGGGCGTGCAGCCAGGCTTCGTGCCAGGTCTTTCCGCCGTCCGTCGTGATCTCGACCCGGTCGATCGGATGCTCGCCGCCCCACGCCCAACCGGTCAGCTTCCAGCCGGTCGCGGTGCGACGACAGCGGGTGACCATGCTCTTGAGCCCGATCCACCGCGCCTGCTCCTCAATTTTTAAAAAAAAGGTAAATAACTCCATTAAACCCAAAATGAACAAAAATGAAAGAATCAAATAACCTACCAAGAATACAACTACCATAAACCAACATCAATGAATAAATGAAATCCAAAACGAACGAAAATCACAATAAATAACCGAGTCAAACTCAAAACGAGCAGAAATTAACATGAGTCGGATTCAAAAGGGGTTTTTTCTAAAGGGGTATGCTTTCTAAAAGCCAGAATATAATTTGCACTTTACTGAAAAAACTCAAATATATGTGCACTATCAATTTAATATAAGAGGGAGGATATTGCCTTTTCAACTACCGTGCTAAGTTCGATTCTTTTTAAATTCATTCTTAGATGTCCAGAAATGAGCACAAGAACAAACGGCCTGCATTTTTTCTTCTTTTTTTGGAAAACTTCGAGGATTAAAGGTTCGTTTAGCCATAGTTGCTTTTAACAACTAAATCTTAGTATAAATGTTTTGAAAGGCAAATGAAAACAATAAGGCTTATAACTACCAACTGCTAGTCATACTTGTCAAACACTTCGTGGTAACGAACTGTAAGTAAGGAGCGACGCGTAAAACATCTAAAAAAAAAATTGTTTCGTTAATATTTCAATTCTTACTTTCCCCTTCCTTTCGCATAATAGGCTCTTAAAGTCCCCGCGAAGAAACTTTTGAACATAGATGCTAGGAACTTAAGTGCAAGCTTGTATTTTACACGCATTAATGATGGGGGCATGTTCAAGGATTTCATACATGGGCTGACAGGCCATGTATATGGAGACGGGGGTCATGGGCCTATACCCCTCAAAATTCTAAATTTTCTAGAACTCTTGGGCACTTCTTACTCGAATCGTCATTTTTTTAGTTTCGTTTATTCGATGATGAAAATTTAATGCCAGCACGTCAAGAATGGCTTCAACTCTTATGTTTATCGATTATTCCAAATGTCGTGAAACGAATGGAAAACTTGCAAAGTATAAGTATTTTTTCTGGAATGGATCGTTATGCAAAAGGATGGTCTAAAAAAGAAAGCATGAAAATCGCTGGTCAATTACTAGATGCCGTTGAATTCAAACTTTCAGAAGACCTAGATGGCTCTAACTCAAAATTTTTATCGAATACTGATGACACAACTGAAAATATTTAAACTGCAATGTCCAGCTGGATCAGTTTCTAAGGTACGATCCCCACGGAAAGAATACCCTACCCTCATTAATATCTCTACAAATAGATGCTGATTTACGCGGGTCAATATACCTATTTTTTACAACTGATTTGTAGAATTAAATCCATCAGCAAATGAGGAGTTGATCCAACCCAAATTCCTGATACATTTTGTCCGTGTTCATATACAAAATATCCAATAACGTCAATACATCACTTGACAAGTGCATTTTCGAATTATCCTCCACTTTTAACACCCTCACTTTGCCCAAAACGTTACGCTCAAAATTTTACCATTGAGGCAGTACTGTGTGTATTTCATTTGCTACCCTTTTATAATATAAGTTGATTATGTCGATACGAATTGTTGTACCAGCGTTCCTGGTTATTAAAGCATTGAAATTTAAATGTGAAAAGCATAAAACATTTTGTTGACAAGACTGGGATATTTGAAATACTGCATGTTTTGCACAAAACAGTATGTACTTCTGAATGAAAGTAAATGCAGTGTCATTCAGTTAAAGACTTTTGTCACCGAAACTTAGGCATACGACTAGATTATAGATAAAGTTCTGCTCAACTATCTTGTTTGCTCGCTCCCTCCCCCCCAGAAGGTCGATTCATGGAAGAGAATATTTCTAATTTAATTTAGTCTGGTCCCTGATACGCCTGCCAATTTTCATCGCCCTAGCTTATCTGGAAGCACCAAAACTAGTAAATCCCTCTCAAATCCCCCAAAGAGAGCGGATCGGGTCTGGTATGTCAATTACGTATCTAGGACATGTGCTTGTTTTTCCCACTAAGCTTCATCTCGATCTTCAGGCTCTAAACGTTTTCCAAGATTTCCGGTTTCCCCCTCGTTTTAGTGGCCTTTGGACCAAAGCAGCAGTTCTTTTAAAAAAAAATGTTTAGACAAGAAATGAAAGACAAGAATATAGTTTACAAACTCATTAATCATACTAGACTAGGCTATGTGCCATTCATGACTAGTCTATTACGGCTATTGATATTATTGGCTCTGACTAAGACTATGGCAAAGATTGACCAATGGTTACGATGCTAGGACAAAATGTGACGATTTCCATTTTTCTTTAAGTACGATGGTGATAATTTTGTTCTTGCATCTCAACTTGTGAAGGAAATTCGTCAGTCGCTATTTTTTTTTCAAATGGGATGTAAAAAAAGGTTGCATACTCTCATCATTACACTTTAATTATTCTTTTCATTGGATACTCAACCATACCTCACGGAGATTTGAAGAAAAAGTATCTGCTAGAAATGTCAGCTTGACAAATTTCAACTACACAGACGATGTAAGCTGTCTCGTACCGGATCCAAAACTTGGTCCAGTAAATGCATGATCAAGTAGCATATTTCTCAGCCAACATTAACCTACAAATAAACATCAAGAAAACTAAAGCTTTTGATTTGAACCTCACGTTAAACAAACCTTGTGTTTCAGGAGTCGTTCTTAAAGAATAGGGACAAAATACAAACTTTAGTGTAAAGAGCAAGGTGTTGAGGAGAGGACAACCCCTTATATACATAATTTAATGTTGTTCCTTGCTTTGAGTTGTAAAAACTCCTTTTTATTTATTTTCTGATTGTTTTTTTAAATAATATCAGAAAATCAGGCTCCACTTCCACAGAAAAATCCCCCCACCACGGAAATATTCTCTAGAAAATTCAATCCTTTGGAAAATTTACCACAGAAATTACCCTTAACATCCCTTCTGTTATATAATTTTATTCATATATAACTTGTTGTTATCAGTTTCTATCAAACGGTTGTTTGATAAAGATAGGTTGACTAAATATCCAATAAAGTGGCACTAAGTAGAAAATATTTGGCATGACATCATTGGGAACACCCTCACCTTTCATAGTAGTAATTAAAATCATTAGAAACATAATTAGATTACACGATCATAAACCCTTGCACGAAGGGCTCAGTTTAAATGGAATTTCAAGCTAATTATCGTGCCATAAGAACGATGGATTTTACTGTTTGATCAACCCATAGCGGGGGATAATGGGTCATTGGCGTGCCGTTTTGCAACCCGGACGCTGCTTCATCTGCTGTGTGGCGCTAGATGGATCAAGATTTCAGCGGGCTCTGCTCAAGGTCTGCGTTTGGCCTTGATCCGTGTGCTGGCCTTCAGCCAGCCAGAACACCCGAGATCAGAAGAGCACCGCAGGCCGCCATTCCCACATACGGGACCCAGCCGGGCACGATGAAGGTTCCCTCAGGCGCCTTCAGTCCGGATTTCTTGATCCTTATCAGAGCAGCACACACCGTCATGAAGATGGTGCCCAGACCCATCTTGGCGTCACTACTAATTTATTACTTATATGAAATCTAGTCGTGCGTTGTAAAAGCCAGATTTTGGTATGTTCATGGGAGACAATTCGATTTCATTCGATTCCACCCCGGCGCCACGCCAATAAGGAAAGGCCAGAGGCGGGGGGGGGGGCAAAAATAGCAGCGGCGATGCGCCACCGGCACGATTGTTGACCGCAAACATTTTTGTTTTGATCAGTCTTTCTCAAATCACTCTTTAATTTAAAACAGATTTGGGCCTATTTACGAGTTAGAAACGACTGGTTTTTTTAAAAAAGTAGCATGTTGGAACTTTGTTAAGACATTCGATTAGAGGCGAATGATTCAATCAGAGCTTTAGAAGAGTATGCCGGTGGTTTTAAGTGAATATACTACTGTTGAACATTCACAAATAGTCGTATGGTAGGTGAACTAGTCTGAGCATAATTCGATTCAGATATTGAAACGATATTGACAAAATATTTTCCTGTGAGACGTTGTTGCAAAATAACATCAAGCATGGGTGTGTAGAAGGACGGTTACGTTTAACTTTTTAAGTAGCTTAGAAAATGAGCGTGAACAATGTCAAAAGGTTTTGCTTCATTTAATTGCTCTAATAAATCTATGACTTTACCGAAGGAAAAAATAGAAAAGTTTGTTTCGATTACAGAGCATCCTAGCTCTTGCAAGCTAAGAGCAAAACTCCCAGTTTTGCACACTACCGTTGCGCCCCCCCCATTACTCAAAACTGCCTTCACACTGCTAAAAACATTATCGTGTAAGCCACCGTGTTCTGAGTTAAAATAAACACCTATTAGAATATTCCTAGTAAGATTAGTTTATACCTAAGCAGCGATTTACCTAACTACCCAACTAACCTAACTACCTAACTACCCAACTAACCTAACTACCTAACTGACTTAACTACATAATTAACTTAACTAACTAACTTAACTATCTAACTAACTTAACTACCTAACTAACTTAGCTAACTAACTAACTTAACTATCATTTCAGTTTTAGAGTGTTTGAGTGTTTCCCATGTTAGTCCTGCTGCTGAGAAAAAGTACAGTGGATCTAATTTAAGATTATTTAAACATTTATTTCTAAAATTTTCAACGACATCTGATAAAATTAAAACATCACTTGAATAAGGAAAAGGGTGTAAATAATAAAGTGAAAACAAGAAAGAAAAAGATCTTAAGCCGTGACTCGACTTAACTCGTGGCAAATTAGAAAATGAAATGATATGCAGGGTAGATTGACCCATAGATTGATGCACAAGCTAAAAAGATTTAATTTTTTTAATGTTGAGTGTTGGCTGAACATACAAGCCAGCACTGTTGGTTTAGTAAACACAACTTTACCCTTAAGCATTTCTGCTGTCTACCTGAGAATAAATATAGGCTAGGATTATGTGGTTGCAATCGTAACCATAGAACTGAATCACAGCCCGGTATGACAGTTCTGGTTCAAAGGCGGTGTAGGAAAACATAAACTCTTTCTTGAGGAGCGGTCAAACTACGAATCCCATTTTGCGAGAGCTTATTTTATACTCCACATTCTGATTTAAATCAAGATGGTAGCTGCTAGTCTCGGTTTAATGCAGCCTTGGCCCGGACTGAGGCTGCCAGCCTGCCTAGTTTAAAGTAAACTGAATCACAGCCCGGTATGACAGTTCTGGTTCAAAGGCGGTGTAGGAAAACATAAACTCTTTCTTGAGGAGCGGTGACGGCCAACAGCTTTCCGATCATTCTGGCGCTTTTGACATGGGGGCTGGGCGGGCCACGCCCGACATTAAAGGCAACCGCTTTGATGCTGTTTATCCTTTCGGGCCTTGTCCTGGCGCTCGATTTGCCGGGCATCCTTGGCGGAGGCGTGGCTGTTACCGATGAATGGTGGCTTGGGATCGGTTTTGCCTTGATGGCTGCAACAGCCTTGTCTGTGGCATTCTGGGTTACGGATCACAAACTGGCGACATTAAATGGATCGGTCCGGTCGATGTTTACCATGCTGGTCCCGTATTACCTTCACGAATCTAAGATCAACCCTCTCCACTTGCTTGGACCTTCGCAACGTTCCTCATTCTTCTTCTTATGTCGTTTTCTCTCTGCAAAATAATCTTTAGGGGCAAAATCCAGACTTCCAGGATCTGCGGATAGGATAATGGACTGGATGAATCAGATGCGTGCAAATGTAGCTAGTGGACAGAGTATGATAATGCCCAACAAGTGGACGTACAATGTGAGTAGTGCTGCAATACATAGAACATACCGGGGATGATGAGAAAATTTGAGTTCTATTGTCTCTTGAATCAAAATTTTTGAATTTTAGCGCTCACAGCTCATTAACAAGTTTCTCATACAACATTTAATTGTTTGCAAATTTCACTTCCAATCGCTAACTACGAATTTTCTGCTCACGGCTTCACAATTTGTTAGTAACATTTTTGTGTGAAGACGGCAAAAACAGGCGTTAAATTGTGCGTCAACGGGTGGTTATATTTTATTAAAAATTGTACAGCCTTTGAATTTTCTCATATTTTTAACAATCTTCCCCTTTTCAGTTTTTACTTCCCACCAAATTTTTCCTAAGAATCAGATTACAATTTTTACCTAACTTATTCCATACTATAATTAAACTATTCCTTAGTGTAAAACGCAATCTCTCGGATTTAATTAGCGGTTGACAGACCTTCCACCGCATCTAGACTGTCAACATGAATTAACCTCATCTAATACCTGGAATAGCTCAGACTCATAAGAATACACAGGCAATGCCCTCTTGCGATACTGAGCAACAAATAGAACTAAATGAAGCATTAAAACCTGTTTAACTGGAAGGATAATCAATATAATATACATACTCTGAGTACTTGATTTATTTGGTATAGGCAACACAATAGCGCAGCCTACGTAAAGAACGATGTGGGCGCATTATTTATTTTTATTTTTTTTGTAGACCAGGGTACTTCGTATCGAAGGAGTTATCATAGAAAAGGGCTCATTCAATTGGAAAATTGAAAGGGCTAGTACTCTTTTTAATAGTCGAAAGTGATTGGAGGGCAACTAATTCCCCTCACACGCTCACCATTTTCCCAAACAGATTCAATCAAAATGTTGAGATAGTTATTTTGTTTAACATAGTTGAAAGATCTAGAAATTATGTCTCTGAGGATGGAACTTGGCGATGGCCCGGGGATGGAAGTCGCCCCGGGTGTGCGCGGGTCGACCTTCCGGGAACCGTGGGGAGTCGTCGCCGGCATCATTCCATGGAACTATCCGATCGTGCTGACGTCGTGGTTCATGTTCCCGGCACTTCTGGCGGGAAACACGATTCTCATCAAGCCGGCTGAAGACACACCCCTGTCGGCACTCTACATCGCGAAGCTCGCGGAAGAAGCGGGCTTTCCGCCGGGTGTCATCAACGTGTTGCCCGGGCGCGGTGAAATCACCGGACAGTGCATCGCAGAGATGAAAGTGGCCTTTTTCGCTGCTCAAAGAAGTGTGAAGACGCACATTACAGATGTTAGCAATACCACTGTCATTGAGCAGGAGGACGAGGAATACATTTTTAAAATCTTGGAAGGCATGTAAGAGACTACCATAACTTACAATAACTGACTATTATTTCTATTGTATTACCCTACGTTTAGGAAGTAGCAGTTAATTGTAAACAATGATTCTGACTTCATTTTTTTACACTTTCCGCCAGCCCCCCCCCCCCCCCCCCCCCGTCGTTTACATTTTCGATCATTTTGATTGGCCTTAGGGGTCAAGCTGAAATCGTCCGGGAGCTTTGGAGAAGAGAAGAGGGAAGCGAATCTCCATTCTTGACATGGTGGGAGGTTATAGAGGGTAAGCATCAAAAAATGGCGGCTCATTTGATAGGAAATTGGAAGTTCTAGTTCAATTTTTAAGAGTCAAAAGAGATTAGAGGGCAACTAGCCCGCCCTTATGCTCTTTTCCCCCCAAACACATCCAGTAAATATTTTGAGACCATTTTGTTAAAATCATCTTGTTTAAAAATAGTTCAAAAATCAGACAACAGGAAAACGCTTAGAGTGGAGAGATCAGGATGAAACTTGGTGGGAAGAATAAGCACTAGTCTAAGATACGTGACTGACATAACCGGACCGGATCCGCGTTATTTGGGGGAGTTGGGGGGGGGGTTAATTCGGAAAAATTAGAAAAATGAGGTATTTGTAACTTACAAACGGGTGATCAAATCTTAATGAAATTTGATATTTAGAAGGATCATGTTCTTCAGCGTTATTATTTTAAATCCCGACCAGATCTAGTGACAGTGGGGGGAGTTGGAGGGAGAAACGGGAAATCTTTAATGGTCATTTTTCTATTTATATCATATATCTAGGCTATTTCCTAAATTTAGGGAACACCTTTTAAATAGGCTATATATAAGATTCAATGACTAGGAAAAGGCTAGAATAGCAGTTCTCCAGAAGGAGACATGCTAGAACCAAGAGAGACATTTTGACCTTGCAAAATTTATGTGAATTTTTATTGTTCTCTTGGTACAATTATAGCAAACAGTATCACTGGCTTTTGTATGAAGTGAATATAGCCTACCACTCAATGCCTTTATTAGGCTATGCTCTACAATATAATATGAGACACCCAGATAAGAAAAGAATATTTAATTCAATCAGTTTCCTGTTTTTGACACAAAATAAGCTTCCAACAATTTTTCAGCTATGTAATGTTCAAACTGTCATTACTTGGTTATTTTTTGGCAAAAAAAAGTCAGGATCAGCACCAATGCATCAATAATCTTCTCTAAAATGTAGCCATATAGGCTTATTTTTGATAAAATAAAGTTAAAATGGCAGCTAATATTATATTGACAAAACTATGTTCCAAGTATTGAAAATTCTTGTCTGATGTATTGGAAAACCAGACCCCAAGACGTGTGCGATTATACTTTTTCGAATTGAGTCCCGCGCGGTAACGTTAAAAAATGCTCCGTACTCCGTAACTGACAGTTCAAAAATAGTACTCGGGAACAAAAAATAAAGTATGATGCACGAGAGATATCGACACGAACACACAATTGTACAAGCGATACCAAAAAATATATACGGAGTAGTAGCACTTCCGGCATTCTAAGGGAGCGGGGTCGACGGTGGCGTCCTCATGGAAATGCAACCTCCTAGTCGACCGCCTCTCATCATTTCCAGTAGGTGTGTCTTGTGTAACTTATGCAAACACATGTGTTAATTTTCTGTGATTCAATATATTGGCTTATTTGCACGTTTTGAAGACTTATTTATATGTTAGTTTTTAAGGCCGTATCCATGGGGGGAGATTCGGGGTTTTAGCCTCCATCCCCCCTAAAATGTCCGCCTGACTCCTAAAAACGAAACAAATATGAATATAAGCAAATTTAATTTCTTTTTTGAAGTTGTTTTTACCCCCCCCCCCCAAAATATCCTTTTGTAAACCCCCCCCTGAGAAATCCTAGATACGGCTCAATTGACTTCACCGCTACCCAGTCATCACACTTGTCATTATGTTAGCTCTTATTATCATGTCGCCAGTATTAAACCTTTTCTATCCTTTCTGCGTTTTTTTATCAGTGGTTTATTTTATCAATAAATAATTTTGAACTAAAAGCCATACATTTATTTGCGTCTAAATTCTGTAACACAAGTGCTTGACCATATTGGGAGCCAGCGATTGTCCCCCCCTCCCGGAAAACACTTCAGAAAATACCCTCCTTCCCATAGCTGGTTGGTCTCCAATCACTTTTTATTTATAAAAAAGGACTAGAGCTTGAGAGGTAATCCCAAGCATGAATTTCGAAAAGGGGGTGAAGAAATAAATTCTTCACAGAGTAGAGGTAGCAAGCCTAGGAGTAGTAGCTAAGGTGAAAGCTCGGTCGAAGTACTGTACGTCATAGTGTTTTTGTGGTAAAGTCAGTAGGTCACATAAGTGCCCAGAACATAAATAGGCTAGATCAAGCATTACATCCCTTAAAGTCATAAGTTAAGTGGGTCAAAAAGACCCGAGAGTAAGCAGACAGTGCCCCAGCTACATAAGTCCCCTGACTTATGACCTCCTTTTTTTCAAACTGGCATATTGACATTTCTAGTCACTAAAACAATCTAAAAAGGTGAGAACTTTAAAAAAGTTTCTATTTCTCCCACGATGGTTGTATCGAACCTATGGTGACGACATGACATCAAGAAGAGATCTATGCAGGTCACAACTTTAAGGGAGAAATAATATTTTTCCCAGGGTGGGAGAAACCTATGGCAACGCCAGAGAATGAAGAAGAGGCTCACATTGCCTGCGATTAGAAGACAAACGACAATGAGAATCCATACATGAAGCCTTTCCGGGAAGCCACGAAACGGCTGATTGCGCAATTTGAGGACGTGGAGTGGGTACAGGAATCCTGTCGGCACCTGAGGCCGTGCCCGGAGCCGCACCGAGCAACAGGAGTAAAACGAGATACGGCGCGCCCCATCGCATACCCAGCGATAGCACAGTCTGCCGCCAATTGGGAGGCAGGCGCGACAGGACTAACCGACGACGCGCGAAATCCATCGATTGAGCGGCGCAAGCGCCTGCAAGATCTCGCCAAGATACGCGTGTGCGTCCGGCCCGAACAACCGTTTGTCATGGCCGGTGCCGTTGGTGTTCAAAAGCCTGGAGAGCGGCGACCCGCACACCAAGCTGGATATCGCCATGATCGCGGAAGGTTACGCCGCAGAGGAAGAGGAAAAGTTTAAAGCGGATTTGGAGCGATTTACTAATGTGTTTTTCCGGGCAGAGCCTTACAAATCCCATAAAAACGATTTTAATATCTACGGCGTTTTAAAACCCTCGCAGGAAAGCGGCATCGATGAGCCGCGCCACAACTCCTTTAAAAATAGCACCTTAAATGCCACATTTAATTCGATGGGATCGGAAAGATATTTGCTAACTACTGCTGCTACTGCTACTACTATTATTGCTACAAAAACTACTACTACTACAGCTACTACAACTGCTGCTGCTGTAACTACTACCGCTACAACATCAACTACTTCTGCTACGACTACTACTAGGCTAAAAATATTAAGGTAGAAATTTCAGGAAATATTTTTTTTTTGGCATATTTTTTGAACTAAAACACGCTATGTAAATAAAGGTTGTCAAAAGGGCGTATTAGCAACATCTTAGAGGCGGCCGAAATGCGAAGGTGAAACTCTCGGGGCTTGATCAAGGGGTGGTGTAGAGCCCAGGTCACTTCCGGTAACGGAACTTGTTAAATAGTGAAGCCTGTAATAAGTAAGGGACCTCTTCCCCAAAATACCGTGATCTCTCAAAACCTCAAAAATTCATTCATTCATTCTTTATATTCTCTTTTCTTTATATGTGTTGGGTCCTTTGTTTGGAGTTTGATGCGCACTCAAGGATTACCATTATGGCTTAAAAAGGAGGCTATGTTACTTTTAGAAAATATAGCCTATTGCCACCAAGAATATTGGGGAGGGAGCTCTGTAGCTATAATGAAAAAAATCCTTGTATGAAGTACTTTAATGTATTTAAAGAAATGTGTTTAATGTATTTACCGATAAGAAAATCCTCTTGTAGAGGTTGTGATGGCTTCAGTTATGTAGAAGATCAAAAGTCTCACAGAATTTCCATCCATAGAAACACTAATGCTCCTTTTCGTCCAACCAAAGTTCTTTAATAGTAATATTAACAAGGACTTTTTTTTTATAAAAATTTCTATAAAAAAAGTTTTTTAAGTATCTACAAATTTTATCCAAAATTGAAAATACAAATTTAAACGTAGAACGGTACTAATCGAAAAGGCAGTTATCCCCCCCCCAACACGTCGTGTTTTCCCAAAATAAAACGAATAGAATTTTTTGAGATAGTCATTTAGTTCAAAATAGTCCAAAGATCATAAAACAAGGCTTCTGGGGTTGTTACAAACTGCAAGAGCCTAGGGGCGAGGGTTCTAAGTTATGCTATGAGGCATTTAATGTTTTTATAGACGGGATGGTTGTTCAACTTCAGAAGAGGCTCATTAGGTTGAAAATTGGAAGTTCTAGTTCTTTTTTAAGCGTCAAAAGTGATGGAGGGCATTTAGCTCATGTATCAGTGTCAAGCGAGGGTTTGTCTAAAAGTTTAGTCTATAACTTCACACTTGTAGCCTGAATAGTATATAACCTGTTAGTCTATAAGTATAATGAAAAAAGAAATCACCAGTGCAACAGCACAAACACAGAAACAAACACACGCCATAAAAAAAACATTAAAATATAAACTATAAAAAATAATATTAAATAATAGAAAATATATAAAATATAATAAACAATATATAAAAGATAATATAAAAAATTAACCATATAAACAAAAAAGAAAGACAGAAGGAGAAAGATACATAACCCAGGGGCTTGTCCTCCAGCCCGGCGACGATCTCGGCCAGGCGGGTCGGGCTCAGCCCCATCATGGTGCGCCCATTGGTATCGAAGGACAGGGTGCAGCACGCCTTCAGCCCGACCGCGCGCGCCGCGTCCAGGGCCGCGCGCAGCTCGTCCTCCGAGGACATGGTCTCGATCCAGGCGACATCGGCGCCGCCATCCTTCAAGCCTTGCATCTGCGCCGCGAAGGCCGCGACACCATCCGCATGGGTCAGGGGACCAAGCGGCTCGAACAAGTCGCCGGTCGGGAATTTTTCCAACTTTTCCAAAATATCACCCCCCAGCTCCCCCAAAGAGAACGGATCCGTTCCAATTTTTTCAATCACGTATCTATAACTTGTGCTCATTCTTCCCATCAAGTTTCACCCTGATCTCTCCATTCTAAGTGTTTTCCAAGATCTCCAGTTTCCAAAATTGTTGTTCCCCCCCTCCAACCCCCTGTGTCCCTGGATCCAATTCAAATTCAAGATGCAGCATCTGATACATAGGATCCTTCTATATATCAAGTTTCATCAAGATCCGATCACCCATTCGTAAGATTTTTGCTAAGGCAAAAAAATAGGTCTGCTTTACGTGTGCTGAATTTATAGAGAAAATACATTGTTTTGTTCTAACAAAGGTTCAATTTTCCAGAAGAAATTAGACAGAAAGATTACCCAACTGTTACGCCCTTTAAATTACAATATAGGTATTTTTATAGATATAGCACGCGTAAAATAACAATACTACTACTACGGCTATTAAGGCTAAGGGAATTGCAAAGGAATGTTGCAGAGACTAGATCCAAACATACTACTTGCATGCAGATTTGTAAAAGAACATATCAGCTGAGGCAGGTTTACTGGCCATATTTGAAAAAGCTTCAGATTTTAAATCAAAAAACATCTTTTAATGAAAATAAGGAGCAACATTAAAATCTAAAACGAATAGAAATTGTTCCGTATATGAAAGAGCTATCTCCCTCGTCTATACCTTGATCTGTACTCTAAAGTTTGAATGTCTGTGTCAATTTTTTAGGAATGACTCCTGAAATACAAGGGCGATTTTATTAGAATAGGCAGCTTTTTTAAAAGTGCAAAAAACATTAGCCCGAAGAGCAAGGTGTTTTTTTTTTTAATTCTAAAATTTAAAGTTCATTTTGTTTTGATCAGTGGTCTATGGACTTTGATAAAAATATCATTAATATCTTCTGTTTAATGTCTTATTACAGTGTTTATCGAAGCGTGGGTTGTGACCATGTACTGGGTCGTAAGAAAATTCTGCCGGTGAAAAATAATTCGAACCATAAAAAATGTATACTGTTTCTTTCTTTAAGGATGAATTTTTGACATATTGGATAAATTTAGTGAACTTAATGTAAAAATAACTATCGCAACTTAGTTACGATAAGGGAGATTTATATTTAGAAGAAAGTATCTTCCACCATCCACAGTCTTCATGAGAGGCAGATTAAGACACCCATTCAGATTTTATGCCAACAAAGAAGGAACGGTTTGTGCGATAATTTGCGAAATTACATTAAAAATGGAAGGATTGTACTGTCTAGTTGCATCAATACTAGATTGGGCAGCTAAGAAAGGCTCCAAAGAGATTGTAATTTTAGACGGCGTGGCAAGCAATGAGCACGATGATAAAGCATATTGTGCTGCAGAAGAAGACTTGGTCAGAACAATGGCAGACAAAGACATCAGCATGATTCTTTTAAGAGCTCGAATAAATGACCTTAAATGTGATACAGTTAAGTAGGCATATTTCATTAAGTAAGTAAATCACATGCTAGATATTAAGCGAATTTTGTACCTCCACATATTTTTCAGTTTCTTCATCTAATTTTCAGTTATAGCAATGTAGATGGCAGCATTCTTTGTGCCTAAGTACCTTTAAGAAACTTGATACATCAAGATTTTGCTAGCAAACCCTAAAAAATAACTCTGATTTCTGGTAGCATGTCAATAAGAGGGCTTGTTGAAAAGGATAATGTATATTACCTTTGCTTGCCTCGCACCCGGACTACTCATTCCTTATCACCGACCACGTCCGCGGCGAGATACAGGACCATTACGCTGCGCAGTTTGACGCGGTAAATAATGCCATCCTCGAAGGCACGCTCAGTGAGATACGTGTCGATACCCAGCCAGAAATCGTTACTTTCGCGAAGCTACTCGATATGGGAAACCTCGGTGCGGGCGAGTGCTCGGCCATTGCTGCTGCCTTGCATCGCCGAATGCCGCTGGCAATTGACGACAGACGCGCACGCAAGAAGGCCCACAAGCTCGCCCGTTTAACAAAGCGTAGTAAATCGATGAATGATTTCGATGTCCACTAACACCATATTGATCGAAAGAGATGATTGTTGATATATTCCATTGACGAATTGCTTGTTGAACATGACCGAGAATTGCATTCGATGACCAGGAAACTTTCTGACTGTCTTTAAGATGAATTTGATCATCGATTATTTTGTAATCTTTAATACGAAGTTGTTTACAAGAACGACGAAGTTCATCAGCTCGATGATTATTTCCATTAGAAAGACAAAGAAGATAGATGTTCGATTGAAGAGATACTACATCCCTAAAGACATAGTTATTAGGCTTTTCGACTATGTTGAATAAAGTGGCTATCTAAGAATTTTGATCTGGTGACTTTGGGGAAAAATGAGCGTGGGAGGGGGCCTAGGTGCCCTCCAATTTTTTAGTCACTTAAAAAGGGCACTAAGACTTAATTTCCGTTAGAATGAGCCCTCTTGCGATATTCTAGACCGCTGGGTCGATACGATCACCCTGGGGAAAAAAGCAAAACAAAAAAACAAAAGACAAACAAATAAACATGCATCTGTGATCTGTCTTGTGGCAAAAAATCTTAGATAGTTCATTGGTTAATGTAGTGAAATTGGAAAGCAATCCACAGCGAGTCCGGGCAACAAGAGGAACGTCGTCTGCATATGCAATAGAAGACAAACCAATATTACCGTAAGAAACAGAACTTTTAAGGGGACGCAGGGACGATGCAAGCACATATCTAAATATGCTAGAAGACAATACGGCAGAAGTTGCAACCTATCCATTTCTAGCAGCAGTTTTCAAACCATGAAGTGGCAAAAACCATGATACTAAGTCGAAAATCTTCTGAGAAAAAAGGAATAAAACAGCGATTGGGCACGGGGGCGGATCATTTGGCGAAACGCGGCGTGCGAAAGTTGGCTGAGTTTATGAACCTTGGGTATCCGATCCTGCTCGACGATGGAGCCGTACTCAGGACCTACGGCAATCCCCTCAAAAATGGCGGGTCGTTGCCGTTATGGGTCGTCATTGATCCCAGTGGCTCGGTCGCTCACTACAAGATCGGCTACTACCAGATCAAACCGAACCGCGGTCTTGAGGAACTTGATGCTGTCGTCGTTGACCTGATCAAGAAACGCCGAGAAACCGCTGAGTCACTTTTTTAACATACAAATAACAATCCAAACTAAGGATTCGTATAGAAAAAAAGCTGAAAAGCTATAAAATATTATTTTTCCGATAAAAAGTCTAGGTCAATTAAAACGAACAGAAATTAATTTAAAACACTTTTTCCACAAAACGCGTTTTTCGAAGGAAAGTAAAGAGCTCCACTAGGCCAAGGATGAGCAATAATAAAGTCAAATAATCTTCCAAGCGTAAAACTACCACAGATCACTATCAATAAATAAATAAAACTCAAAACGATCCGAAATTAACATGAGTAGGGATAAGCTTTTTTAAATGTTCTAAAAAGAAACTTTCTTTTTTTGAAGATTTTTTTTTCAGAACTTTTAAAGAAAACTTATAATACTAATTCAAAGTCGTTGTGTTTCATGAGTCAATCTTATATAATTGGAGCAAAAAGTCAAACTTTTGCGTAAAGAGCGAGGTATTGAGGAGGGGGCAACCCCCTCATATTCATAATAAAATCTGTTCGTTTTAAGTTTTAATGATACTATGTACTTTTAGTTGAAAAAAGGTTCTCCTTTATCAGTGAGAATCGAAGCTAGAGTATCCGCCCCATTTCAAATAATTTCACCAACAATACGTTTTTCAAGACGTTTCAAAGTTTCTTTGGATGTTACGAAGTACTGGAATGTTTACTTACGTTAAAAATGACACAATCTCACATGAGATGATAGACTTCAGGGGCCCATGTGGAATCCCCACTTATAACTGAGAGGGTGGTGCTCACGTGGGGTGTTACGTAATGACAATACACATGGGGGTTGTTGCATAACATTTTAAGAGATTTTTTCAGGTTTTTGGTTCAAGGTGTTTTTTCTTTCAAGGTGTTTTTTTCTTTCAAGAAATGGCGCTGAGTGAGCGTCAGCTTCATCGCAAGTTAACAGCCTTGATCTCTATGGGTGCTAATGAGTATTTGAGAACATATCGGCTATATAAATCAGTAACGCCTCTACTCAATGGTAAACATGTCGCGCAAGTTGCTGACGAAGTTGGTTTTAACTCAGGATCTTATTTCAGTGCTTGTTTTAAGAAACAGTTTGGCATGACTGCAAAAACCTTTGTTCAAAAGCAACGTGATAAACACAGTGAACTCAAGTAATCCTTTGGCAAGCTTGCATGTGATATTTAATCTTGACTTCGTTAGGTGTTATAAGAAGACAAGGAATCAAGAGGTATGAGATTTAACATTTTGCTTTTTTATTGGTAGTCTTTGTTAGATTTAATGGTAATTTTAGTTAGTATGTATTTAGGTATTTCATCACTTTCTTAGTTATGTTTTTGTAATGCTTATTAGTTGTTATGTACTTTCTTGCTGTTAATCGATTGCTACGCATTTATCGTTTAGTAGGTATTATAAGAAGACAAGGGATCAAGAGGTATGAGATTTAACTTTTTGTGTTTTTATAGGTAGTGTTTGTTCTAAAGATACCGGCAAGATCGCCAATCAATCAAACAAGCAAAATCCAAACACCGACGCTACAAATGCCAATAACGATACTGATGGCATTACAGTTTCCGCACAAAATATAGACCAAACCGTTAAAGAGCTCTTTGGAAAAGACAATTACAAAGATTATATAAAGGCTGCAAATATCTATAAAAAGATCCTTGATAGCAGCCCTGATCTTTCGAACGAAGATCGCCAAAAATTTACAGCCGGACAACTACAAGCGCTTTCGTACTCGCAAATTTATTTGACGCACCCTGAACAGACACTTGCTGCCGCGCTTGATGCTTTTGGCGGGGACAGGACGGTTACGGGCTGGTTCCCATCAGCGTTCCCGGACATTTACGTCAAACACAAGCAGGGCGAAATTGCCTTTCTTGACGGGAAAAATGAGAACCAGATTTGCGCCGCCTATGAAGCAACCTACTAACGGGGCCTCGTGATAACGGCATCAGATCATGGCGAACTGATCGAACCTGTAAATCACCTTCGCAGGCAACTCACGGATTTGAGTTTCCAACCACCCGATTAGTTGGTGCTGCAAAGATGGCAAAGGAACACGGCGTTGAGGAGGGCACAGCCCTTTTCACATATGAAATAATTTCTGTTCATTCTAAGTTTTAATGTCGCTCCTTATTTTCCGTTGAAAAACTTGTTTTTTTTTATTAATATTGATAAAAAATATACATGAACTATTAAAAGGCTTCTTTAAGTGACGTCATACTAAATGACGTCACTGAAGTGACATCAAACATTCCCAAGGCAAAAGCAGCTAAATTACAATAGTAGAAATACAAAAGCAAAAGGAAGTTTCTTGCAAAATGCAAAATTCTTTTATCCCCATTATATTTTGGGATTTACCATGATTTAAATAAATCGGCTGTTATTAAATGCTTCGGCAGACAATTTGCTTCTTAAAGTGGATACTATCAAAGTGGATGCGTTGTTTTATTTTGATATGAAGGTGTTAGTCGCTACATATTAATATTTAGCCAAAATGTTCACGTTAGGAGATGTTGCAGATATTCTTGACAATGCTTTGGACATGGGTATATCCATCGTTGATGCCTTACACAAAATGGCAGAGACTGGAGATAAAGGGAAAATCACAAAAGAAGACTGTTTGTCAAAGATGGAAAATTTTCAGTATATAACATAAAGTTCATTATTTATACTTTAATAAATAATACCTGTTTTCAGGAACGTTTATATTTTGATGAACAAGAAGCTTTATTTAATCGGTTGACTTCACCTGAAAAAGCCATAAAAAAGACAGTGCATTGTCTTTTAATCTTCACCTGAAAAATTATATTTATACCTAATCACTTTTTGCCGATAAGAGCTTGAAACTTTTATAGAATAGGAAGTTAGTCGTGCTAATTAGGCATTTCAATTAAAAAAAAAGAATTCGGAGAATTATTGATTACGGTTAGGGGAGGGGGAAGGGGGCTGTAGCCAAACATTTGTTTGTATTAATTTTGTTCGTTTTATGCTTGAATCGAATATTAAATTACATTTTTATCTATTTTAAGAATTATTCATTCATTTATGTCAGGTATCTGTTATTTTTATATTTGACGAATTTATTTTAATTTTTGTTCGTTTTGGGTTCATTTATACTCTAATAGTACGTCTTGAGTTCTAATTATCATAGGACTTCGGCTCTTTACAATTTTTTCAAAAAAATTCTTTTTCTGAAAGTTTTTTTTTAGAACCTAGCTTCGGGTTATCAGCATCATAACAAGACCATGTATTTTTATCAAATTACGATGTCTTTTCTTACTATTTAATCATTCTGAGGATAGCTACCCACAGATTTGACTCTAACATGGGATTTTGATAATTCTTTCGGATGTTAGAGGGGGTCAAAAGACGAATGAGTCATTTTTTTATATATCAGTGCCTAAGAATGGGAAGGGTTCTTTCAGGCTAATGTAAGGGAGGACCCCCCCCATCTTATGTGCACATATTCCAAAATAAAAAAAGGTTTTTCGATTCAAGGAATTATCAAAACTTTAACGAAGAAATGTCAGTATATGTCAATTTAACTGACAATCCATGGTCATTTTTTAGTTTGTTTTTTCAGTAAAGCGTAAATTGTGTTCTGGTCTTGAGAAGGCCTAGGGCTTGAGAGCCCTATTCGTTTTAATTTTTTCTCGTTTTGAGTTTGACTCGGCTATTTACTGGAATTTCTGTTAGTTTTGAGTTTCATTTATTGAATAATAATGATTTATGGTAGTTTTACGCTTGGAAGATTATTTGACTTTATTCTTGCTCATTCTAGGCTTAATGTTGGAGGGGGAAAACCTAAACTCTTGGAAAACACTTAGAGTGGAGGGATAAGGATGAAACTTGATGGGAAAAATAAGCACAAGTCCCAGATGCATGATTGACATAATAGGAACGGATCCGCTCTCTTTAGGGTAGTTTGGGGGGGGGGGGTAATTCTGAAAAATTAGAAAAAATTAGATATTTTTAACTTACGAACGGGCGATCGGATCTCAACGAAATTTGATATTTAGATGGATATCGTGCCTCAGAGCTCTTATTCTAATTCTCGACCGGATCTGGTGACATTGGGGAGGATAACTCACACTTGGCTCATACACTCAACAATAAATAAATAACACTATTTCCAAACGCCGGAATAAAAAAAATGTCTCCCCATGGTAATAACATCTCTACACATGGCAATAACAACTCTAGACATGGCCCTTATAACAAAACGCCCAATAAATTCGGAACAATAACAAAATAAAAAAATAAATATAATGAGGAGCCCCCATCTTAGAATATAGGAGAGGTCTCCTTCAGAATATAGGGAGATCTCCACCCTAACAAAATAGAAATAAATAAAATGACGAGACTCCACATTTCATATTTCAGCATTAGAATCTTATCAATTAGCCTACTACTAGTTAGAATGCAGTATAAAGTTAAACAGAAGACAATATCGTGATTTCTCTAATTATTTAGAATGATAAAGTCATACAGATGATTATGTATGTCTTATTCTTTTATAGAGTAAACATAAATAAAGTCATACAGATGACTTTATCATTCTAAATAATTGGAGAAATCACAATATTGTCTTCTGGCTACATCATGTTATTATAGAGCAAAGATAAATAAATTCATGCAGATGACATTCTATAGGCTACCATAGCTGGATAGCAATGATGATTGCCAGTTTACAAAAATTGGGAAAGAGCAGGATTTTTCAATTTTCTCGTAAAGCTTGCTAGCGCGTTCTATAGTTCCAGTCTGAGTATTTAATCCGCCATGAATAAAAATCAGGACTTTTCGTTTTTCGGAAGAGGAGCACTTTTCCGAGTTCCGTGGAAAGGCCTCCATTTCATCCAACACCTTGTTGAAATGATTCTTGTATTCCTCGCGTTTGCTTGCTTCATTCTCACTGTACCTTTCGTAATCATAAATAAATCGGCGAAAGCATTTTCATTTAGGACACTTTTGAACACTTAAGAACAATGAGCGGAGGTTGTCCATATTTTTTAAGGTTGGGAAGGGGGCTAGTCTGTGTTTGATCCCCTGTTTCTGGTCCCAAGTTGTATAGAACTAAAATTATGAAGAGAAAAACTTCTTTTCATGCGAAATACAGTGGAAATTGGCAGTCATTTGCTATACTAATTTCAGTGGAAATTTTCAAATTTATAGCTTCTCTATAAGAAGTGGTATTACAATGCAAAACGAGCAAATGTCATTAGATAAGTTACGCTCAAAGGCTAAGAAAAAAATATTCTATCGATTTCTTTCATCAAACAAAAAAAAATATCAAAACTTCAACAAAAAAAAATTGAATCTTTAGCTGACGGGTTTAAATTCCAGTGGAAAATTTTGTTGTAAATCCAATTTATTTTTTGCAGTTTACACCTCTTAATTTACCTTAGCTCAAAAATCAATGTTTTGCTTTAGAAGGGTGAACATCGATGCAACTTTTCCAGGAATGGTGTCCACCTTTCAAATAACCGTAGCTAAAAAAAAAAAAAAGAAAAAAATTCTATAGATTTCTCTAAACCTTTTTAACAAAAAAAAATAACATATGAGAATTTTGACAACATGGATTGTTTTTATTTGCTTCAGCCTGATACTAACTTCCTGCGTGAGTAAAAAACAATACGACGATCTACTTACCCAACTAGACGTGGCAAACAAAGATTTAGCCCGTTATACGGACAGTATAAGAGATTACGAAGGACGGCTTTCTGCCTGCGAGCAGGAAAAAGTGCAATTGAGAGGGCAAATTGCCAATGGTCAAAGCGCCCTGCAACTCAGACAGGAACAGATGCAGGATTTGAGAGCTCCGTGCCGCAATACTCGTGACCCAGAACCGAACCGTTGGACACTTTTGGATGGCCGCCTACCCACCCATGATAGTCAGACCGGCAAACACCACAGGCAGCAACCTCAAGCACCACGCCATTATCCGGGCAGTTTGGGTCCGGTACGTTCTCTATAGAAAGATCCTCGTTAAAGTTTCTGACGACAGCCGCGCGCACTTTGTATCCTTTCCTTGTCTGAGGTTTCCGGGGGCGTCCCGCCATTCGATATGCAAAGAAAGCCCTTCAGCTTTCCTGTTTCACAATGACACCCTCATCAATTAAAATTAAATAAATAAACGTTCTCATGCCTAGCAACTAGGGATGTCGCCCTACCATCATTATTTGGAAACTACCGCTAATTTGGAAACAAATGGCATGCCTAGTCTGAGCTTTTGGCAAAATATCTGAGAACTGGTAAAACGTAGTTTAGGATTTCAGCCAAATTCAGCCATTATTGCGCCAACAGTAATGGACGAAGTCTGGTCGTAGCTCAGTAAGTTTCTCAGAAAGCAACAAATAGAAAATACTTAACTTAGTCAACCAAAAAAGAAGAAGCTGTTTCGATCAGCGAGAACAGCGCCCTCGAACAGGATCAGCGCGTCGTCGAGATCGAAGCCTCCAGCGAAGGCGACGTGCTGAGACTCTGCGTTCTCGACCGTGGCCCAGGCATCGAGCCGGAGGACCTGCCCAAGATCTTCCGCCCGTTCTACTCCACCAAGCTCGACCGCGGCGGCACCGGGCTCGGCCTTTCCATCTCCTACCAGATCGTCCGCAGCCACAACGGCGACCTGACCGCCCAGAACCGGCCCGACGGCGGCTGCCGGATCTCACGAGTCGTGACCGCAAAAGGGCCAAAACCCAGTTAGATAAAGAATTGGCAGAAACGCCGGAACATTTCACACCATGGTTTAAACTAGAATGGCAGCAGTTAAAAACTGTCCATGCCGAAGCTATCGATGGCTTGGTTCCGCAATAGATGAAATTGGCTTACATCAGGTATGGATTGCACAAGTTTTGCGCACAATTTTGGCTAACCGGCACCATTGTGTGCTCGAACTTGGCTGGCGCACCCTATAGAATGCGAGCCGATTTACACGTGGTTACAGACCGGTAACAAGCAGTAAGCAAGAAGCAAGAAGCCATCCACCAAAAACATCCTCCTAGACCATTCCCCCTGCCCCCCCATATAATTACCGTCCATAAAGATCTCCTTACATGAAAATAATCTTTTCTCGCTCTTTACGCCGAAGTCTTTTAAAAAAATACTTCTTATTCCCATTCGAAGACCTTTGTGTTTCAGCAGTATTTCTTAGACTGGACAAAAAGTCAAATTTTAGCGTAGGCAGTGATGATCACGGAAGGGACATCCCCTCATACATGGATGAATTAATGTTTGTTTTAAGCTTTAATGCTGCTCATCATCTTCAGTTGATGAACATACTTCTTTGTATTTCTCTACTTTTCCCTGTACTCTCTAATAATTTATTCAACTTTATAGGATCCACTTATAGAATGAGAGATTTTATTGAATAACTTTCGAGAGTTCTTTTTCGTAAAAACCACCAATAATGAGTTCACCAGTTTTATCCGACAGTTCATCCATTATAAGGGTTATATGTTTCACTGCTGCTATTTGAAACACTTCAGTTGTGTAATTTAGTAGGTAGCCTTTATGAAAAACACCCTTACTTTTATTAATTCTAACCGAATCCTCAACATTGGAGGCGCCCACGCGCAAAACCTTCGGCGTGGTGGTCATGATCTCGGTAATCGGGTGGTCTAGCGAGATCTCGCGAAGAATAGCGCGGCGGACATCACCATCGGTGACAACACCCAGCAGGCGCCGGTCCGCGTCAACAATGAGCGCGGTTTGCGCGGCGCCGTGATCGATGCGCCGCACGGCCTCGCGAATTGTGGCGTCCGGCTTGAGGAAATAGGCCTCAAGCGTTGGATCGTTCGTCATGGGGCGATGTCACAGGCCGTTGTCGGACGATCTCTTTCTAAGCCACGCCCTAGCATGAACAATCTTTTTTGAAAAGCGTTTAGAGTTTAAATACATCAATAAACACCCAAAGGAAAAATTACTGGCTACTTTGTTAGTTTTTTTTTTTTTTTTTTTTTTTTTTTTTTTTTTTTTTTTTTTTTTTTTTTTTTTTTTTTTTACAAAAATCTGGATAATATCAGATCATTCAGTTTATATTCTGTAATGATATCGGATCAGCAAGAAAATTCATTTTTAACACCACGACTTACAGTCTTTCACATTTTTTCTTGTTTATCTACTACTACTACTACTACTAATAGGAAATCTAATGAAGGTTTTTTTTTTTTCAGTAAAAGTGAGAGAAAACTTTTTTCTCAAGGCGAACAACTTTGGCCCTTTCTATAATTAAATCAAGGTAGGTGATGGTACTTCTTTTGAAGTAATGTAATATATTAGTTTAAAGCACAGCATGTATGTACCAACTAATGAAGAAGAAATGCTCCAGATTTTTTCGGCGTAGTTTGTCACCAAGCGATCGATTAATCTGGTTAACTATAGCAACAATATCCTAGAATGTTCCTATTAATTTCAACAATGTCAACTGGATAGGTATTTGGGTTTGGTTAGGGTAGGTTTATTTTGAAGTCTTTTTATTTTGCTTCAGCTCGTCTGGGGCTACATTTACTTCAATTTGTATACCTATCATGTGTGTAATTCTTATGTGTAGCATTTCGCGGGATGAAGGCTCTTTCAATAGTACTAAATCGGAAACAAGGAATTTACTTTTAGCCTTTCGATTTACCGCTTTCTACTATCCTATTCCATTTGAAAACCACTCTTTCTATTCAGCAAGTTTTCTAAAAAGAAAAGTATTACTGTGATAGTTTTCTTCCTTTTCCAGAGTCGGGTAAATCCAAGACGTTGCCGAGGATTTTTTGCATGACAAAGGTTTTTTTCCAAAGGTGTGCGCCAATCAGTACCGAGGTGAATATGAGATTGACGATGGTGGGCTTCCATTGAATGAAAGCTTCATCGCGCAGCACGATGGTCATGCCACCCAGGAACATGCTGGCCCAGAAAGTAATCTTTAGCTCGTGGCCGATGGGTTTTTTGAGTAGCCAGTAGGCTGCAACTTGGAGGGTTACACCACCCATCAACACGCCCGTGGCCAGGAAGATGTCGCGGGTCACTCACTGAAATACTTTCTCTGTCAGAGTGAGAGCATACAACATATGGTGGCACGAAGCGTCATGACGATGGATCCACCCTCTCCAATACGAATGCTCTTCATGTTAAAAAGTATCTTCTTTCTCGAATTAAATGTTAAAGAAGCTTGTTCAAACAGTCAACTTAACAACAGATAAATCTCTACCTATATTCCAGCTCGATAATTGGAAACAGCAGATAAAATTGCACCAACACTAGACGCAAAACTGACACCGGAGAAGGAGAAAAGACTAAGGGAAGAAAAGAGATCATATCAAGTTTTATTAAGATCTGATCACCTATTTGTAAGATAAATATACCTCAATTTTCACGATTTCCTCTACCTCCAGCCTCCCAGATGGTTGACTCGCACAAACAACTGTTATCAAGTCAATTTATGCAGGTCCCTGACATACCTGCCAATTTTCATCGTCCGAGCACGGCGAAAAGCACCGAACTCGCCAAAGCACTAGAAATCCCCCAAAATCAAACAGTTCGTGGTAACGAACTGTAGTGAGGAGCGACCCGGCTCAAGAGTAAACGAAAATCTAAAAAACGGAATGTTGGTGTTGCCCTCTTTGACCTAGCTAAAACCTTTGATAGGATCTTCCTATCAATGGAGAAACAAGGAGACTAGAACAAGGAAACAAGGAGACAATCAAAGGAGACTGATTGTCAAGTTACATGCTGCAGAAATAAACAACCATGTTGTTGGCTGGATTAAGGCATTTCTTGCTGAAAGGACTCAGCAGGTCAGAATATTCACATCTCATGGAATGCTGATTCATTCCAATGCATTGCTAGTTAAGAGTGATGTGATGCAAGGTACTATTCTTGGCCCTACCCTCTTCACTACAACAATATGGAACTCTGTATTTTTATGAACGGAAATAAAAAGTTCTAGGGCTTTTTCAAGTGACCAAAATGATTCGGAGGCACCTAGCCCCCCTTCTATGCCCATTATTCCCCAAAAGAAAGAATTATAAGATTGCTATTTAACCAAGCATATTTGAAAGGTCCAATAACAACGTTTTTGGTAGCGAAATGGCCCTCGAAAGTCCCTGGAGATTTGGTTACAAGCTACACAGTTTGCCCATATTGCTCACATATAGTATTTGCTATTAGGAAATAAACCAAACTTTAAAACAATCATGAACATGATCGTTCGAACTATATCAAGAGCAAAAAAATACACGTGCGAACTTTAAAATGTAACAATACCCCGTTGGTATGTGTGTTAGGCAAAATGCCTTTCCACGGATGTGCTGCAATGGATGTAAGCAAGTTGATCATTAACATGGCATCAAGAACTAGAAAGAAATAACTGCACGAACGGTATGTGCCTAGCTGTGATGATTTCTTTTATAGAATAGAACGAATGAATCAACATGAAGTGCTATATGTTCGCAAAAGGAGACCTCTATTCAAATAGTCACCCTTTCTATATATACCTTATATGCCCCCAGGTTACAACTTATAATCCTTGCCCTGAGGGGTTTGGGGGAGGGGTCATCCTCAAAGACATAATTTCCAGACCTTTCAATTCCATTAAACAAAATGGGTACCTCACAATTTTGATTGGATGTGTTTGGGGAAATAGTAGGCGTGAGAAGGGGGTTAGTTGCCCTCGAATCCCTTTTTACTATTAAAAAGAGCACTATACTAGTCCTTTCAATTTTCAATTGAATGAGCTCTTTCCGAAGTTTCTATGACAACAAATGATTGGGCTATCTTGGTAATACTTTTCCCAGTTGGCTTGATTATCAAACGATTATGTTGTTTTTAGGTCCTGAAGACTTTGAATGCACTTCTGAGTTCACCATTTGAGAGAACAAGATGGGTAAAGAGGGTACAATTTATTCGTTTGACTCCAATGGAACTGTAAAATATACAGAAACAAACATCAAATATGGAACTGTAAAATATGGAATAGGAGCTGTAAAAATTGGAACTGTAAAATATGGAAGAAAACAAACATCAAATAAAGATAAAAAATAGTGAGAAATGTTAGCCGACGGGTTTCGACTCGTGAAGCCAGAGCTGGAACTGCGCCGGCGCCGCTTCGTGGAGGTGAGAGTCTGGAGCCGCGAAGTGGGGGTCGGGTTTTCGCTGTAGGACGTACCTGGCGCCCTTGGCGCAGTAGGCTGCGAGTGCTTTGAGGTCGTAGCCAGCGTCGCCGAGCACCCAGCCCCTCGTACGGGTGTGGTAGAAGGGCCGAGGGTCGTAGTCGTCGCCGCCAGGGTGATGGGTGTTGCCTCCCAGGAGGACGACCCAGGCACCGTCGGGCAAGGCAGCGTCAACCATGGTTTAGCCAACAAAGGTCGAGTAAGAATGTGCAGTGAATTCCTAGAATGAATTAAATTATAGAAAACAGAGGCTATAATAAAGATAAAGTCTTGAATGAAACAGCAGTTCACTTGGGCATCACCCAAAGGAGGAACATGCCGTCTGTGAGGGTAGAAGACTCGAGCTGTCGACTACGGCAAGGAAGGAGCTGAAATCCTTTCAAAAACCTCCTGGAGGGCCTTGCCTCTGAAGCCATCATCCCCAACGTGGAGCACAAACCCCGAAGGGGGGCATGGGGATATTGTGCAGTAGTTTAGTAAGAATTTAATGCAACTAAAGTTGCTTTTTGTATTCAAGACTGTCTCGTAAGATAGTCTTGGCATGGAACACATTCCTGCGGCATTTTCACTAACAGTCTAATATGATTATTACTCACAAACCGGACTTGACTTGATTAAAATAGGGTATATAACTTTATTTTAACCAAAGAAGAACATGCTTGTCACTAATGTCTCTTGTTAATTTAAAATAAGTTTTCCTGATGCTTGATAGTTGAAACTTAAAACGAGCAAAAGTTGTTATTTCGATTCCTGGGCAGTTGGCAATGACTTTAACCCAGATGATGCAACGCTACCCAAGCAACTTTATCCACTCTCTTCGCTTCAATCGCCTGACGCCAGTGGTACAAATCGACGGAGTTTTGACGTCTCTCGATGACGATTCAGTGCGTCTGAAACTTCAAAGTTTAGTTTAGGCGCACTTAAACCGGCTTTTTGCAAATCTTTCCTTAGTGCGGCCTCAAGCCTTGCAATATCTGGCGCGTGATGCGCAATCAATCGAATGTTGGCGCCATCTAGCGTTTGCTCTACCTGAAATTCACATATATAACAATTGGAATAAAAAGTCAATCTTAAACGTAAAGAGCAGGGTATTGATATACGTAACAATTTCTGTTCGTTATAAGTTTTAAGGCTGCTTCTTACTTTCAGTTGAAAAAATTTATTTTTCTTAATTTAATTCATTTGCAGATGCCAGGTGCTTGAGAATTTATATTGGTGAGTTCTTTTTGCAGAGGGGAGAAAGGCAAATTGAAAAACGTGGGAAACTTGTGAATTGTTTTTAAAATATAGGAATTCAAAAAGGAATTGTTAAAAACTTTGTATTTTAAAGTGGAGGATAAAACTGTAACGTAAATATCAGCGGTGGGGGGCGGTAGCATCACTCACATTTAGATTAAATTAAGTATGATTTTAAAAATGCATATAAATAAAATAGAAAAACTTTTTGTATGAAAGTAAAATCAGAATCGGAAACGACCATAGATTATTCTACACAACACGAGAGGCTGATACTCCTTAACCTCTAATTCCTTTTATTAAAGTGACTTATTTTCTTCACTGCTTCAAGAAAGAACACTCTTACCTAAGAGCTATGGGAAAAAAGATTCAAAGTCAACATTTTATCACCAGCACCTCGCCCACGGTGAACGGGCGCTCGCGGGAGCGTTTGCGCTGGGGACTCGGCGGACGTCGTGCAGAGAGGCGATTCATCGCGTCTTCATCCATACCGAGCGCCTCGGACACTCTGTAAACCCTGTCCCCGAGCTATTCTGTGGCCCTCGGACCGGAACTTTGCTGACCTGCGGGCGTTGTGATTCGAGGAAGAGGTGTGCCATGACCGTAGAGCCGACAACGCCACCGGGAGAGCCTATCCCGGACGCGCCGACTGACAAGCCGCATCCCCGCCTCCTCGCGCAAGATAGGTAAAACATTCAATATCCAGCATGTGAACTTCATCAATGAAGAGAACACCAGGTACCAGTTCGGCGATACCTTGCTCAATGTACTTATTCACAACTTTGTTGATTTCTCGCCTCAATTTATCTGAAAAGTTGAACAAGAATAAATTTAAAGCTTAACTAGATTAGGAGTGACATCTTAGAAATCTGTCTCTAATAATAAAGTTTACAGAGATTATACAGGTACAGGAATTTGTGGGCTTCGTCGTAAGAAAATTTTGATAGGTCGTTATAACCGACCCTCTCAGCTGTCAAACACGTCATTACAAATTATATTCTCGATTTAGCTGTTGCTTTTTTTTAAAGTTTGTAATTTTTTATTTTATAGCATAATTTGGGCACCGTTTTCGCCAAATTTTGAAGTTGATTTCTTTATTCAAGTATTGGCATTTTATAGACAGAGGCTACATTCTGTAAAAGTTTCAGCTCGATCAGAGACAAAAAGCGTCAAACCCCCCTAACCTGAGCCCCTCCACCAAACAAATACAAAATCTCAATGACCAAAGGATTTTTTGTACATTATTTTTCTACCATCCACCCCAAAGTCCCTTTTCTTGTTTTTGTTAAAAGCTCTGTATCCTGAAAACTACCAATACCCGCGAGTATACAGTCTTCAATATGTTTCTTTCACCTGAGATTCTTGGAACCTGTTTTGCTTTTCTAAGAAAGACAAAACTTGGCTTTACATAGGCTACAGCATTACTCTCTGGACAGAGCAGACATACTAATGGCAAAAAGGGGTGACCCCCTTCGCCTCTGCAGTCAATAGGCTAGGAGGTGGCAAGGTTTGGTTGGCTTTGTTAGTTACTAAGAAAACTCTTTTCTGAGAAACTCAGCACAGGAACAAGGGGGCATGGCAAATTGCAAAGCTTTTGAAGTACGTAAAGCACGCGATTAGTCAGACTCATACTTAAGCAAACTTATTAAACATAGTTTGAGTTCATTTCTGGTTATGAAAGGTAACAAATGTGGTGTATGATATTTCGAGGCATTTAGGAACATTTATGCGTAGACTGAGAAAACATGACAGTTTGAAATCATGGTTTTCTGAAATTATGTATAAAATGGAATCTAAATTATATTCAAGATTCCTTCCCTTGTTGAAACATTAGAAAAGTCTTTTGATGTAGCTATTGATATTAAAATTCAATTGTTTATAGTTTTGGTTACTATTGAGCCGGGACGCTCATTACTACAGTTAGTTACCACGAACTGTTTGACAACACTCTAAATTCTGTCAAAGAAAAACAACGAATTTAATAGTGCTCGAATCTTGATACTTAAGTTTTTTGGGCTAATAGAAAAGATTGCTTAAAGATGACTAATGGCGGTTGTAGACTTCCTTGCACCCAGGTCAGAATTAAGATCTTAACCCAACGACCCATTCACATTGATCTTTAAAGTAATGTGGAATATAAATGACGACCGGGACACAGGAACACAACTACAACGGGGACGCCAGGGAGGGGGACAGGGGGGATATATAAATGACGACGGGGACACTGGGAATATTCGATTAGCAATCACCATCAACAAAGCTCAAGGGCAATTATTAGAAAAATACGGTATAGATCTGAATAAGGGTTGTTTTTCCCATGGACAATTATATGTTGCATGTTCAAGAGTCGGTAAACCTGACAATTTATTTACATGCACAGACAATGGGACAGCGAAGAATGTTGTATATTCGCAAGTTTTGACAAACCCTCTCATACACGTAATGAAAATATACAAATATAAAAGTTCGTTGCGTAAGTTAATTAGTAAGTTACGTATATTTATTACTAATAAAAACGTCCGTAATAAAATTAAAAATTCCAGTGGCCTTTTTAAGTAACAAAAAAACTGGAGGGCAACTTGACCCCCTCCCCCGCCCATTTTTCTCAAAATCGTCCGATTAAAACTTTGAGAAAGCCAATCAAAAAAAGGTTAGATTAATATGCAAATTTCGTTTTAATTATTCAAGTACGGCGAGACAAAATCTATCCAAGGTGGCCTTGGATTTTCCACAATTATTTAAAAAGCAATTAGAAATTAAATAATAAAACAAGCTTTTTCAACTAAAATAAAGAGAAACATTAAAACTTAAAACAAACGGAAATTATTAAATATGTGAGAGGGTTCGTCCCCTTTTCAATATCTCGCTCTTTACGCTAAAGTATTTTTAATAATTTCAAAAGAGCTATTTATTCTGACTAAACGGCCTTTGTGATTCAGAGGTTATTCTTATAGAATTTGAACACAATTTGAACTTTAGTGTAAAGAGCGACATTTTGATGGACAACCACCATCAGAAGGAGCGTGACCAGAGCAAAGCTGACTCCTACTTTGACCTTGATTCGTAAATTCAGAAACCACGACAACATAACCCGCTCCTTAACATGAATGAATTATTCCAATGCACCGACTGGAGAAGAGTTTAACCCAAAAACCCAAATTGCTCTTTTCATCAACGGAACATTCAGACTGAATATTTCTTTACAGGGTCATCAACAAATTAATTTTGAAAACTTCAAACTGCAAACCATGCTTCTTAAAAACGGGTGACCCACCCACAAGCGCTAACACGCCGAATACTCCCGGCCACGACCGGCGACTGCCACACCACAAGTTTTGGGGATCTCTCAAGTGTCGCTACGGAGTGAGAATTTTCTAGCAGCGGCCAGTTTCGAGCAAACCCGCCACGTGCTCACCAGCGCCGCACTGGCCGGCAAATCACAGTCTCTGGTTGGCTTAACGGAAAATGTGATGTTGGGTCAGCGGATTAATGCCGGGACCGGTTTCGCCTCCTATCAAGACGCCCAAGTCAAAACAGAAAACCGCTTGAGGAGATCCTACACTGAAATCACGAACGATCAAACGTTATTACAAATACATTTATCTAATTAATCTGACCTTTTAAAATACTACACAGTCTCTTTTGATCAGTTTGATGCTAAATACATACAACTGATATTACAATTAAATTGGTTACACTTGAATGGTAAAATATTCATTCGATTGGGTGATGCTTCGGTTTGAACCCCCCCTCCCACCGTATATCCTTTCTACTATCCACCAACTCAAATTCATTGTCATTTAAGATTTTCACAAGAAGGGAGCCACATTACATTCAGAGGAAGGTTTTATTTTGACATCAGAGCTGTAAATTGAAACATGATCAGTACATCTTCCATATCCGAATTTTAGATATTTTAGATAATTATGAGTGTCTTGGAAAAAGTCTTCAACTTTTTGATAAAGATTAAATGAACTTTCTCGTTCCTGAAAAGTTTTGAATCCATATTTTTCAATTACGAATTTTGTGTGTTCAAATTCATCCCAAGCGAAGTAGTTTGATAGATAAATTCCTCGTAAACCAACTGAATTGATTTCATCATCAGAAGGATAGAAAAATGGTGCTAAATCATTTCTTGAAATTTCTGTATTTTCAGGATCAAACCAAACTGTCGAATGGAGAGTGATGAAGCAAGATCAGTCGCAGTCCAACTGATACGACAAGCATCAGGCAAGTACGATTGAATATGATTGGGTACAAGTTCGTTCTTTTGCGCACCATCGTTATGACTAGCAGAAGCGACCATCAGAAGATCCATTACCACCGGTTGACGAATCATCCATGCTGCGAGTCGCTCAATATTTAACGGATTACGAATTCGCGTCGTCAGCTGTCCTTCATCTTCCTCCTTCGTTTGCCTCATCATCATCAAGAATGATGGTTGTATTGCATTTAGTGGTTTGTGCTGCGCACGAAATAATATTGCTGACGTTAAGGGGGAAAGCAAGGTTTGTTTTTACTTTGGTGGGGAATCAAGTAATAAGCAGGGTTGTCATTCACCCATGTTTATATAGATTATTTGGACGAATTCCGTCATAGGGAGCACAGCAAAGACAAGAGGAGAACCTGGGTTTGAAAAGGTAGGTAACACTCGTAGGGCTATATTACGGAGATGATTTAAGTATCTTAGATAAAAGTGTTAACAAACTGATTGAATTTTGAGGTTTTTGTAAGTCCAAGAAAAATATAGGATTTCGGTGGGGGGGGGGGCTAGTCCCCTCTCCTAGGTACGTGTTGTTCCATACCTATGTATTCAGAGGTCTTTTTTTTGATTTATAGGACTGTTTTCTTTTTCTTTTTGTTTCGATTACGGTTAATCAATTGTTTAATAGTTGGGTGAATATAGCCACTACACTACAAGCACTATCCTAACTTTTCGGGGGACTATTGGTAACATAGTTGACGTTTATTGTTTGTGATAAATTAACCTGAACATCCCGCCTTCTGAATTATGCAGCCACCAACATGGGAAATTACTCTGTATATGAAATGGGTTGTCACCTCAGCAATCCCTCGCTCTTTACGCTAAAGTTTGACTCTTTGCCACAATTCTACTTTTTAAAACAATTAAAACTATTTAAAAAACTAGACTAGTTCTCATTTCTTATATATATTTAAGACCAATAAGCTAGGATTTGCCTTGGGACAAAGGTAGAGGGGGGCTTTGGTAATTAACCCAAGAATGAGCGGCCTTAAACCGCATTTTTTGTGGAATTTCTGGGCATTACTTAATCAAATTATAAAACTTTTGTGTTTCACACCGAGTAAATACGATCGTAAAATATACGATCGTGGTTGGCTGCCGCTATCGCTAGAAATTGGATACGTCGCTATTTTTCGGGCGGCGACGGATTTTCGCGGTTGTGAAACAATCTCGTTGTCGGCGGGCTGAAATTCGAATCGCGACAACGTTTCATCAAGATACTGTAATTGTCCCTCGACATCAACATCACCATAAATGTATAATTTACTATTGGATGGATGGTAATAACGCTGGTGATACTTCGTAAATTGCGCAAATGTGAGTTGCGGTATATAGTGCGGATCGCCAAAATCTTTTGTTTTGTGTGGAATTGATTAGGCACAGGTGGCTTCACATGAAATCGAACGAATATCATTCGTTGTTGTTGATCCACGAGATTATCGAGCGTTTGGATATGTTTTTAATACAGCTGATGATCGACATCAATTCTGGGCGATTAAAACAGAGAAACCTGCAGCAGTTACAGTACTTGCATTGAGAGAATTATTCGATATTGTTTTTCAACGATTTGCTAAAGCAGAAAAAGCGAAATTAGAAACAACGAAATCGACCTCACCCACATCGCCAACAACACAGGGTCTTGATGTCGAAAACATTCATTCATGTATTCATCGTTACTAGAACGAAGGTCTGACTGATTCAAAATAAATAAATAAGCACAAAAAAAAGAAAGAACACTCGCTCTTTTTTTTGTTGCCACTCGACGACAGTTAAGCATCGAGAAATTCTAGACTCTTATGTTTATCGCAAACAAGACGAAGGAGAAGAAGAAAAAGCGTCGTTGATACTCTCATTCCGTCCGACTTGAGTTTTTACTTTTTACTTTTACACAATCTGCTAAGCAGACCTATGTTCTTCAACTTGCAAGCTAAGTTAACCGGTTATCCAAATCGTGTACTTATGGGCCCCATCTACCCAAAAAATAATCATGGAATCTGATAGATTCCAACTT
The DNA here is from genome assembly GCA_010016025.2 of Alatinidae sp. Z8VKAUB7J3. Lineage (NCBI taxonomy): Eukaryota > Metazoa > Cnidaria > Cubozoa > Carybdeida > Alatinidae > Alatinidae sp. Z8VKAUB7J3. Next base: position 100,624,380 of record JAAAKM020721499.1, on the reverse strand, counting down.
TGCTGCCTCAATGGTTTTTAATCCTTCCCAGAATTTTGAAATCTACCTGAAGCATTACTATTCTTTAAAGCTACATTTAAACCATTACTCAGTAAAATTCTTTTAAGTTTTCAACTTAGCCCTGGTACATATGGTACAGAACAAAACACATCTTCCTCCTGATTTGCCTCTAAGGAATCTTTAGAAATCCGTGGAAACTTTTTCCAACGATTGTTGATTGTTTCTTTTTCTCTGTCTCTCTCTCTAGGACATTTGGAATTATTTCAAAAAGGTTTAGATGCCGATGTTGAAAATGATAATCCTCTCGACTGTGCTGCCAATGTCGAAGGTGAAGATGGACCAGCTGCATTTATCGATACAGTTAAATTACGTGAAGATGATGAAGAAGCTCATCCTGAATTAAATGTCGATGTCAATGATGATCTCAATCGACGAACAATTCTCGGTCAATTAGGTATTCGATTCAAAGGCACAACACATTTATCCAAAGAAGAAAATTGGGTTCAGTCACAATTTCAGTCACAACGCAGTTCCCGAGGCATAGCAACAGGAATAGAACCATATCATCATCGCAATAGGATCTTTTTTTATTTGCTTTAAAATGTCCCTTTTATTACTAATTTTTATAGTATCTTATTGGCCTATACTTGTCCAATAGCCCGACTGATCATAATGGTTGTATCACCCCATTATTTTTGTATCGATCGTTGTTGTTGTATTGTTGTATCGTTTGTATTGTTGTTGTGTTGTATTATTGTGTTGTATTGTTTGTATATATTGTTGTACACCCGTATAGGGTTCTGCACCCTTGGCAACCGCATGGTCAAAGGCATGCTTGGCATCCACCACACGCCATGCCATGGACGGCGCGCAAGGGCCATGTTTTTCAACAAACTTCATGCCGTGCGAGGACGGCTCGGCATTGAGGATGTAGTTGATATCACCCTGGCGCCAGACGGTAATATTTTTCGTCTTGTGCTTGGCAACCGGGCGATAGCCCATGCGGGTAAACAGAGCTTCGAGCTTGTCGGCTTCTTCATGGGCGAATTCAACAAACTCGAACCCGTCGGTTCCGCATAGATTTAATAATTCTGAAATGAATTTAACAGATTTTAAAAGAGTATTTTGTGAAAAAAATTTCTTTGTCTAAGCTTATTCAAGGTTGGAGAAATACATATTATAATATAAAAAAATATATAAAAATAAAAAATAAATGTAAATTCTTAGTGCTGATACAGAATGCGAGTGTTTTTCAAAAAGTGGCACAACTCTGTAGAGGAGAGAGCTGAACATATTTATTATTTTTTAGTTCCATCATGCTTGTATTCTACGGTGGATTGAACAGAAAAAAAAAACTAAGCCTGGAATGCATATACATAGACTTCAAGCTGCTTTAAATGCAAAAGTGAAATATATTGAGAAAATTAAGTTGAATCAGTAAGTGAGAAAATGAGTGATATATTATTGTAATTATGTAATAAAAATGTTTCTAAATCAAAATTGCTTTTTCATGTTAGATATTTTTTGTAGTTTACCGTTCCTCAAGGAATGTTCTTGAAATAGAAAGGATCTCAATTCGTCTGTAGTCAACCTTAGGACTGTTAGGATTTAAAAATAGATTGATTTGAGAGACAAAAAATCTTGGAGAATTTTGTTACGACGCGAATTCAACTAGGCGCCGACCGCGACTTAGCGGATTTGGGCGTCACCTATTATAAAAAAATCAGCTCTAATATTTATTATTTTGCCGGCGCTACCTTTCGAACCTTCTTCAATAGTTCGGTTCAGGAAGAAATCAACAAGTTTTTATTTGACGCCAATTTCAATTTTTTCATCATTCACCGTACTGGCAACCGGAAATTCACTTTTTATCCCGGTCTGACTTATGGTTTTGGCTTTAAGCCTTCCGATCAGCGATTTGACAATCCATTTTTGATTAAAACCAGGAATCACAAAATCAAAACTTACCTATAATCCCTGCATTAATCTACGTTGTGTATCAATATTTTGGATTGCAATAATATTAATGGGACGAGGGAGTACTTTTGGCTTTATAAGAAGTAAATTTGGGGTAAAGATTACTCTTAGTTATTATTATAAAATTACCGTAAAATAAAATTCGATGATTAAAATATTTTAAAATGGCGAGTAATGGAAAAAAGCTTTTACAATTATATTAACTGAGCCAGGGAGTACTTTTGGCTTGATACTTAGCCCAAAAACTTTATGATATCCAGACGATCGAAGACTTGCTTGGCGGAGGTCTCGCCGGTGAATCGATCCTCGGGATCGAATGCACTCAATGCGGCCTCATCCGGGACCGATCGCCACAGCCAAGAGGGGACCGTCTCTTCCTCGATTTTTTTCAACTTACGCGGCACACCGCGCTTGCGGAGGTACTTCTGTGCCAGGATGTCCGCGGCCACCTGGCTCCACGTCGCCGGTACCTCGAGGTCGCTTGCCTCGAAGACTAGGGTCCCGTCCGGATTCCGGATCTCGCTCTTGGTCGTACGAAACTCGATAGCAATACTTTCGGAGTCTACAATCAGACCTGTTTCACCATCAGCTACTGCTTCAACGGCACCCGAGTCATTTCCTGCAATAACGGGAAGCCCTCTTGAAGAAGCTTCAATGAACGAGTTTCCAAAGCCTTCAACTTTATTATTCCATAACCTGTTGGGCATAATAAAAATGTCACTCATATCAAAATAGTGAATTATCTCTCTATGACTTACACCTCCTGTAAATTTAACAACATCTTCAAGACCAAGCTTTTTTGAGAGCTGCAAAAAGTTTTCTTTATAGCTTCCCTCACCTCGCGCGGTGCGCAGCACGTCGAGGTACGCGGTCGCCGACTCGAGCGCGACCTCGTCGGGCGCGAGGAAGCGATGGCCGCGTGTCTTGTTGGCCGCGGTCACGTCGGCGAACTCGACCGGCACCACCTCGCTGCCGTGCAGGCAGACGAGCCAATGCACGGGCCGACCAAACGCGACGTGCCCCTCGCCCCAACGCATCGACTTGCGGAACGGGATCTTCGGGATCACGGCGCCGAGCAGCGCGGGCAACACCTCGGCCGCCGGGCGCCCCGCCTCTTCGCGGCGCCCCGGGATGGAAGACGAGAGAGGAGAGAGGGAGTCGGCACGTGTGTGAGAGTGTGAGGGAGGTGTAGGGAAGGGTCGAGCGTCATACGGTGAGTCCCGTCTTCTGATGATACTCGTCGAGGGCAGGAGACAGAACCTAACGAGCAGGGAGTGTGAGCGTGTGTGGATGGGGATCAGGGTATGGATGGAGGCTGTATATGCACCTTGGTGACAAGATCGACGTCCTCTTCGCGGCACAGCAAGTCCGTCTCCGCCTCCATCATCTTGATCAGCGTCTTCACAGAAGGCGGAAGAATCGCGCTTTCAAAAAAACTGGTCGAGGAATTCGGCGGCGAGGTGCCGCGCACCCGCAACGAACTCGTCACCCTGCCGGGCGTGGGCCGGAAAACCGCCAACGTGGTGTTGTCGATGGCATTCGGCCAGGCAACCATGGCCGTCGACACGCATATCTTCCGTATTGCCAACCGGTTGGGCCTCGCGCCGGGCAAAACGCCGGACGAGGTCGAGGACATGCTGATGCGGGTGATTCCGGACGAATATCTCTACCATGCCCATCACTGGCTTATTCTGCACGGGCGTTACTGATTGTTGTTAGAAGAATATATTCAGATAGATTTTTTTTTCAGTTCCAAATAGCTCAGGTTATTATGTAAGCTGCAAAAGTATTTATGTTGTCTGAACAATAATTTTTTTTTAAATATCAACTAGATAAACGCCTGAAAATTTTAAAATAAGTCATTTTTTCCTTCGATTCAATCAACTCGTCTAAAAATCTTCTATTCAAGTACAAAATTTACTTATTAATCTAATATACTAATAATAATGAAATTATTATTATTACTAGCTGGGTCACGGCGGCTTCGCCGCCGGGCCCATACCTTTCATGCCAGTTATTTCTTTATGCGCTGGCCACTAGATCACCTTTTTCATAGTAATGAGTTTAGTGTGAAACGCATTGAGCGGTTGGCAAAATATGGTTCTGATCATTTTGCGCTTCTTACTGAGCTTGTTTATAACCCAGATTCTGACAATCAAAAACAGCAAGAGCAAATAGATAAAGAAAAAGCGGTGGATGAGTTAAAAATGCCAACAGTGTCAAAGCAACAGGTGCCAATGTTTGAAGAATGATAATGATTAGGTATTTAAAAGGGCTCCGTAGAGCCCCACTCATGGCAATAAACGATAGTCTGGACGGATATATGTATCCCCCGCTTCTGGTGTAACAGGAAGCATCCTAACAGAACTGTGAGTTATCATCAGCGAGGACCAAGGACGCGAAAGAAAAACGCAAAGAGGAAAAAGAAAGACGCAAAGAAAATGAGCTCAAAAAGATGTTCTTGGCGTTCCGCCGGCTACCAAGTTTGGAGCACAGAAGCCAAACAAAAGTAGTGATCATGCCGTCTCAAAAATCCGTACGTACACCTTCTCTATGAATGTTACTCCGTCCCATAATGGTACTTTTTAGCTTCTGATGAGAAGTTTTTCAATGTTACTGTTTTAGTGTAAGACGTAGTTTCTTCAAGTACATCGAAACCAAATGATAGAGCACCCTGATTTGTATCAAAATCTTCCTGCTCAACCCATGCAACCGCTTCTGAAGCTACCGCTTTCTCAACGTCTACAAGACCAGCACCAATTAAACTGATAGGTGCTAATTCAGCCTCTGCGTTAAGAGTAACTGGCTCCATGATTACATTTAGGTTTGCTGTATTCATTAGTACAGCTTTAACTTCTTCTGCTGAAATTTTCGGATAAAGGAAAAAAAAACGGAAAGAACAGCGCCATCGTAATGTTTGACGCCGACAAGCTATGGCATAGAACCCAGTACAAACCTACAAAGATGTCATGAACTACACATGTGTTAATTACAAGTCATTGAGACCCTTCAACGTAGTATGCATTCACTTTGGAGACCCCCATTTTCCCGAGGAAGGAGTAGCAAACAAAGGTGATCCATTAGGAGATTGCTGCTTGCATCTTCGAATCAAATCGCCACCTCCACAATTTCCAAATGAGTTGGTTTTCCTTTTTTAGACCAGACAAATACATTAAAGTACTTAGTGTTATGTACAAAAATAACATTACTGCAATTAAGGTAGGAAATGAGGTTAGTAGCTGGTTTTGTATTAAACCAGGAGTTAAGCAGGATTGTGTCCTATACCCAATTAAATATATCGTTTTGATGGATTTTGTGTTAAGGACAACAACAATGGCAATGGGAGGACACAGAATCGAATAGGGAAGTAAAGCTCTTCTGGATTTAGATTATGTTGATGATTTAAGCATCCTAGATGAAAGTGTTAGCAAAATCAATAAACTTTTAGAGTTTGTAACTTGCAGCCCCTCCCCCGGAAAGTGTGGTGGATTAAGTTGTCCCCAAAGACATATTTATTAGATTTTCGACAAAATTTGGATCCGGTGACTGGGGAAAAAGTGCGTTGGAGGGGGCCTAGATGCCCTCCAATTTTTTCGGTCACTTAAAAAGGGTACTAGAACTTTTGATTTCCGTTAGAATGAGCCCTCTTGCGACATTCTAGGACGACTGGGTCGATACGATCACCCTTGGAAAAAACAAACAAACAAATAAACACGCATCCGTGATCTGACTTCTGGCACTCTGGCAGGACAGACACTCGGAGAGGTCGATCGAAAGCGTGTCGGGGCGTTGACACAGCGCGCCGCCCTTCTTGGGCTTCTGCTCTGTGTGCCAATTATTCTACTTTGGCGGGACGCGCGTCCGCTGCTTGTGGCCCTGCAACAACCACACGAAGTGGTAGAGCTGGCGGCTCAGTACCTTCGACGACTGTGTTTTGGGGTGGCACCTTTCTGCTTATTTGAGGTCGCGCGGAAGAATCTTCTTGTTCAGGTTTGTTGCTTGTTCTGTCTTCACATGGCTGCAGAGCAAAGCTCCTGAGTTGGAGACGCGTATTGCCATCTTGCAGCGCAAAGCTGAGGACGATGGTATCCTGAGTACGTTGCCCGATGAAGTGGTCGAGTTTGTGGCCTATAACGTCAAGAGCAACATCCGCGAACTTGAAGGTGCGCTCATCCGGCTGCTTGCTAACTCCACGCTTCGTCAGCGTGAAATTGACTTGCCCCTCGCGAAGGAAGTCCTACGCGACCTGATCAAGGACTCACGCGTGAACCTGACGATTGAAGAGATCCAGCGGATCGTGTGCGAGTACTTCGATATCCAGCGTGTGTGTGTGTGTGTGTGTGTGTGTGTATGGCTGCCGGATGCCTTGCACCGTCGTCCCGCGCGCTTCGGCAAACGCGCGCCGCAATGCCACCAAGGCCAGGCCACTGAGCTCGCGCGAGCGCACTCCCTGCCAACATAGAGGTTGTCGGGGTTGCCGCGCACCGGCATCCTCGGCCGCCCCCCAGTGTGTTTCGCCTGCTGCCCAGCACGTGCCGCCCCCTTGCCACAGCGGAGCGCGGCGCCAAATGTGCGCCACAACCGCTGGACGTGCAGGCATGAGGCACACAATCATCGGATCGTACGTCCAACACTCCCTCGATTTGAATTAGCGAGCCTTCACGAATTCCCACCCACGGCTCGTCGTCGCTTGGAGCGGACACGTCGGCTGTGAAAACCACACCGTTGCTTCGCAGCGTTAATCCCGGTGCAGCGGAAGATGTTGTGTTTCGCATTACGACTGCTTCCACGGCAACCAGCTTTCCGTGGTCGCTGGGCGAAGTCGATTCGCCGATCCGTATCAAATCAGCTTGTAAAGGTTTTTCCGTTGGGCCGTTGGAACGCCATTCGTTTACGCGCACCAACCACTTCAATGCGGCCCGTATCAATAAGCTGTGACTCAATGCTGTAGCCTTCAACAACGGCAACCCGCTGACCGTGCAGCTCGCTCGTTCTCAAACTACTGCCAGCACGCATGGTAGAGTCCATAGTCAGCGCAGCCCAGGGCATAGACCAGTAACTTTGAGTAAAGTCCATGCTCTGGTTACGCTCAACGGAATAAGAGACACTGGTTAAAACATCAATGTCTTTATTGGAGATAGCGTCTAAACACTCTTGCCACTGTCCGCACGGCTTCCAGACTAACTCGCAACACACCAGCGATAGTACCACCAAACAACAATCATCCGCATTACCTAATATTCCTTGGAATACTTTTTTCCATGCAACAAAACCACACGCTAGATGTCTGACATCCAGCTAGCTAGCATTATATGAAAGCCACAAGAAGTCGGTCGGTCGGTGTCTGTTGCCACATTTGATTCGCTGGATCAGAAAAATAAAACCAATGAAAAAATATGATTCATTAAGCGGAAGAAATAAGAATTCTTGTTTGGTTGATTCCTACGAACGTAGCCAAAATATGTTGTGTGGATTATGCAAATCAAAGGGCCTATGGTTTCTGCCTGTGCCGTATAGCTTTGCAATAAAACAACGACAAAGGGTAACAATCTGATCACAGTAAATTTCATTAAACACCTTAACCCAACAAATCCGTTGCTCGCTTAACGAACAAAACGAAAAAATTGTTTGCACACGATAAGAGAAGCAAACGGTCCACCCGACGAGCGAATCCAACAATTGGCAAATTATAAGTGCAGGACTTTCATCTGCCAAAATCAGGCGATGGCACAGTGCCACAGAACGGCCTGCTTTTGAGGCTCAAACCACGACGCCGCCCTGCAAGCTGCATCCGCCAACAACCGCCGCCGCGATGGCGTTCAACTCGTAGCCGACGCCAAGCGTCGAAGGATTCGCGCTGGTGATCTTTGCCGTGTAGAGTACGCCCGCGATGGCCGAGGTCACGCCGCCAATGGTATAGGCGAGCCATTTCAATCGATCCGTGCGAATACCGCTGAGCCGCGCCGCCTCTTCGTTACCGCCCATGGCGTAGAGATGACGGCCGATTACCGTGCGATTCATCAGCAACCAACACAGCGCACCGAGAATCACGAACACGTAAGAATTTCAAGTGTTCTTCAATGGCCCTTGCATTTGCATAAGAACTTTGGCATGACGCTTTTCATCAGATTCGCTTATGGTTTTCACTCCTGCTTCAGTAACAGCAACTTTCTCGTCCATCTCGAGTATTTCTTTCTTACAGATTAAACAATTCATCATTCTAGACTAAAATTTCATCCCACAAAGTGACGTAACGAGTCACTTTAAGCGAAAGGAGAGCAAAAAGTAATTTTAAAATTTTCAGGTATTTTTCAGGTTTATGCCCCCATTAGTTTCTATCAAAATCAAAAACGACTAGAATACTTTAATAAAATAGCCGGAGAGCGTGCTCCCAATGGATTTTTGATCTATGCTGGCGATCTAGAGCAATCAATAAAATCCATCCATTTAATTAACTACAAGAACGCAAAAAAATCTATATCGCCATAAAAATTTAACAAAAGTTATTGACACATCTTTTCACTGTTATTTATAACTAGGTTTATGAGCGAGGAATTGATAAAAGACATTAATCAGACGATCGAAGAGCTGATTGAAACAGAGCAGCTAATTAAGATGGCAAAACTCGATCATTATTTATATATTTGGAATAAAAATGGAATATTCCAAAATCTCTTCTTTTCTTCATTCTTTTTATTTGTCTTACTTTCCCTATGGTTGTTCAATGTAAAACGTGCGAGGAATTTGCAGTGGGTAATAGCCTGTGGGGGATTGTCTGTGGGAGGGGATTGTCAGTGGGGAGTTCTCCGAGGGGCAATTTCCTTGGGGTATCAGTTCAGCACTTGCAAATCATTTATACCCTTGTGCATTCCCTCCCAGCATTACAGAATGTAAAATATTCACGAAAACATTGGGAACACTCGTGGACAATTGCTTGAAAACCAAGACTGTGCCAAAATTTACACAGACGATTGATTCCGTACCATCGGCAAGCCTAGGCTTTACTTGGCTGTTCTGGAGTCAGTTCACATGCCTTTGCGGGGAAAAATAGTTGGTTTTCTAGTTGGAATTAACTAATCTACAGTTGAAGCTGATTGGTCCAAAAACAAAAGCCATTCAGAGAGTCCGAATTCTGATTGGTTCTTTCAAAAAAAAACACTTGAATTTAGTATTGCGTTCGTTTCATTTCCAGCATTACTGACGATTGTATTCAGATCAGCTCCACGCTTCAATTGATTTCTTTGGTACTTATAAGGTAGAATAGGAGTGTGGGATTCCGGTAACTCTCCTTATTGGTTTTATGGCAAATCATAAAAAAATTAGAAAATTAAAAAAGGTCTATATATTACAAAACCTCTTTCGGAATATGAAATAATAAAGGTCAATATATTCAGTTAACTGTTTTGCTATCGTCTATAGCCGTGATTCTCAGCGTGGGGCACACGCCCCACCGGTGGGACGTTGGAATATTTTGTTGGGGTGTGGGATCATTTTGGTGGGTCATGGGTATGGTCTCGACCCCGACGAGGGCGTCGGTGTGGGCCTGCCAGGGGGCCATGAGGGCGTCCTCGATGTCGTCGGGCAGGTACGGGACACGCTCACCCTCGGGCCACAACTCCGAGAGGCTCCAGGGCGTCTCTGGGCCGGTCACATCGTTGATAGGGCCTTCCCACCCGCACCCACACACCGGCTTGAAACGACCGGTGGCCACCAGTCCGCTGGTCAGGTGCCCGTCGCTCCACCGCCGGCGGCCGCCGTCGACCACCTCGGCGTCGAGCCAGCCCTCGTGGCCGGCAAGGAGTGATCCCTCTCTCGGTCTTATTTCTTGGATAAGCTATTATTACTATTTGAAATTAGAGTCTTAAGGCTAAAACATAGAACATAGTACAGAGTTGACCTGGACCTAGGGAAAAGTTTTCAACTAGCAATAAACCTCACATCGGATAAACTTCATGGGTTTCGAGACTGCTACTGCGCAAAGCTCGGAACAAGGAACTGCGCAAAGGACCTTTAAAGAACACAAGACACAATTTTGTGAACAACTTCAGATTTCAAATCACTGCTTAAGGTGACTATTAGAGGAGAAACCTATTTGATTCCATGTTCAATGTTTTTTTCTGAATTATTATTTGATACTCTGGTAGTTTTATTCTACTCCTCTTTCCTAAAAACTTATATTTTTTTTTCAGTTAACATTATTAGTGTATTTGGGCATGCCATAAAAAAGGGCTTATTACTTATCCTTAGTAAACCAAGAGATAGAAATAACATCAGAGGTTAGCTGGATTACTTCCTAGAACAGCCTGGACTAGTTGTTGCATGTATAACACCTGCTAACCCTAGCAAAAATTCAAAAGCCTACACAATCATATACAGAGCATACCCCTCGTCGCGTTTTTGGCTGCCGACGACCACGGATGGGCCGACCGCCTTGAGGCGCTCCAGCAGTTCATCGCTGTCGATGCAGTTCGAGTCGAGGTTGAGCGATTCGAGGTTGGCGATGCGCTCGTTGTTGACCAGCGCCTCGACGCCGCGCGCGGTCATCGTCCCCATGGAGAAGTCGAGCTCCTTGAGCTGGTCGAGCGCGCGGGCGTCCATGAACGCCTCGGCCAGCTCGTCAGCGATCTCGCAGTTGCGCAGCGCCAGGCGCTTGAGCTTGGGGAAGGGGAACAGTTTTTGTATCTTTCTAAATGTTAATAAATGAGGAATCAGGAGTAAGTTAGCGACTTTATTTAGGAAATTCTATACGAGAGAAGATGGAACTCAAACTTTAATTATCTAGCAATATAAAATTTATTATTAAACAGTTATTCAGAACTAACATAAAAAAAAGTTTCAGTTCCATCTTTTAAAGCACCGAGTGGACTCAAAACTATTACATTGACACAACAGAGAAACATTTTTTTGTCTTTAAATGAAAATTGCAGCAATAAGAACTATTGTTTTTTTTTCGTCTAGAAGTTGACCACACGGTGTATCTCTTCAACAAGCCAATAGACTCATAATTTTTTGACTTCTTCTCTATCTCTTTTTGATAATTAGCATGAGTACTGCAACAACGTTTGATAAAATTGCAAGTGGAATGTTTCATCTTCTTGAAAAAGATGAAAATATTTTCCCTTATCTTCCATATCTTGTATGTCTTTCAACTCCTTTTAAAAAGTCAACTTCACAAAATCAAAAACATCTCAGTCTTCTCCTCCAAAGATACTCAGAGGTATTTATTATCTTTTTTCAAATATTTTAAAACCTGCTGGTGAACGCGCACTACGCGATCGAGAAGGCGATCGAAGCGCGCGGCGAGGGAGAGCAGGGGATCATCCGAATCGAGACGGCCGCGGTCGGCGAGGAGATCGTCGTGCGGATCGCCGATACCGGTGTCGGTATCCCGGAGGACGCACGTTCGCGCATCTTCGAGCCCTTCTTCACGACGAAGCCCGTCGGCGCCGGTACCGGCCTCGGCCTCTCGACCTGCTTCAACATCGTCGAGCGCCACGGCGGGCGGATCATGGTCGAGAGCGAGGAGGGCGAGGGGACCCCCGAAGTTTTTGTCCGAATTGTAAAAAAGTAACACAAATACAAAGAAACAGAAATTTGATACATTTTGGTTTTTTTATGTATCCCTCCTCTTCCGAACAAAAACCCTGGTTACGGGTTTTTGTCATTTCACAAAAAAAGTCATGCAACACAAATTTTAATAAACTACGGCCAACAGGGGACATATACTTAAGGCGATGTTGAAGTTTAGTATTTTTTCCAGGCTTGTAACAAGAGAAAGAGGTTTGAGTCTCATACAGCCTCTTAACAAACTGGTTTCAGAAGCTTTACATTATTTCCAAAGCATATCCCATTATTTGCAAAAAACTTACTTGTTGAAGAAAATATATGGAACTATTCTGATAATGTTGGACAAGAAATGGAATCAAAAAGAATGCAACTTGTACAAAAAAATTTAAGAGCAAATCCAGAATCTAGTGGAACAAGTTTTCAATTAGGACAATTATTTGGACTTTCAATTGATCAAATAAAAATTGAATATGTTGCCGTTTTATACAGTCAAAGAATGGACGAAAAAGGTGAAAATGTTTTAGCTGAAATTCAAGATCAAGAAACTGCTGACCACCGGTGTCTGTACCGGTTGCAGCAGGTACCATCCGCCCGGCAACAGCACTGGCTGAGCCACCGGATGAACCTCCTGGCACGCGCGAGGTATCCCAGGGGTTTAAGGCAGGGCCATAAAAACTGTTTTCATTAGATGAACCCATGGCGAACTCATCCATATTGGTTTTGCCGATATTCACCATGCCAGCGGCATCGAGTTTTTCAGTGACGGTTGCGTTATAAGGGGCGATAAAATTACTCAACATCTTCGACGCACATGAAGTGAGTACATCTTTGGTGCAGAAGATATTCGAAAAAATTAAAGCTGAAAAAAAGAGTTACAACTCATGCAAAACTTCTTTTACATCTTAGGAAAGCGATCTCTGTTTCTCCCTGGTATCCCACAGACAAAAAAAAAGCTTGCTTCACTCTGGTTTTGCATAGGTTCACTTGTTTAAGTGAATGGTTTATTTACATTAGTTAATAATTTGGATCATTAAATTCAGCAAAACAGTTATCAAATATCGCCCGCGCTTGATATGATCGCATATTTCCGGTGAGAAATGCTTGCATCCTGGTCAGTGCGATAAATTGAAGACGGCTCAAATTTAAAATTTGAATTCACGAACAAATATTCACGAATATATATTCTCACGGTTCAGCACGCCCATTCTGGTGAAAATGCGGTACTGCCCTAAGGATTTAAAAATCCTAAAAAAAAACAAAAGACAAATTATGGGTGCGACGGTAGGCACCGAAATCAGAACAAAAAGTACACCATTGGAATTACCATAATGGAAGGCTATATACAGAGTGCTTACAGCCCCCTCGCTTGAATAACAGGAAAATTATTTTTTCGCATGGACAGCTGAGCACAGATGTTTCCTCCGATTTTTTCCAGAGTCTCGTCATGCTGGTTGGCGTGTTGTGGATCGCCGCTGCGGCGCTCATCGAAGTCGGCGGCCTGACGGCCGCCAACGCCGCTATTGCCGATCTGGATCCGACCTATCTGTCGATCTGGGGCAAGGACCTCGGTTTCGAGGGGCAATGGGGCGTCGCGCTCGGCGCGGTGCTGATCTTCTCGATCGGCGTCCTGGGCTGGCCGCACGTGGTGACCCGCCACATGGCGATGAGCCGGCCGGCCACGGCCCGCAAGGCCGGCATGTGGGCGACTGCGCCAGCTCCTGGAGCGGGTGATGGACGTGGCGGCCGACGAGCTGGGCATGGACCCGGCCGAGATTCGCCGCAAGAACTTCCTCCAGCCCGAGGACTTCCCACTCACCACCCACGGCGGCGCCAACTACGACAGCGGTGAGTACGAGAAGGCGCTCGACGCCGTGCTGGAGGCCGCCGACTACCAGGGCCTGCTGGCCCAACAGGCCGAGCGACGGGCCTCGGGTGACTCCAAGCAACTGGGCGTCGGCGTCTCGTCCTATGTCGAGGTCACAGCCCCGGCGGGACTCCACAAAATAATGAAAAAGACACCGCTTACCTTAGTAAAAATCTTAGCTCTGCTCCTTCTCGAAACTAGCCTTTGTAAGAAACGTGTTTCGGCGGGTATAATACTGAGGGGGGGGATCTAGACCCTTACTACTAGGTTATATGCACCGTACCCCTAGATTGACATGATTGTGGGCTCCTGATGCCGTACACAATTTTTTGTTGTTGCTGCTGTACAAACAATGGTAGATATGGGGTCAAGCCCCCTCTATTGATGCAAGTTCGCGAAAATGTTAGATGGGGGGACGGGATAAAGTGAAGTCATTCGCGAAGGCCGGCATCTGACGCCGCTTGAGCATCCGGCGCTTATTGCCGACAGGCTGTATTCACTCGCCCGAAAGACATCGTCATGATTTTTACCGGAAGTATCAAAGTTCCGGCCCCGCGTGCGGCCGTGTTCGAGAAGCTCAACAATCCCCAGTTCTTCGCGTCCTGCGTAAGCGGCGTTGAAAATCTCGAGGAACTGAGCCCGACCCATTACAAGGCGGAACTCGCAACTCGCATTGCCTATATCCGTTTCCGGTTCGAAATCTCCGTGGAGATCGTCCGTACTTGAGGTGCCCTTCTTCCTCGAGAAGCTCGATGAATGTGACGATGTTACCCCCGGGGATGGAGATGATCAGTTGAATGGCATAATCGAACATCGTTCGCTGCCGGTCTGTCATCGGTGACGTAAGTGTGCCCTCGAGGACAAAGCGGATGAGCCCCACGGCCTTGTTGATTGCCGTCTCAGCATCCGCTCCGGACTTCAGGTCGTTGTAGCCCACATCGAACAGATTGAGCCCCAGGTTCCATTTCGGATTGAGGTAACATACGTCGTCGACGGGAATATCGAGAGACAGACCGACCGACGGACAGAAATTGCGATCGCTATATGTCACTTGGTAATATCAAGTGCCATACAAGTTTCAATCCAATGTGTGAAGAAGTATACATACATATCTTCTGAAAATTTGCGAGATTTAAAGGGACAGCATTAAAGGGGACATGGGCTCAATTTGTGCGTCTAGTCACACAGACTGAAAATAGTTGCATAATTTCACTTCAAATTAGGTGTTAATGCCTGCCTTTCTACAGCAAGTGACAGGAAGAGGGGGTAGAATTCGGGTAGAAAAGTAAAAAAAATAACAGGATTTTCTAGAATTGTTTGAAAAAAAACAATGAAAAAATAAATATGAAAAAGTTTTTCAACTGAAAGTAAGGAGCAGCATTAAAACTTAAAATGAACATAAATTATTACGCATATGAGGGGTTCACCTCCTCCTAATAGCTCGCTCTTTACGCTAAAGTATTTTTAGTATTTCAACTATTTATTCTGCGGCATTTGTGATTCAGGGGTCATTCTTAAGGAATTGGGAGAAAATTTAAGCTTTAGTGTATAGAGCGAGGTACTGACGAGGCGGTGAACCCTCATATAAATGGCTCGGCGGACTGGGCATCATTGTCATGGCGATCGCCGTCCTGCCGATGCTGCAGATCGGCGGCATGCAGCTTTTCAAGGCCGAAGCCTTCGATACCGCGGAGAAGATCCTGCCGCGGGCCACCCAGATATCAAGCTCCATCACACTGGTGTTCATCGGCTTTACGGGCCTGTGCTGCATTCTGTTTCTGGCTGCCGGCATGCCCATCGACGATGCGGTGATCCATGCGATGACGACGGTTGCGACCGGCGGATTTTCCACCAAGGACCTTTCGATCGGCCACTACATGCAGCAAAATTACCATTCGTTGAAGAGGATGCTGCTGTTGAACTTTCGTCGTTATCTAATGCGTGGTTTGAAGTGTGTCACGTACCACATATTAATTAGCATGTTCCACGTATCACATGACATGTACCATGTGCCATATTCTATATGCCATATGCCGCGAGCCATGTGCTATGTGCCATGTGCCTCATCCCACGTGTCACATGTCATGCGCCATATTCTATATTCTATATTCTGTATTCTATATTCTATATTCTATATTCTATATTCTATATTCTATATTCTATATTCAGTCTGCGGGCAGTAAAGCGGAGGCAGCGAAATTAGCACAACGTCAGGTTTCAGGAAGAGTGCTGAAAGTCGAAAAACTTGGTGACAAGTACCGGGTCAAAATATTGCAAAGCTCCGGTAGAGTCATATTTATCGAAATTAATAAAAAAACTGAAGAGCGGCAAGAAGGACGAAGTTAATGAGGATTTTAATTGTTGAGGATGATGCACGCCTCCTGACCCAGCTGGACCAGCTGATGCAAAAACAGGGCTACAGTGTAGATTTAGCGGATGATGGCAAAAAGGCTCAATACCAATTCCGCCGTCGGCTTTTTAGCGCTAGGAATTTTTGTGTTGGCCTATGCTCTGGTCATGGCAGAGGAATTTACGCATTTACGGAAATCGAAACCGGTCATCTTAGCGGCCGGAATCATTTGGGTGTTGGTTGCCGCGGCCTATCCCGGAGATGATCCTCATGCTGTGGAGCAAGCGGTGCGTCATAATATTTTGGAATATGCGGAGTTGATGCTGTTCTTGCTGGCAGCCATGACGTATATCAATGCCATGGAAGAGCGACTCGTCTTTGAAAGTTTGCGTTCCTGGAGCCTCCTCAGCATCAAGACAGGCGGTTGTCCGGAAGATTGTGCCTATTGCCCCCAATCCGCACACCATAAGGAAGTGGGCTTGCAAAAAGAGCATTTCATGAACCCTGAAACGGTGATTGAAATGGCGGCAACGGCCCGAGCCGCCGGTGCGGAACGCTTCTGCATGGGTGCTGCCTGGCGGCAGGTGCGCGATGGGCCGCAATTTGATGCAGTCCTTGAAATGGTGCGCGGCGTTCGCCAACTCGACATGGAAGCCTGCGTGACGCTTGGAATGCTAAAGCCTCATCATCAACGAGTCGAGCACTCGCGCACCCGACCAAAGCCCTCGCTGAGGTTCCGCTCTCGGATATCTTGAAGTACAGCCCATTCGAAATCGACGGCCGTATCGGCCCTCAAAAGTCGAGCGACGAAGCGACAGTCGATTCCACATCCAATCCAACCCATGACGTATCGCGTCACGGTTCTCCGGCACCACATCCCGCGCGAAAGATTCTGGCGGGGATTGAAGCCGAAATCATCCTGGAAAGTGCCCACGGACGATCTGTCAAAATCGGGGATCGAATCGTCGTCGAAGGGACACAACCTGCAGGAGCACTCGGTGGTGATGATCCGTGGTGGCCGCGTGAAAGACCTTCCGGGCGTGCGTTATCACATTATTCGCGGCGTGCTCGACACCCAAGGCGTTAAAGACCGCAAGCAACGCCGCTCCAAATACGGCGCAAAGCGTCCGAAGTAAGGAATTCCCGCTTCGGCGCTTTTTTCGTTTTGCGCCGAGCTTACCGATCAAGTTGAGAGACGAAAGATATGTCCCGACGTCACAGTGCAGAAAAGCGTGAGATCAACCCGGATCCCAAATTTGGCGACCTGTTATATTTTTGAAAAATAAAAGATAAAAATTACATTTTTTTAAAAAGCTAACATACATGCTAAATTTTTTTCTTTCAAAGATTAGAGGTACACAACTGGAACCTTTTTCAACAGTCAGAAAGATGTGAGATATTTTTAAGTTTGAAAAAAGTCAAGCAAAACATAATTCAAAAAAAAAAAATATTTATTCTAAGATGAGGCACATAAAATAATTTTTAAAGGGCTAGAGACACGGATTTTGTTAGCTCCTTCTTGGCCCATCAAGTTGAAACAAATTGCTATGTTCAATGACCAGACAGGAGTGTTCTCTCCTCAGGTCTGTACCACCATGTAAAGTGAACTCCAGTGACAGGGGACGTAGCTGGGACTGGTGTTGGGGTCACAAGAATAAACTTTGCAGTTTCTGTCGAAAACTTAGTCGCTCACACAACTTTGAGAAGGTGGCCGCAATATCATGCCTCAGGCGTGCGCAGGCTGTACTGGCGCTGGTGTTAGTGAATTCTTTGGCATTGTGCGTGCAGCACACTCGCACTGGTAACTTGGCGGATGCATCCCAACAGTAAGCCATGAACAGGGACTGAAGAAGGAGTTCGTATTCTCATAAATAACCTTCCCTTTCCCTTTCCCTTTCCCATGAATAGACATAAACAGAGTATTGCCGACAGAAAGAGATACTGTAGCTTTTCAGTTGCAGCGTATGTAATCAATAATATATGAAAATATATTTTCGTTGTTCACTTCGATAAACTTAGCTTTGTTCAATGACACTGCATCAGACAGGTCCCTGACTTTATGACCAACACCATGGTATGTGATCATTGTCACCCTTGTTATCGCTCCTTTTTCTTTTCTTTTTCTTTTTTTGTCTGTGGAGCCGTCAATCATTTTTTTGTGCAACTGTGAACGTTTTAGAGGGTGGTGCGACGGCCGGCCTTGCCACCCCCGGCGGCATGGCGAAGATCATGTACAAAGTTTTGAGCCGCCTGCAGACCAATGCGTTTAGCTATAACGGCAGGGACCATAGGACTGCGAATATGGTTCACAGTGATCAACAAGCAACGCTGGAGTTCGTTGCCGTCAGAATCCTGTACCCTCTTGATCAAATTAACACCCAACAAAATTTCACTCTTTGACTCGTGCTGGTGCTGTGGCGACGTCACCAAATTCTGTCGGTCTGTCGGTCCCGGTTTTGCTACTTCAGGCACTTCCAGGTAAGCTAGGACGATGCAATTTGGCAGGCGTATCAAGGACCGGACCAGATTAAATTAGAAATAGTCGTTTTACCGATTTGACCATCTGGGGGAGTGGGGGACCCGTTAATTCAGAAAAAATAGAAGAGTATTTTTAACTCAAGAACGGTTGATCAGATCTTAATGACATTGATGTTTGGAAGGATATCATGTCTCAAAACTGTTATTTTAAATCCCGACCAGATCTGGTGACATTGGGGGACTTCTTGCTATCTCAGAAAGGGTTTAGGTCATCAAAGGTCAGAGCCCTCTAGAGGGAGAAGGAGTGGAGGTAGGTACTGCAAAATACCTTCCCAGGACATACATTAGCCTATCGACCCATCCCTGAAAGTTTCATTTTCCTAACCTAAACCCTTTCCAAAATTTCAAGAAGTTAATTAACTAGAATTTTACCATTATGGTAAAATTAACTAGAATTTTACCAAAAAGGTAAAATTCCAGTTAATTGACTTCTTGGTATCTCAGAAAGAGTTTAGGTTAGGAAAATGAAAACCAATTAGTACCATTTGACACGTTGGTCGATGCCCTCAATCCGGCTAGAAGCTTGAGCTACTCTCCATTGTTTCAAATTGCTTTTGCTTATGAATCAGAAAACTTTGACGACTTTAGAATAGGGGGTAATCCCCTGCAACATGATGAGCTAACGGCAATACAATCCAAATTTGATTTAATGCTCACAATTAAAGAGAAGAAAGGAAAATTATGCTGTTGTTGGGAATATTGTGACGCGTTATTTGAGCTTGATACAGTGGTTAGTATGGCATCTAGCTTTACACAGTTCTGGTTCAATAGCCTACATGTTTATCTTCAAAGATCATAGGCAGCGCAATAACGCTGCCTAAGTAAAGAACGATGTTGCCACAAAGTAGGCTATTATTTATTTTTTTTCTTATTTATTTTAGAACAGGACGCTTCGTATAGTAGAAGTTGCCGTAGAACCATTGAAAAGGGCTCAAAATCGATAGGACTAGCGCCCTTTTTAATAGTCGAAAGTGATTGGAGGGGAAATCACCCCCCCCCCTACCCCCACCATTTTTCAAAACGCCCCCGATACCAAATTTTAGGTAGCACGATCGAATTGCCGATTCTGTTCGCCGCCCCGTTCTGGATCGGCATGTTTTGGCGCCGCGCCAATCGCACCGCGGTGTGGATCACGATCGTGTTCTCTGCACTGTTCTTTTTCATTTTACCCGTCGTCATTCCGATGCTCTCGCCGGACATGCGATCGGACCCGCAGTGGACGACAACCACCAACCGCATCACCAAGTCCATCATGCGCGCTGCCACGCCCGCCGACGTCGCCCGACATGAAGCCTGGGTCGAAGCGATGGAGCAAGCCAAGGATGACCAGGCGATGCGCAGAAAAACTTCCCTGGACTTAGATTTTGCTGACGATTTAAGAATCCTAGATGAAAGTTTGAGCAAATTGAGGGAACTTTCAAAGGTTTCATGAGTTCAGGGTGCTAGAATAGTTTTGAAAATAAATCTTAAGAAGACTAGGTCATTAAGTTTTCACTTACCTTGGTAGTATTGTTTAGGAAAGACACCTGGTACTGTGAAGATGTTAGGAGTAGAATAGCCAAGGCTCAGGGTGTTTTTTTCACAGTCAAAAAAAGTTTAGAAGAATAGGAAAATGGAAACCAAGATTAGAATGGATTATGACTAAAATTGGCAAGGTATCATTACTGTAATGTTATTACCCTGAGCATATCGATTTTCCATTATCTGGCTCACACATGAGTTTGGGTCCCCACCTTCCCATCCACGAGCCCATGTAAATAGCGACAAAGACCACATTGCCTTTCCATACCAAACAAACATAACTTAGAAACAATAGAGAAAATTTTTCCAATACAGTGGAATTCAATTCATGAATATTTCGGCCCTATGTCCAAGGGCCTTCTTCAGCAAAACACCAATAGGCCAGATGAACCCTTGTGAACGATAGTCTTAATTGGGTAGTATTTTTGGATAAGGACACGAATGAGCCAAATAGCTGAGAAGAATACCACAAGTTTGTTCGTCGTGGCATTGAAGCAACGAGAAATACTTGCTCATAGGTTTGGAATGATTATTGATTCCAAACGAGAGGAAGGTGTGACTTCCCCAAATTTTATACACGAGTCATTACAAGGTGGATTGTCCTCCCAACAAGTTCCACAAAAGCTTCTTAAGGAGCTGAATCCTTATAACCCTTATTACGTCAATTATGATAATCCTGTCAAAGAAGCGCGGGCCGCGTGCGGCGCGAGAAGGGCGGCGAGGGCGAGGGTCAGCGCGGCGAGGATCAGCTTTGGCATTTTCGGGCGATATCCTCGGGGGTGATGATCCAGTAATCGTCATGGTCGCCGGTATCGACCTCGATCATCAGCCCCGTATCGCTGTCGAGATCGCCGAGCGGGATGCGCAGCGTGCCGCCTTCCTTCAGTTCTCCGGTCATGATCCGCCTGTTTTCACCGTCATGCACCCGCACCGCGCCGGAGACCGGGCGGCGGCCGGTGGAGAATTTCGCCTCCACCGATCTGACCCACGAGTCGATCCCCGTCCTCAGCGAACGCGACGATGGACGCCGTCGTGCGGCTGCCCTCCCGGTTGGCGAGGACCCGCGGCGTCGACAACCCCTCGACGACAGCCACGCAGCTGTTCGTCGTGCCCAGATCGATTCCCAGGATCCTGCTCACCGGTCGGCTCCGCGCTCAGTCAGTTCTGCTGGTCGGCTTCGGTGGCGTCGGTGGGATCGGTCTCGGCCGAGCCGGACTCCACTGGAATTGCGACTCGGACCATCGCGGGGCGGAGCAGCCGGTCGTGCACAGGGCGAGGTGACGACGAGTTATACGAGTCGTCCCGCAGCCCTGGGTACGGTTTTGACGAAAACTGGTCAGCGCCAATAGCGCGAAGACGCCCAACTGGTTCGGCTCCGGCACCAGGCGGATCGTCGACGACGGTGAACGACGGAACGCCAGGTTGATTGAGCTGCCGTCCGGCCAGATGCCGGTGATCGTACCCTCGACGACGTCATCTAACTCGCCCATGGGATAGTTGAAATCAGAGCCGACGATTTCAACAACACCTTCGTCTTCAACAACCACATCAAAAACGGATCGGAAGCATTATTGAAGCTCATTCCTGCAATAGCAAAGCCTTTAAGGACAAATCGTTAAAACACAGCACGGCAAGACTATCTTGCACAGGGTACAGCTTATCAGGAAGTAGCTTCACCTAAACAACCAAATGAAGGTGGGCTAAAACATACATAATCAAAACTCGAAATAAAATTAGGACATTGTTAATGATCATTGTTGATGGAACCACGAAGATTATAATAAAAAAAATCTTAGGTCAACCTGCCTGAGACTCTAGGTGGGCGTGCCTTTCTAAAAGCTAAAAAACAAGATCAGACAATTATTGCTATACTAATTTTACCAACTGTACAAATTAAAATAATAATTCTTATTATCACACTGAAAAAATGATTTACGATAGATGGCGTTGAGTTGTTTTTTGTCGACACTAGCATCAGTTTCTGCTCTTGTAAGTGACCCATACTCTTTTAGAAACACTATAATCGACTGTATTTCAAATATAATGTCACTATCATGACGATCGGGCCCATCCCCCTCCCCCTAATTGTACCATATATAGTCTTGAATAATATATTTATAAATTATTTTTTACTGCTTTGTAATTTCGCCAGGCGACAAACATGACGTCAGTCGACAAACAACTTCATGACGACATACAGCTCAATCCTTATAATGACGTTAGTCGACACACAAACATGACGTCAGTCGACACACAAACATGACGTCAGTCGACACACAAACATGACGTCAGTCAACAGATAAACAACTTATTTATTTATATATATATATATAGATATACTAGCTGTTGGGGCACTTTGCGCCCCCCAAGCCCCCCCGCGCGTAAGGCGTTACGCGCCATATTAGTTACGCGCCATTGTAGTTGTGTCTCTTGTTGGTAGTGGCTTAGGAAACGCGAAACAAACAAACAAGCCCCTTGCGCAATTTAGCTCTCATAATCTAGATTTACACAATTGATAAGACGTACAAACCTACAGGAATCTCGTACTAAGGGTGCAGATTCACAAGGTTCTACTGAGAACAGAAAATTCTTTTGCGACGATGTGTGATTTGTCGTCTTTTGGAGGGTCGTCTCGTATGTGGAGAGGAGGGACCAAAGGAAGACAGGAAGATATCAAAGGATTATGGCAAAGGGAGAGTAGTAAAGGGCTGTATAACCAGTTACAAATACCTCATTTTTCTAGTTTTTTCCGAATTACACCCCCCCTCCCAACTCAACCCAAGAGAGTGGATATGGTCCGGTTATGTCAATCTCGTATCTAGGACTTTTGCTTGTTCTTCCGACCAAATATCATCCTGATCTCTCCGCTTTAAGCGTTATCCAAGATTTTAGCTCCCCCCCAATGACACTGGTTCCGGTTAGGATTTAAAATAAGAGATCTCTGTTACGAGGTCCTTCTAAAAATGAGATTTCATTAGGTTCCGATTTCTCCTTCGTAAGTTAAAAACGTTCCTGTAATTGGAACATCTTGATCTTAAAATCTCCACGATCTGCTTAGAGCTAGATCTTCCTTGTTATGAAAGCATCGCTTAGTTTTAGTAGAACCAACAACCTGAAGAAAGCAACACAAAACTGTCTCTTTTTATCTGGGGGTGTCTTCAGGACCAGATTTAAAGTTTTTACACTTCTAGGCCCATGTGTTTTTTTCCGCTCTTTTTTGCAAGATTTTTGGGGAAATTCCTGAAAATATGGGGATGGTGTAAGCGCTGAACAGAATGAAAATAATGAGCCAAAAGTAGAAGTGCCGCTTGCCGCCAACGGCGGAGCGATCGTGGTCGATCGGGAGTTGCTCGCGGCGAGCTATCTCGGCGGCTCCAGTGTGAGCGTCAGCGTTTCGAATTCGCGCTTCGATGTGCCGTCGTTGCTGATGTCGCTCGACCGCTACCCTTACGGCTGCACCGAGCAGACAACCAGCCGCGCATTGCCGCTGCTCTATGTCAACGATTTCCACGCCCCACCGGCTTTGCTGGCTGACAAGGGGCTGCGCGAGCGTGTGCAGACGGCGATCGAGCGGGTTCTGGCCAATCAAGCCACCTCGGCAACAGCACCCAGTCCGGGACCTTTGCCGACTACGAGGGCACAGTGGTGATCGACGAGAAGGACCCGACCAAGAGCAGCATCGACGTCACCATCAAGGCGGCGAGCATGGACACCGGCGTCGAAGCTTTAGACAAGCATTTGAGGAGTGCCGACTTCTTCGATGTCGAGAAGTTCCCCGACATTCGCTTCGTGAGTACTTCGGTAAAGCAAGTTGGCAAGAGCGAGGTCGAGATCCAGGGCGACCTCACGATCAAGGACAACACCAAGCCGGTCACCATCTAGACCAAAAAGAGTTGCTTAATAATAATATAACTAATAATATAATAATAGTTTACTAAGTTTCAATTTTCATAATTTTTCTTCAGTTGCTTTGATGTTCTCATTGAATTAACTCGAATAGCTTCTTTTCCCTTCATGGATCAGTAGCGACAATTGTATTTATTATTATTGTTGGTGGTTTTATTTGTTTTTAGTTTAGTGTTTTTTTTTTGTTTTTTTTTTATCTTGTGCTGAGGGCGCCTAGTTTGCATACAGGCGAAATATCCGCTTTGTTTTAGACTTTTCTCTCATTTGTTTGTAGTATCCCACATATATAAAATCATCGGCAGATTCTAACGCAATCGAAAAATCGTCTCGTTTAAAGTCAAATGCTTCTTTTGAGTAGTCGGTAAAGTTTGTGCCATCAAAATATAGTATATCCAGTTGTGAACTTCGTGCCATTAAAGCGTCCCCATAAATTTAAGTCCGACGGTTACTGCACCTCCTACGGCTGCTACCCAAGTTGCCCATTTCTTTATTTGACCTAGGGCCTTGCTGGGCTCCTCTAGTCGCTCAATACGTTCACGATTTTGGATTACAAGGAAAGATCGGTTCGCCAGCGTTTCAAACAGTTCACGAAAGATCAGAGTCACCGTGAACTTGCGCTTAGGCGGGGGCGCTTGTAACAACGGTATACGGTGATGAGTACCCACGGCGGATATCACGATAGCGCCGAAGATCACCAAGGAAGCCATCAAGCCATATTGACCATAGCCCTCCACATTGAACATGCCGTCCGCAATGGTATCCGTTTCTACCAGAAAAAAAGCGAGGCCTGCTGTGGCCACCAAGGTGCCACCGGTCCAACCAAAGAAGTAGCGAAAACTGACCCGGACGCAGCCTCTGGGCCGCATCGAACGGGTGCGCCATCGGCACGACACCGTCGGTATCGGCCTGGGAAAGCTGGTCGACGAATTCGACGATTTTGGACAGTTTTTCGACGCTCTCGGCATACTCCTCGGGTGTGAGTTTCAGCCTCGCCAGCATCGCGATATGTTGGACCTGCTCTTTGTCGAGTGACACGGGTTAATTCCGGGCGTTTGGTGGTTATCGAAAAGCCCGCTTTTCGGCGGGGACGCAATAATACATGAACCTTCCTCGCAATACCGCGTGACGACACTATCGTCTTCAACTTCCTCTCCGTCTTGGACTCTTTGAACAAACTCCGAAATCAAATCGACAGCTTTAAAAAGCAAATTAAATAAAACTTTGCTTTGAGAAATCTTTCCATCTCGTAAAGCCGATAGCGCATCTTCCAATTTATGCGCCACTACACTTATAGAAATTAACCCTAAAATTCTTGATGAGCCTTTAATAGTATGAGCAGATCGAAAAATTTCGCTTACTGTTTCTTGATCTCCTGGATCGGATTCCAAACTCACTAAACCGTCATTCAGCCTATCTATATGAATGCTAGTTGTGTCCAGCCCTTAAACGGCAATGTTTTCAAAATCAATCAATCATTGCTTACTCTTGCAATTTTCACTGTTTATGTATCTTTTCACTTGTCTGATCTAATTCTGAAAGTTTCAATTAAATACAACCAAATTTCCTCGATACGCTTTGGAGGAAAGGGGGTGGGTAATTAAAAAAGCACCTTCTCATGCCTTGTTTTAGGTAAGAGATTAAGCTGTTGATATATATATATATATATAAATATTTAAGGGTAAATTAGCTGTTTTTTCGCTTTTAAAACTATATAATTATGTTTTCAATGTTGTGAATGATAATCATTATATTGAACTACTTTTTCATTGTTGTGAATACTAATAATGAAGTGGCAGAAAGTAAAGCAAGAATAAATATACCTTTTTGGCTACTTGAATGGAATAGTTTAGTTTCCCATAATTGTTCTTCATTCATATCATGCTCTTCTTTTGTCGGAAAATTCCCAACAATTGTTTTTCTCCCAAACATTCCTTCTACAACATCTAACGCACTTATAACTCCACTTTCTTGTAAAGGAATTCTAAATGCATTCCATGAACCAGTGGTCTTTGGTATCTAAAGTCTGGGAACAATTTGCTAATTTCAGGACCCAGAGATATGTTAAGTCAGAATTGCAATTTGCTAGTTCCGGTATGCTAAGAAATCTAAAAATTTGGGTTTTGGCTCTGATCCTGTTTTCAATTGGGGCTCGAGTGAGGATACACAATTTTTATAGTAGTCCTATATATTTTTGGTTACAGCAGCTATGGATATTTTATAGCACGCACAAATTTTGTATTATTGTGACCTTACATTTATGGTTCTTGGATGGAGGGGTATGGAGGCGCAACAGACGTCGCCCCACAGCCGGGATTGTCCTGGGTGTCGGCTATCAGAACCGGTCCGCCCGAGTTTTCATGGAGCGCTTTGGCAAGGGGCAGGGTTTCATGAATGTCATGCATGGGGACAGCAAACGTTGCTTCGGCGCCCACAAACTGATCATAAACCGCATCCGCCGCGCGATTGACGTCCTCCGGATCAAAGCCGAGGGCGAGTATCGAGGGGCCACAATCAAACACATCGGCAGATGGAAAGCCTGCTGCATAGATCAGCGACGTGACCGACCCGGTCTCAAGATCGGCAGAGCAGGGGCTGGAAAATCGTTCTGTTTTTGTCTATTCATGTCAATTTCTTAATAGTTTATCAAATTGATGACGACTGAGCCTTTCTTATTGCCTAATTTTAATAAAGCTATGCTACATAACAAAAAAAAACTTTTCCGCATGCCAGTGGTCTGTGCTGCGCAGGTGCTGACCTCCTGATTCACTGTTTTCGGCCGAGAGTGCAATACGCGGATGGGGGCATATCATAAAACACTTTCTGTGTTTTCCCCCCAGATTTTTCCAGGTACCCATTTAGAGCTGGGGCATAGGGTCTGGGATGCCAAATCTGGAAAAATGTTGAAGAGATTATTTGTTCCTTCTGCATATGGTAATATTGCTTTACTTGATGGAATGTTTACACCACCTGGAACAAGTTCTGCATCGATTATTATAAGTGATCAAGGTGGACGTTTAATTCTAATTGGGTCTGAAGATGGTGCAATGTATAGTGGGGCGTATCCCGAACAATTCTTTAAAAATGATTATGCAGAATTAAATTATGATTCAACTGGATTTCCCTTTGATTCTGGAACACAACTTCCGTGTCATCTTGTTCCACCCAGCTATGTCCCCGACAGCCAGCCGCTCGACTGGGCGATTCCCGTGGTCTACGCGCGCGATCCGGAGGACCGGCTGGTGAGCGTGGGGTGAGGGGGCGCGAAGGGTGCGCGATAACCGGAGCCGCTCGATTGTCGAATCCGACTTTACCGCCACCATTCGGCATCCGACATCGCAGCTTCCATAAGCGATAGCAACAAATCCAAAAGGGCCGCTATCCCGCAGAACTATACTTTCGGCCCAGAGCTGCGGTGCGCTTCAAGGAGGCGTTGGCCCGCATTCTCGACTTTCAACAACCACCCTCCATATTTGCTAAACCTGAAACATAAGACGCAACATCATTACCTGCTTTTCCATTCATATTACCTTTTAAACTTGTGAAGCTCTTCCATTCACATGATCCGTCCTCATGCGGGTATTTTTCAAGTATATAACTTCTTAAATCTTCTTCTTTCATTGTTTCAATATTCTAACAAATTAACGATTTATAACTAGTCATAGAAAATTATGGATCACCAGATGGCAATAAAAATATATCGGGGATTATAGATATCAGAAAATTAGTGACAATTTCACACTTGCATTTCGTTACTCCGGTTCATAAAGCTTAAAAGAATGTCTCAACAACAGGCATATCCGTTTTCGCCACAAGCGTTATTAAAGCGTTATTTAAGCATAGCATATATTGTTATTTAGTACTTTTTTCAAAATCTATAAAAAAATTTACACAATTTCGTGACAAAAGATTTATTACGATCCTAATACTAAAACTCATCAGAGAGCATTGACACTTCTGCTTTCTAAGCACCCCAGAAAACTAAAAATATTTCATTTTCGTTAATATTTTATCTGCCATTGGGACTTGAGATAGAACGTATCAATGAAGCTTAACGGAGTTGTCTACTTTAGAGTCAACAATCCTGAAAAGGCCGTTATTCAGGTAGAAAATTTCTACCACGCAACAGCTCAAATCTCTCAAACGACCTTAAGAAGTGTTGCAGGCCAATACGAACTAGATGACCTTTTATCTAGCCGTGAAGAGATCAACGACCGTCTACAAATCATTCTTGATGAACTTACTGAGCCTTGGGGTGTCAAGGTTACAAACGTTGAGCTTAAAGCAATTGACCTTCCCGAAGAAATGCAAAGGGCCATGGCAAAGGCCAGAAGCATCAAACGTGATTTCATCAAAACAATCCCTTTTAGGTCTGTGGGGCAACGAACGTCCGTGAACAGACGACACTGCGTGTCAAATCAAATCGTCACTGGCCCGACTTGAAATGACGGGCACGCAGAAACCTATGTCCCGGCTCTCGAACCGACAACCCGACCGGCGGGCCGAACCACACCAGCAGGGTGAGCGAGTGACAGACGAACAGATTCGTAATGGCGTGGCCCGGCGGAACTTTGGACGGCTTATTGAGTTCTTCCATTTCAAGGTGCCTATGCTACGCGATGTTGCCCGTATTTTGCGGGATGTCCGGCTGGTAAAGGACAACGTGGAGTAACGGCTCTTTGGGAGCGGACATGGGCAACCGCTTCAAGTGACGGCGACAGGATTCACCGGCTGGGTGGTGGGCGGCTATCGTTTTTGGATCCAGACCTGCACGGGAATGTCTCCGGCCGTGACCGGTTTCGCCGTGTCGGGAGCTGAGTCGGACGCTTGCACCGAGTCCGCCAGCGTCTCGGCCCGAATGTAGTCGTCCCACTCGGCGAGAGCCGAATGGAGTTCGGCGTCGGCGCCAAATTGTTGTGGTCAAGACAGAAGAGACGGGAATATAAAATTGCAAAAATAATCATATACTCATTATCTCCAATGCCAAAATATGGTCTTTAAGATCACGCCCGAGCTATTTGACCACACGCCATTTTTAACGAAAATAGAAATAATGGGCTAAATTACGACAGTTGGGTGGTTAAAGAAAATCAATGACAGTGTTTTCAATTCTAATAATTCCTTGTTTTGTATTTTATTTTCAATGAAACTCAGTAATTAGTCGTTTTGTATTTTTTTGTATCCCGCTAGAAAAAGGTTCGTCGGCTGTTGCCCTGGGTGTCGTGTTAAGAGGGGTGGACGTGGAAAACCCTGCATTTCAGCTACAGTACGCCCCAACTTCGGTGCACGATCACCACAACCCTCGCGCACAGAGGTGCAGCCTTGTGACAGGGCTATGTGGGTTCCACAACCAGCGTGCTAAAGGCCGGCGCTGGGGCCTGTGGATCAACGATAAGCGCGTCGTGTACACGTGGGCCGTGTCCCAACAAGCCGTTACCCCCGAAGATGTAATTTCGTGGCGGATGATGCAGCGAGGCAAAGTCACCGAGTTAAAAAAAAAACTATTTACAATGGTCTAAACTCTCTTATCTCTAAATATAACCACTGAATCAAATGGTATAGTTATTACATATTCACTTTATTCAAACTCTATTGCAGTTGGCCGTCCAAAATGTGCAGTACAATCAATTAGGAAATGGCTACTACTACCAACAGGTCATCGCAGCACTAAGCCGTCTAAGGCCATTAGCCCTAGACAGTTGGCGAAAAAGGACAATCTTCGGCAATCTGTCATCCTTCATCTGCAGAGCTTGCCCCAGTCATTCCAACCTTTCCGAATGTCGACGCCCAGCGATTTCATGTCGTGGTTGAAAATCTCACCGAGCTGGTCGTCGCGGACATTGCCGATGTAGGCGCCGCTGCCGCCCAGGTTTGCGAAGCCGGCGACGGTATTCGCCACCGAACCGCCCGACATCTCCGTCGCCGGTCCCATCATGTCGTAAACCTCGAGCGCACGTTCGCGATCGATCAGTGTCATCGAACCGGGAGGTGTGCCGATCTTGTCGAGGAATTTGTAATCGACATGTGCGAGAACATCGACAATTGCGTTGCTGATGCCGAGAAGCGAATCAATAAACGAGTGACTGAGTAAATGTTGTGTCTTGTTTGTAAGCAAGCGGGTGAGTAATTGGGTATTGAGCGAAGCGTGTGTATGAATGAATGAATCAGATTGTTAAGGGTGCAAACATAATTATTACGAGAAGAAGACAATAATTTGAAGCCCTTCATCAACAAATATTGGCATGATGTATCAGTAGCAAATATAGAAACCGCAAACAATTACTGCTAAACTCCCTTAGTCAAATCAAACTAACCAGCTATACTGAGTCAAAATATCTGCACTTGTGTCAGAATCACCCTATGATTTAATTTTCACGTGATCATCTGTTATTTCTGTCTGACTAAAGCTTTGTAATCACTGAACGCAATCAACATAACTGTCACTATTCTTTCATTATCAGGGGCGTAGTTACAGTATTTTTATAGGGAAGCAGGAGGGGGCGCTATTGCAATAGATGCTATTCAAGTGGTAGTGAAGAAAAGTAACTAGTTAACAAAAACACTTCTTGGTGAATTCAATAACATTGCGCAATACATTATAAACAATAAACACGAATTAAACTGGTGCTTGGCTTTCACTGAAATCGAGCTTGGCGAACTGAGCGGCTGTGCGATGCTCCGGATCGGTTGGCTGTGCACCGCAGAGCCGGCGAGAGCCAGAGGAATGGTCTGTCCTGCAAGCTGCCCCTGCTGTTGCTGCTGCATCTCTGAGGCAGTGGGGACTGGTACGGGATGTGAAGGATGGTAGTAGCCGGCATTGGCGTACACGCCAGCATTTGGAGATGCAGCGGACGATGCTTGTGCGCCAAAGTGAGCATGCTGGAGCATCTGATTGGCCAGAAGCTGCTGCTCGGTGATGTACTGAGCGAAGACCGAGTTTTCGGTCAAAAGGCCATGGTGAGAGGGGGGCGTGAGCTCATTTCGATCGCACTACGAGCGTGACCAAAGATACGACCCTTGCCTTCCCAGCTCGGTCCGCCGCTATCCGTGTCAGATGGAGCGTTGGTGACGTCACAGCGTCATGACATTTCCGGCGCACTAGCTGCTATCCGACAAACCCTGCTGATGGTCTGGAGTTGGTCAAGACGACAGGGCTGCGATTCCCATCTGACGTTGGAGGGAGACACCAGAAATGTAGAGGAGCGATCCCGGCCATCGAGTTCCAGAAAGCCGTGATATTTCGCGCTATTTGATCGGACTTTTGGTTTTTCTCGGCCTGCTTGGCACATTCTGGGGCCTGCTGCAGACGATTGGATCGATCGGCGAGACCATTGCGTCGCTTGATCCAGCGTCAGGTGACGCTTCTGATGTGTTGGATTCGTTGAAATCCGGGCTGGCCGCACCGCTGGACGGCATGGGAACGGCATTTTCATCCTCGCTGTTCGGACTTGCCGGCTCTCTGGTGCTGGGTTTTCTTGATCTGCAGGCAGGTCGTGCGCAGAACAGATTTTATACAATATCACTAACAGGCTTGTAAGCCTTGCGGACAGGGGCCCCTGCACAGACCTTTCCATCAACTACAGTGATAAGTTGCTTTAGAGCAGCAATGTAGTAGCGACCTTCAAATAGATAGATACATCCGATGTCAAACCGACCATAGTCCTTTTTAGCTTTTCGCTGGATGAATTGTCTTTTACCTGCTTTCATCAACTTGCTGTTGATTGTTATTGTGGAAACATTGTATTTTTGCGCAGCCAAATCAACAGTAAAGTAGGGCTTTTCCCTGAAATCTTTGAGCAGATCGGTATAATTAATCAGACCAATTCCTTATATAACTTCTTTTTAGTGTATTAACGAACTTATTATCATGTCGTATATGTAACTTATTTTTAATAAGTCTCCAATAGTGCATTTGGTAGCATACCTGCCTGTCACGTGGGTGGCCAGAGTTTGACTCCCAGTTGGAGGCAATTTTTAATATATTGATTTTAAATATAACTGTACAAGCCTATACTATAGACAAGTTGCATATACAAGTTAGTATAGGCAAGAATTCGTTCTTTATTATAATGGTAAAATAATGACTTTTTTTTAAACGCTAGCGTATGGCAAAGCGCGCAAGCACCCGCGCCGCCCGCGAAATTCAATCTGGCCCTGGACAATCAAACGGTGGCAGACTTCGCCTCACGCCTCGCCAGGCTGTGCCGAATCTTCGCATCGAATTGGAATCAGAATGACGCGTCCAGACCAGAGCGGGTCCGTACTCGAGGTTTTTAGCGCCTTTCTCAAACTCGGGCTGACAGCATTTGGCGGCCCGATTGCGCACCTGGGTTATTTTCACAGCGAATTCGTCGAGCGACGCCGCTGGCTGAGCGAAGCCGCCTAAAAGCTGCCACATGACGTCCAATGGAAACAGAGCCTGTGAATGAAATGAGTGGCAGTCGCGCATCTTTGACCATCGTTTCTGCTAGTTGGTTCTTATCTGTGATAAACAATGAAAAGACACCTGCATAACCTTGGTCTTCCATGACTCTGTTGCAGATATGCTGAACTGCGATAGCTGTTAACGGGGCCTTCGGGGAAGGTTTCCAAATCACGGTATTCCCCGCGATGGCAGCGATACAGGCATTCCATGCCCAAACAGCCACCGGAAAGTTGAATGCAGTCACGACGCCCCTCCGACGGCTCGAAAACGCGCCGACGGCGTAGCGATGCGCCGTTCTTTTTTGTGATGGGCGGACTTTCGGCGTGCTTTGTCGTTTTGATCTTGTTGTTGATCGCGGCGGATCTGCTTTTCACGTCGTGGGACCAGTTTGTCGCGGCCGTGCAAAAACCGGAAATTCAAGCCGCGTTTCGATTGACCATTTTGTCGTGCACGGCGGCTGCGATTCTTTCGATCTGGGTTGCAACCCCGCTCGGCTATTTGCTGTCCCGATATCAGTTTACCGGGCGTTGGCTGGTCGACAAATCTGTTGCTGTCAAATTGCATATATTAAGAATTGTAAAATGTTTTTTATTTACCTGCTTTTTCAGCCTTTCTATAGCATACTATATGTATAGTCTACTGATTTCTACTGCTTCTACTGCTGCTACTAATACTGCTGCTAAGGCTAAGGGTAGCAATGATAAAATTTCTGCGAATGTTAAGGGGAATGTTGAATTGAACTGAAACACGCTATTTGTACACCAGCCTCAAAAGGTTGAATCAGGTATATCTTAAAAACAGCGTAGAGTTTTATGTTGAAACTCCTACGGAAGTGTCTTTTTAAGTGACCAAACAGAATGGAGGGCAACTAGTCCCTTTTTCTTGTTCTTTTTCCCTCAGGGACACCCGACTGAAATAGGTCATTTAAAAAGGCACAAACTTTCAATTTTGTTCGAATGAGCTCTTTCTTGATCTTTTAGGACCCTTGGTTTGATAAGATCATCCCTGGGGAAACAAAAAACAAGAGACACGTATCCATGATCTATAAATAACGACGAAGACCACATTGCCTTTCCATCATAAAAACAACAAACTTGGGACTGTTTTAATAGTTGAACATAAGTAATTTCACATGCCACCAAATCATGAATCGAGGAAAAAACCTCTTAGTGACGGGAATAAGCATTACACCATACAATTGCAAGATATACAATAAAGTATATTTTTTAAGGAAGTAATTTATACATCCATATAAGACGTCATACCAGTAAAGAGCCATTCAAATGTGAAATATTCACTAAAGCCCTTTCAAAGAATTCTACCCTATCTAATCATGAGACTCTCCTACTGGAGAAAAACCTTATAAACAAAACACTACACTTAAGAATTTGCTAACATTTTTAGCTCATTCCTGGACCCCGGATGAGGACCTGTGGGAGCTCTACGATCTCGAGAACGACTGGAGCCAGGCCCACGACGTGGCGTCGGAGCACCCGGAGAAGCTCGCACAGCTCAAAGAACTCTTCGCCATGGAAGCGGCCAAGAACAAGGTGCTGCCCGTCGGGGGCGGGCTGTGGGTCGTCGCCCTCCATCCGGAACAGCGCATCGCGCCGCCGTACACGGAGTGGAGTTTCACGGGCGACACGTTCCGCATTCCGGAGTTCTGCGCTCCCGCTCTCGGTAACAAGCCGAACGTGGTCAGAAAATAGGTATTTGGGATTCCCTTCATTCTGTTTCATCACTTAAAAGAGAACTAGATGTCAAAACTCACTATTAAATGGCCTCTCATCAAACTGTCTACAGTCACAAGTTCTGTTTAATGAGGGGAGTAAAAAAAAAGAGAAAACAAAATCCACTTATGTAAACTTAATAAATAGTTGTAAATATTTCACTGTCATTTATTTAGCTAGTACAGCAGCAGTCTATTGTTCCTAGTAAGTCAAGCAGCAACCCTTCTTTAGCAGCTCTGGGATTATAAAAAAAAAGTTACGCTAAGATTAAAAGCTCACAACTGAAAGATACAAGACAGAAGCACATATGTTTTTCTCCAAATAATAGGCAGTGTGTGTGGGATCTATTTTGCGCTTAATGAGTTGTAATTTAGGTGATAGCGAAGGAAGTACTATGTCAAATGCAAGAAGTTATGATACTAAGAAAAATAAGGCTTCCTTTTGTGGATTTATTCTTGACAGCTACAAAATTGAAGCTAAAAATTAGAAGAAAATTGCTCCCATCAAAACATCGCGGATTCTGCCTAATTATAACCTCTTACAAGAGAAAATGCCCAGGACTTCATGTCGGATTTCACTGCTTGCATTTCGCTCTCCTGATTGCGTTCAAGCCATTGAACACCGGCAATCGGGCATGCTGTGGACCGGTACATGGCAATACACCGACCGAATGTGGCAAATTGTGGTCAACAGATCAGGAGTCGAGCGTGGCAAAACGAATAGCAATCATCGAAGACGAAGCGGCGATCCGCGATAACTATGCAGCGGCATTCCGTCGCGAGGGGTATGCCGTTGACGCCTACGCAGCGCGTGCACCCGCGCTCGCCGCATTTGAAGGTCAAAGAAAACCAAAATCCAGAAATTAAGTAGAATATACTAACAATTAGAAACAATGGGTAACCCGTAGTTTTCATTTCGGGTCCCTCATACGGTTCAATTGATCAATTTTGAGTAGCGTGTCCATAGTGATATATAGAGCAGATATTTAGCGAAACGGAAGAAGGTGGAACAAATTTTTGCTTTTTCATTTTTGACGAATATGAGGCTGCACGACAGCGTTGCTAAGACAAACGAGAGAAAGACGAAGACGACCAAAAGTAAGCTTCTCTGACAACTACAGAAGCAGAAGCAGGACCGCCGTCCTTCGGAAGTCACGCGCTTGCGGCGGCGTGACATTCGCAATCTATCAATCCTGGCCTGTCTTTGAAACGGCAATATCGGCCCCGCTCACGGCGCGTTCAGCACCTGCTTACATTCGGCAGGCAGTTGCGCCAGCGTCGGTCCGCGCCGCGGCTCCGGCGGTTTTTCCGGCGGCTTCGGATGGATGATCGAATCCTTGAACCAGAAGGCGAGATCGCTCGGCTTGCAGCCCTCGTCTTCCTTCGGCGGCGGCTGTGCTTCGCAATTGGTGCTGCCTTGGAGCCGCTCTCCGTCGCGGTCGTCCGCGACAACGACGACCGCCAGTTCATGCTCGCTTTCAGCTCGGCGGCCGCCGTGCGCGATTCCGTGCAGCTCGAGCCGGATCCCGCGGCCACCTCCGCCGTCGCGCAGCCCGTGACGTCGGTGCTGCAGCAGGTCGTGGCAGGAGACTTCGCGGGGCTCATCGTCGACAACGCGTCTGCACCCCACCGCGTGGTCTTCCCGACCGAGCTGTTGCAGAAGACGCTCGACCAGGCCGACGTCGACATGACCGTGAAGTCGATCCTGGCCATGGGGCGGTAGATTTTGCCTTCGGTGCGGGCGTCCCCTTCGAGGCCAGGGTTGAGTTCGTAGGGCTCGAACGAGGCCCAACGCCACTGGTCTTTATGCCGGTCCCAGTCGGAGAGGAGCATATCGAAGAGGCGCGTACGGGCGAATGCGCGATGATCGACACGATGATCGTTGTCGCCGTCGATCTCTTGATAAAGCTTGCTGGCGCTGACCACATCGCTAGAGCGGCCAAAACTTGGCTGGTGCGACATATCGTTGTTGGGGCGCTCCTCGAACATCGCGATTTTGCCAAATTCTTTTTAAGACGGGTTTAGAGTGCTTGAAGTAAACATTTCTTATTGCAGCCCATAAGCCCCTCCAAAGCGATGTTAGTAAGAGATAATTGTACAAATTGGTGCTTAATAGAGGTAGGGAGAGAGCAGAGTTCCCTAAAGTACATCTTAACTGTTTAAAGGTACAATACCCTGTAACAGTCAAGGACATGGAAATTTTTGAGTGGCTCATGAAAATTTAAAGCTTGGCGTTTCACTGTTACAATACGATACAGAATTTGAAGATGGTGAAAGTAAAGACAAAAAGGGATAGGAAATTTGAATGTCGAAAAGCAAAACTTTCTTTCTTGAATTTTCCGTTGTTATAATCCCGAGTTGTTACTAAAAGCACTAGAAAAAAAAAATCGAGAGAGTCAAGAAAAAAAAAGAATGCCTAGGAGTTTCCCGAGAATAATAAAAATGTTTAATAAAAATATTCTCAAAAGAATAGGTTGATAGCCAAATGAAATTTTTTTATTGATTTTGAACATTTTAATGCTTTTAATTACAAATTAGCCAACAAACTTAAAAAAGGCTTTGGCAATCCATTTTTTTAAGAAATTGCACCGCTGAGCGTCGAGCTGCTGCCTGCGTCAGTCCGGAAGACAAAGCAGGCTGCCTACTTGACAGAGCTACCAGGGGCGGACAGGCTGAGCGTTCACGAAGTTGACCTTCTGGACCCGGCCCACAAGTGGGTCCCCATTGTAGAAGGTATGGCAGCGCCTGTTGTTTGAACGTGGACACTGCTTGATCAGCGGCATCTTCGCCACTGATGGCGCCTCCGCAGGCTGCTCTGTGGTGTTCCACACTGCCTCGCCGTTCAGTCTTGATGGAAGCAATCCTGACACGCGTGACCGGCCCGCGCCGACATGCCCGGAGGATCTGTTGTCGCTTCCGCTTCTGCACGACCGGAGGCCCGCCGCGGGAGAGGATTGGTGGTCCTGGCTCGCGGCCCTGGGGTTGAGCCACACCGTTCCGGCGGGCGGGACGACCTTCAGTCAGCAAGACATGGTCCTGCAAGCCGCGATGGATAGCCAGGGCGTGGCGCTGAGCCGCACGCAATTGGTTGTGGGGGATCTGAAGGCAGGACGCCTGGTGAAGCCGATACCGGAGAAGATACGGGCGAGCCAGTCCTATTAAGCCCAACAAAAGAACTCGGTAATTTCATAAATTGTGGAAAATCTAACCGACTATGACAGGAAAAACATCCAGATTCTATCCTTTGTAATCTCACACCCTTCGAATGTTCCAGAGATTCCTGAAACATATTTCTCTATTTTACTAGAAGAAATTGGGGATCTCAAAAGCTCAATATCGATGATAAAACAGTATACTACATGTTTCAACCTGGCAGCTTTTCCATCAACAGCCAATGTACTTCAATTTGACTTGAAGTCTCAGCAAGAGAGACTTCAACTTGCTCTGTCATCTTCTTTTTCCTATGTGGATCAGTGGCGACAATTTTATTTATTATTATTGGTGGTGGTTTTACTTGTTTTTAGTTTAGTGTTTTTTCTTTTTATCTTGTGCTGAAGACGCCTAGTTTGGATACAGGCGAAATATCCGCGTTATTTTAGTCTTTCCTCTCTACTGGCCGTAGTCTCGTTTGAGGGTTTTTTTGTGGAGTTTTATCTCTCTTTGTTGTTTGTTGTCATGTCTGGCCAGTTCGGCTTAAGAACTTTCATTTATGTTTGATATTATTTATTTCAAGTTCTGCATCTACGTAAATTTGAAAGGTTATTAGCAAATGGTTCCGTCAAGTATTTATTTTTCGAAGGGTGCCTAAGGATAATTGGTTGTTAAATTGGTAGAAATTACAGATTTTAATCAAGTATTTATTTTGCAACTCACCTGTTTTAGGGAGATGTTTCATGTTACAAGCTAAAACAAGCTAAAGCAAACAAGGAAGGTACCTTGAGAAACCTTCATTGATTTTGAAAATTGAAGAAATTTTATCAGGTTCATATTAGAATTGGGTATGGTTTGCTGGTGATGAGGTTGACATACACAGTTGTGTTGCGTAGTCGAGCGATCTGTATCGGGGTTTTATATTGTTTGGTGAGCCAATTAAAAAACGCTCTCCGGTAGGTTTTCGGATTCAACGTCGCATCTTCATCGATCGCGCGTAACATACATAGGAGGAAAGCGATGTATCTCGATATTATGGAACTACGTATGTAACCGTTATCGACAGATTCTCGAATTTGTAACTCGTACTCCAACTCGAACATAGTATTGCAATCGACGCGTTTGGTATTAGTGAGGTATACCCAGAATATTCGGAATAGATTGAGGATTGAAGCCAATGCTCGATGGTCGCGAGATCGCGGATCCCGCCGCCCAGCTGAACCGGCAGGTCCACCGCCGCCAGGATTGCATCGACCGCCGCGGCATTGACCGGTCGGCCCTCGAAAGCGCCGTTGAGATCGACCAGATGGAGCCAGCTGAAGCCGGCCGCGGCGAAGTCCCGGGCCTGGGCGGCCGGGTCGGGGTGATAGACGGTTGCCTGTCCCATCTCCCCGCGCAGCAGCCGGACAGCGGCACCATCCTTCAGATCGATGGCCGGGTAGAGGATCATGGAATGCTTCTGTCGGTTCGTTTGATACCACCGAACGCCTGCTGTCCAAGGTTCTGCCGGAAGACCGCGTTAACGGCATCATGGAAGAAATCCGCGGCCCAGCGGGTCGCACCATGTGGGACAAGCTGAACAACGTGAACGAAGCGGTTCTGGCCAACTATCTTAAAAACGAATATCCGCAGACCGTTGGCGTTGTCCTTTCCAAACTGAAACCCGGTCACTCGGCCTCTGTTCTTTCGCTCCTTCCCGAGAACTTCTCGATGGAAGTCATCATGCGTATGCTGCGCATGGAAGCCGTACAAATGCTGGTCACACTGATTTGATAGGTTTGCTCTATTTCCTGAATAGCTGAGTTCTGGCCGCTGCCTTTTTCCTGCCGATCCATAGCCACCGCAATCCCGGCTAACTGCGCACCATTGTGCTGGATGATCTCCACCGCTTCCTTTACTGCGGTGCCTGCAGTGATCACGTCATCGATAATCATCACTTTTCCGGAAAGCGCTGCCCCAACAATCGAACCGCCCTCACCGTGCGCCTTTGCTTCCTTGCGATTAAAACAATAAGGCTTGTTCATCTGGTGCTCGTTAGCCACCCGGGCGGCGGCCAGATGGACCTGATCTGATGTTGCTGGCGCTCGATACCGGCACCGCCGCCGGCGGTGTGGCCCTCTTTGAGGACGGTCGCGTCCTGGTCTCGCGCGTATTCAACGTGGGGCTGCAGCATTCGCGCCTGCTGATGGACGAGATCGACGCCGCGCTGGCGTTGGCCGAGCGGCGGCCCGGTGACGTAGAGGCGGTGGGCGTGGCCATCGGACCGGGATCCTATACCGGTCTGCGCATCGGTCTGGCCGCGGCCAAGGGCATCTGCCTGGGGGCCGAGGCGACAGCGATAATTTTTATAAGTTTTTTTTATTCCTCTGCCATTTTTAGTCTTAATTTTTGATTTGATTTTCAAAACCTTTTTTAAGATGTCTTGCCTTGACTAACACTTTTACCAAAAATATCAGATTGAATCACGTTTTATGGTGATTAAATCTGGAATTTGCTATAGTACGGGCCAGCAAGCGTAGGAGGAGGTAAATCAAGCGATGGATTTAAAGTGATCAAAAATTATAGAAAAAACTATTCAGACTAAGAGGCAGAAATCTTGCGCAGTGGTGCTTATCATGGTAAAAGTGGACTCATGAGTTTGCATGCGTTAGTGCAAACAGACTACAGCTATCTACAGGCAACCTTGCGAGGAAATAAGCTGGCAATGGTAAACCATTGGCTTGCTTTTGTGCCTCAAGATATCAAGGTAAGCACACAGGCTTTACCGATGATTAGTCAAGCGTATCAAGCACACTTATGGATGATAGTACACCCATTTGTTCAGGCGGTGCTATTGAGTACGCAACTGCTGATTATTCGTTTATACCTCTTACTGCGTTGGTGTCCGTTGTTCTTGTTGCTCGGCATGATCGTGACGGTGTTCGACCCGATGTTCCCGATCCATTGGGAAGTCGAGACGGCGTAGCCGCCACTGAAAGGCAAAGAAGAGGGAGAAACGATGTTTTCCAACACCTATCCGGACCGGGAATTGGTCGCAGAGCTTGTCGGCAAGATGCTGATCGAGATCAAGGCTGTCCATTTCCGCGCCGATGAGCCCTATACCTTCACCTCGGGCTTGGCGAGCCCGGTCTATATCGATTGCCGCAAGCTCATTTCCTACCCTCGGGTGCGGTCGGCGATCATGGATTTCGCCGTGGCCACAGGAACATACTACAAAATTATAATATTTCAGTAATCTGTACTCAGCATTTCAGTAATATATTCAGTATAATTCAGTATTTCATTATAGCATAATTCAGTATTTCAGTAATGTTTTTTAAGCAGTTTTTGGATTTACTTCGCATTTGCTATGAGCGGTAGCAAGTCGTGGCCGATTAGACTGAAAGAGGAATAAGTTAGAGAAGTAAAAAGACATTTTGATTTGCTTAAAAAAAATGGCTTGTGTAAAAAATATTAAATACAAAAATAAAAATAAAATGCTAATTACTGATCTGGCTAATGAAATTATTTGTGCTATAAAAGATCTTACGCTCAAGCCCAATAACACATCATTGACTTTAATGCCTAACGTAATATGTCCTTGTTGAGCTCAAATTAGAAAATTAACAGCACTGTGACAACCACTTGTGCGGAATAGTTTAAATCATTAACATTGTTGGATTTCCAATAACATAATTTTAGGACTGAATTATTGGTTCTAGTGTCTAAGGTACTATTCTATTGGGGAAATATCCGATCTTATGTTCGATTGCTAGAGTGGACAGACATATTTGTTTTAGTCGGTATGACATTGTTGCTTCCTTGGAGACTTTAATGCTAAAGTAGGAAATGACCAATCCTTCAACCCACTAGTTCTTCACCAACACAGTCTAGGTTAACAAGATGAAAACAAAGAGCTTCTAATTGATTTTGCCTTAATGAATGATGTTTTAGTTGGTGGTTCTCTGTTTCTTCACATAGACACACACAAGTGCTCTTGGACACTGCCAGATGGAATGACCAATAATCAGATTTATCACTGCCTTATAGGCAGAAAATGGTGCTCAAGTCTACAAGATATTCAGACCTATACCACAGGGCATTTTTTTAAAGATAAGATATTTATTTCAAAAAATTTCAATCACAAGTCCTGAAGGACCTAATTCGCATTTCCGAGTCATAAAGCCAAAAAAAAAATCATAAAAAAGCACAACAGCTAAAAAACTGGCTAAACAATGCCAAAAACAACAATATCAGAATTGCAAAGTCATTCATAAGTAAAAAAAAAAATAGCGGTAAAATATCAAAAAATTAAAAAGGTGAAAACTAAAAAAAATGAGATAAAATTAGCGTTAAAAAGGTTTAAAAGAGAACATATTAACAACGGTTTGTTTGTCTGTTAGCGTACCAGAGAAATTATGCCGGGAAAAGTAATAATTCACGTCGGAAACGGGCAAACCGGCGGGGCCATTCATACATTCGATGAGCGGACCACTTGCCTGGTGGGACGTGGGCGGGATTGTCGAATTCGATTGCCGAACGATGAGGCTCATAGTTTGATCTCACGGATGCATTGCCTACTCGACATCAATCCGCCAGATGTTCGGATTCGCGATTTCGGCAGCCTGAATGGAACGGATGTTAATGGTCAGCGGATCGGTAGACGTGAGCGGCCTGCCGGACGAGGATCTCGTAACCCCGGTTCGCGCTACCATATGCGGAGCTGCCGTAAGCGAGCTTCGCAAAGCGCCGGTCTCCGAGCTGGGGAGTGTCGAGGACAAGGCAGGGCCGCCTCTTCGGCGCCTCGCCTTCCGGAAGATCCTCGGTGGTGGGAAAACGGAAGAGGACCACGTTGCCGAGCACGAGATCCTGCCGCCAGTCGTGGAGTTGGGTTTGGTCGAACATGTAAGCTCCTGTCGTGAAGAAAAGCGACGGCAGCTTGTCCTTCAGAGGCCCCAAGGCCGCGCCGCCGCATCGAGGCCTTGCCCTATGCGGCCCTTCTCATGAACCGCCTCCTCAAGGCCTTGCAGCCCGAAAGCCTCTACGTCTCGGCCTTCGGCTTGCGCGAGGGATTCCTCTTCGACCAGCTCGACCAGGCGGAACGGGACAAGGACCCCCTGCTATTCAGTGCTTCCGAACTGTCAAACCGCGAAGGCGGCTTCGCGGATTTCGCCCCAGAGGTCGACCGCTGGCTCGAATCCCTCTTCCCGAATCGGGGATCGGAATTTGACCGGCAACGCAAAGCCGTATGCACTTTTTTTCAAGGAATAGAGATGAAGATATGAGAAAAACGAAAATATCGAATTCAATTAGATTATACTTACTGCCAACTGCGTGTTCTGATTTATTTTAATAAAATAAATTTCGAAAACTACAAAATGATTGCGACCGTTACATCAGTTATTTGAAATTGTGGGTCCCTTAAGTTTCTGCGCCTGGGACAAGTGCCCTCTCTAGCCCCCCTATAACCGCCTCTAGTATCAAGTTCATAAATTATTTTTGGCCGTCTTCGAGCTAATCCTCTGAAATGCAAATCCGCAAGATCTCAGCTTCAACAAACAATCCAACCGCTAATGGTGGGCGCTGGCCGGTCTGCTGATATGGGGCATCAACTCGCGCAACAACGTGAATCATCCGTGTCTGGGGATCAAGTTCGCCTTCTGTGCGCACCACGCGACTTTCCCAGGTGTGTTCCTCACCCGCAAATCGTGCACGCAAAATAGCCACTGGACGCGCCTCCTCAGCAACGGACGTGCCGTCCAACGGAATATCCAGGTACGCCAGCTCCTCGTCGTGTACGGGTAGACGAACTTCCGCATAGTCGGTGGCGTAAAGCCCGAAGCGCAAGCGAGGGAGTGTCGGCGCGTACAGTGCGTCGAGCCTGTGCGAAGAACTGGTGCGTCCGCGCTCGCGTTTTCCACTTGGGAAATCTTTGAACCAACGATCGCCGTTCGACTACTTGCGCTGACGCACCACACGCCCGCTTGACGCACCCTAAACCTTCCGGATTTCGTGCTTCGTCATTCTTTCGACATTTGAATTTCGACATTCGACATTTACCTGTCATGAACATCCTCGCCGAAATACGCAACCGATTCCGCACCGCGTTGACCGACCTGGTCCTTAGTTCGACTTTTTCTCCAAATAGTATTGTTAAAGTTAAAAGAGGTGCAAGACAGGGTGGCATTTCGTCACCTACACTTTTTAGAATTTTCCTTTACGCCGTACTTATGAAAACCTCCTCAACGTATTTTTCTTATCTTAAAGTTTCTTATCTTGCGTATGCTAACGATTCATCATGTTAAGTCAAAATAGGACTGGTCTCTCCAAAATGGTAGCTTCTATGTCTAATACTGTTCCCGGGGTTGACCTTTCGCTAGACGAAGAGAAGTGTGAGTTTCTTTTTTTCGCTACTATTTTGAATCCTTGTGTTTTATATTCAACAAAAATAAATTTTGATCTTCTTAACTCTCCAACGGCACTCGTTCTCATTTTCCCTCCACTGACACCCACTGGACTTCTGGAGCCGGGCCCATCGTTGTAGAACTCCAGTCCCTTCAAATATAATTCGTAAAAATCATGACGTGACATTGTCTGAAGACTATTGCATATTCCTGGTATGTTGTGGCATCTATCTTCCCATGCTTTCCTCAAGCCAAAAGCAATAGTATT
Source organism: Alatinidae sp. Z8VKAUB7J3 (assembly GCA_010016025.2). Classification (NCBI taxonomy): domain Eukaryota; kingdom Metazoa; phylum Cnidaria; class Cubozoa; order Carybdeida; family Alatinidae; species Alatinidae sp. Z8VKAUB7J3. The sequence goes on along the minus strand of JAAAKM020721499.1, from coordinate 100,580,705 downwards.
GACAGCGTTGAATGAGGCCACCAGCTTCTCCGCCATTGGTATGGTTTTGGCTTTTGAATTTTCCCAACAACTGAATTTGTGTGACCAAGGGCTAGCCAAACGGGTCCAATCCCATTTTCAAGATGCTCAATTGCCCACAAAAATACAAGACATTCCTGATGCCGCGCAAATCATCACGCTTAACGCCTTAATGGAAAAAATGGCCCAGGATAAAAAGGTTGAACGCTCTCAGCTGGTATTTATTCTTGCAAAAGCCATTGGAGAAGCGTTTGTCAGCCGCGATATTAAACCGCAAACACTTAAACGTTTTTTAGAGCAAAGGTAGGTACCCTGGCCGTAGGCGGCTACCGACTCCAGGTCCTGAACGATCTGGAAGTCCAGAAACGGAATGGCGGAGGGTGTACCGTCGAGGCGCGTGCCGAACCCGGCCAGGGAACCCGGCGGCAGCGGTCCGCCCCCGGCGAACAGTCCGAACAGGGCCTCGAAGCTCGCCTGCAATGCCGGCAGGGTGAACTGAAACGCCTCGTCGATCTCGGACTGGTAGTAGTAGAGCCCGCCGATCCAGTCGAGCCGTCCGGCCGTGCCGCTCAACGTGAACTCCTGGGACCACCCCGTAGTTCAAGAAGCGGATGACGAAGATATCGTAAGCAGAATTGATGGTGCCTTTAACGGCTGGAATGGACCTACACGGTTTCGACTTCAAAACGGACAGGTGTGGGAAACCAATAGCATGAGGACATACAGCTATTCTGCAGTTGATCCAGAAGTCACTATTTCGAGAAACTGGATGGGCGTTTATCGCATGCGAATCGTTGAAACCGGGCGCGCGATCAATGTGAGACGCGTGCAGTAACGCTCATCTATATTTCGATTTTCTAAATTCCAATCCCTCGCTAAGTCGATACATCAAAAATGGGGCTTTATCAATTCGGCTCCCAACAGTATGTTCGGTTAGGTTGATTTTGACAAGCAAAATAGATGTCTCTATGGCAATCCTAAACTGGTGTGTTTAATTGAAAGGAAAAACCATTACGTTTTCTTAAAAAAAGGAAATTGAAATAACACCCTTTCGATTATTCATCTAAAAAGAAATAGAAATGGTATAAATAGAATAGAAATAGAAAAAGGAATAGAAATAGAAAAGGAGTAAAAAAGTAATACAAAAAGGAATAGAAATAGGACATTATTACAGTTGATTAGGGGGTCGCCTCTTTTGCCGTAAAATAGGGGAATCCTGATTTATTCAGTGAAACTTACCAAGAAAACTACGAGAATCGGTTGCTTATTAGTGATAGACATTGCTGCTATCGGAAAACATCGAAATCTGGGGGTGCAATCAGTTGATTAGGGGGTCGGCTCTTTTTCCATTAAATAGCGGAATCCTGATTTATTCAGTGAAACTTACCAAGAAAACTGCTAAAATCTGTTGATTATTAGTGATAGACATTCCTGCTATCTGAAAACATCGAAATCTGGGGTGATTTTACCGAGATCTTGCTAGGTTAGCCCTAAGATTTTTACTTTAGTAGAAGAAAACTGAGAGCCAATTCAGCCGCTGGAGCAGAATCACTAGTTGGAGCAGAAAAGGAAGAAAGTTCTTGGGGCCAGCTGAAGGATTATAAATACATGAGCAAAATGGATAATGGTTGAGCAGTTTTATGTCCCTATTTGTTCTTTGTAATCTTTCCGGCAACCCTACAGTTCTTGCCAGTAGAACCGTTGTTTGATACAGAGATTCTAAAGTGGGAAATTGTTGTTTTATCCAGTCCAAAATTTCACAGAAAGCAAAAAAAAAAAAACAGGAAAAGTTAACCATTAAACTACTACTAATAAAAAATTTTTCAATGACACCTTTGTCGTGCTGGTTGCAAAAATTATTCTGTGGAAATTTCAAGCTAAAATTAAACCATTGCTGATATAAATTCGGATATTTTAAAATGGCGGAATATCTTACTTTCCCATAACATCTCTTTTATAGCAAAACATATACCTTTAAAAATTGTTTTACTACTGACAAGTTAAAAGCTTTCACACTGCAGGGCCGACGCAGGGACCTTAGTATTAAATCAAGAGATTAGCCAGACATGCGCATGTTTCCAATTTCAGGCCCTCCGGCAACAGACAAGCCTGTAGACACCCCTTCAGCACAATAATAGCCTGACTTGCAAACTTGATAGATAATCAAATTCAAAGAAAATATTTGCTTCGCAAATTATTCCTTTATGAACTTATATAAAAGGACAAAGGAGAGCACTCTCCCACAAAAGATCCCAAAGAAGATATACTAGAGTGCTCCTTTTAGCCCTGAACACCCTCTTACCAGAAGACTCCAAACACTTTCATAAAATCCTGATCAATTGTTTTATCATATGATTGTGTAATATCTACTAAGACCCCATCACAATCAAATATTATAGAATCAAATTTTTGATTATCCAATTTTTTATCCTAAAAGATCACGTATTGCTAAAAGGAATTTGGAATTCATTTCTTTTGTTCCAACAGTAACACGTAGACATCCTGAATGAGAACCAATCTTACCAAGTTTACGTATAGAAATTCCTTGTTCAACTAGTGCAGAAAATACACGTTTGTCTGCACCTTTAGCATCAAATAATACAAAATTAGCCTTGGAATCAAATAGGGATGAAAGCTTTTAATTGACAGAGAAACAAATATGAATTTTTAACTGGATATTTCGGACATTTATAGAGTATCTATCATCAGCAGTAAAACTAGTAGACATTAATGAAAACAAAAAAAAATTTATACCCAATAAACTAGTTGCATAGGGTTTATTGCTCTTATTTTTTCAATGCAACAGTGGAATTAAATCTCCTTAATCTTTTCGGTTCCGGTTCAATAGATTTATCAGACACATCAGGTGGACAGAGGTCAAAACTCTTAGGTGAAAAAACGCTGTTGCATTGGAATCAACGCTAATAATTTTAATTAGTTTAGTAGTTTTGACGACAGTAGCATTACTTTGTGAAACGGTTTTTTTTACTTTACAAAAAAACAAAATTAAACAATGAAAAAAAAGAATGAAAATTTAATTCAAGAAATGAATTATCTAGAAAAATTAACGAAATAAGAGCAAAACAAACCAAAATTTTGCAGCAAGAAAAAAATCAATTAAAAAAGAATGAAAATTTTTTAAAACAAGATTATCAAAGAAAAAACAACGAAATTTTTAAACGAGAAAAACAAATTGAATTAAACATTGTCCATCGTCGATTCAAGCGGCGCCGAAAGCGTGCGGAAATTCAGCGCCGATGACTCTCCTTCGGTCGACGACAACACACTGTCGGGGGCGCAGGTCTGAACATGGATCGACCGGTTCTCGGGCAAGGAAACGACGACCAATTCATCAGATTCGATCGCTTCGCCAGGACCCAGCGGCTGGCCTTGGTCCCCTAGAAAAAAAGACAACCGCGGGTGGATGTTGGAAACACGCAGCAGGCCGTCACGAGGCGATTCAACACGAAAAGCCTGTCGCGGAATCGAGCGCTATGATTCTTTATTTAATTTCTGTTCGTTTTTGGTTTCATTTATTCTTTATAGTTTGAATTACTACAGGTTTTTATTTCTGCTGGTCTTTAGTTTGAGATGGTCTTTACCTTTCTTTGAAAAACTTCTTTTTCTTTAATAATATCAGCTAAACACAGCCGTTTTAGAAGCAAAATGTAACATTCGTACAGTTTTTTACTCACTCTGCAGAAATTTTATTAGATATAAACATTTTCTTACCATAATATTTTATCATACATCAGATTTTAAATATTGGCATAATTTTTCGCATGTGCGGCGCCGTCACGGCGTACGGCACGCTCGGGTCCGTCGAATGCGGCTGGGTCGCCAACACCGGCGTGATGCCGCGCTCGAGCGCCAGGTCGACGATCGTCTCGACGTTGCGCTCGTAGGTTCGCTGCACCGCGTCCATGTCGACACCCAGCGACTTGTCGAGCGGCTTGAGGAGCGCCCCGTGTAGGTAGCGCCACTCGGCGTCGTTCATCAGGATCTTGACCAGGCGATAGATCGTGCTGGCGCGAATCAGCAGCGCGTCGGCGGGCTCGGGCAGGTCGAAGGCACTGGCGCTCCAGAGCTTCAAGAACTAAATGTATCGTATCATCTTTTTAAAAATACTGTGAGTCTCTGGGAGGCTTTTGTATCGGGGGAGTTTCCTGAACACTTACTTGTACTTGCCGCAGGGCCAGGTGTTACCGTAAGCTCTCTAGATTCACTGCGGCTGAGCTCGCAGAATGACAACCACTAACTCCCAACCTAAGGCAAAGGATTGGTGGGTGGCACCAGGACTCAAATCCCCCATCCAGAAGGACGTAGTATTACAAGTTCAGCATGCCGTCCGGTTCCCTGACTCATCTCCTTTTCTTTCGCTCGGTCAGCGCTTACTGAAAGGTCAGTCTGTGCTTTTGATGCCCGATGGCAAGACCAGCATAAAAATGGGAATTCCCAGAAGCTTGAGATAGAACCTCCACCACTTCTTTGACTTGGTATAGCGCGCCTTCGTTGAAACGAACTGGTCATGTAACCAGTATCTTTTAAAAGTAGGATATCGATAAAAGTAGTGTTCTGGAGATGATGTCCCCAAGTATCGTTTGATTAAATTATCAACGAGATAACGGGGGTAAAACGAATTTACAGATTCCATGGTCCGTCCGATGTTTGGAGACGATCTCTATCGAGTCTTTATCGAGGTGAAGCGCTTGCTTGACCCGACGAGTGTGATGAACCCAGGGGTCAAAATCAGCGAAGAGTCTTTTACCCAACATATTGACTTTGAGCGTTTGGCTAAGCCCTGCGCGACCTGCGCCAAGTGCAATGCCGTGTGTCCCGTATACGATGTATTCCAATCGGAAGATATGAGTTCACGTGGGTGGTTTGAGATTGTTACGGCGAAGGATTTTAGCTATTTGGACTCTCAGCGAGTGGTTGATGCAGGAAATAGAAAGGTTAATGAATTTCGCATATTCGGAGTAAACTTTCTTAAGCATATACTGACTTTTTCAAATCTCTTTCGGCCACCTCCCGGCGCGAGGTCTTAATATCTTTTGCAGAAACTATTACGAAAAAATATTTCTTTGCAAAATTTTATTTTATGAAAACCTCGTTGTTTGTTTCTTATTTTACACCCAAAAACTTAATAATTATGTGAAAATGTAGGGAATAAAAAACTAACAGTTCTATACATTCAAAACTTTAATAGAGGAAACTCTAAGAAAACTTTACATCGCGAGCTAGGCGCCGCGAATCGGGCGCGCCTAACGAATCGCCAGCACCACCTTGCCGAAATGCGTGCTCGCCTGGAGCACGCGGTGGGCCTCGGGGGCCTCGGCGAGTGGGAGCACCTGGTGCAGCGTCGGCCGGATCTCGCCGGCGGCGAGGTCTCCGCCGAAGCGCGAGAGGAAGTCCTGCACGATGGCGGCCTTTTCTTCGTTGCTGCGCGTGCGGAGCGTGGAGCCGAAGACCTTGAGGCGCCGGGTGAGCAGCGCGCCCAGGTTCAGCTCCGCCTTCGCGCCCTGCTACTTCCACTCATTGTGGCACTGGTGGAACAACGACGTGCCCCACCTGCCGATGCAGCTGTCAGACGAGGCAGGGGAGCGTGCTTTGCAACAGGCGAAGAACTTTGCCCGTTGGTCGTCAACCCAGGCCGGGTTGTCGGAGAGGCAGACGTTCACGCATGAGGTCTAGAAGCTTTTGACGCAAGGGGTGAGTCGTCGGCGTTCGTTCACCAAGAAGTTCATCCACAGATCATTCTCTTTTGTGGCATTTGAGCCCTGCTGGCTGCGTGGGTCCCTCGTGTGGTCCCATAGGAGGACAACTGCGGCAGGGCGTAAGATCCAGATCTATGGACAACAACCTCTACAAAGGGTTGCCTCGACCCTTTCGGGGTACCTGCAAGACTGGGGACCTCGCGGTCAACTCTATTCGCACTTGAGGAATGGTGCCCCTTGAGGACATTATAGCCTAGTAAAGGACACAACATTCGCACGGGATTCCGATTAATGAATAATTCTTCTGAGCTTGGTCTGTTTTGGCGGGCATTTTCGGGCTGAAAAATCTATTCCTAGCAAATTTATCTACTATGGGTTGCCTTCCGAAAAATCTGCGTTTACGTACATCCCGGGATCTCGACGCTTCAAACCTGAGAGTGTGCCGCGAACTGACTATTCTCGAGCTCCAGTCTCAATAACGCTTCTTTGGTCGGAATGCCTCCACCAAACCCTGTCAGGTCGCCCGATGCACCGATAACACGGTGACATGGAATAATAATTGGGATTGGATTACGCCCGTTCGCTGCCCCAACCGCGCGGACCGCTTTTGGCCGACCAATTCGTTTCGCAACGTCTCCATAGGTTGCGGTGCTGCCGTAAGGAATTTTTTGCAACACCGCGAGGGCAAACCATTGCTGGAGGACGGGGGAACGCCGGTGCTGGTCGGCAGCGAGCGCGTTCGCGGACCCGGCCACTGCGCGGTGCTGAAGGACGGCGGCCGCTATCTGCTGGTCAACCACTTCTACGATGCGGAAGACAACGGCGTCCCGACACTGCTGGTCCAACCGCTTGCATGGGACGCGGACGGCTGGCCAAGGGGCGAGACGGAACGAGAGCCCTGACCGTTTTGAGGAGGCGTCATCGTACCCCGATCTTCTTTGTTTCTGATCCGATCGATTACGCGGCTATCACTGAACTTTATATATTTGGAACCAGCATAAAAAGCCAATTCCCGAATTTTCCTTGCTTTTATTCTTTTTTTTGTTTTAATCTCCCTTTTGCTGCTCATTTTTATAAGCGGGGATAATTTTTTGCAGGAGGAATTTTGCGTGGAGATAATACACCGAACTCCACCAAAATTTTGGTCATTAACTTATTTAATCCTTTTTTTTTACCGCTTTTTGTGTCTCTTTTATTCTTAAATTAATTGCTAAAAGTTTCAGCAGAAATTCTTACTGTCATAGTTATTCTCGCCCATTGGTATTTTACAGGAGAGCAAAAATATTGTTTTTTCACAGTTACCATTTGCTTGTGATTCACTTTTAATCGTGAATTTGTTCACAGCATTTTTTTATATTTTTTTAAAGTAGCATTGTGTAGCTGAATGAAATGGTTTCGTTCAACGCACAATTACGTTCGTCTTTCATATTTGTTTTTCTGGTAGACAAACTAAAACATAATATGTCCTGACCATGTTCGATAACACCCATCTTACGGAATGCATGAAGAATGCATCTGGGAGAAGGGAATAAATTAAAAACAAAGGGGCCTACAAGGGCCAGAAATCGGGGCCAGCCGCGCAGAACTACGAACAAAGCCCCGCCCAGGAGAAACGCCGCCGGGACCCAGCCGCCGGCGGTCGCCGTTCGGACGACGCCCCCCGGCCATCCGGCCACTTCGGCCGCGACCCAAAGCACGAATTCGACGCCCGCCGCCATCGCCCAGAGCGGCAGGTCGGCCATGCCAATCGGCGCCATAAGCGCCGAGACAACGGCGGCCGGCATGATGACGAAGGCCATCGCCGGCATCGCCAACAGGTTGGCGGCGACGCCGAACTTAAGAACATATTTTTAAGATCAGATCTATTCAGGTATTAGCAAAAGGTCGTTTTTCTTTTATATAAAGGTCAAGACTATGCTTGTGAAGTGGAATAACAGGATCTTCCAAATGTGAGGTTGTTACATCAATGTTTCTTTCACTGGCCAAGCTTTTCGTACAGACCAAAAATAGGTTAAGGATTCCTGCATCACAATGTTGCAAGCAAACACTTTTAAGCTTTGTGCAATTCAGCAGAAATTCCAAAATTCTTGGTCTGTATCGAGCCAAGTTGCCTAATGTTGTACCAAGAGGTCTAAAGATGCTCCTTCGGAGCCACTTACAATTCCAGAAGAAATGTTGAAAAATTACGAAAAAAGACAATATAAAACAGAGGCCTCATAAGTTTACAGAGGCAACACTCTAACGTTGCCTAAAGTAAAGATTTAATGTTTTAGTGCATTAGTCAGTATTCATTAATATAAATTTTTTCTTAGAGCCACCCCATACGGAAGGAGTGGCCGTACGAGCCTTAGAGGGGAATCATTCGATTGGAAATTAAAGGTTCTAGTACCCTTTCTAAGAGCTGAAAGTGATCATATTTTCCAATAATACCAATTGCCATCAAAACGAAATGAAAATGTCAAAAACTGGTAAAACTCTCAAAAGCCATTTTTTGGTTCTCTTTTTTCTACTGAAAAGGCTTCTGAATATGAAGCCAAAATATTTTGACTTTTGTCATTATTTGTACATTTTTTATTCTTGCTAAGTAAAACCATATGTAGCTTAAACAGGAAATCACGATTTTTGATGCTAGATTAAAAGTGTTTGTTGCGAGATTACATGCTAATACTTTTGCTTTCTAAGTTGAAGTTATAGTTTAGAAAGGGAGAATTGAATGTTGATCCTTATTCAAAGTAAATGGAACTCCAAAAGTTTCATATTTTCCATCCAAAGTGGTGTATAAAAATAGGTTACCGTCAAAAGTTTGATGGGTTAATGTTACCAATAAAAAATCTACCCAATTTTTTAAAAAGGGAGAAAACACCCTTAATAAATCAAGTAATCCCAATAAAAATATTCCATCTTATTCAGAATATAAGAAAGCTTTACTGTAGTGGTATCAAACTACTATGTACAAAATGTAAAATTTGCATTTTTGTCAAAAGAAAGATCTTTCCTTACGTAACGAACTTGTGTATTCTCATGTTTTATTACGTATATGAAGGGATTCACTTTCTCGTCAGTACCTCGCTCTTTACACTAAAGCTTAAATTACGGACAGATTAATTTCATTAAATATTTTTTGGCAGTATGCAATATTGGTAAAATATAAAAAAGACTGCACAATACTAAAATCTTGTTTCAAACTTGTCTTGCCCCTGTTCCCCCTCCCCTGGATCCACCACGGCTATTGAGCCCCTTTGCTCCTTAGTTACAGTCTGTTACCATGAACTATCTGATGGCTGCAAAAGCCCGCCGACAATTTTCCAGTCAGCACGGTATCAAAATTAATACCTATTTTTTCATTCATCAGTTTTTGTACCGTCGGCATCATGCCGAAGACGCCGATGGAACCGGTCAACGTATTCTCCTCAGCCAGTATAGAGTCGCCTGCGGCGGCGATCATATAACCGGCGGAAGCCGCTACGTCGCCCATAGAAACGATAAGCGGAATACCCTCTTCTGATTTAGCCAGTTTAAGTTCTCGCCAGATATTTTCTGAAGTCATGGCGTTTCCGCCTCCGGAATTAATACGTGGAACCCGCAGGCCGCACCCAGGATCAGGCAGGCGATGACGCCCAGCACCATCATGATCGGGTCGCCGTTGAGGAGTTCCGACGCGATGCAGTTGATCATCGTCATCAGTGGCCCGACGGAGAGGTCCAGCCCGCCAAGCAGCACCGGCACCGTCTGCGCCATCGCCACGAACGCCAGTGGCACGGCTTCGTTGGCGGTCTGCAGCACCACGTTCATGCCGAACCGGGGATGCAGCCCGGCATAGATGCCGTAGAGCACGGCAAAGATCGCGATGGCGATCAGCAGACCCAACGTGTGTAAATAAGGCACCAAAAGACAAGAGACAAACTTGGAAATAAATGTGTTTAGCAATTTTATAATTCTGATAAATAATATATAATTACTCAATTGCGATAAAAATACTGTAGATATGTAATTTCAGCCAAAAAGTTGCATCCAAAAGCCCTCGTTTTGTAACAAAACTTTTTAACAAAGCTAATATATATGTTTCTCTTTTTGAAGATGTGTAGCTATGTGTCTCATAAACCCTTCAGTACGTATATCAACAAGAACATGTATTACAAATAGAATACCCACAACGATGTGGTGATTCGGACTTCTAAATTTTTAGATGACAGAAAAATCCTTGAGGGACTCAAACTTGACACAGCTCGTGATTGGGTGTTGCTTGAGATTGAAGATACGGGTGTCGGGATTCCACCAAGTGTTCAAGAACATATTTTCAAACCATTTTTCACAACCAAAAAAATTGGTAAGGGAACGGGTTTGGGTTTATCGACAGTCTATGGAATTGTGAAGGAAAGTGGCGGTGCAAGCAATGTTACCAGCCAGGTTGATTTGGGTACAAAATTTGCTATTTATCTACCGGCAGCCTCTTTCAGCATTCCTAAGAAAATTCTAAGATTTTTCTTAACAAAGTGATAACCAATTCCACCTCCTCAACTTCTGGCCCCCAAGCCACTAACGGTGGTTCCAGTTCCAATTCTGCTGTTTTCGACCAAGATAACACTTGTAGTCCCAGTTTTAACGAAACCAGGTCAAGTTCTACCGGTCCCAATCCCAATTCCGGTTCCGTTTCCTCCACTTCTGCATCCCAAAATATTCCAGAGTTCCGATTCCACCAGTTTCGGCCATTGCCTAAATTTTGCAAGTTATAATCACCCCTTCTCTCAACTGTACTTTTTAAGACAGTAAAAACTTTAGCGTAAAGAGCAGGGCGTTGAGGAGGGCACAGTCCCTTTCATATACGGGGTAGTTTCTGTTCGTTTTAAGTTTTAATGTCGCTCCTTACTTTCAGTTCAAAAACTTGGGTTTTTTTATTTAATTTCTTAAAGTTTTTTAGTAAATCCATGTTTTGATTTCGGCTCTCCACAGATGAATAATTAAAGCGAAATTTGCATATTGATTTATTTGGCTAAATGGCTTTCCCATAGTCTTGATCGACTGAATGGGATTAGTTTTACCAATTGGTGTGTCAAACTTTGACAGATCATCACAACTCTCACTTCTTTCTTTTATTGAGAAGTCAGACGAGAATTTGCCACAATTTATGTATGAAATTGGCAAGGAAAGGGCTTGTTGGTTACTTTCCATTCAGTCTGCTTGATTTCGTACCCATGTTCCAAAATTGTCCAAAGTGGGTTCAATTAGTTAAAATTATAAATTTGCAAACAGAACCACTGCCCATAATCCCCAGACCGAATATGAGGGGATCACTATCGAAAAAATAATTGAGCTTGATTGGAGCCTTAAAAATATTAAAAGAATACATCCTTACAAAAGCGGGAATAATTTCATAAAAAAAGATATAACCTTCTTAACCTCGTCTTATCTCTTGTTGAATACAATCCAATCCTATACTTTTTATAAATGACCAAGCATTTATCGGAAAAAAACATAACAAGAAGAGATTCTTATGATAAATTGACGAAGTACAGTACGTCTGTATTCAGGGATTTACAAAAGGATGAAGGTCAGCATGGCCTCAGCCTCATACAATTATACAAGTTTTCAATCTGTATTATTGATTAGGGGGGTATTTTCTCCCTGTTTCAAAAATCAGGTAAATTTTCTCAGGCTCGTAACCGATGGGTTGAACTAAACTTAATGAATCTTATATATTTGGAATCAGCATAATAAGCTGATTCATTTGATTTATCTATTGATGTCAAAATTCTGTTTTTTAGAGTTTCGATTACTATTGAGCCGAGTCGCTCCTTACTTACAGTTCGTTACCACGAACTGTTTGATACTTTTCCGTAGCAAATAGCGTAGACGAGTTTTACAAAAGCATCACCAGAATATTGGTATCATAGGCCGATTAATTTAAACCAAAAATCAAGACTTTGATAATAAAATATGCTTACCCTTCTATTACACCTTCATATAAGCTTCAGGCCGTAACAAACAAATAAATTATTTCATACTGTTATCAGATATTTGTTGTTAGAAAAATTTCCTCTTGGTTAGCAGAATTTTAAATAGTTTTCGTTCTTAATTGTTTAAAATCATGAAGAAGTTTAACGGCGATCCTTTCAGAATGCAAGTGCTATTATTTTCTTCGATATCCAGGAATTTTTATAAACAATAAAATAACTTTAATGTAAATGGATTTTCGAAAAAGGGGAATAACCCTGTAGAAGTCACAGAATTTTAATTACAAACACATTCTCAGATTCAGCATATCAAAGAACCCCACTGTAGAGGTTTCAAGCTCATATCTGCAAAACTGTCCAATTTTGTAATTTTTGCCAGAAAAAAGATCACGGATGCGTGTTTATTGGTTGTTGTTTTTTTTTCCAGGGGTGATCGTCTTGACCCAGTGGGCCTAGAAAATCAGGATATGGTTCAATCTAATTATAGTGCCCTTTTTAAGTGACCAAAAAAATTGGAGGGCAACGGAATGACAAGTTAGGAACACAAATTCTCTCAGCATGATGATATAGAGGTGGTCCTGGGGCAAAGACTGCCAATGCTTCTAAGAAACAGAATTTTGACAGGAGCGGCCGATCAATTACTGAATTAGCGACAATAACTGTACATTAGTTACTATTAACAATGAAACCAAATCTCAATTTCAAGTCTTGTCCTATTCGACAAAAACCAGAGTCAAGTCATGACCCGAGACACTCTAAATGCTCTAGACGCCTGTTACCGTTTCCAGTTTTTGTTTCACAAATCTATTGTATCCTCCCTGGTCCCATCTTAGGTCTGGTTAGGTTAGGTTAGGTTAATTTAGGCCCTACTTGAGCTCTACTTCTTTTAATTTTTGCTCGTTTTGAGTTTGACTAGGTTATCTATTGTAATTTCTGTTAGTTTCGGGTTTCTCTTATTTATTAATGGTTATTTGTGGTAATTTTACACTTGGAAGATAAGAAAAATAAACTCGTAGAACTTGACAACACTTTCGTCCGTAAAAACTTAAACAATAAGAATTTGTAGGCTTCCAAAGCCAAATATCCTTTCAAAGGAAAGCTAAGCGTCGCATGCAAACCCTCAACATAAAAATACATACAACTTATCTATATATATAAAAGATATAATCTGGCCTAACAAACATAGTGTAACAGACAAAAGACACATACAACTTATTATTTATATATATAGAAGATAAGTTGTATGGCCTTTACAAGTAAGTCGACACAGTTCTGGAACCAAATGAAGCGGTTAATAATCCATCTGAATTTTTAAATTCCCTGGATCTCCCAGCGTTTCCACCACACGTGCTAGAACTAAAAATAGGCGCACCAATAATATTGTTACGAAATATCAGTGAAAAAAAAATCATGAAATGATGAGCTTTCAGCAATTAATATCATTATATATCAAATATTCAGTTTAATTTTAATAGTTCTTTCCAAGACTGTTCAAGACATATAGTTGTTTTACTTGTTTTACACAAGTTTTATGTGTTATATTAGCACTTACTGTGTTTGAGTGTTTATTTAACTATCTAACCATTTATTTGACTATGAGTGTTCATTTAATTTCTGTTCGTTTTGGTATTATTTATTCTTTAATAGTAACAGATCTTTTGGTTGTTTTAATCTTGATCAGCATAGTCAGCCAGGTACCCAGAACATTGCGTAGGCAATTTCTCTGGAAAACATCTAGCGAATCTTCATCCACTTTTCGCAGCGCCCATTATTAAAAGCCATATTTGACCTTTGTCATCACTGTACCTTCCAATATTCTAATTTGGGTTTGCAGACTTATCTTCCTATTCTTCCTATTCTTTAACATCTTCACTGCTCCCACCGTCTTTACTAATAATACTACCAAGGTAAGTCAAGCTGCCCAACTGATGAATCTTTTCGCTACCCAACGTAATCATGAACATAATCTAAGTGGACTCCTTCTCCCTCTAGAGGGCCCTGACCTTTGATGATTCTTAAAAACATGTGTGTTATAAAAGTTTGCAAAATAGATTTTCTGCTTAATTGAAGCACAAACAATTTTTTTTCAGCTTCATAACTTTGCTTAAAGGTTTTAAAGATATGCAAAAACATTTCCTAAATTTTGAAAAAAAAACATTCATATGGCTCAAAATTCTACTCAAATAACAGGAATTGCACTTTCAAAACTAAAGGCAGAGAAAAAGTAACTAGTAATTGAAAATTAAGGTAAAATGTTGTTTTGGTGTTTTCATTGAAAAATGCATGTCCAATATGTCAGTAACTGTTATATGAGGCTGCTAAATGATATGTAGTCGGTGGTGCATAGGCACCTATGGAAAGAAGGGAGGGGACCTTGAGTTAACTCATGCCTCTCTTTCATGATTTTTTTTCTGCAATCCTTAATTGTCATGTTTAAGTCCAATTATTTGCCTTTAATTTAAAAATACGTTTGCTTCATTTTCCTTGCGACCCACAATTACCTCGAACTAATTTTCCTGTAGCGAATATAGTTTGGTTTTGAAAACCTGGCCATACCTCATATACGTAATAAAAATGTTCAAATATAGAAGTTCGTTATGTAAGTTAATTCGCAAGTTACGTATGCTTTTTACTAATAAAAACGTTCATAAAAAATTCAAAGTTCTAGTTACCTTTTTTAAGTAACCAAAAGATTGAAGGGCAACTGGGCCTCCTCCCCCACCCTTTTTTCTCAAAATCATCCAATCAAAACTAAGAGAAAGCCATTTAGCCAAAAAAGAAAATTAACGCAAATTTTGTTTTAAGTATTCATGTGCGGAGACCCAAAATTAAAACATACGTTAACCCCTTCCAACCCCCTATGTCCACGGATCCAATTCGAGTCGAAAACGGAGCATCTGAGACACAAGATCCTTCTATATATCAAGTTTCATTAAGATCCGATCACCTATTCATAAGAAAAAGATACCCCAATTTTCAAGTTTTCCAAGAATTCTGGTTTTCCCTCCAAATCCCCCAAATGTCACAGGATCTGGTCGGAATTTAAAACAAGAGCTCTAAAGCGCAAGATCCTTCTAAATATAAAATTTCATTAAGATCTGATCACCCATTCATAAGTTACAAACACCTCATTTCTGGCTCTACAAATGTGTTCTTTTTTTATATTTCACATTTGTGGGTGGAGAGTCAAACCCAAACATATTAACAAATATTAATGTTACCATTAAACATGTATATCAAATACATAGAGGTAATTTCGTAAACCGCACTGGCCTGCCATTACAAAAAAAAGACTAAGGAAATGAAGATCTAGATTCGGGTGTTTTTAAGGCCGACAAGATACTGGACGAAGAAAACAAATATTTTGGGAGGATAGCCGCCTCCTTTCTTCAGCGCTATATTCCTTAAAAACCTTAAAAACTAATTGCCCGCTAATTTTCTTAGTAGAACTTGTTGCGAGCTGGGTTTTTTGTGAAACTTGTTGCACGGTATTTTTTGGCTAGGGAGATTTTATAAGTTGATCTTTCTGCTCGTGAAACTGATTCTGTTCATGGAGCCGTTTTCCAGCTAATTTGTTCTTGTTCGTGGAACTTGCTGCTTCCTAATTTTCGTTCGTGATGTGAAGTTCCTGATTTTTGTTTGAACTTGTTGCGTGCTGGTTTTTTTTCGTGAAATTTCTTGCAAGTTTATTTTTCTTTTCGTGAAACTTGTATAGATTTGACTCTAGTTTCAGGAATAATGGGAGATTTTGTTTTTACTATGGGACGAGATCGCTTTTTATTAGGTTGTTAGCGACCGCTGCGACCCAGATATCTAATTAAAACTCCAATCATTCTCTAAATTCTCTTAATTGGAATTGAAACCCCTATTATCTGCAGATAATGTCTTATTCTTTAAGTTTTTGGATTTATGTCTTAAAATATTAAAGTGTTTGTGTTAATTGACTGTAAGAATTAAGCTACAAGGCCCAATAGTAAACGAAACTCTAGAAACAAAATTTTATTTAAAGGTCATAGAATCTTAAAAAAAAAAACACACTCAAATTCAGCGGATCAGAGGACCCTACTGCAGAGGTTCCAAGCTCATATCTGCAAAAATGCGGAATTTTGTATTCTTTCCCAGAAGAAAGATCACGGATGCGTGTTTATGTGTTTGTTTTTTATTCTGGTTGTTGCTTTTTTTCGAGGGGTGATCGTATCGACTGAGTGGTCCTAGTATATCACGATAGAGCTCATTGGAACGTAAATTAAAAGTTCTAGTGCCCTTTTTAAGTCACATAAAAATGGATGGCAACCCCAATGTCAAAGATCTGGTCGGGATTTGAAATAAGAGCTCTGAGACATGAATTCCTTCTAGATATCAAATTTCATTAAGATCCAATCACCTAGTCGCAGGATGAAAGTACCCCGGTTTTCGCGTTTTCCAAGAATTCCAGTTTCCCCCTCCAAATCCCCCCAATGTCACAGGATCTGGTCGGAATTTAAAATTAAAGTTTTAAAGCACAAGATCATTTTAAATATCAAATTTCATTAAGATCTGGTCACCATTTCTTAAGTTACAAGTAGCTTAATTTTCAAAATTACCATTTGGATTGGATCCGGGGACATTGGGGGAGGGGAAACCGGAAATCTTGGAAAATGCTTAGAGTGGAGAGATCGGGATGAAACTTGATGGGATTAATAAGCACAAGTTTTAGATACGTTTTTGACAGAATCGGACCGCATCCAATCTCTTTGGGGCAATTGGAGGTAATTCTAGTGCTTTGTTGAGTTCGGTGCTTCTTGGTGTGCTAGGACCTCGTTACAAGTGTCATATGAGCTCTTGGCTCTTGTTTTGTCTAATTAGTGGATTTGCAGATTACGATAACGCAATGGTCACTGCCAAAATTTGTTATGTTAAGTTAGGTCAAAAAGTGCTTAATTTAAACTAGCAATATAAGCAATTATTATATTTGTAAAGAACATATGAAAAGGCATCATGTGGTATATTCACTTTATTTGTAAGTCAAAATATGAAAAACAAAAAATATACCCCTAAAATGCCTAATTTGCAAATATATAGCCCAAATTATATATTTCCAATGTTTTCTGCCACCTTTTACTTGTTTTGCCACAGTTGTGGCACCAGTTCTTGTTTTGCCACAGTTGCTTCAATTAACAGGTACTATAGGGTTCTCTGATACGCTGAATGTGATGATGTGATTTTTGTTGAAATCCCATGAATTGTAGGGGGTGTTTCCCCCATTTTCTAAAATAAGGCAAATTTTCTCAGGCTCCTAACTTTTGATGACAAAGACTAAATTTGCTGAAACTTATATATTTAAAATCAGCATAAAAATCCAATTCTTTTGATATACCTTTAGCATTGAAGTTCCGTTTGTTAAGTTTCATTTACTATTGAGCCGGGTCGCTCCTTACTAAAATTCGTTACCACGAACTGTTTGAAAAAATTATCATGTTTAAAGGTCATCAAAGGCCAGAGCCCTCAAGAGGGAGAAGGAGTAGAGGTAGTTGCTTCAAAATACCTTCCTGGGACATACTTTTGTCTGTAGATTCATCCCCCAAACTTTCATTTTCCTGACCTAAACCCTTTCTGAGACAGCAAGAAGTTGATTAACTAGATTTTACTGAAATGTTAATATAACCCACAGAATAGGGTACAAAACTTCTATTTAAGAAAAGTTTGGTATTCTGATAAAATATAAGAGAGTTTTTGGACTGTCACTATTTATCTCAGCGTGACACCACATGTTTATCCATTTAAAAAATATGCAGCATTGACGTCACTTGTACTCAATAATCTTTTTTTTTGGGGTTAGAAAGTGCAAGCCCACGGACAAGTAATCCTGAGCATTCGAGGGGGGTAATCCGAGCAGCCTCTGACGTCATGTGGGTCTCATAAAACGCTTGGATTAGTCAGAAAAGTAATCGTACAAGTAAAAGATTAAATAAAAAAAAACATTTTTTTTTAGCTGAAAGTAAGGAGCGACCTTAAAACTTAAAACGAACAGAAATTACTCCGTATATGAAATGAGGGATTTTGTCACTATTTTCAGAGAGAAATCAGACAAGAAAGAGAAACAAGAAATTCACTATTCTCAGACAGAAGACAGGCTCTAAAAAACGTTTAGAGTTTTTTCTTCAACGTTATAAGATATATAGAAAAGCTTCCCTGCAGGAAATAGTACAAAAACTCTTACATGACTTTGTAAGATACCAAGTCTGGTGTATTATTGTCGTTGCTCCTTCAAAGTTAATTAGTTCCATTCGTTTATTTGTATATAATACCACATACAGACACGTACCCGGGAAGGAGTATGCCATGATAAATGTTTTTAACTACGTAAAACTTGCGAATATACAACATTCTTCGCTGTCCCATTGTCTGTGCATGTAAATAGATTATCAGGTTTACCGACTCTTGAACATGCAACATATAATTGTCCATGGGAACAACAATTTGTATTCAGATCTATAACTCATTATTCTAATGATTGCCCTTGAGCTTTGTTGATGGTGATTGCTAATCAAACCTTCCCTTTGTCCCCGTCGTCATTTATGTATCCCTCTTGTACCCCCCGGCGTCCCCGTTGTAGTTGTGTCCCTGTGTCCCGGCATATGAGCTCTTAACTCTTGTTTGTCAAAGATTTTTGTGGTTTGAAATATGCGTTCCATATCTATTGGAATTTTATTATATTCTTTTCTATATAATTAAATAACTATATATATAATTATATAAGATTTTTAATATATTTTTTTCCTTCTTTTAAGATAGTCACAGCTGTATGTCATGAAATAAAAGGAACTACTACAAGAAGCAAATTAAAAACCCTGATTTACATATGTGAGAATGTTTTTTTTTTAAAGGAATTTTGTTGTTTTGAAATATATATTTTCATGCATTTTATTTTGGTACTTTAATAAGTGAACTGTTTGGTACTTTAATAAGTGGGTACTTTAAAAGTGAAACTTGGCATTGAAAACTTAGTGAGCCAGTTAAACTAAGGAGAGGAATTCGACAAGGTTTCATCTTAAGTCTTTAATTATTTAACACGTTGACTCCTAAGGTTACAAAACAGATTTCTGGCAGGCTAAGCTTTGATACTTGTGATTTGAGTTTAATAAGCTATGCTGATGATTTACTTATGTTGAGTTTCTCATTGAGTGTACTGTAGGATGATTTAGATAAGCTTGTCTGGCAAAAAATACGAAATTCCACATTTTTGTAGATAGGAGCTTGAAACTTCTACAATAAGGTTCTCTGATACGTTGAATCTGATGATGTGATTTTCGTTAAGATTGTATGACTTTTAGGGGGTGTTTTCCCCTATTTTCTAAAATGATTCAAATTTTCCATTTGATGGGTATAACTGATCTGGATGAAACTTGTATATTTAAAATCAGCGTTAAAATGCGATTCTTTTGATGTAACTATTGGTATCGAAATTCCATTTTTTAGAGTTTCGGTTGCTATTGAGCCGGGTCAGGAGCTTGAAACCTCTTCAGTAGGGTTCTGTGGTATTTTGAATACGATGGTGTCTTTTCCGTTAAGACCACTTGAGGTTTTGGGGTGTGTCCTTCCCTTTTCAAAAATTGGGCGCATTTTCTCAGGCTCGTAATTTTTGATGGGTAACATTAAATTTGATGATACTTACACATTTTGAATAAGCATATAAATTTTGATTCCTTTAATGTATCTATTGTTATCAAGACTCCGTTGCTTAGAATTTCGGTCACTATTGAGTAGCATCGCTCCCTACTTACTGTTCGTTACCAAAAAACTAAAAAGAAAAAATACTAAAAACTAATAAAAAAAAAAATAATAAAAACTGAAAAAGAAAAAAAAACTAAAAAAAGGAAAAAAACTCAGAAATAAAGGAGAAAAAGAAAACTAAAAACCGGGACACAGGGAATATAAATGACGACCGGTAAACAGGGAATATAAATGACGACCGGGACGCTCAAAGAGAAATTACAGACTGGGACACAAATGACGACCGGGATGCTGGGAATATAAATGACGACTGGGACACAGGGACACAACTACAATGGGGATGCCGGGGGCGGGGAAAGAGAATTTTGCATAAAGGGGACGCCAGATTTCTCAGCATTATTTAAAAAACGATCAGAAATTAAATTAAAAAAAACAAGTTTTTTCAACTGAAAGTAAGGAGCAACATTAAAACCTAGAACTAACAGAAATTAATACGTATATGAGGGGATTCGTCCCCACGTCAATACCTCGCTCTTTTTGCTAAGTTTTTTTTTATTACTTTCAAAAGAGTTATTTATTCTAATTAAATGTTCTTTATGATTGAGGGGTCATTCTTAAAGAATTGCAACAAAATTTGAACTGGTAACTGAAAAGGAATTTAGCATAACAAAAAAAATAGTTTACGAATAGATAGTTTTTTAGGTTCACTAAAAAACTGTCAAACTGGACTAAGAGAAAGGAGATGAGGTACAGCTAGGCTATTATAAATTTCTGCAAGATTTAATTTATCTATGTGTTTAATATTAGATACAATTAAAGCATGAGCAGTCTTCAGTTTTTTCTTCAAATCACAGTTTCTTTCATATTTTTTCCAATAGGCATTCCAAGGTAAACTAATTTTTGAGAAAGAGGGACTTCAGCATTAGCTAAATGAATAATTAAAACGAAATTTGCGTATTAAATTTCTTTTTGCTAAATGGCTTTCTCTTGGTTTTGATCGGATGATTTTGAGAAAAAAGGGTGGGGGAGGAGGCCTAGTTGCCCTCCAATTTTTTGGTTACTTAAAAAGGCAACTAGATTTTTTAATTTTTAACGTACGTTTTTATTAGTAAAAAAAGGTACTTAACTTACGAATTAACTTACTTAATGAACTTCTATATTCATATATTTTTATTATGTACATGAGGGGGTTCGCCCCCTCGTTAATACCTCGCTCTTTACAAAACAAGATGGGTGAAATAATCACATTACAAATTGGTGGGTACTCAAACCATATTGGTTCTCACTTTTGGAACATCCAGGAGGATAATTTCATTTACAAGACTGATAGAAAGTACCAAACCACCTCTAGCGTAAACCATGATGTACTTTTTCAAGAAGGACAGACACTGCAGGTAGTTCTTTGCTATTATTACAATTGAGTGTGCTGATCACCAAAGACATGGAGTTTACAATCAAACTATTAGAAAATATAAAGATTATCATCTTGTAAAGGGTCTTCTAGACTACCCTTTACACTAAAGTTTGACTCTGTCACAATTCTACTTTTAAACAATAAAAAAACTTTAGCATAAAGAGGGAGGGGTTGTGGAGGGGACAACCTCTTTCATACATGGAATAATTTCTGTCCGTTTTAAGTTTTAATGTCACTCTTTACTTGAAGTTAAAAAAAAACTTGTTTTTTTTATTTAATTTCTGAACGTTTTTGAATTAATGAATGTTTTGATTTTGGCTCACCACACATGAATAATAAAAACAAAATTTGCATATTAATATTTTTTTTGCTAAATGGCTTTCTCATCTCTGTGTGTCTGTAGATGTTTTTTTCTTTCTCTCTCATTATACTTGTTTTTCGATAGGCTGTTCCTGGTCTTTCTCAGTATGCCTGTGTTTCTGAGCGGGTGTTGGCATGTTTCCGTGTCTGTCTTTGTGTGTTTGTTTGTCTAACTCTGTCTGTCAGTAGGTATTTTTGTGTCTCTCTTTTTCACTATGCCTCTGTGTTTGAGCGGCTATATGCTTGTTCCTGTCACTATGCCTGTGTGTCTGAGTGGGTGTTTGAATGTTTCCGTGTCTGTGTTTGTGTGTCTGACTCGCACATGCACGTATGTGGTGGGCAGGAGTACTCTGTTCTATCATATCACAGGAGGAGAGATCACGGAGAGAGGGAGACGCTGTATGGGAAGAGATATTTGCTTGAGCTAGCTATGGAGATTACTGTTCTTTGTGTTGCCCATTCCTTAGATCTTGTAGATTGAGACTTGGTTTATCGGTTTCTCATCCTTCTTGCGAGGTTAGAGCTTTTGCTCTAACAACAGACCTAGCCACCAAGTATCATCTTCAGATTGACAAGAGAACCATTTCTTGGAGGTCTCCTTCTCTACATTAAGATCAGCATTAAAATTTGATTCTTTTGATGTAACTATTGGTATCAAAATTCCGTTTTTTATAGTTTCAGTTACTATTGAGCCGGGTCGCTCCTTACTACAGTTCATTACCAAGAACTGTTTGAAAGAGTAAGGATTGAGGAAGGGCCCAGTCATGTACAAAATAGTTTTGTTCATTTTAAGTTTCATTGTTGGTCCTTACTTTTAGTTGAAAAAACTTGTTTTTTTATTTAATTTCAGTCTGTTCTTCAAACAATGCCAGGAATTAACTTCGCGTAAAATTTCCTAATAAATATAACGGATGTGTGATTATTGTTTTTTTCCCCCAGGGGTAATCATTTCGAGCTAATGGCCCAAGAGTATCGTAAGAGGGTTCCTTCCAATTAATTTAAAAAGTTCTAGTGCCCTTTTAAGAGACCAAAAATGGTGGAGGGCACTTAGCTCCCACTCACACCCTTTTTCTCCAGTTGTCCGATCACAATTTTGAGCTAGTCATTTTGTTCAGCATAGTTGAGAAGTCCAATAACTATGTCTTTGGGGATATTAGGATAACCCAAAACCCGTGGTGGAAGGGTTCGTCTCACTGAGCTAAATCTCATCTTACGCATATTTAGTTATACGAACTGTTTGGAACGTTACTCCCCAAAGGCAAAGTTATTGGACCTTTCAACTATTCTGAGTCATATAACCATCTAAAATTGTAATCATGTGTCTCACTGAGCCGAGTCTCATCTTAAGCACAGTTAGCTATAACAACTGTATGGAACTTTACTCCCCAAAAGGCAAAGTTATTGGACCTTTCAACTATTCTGAGTCCTGTAGCCATCTAAAAATTGTAATCGGGTGTCTCACTGAGCCGAGTCTCATATGAAGGGGACAACGGTTTTTTCACACCTTGAGGTTAAGCAACAGATGGGGGACAAGATAGGAATGGGTTCAGAAACAGTATGTGGCTGGCAGTGTCTTGATGGGGACTGTCTTTTGGGAGAATGTTTTCTGTGTGAAGGTTTATTATTACATTTTTGTAAAACGGAGGCATGACGTTCCTCTCCTGTGCTCAAAAGTTTCCAACTTGGCCCTTTTTAGAAGGAGCGAGTATGGTACCTTAGCTTCTTTAAAAATTATTCTCAGGGCTCTTTTTTTAATGTATTCAATTTAAAGGAACGTAACTAAATATAAAATACCAAGTGTAATTAGTTTATTTACAGAAGGTAAAGATTTATAATATATATTATAGATTTATAATGCATAGAGGACAAATGAACAACCTACACCGTCAAATATGACAAAACTCATTCAACGAACTAAGGTAAAGCGGATTTTTAAAAAATTTCTAAAATAATGTTAAAATAAAAAAGAAAGATATATACCATTGGAATGCTTGCGTCAGTGACAATTACAACGAGTCAAAATAATAAATGAAGAACAAAGAAATATCCCTTTTGAAGCCCAAACTGCATCACCCAGGACAGCTGACCCGGTTACCCCCCTCCCTAGGAACAGCTCTGGACATGTGTGATGTGTGCTACAGTAATATAAAAAATTTTTATTTCCTCTCAGAGTATAAAAAAACAGACTTTGTCGACAAAGAAATCACAATTTCTGTTTTATCAAAATTGCATTTTCTCCCGCTAGGAACCAAGCTTTAATTTAAATACTTATTATTGTAGTTTTTGCCTTTTTTTAGTTTTTTTCAGTTTTGACGTCACCTGATCCAGTTTTTTCAGGTGACGTCACCTGCGGATTGCCAAAATAAAAACATGATTCAAAAACGTTACTCTTTACGCTAAAGTTTTTTACTGTTTTAAAGAGTATAGTTGAGAGAAATTAAACTTTAGCGTAAAGAGCGGGGCGCTGATGAGGAAGCAGCCCCTTTCATATACGAAGTAATTTCTGTTCGTTTTAAGTTTTAATGTCGCTCCTTACTTTCAGTTAAAAACTCTTGTTTTTTTTTTTTATTTAATTTAGGATTAAGGACAACCTAATTTGACTGGTCTCTCGTCAAATCAGAGACAACGCCACAGCGTAACGAAATTTGCATATTAATTTTTTTTTAAAGGACTTTCTCATAGTTTTGACTGGACGATTTTGATAAAAAAATGGGGCGGGGGAGGAGGCCTAGTTGCCCTCCAATTTTTAGCTACTTAAAAGTGAAACTATTTTTCTTTACCAATGTTTTTGTTAGTAATAAACATATGTACCTTACGAATTAACTTACGTAACGAACTTCTATATTCGTGTATTTTTATTACGTATATGAGGGGTGTCGTCCCCTCTTCAATACCTCGCTCTTTGCACTAAAGCTTGAATTTTGTCCGTAAGCCAAATTTCTAAATCGTACTTTTTTGCTATCCAGATAAGGCAGTCGTTCTTTTTCTGCCGAATCCTAACTACTTTCATTTGTTCATTTTCTTTTTTCGTTGTACTTTTTTTGCTTTAAACAATTTACTTTTTTTATATAGGATTTGTATTATTTTCGGCTGCCTTTTTCTGATTTTGGGTAAAAATGTGAAGATAAACAAACGTTTGTTTGATCCTTAAAGTTTGTGTTTATAGCAGCGTCAATTGAACAGGAAGAAAGGCACCTCAATGATTCTATTATTCTTTGAGGACAGCCGACCTCCAAGACAAGTATGTTTTGTCCCCAATAATCAATTGAGATCACAAACCAATTATGAACCACTAAGGTGCTACACTGGTAACCGATTAGGCAATATACCAAGGAATTGTTTTGTGAACAATAATTATCGCCCTAATTTTGGGGGAACGAGCAACCGTCTGTCCAGGAGTACAAAATATAGTGGGTGCGCCACCAGAGGTAATCGAGGGAACACTTTTTTGACAAGAGGTAATTACCAAACCCAAAATCCAAATTTCCAACGCAATACATATCAGTAAGGCCCAAGCATTTTTTTTGGTGAGACACAGAGATTAAGGGGAAAATCTCCGAAAATTTGGGGATAGTGGAAGCCCTGAACAGAAGGCAACTGATGAGTGATGAGCCAAAAGTAATGCAAGAGAGAGGTGATACCAAGCGATCAGCTGATATTCTTGGGGGACATCTGACAGTTTATAAGCGGCTACGGAATTCCTGTGTTGTTTAAAATTACCTTTCTATGAACAGAAAGCACATCAGCAAAGTACACCTGACACTTTGACGATAAGTCTTATTAGTCCAATTGTTGTTCTAGTTGCCTTTTCAAATGTACAAAAAATTGGAGGGCAACTAGGCATACTCCCCCGCTCCTTTTTTCTCAAAATCGTCCGATCAAAACTATGAGAAAGCCATATAGCCAAAAAAAATTAATATGCAAATTTTGTTTTAATTATTTATATTCGGAGAGCCAAAACCAAAACATGCATTAATTCAAAAGCGTTCAGAAATTAAATAAAAAAACAAATTTTTTTTAACTGAAACTAAGGAGCGATATTAAAACTTAAAACAAACAGAAATTACTCCGTATATGAAAGGGGCTGGTAAATGTAAGTAACTGTATATTGTACATTTATTTTAATCTATTTTAGTTTTATACATTTTTTTAGTTTAGTTTCTATTTCTTTTTACGCTGAAGATGCCTTGTTACATACGGGCGAAATATTCGTTGGATTTTTGTTGTTTCTCTTCGCTTTCATTTACTGGCCATAAGCCCGTTTGTCGTCTTCATTTTCATTTCTTTGTTCTTAGGTAGAATATTCCATCCGTTTTTTCTTAATTCTTTTTGTTTGTCTAATTTTTCCTTTGGTTGTTCAATTCTACAAGTGGGGAGACATTTTTCACTGCTGTCCCATAAAAAATATCTATTTTGTTTAGACAAATTAATTTTGAGACATGTATCAACAAAACTCCAATCAGGGATTGTATTTACTTAAAATACAAATAGCAATATGAATGCTCAGTTTCGTGATATTCTTGTCGTGAAATAAATAAAAAAAAAATATATGTTCCATTTGTTTTCCACCAGCTCACTTGAGCAAAATCATTTGTGACAAAAATAAATCCATGGTTGGCTTAGAACCCCTTTAAAATTCTTTAAACAGAAGAAATTTTAAAAACAATGTCCAACTGAAAACGAACCAGCCCATAGTGACCAAAGTTATGAAGAAACGAAGATGGACATATTTGGGTCATGTTCTACGCATGCCCAAAGACAGGCTGCCCTCAAGAGTGTATCAGCGGTAGCCTGAAGGAAGACGAAGTCGAGAACGACCAAAGTACATACTGCCGAGGCAGTATGATCGGGATCTGAAAGAGGCCAACATTTCACTCACTCCACAATGGGAAGATATCACTGCAGCCGCACAACTTTGTGATAAATGGAGGGGCTTTGTCGACACCATATGGGCCACTGTAACAAGTAATGCAGTAACAAAATTAATTCAACCAGAATATTTCAAGTGGGCTACAGGAAATGAAGTGATTACAAAACTTACAGGAGATCTAGAGCATATTAGATTAGCAGACTATAATCAATCAGATTTAGTAATAGTGTATCCTGCAACTGCTAATACATTAGGAAAATTAGCAAATGGAATTGATGATACTCCTGTATCTACAGTATTGACTGTAGGATTTGGCTCGAAAATTCCAATTTTGATGTGTTTGGCAATGCACGCATCTATGTATGAAAATGCTGCAGATATGTTTTAAAAGTATGGTTGAATTAGGAAGTGATATTCATACACATTCTACGAGACAGTCCGATATAATTCGTCATCCGCTTGCCCATTACCCGTAGATCTCAATTTTCTACTCGGCATCTAGGACCCCATGCATTAGTTTCTTTTTCTTTTGTCTCTTTTGAAGTGTAATTCCGTTTCGATTGAAATGCAGGGTAATTGATTTGTTCTTCTTCTTTTCTTTTCTTTTTTCTTTTCCTTTTCTTTTTAATTTTTTTCTTCTTTTTCGTATTGTTTTTATTTGTATGTGCCAGCACTGCTGCCTTTAAAAGAGCCATTGATGGAGAATGGTCATCAAAGCTGTGGCAAACTGAGTGGAATACTGTTAAGACATCCAACCATCATTATCACTGACCAGCAAGTCTACAGGATTTAATCCTCATGTTGCTGGAATGCAATTTAAGGTAGTTAAGATAATTTAAGGTAAATAAATTTTTTCTAATGTTAAGCTGTTTTCTTCTTTGTTGACACCAAATTTTTCAATTAATGCATGAGTTTTTGGTAAAATTTCAAAAATATGAAAGCCAATAGAAGAAGGTGCAATTAGATTTATGTCCCCTGCATATCTCCGATTTTTTAAATTAGCTTAAGTAAAGCCACGATCAAGCCGGTTTGTATCCCCATTGCAGTAATATAAAATTTATACATTTCAACCCTAAATTCCGACAGATCTGATTTAGTGACGAGTTGCGATGTATTTTTTTCTTTTTCAAAATTAATGATTGCTTCGGCCTGTTCCTGTTTGAAACCCACTTTGACCAGATCGGTTATTGCTTTATGCGTGTCAAAAGTTATTCCGGACATTTTCTTGTATTCATATATTACAAGAAATATGGGGTCATTACAAATCAGTAACAGTTTAGAAACAAATTCAGGCTATATATTTGCACATCAGGGGGGGGGGTAGGGGTAAAGCATAGCATATATTAAATACATAAACTAACCATTGCTGTATCTTTTTTTTATGTGTTTGTGCTGTTACACTGGTGATTTCTCTTCTCATTAAAATTCAATGTGCACAAACACATAAAAAAAAATAAAATACAGCAATGGTTAGTTTACATATTTAATATATGCTATGCTTTATCCCCAACACCCTGATGTGCAAATATATAGCCCAAATTGTCCTGGCTAAGTAATAGAAGTAACCCCCTAAAATTGAACTTAATGCTCTCAGTTGTTCTTGGGATATTGCTGAGATGTCTTATTGGCAACCAGCATACAAACAGTGTGTTCTGATTTAATTTTAAAACAATATTTAGTTTTAACGCATAATGGGTAAATTGCATAACTTTAGGGGAATGGCCTACCCAATTTATCTAGAGATATTTTTATAACAGACTGTTCAGCTAAGTTGAACAAAATGGCTGTCTTAAAATTTTGATTGAAAGTGTTTAGAAAATTATGGGCAACCTTTTGGAGGGTCATTACCCACATATAAATTAGGCGCCTTTAACCCCGGCGATGCGCAAAGCCATCTAGCCTTTTCTGCTGGTGCGGGGTATTCATCCTCAAAATAAGCAAAGTGCATCAATTCGTGTACAAACAGCTCAAATCCGTGCAAATGGTTTAATACCATCACTCCATGTCTGACATTTGCAAGTCCAGATTGCTCTGACATCATGACCACATGCCGCGCCGTGAATAACTGCTCGGCTTGAACAATCTGTGCCAAATTGCAACGAATAAAACTCCCTTCCGAAATAAAAAACAACAAACAAATAAATACGCAACCGTGATCTTTCTTATGGCAAAAAAAAAAAAATACATAATTCTAAATTTTTGAAGATAGAGTTCGAAATTTGTACTGTAGGGTTCTCTGATACGCTGAGTCTGATGGTGTGATTTTTATTAAGATTATTTTATTTGAAGGGGATGTTTTTCTCCTTTTTAAAAAAATCAGGCAAATATTCTCAGGCTCATCCTTTGATGAGTAACAATGAAGCTTATATATTTGGAATCAGCATAATATGCTAATTCTTTGGATATGCGGTGTGGCCCAGGCCCATGTCGCCGGTGACGAAGCGCGGCACCCCCTGCGGCGAAACGAACGGCTGGCAGTCGGAGCGATGCCCCCAGCACAGCTCATGGCGATTGCCGGACGGGTCGATGACCACGGCCAGTGCCTGCACACCGCGCTGCTCGATCTCCTCTGCGCTGCCCAGTACGTAGGTCACCGCGCGCGCCTCCAGCACCTGCAGGGCATGGCTGAAGGCAGCGGCGCTGGCCAGCTCCCATCCCGAGGCCAGGTAGCGGCGCTCGTCGCCCTCGACGATGAGCGTTGCACCATGGTTCACTCACACGAGATCTCAATTGCATGGTGGTTCAGTTGCACGGTGGTTCAGTTGCACAGGGGTTCAGTTAAATTAGGTTGAGTCGCGCGGGGATTTAGCCAATACGTTGGTAATAGTAACCTTTACTAATATGCTGAAGGTTATAATTAAAATATCGGCTTTCCTTCAACAGAAATCTTCCAGATCAAACATATTTTCAAAAAGGAAAAACATAATAAGAACAAAAAATATCACAACACTCAAGGTAAAAAAGGGAACTGCAGAGGTTTCATTTTTCCGAAGATATTCTGTCATAGATCGTGCACTATGTGTGTCCAAATCGAACAACATGGGTATAAACGAGCTTTAGGTCATTTGCAAGAGTCTCCACGGATTCGTTTGTCGTTTATGTAGTTAGTCTCGTGATATGTAGTTCGTTCATCAAGTGATAATTTGTATTTATTAGAAGTGTGCTTTAATTCCTTACCATTGTTTGTTTGTTTATTAACGTTTTTTCTTCTTTATCAGTGTTTTTTTCTTTATTAGTATTTTTTTTTCTTTATTGGTGTTTTTTTTTTATTACTCCATATAATGCTCTGTAGTCTCCTCCTTTGAGGACTGAAGTCCAGTTCACATCAATGTTTAAGTAGATATTGATGTCTAAGTATATCAGTATCTTTTAATCATAATTTGCTTTCTCTTCTGAAAGCATGTCTGATTGGTCCAGGGCGATGAGGATTAGACATTAATATCTAGATAGGGCGACATGTGAACGGGGCCTTAGCAAATCGGCTTTACCAAAACCGTTGGCTATGGCCTACGCAAAGCAAAAACCAGCAGGGAAATGTAAATCAGGAGCATCAAAATGTGACTGAGCGGAGGGGAGAGGAGGCCTAGTTGCCCTCCGATTTTTGGTTACTTAAAAAGGCAACTAGAATTTTAATTTTTTTACGAATGTTTTATTAGTAAAAAATATACGTAGCTTACAAAATTAGCTTACGTAACGAACTTCTGTATTCTCATGTTTTTATTACATATATGAAGGGGTTCAACCCCTCGTCAGTACCTCGCTCTTTACACTAAAGCTTAAATTTTGTCCCAGATTCTTAAGAATGACCCCTGAATCACAAAAGCCGTAGAATAAATAGTTGAAATTACTAAAAATACTCAAACTTAAAACGAACAGAGATTATTACACATATGAGGGGTCCTAAAAACACTTTAGCACAAACAGCGAGGTATTTAGGAGGAGATAAATACCTCGCTTTTTATGCTAAAGTATTTTTAGTAATATCAACTATTTATTCTACGGCCTTTCTGATTCAGGGGTCATTCTTAAAGAATTGGGACAAAACTTAAGATTTAGTAAAGAGCGTGGTATCAACGAGGGGACAAACCCCCTCAAATACATAATAAAAATATAAGAATATAAAGTTTGTTACGTAAGTTAATTCTAACATGTTTGGAACGTCATCTGCTTCAAATCTAATGAAAGCCATGGTGCCTCATATCTTGAATGTGAAATGCGCGTGCCATCTTATTCGCTTATGTTCATCCTATGCATGCTTGTCACTTCCCAAGACGCTAGAAGACTTAGCACGAAATATCTATGCCCACTTTTCGAGGAGTGCTTCCATGCGAGATAAGTATGCCGAATTTCAGACGCTTTTTGATTACAAAGCACTCCCAATTCTTGCACCAGAACATACCCGTTGGTTGTCCCTTCAGGCCTGCATAAGGAGGCTTAAGGAATAGATCGATATAATACTAAAGAATAGAAGTTTGATGGGGATTAAGAAGTTGGTAAGTTTTTGAGTATAGGCATGCTACATAGGGACCATTACCTGTAATTTATTCATAACTTATTTAGATTAATGGGAATATTTGTTGATGATTTGTATAGTGTTATATTTTTCGTATTAACCATGGCCCGTAAAGCCTTTCAGTTTTGATAAATGTCATATCATACTGTATTATTAAATAAAGCTAAGCTTATTAATGCTTGAATAAAAAATATAAATCGCCAACCATAAATACAGACGCCCATTAGGAAATGTTTCATCCTCATTTTCTTATGTCTATGTTTATTTGTATTCTTTGTTGGAATTGTTAGGTGCACATAGCTAGAAGTAGGGGAGGGGGTAAAGATCTAGCATCAAAAGGACAAGCGGTCCTTGCCAGAGATTTGCTTAACGAAGCCTTGAGGGTAAAAAACAAATCCTGATTTGTGATGCGAGACACTTTTATCATGATTAAAAGAGATAGCATTCCTGCCACAGAGAGGTGGTAATTTCCTGGAATATTTGTGCAAAAATATTAAAATGTATCGGATACGACATCTAACGAAATCTCAATCTAGGTTGGTATATGTAGCGGTTTTACCGACTTGTGTCGTGAATTTACGGACGGTGCCAAAATTTTTCGTTCAGTTAAATGAAGAAAATGAAAATACTGATAGGATGTGTACCATAACTTCGATCTTGGTCGGTAGAATGTGCAGTAATTTTTCGGGCGGTGCCACTATTCTCTATTCGGTTAAATGAAGAATATGAAAATAATTACATAGTATCCACCAAAATCTCGGTCGGTTAATGCAACGGTTTTACCAACGAATGCCCAAGTGCTGAAAACTATTTCATGGCCAAGATGGGCCCAGGATTGCACAAAGCCTCCATTCATACTGGAGGTCCCAGGGACTTCTTGCTGTCCAGTTCTAAGCCGGCTTACGCGCTTTGGTGTAGACTTGAGAAGTTGCGTTGCTCCCCGTCCTGCACTGTTATCCAGGACCATTGTTTTTCTAAGGCCAAAATTATTTCAACGATTTTCAGAATAAGAAAATTGGAACTCGGAATGTTGCGATGTTAAGAAATGACTATCTTGTAAACATTTTGACTGACGAATTCAGACAGACAATTTATTTGAAATTTTGCTCCTAAAATTTCTATGATCAGTGCAAGTGCGCTCTCCGCCCCTACTAAAACCGCCTCGGAATTTTGGGGCATTTCCTCTATTCTCTGAGGTAATTCATTATAATAGTTTTGTCTGATTTTTAAGATTGTTTTGTTTTTTAATAAAAAGTGTCAAGATAATGCTGCAGTATCAATGCTACTGAGTATAGGGGCCGTTCGATTTAGCTTATTAGTTTGCTTAAATAGTTTGGAAAGTTGCAATGCATGTTTTGTGTTGTGGCTTTTTCCTTATGAACTTTGCAAATGCTGTCTGAGCTGTCCTTAATTATGCTTAAAAGTAGTCAAGAAGTCCAAATGCATTTCTAAATATTATCCTAGGCCTAATTTTCCAGTGTATTTATTCCTGAAATCATCCTGAGTTAGCAAAGGGCAGCATTTTGTTACCTTTCTATGTTCTGTTCCAATTCTTGAAAATAATTACATAATGTTTTACAGATTCATCCATAATAAATACATCTTTTCAATATAAGAAATTTGCTAAATTTTATTGCATAATTTTACACTTCATTTGTTATTTCAAATTTTTAAACCAGAACCCCTGCAAAAATTCCAAGACGTTATATGAGAGGGTCACTATCGAAAAGAAAAATTGAGCTTGTTGAATGGAAGCAGTCGACACGGGCTAAAGTGAATCTCATTATAGATTAACATATTGTTGATATTAGTTTAGTACATGGTTACCACTTGAGCAACAGTCTAGCCATTCATGGCCTTAAGCATCCGTGTACCAGTGTAGCTGTAATCAATGGATGAGTTAGATTATGTGTGGAATTGGAAACCAGTAACAAGCAAAGTTGACTAGCATACCCCAAAACAACAACAAAAAATTGAAAATGAAGAAGAGAGAAAAAAAAAGAAAACATGGGTAATTAAAGCAAATTGAATAAACATTTAGAGAAATATAATATCAAAATTTTAGTACATTATTATATAGCATCCGAAAACTTATTGATAGCTCGACACTGGAGGGTATTGGAGGGCATTCGTAATCTTTTTCTTTTTGTAACAACGGTTGACGTGCTAATTTTGACCACTGACAGAGACGGCAAGCTGGCCACCCTCCTTAGCTAATTCTATAAAAATATATTATGAGTGATGTTTATACGTTTTTTTGGAAAGGAGCCTAGAACCAAGGTCGTATCAAGAGGGGAGGTTACTTTGTCTGAATTTCGCTTCCCAGAATTTTTCTCTGATTTGCAAAAACAAGTAACAAAATTCGTATAAACAAATCTTTTATGCATTTTTTATTTATTTTTTTGTAACCCATCCACCTAAAAAAAATAACTCTTCCCCCCTGAACAAAAACCAGAAGCATCAAAATGGCACCGAATAAAAATGAAAATTACCAATTGGAATGCAATGGTCAGGGAAATCATTATAGAGCCCTTAATTTAATCTAATAAGTTTGTTAATCGGGCCATGCACTTTGCATATATTTTGCTGCACTAATAGCTATATCTGTGGACAAAATGAAGATATTAGACTATTTTATGATTGCACATGGTAAAGAATGTGATGAAAGGCTCTTTTCCTATTTCAAAAGTCTTAGTTTTCGAGGGTAATAGCTATGTCTGTGGAAAAACTGAAGATATTAGACCATTTTATGATTTCGCATGGTAAAGAATGTGATTAAACGCTATTTTCCTATTTCAAAAGTTTTAGTTTTCGGGGGTAATAGCTGACACACCACTCCATGTCAATCCTCCATCCATCCTTCCCTCTTCTTCCTTCCTTCTTCCCTCGTCGTTCTTCTTTCTTCGTTCTTCGTTCTTCGTTCTTCGTTCTTCGTTCTTCGTTCTTCGTTCTTCGTTCTTCGTTCTTCGCTCTTCGCTCCCCTCACTCATCCACTCGATCGACCAACACAGCCATCTCGCCAAGTACTATCTGTACTACGGATACTACCGTCGCTACCGTCGCACGAGCTACCTGAACACAGCCTACTACTCCAACTACTACTATCACTACTGCTAAGAAAAGAAATACTAGCCAATAAAAAATAAAATACCGATAGCAAAAAGTATTGATTTTTGTAAATTTATAAAGGCTATGCTAAATATTAGGAACTAGATATACAAAAATTGTATTTATATAACTATAAATAAATAAATATAACTACAAAATGGAGACAAAGGATATAATATTTCTATAAATAGATATTAAGACAGTGAGACAAAAGAAAAAGATTAAAAACCTCAATTCAGGATCTAGGCATGTTGTTTATTTGCCATTTACATTTAAATGATACTTTTATTCATATGAAAACATTACGGCAGTAATGTTTTGTCGTAGAAAATCTATTTCTAAAGAAGTACATAGTCCGCACAAAATAAGAAGTTAATTTAAACATTTACTTCAAAGTTTCATTTAACTAAGTTGATTCATTTGAGGCTTTATAAAATTATTTAGAGTGATTTATAATAGTGATTAAACAGTAACTAAGGAGGAGGGCCGGTGGATCCCTGTGAAGGTGTGGGGGTTGCGTTCCAAGCCTACAAAAGTTTATTTTTATGCACAAAATTTCTCACTCTAAATCTGGGTGTCGTTTGGAGGGAGAGGGGCTGCAAGTTACAAACTTTGACCATTGCTTGCATATAGTAATGGTTATTGGGAAGTGTATTGACGTTTTCAGGGGGAACTTTTCGCATTGGGGTGTGGGTGGGTCAGGGGGAGGGGGTTACAAGGGAGGATCTTTTCATGGAGGAATTTATCATAAGGGAAGAGAATTCCCATGAAGGGGGCCCAGGATTTTCTAGTATTATTTAAAGAAAAACAATGAGAAAATAAATAAAAAAAAGTTTTTGTTCCACTGGAAGTAAGGGGCAGCATTAAAACTTAAAAATGTGTACCAGAATGTCGTGAGTCTGTGACGGTATCCTAGTGAAACTGAAGGTTCCATACCATCTGTTACAGCCAAATATCAACCTAAGTGGAAATGAATTAAGGTTACAACTAAACCTATACTGTGAGCAAATAATATGTGCACTGAAATGTTCTGATATGGCTGCAATTCCAGTGAGGCGGATACGTTGCAAGAGTGAGAAATACAGGTGGTCTAGTAACCCAGTTCTAGTATCGGCCTGTGTTACGGCGAAGTGGTGGTTGCAGCTCTGGGACAAGTGCGAGAGGCCACAAAATTAATTAAAGAAAATAATATAATTCAAAATAAACAAAAATAGGAACCAATAAAAACAAGCCCAACCCAAAAAGCACTACAAGATTAGCTGCAGAGAAGGCAATTACCGCAATAAGAAACTATCACAATTTTTAATAAATACAGTTAGTGAAATGAATGAACCTTTTTAGCTTGTAAAATGTTAGCTCTTATCACAAAGTCTTGGCTGAACTTTTTGTTAAGAAGCAATGATGCTTAGGCTATTTTGAAAAATTGATTTTTAACCAAGATCTTTAATTGTAAGTCTTACGTTCCCGCCTATGGTGTTGCAGCAAGATCTACGCGTCGGAGCGCGGGCTTGGAGGAGGCGCCAAGTACAGAGCTCTGTACCAAAAGCTTCTCATGGACAAGATAGGAGTTTTCATAACTGTATATTGGTATCTAAGCTGTGGCTTGAACTAAAGGCTTGGATAATAGTGTTATTGCTATTTTTTTTATTTTTGCAAGGGGGGAGTCCCCTTCTTCCATTTTTTAAATCTTAGGATTGAGTAGACGTATAGGGATTAAAATTTCAGGGAATATTGAAGGAAGAATTTTTATAGGTTACGTGACATTTTTACATACAGTTAACAACCTAAAAATGTAAAGCGGTAAATGAGCTGTATGTCGTCATGAAGTTGTTTGTCGACTGACGTCATGTTTGTATGTCGACTGACGTCATGTTTGTCGACTGGTGTCATTATAAGGATTGAGTATTATGCCGTAATGAAGTTGTTTGTCGACTGACGTCATGTTTATCGACTGGGACACAGGGACACAACTACAACGGGGACGCCAGGGGCACAGGGGGGATATATAAATGACGACTGGGACACAGGGAATGTTCGCTGTAGTAGCTCAATCCAAGCCCCCAAAAAACGCAAAAAGAAGAATTAAAAGAAATGAGATATGAAAATAAATCCCATAAGATATTCTACATCATATATTGTACCTGTATTTTGAAGTATAAGTAGAACATTCCATAATCCCTCCTTTTCTTCATTCTTCATTATTTGTCTAATTTCCCTTTGGCTCCTCAATTATAAGTGTGGGGACAAATTTCCAGGGGGAAATTGTCCGGGGAAACAAACTGGACATAAATTTTATGTCTAAAATTTACTTCACCGAGTTAAGCCGCTAGATATCAAATTTCATTAAGATCTGATCACCCGTTTGTAAGTTAGAAATACCTCATTTTTTCTAGTTTTTCCGAATTACTCCCCCCCCCAAACTCCACCAAAGAGAGCGGATATGGTCCAGTTATGTCAGTCACCTATCTTGGACTCGTGCTTATTCTTTCCACCAAGTTTCATCCTGATCTCTCCGCTTTAACTCGTTTTCCAAGATTTTCGGTTCCCCCCTCCTAATGACACTGGACCCGGTCGGGATAAAAAGTAAGAGATCTAAGTTTCGAGGTCCTTCTAAATCGGGACGCCGGGGCACAAATGACGACCGGGACACCGGGACATCTATCTATATATATAAAAATAAGTTCTCTGTGTGTCGAGTGACGTCATGTTTGTGTTTCGACTGACGTCATGTTTGTCGACTGATGAAATTACAGACCGGGACATCGGGCCGCAAATGACGACCAGGACACCAGGACATAGGGAACCTAAATATATAAAAATAAGTTGTCTGTGTGTCTGTGTGTCGAGTGACGTAATGTTTGTGTGTCGACTGACGTCATGTGGCACCAAGCGCCATCCCAACAGCTCGATCACCCTTGGGAAAAACAAACAAACAAAAAAAAGAAAAAGAAAAAAAGAAAAAGTGATCAGAAAGCTCTTGCATTCTTTATTGCCATTTTCGGGGATGACAGTTATTAAGGAAACAGAAAACATTAGGGTAAAATTCTAGTTAATTGACTTCTTGCTATCTCGGAAAGGGTTTATGTTAGGAAAAATAAAACTTTCAGGTATGGTTCTACAGGCTAAAGTATGTCCCGGGAAGGTATTTTAAAGTACCCACCTCCACTCCTTCTCCCTATAGAGGGCCCTGAAATTTAAAGAGCGGGCCGTTGAGGAGGAAACGTCCCTTTCATATAGTTTTAATGTTGCTCCTTACTTTCATTTAAAGAAACTTTGTTTTTTTTTATTTAATTTCTGGACTTTTTTGAGTTAATGCATGTTTTGATCTTGGCTCTTCGCACATAAATAATTAAAACGAAATTTTCGTATTAATTAATTGCAATTAATCAAAAGATTATGAGAAAAAGCGAGGGAGGAGGCCTAGTTGCCCTCCAATTTTTGGATTACTTAAAAAAACACCTAGAACTTTTAATTTTTTTACAAATGGTCAGTCTGTCTGTCTTTCCCGGTTTTGCTAGTTTAGGCACTTCCAGATAAGATAGGACGATGAAATTTGGCAGGCATATAAGGTACCAGATTATATTAGAAATAGTCTTTTCCCCAATTTGACCATCCGGAGGGGGGAGAGAGTGTGGGAACGGTTGTTTCGGAAAAATTAGAAAAATGAGGTATTTTTAACTTACGAACGGATGATCGGATCTTAATGAAATTTAATATTTAGAAGGATATTGTGTCTCAGAGCTCTTATTTTAAATCCCGACCAGTTCTAGTGACATGAACGATTTTCTTAAATACTTTTAATGACGTCATATACTAAGCATCGTCATAAAAAACATGACGACAACTAGCTTCATGACGACATACATCTCAATCCTTATAATGACGTCACTCGACAGACAGACAGACAACTTATTTTTATATATACAGATTTCTGATCATCCGTGGGGAAGGGTTGGCTAACTGACTCACTGATGACTAACTGAGAAAACATCTATATAAACTTGACGAAAATTTTCCCAATTACTAAGAAGGGTAGCTATGAATAAATAGGGTTTGATTAACCCTCTCGGCATTTTTCTTACATACTACTAGGTTTCGTTAACAAATCTGACCTAAACTACAAACAGTAGGTTAGGTTAGATGGCACATAATCTAGCCCTATTTACTGTGTGTAGGTTATGTCAGGTTAAACTTACGTAGTAGCGTGTAAAGAATAGCTAAAACCACCAAATCTATGTATTTTTGTGAGTCTGTGTGAGTTTTTCTCTCTCTCTCACCGTGCTTATGTGTTTGTCTGTGTGTTTGCCTTCCTTTGTGTGTTTGTGAGTCTGCCTCTGTGTGTTTGTGTCTCTCTTATTAAACTTAAAATGAACAGAAATTACTCCGTATATGCAAGGGGCTGTTCCCTCCTAAACGCCCCGCTCTCTAGGCTAATGCTTTTTACTGTTTTAAAAAGTAGAGTTGAGAGAAAGATTCAAACTTTAGCGTAAAGAGCAGGGCGTTGAGGAGGGAACAGCCCCTTTCATATACGGAGTGATTTCTATTCGTTTTAAGTTTTAATGTTGCTCCTTACTTTCAGTTAAAAAAACTTTTTTTATTTAATGATGAAAAGTGAGTGTGGTCTTAGTCGCTTTTTACGCCCATGCAGCTTTCATTGTTGGCAGACCAAATGTGTGTTGTCAGCAACATATAGGCGGTGAGTTCTAAATCACAAACCATATCTTTCTGTACTTCAAAAACTTAGCTTCAATTTGCACAGCTAAAGCTTTTCTTCCTGGAACCTTTTATAGAGTGCAAGACTTATCAGATTGTTGAACAATGGCTTATGAACAGTATACAAGGGTCACATCTCATCCATAGTGTAGTCCAGTGCCAAATTTACTTTTGACTGTTTCAGTTTTAATGGTCTTTCTGTAAAGAAATCTCCCTTAATTTTGAAATATTTAGTGCGAAACGGAGTTGTGACACAATTCAGTTGCAAGTTTTTCAGCGTTTTCACAAAAGAGTGCTCGGAGCTATATCCTGAGATAAATCGGAACAAGTCGAAGATAGTGCGCTTTGGTAAAAGGTAAAGGATACGGCATTAGGCTTTACAGTTCCTACCGGCGGTGCTGATCTCCGTTACTTGGCCCTTCAGCCAGGAAGTGCAATGGGGAGTTTGGGGCCAACCATCCTGTGCTTTCGCACACCCTTCCTGTTTACCTTCCCCAGATTTCTCCAGGTACCGACGGGGAACAACACATCTTCTCAAGTCTAAGCCGAAGTGCTTAAGCCTGCTTAGAACCGGACAGCAAGAAGTTCCTGGGACCTCCAGTATGAAGGGAGGCTTTGCCCAATACTGGGTCTATTCTTTGTCACAACGTGGCTTTTAGCACTTGGCGATGCTCTTCTATCAACAGAAGTCGAAATCCTGCACAGATAGTCTCAAGCCTATTACCTCCTACTCATTATATATCCATGCCTACAAATATTATGCTACTACGGGGAGGCAACCCATAGTAGATAAATTAGATAGGTATTCAGCCTCAAATTGTTACGTTCATATTAGTATTATTATTATTATTATTATTATTAGTAGTAGTAGTAGTAGTAGTAGTAGTAGTAGTAGTGTATTATTATTGTCATTATTATTATTATTAGTAGTAGTAGTAGCAGTAGTAGTAGTGTAGTAGTAGTATTAGTAGTAGTAGTATTAGTAGTAGTAGTATTAGTAGTAGTAGTAGTAGTAGTATTATTATTATTATTATTATTATTATTAGTAGTAGTAGTAGTAGTAGTAGTAGTAGTAGTAGTAGTGTAGTATTATAATATACAGGAATGAATCTTTCTGTGTAAAGTACTACGTCTTGATTTTCATCGTTTAGATGGGGTAGGGGATGCCTAATACTAAAAAAGTTCATTTTTACCCACCATTTTTGAACTCTTCTTAGATTTTAAGAGGTTATTTTAGAAACTTAAAAAGGAATCCAAATAATAGATCCAATAATGAAAGGTTAACATTTTGTTTTGGAAGCTATATTCTTAAAAATAACATTTTAGAATGTAAAGAGTAAAAAATGTTATAGAAAACATATTCCTAAAATGTAGAATTTTATCCTTGCCTGCTAGAACGGAGCTTTCCACTCGAAAGCAGAAATATGGTTTGATGAAACGAAAGCTTGGTTGAACAACTTCAGATACTTTTCTCTGACATAGGATATATAACTCCACTTCCCTTCGCACACCATAGTCTCTGGCTCGAGGACAAGTAAAAACCATCCTTTTTGGCCCCAGGCAAGAGCTCTGCGGAGCTTTCCAAAATGTAATGCCATAGTCATCGATCCAGCCGGAGGTCCACAGACTCCGTAAAAACCGCACAGGTTAGACCCTTACCAGTTTCCAGGAATCAGAAACAAAATTTTATCAGAAATATTCTTTTTGGTAAAGGATACCCCATTCCTTTTGTCAATAAGATAATTAACTGTAGACTTAAAAGACATACCCTTAAAATCAGAGATATGTCACAATTTGAGGCTACTGATAAGTCCTCAAATATTATCTCTCTTCCGTAAATCCCAAAAATCACAACAAAATAAGAAAAATGTTTGCACAAAAAATGATCTGTATTTAGTTTTCATTAGAAATTTTAAAATCATTAATTTCTTAAACTCCGGTAAAGATAAGACCCCAGTTACTCCATGTAGTTGATTAAAAATAAGATGAGTTAGTGGATTTGGGATGGTCTCAAGGTGGTTTTTTTATGCACGCCCGGGAATTACGGCTTACACTTTGCCCAATGTTGAAGACAGGGTGCAACATCTTAAAAAAGAGGAATATAAAACAACAGCTGTTTTCTGATTTTCCAAAAAACAGAAAAGAAAGTAGAAACAGGTCATCTGTTTTTGATGGACCTGTTTCTGTTCAGTTTTTTTTCATCCTTTTTTTCCGTTTCTGTTATTCTGAAAAACAGAAACAGAACCGATGCTTCAGTGGTCCTAGAATATCGTCAAAGGGCTTATTCTAACGGAAATTAAAAGTTCTAGTGCCCTTTTTAAGTGACCGAGAAATTGGAGGGCACCTATGCCCCATCCCACGCTCATTTTTTCCCAAAAGTCACCGGATCAAAATTCTGAGATAGCCATTTTATTCACCATTGTCGAAAAACCTAACAACTATGTCTTTTGGGACGACTTACTCCCCCGAAGTTCCCTTGGGAGGGGCTGCAAGTTAAAAACTTTGACCTGTGTTTGCATATAGTAATGGTTACTGGGAAGTGTTGAGGGCTGTGGGGTGGTTGTCATCCTCAAAGACAAAATTTCCGGACCCTTCAACTGTGCTGAACAAAATTGCTATCTCAAAAATTTGATTGGATGTGCTTGGGGAAATGATGAGCGAGGGAAGGGGGGAGACTGCTTGCTCTCAAATCACCTTTGACTCTTAAAAAGGGCACTATAACTTCTAATTTCAAATCAAATAAGCCCCATCTTAAGTTTATACTAATAGCCATTCCATAAAAACCTTGTATGTCCCCATGGCATAACTTACAACTGTTGCCCCAGGGCTCGGAAATTAAGGAAACTACCTAATGGTCTCACTGATTGGAAACAAGCGTCAATGTTATGTTTATGCAAAATTCCTTTAAGCACTTCCCCCAAAGTAGATATATAAGGCAAAGAAATGAACCTTTTCGGCATATTTAATTCTGTACACTGTGAAACTCTAATAGCCCTATTGTTGTGTTTGATGCGTCTATTTTTTATTTTTATCAATGAATTCAATCGAGTTACTATTACAAAATAAAATATCCCTCAAATGCAACAATTCAGAATCTAAAAACTCCTGGGAACAAATTCTGAAGGGTGGACCTGGAGAGCGACACCACTACGAAACGCACGGGAAGCGGCATGGCGCCTGTGATCTGCTCAGTGTGGTGTGGTGTGGTGTGGTGTGGTGTGGTGTGGTGTGGTGTGGTGTGGTGTGGCGTGGTGTGGTGTGGTGTGGTGTGGTGTGCGGCTGGGATCACTTCGCTTGCTTCTGCCGTCGCGAATCAGGGCTGCAGGATCACTGCAGAGCAATGAGGGAGAGTGTCAGTAGGGGCTGGGGAGACTCAGCAGTCAGCTTGGCTGCATCCACGCCATAGACCCTCACATTTAGCCAAAGGTAGAAAGGCAAGGGGGCGTACATCAGTATTTACGCCAGATAACGTGTTGTTGAGCAGCATAGTCTGGTCGAACGGATATTTCCGCTACTCCAAAAGCAGTGGTTGTATATTGGGGAGCTGGAAATATGCATATTTCCATATATATGTTTCATATATTGAAAAAACATCCGCTTTAGTTATACTCAATGCGTTATTCCCTGTCTTCAAATTTTCTCGTTATTTTTTCTTGTTTTTGTGTGACAGAAAGGCAGTGTACGTCAATATTTAAGCCAGGGTGACGTGGGTCCTTGTCGTTGTGTGACATTCAGTCAACCTATGGATGTTGCTGATGAATGAGTACCTTACCTCTTCCTCCTGGTAGCCTTTGGTTCGACTCGATCCAGCGTTAACTCTCATCTCTCCTTTCTGTTTACCTTTTACAAACGCCAAAATAGCACATTCCCTATTCAATCGTGATGTTGTGAAGTATCTAAATTACACGATAGCATATTTATCAAGCTGTTCTTTAGATTTAAGTAACATTTTGTTTGTAATTCAATGTGATTTGTTGCTGTTTCATGTTCCATCTTAAGGCACTTTATACTCAGAGGCGCTATTTGGGCCAAATCTTGGGGTGGGCATGGGCATTTGACAGAACTTGAGACTTTTATTATGAATCTAACTTACTTTCAAAGTTTACAATTATTAATAGCAAATAGCGTAATTACCCCAAGGGTCGTCAGGTAATTACGCTCTTTTGGCTAATAGGCATGCAGTTAGTTCAAATCAATTGAACAGAATGGATTATGTTGGATAATTATGGCCGGAAAAGGGGCTTTGTGGTGGAAACTTGGGCCCCCTGGAAAATCTGGCGTGGAAATTTTTCACTATGTCAAAATTTCTCTATTAATGTAAATGTGACCTAGATAAAAATCAAGGAAATGAATGCAAAATAAGACCATTCGAAAGGACAATATATGCAATATATATATATATATATATAGTCTGTTGTTTAACTCCAAAACCTTATTCAGAACTTATTGCAAAAGTCCAATGTCTTTTGACAATCCAATTCCTGAAATTGGGTTGTCGGTAACTACCCAAAGTTTGAAGAACTATTCAACTTCCGTTTTGAGCAATGAAATAACTTGACCAATTCACTTACTTAATAAATAGCCCAAATTATGTATTTCCCATGTATTCTGTCACTTGTTTTGTCTTGTCTCCTGCTAAGCTGAAAGAAACTAACGAAGAAACCAGTTTGTTCTCGAATATTACACACACGTTTGTTCTCGAGTATTTTCTGGCCTTTTTGGCCACGCGTCCGTCGCGGGCCGTGATGATCTCGACGCCGCGTTGTGAGAACGCCTCGCCATCGCGCCATTGGCCGTCAACCGTGTACGTCATCACGATCTGATCATCGCCATAAGGCGCGTACGCAATGTTGTTGAAGCGCACCCGATCTCTCCACTCAAAGCATTTTCCAAGATTTCCAGTTTCTGCTCCAACCCCCAATGTCACCAGATCCGGTCGGGATTTAAAATAAGAGCTTTGAGACAAGAGGTCCTTCTAAACATCAAATTTCATTAAGATCCGATCACCCGTCCGTAAGTAAAAATACCTCATTTTTTCTAATTCTTCCGAATTAACCGTCTCTCCATTCCTCCCAAGATGATCAAATCGGGGAAACGAATATTTCTAATTTATCTGGT
The DNA here is from genome assembly GCA_010016025.2 of Alatinidae sp. Z8VKAUB7J3. Taxonomy (NCBI): domain Eukaryota; kingdom Metazoa; phylum Cnidaria; class Cubozoa; order Carybdeida; family Alatinidae; species Alatinidae sp. Z8VKAUB7J3. The sequence goes on along the minus strand of JAAAKM020721499.1, from coordinate 100,537,210 downwards.
CTGGTCCCTGATACGCCTGCCTACTTTCAACGTCCGGGGTCAGAGGGTTTTTGCAGAAATAAGTATTTTCGAACACATGTTCTCCGGAATTATAGAAAATGAAATCTATGGGTCTCAACGTGAGTTTTGTCACAGAGCAGTGTACTTTATGTTTAGTTATTTCCTTTTTTTTAATTAAACCCGATTGAACCTTGAAACTTTGAACCTTATCTATCCTTATCTATTATTTTAACCTTATCTATCCTTATTTTATTATCTATCCTTTTATTTTAAAATCTAATTTTATTTAATCTATTTTAAATTTAAATAATTTATAATTTAAATCCGGAAATCCTTTTTCACTGCTTGATCAAATCTTACGTTTCTTACTGTCCAATAGTATGGATGTAAACCTTTCCTTCACTGTTAAAACCACTTTCTAAGGTTTACATTAAAGCTAGAAACCTCATTAAGGAAACTATTCATTCAAGAGTTATCCCAGTACTTGATCTCGGGTCACTGTATATACGTTCGTGTGCATGTTTTAATTTTTCTTAGCTTCATGGTGATCTCCCCCATGGTGATATTCTCTCTGTGAATAAGTGATAATCTAATTTTTTTATTCTTCTAGTAAGTCCGTTGAGGTTGAATGCCGGACCGCCGGAATTGCCGCGATTGACCGCTGCATCGATCTGGATGAAGTCGTCATAGGGGCCAGCGCCGATGTCGCGCCCGCGGCCGGAGATGATGCCAGCCGTTACAGTGCCGCCGAGACCAAACGGATTGCCGACGGCGACGACCCAATCACCCACGCGCGATTTGGAGTCGTCCGCAAACGCGACGTAGGTGAACTCGCGCTTCGCATCGACTTTCAGCACCGCCAGATCGGTGCGCGCATCGGATCCGACAAGGGTCGCGTCGAACTCACGTCGCCAGACAGAAATTGGCGAAGCGTAGCGTGCGGGAAATCGAGTTCATCGAAGCGAGCGCGATGGAGCTGCCCTTTGACGACCATCAGTTCGAGGTCGTGTCGGTGGCCTTTGGCATTCGCAATGTAGAGAACACCGACCAAGGCCTGCGAGAGATTGCTCGTGTTTGTCGGCCGGGGGGCCAAGTTGCTATTCTCGAGTTCTCGCAACCATCGGTTTGGCCGCTGAACCATCTGTACCAGACCTACTTCCGTCTGCTCCTGCCCCGCATCGGGCAGTTGCTGGCGGACCAGTTCGCTTCGAGAGCAATCCACACACGGCGGCGTCAAACAAGTTCCAGGGAAAAAATCCTGCTACACCCGCGCAGCAGCAGCTCGACGCGGCGAAAGAGTTCGATAGACTGAAATCAGCGCTTATCGATGCCGGCGTGCGGGTTGTGCAGATTGCCGATACCGCCGAGCCGCACACGCCGGATGCGATTTTTCCCAACAACTGGGTCAGCTTTCACGCTGACGGAACGGTGGTTCTGTATCCAATGGAAGCACCGAATCGCAGAACCGAACGCAGGATGGACATCACATGAGAATAAAAAAGTTCTTTACGTAAGCTAATTTATAAATTACGTATATCTTTTACTAATAAAAAGATTCGTAAAAAATTAAAATTTCTAGTTGCCTTTTTAATTAACCGAAAATTGGAAGGCAACTAGGCTTCCTCCCCCGCTATTTTTTTCTCAAAATTATGAAAAAGCCATTTAGCCAAAAGAATATGCAAATTTCGTTTTAATTATTCCTCTGCGGAGAGCCAAAATCAAAACATGCATTGATTCAAAAACTTGCAGAAATTAAATAAAAAATACAAGTTTTTCTTCCTCCACGCCACTCTGGCAAAACATGGACAGCGGATATACACCAGAAAAGGGAGGCGGTCAATGCATTCTCGAGTCGGGGAACGGGTCGGAGCGAGCGTTTCGATACCCGGCGAACGAAGCAAAGTCGGCGTGCGACGAGAGACGCGCCACTGCTTCCGAGAAGCGCTGCAGTGAGAGATCGCTCCCAGACAGTTCCACCATCCGATGCAGCGGCTTGAGCGCAGGGTGTTGGCTGTTTGTGGTACCGTCCTTCATCCAACAAGCGACATTCCACTTCGTGCTGGCCATCGGGGGTCTTTTCAAGAAATATATGGTGCCCATCACGGGTATTTAACGGATTGATTTAAAGGTCACTGATACGGTGGCAATTCGGTTCAACAAGCAGCTATACAGAATCTCCTGAGAGATTAACCCAGACGAAGGCATCCAATGAAGTTTTGCAAGGATTTTTTTCTGCCAGATGTTATTTTTGTTAAATTGTAGTTGTTAAAATGTTATTATTTATTTTGTTAAATTCATCCTAAATGATAAATATTTTCACACTTGATTCTTATCTTTCGGTCTTACTGATTGATCCGTCCGGGGTGACGTCGCGCCAGACCTTGGCGAGCTTGCCATCCTTGCCGACGAGGAACGAATGGCGCGCCGCGTACTCGCCCTTCACCGGTACGTCGAACGCCTTGGCCACGGCACCGTCGGCGTCGACCACCAACGGGAACGGCAGCGCGTGCTTGTCGATGAACGCCTGGTGGCTCGCGGCGTCCTGAAGCGACACGCCAAACACCTTCACGCCCGCTTCTGTGAGCGCCTCGTAGCTGTCCCGAAGGCCCTGCGCCTCGACGGTGCATCCGGGGGTGTCGTCCTTCAATGTATAAAATTCGTTTTAATTATTCATGTACGGTGAGCCAAAATCAGATGTTAAAAAAACAAGATTTTTTTAACAAAAAGTAAAGAGTGACATTAAAACTTAAAAAGAATGGATATTATTCTGTATATGAAAGGGGCTGTCCCCTTCTCAACACCCCGCTCCTTACAGTAAATTTTTTTGTTACAATGTTTTTGTTACAAATGTTCTGTTACAGCTTATTCGAATGTTTCCAGTTCTTATTGTATTTTAACAAGCTATTTGTGGCGTTTTTATGTTGCTATAATTTATAGTGCCGTCGATAACCGGATACTTTTTTTGGGGATCTAGATTTGGCGGCAAGTACATGACCCCGAAGAGGTCGGTCTTTCCGTCTCGAGCCTTTGCCTGGAAGGGGAGAGGCATCCGCCAGCCGGCCTGCTCCAAGGCTTTGACATCCGACTTTTGCAAGGTTTGTAGGACTCGGCCTTGATCGGATTCACACAAAACAGACGTCGGTGCCAGGTCCACCCGTGAAAAATTATCCACAAAATGTGTGCCGTCCGGTGAAAAGTGGATTTCGTGATCTGCATTTTCAGGCGAACACCATCAAAACGGTGATTTGAAAAAAAGATGTTCTCTGGTGTTGGATTATGTGTTGTCAGCACGGCCGCATCTGCCCTCCCCCAATGCATCACGGAGACGAAACGAGGAACTGCACCCGCGATATCTTCGTGTGAGGCTTGTTTGATTATCGTATCAAGACCTACAAAAGGGGTCGGGGTTGGATCTTCAGCGGGTGGAATGCCGATAATCGTTTCAATTGCTTTTTCTTGATCGCCCCCAAAAGCTGTCATTGCGATGACCGGAAGCCCTAAGGTTGTGGCGAAGCCATTAAAATTTCAAACAAACAGAAATTATTACGTATATGAGGGGTTTTGTCCCCTCCTCAATACCTCGCTTTTTACGCTAAAGTATTTTTAGTAAGTCCAAAGGAGTTATTTATTCTAATTAAACGGCCTTTGCTAGTCAGGGGTAATTCTTAACGAATTAGAACAAAATTCGAACTTTAGTGTAAAGAGCGAGGCATTGACGTCTCGACGAACCCCCTGATATACGTAACAAAAATATACGAATATAAAAGTTCGTTACGCAAGTTAACTTGTAAGTTACGTTACTAATACGTCAACCTCGCCTCCGAAACGGCGACGGTGGTTTATGTCGAAGGTCTTGTCACGACATCTGATCTGATCGAAGCCAGTGGCGCGGCGGGGTATCCGGCGAAAATTGCAACGGCGCAATCGGGCGACGACAGGGTCGCGCGAAAGGAACAGGAAGCGCATGCGCTTTCCAGGCGTGTCCTCCTTGCGGCCATTCTCGCCCTGCCGGTCTTTCTGATCGAGATGGGCGGTCACATGATCCCGGCCGTTCACATGCTGATCGAAACCACGATTGGCCAGCAGACAAGTTGGACTTGGGATCTAACCCTTGCTTTAGTTATGTATTTCTCTGTTATATTAATGCAGTTATAAATTATAGCTATTTTATTAAATATTTTATCTTCCTAGTTTGTAATTTATCATCATGTATGATTGAGTGCATTAATATACCAAAATATTATTTGAACCATTTTTTAAAAACTGTAGAATAAAAGGAGGAAAATATGATAATCTAATTATGACCATCAGGAAGGGGGTGAGGGCAAATTCTTGCAAACTTGACTTTAACCATAAAAAAGAGCATAGGCCTAAAATTACTAATCGTTTTACAGCCCGAATTGCTCTGAATTTATTGATGTATCCGTAAAAATGTTCATTAGTGGCGTCAAATCTATGGAAGGAACCTACTATAAAGGTAGTCTGCAGAGTCCAGAAAAAGTCAAAACCTTGCTCCAGCTGCCAATTCTATAAGTTCAAACTTCCTCACTTTATCAAATGAAAATGGCGAGATTTTTTTAACTCTTTCCATTGCTTATAACCGTAAAAGTAGAAACCATAGTACATAGTTTAATCACATGTGTAACCCAACATTTCCCTTAGCTTTTCAATATTGCCCAAGACTGCTGAAAATTTCCGCCAAAAATTTCTGGCGGACGATACCACCTGGAATTTTTTTTAGCCTACTTTTATTTGAAAAAAAGACTTATTTTTCTAATTTCTAGTCGTTTTTCAAATCATGACGGAAATCCCCCATCTGTGGAAACTTTTCCCTAGAAACTTTCCCATCCTAATGTCCAATGGCAAGTTTCTCCTGTGGAAAACCCCCTCATGGAGAATTTTTCCAAAATAAAATCCCCCACGGAAAAATCCCCCTAATAATTTCAACCCCTTTGAAAATTTTCTACCTGACGATCAGATTCAATAATAATTTCTTTTTCTGTTCTGAAAATGGTTGCAATCTTCAGGAAATCACTTTCCAGAGAAGCACCAGGAGAATTTACGTCTGCAAGTTCAGAATTATCGGTGAATACTGAATTTACCGTGGAATCACTCTCCGCAACACGCGTATCATCTTGAGCTTCTATAGGAACGTTTTGGTTGTCTTGATTGTTCATATTTTTTCAAGCTCTTATATCCTAGAAAGAATTTTTGCCATAAATGGAGAAACGCAACTCTAAGATTTACTATAAGCAACTAGTTTTGAGTTGTGACTCGGTAATTTACTGTAAGTTCTGTTTGTTTTGGGTTTTATTTATTTATTGATGGTGATTTTCGGTAGTTTGAAAACAAAAAACGAAATAATAAATAAAAAGAGAAAAAACAAAAAGGTGAAAAACGAGAATTTTGTCAGCCAGTAGCAAAATATGAAAAAATAAGCAAATATTTCGACAAGGACCTCCGCCAAGTCGTCCCAAGTGCTCAAAAAACAAGAAAGAGGAAAAAGAAAAAAAGAAACAAAGAAGAAACAAACAACAAAATCTAAAACCAAACCGGACCTGTCGGACGTTGGATGAAAGCATCAGCAAGCCTGAAACCGGAACGGTTAACCCGCATTTTCCCAGGATAAGCGAGGCGAACCGATTGACCGCGTGTCAAATCTTCAAGGCCCGATTGGGCCGCCTCTGCAAGTGGCCAGGGTCCTTCAACTTTTGCTGCATCCCAGGCCTTCGGCGCCAAAATCCCGACTAAACGAACCTTGCTGCCATCACCGAGTTGCAATGTTTCGCCATCGAGTGCGGCAGTAACAGCGCGCAATGGTCCAGGTACACGCTGAGACGGCGAGGCGGCAGTCAATTTGGGTGGCAGACCCTTCACTATCCGCCGACAGTTCCTGGAGGATCTGGAGAACCAGAAACTGCTGGATGATGTCGCCAAACTGAAAAAGGCGCTGATCGTGTTCCATTCACCGCTCGATCAGACCGTCGGTGTGGAGAACGCCGGGCATATCTATAACGCGGCCAAACACCCCAAGAGTTTCGTCTCGCTGGATGACGCCGACCACCTGCTGACCGGCAAAGCCGATAGCCTCTACGTCGCCAGTGTGCTCGCGGCCTGGGCCGAACCAGATGCTCCATTTTCAATTCGAATCGAATCCTGGGACTTAGAGGGTTGGAGGGGGAAAATAGATATATTGGAAACCGGAAATCTTGGAAAACCCTTAGAGTGGAGAGATCGGGATGAAACTTAATGGGTAGGATAAGCACAAGTTATAGATACGAGAATGACATAATTGGTACGGATCCGTTCTCTTTTAGGGAGCTGGGGGTTGTTATTTGAAAAAATCTGAAAAATTGAGGTATTTTTAACTTAAGAACGGGTGGCCGGATCTTAATGAAATTTGATATTTAGAATGAGTCAATGTCGAAAAACTAAAGCGTTTTCCCATTGTATATATTACAAGCAGATCTTTTTAACCTAGACGTGGTTCAATGGCTTCGCAATAGTCTGTACAAGTCTATTGTAGTTGCAATCAGTGGTTTTAGTCGCTATGCATATGTCGTCTCATTGCGCTAAAAAAGAGGGGATGGCATCTAATGCCCTTGAATTCATCTTTGAACAAGATAATTATAAACAGATCGATGTAGTGAAGTTTTTAACATGCATGTAGAAAAGGTGTTATTGGAATATAATACAATGCTCTATACTGGTGATAGGGACAGGTGAAATTTTCCGCGTTGCCGAATTCCTTATGGCAGAAGCGCACGCCGCGATGCGCGCAGCGGTTGGCGATCGCATGCACGGAACCGTCCTCGGCCCGCGTCACGATCACCGGCCGCTCGCCGATCGTGACGGATTTGAAATCTCCCGGATTGGGGATCTCCGCCTCGAGCGCGATGTAACCCCAGCAATCGCCATAGAAGATGAGGTCAAGTTCGCGCCGATAGACGTCCGGATCGGTATAGACCTGATAGGGAATACGGTCGTACCCGTCACGCCCACTTCAACGGCCAGATCATGGCGGAGCGCCTAGTGTTAGGAGGCAGTTTATTCATACATAATGGCGCAAAGCTTTTGGACGGCATTAGTTTAGTCGGAGTGAGGATCGGCGGCGCACTGGAAGTTATTGGTTCGCATATTTCTGATACGTTCAGCCTTTACGGAGCTGTTGTGGAAGGTCACATAGCATTGGATGGATCCACTTTTTCCGGCCGCGTAAACGCAGAAAACGCATTTGTCGGTGGCGGCATGCAACTAGTCCTCGGAGCAACTTTCGAACAGGGAGGGGGTGTTGAAATAAATCCAAAGTAATTAATTAGAACTACTAAATTAGGAGTATTTATTCTAATTTTCTACAAAGAGACAGAAAACCTGAGAAACATTTATTATATTAACCAAAACCTTGGCAGTAATAAACGAAATGGAACTAATTAAAAACAAAAATTTGAAAAAGAATTTTTCGAATAAAGTAAAGAGCCATAATTATTTTACGTTTATATTTTGAAAAACAATATTATAGGTTTCAAGCTACATATAGTTTTCAATAAAACGCAAATGAAACAACAAGTCTTTGACGATTTCCGGCAAATACTCGCCACCAACGCGACAGAAAGCTCTGAGCAACATTGCCATGATCTTTGGTAACCAAATCAATTTCCAGATCGGGTTCGTCATACAGAACATTGGAGAGTATTGTTCAGACGACATCGCAGAATCGGTCGCATCCATTACTGAATCTGAGAGGAAGTGACGATTCTGTCGAATCCGATCCTCTGGCTAACCAGGACATCGCTCGGAGGTGGGCAAGGCGTTTGGATGTTCAGTTTGAAAGTAGGCGATCTTTCCTCGATCTCATCGCCAAAAGATTACGACCTTCCCTTTGGGCTTTTCATCTTCTTTTTTGATGTTGAAGACAACTTGCAGAATTCCGTTGTTGTATGTTGCCTTGACAGAGTTTTCATCAATCTTGTGTTGAATCTTTACGTCTGCAACATACTTGGAATCTTTGTAAGGTGCTTCAATATGAGCAGTGTTGCCAACAACGTTTACAGAGATGTCTTTCTTTTCGACACCGGGGAGTTCGGCTACAAGTTTCAGTTGATTTGCCTTTTCATCCATAATCTGTTCTACTGTTGGCTGTCTCTGTTCTGAGGAAAAATAACTTGTTATTCTGATTAACCAACTCTTGTGGTTCAGGAGTTGTCCTTAAGAAATTGAGCCATTCTATCAACTTTAGCGTAAAGAGTGAGGCATTGAGGAGAGAGGAAGTGTAACCCTGTCAAATACAAAATAATTTCTGTTTGTTTCAAGCTTTAATGTTGCTCCTTGCTTTCAGAAAAAAATGTTTTTATTTAATCATTTATTCTGAACTCTTTTGCAAACTTGACAAGTTATGGCAAGGTAGTCCTATGAATTCTAAGTGGTCACTCTACAAGTGACTGTTGTAGTGCCAACCCGCGAATTAGAGCGACCTCTTCAAATTTGCCGGCACCATCATTGTCGAACAGGAAGTTCTCTTTGACGTCGTTGCCGACGAAGATGTCGATGTCACCGTCGTTGTCATGATCGGTGGCTAAGATCCCCATCCCACTGCCCGGGTAGTCCCCGATTCCGGACTCGGCGGTGATGTCGGTGAACGTGCCATCACCATTGTTCCGGTAGAGGCTGTCGACTTCCGGAGCGTACTCGAGGGGACCCGCATAGGAGGGGACACCTTTTCTCGTTCGCACGCGGTGCGTAGGAAGGATTTAAAAAATGAGAAACTTAGGAGGGAGTAAAGAGGGAGGCTTTGAATAGACTAGGATGGAGGAGGAGCTTCCGAAGCTGTGCTGACCTCGGGCGGCTTGATGCTGCAGTGAGCTTGTAGTTGTAGTAGTACTAGTATATGCTTTTCAAGTTCATTGTTGTGGCTATGACGTAGAAACATGTTTTTTTTTCTATTGAGTCATTTATTGTTGCTGGATTAATTGTATTTTAAGTTCTCCACTCAACCAAAATATAGTAACGCTCACAATCAGATTATTATGGCACCGGAACGACGGCGCCCGGCGGTCGCTACCACTACCACCATTGGCCGTACCGAGTGCTCGAACAGGCGGGTGAGAAGTTTGGCGGTGATCACTCGCCACTCATCGGCTTCGCCTACGACGGCTACCCGATCTACGGCCCCTACGGCTACCGCAATTCCGACGGCTCTGGCGGCATCGTCCGCCAGGACACCAGCTGGCAGCTGCGAGCGATCACGACACGAACGACTTTGCCGGGTGGCGTGCAGCTGGCTTCTGGCGAGTACGGCCCGATGGTGAGTGAGGCGTAAGACTCTTCTCCAGCTTCTTATCTCGTTCTCCTCTTTCTAAAGCCAACTCGATAAGGTGATCGATCAGATCAGAATAGGAAGTGCCTGCATGCTCCCAGAGTTTGGGATACATACTGATGCTGGTGAAACCTGGAAGAGTATTGAGTTCGTTGACGTAGACATGGCCTTCTTCAGTCAGGAACATATCGACACGTGTCATGCCTTCACAGCCAACTACTCGATAAGAGTTTTTCGCAACCAACAAAAGCTTAGCCAGGGTCTGATCATCAATATTGGGAGCAGGAATAAGAGGTCGCCGAGCTCAACCTGCTCAGCCATTTCGCCTGTGCCGACGAGCGCGGCCACCCGCTCACCGAGCAGCAGGTCGAATGTTTCCTCGGGCTGCTGGACCTGGACTTCACGCATCGCTCGCTGGCCAACTCGGCCGCCGTGCTGACCATTCCCGCCGCGCACATGGACTGGCTGCGGCCCGGCGTCATGCTCTACGGCGCGACGCCGTTCGCCGATCTCAGCGCCAGTGAGCTGGCCCTGAAGCCGGCGATGACCCTGGCTGCGCGGGTCATCGCCGTGCATGAGGTGATCGTGGCTGTAGGCATACAAATTGAAACCAATACTAGAACGTAGCTTAACATTGACGTTAAATTTAAAAATTTTGACATTCAAAAAAAGAGATCAAATAAAACTTCAGGTTCGCGACGTTAACATACAATTTTAATGATAAGGGTTGAAAAATAATGTCAACAGAAAATGTTTGAATATAAGCGTTAGCATTAAGTTTAAGCATTAAAATTTATGCAAGTAAGCAGAGAAGCATCGCGGAATTATTTTGACACAAGACAGCTGCGAATTCTAGCCTTGATCTTGATCAACCTCGGGCTGGCGCGTGCGCTCCGGGAGCGTGAGCTCGGCGGTGGCGTTTCCGGGGGCGGACCGGATGGTCACGAGGCTGTCGGGCGGGATGGCGTAGCCCGCGTCACGGAGCTTGTCGATCCGCACGCGAAGCGCCTCCAGGGCCGCCGCTCGCGTAGGGCCTACGCAAGCCAGCCGGACGAAGTCGTGGTACTGCCACCCCACTGTCACGATGGTAGTGTGACTTCCGCCCCATGTCAGCCGAATCGCAAGAGCAAGACGACATCGAGGAGGGCGAGGTAGGTGCTTCGAAAGATATCGCTGGCGTGCCTCCGGCTCGGATCGTCGTTATCGGGAAGAACGACCACGTGCGCGCAACCTTGCAGGAGCGTCGTATAATCGCGTAGCCACTTGCCACCGCCGCCCCCCATCGGGGCTGTTGTTGCGACCAGATCGAAGCCCTCTAGCGTGTGAACATCTTTCTCGCCCTCGGTGATATAAACCGTCTCACCCGCCTCTATAGCCTCAATAATGCGGGGGAGGCGGTAAAGCACGCGGCGGACGCCCTTGAGATTATTGATCCAGCCTTTTCCTTTGGGCAAAGAGGGGAGTTAAAAATAACAATTCAAAAGAGGTATTTTTCAAATTATTACTAGGAGTATTTTTTTTATCTTATCTATTTTTTGATAGAGATACTAATAATACATCTTTCAAAATCAAGAGGTGGCAATATCCCTCCCGCCTTCCATCTGTGTAGCGCTGTATTTATATATACTTTTAGAGTTGAGAGAAAGAGTCGAAGTTTTTTATTATTATCAAAAACTTGTTTGCTTTTATTTAATTTCTGAACGTTTTTGAATTAGTGTGTGTTTTGATTTGGCTCTCCGCACAGTTCAAAGATGAACAGCGTTTCGCAGCAGCTCGAAATCTGTTCGATGGTCTGGCGCCGAGACACCGCGTCGCTGAGCGGAACTTTCGTCTGCTGCTGCAGATGCTGGCTCGGGTCGACCGTGAATCTGCGCTGGAGGAACTGTCGGCTGTTGAAGCTGCGGGTATTCGTGCTGAGATTCTTGTTGAACTGAGAAGCACTGACGCTGCTGTCAACGAGTTGGACCGGATTGAAGACAGTGTTGATGCCCTGAACAGTCGGATTGCTGTGGCGGATCGTCTTCAGGACCATGTACTGCTTCATCCACACTAAAGCAGGCAGTACCCCGAAGTATCGCTACACCATATTGCCGTAAGATTGTTTTGGCCTGATATTCATGAATTTTCATAATATGACGTCTTAGTAATCAAATACGCAGATAGTTTTGAGTATAGCGCATAATGGTGTTATCACCACACGTGACGACACCCCTAGTCACTAGTCACATTGAGACAAAATACTTGATTATCCACGTCCCATCATTCACATGCGTATGCATTTCCAGAAAATACAATCTTTTGCTCAACCCCTGGTGATGCGTAAGAAATAGTCGTTTTCCCGATTCGAAGATTGGGGGGAGGGGAAATGGGGAGACATAACTGGACCGAATCCGCTTTCTTTGGGAGAGTTGAAGGGGACGGTTAATTCAGAAAAATTAGAAAAAATGATCTTTAACTTACGAACAGGTGATCGGGTCTTATTGAAATTTGATGTTTAGAAAGATATTGTGTCTCAGAGCTTTTATTTTAAATCCTGACCGGATCCGGTGACATTGGGGGAAGTTGAAGGAGGAAACCTAAAAAAAAACGCTTAGAATGGAGGGATCGGGATGGATCTATTTCGCCGGTGCGGTGGCGCGCAGCCTGCTGACCTCCCCGGCGCGGCAGGTGTTTGCGGAGGCCTTCCGCCAGCCCTTCGCACTGAATACCGGAATAGAGGCGCCGGTGTATGTCATCCTCGACGACGCCGCGGCGCTGAAGGGCTGCGCCGCCGTTACGATCAACAGCTGATCCGCGAGACACGCGCGGGCGGGCGGCCGCTGCGGATGATAATCCGGGTTATGGTAAATAAGAGATCCGCAGGGCGGGACGGCTGACGCTTTCACCTCTTTTACCGGTTGCCCTGATCCCTATCGCGGCCCCTCGCTATGATGTGTCCGGTTGTTATGGGCGCGAGTACTCGAGCTTGGTTGTGGTGCGCGAGTCCTGCCAGTTCCAGGATGTGCTCGAAATGAAGGGCACTGTCGCCGCCATCAACGGACCTGAATCCCACTCGGGAATGAGTGCGCTCCGCTACCTTGTCGCACCCAAGAATGAGAATGGCCGCTTCTTTCGCGACGTCAAAGTAAGCGGAGGCCACATAATGAGCCTCGGTCTTCTAAGGGACGGAGCGGCCGATGTTGCGGCAATAGACGGTCTGTTTTGCCGCCTCATTGATGCGGCCAATCCTGGCGATGCGGCCGTCCTGCACCGCAACGTCTGCCCGGTATCCCACGTTGCCCGAGCCGTCGATAACGGTGCCGTCTTTGATTAACAGATCGTATGCCATGCCAACCTCCCAATTTGCGTGACCAGCCCCCATGGTAGCACTGTTGCCGCAGCGTGTTAGCATGCGGCGCTTGCAGACCCACAAACTTGCATGACCCACATAATCGACACCCTCATCGAAGAGCGCGCCACACGTCTGCGCCGGCATCCGAAGCAGCGCGGTGCCAAGCGCAAGCTGATCGAGAACGCTCTCCTGAATGCCGCCGACGCCCTGGCGCGTCGCCTGGCCGAGAGCCAGACCCAGCGGCGGCTTCTGGAAGGCGTCGCCGAGGTTTTCGGCCTGGAGGCGCCGCCCGAGCGGATTGAGATCTACGACAATAGCCATATCCAGGGCAGCGACAGCTACGGGGCGATGGTGGTCGCCGGGCCCGAAGGCTTCGTCAAGAGCGCCTATCGCAAATTCAAGATCAAGGGCATCGGCGGGGACGGCACGGCCGGCGAGGGCACAACCGATCGATTCCATACTCAACCCGAGCGCTACATGCTGAAATCTTCAAATAACTGAACCCATGTTCCACGGGTAAGGGCGGTGCAAATTCTTCATCACCCTCATCGCATTGTGTCTGTACAACGATAACAGGTGCTGTGTTCCCGGCTAGAGAATGAATGTAAGCCAGCCAGTAAGCTAGCGGACGGTTGCGCATGGAAATACCATTCTCAATAAATTCGTTATTGTTTTGGACTTTAAAGATCTACATACTAGGGGGGGCAGTATTTCATCATCATCTTCCCACACTTTACCGCTTAAAACATAATGCTTTCTCAAATAAGTAACGGTTTTGTAGAATTAGTACAATGTCTTTCTATTGATTAATCTCTGTTTTCTAGTATATTATTGTAAACAAATTTTTACAATTATATTTGAATGTTTTCCTACATATTTTTATATTTCGAAAAATATAAGATTTTCTCTTAAGATTTTCATCAATGCCTTCTTTCAAAATAAAGATCTTGTGACTTACGAATATTGCTTGGCATATGAAATGATCTTTGCTATACTCCTGAATCCCAAAAACAACAGAAACTGATTTTTTTGTCGTCACTAGCACCAGTTTTCACATTGAACCTCTTTGCATCGAGAATCGCATTTTTTCTATTAATTTAAAACTAAATCTTGATAATTTCAATGATTTTTTGGACTTTAATCATAAATTAAGATAAAAAAAAGATATTTTTAAGCCAGTGTGAATTTTGAAATACGTTTTGTTGGATTAACATGACTTAATTGGATTAACATCAATTAATCAACATGATTTTTATTCCAAAACTATAATAAAATTTTTCATATGTTATACAAAATATAACTGTGATCCCAATTAACACAAAGCGTTTAGTAGTAAAACGGATGGATTGTGTCGTGTGACATATGGCATCTAAACTCCTACATGTTTAATCTCTATCAGTTTTCAGTGAAATGAGAAACGAAGCCCAAAAAGTTAAAAATTGACTGAAATATTTCAGTAAGTTCTAAAAATATATTATTTCCCTTGGTAGCCTCTATAAATCAAATTTACCTGAATATTTTTTTTTCTTTATTACTCTTTGATTCTACGGTATTTAAACTAGAAATACGTTTTCCGCTATTTAAACTTGAAAAATTTTCACCGATACCGCTCATGATCCATCCGTTGGCCCAGCCGCGCCGCTCGTAGGGGAAGTAGTCGCCCACATACGCTACGGCAGCGCCGCTCAGGATGCCACCGCCAGCCCCGGCAAGGCCGCGCATGGTGAGCAGGACCCAAAAGTTGTCGGCGAACCAGTGGAAGGCCAGCGCTGTGGCCATGAAGCCCGTCCCGATGAGGAGGATGCGCCGTCGCCCGATCTTGTCGGAGATAGGGCCGGTGATGACGGCGAAGAGGCTCAGGAGAAAGGCGTACGAGGTACCCAAAAGGCCGGTTAGCCAGCTCGGGTTCTCCACTAGAACACGTCATTGTATCAACATGTACTAGAAATCGTTGGGGCCAAACGTGGCATGCGGTGGGAAATAAGCTAGGGCTAGATTAGATTGCGCCATAATGTGAACAGTGGACTAAGAAGGGCCACAGTGCCCCCTGCCCCTACAAGTAATCCCAAGACAGTTGCCCCCCAAATGAATTTTCGGCGCGGATTGCCGTACGGAACTTTTACAAGTAGTACCACGATTAGAAGCGAAGCAGCTGCCAGAAGAAAAGGCGCGTACACGTTAGAATGGAGAGATCGGGATGAAATATGATGGAATATTAAGCACAAGTTCTAGATACGGGATTGACATAATCGGACCAGATTCACTCTCGTTGGGGGAGCTGGAGGGATTTCTAGTGCTTTTGCGAATTCGGTGCTTCTTGACGTGCTAGGATGATGAAATCGACAACTCTATTTTCAGTCTAATTTAAGGTTCCAACCTCGTCGCAAGTGCCACATGAGCTCCTGGCTCTTGCTTTTTTTTTCAGAAACTACCAACTAGTGCTTTAAGCGAATTTTACCTAACTCAGAACCAATGCGGAAATAGAAATAGCCTCGGTGGCGGTTGCCGCGCTTACCCAGCAGTTTGATGACGGTGCTGCTGGCCTCACGATTGAACAACCAGCACTGGCCACTACCGTATCCGCAAAACCTTCGCTCCAAGATATGTTTAGCAACAGTGAAGCAGTTCCTGAGTTCACTTCATTTGAGGACAACGATAGCGAAGATGGCTTCCCCTCGTTTGATGAACCCACTGGTTTTCAAGAGTTTGGAGAAATCGAATGATGCAAATATCTCTTCGATTCATCCTGTTTGTACTAATTAATGTTCGTAGTACTTCTGCTGCTCGGCGTGCAGTCCGCCTTCTTCGGCCCCGCCAAGTACGCCATCCTGCCCCAGCATCTGACCGAGCAGGAGCTCGTCGGCGGCAACGCGCAGATTGAACTCGGCACCTTCACAGCGATTCTTCTCGGTACCTTGCTCGGCGGCGTGCTGATGAGCGCGCCGGAGTGGCGCTGGATCGTCGGCCCCCTCGCGGTCACCCTGGCCGTCGTCGGCTATTTCAGCTCTCGCGCGATCCCGGACGCCCCGATCGCAGCACCCGAGCTGCGCGAGCTGGATGGCGTGCAGCCGGCGACGCTGGCGACGTCGGCGCACTTGCTGCCCACGGCGGTCGCGAAGGCCGAGGGATTCCGCAGCCTCGCGGTCGATGGTGCGGCTGCGGTCGACATGGAGACTGCCGCGTTCGCCAAGGTCGCCGCCGACAAGGGCGTGCCGTATCTGGCGGTGCGTGCGGTGGTGGACCCGGCGGACGAAGACCTGCCGCTCGACTTCGCGCGGTTCCGGCGCCCCGACGGAACGCTACGGCGCGCGCGTGTCGTCGGGCACGCGTTGATGCGACCGCGAAACTCTAAAAATTAGAATTTTGATACTAAAAAATACATGAAAAAAACTGGGTTTTCATGCTGATTTTAAATATATTAGTTTCATCAAATTTAGTCTCACCCATTAAAAGTTGGAAAACCTGAGAAAATTTGACTTATTTTGGAAAACAGGTGGAAACACCCCATAAACGTCGTAAATCTTAACGAAGATCACACCATCGCATTCATATTATCAGAGAACGCTACTGTAGAAGCTTCAAGCTCCTATCTACAAATATGTGGAATTTTGTATTCTTTGCCAGAAGACAGGTGTCCCGGTCGTCATTTGTGTCCCAGTGTCCCAGTATGTAATTTCTCTTTGAGTGTCCCGGTCGTCATTTATATGCCCTGTGTCCCGGTCGTCATATGTGTCCCGGTGTCCTGGTCTGCAGCGTCATCTTATAATGACGTCATATAAAAAGCCTTATATACTTATAATAACGTCATATGCAAACCCACAAACAAACAAACATGCATACATACAACTCGAAACAACTTCATGACGTCATGATGCTCAATCCTTATAATGACGATAGTCTACAAACATGACGTCAGTCGACCAAAATTGTTCCAGATAAACTTAGCAGCAGAAAAATCCATAGAGAGGATATGGTATGTGGGTAGCATGTTTCTTTTTCTTTCGTGCGAATGTTTAGTACTGGGTTTTGTCCCTGGTGGACCCAGGGGGACAACCGAAGTTGTGTCGGCAAGTTTAATCTCGAGTAGCGAACTATCAAGCCAAAGACAGATGCAGATTTTAGGTCAAATCAAGTTCTCACCATTTAAATCCGCTTGAATTTGCAGTGTAAGTGTGACGTTAAAATCAAAGAAGAACATAGCTTATAAAACTAGGGGAGGAACGCGAGGAAGCCGTAGCTCTCAGCGGCGTGCTCCTGCACGAGGGTGATCCGGGAGGTGATCGTAAACTCGCCAGTGTCGCCTGCGTGCATGAGCGCGCTGAGCCGCGAGGGCTCAGACCCAATGTCGAAGCCGACCGCGGCCTCGTTGCCGGCGAGGGGCTCGATGTAGCGCACCGGAATGTAAAACGCCCGCTCACCGGCGCGGATCATGGTCCCTTGCGTCGCCCGCTCGGTGATCTGAAAACCCTCGAAGCCTTCGTCGCGACCCGACTGCTCGAAGAGCGCGATTTTGCGTCATACATCTGGGAAAAATTCCAATTGTAGCAGAGACGAGTTTTATTTAGTCCCATTTGTTCACTTGACTTGGAGCCAGTGTCTTCTCCGATTACAAAAATTGTGTCTAGATTGTTAGTTTGACTGTTATTTTTAAGTACATATTTGAAGAAGAAGAAGAAGTTTATTCAATAGAAAATGGAAATACAACACATTTATTCCCCTTCGAAAGGCTCCATGGCCAGGGATATTAGTTATATAATTGTAATATAATTGTTTTTGCTTAGTGGCAAATGACTGATGTCGACTTTCTAGTTAGTGTTTAAATAATGGGTGTAGCTCTCACCCTGATTTTACTGGCCACAGAGCCTTTGTGGGAATTAGCTTCTTGTCCCTTTTGTTATTACGGCTGTGTACAATTAAGTTTTTATGGCACTTGGTATTAACCAAGTGACAAATAGCAATCGCCAATTCTGTCGGTCTGTCGGTCCCGGTTTTGCTTCTTAGGACTCTTCCAGGTAAGCTAGGACGATGAAATTTGGCAGGCGTATCAGGGACGGTACCAGCTTAAATTAGAAAAAGTCGTTCTTTTTAAAACAGTACAAACTTTAGCGTAAAGAGCGGGACGTTGAGGAGGGGACAGCCCCTATCATACACAAAATAATTTATGTTCGTTTTGAGTTTAATGTCAATCCTTACTTTCAGATAAAAAAGTTTTTTTACATAATTTCTGAATGTTTTTGAATTAGTGTGGGTTTTGAATTTTTCTCACCGTACATGAATAATTAAAACGAAATTTGCAGATTAGTTGTACTTTTTCAAATCTATAATAACCTTATAACAACCTAAGTTTGAATTTTTGTTTTAGTTGTTTAAGAATTCTTCCTCACAAAACAAATCGTCCTTCACATCCAAGGTATCAAAAACTTTTTCATTTTCCTCTATATCTTTTCCTGCAACTCTCTCTTGGCTTAGCATATTCTTAAAATGTTGTTCTTTTCTTATCACTAACTGTGGCCCCGTACCTATCTTTAATTGGGACGAGTCCGGATTGACAACTCCCTCTCAATTTATCAACATGCCAGTACAATATTTTACTTTTATTCCGTCTAGCTGCATCTTCCAGATCCTCGGCAACTTTATCTATGGCATCCACTTCACACCTCCATCGAACATTCCCTGTGTCCCCGTCGTCATTTGTATATCCCCCCTGTGCCCCTCCGCGTCCCCGTTGTGGTTGTGTCCCTGTGTCCCGGTCATCATTTATATTCCCTGTGTCCCGGTCGTTATTTGTGTCCTGGTGTCCCAGTCTGTAAGTTCTCTTTGAATGTCCCGGTCGTCATTTATATTCCCTGTGTCCCGGTGTCCCGGTCGTCATTTGTATCTCGGTCTGTAATTTCGACAGTCGACAAACATGACGTCAGTCGACAAACAACTTCATGACGGCATAATACTCAACAAACCTAAGAATAATGTTTTCTGAATTTTAGCTTAAAAATAGCCAAATAATGCTAACAACTTTCATAGCTTTAGTACTGTGAAGAATTATATTTCTTTTTAATTCAATTGCCTTTTACCTGAAGTTGCATCAAACAAATACATCAAGATATTGAAACTAATTAATCCATACATCCATGGAAAATGGTATGGAATTCATAGTAAGGAATTAATGGTAAGTTTCTTACCTTTTCTTTCAATTGTCTTTTGCCTGAAGTTGCATCAAACAAAAAACATCAAGATATTGATACCGGGGACTGTGGGGGATTAAGTCGTCCCCAAAGAAACAGTTGTTAGTTTTCGACTATTCTGAAAAGAATGGCTATCTCAAAATTTGGTCCAGTGACTTTGGGAAAAAATTAGCGTGGGAGGAGGCCAAGATGCCCTCCAGTTTTTTGGTCACTTAAAAAGAGCACTAGAACTCTTAATTTCCGTTAGAATGAGCCCACTTGCGACATTCTTGGATCACTGGGTCGATACGATCACCCCTGGAAAAAAAAATAAACAAACAAACAAATAAACACGCATCCGTGATCTCTTATGAGGATATTAGCCATCTTATAAATATATTCATGGCATTTCAGCAGCGTATATAAGCTTAGACACTGATAATGTATTTAAGAGGAAGTGTATTATAAGCATACAAAAATGTTCAGGATATTATGAACACATTCATAGTTTTTAGTGGATAGAATCCTATAAACCGATAACATTTTAGCCGCGAATATATTGTAAACATTATATTAAGATATTCTACATAATTTAATTAAATTCAGGTAATAAAAGAGGAAAGAGAAAAGTGATTGCTCATCTCTAAATTGAGCAACTATCCCCCGCACCTTTTTTCTCAAAATCGCCCGATCAAAACTATGAAAAAGCCATTTAGCCAAAAAATAAGTTAATCTGCAAATTTCCGTTCAATTATTCATGTGCAGAGAGCCAAAGTCAAAACATGTATTAATTCAAAAACGTTCAGATATTAAATAAAAAAAAATAGTTTTTTAACTTAAAGTAAGGAGCAACATTAAAACTTAAAACGAACACTTAAAACGAAAACTTAAAATTTATTAGGAATTACTCCGTATATGAAAGGGGCTGTTCCCTCCTCAACTCCCGGCTGACTACCTGTTCATGCGCGAAAACCCCAAGGGCGTGCATTTCGAACGCTGGCGCCATGCCAATGGCTGCGGCAAGTGGTTCCATGCCGCCCGCTGCACCCAGACGCTGGAGGTCTTCGGCACCTATTCCGCCCAGACCACCGAGCCGCCGCAGGAGATCCTCGACAAGATCTCCGCCAAGCGGCCGGGCTGGCGCTGGCGCGAGCTGGCGGATGCGCGCAAATCCTCTGCCGCGTGAACCCCGGCTGACTGAAACACCTGCATTCTTTCCGAAAGGTCTGCACCCATGAGCATGAGAAGCATAATACACTAGACTAAAAACATTTTGCAAGGGTTTAGGGTATATTTTTTAATAGTCAAACTAATAATTCTTCAGACGAACGAAAAGGTTAAAATTTGCGCAGGATAATTGGTTTTTATGTGATTAGGAGGGGAATATAAGATAAGAAAGTATGCCATCCTTGGCATAGATTAGGCCGGAGCCTAATTAAAGCAATTAGCCTTTATAGCTATGTGTTGTAGCTTCTAAAACTGGTTGCTCTTCTTGTTGCTGTTCTACTTCTTTAGAACTTCTAATTCTAGTATACCCACACAACTAAAGAAGGGCCTTTGGGGTGTTAATCTGTCTGGATATACCATAAGTACTCCGAACAAAATTGTAAACTCTTCAGACAATTATATAAATAAAAAATGTTTTTTTCAACTGAAAGTAAGGAGCGACATAAAAACTTAAAACGAACAGAAATTACATCGTATATGAAAGGGGCTGCTTCCTCATAAACGCCCCGCTCTGTACGCTAAAGTTTGACTCTTTCTCTCAACTCTTCTTTTTGAAACATTAACAAACTTTAAGCGTAAAGAGCGGGGTGTTGCTCTTAATTAAAATCCCAACCGGATCCAGAGTCATTAGGAGTGGGGGAGGAGTTGGGGGGAGCCGCAAATTTGAAAACACAAATCATAGAGATCAGGATTAAACTAGGTGGTAAGAATAAAGTCCAAGATACATGACTGACATAACCAGAATGGATTCGCTCTGGATCCGGTGACATATGGAGGAGTTGGGGGGACCTAAAATCTTGGAAAACACTTAGAGTGGAGGGATTGGGATGAAACTTGGTGGGAAATTTAAGCAGAGGTTCTAGATACGTGATTGAGACAACCAGGCTGGTTCAGAAGCAGATGGGACATTGCCGCGTGGTATGGGGGCGATTCGAGTAAACGGTGCCAATGTGCTTTTTGATTTCAACAATGGAGGGACGATTTCAACCGCGACAATTGGGACTTTGGTTTGATGCGATTCTTCAATTCTTCCATGCCACGTTCTGGATCGGAATTGCTGCAATGCATTTTGCATCAAAACCCGACGATCTATGCATCGACAACTTCTCCTGTTATCGATTTTCAAATTGGTGCGCGGTCACAATTCGAAAACGAGTCGGTACGGAGTCAGAATATACCCTATAAGGATAAGATCTTTGCCAACACTCTTCTATCAACATAATCGAAAGCTTGCTCATAATCGATAAAACTGAGGACCAAAGGTGTTTGACAACGAAGAGATTTCTAAATTATTAGCCTAGCTAATAATTTGATTTTTTTTTTTTTTTTTTTTTTTTTTTTTTTTTTTTTTTTTTTTTTTTTTTTTTTTTTTTTTTTTAGGTAATTCAAGCAACATCCTGATGATCTATTTATACAAAATATGAAATTCTGGCTTTGTAAAATCAGAATTTTGGTTGTCCAATCCCTCCATAAAACAAAACCCGTTAGTTGACTTGAGAGGGTACAGACTACAGACCCCCGGGATTCTCTGGTTCTTTAAATTGCCATCCCTGTTTCAGCAGATCGAATTCATATCAAATTAGAAAATAAAATGAATTAATACTCACTTCCACAAAACCGAACCTGTTAAATGGCTTGAGAGGGTACGGACCGAAGTGATTCCCTGGTTCTGTAAATCCCGATCCCTGTCCGAGCAGATCGAAATTAGATCAAATTAGACAATAAAATGAATTGGTACTTACGTTGACATAATACCCTTCCACCGCTTTGAGGTGCGCTGACTAATTTCTTCTGTTGCCCAGGGACGGAAGATCGAGCCTCATTGCCTGTAACTACCATCACCGCCATGGATGTAAACTGGCTCAGCTTGACCTTTGACTCCCACCTGGAATCAGCAGGGGATTCAGGAAAGTCTTTTGAAAGATAGCGTGCCACTTAACTGGGCTGCCAAATTGACACATTTTGTGTCAAAATGACACAATTTGATGTTGCGTGACACAATGACACATTCAATCGAAATGATGACAAAATTGACGAAAATGACATGAAAATTTTCCTCCCCATGACAAATTCCTCCATTGAAAGTTCCCCCAACATATCTCCCTCTTATCAACCCCTCCCCCCACAACCTAAAATCTCCCCTGAAAACGTCTGTACACTTCCAAAACTATATGTAAGCACTGGTCAAAGTTTGTAACTTGTGGCCCCTCCCACGGGGACTGTGGGGGAGTAAGTCGTCCCAAAAGACATAGTTATAAGGTTTTTTGAGTACGCTGAATAAAATGGCTGTCTCAGAATTTTGGTTTGGTGACTTTGGGAAAATAATTAGCGTGAATAGTACTTGATGTTTTGTAGTTTTTACCCCAGTCATTTGAATTATTTGAAGTTAGAAGAAGAGTATTGAGTCTCTTTGTCAAACATAATGGCATGGAGAATACTATATCCACCAAAGAGTGCTCTTTGTTATATTCAAATTTTGTTTGTTATATTCAAATATTATTGTCATATTTTATGAGGTATCGTTGCAGTAAAGGACATGTGAAGTTATCTATTGCATTGGTAAGATGAGAATTATATAAATTAATTAAAGGCTATTTTTCTTTGTATGCCCATGCCTCTCACGTAGAAACAACGCTGTCATGATCTTTTTATTTATGCGGAATAATATATGTTCGTATTAGCTTTTAATGTCGCTCCTTAGTTTCAGTAAAACTTATTTTTAATATAATTTCTAATTATCACCGATCTAGGGGAGATAAGACACCTGTAAAAAACACTGCAAACAACCTTGACAGCTAGGAAAAACTTTCAATCCATAACATAATGTTCATTATCCATATTTCACAAAACAATACATGTTTCTCAGGAACGTTTGTTTTTCGATGAACAAAAAACTGTTTTTACTCGGCCGACCGGCTATCACTTTAAAAATAAATTGATAGATCCATCCACTAACAAACAAACGGATAAGAAATGCACCTTATTATTCCTATAGACTAATGATTCGTCACAATGAAGATAACTATATTTTAAAATGCCGTCAATTATTTCACCAATACATCGTTGATATGTGTGCAAAGATTGAATCAGAACGTTTGCTATTTATCCGTCTGAATCAGACTAATCTCCGCTCTGAACAATACATTCATTTGCGAGATGCAGTTGTAAATAACGGTAATACCACTAATGTTGGAAGATTAACGCCTCCTTGAAAAACAAGTTTTTTTTTAACTGGAAGTAAGGAGCGACATTAAAACTTAAAACGCACAGAAATTACTTTGTATATGAAAGAGGCTGCTACCTCATCAACGCCCCGTTCTTTACGCTAAAGTTTGACTCTTTCTCTCAATTCTTCTTTTTAAAACAGCAAAAAATTTTAGCGTAAAAAGCGGGGCGTTCTTATAACGAGCAGAAATTAAATCGAATATTCAAGTCACGCTTAAAACGAATAAAAATCACAACAAATGCGAGTTTAGTTACTAATCCCTCACTGGACTTTCTACTTTTTTTCCTCATTTTATTAGTAAATGTTTGAAAAAAAATCGATGCCATTCCATTGATTCAAACTGAGAATTCAGAGACCCATCTATATCAGCTAGATAAGAAAATAAACACATAATTATTTGCCTTCTTTATAAACAATCTTTCGAAAATCTATTCTTCGTAATTACTCCGACCTTGGAAGGAGTATTCCGACTCGTACACTTAATTTTAATCGATATATGCATTATGTCATATAATGCAGAGCTTTAATTAGATGAAAATAGGCAGTAAAGTGAGCACATTGGGGTGGGAGGGGGCAAAGCTTTCATTATGGGGAATATTTCTACGGATTACGGATTATACAACTCCTACAGATTAAACTCCTACGGATTATACAACCATCCCTTCCATAAAAACCTTAAATACCCCCAGGCATAGATTACAACCCTTGCTCCAAGGCTCTGGGGGTTTGTTTCAACCCCAAAAGCCTTGTTAATGGATCATTTTGAACAATATGACTATCTCAAAAATTCTATCAGACGCACTGCGGGACAATACGAGATGGGGGAGGGATCTCCCCTCCGATCACTGACAAATTTTGAAGTACCAAGGAGACAGTGAATACATGGTCTGATTATTTGAACTGATTAAGGTCAATCTCCTAGGTTGAAAGCTAATTCTATTAAGATAGCATTGAAATACATACCGAGATTTCCTCCTTTCTCATTGGCTTAATTGCTCTCTTGAGGGTTGTACCAGAATATTTAAACTTTGTTGACTTATTTGAGATATTACGACCGGATTTAAAGGGAATTTAAATTTTTCGCATGTCTAATTGGTAACAGCTGACCATTGGAATTTGGTTGGTTACAAGTCAGATCTTAATAACTTCAGAAATTTATTTCTATCATTACGATGTCTCACAGCTATTGGGATTAAATTCCAAATTTTTGGACCAAAAAAAGAGAAATCAGAACTATGAGATGTTGGGTAATTGTGGAATTGTGAATTTGTCGGGAATAATCTTGGGAAATTTAGTGATAGTTGTCCAAAAACATAATTTTGGCAAATATTAGAAATGGCAATAAAATGATGTTTTAGCCATACAAAAAGATGGCTAACTGAGGGTCCACTATTAACATTAAACATTAATCTAAGGGCTTTATTTTGAAGCGACGCAACTCAAAATTCAGCATATGAATCAACAGCTTTTGTCATTTTCATAGGAGAGGACCCCCACACCTCCCACTTCTCTGTAGGTTAAACGGGGGGAGGGCTTCCCCAATGGTCGCCTGTATTAGAGGCTTGATCCAAACTTTATCCCTCAGAGGAGTGAACAAAAATCTTCTCTTCTATATTTATCTGAAAGGTGAATGAAAGTTAAAAAATTCGTTAATAAAAATGAAGACGCCACTGTACATATTTCTATGAAGCATCGATGAAATAAATTAAATTAAATGCTTCATTTTCATTTTTGACACGTTGTTGGGAACTTGATCACTTCAGACAATTTAGCAATTACCTTTGCTTTGGCTGGCCGTATTGGTGTTGTCCAATTGATGGTCCAGATTGTCAATTTTCAGATCTTATCACGTTTGATAGTTCAGGTGTTGGTTTCAAAAAATGATCATTTATATGAACTGCAACTGCAAATTTTCACTTTTTGGCCCATCCATCTGTGTGTCTGTCGAGTGACGTCATGTCATCAGGTCGTCATGAAGTTAGTTGTCGTCATGTTTGTTATGACGATCGACATTAAAACTAAAACGAACACAAACTACTCCATATATGAAAGGGGCTTGTCCTCCTCAACGCCCCACTCTTTACGCTGAAGTTTTTTACTGTTTTAAAAAGTAGAGTTAACAAAAAGAGTCAATAGCGAAAAGAGCGGGGTATTGAGGAGGAAAAGCCCCTTTCATATACGGAGTAATTTCTGTTCGTTTCAAGTTTTAATGTCGCTCCTTACTTTCAGTTAAAAAACTTTTTTTTATTTATTTAATCAAACAGTTCGTGGTAACGAACTGTAGTAAGGAGCGACCCATATTTAATTTTGTCCTACGGACATTAATTCAGTCCATTACCTGGTGTCTAGGGAAGTAAGAGTCCATATAAATAGCCAACAAAAGCTATTGAATCCTCAATTGGCGGATTGAAGGGACTGAATCAATTTTAAAAGCAAATATATTTTGGGGCAAACACTCTATAACAGGAAAATGGTCAAATTGCAGATTTTGGCTGCATCATTATATTAGAAAGTTTTGAGTTTAATAAATGAAATTCTCCTGGATCTGTCAAGCCTTAATAATTTAAGTCTCAACATTTGAACTGATACCCTTAACGTCCGTGCAATTTATGAATAAGAAGGTTGGTTTTACATGATATTTACGACATAATCTTGTAAGTTCAGTTATAAATAGGACATTTAGAAGTTTTTGCAGAGGTAGAAAATCCTGGCAGAGAGAAACAGAGGGACGATATGTAAAAAATCTTATTCTCCAAAAATTTTCATTTTTTGTACTGGCTTAATTTTTTGCATGGATAAATCAGGAGGAGCTTAACTTGTTCTGGCTTAAAATTTCACACAAAAAAAAATTTAATACCAATTAGGTTGTAAAAGATGCGGACATTTCC
Source organism: Alatinidae sp. Z8VKAUB7J3 (assembly GCA_010016025.2). Taxonomy (NCBI): domain Eukaryota; kingdom Metazoa; phylum Cnidaria; class Cubozoa; order Carybdeida; family Alatinidae; species Alatinidae sp. Z8VKAUB7J3. The sequence continues at coordinate 100,511,064 of JAAAKM020721499.1, read as the reverse complement.
TTGATATCCGCACCCGCGGCGAAAGCCTTTTCGGAACCGGTGAGCACGATCGCGCCGACTGTGTCGTCGGCTTCCATATCGTCCAGCGCCTTGCCGAGTTCCGCGATCAGTCCTGCGCAAAGGGCATTCAGCGCCTTCGGACGGTTCAAGGTGATCAGACCCACCGGCCCGCGCGTTTCAACCAAGATGTATTCGTATGCCATTCTAACCCTCGCCTAATCCCCGGCGCAGCCGGGTCCGTGTTGGTTTCGGTTATTCCAAGGTACTTTTTCAGTGTTCAGATCATTACCATCAAAAGGATAATAAACAAATCTTCCAAATCCCCAAACTAAAAGAATCTCAAACATAGAAATGAGAAAACTTGTAAATACAGCATTAGGCAACAAATTGTTAAACATAGATGATGGTTTAGCACTCAACTTGCCAATCTAATAAATGTCCACATGGAGCACATTTAGAGTCAAATAATTACAAAATATTGACTTTTCCTTAAAGATAAAATAAATAGAAATTTAATTAAACAGTTTGTGGTAACAAACTCTAGTAAGGAGCAACCCATCTCAATAGTACCCCAACCCCAAGCCCAAGGGCCACATCTTGCGCTCTGGCTCTGCAACCGGTGGCGGCGGTACCGACGCGGGAAGTTGTCGCGCCATGTCCCACAAAGGCGCAACGTCCGAGGTGTCGGAAAGCCTGCCCGCCTCGACGATTTCCAACTCGAGCGCGTTACTCATCTCCTGCACCGAGGGCCAACGATCCGCGGGGTCGTAGGTCATTGCTCGCTGCACCACCTGGCGAAGTCCAGGCACACGCTCAAACGCAACTTCGTCTTCGCCGTCTCCAACACCAGGCGGCGAACAAAAAAAAAAAGAAAAAAAAGGGTACCCCCAATTCCAATTTGTCATTGCATATATTGTTGTTAACATAATATTTCAACTTTTAAATCAATTAGGGGAGTAATAAGTCTACCATCTGTTTTTGGCAAACTCGCTCTTTTCTCCAACTCTTTTTACACTCAGACAATGATTTGCGTGTGCAGGTACCGGCTCCTGATTTTCTGTCTTCGGACATGAGTGCTCTGTATGATTTAGATCAAATTATTCATCGTTTCCTGTGTTTTCCCCCCATATTTTTTACTGGTACTTATTTGTTCGGCCATATCAAAATCGATTGGTGGCAACTCTGGTGAACGGTTAGTTGTCGCTGTCATCACGCCACCCCCTTTCCGACCAACGAAGGGATGGTCCTCGGGGTAGTAAATTTCGACAGATAACAAAAGATCGAATACCGGGAGAAATACGAAACGCTTGGGGTCAGACTTTGTGCCTGCCTTGGGTTCAAGCCGTGTGACATCACACACCTCCTGTGAACTGAAAACGTTTGAGATGTGTCTATCTTTGTAATGGGGTCGACCATTGGGTCCGAACCGCGAAGAAAGAAGCTTAATAAGGAATCAGAAGAAAATTTATATGTTGTTAAAAACGTTGGTTCTTAGGAAGGCAGCTATCACATTGGTGAGTTATTCAAATATAACCGAAATAAACAGGCCTAGTTTTTAAACCAACCTTTAATTTTTAGTTGAAAATTTTTTAGAATGGTTAGATCAATGCCTATATTATATAGTACCCAACCTTATTCGCCGGCCAGTGCGATTTAAGGTAATTTAAGGTAATTTAAGTATATATTCATTGAGATTGCTGTCTAAACTGGATTTTTAACATAAAGTAGGCAACCTCAAGGGTGATCTCGCCCGCGCGCAGGGCGTCGAGGATCACGGGGGCCATGCCCGCGAGTTTCAGCCGCCCTTTGACGTGCCGGACGGTCACGGCAAACGCTTTGGCGATGGTTTCGGCGGGTGCGCCACGGTCGGCCATTTCGCCATAGGCCGCGATTTCGTCAGCCGGATTGAGGGCCATCCGGGCGGTGTTCTCGGTGTTCGCCCAAGCCCGCGCCTCGCCTTCGTCGGTCGTGATCTTGATCGGCACAAGGCGGCTTTCACCTTCTCCGTCCTCGTCCTGGGCACAATGACGGCATAGCCGAGGCTGGCCGCCAACGCCTCTAGCGAGATGAGTTCCAGCAGCAGATAACCACCTACCGCCATCACGATAAACGCCCCGCCTGCGATCATGTAAAACTTACGCGTGCGTGAGGCAAGGGTATCGTCGTCATCGTCGGTCTGCAACGTCCCAGCCTCACCAAGGTATTTGTCGCCCATCCGATACTGAATCAGGCCCAGGAGCATCCCGAAGCCTGCGAGGGAGAAGCCCCAATGCCAGTTGTACCCTTCACCCAGAAAGCCGGTCAGGAGCATTTGCTCGAACAATCGACCACATGGATGACGTGCCAAGACCTCTCAAATGAATACTTGGAAAACAGAACATGGGGTGACACGTGGTGGTTATGTGACAACCTGACAGACAGAACACCGCCTGAACTCAATTCAGGGGAATGGGAAGACTCTGATGGTCGACCCATCTTACAAGAAGACCACAATGATTGTTCTCAAAAGGTTGCCAACGACGTCTACGGTAAGGTTGATACGGAGCGTCAGCAGGAGGTGTACCGATCCCTCTGCCTTGAAGAAAAAGGGTATCAAAAGGAGTGTTTACCAAAACACGGGGACCGTTTAATTAGAATAGAAAGTTTTTTTTTAAGTGCTAACAGCTTAAGCATAAAGAGCAAGGTATTGAGGAGGGGGCAACCCTTCAAATACGGAATAAATCTGCCAAAATTAACATGCAATTTTGTTTTAATTTTTCATGTATGGTGGGCCAAATTCGAACCTCCATTAACTGAAAAACGTTCAGAAATTAAATAAAAAACAGGTTTTTCTTAATTGAAAGTAAGGAGCAACATTAAGACTTAAACAAACAGAAATTATTCCTTATAGGAGATGGTGCGGTAGGCCACGAGGGTGATGTGCAGGTGGGGGATCGCCGAGCCGCCGGAGTTGCCGACGGTCCCGAGCAGCTGGCCGGCCTCGACCGTGTCCCCGAGCTTGACCGTGATCGAGCCCTTTCGCGCGTGGACGTACCAGCTGTATTCGCCGTTGCCGTGATCGATGGACACACCGTTGTGCTTCTCGGCCATGCCCTTCATCTTCCCCACGGCGTTGTCGTCGCGCCCCTCGCGCACCTCCACGACCTTGCCCGCCGCCATGGCGTAGAAGGGCGCGTCCCCCAGCACGATCCCGAGCATCGAAAGCACCGAGAAGAACGGCAGCCGCCAGCGCACCGGCAGGAGCGAGTGCACGAGGAACCCGGCGAACGCCACCTCCGTCAGCAGTACGAACTTGCGGCTCGCGATCTGGAACTGGTCGATGACCAGCCAGACGAGCGCGAGCTCGGCGGCGAGCAACGCGAACTTCAGGAATCCGGGGAACCGCGCGTTCTCGGGCGTGCGGATCGCGGGGACCAGGAACGCCGTCAGTGCACCTTGGCTGGGGGCTTCGCCGGGCTGCTGGGGACGGCGTAAGTTAAAAATACCTCATTTTTCTAATTATCTGGAATTAACCCTTCTCCCACTCCCCTAAAGAGAGCAGATCCGTCCCACTTATGTCAATCACGTATCTAGGACTTGTGCTTATTTTTACCACTAAGTTTCATCCCGATCCCTTCGCTCTAAGCGTTTTCCAAGATTTTAGGTTTCCCCCTTGATTCCCCCCCATGTCACCGGATCCAGTCGGGATTCAAAATATGAGCTCTGAGACACGATATCCTTTTAAACTTCAAATTTCATTAAGATCCTATTACTCCTTCGGGGCTCCCCCTTCTTCTATAGGATTATATATGTTTGTTTAAGTTTTAACGTCACTTTTTACCCTCATTTAGAAAAACTTGTTTTATTTTACTTCATACTAGTCAAAGGCTCTGTGGTCCTTTATCGACAAGCTTTTAGGGTTCTTTACTAAATACAGTCTATGGAAACTAATCAATCTGCAAAGGCGTCAGTTGTATACTGAAGCTTTTTTACTGGCCACTCTCTGGTTGTGCATTACTAGAATTGTGAAATAACAGTGTTTGTGTTTTTGATGGATCTAAGTTGAGTTAAATCTAACAAGGCTACCTAATTGAAGAAAAATTTGCGTGCAAACAAGTATAAAATAATTTGTGAATGAATTTTTCACCCGTATTTATTTGTACTTGAAGTCAAAATAGCGTATTTGTTTCAATAAAAAAAATTGTATAAGAACGAGTGAAGCGTGGATCAAATATATACCAACATCTTTTGAAACAGAAAGACACTGTAGCAACAGATTCTGTTTTGTTACTTCAGTAACAAAACACGCCCTAAAGCCTTTAGGAAAAAAGCCTTAAAAGCCTTTTTAGAAAAAGGCCCTGTACAGAGAAAACCATAACGATCCATTCCTAAAAGTTGCTTTGAATAATTGTTTTGGATTGCATGTTTTTTGTATACTTATTTCTCTTCACAAGTTGGTTTATAATGGCAAATAATACCAAAAAAAGTGACATTTTCTGTATAGTCAAGGTTACGTCCAGGCATAGGGAGAGCTGGGACACAATCACGTGGAAGTTACTGTTGTATTTGGACAGAGCTTTTGATGATAAATCGAATGGTATGTTTTTCTTTCAGCAGGCGAATTAATTTAAAGTTCGACAAAACCACCACAGGGCGATCTCAAATGGAGCGGCCAGCGTGACTTGGTGCGCTCGCTCGAACGACTCTTCCGCCGAATCGGGGTTCAGCTGGCGATGTCGCAAGGGTTCCACCCGCGGCCTCTGATGACGTTTCCCGATGCCCTCGCAATCGGCATTGATGCGCAGGACGAGGTCATGGATCTGACCGTGCTTGGGGAAGTGGACGAGATCCAGTTACGAGAAGACATGAATGCCTCGGCTCCGGCAGGCTTGGTCATTCACGAAGTGCGGTTGTTGGGTGACAACGATCGCAAGGTAAAGAGGAAAGTCTTCAGCATAGATGGTAACGTTGAATCCTTCGCGTGAAAGTATTAGGGCTGTTGTTAAACCCATTACGCCTGAGCCAATAATGGCAACGTCTTTTGCTAGAGGCTTACTGGCCAATTGAGCGGCAATTATCGATGTTCCCCAAGAAAGAGTGATGCCTCCGCCGCCATGCCCGTAGTTGTGTACGATCGTTTTATTTGCAATTTTTTGTGACTCCAATCGGTATCCACTTGGCCTGAAAGGGCGCAGTCCGACAACGGAGTGTGTTACTCTTTGCATTGAGGCAGTAGAAACAAAAATGTATTTGAAAAGAGTAAAATAAGACAGTTGAAATAAAATATGAAAGCTATTTATACAAAAATAAACCCACCCAGGTTTCTTCCATTCTACATCCCCTCTCTATTGCCACCTTGACTTCCGATCCGCCTTCCTCTCAAGAATCCACCCAAGTCAATTTCTCCCTACTCTATCCCTGCAAAACAAAAAGCAATGCTTTGTTTCCCTTATGGTTACACTATCTGTTATTTTCTGGTTTGAGTGTTCTTACATACGCAAAATTATTTTATAATAAACAATTAAATTCTAAACTAGGCCATGGTACTTGATGGTCTATCTAATAAAGATGTGCAAGATAACATTCTTTTACTTTTCTGCGGAAAAGCGATACAGGGACTCATCCTTAGTTTTTCATGGATGACTTCAGGCCCGTGCTGGGCGAAGTAGCTCTGTGCCAACTGAAATCTATTGTTTTAGTTTTACAGTTTCCCTATGTTTAAAATTATACGCCGTATTCTACTGCTTCAATATACCCCCCCCACCCCCCAAAAAAGTGCGTGGGTACTTGTACCCTCTATAAGGGACTACGGCGCGGCTACCCCATTCAAGACTGTGACTTCAGGGGAATGAAACGCAGCCAAATCCCCCTCTACGAGTCAGCTCTCGCACAAGGCATCGACATTCGCCCCTACCTCAAGAGCGGCGCAGCCAACAATGCTGCCCTACAGTCCCTCCTCCGCTTAGCTCACCCATCGCTCCTGAGCAAGAACCTCACTGAGGAACAGTTATCCGCTATCAGCCGCGCGCCCGCACTGTCATACCTGACTCTCACGCGCGCAACCCAAGCAGACGCACTCGAAGCGCTCGCGGACATCTACGATAGCGCCGAATCTGCACTACAAAATCCTATAAAAGACCTTTGCAATAAAAGCCCATCCTTGCAGTAAAAAAAACTCGAAATACAAAACCTTTTGGAGATTTTACACACTGCTTTGAGGATGAGGCTGGAATTGTCTGATTCTTGGTGCCGTGTTATTAGAAAAATTACTGAGCACTCTTCATAATTTTCGTCATCGTTTAGTTGTCTTATCGATATGCTCCTTACGACGGATATTTATATCCGACAGAGATCGATTGCTGCACATCAAAGAGACGGCAAATGGAAAAAGTTGATAGGAAATAATGTCTAGCCACGGATGTTAAGATGAAGATTTTAAATTTGCTAAGGACTGAAGAAGAGGCAATTAGAATTTTCCAGGATAAGGGGACGGTGTCCAAAAGAAAACAGTAGACACAGCAAGACTTTATATTCTTTCGAAGTATTATATTCTTAGTAATTCTTAGTGACATGTCTGTGTTCAGTGTGCACATTTCTAAGTTGTAGTTTTCATAATTTTGTTGATAAAGTATTATATTTTCATTATAAATTGCTTTATTTTGTAGTGCGTCAAAGGACACAAAAAACACTTTCTATATTGAGGTGCTTATTCATGAGCATCTAGAATATTTTAGAGGATTAAACATGCTAAAACATTCTATTTTAAGTATTTGCAAAGTTTCAAAAAAAACTTTCTATTTTTAAATTGAGGAGCTTATTGAGGTGCTTATCCATGACCATCTACAATATTTTAGAGCATTGAACACTCTAGAACATTCTAAAACATTCTATTTTGAGTTTTCACAAAATTTCAAAAAAACTTTCTATTTTTAGATTGAGGTGCTTATTGAGGTGCTTATTCATGACCATCCCTGAGAAAATTTGCCTTATTTTAGAAAATAGGGGAAAACACCCCCTGAAAGTCATAGAATCTCAACGAAAATCACACCATCTGATTCAGCGTCTCAGAGAACCCTGTTGCAGAAGTTTCAAGCTCCTATCTACAAAAATGTGGAATTTTGTATTTTTTGCCAAAAGGCAGATTACGGATGCGTGTTTATTTGTTTCTTTGTTTTTGTTTTTTTTTTCCAGGGGTGATCGTATTTTTTCCCCAGAGGTCCTGGAATGTTGTGAGAGGGCTCATTTTAACGGAAATGAAAAGAAAATTCTTTTCGAGTCTGCGTTCGAATGCGGTAGGGAGAGCACCCTTTCGGCAAGTTCTGCCAGATCTGAAAAACTTTCGTCGGTAAAGTTTCTCATTTCCCGTATTTTTTCCACATCAAGTCTGTCGTAATTTTGCTTATATCTATCTTTTCAAGTGAAAAGATATCGTTTCTTGTCAAGTGAATTAATTTAACATTTCACAATATTTGGTTTGGGATCACAGAGTCTTTTAATCCTGACCTATGCTTCATAATTAATTCAGTAACCTTGTTATTTCGCAACAATTGCTTAAAAGAGCACTAGAACTTTTCATTTCCGTTAGAATGAGCCCTCTTGCGACATTCTAGGACCACTTTATCGATACGATGCCCCCTGGGAAAAAAACACGCACCCGTGATTTGTCTTCTGTAAAAAAATACGAAATGCCACATTTTTTAGATAGGAGCTTGAAAATTTTTCTATAGGGTTCCCTGATACGCCAAATGCGATGGTGTGATTTTCGTTAAGATTTTGTGACTTTTAGGGGGTGTTTTACCCTATTTTCTAAAATAAGGCAAATTTTTTCAGGCTCGTAACTAAAATAAGCTCTTTACCATCCAGCATTTGGTGATATTTGGCGTGTTTGATCTCGGTTCCTGATATAAAAGAACGATTACAAAGCTTGTAAAACGCATACTGTCGCCAAAATTTAGATCGTGCTGGTGGTATTGCTTGCTGATAATTGGCACCAGTTTCCACTCTTACAGGTTGACCAAATACTTTGTTCTCCATTAAATTAAAAAACAAGTTTTTTTTAACAGAAAGTAAGGAGCGATATCAAAACTTAAAACGAACAAAAATTATTCCATATATGAAAGGGGTTGTGCCACGGATGGTAATTGGGCCTAATTCAGAGGATAAACATGCGTAATCTAAAAGTATTCAGTACTGTTTGCCAGTTTTTGAAATCACAATGCGGAACCGGCAGTATCGAAGTAGCCGCGTATTTTGGTGCGCTTGCTTTTGTTATTACGCTGGTTGGCGTGCCGGTTTTGAATAAAGCTTCCAGAGAATATGCTGAAAATCAGTCCTATGGGATTGACCAGACGATCGTTGGTTCCATCGAGCAAGACGGTCCTGCGAAACCTGTTGTTCGATATACAATCCGGAAAAGTGTACGGCGCGAGGTCGAGGCCCCACTTGGCGATGGCGAAGTGGGTGTTGCGAAAGCGTCTGGTCAGCGAGGCAATCTTGGTCGGGCTCACCTTGCCCGATTCGCCCCAGAACACCGGGCGGCCAGCCTCATCAAGGCCTATGACATCGGGCTTGTACTTATCGCCGATAGAAAGCTCTACCGTCAGCGGAGCATAGGTAGGAAGGTAGAGCGCCCAGAGGAACGCTTTCATAAGCACATGCTCTACACTCTCGCGGCTCTTCTTGACAAAGACCACCTGCTCGCCATGCGCCCTCAATCTTGGATTTGTCAGACGCATTTCCCAAATCTTTTTCAAGATATTTTTCTGCTCTTCGGGCTTCGGCCAATGCAAATCGTTTGATCAAGGTAGACATGCCCGTTAATTTTATCAATACAATAGCAAGAAGAAAAGAAAAAACTTCTCTCTCAAGAATATGAGGTTTTGTTGCCTGTCCGTCAATTAGATCTGATTTGTAAATAGTACCTTCTGTAACAACCTTGATTCGATGAAAAGCTTTCTCTGCAGATAATTTAAGGACAGGATCAGTTCCAAATTCATTTAAGACGCCAGCGGCATCGGGTCGATCGTCGATGGCGATGGGACCGTGGTCCTGGGCCGTCATCCGGGCGGCAGCTACTTCGACGGCCAGATGAGCGATGTTCGGGTCTGGGATCACGCGCGGACCGTGGAACAGATCAATGGCGCCAAGGATTCGCGCCTGAGCGGCGACGAATCCGGCCTGCTCCGCTATTGGCAACTGGACGAAGGCACCGGCACGGCGGTCGCCGACAGCACCGGCAACGCGGCCGACGGCACGGTCACCAGCGCCACCTGGGTCACCGATTCCCCGACCGTCGACAACTGCCTGACCGTTCCGAACGTCGGCCAGAACGACTCCGACGCCGACGGCGTGGGCGACGCCTGCGACAACTGCGTCGACGTCTACAACCCTGACCAGCGCGATGACGACGCCGACCTTCCCGACACCGACGGAGTTGGCAACGCCTGTGCGACCCCGGTCGGAGCGTTCTGCGGCGACGGCACCGTCAACGGGAATGCCGCCCACCCCGAGGACTGCGACGCCGGCCCGAAGGGTAGCGCCGCATGCGACTCGGATTGCCGCGACATCGACGAGTGCGAGAGGCGCGGGGTCGGCGGGTGGCCGAAGGCGCCTACGAGGAGCGCTGCCGCCAGGTCGAGGAATTCATGGACGCCGGCGCCCAAGGGCGGGACGAGGGCTATTGGCGCGTCCTCGAAGAGTTGGGGGGGCGCGACAACCGCGGCGCGTTGGAGGATTTTTTGCGCCTGTGCGCCCAGTACGCGCGCGATCTTTTTGTCATGGGATGCGGCCGCGAGGAGGGGGTGGTGCAGGTCGAGCGCCTCGATTTCCTGCGCCGGCTGCAGCCGGCGTGGAGCGCCGCGCGGCTCGAACCAACTTTGCGTTGTTTGAGACCCTGATAGCCGAGGCCGGGCAACCACGGTGAGTGCGCCACCCCGTATAGGCGTTGCCGGATGCGGTGCGATGGGTCTGCCGATAGCAGAAAACCTGCTGAAGGCCGGATTTGACGTTCACGGTTACGATATCCGCCCATCATCTGATTTCGGTGCATTTCAGGACCGAATGATGTCCGATCCGACCGGGTTCGGCACGGCATGCGATATCCTGATTTCCGTCGTCCGCGACATCAAGCAAACCGACGATCTGTTATTTGATGATCAGGCATTTCGGCCCGAAGGGGTACTGGCGGGAAGCCCTGGCGGTCGGCGCGGCGGCGACCGCCGGAATGCTCGGCTTCCTGGTCATCCTCGCCTTTTACGCGGCGGCGGTGGTGCTCATCCTGGAGAGGACCCGCTTCTACGACGCCGCCTCCAACGACATCGGGGTGCTCGACCACCTCATCGACGTGGTCGGCACGACCCTGGGCGTGCTCGTGGCGCTGCGGCTCAACGCCGCCTTCGCCCGCTGGTGGGAGGCCCGGCAGCTCTGGGGGTCGATCGTCAACCAGACGCGGCAACCTGCACCAGCACAAGTCGGGCACTGCCGAAATTCCTACCGATTACACCACTCAGGTAACATAAGACCAAAGACAGCGACAAAAGCATCCCGAACGAATCGTAGGTTCTCCAACTAACTTCGGCAAACCAGATACCGAGCAATCCGACATAGGCCGAACTCATGTAAAGATACCGGTTCTCCCAAAGCTGATAGCTTTCCCGGTCGGAATCCTTCAGCATCTGATAGCTGAATTCCTTTGCCAGCAACAACCTGAAGATGCCCAACACCAGAAACAGGCCCGAGAAGCTAAAAAAAAGGCTGTGGCGTGTCTGTTTTTTTCTTATTTTATTTTCAATTTCCCCATTTGTTTTTTTTTACAAAACAAAATTGGCTTGACGAATCTTTAAGAAATATATTATCTCAACAAAAATGTATGCCAAGTTGGGGCTAGTTCACTAGTATATATAGAAAACAAAATACTGAGTCTTATCTAGTGAGAACTAATGCTAAAGTTCACTGAATATTTGAAGAGTGAAGTACAACCCAACTTTCAATAGAATAAAGTAAATTATTCTGTATTCTAACTAAACATTAGCCATCGATGGGCAGACCGGGAAGTACAAGGCGCACCGGGGCAAGGTGCGCACGGTCTACTCCAACCCGCTCAGCAAGGGTGGCTCCTCGAACGGGCACTACGGCGGCAACGCCGAGACCTACCAGAACGTGGGGCAGGCCATGGGGCGCGCCATGGCGGAGATGATCCTCGACGGTCCGAGCACCGGGACGAGCATCCCGGGTGTCCGGCTGGCCGACCTCGACGGCACGCTGACCAAGGTCCACAAGCACCTGGTCGACGGGAAGCTGAACGAGGCGGACCGGATCCTGCCTTAGTATAACTGGATAAGGTACAGCTTCTTCTGATATTACGGGTCGCCAAAAAAGAAGCAACCAGTAGATCCTGAAATTACGCATTTCTTGCTCTAAATAGTTCGTATTTATTGCCATTGCTGGAAGTAGAGTTACAAATAAATATTCGCCGAATATCATTGGCACCCGAACTAGTCCAAGAGCGGAAATCTTTAATTTGGCTTTGGCATTGTTTCTGAAGAACTCTCGTTATGGAGCTTGATACGGGTTTCACTTTAGTTAAGTAGGCCTTCCGCAATAATTCACTCACAAGGCCCGCGAATTGGGTGGAAAGACGACTTGCGGAGCCGTGCTGAAGTACAATGCCGGTCATGCCGCCAAGCGAATGAACCCGGTTTCGGCCGCCTATTGCGCCAAGGTCAAACGGCACATGGAGGGTTCCTAGATCGATCGCCGGCCGGCAATTTCGTTTGCGTTTTGAAGCGCGAACGCCTTTATACCCTCTGCCAGCTGGCCGGGCGGCCGCACGTGCAAGCGCCGAAAGGCCGCACGTGAGGAAAGTCCGGGCTCCACGGAAACACGGTGCCGGCCAATTGCCGCGACTTCCTGACCACAACGACTTACCGGACGGTGTCGAAGGGCCGATCCGGGACCCAACCCCGATGACTCCGGGTCCCGGCTCAAGGCCGGGAAGTCGATATTCGCCAGGACGGCCATCGATGGCGTCGGTCGGCGTGGCTCCAAACCCTTGCCGCACCGCCGCCGCTGTGGCACATCCCGGCGCGTTCCGCTTCGCAGCGTTGGGAGAGTTCCGCAATGGCCGACTACCGTACCCTCGACGGCCTCGACGTCGCCGGCAAGCGCGTGCTGCTGCGGGTCGACCTCAACGACGGGGATGCCTTCTGCGAAGCTCGGTAGGCAAAACGCGTCGGCTTCGGAGTAGAACTCGCGGATGCGGTCTTGGTTGACTGAGCCTTCAAAGCGAATGCAGTCCGTGAGGTTGAGGTCGCGGCTGAGCTGCTCGAGGCTCTCTCGATCGGGACCGTCGCCCACGAAGCGCAGCTGAACGTTCCGGCCCGCGTCCTTGAGGCGTTCCATCGTGTGGACGAGGATGTGTTGACCCTTCGCCGAGACCAGACGTCCTACGCAGAGAGCTTGGAAGGGCGCCGGGGTCGGACGATTGCGCCGCATCGCTCCTTACTTGCAGCGTAGAGTTATGAAAAAAACAGACTGCGTCAATTCTAGAAATCTTATCACTCGTTTTCGCCAGTAATACGGGTATAATACGTAGTAATACGTCAGTACTCAAAGAGTTCATAGTAACGAACTGTAAGTACGGAGCAACTCGATACAATAGTAACTGAAACTTTAAAAAGGGAATTTTGATAACAATAAATGCATCAAAAGAATTGGATTTTTTTTTCCTTGTTCCAAATATAAACAATTCCTTAAGTTTAGTGTAGAACTAAGCCTCGTGGCCAGACACGGACAGAGAGCGGCGGGGGAGCTCTGCTGACTGGCGCTGGAGTGGATGCACAGAGTGAGGAGAGGGAGAGGGAGGGCAGTGTGGAGGGTTGGAAGGAGACGGAACCTTATGTGGCTTCCGTCGATGAGCGATATGAAACAGATCGTGAAGTCTGGTGGAGGATCCTGTGCTGCCGGTCTCGCTGCTCGTATCCGAGATTCGATGCACCTTGCCGTCGCTGCCGAAGCCCGTGATCCGCCGAGAGAGCGCTTGGCCGTACACGTGCGGGCTGCCAAGGTTTTACTTTAATAAAACATATATTTTTAAAGGTCATCAAAGGTCAGGGCCCTCAAGAGCTAGAAGAAGTGGAGATAGGTACTTTAATATAATAAGCCAAAAATGAGTAAAAATAAATTAAAATAATTTTTTAAGCGTAAAACTACCGTAAATCATCATCGATAAATAAATTAAACCCAAAAAGAACAGAAACTACAATAAATAACCGAGTCAAACTCATAAAAGCAAAAATTAACATGAGTAGAGCTGAAAACCCCCAAGCCTTCTCAAATCAGCTAAAAATTTGCCGGGGACGGTTTTTGTGCGTTTTGCCATGCCCGCCTGCCTCTGTTGCGGCGCAATAAGCCCTGCGCCTCCGCATGGCTGGCATTCCCGAATGAGAATGATCCGGGAAATGTTCAGGATTCATAAACCGAGCTTGGGTCGGATCGTGGCCTGATCAGTCCAAAAAATCGATATGAATCAATAGGTTGTATATTTCGGTGCTGGTTTTGACAAGAAGTCATACTTTGGTAGGCATATCGGATCGTTATATAAATTCGTAACCACACCCGGGCGCCCTGTCTTGACCCTTTCAGTTACTTTATAACGGGGCTGTTATAAAAGGTATTACAATTTTTAATTAAAAAAAAGTAAAGATGTAGCAGTAGTTCTTAAATATTTTTATCTGGATTTTGGATTTAAAAATTATATATCTTAGTATTGCATATCTAGACGAGTAACCAGATCCCCCGGACAAATCTCAGGGGAGAAAGTCCGCCAGCGCCAAAGCAAGGTTGAACTTGGGGTAGTTCCATTTCTCCTCATAGTATAGCAAAGCAAAGAATAAAAGCAAAAAGCAAAGTAAAAAGTATTTAAGCAAAGCAAAATCAACCCTGTATAGTTCAGCCACCCAAACTAAAAAAGCTTGTAATGGACAAGATAGGGCGATTCTTTAAGGTATCGAGCTATCTTACGACGTCCAAACTAACACAAAATACGAAATGTAATAACTCAGGTCTGAGGCGTCAGTGACATTCTTCGGAAGTAGGAATAAAAACAATGTAAATATCCGTGAAAAATGAGTTTTAGACTTATATAAAAAAAAACATTGGCAAATACAACTTGATGGAGATTGCTGTGGGTATGATGACACAACTGATCCAGCTCAGCTACAAGCCAGCGGCCCAGACCAGCGGCGCCTCCAGCCCGCGTGCTTCGGCCTGATCAAGCGCGGCAGCGCGCACCGCGTTTTCAATATCGCGGCGTTCGGTGTTCAGCTGGTCCAGCCGTTCGGCCAGGGCGGCGGCCTCATGCGGGTTGTCGGTGGACAGCAGCCGCGCGCCCAGATCGGCCTTGCCGATCCGGCCGCCGGCATTGACCCGCGGCCCCAGCAGGAAGCCGAGGTGATAGGTGGAGGGCGCCGAATCCATGCGGCTGACATCGGACAGCGCCACCAGCCCGGGGCGCAAAAAAGGGATTTTCCTCGTTGCACAAGGTGGGGCAACTGCAATCCTCCTGTTTAGGGTTTTCGATCAGGATGATTCTAGTGGTGAACTTTTTCATTTTATCTAATGTCATTTTCAAGAGGTTCTTAAGCTTTTTTCGCGAAATTTGCGTAAATTCGTTTTTGTAACAAATTTTTAAGATTAAGATTAATCAAAATAGCATTTCTGAATTAGTTTCAAATTTGATTTTTTTTTTTTATCGTTAAACAGTTCCTTTCAAAGCGTTTTTTAATATTTCAATTATTAAGGCCAGGCTCACATCAGAAGAGGTAGTCGATGACCGAGAAGAGCATGCCGGAGCAGAACCAGACCACGACGACGCCAAACGAGATGTACATTGCGACCCGATACGGTCTCAGCGTGGGATCGAAACCGCGCTTGGAGGAGTCGACGTAGTCGCCTTTGGCGGCCACCTCGTCACCATCGGTCTCCGCTTCCAGGTCGGTTGGCTGGGGCTCATTCATGACGAAGCGACCTTAGCAGCCCGTTGCCCATTTGGCATGTCGCGCTCACTACCAATTGGGCTTGGTCACCGGCAGGCACCTTCGTGCAGACGTTCCCGCACGCGATGCTCCTCACCGGCTGGCGGACGGAGTTCGTCCTCGTCGGTTCCCGCCAGCCCCTGGACCTCGCGAACCTCTCGCGGCGCTTCGGGGCGGAGCCGAAGGTCCTCGCCGACCTGCACGAGATTTCGGCGCCGACGCCGGTCAGCATGCTCGCGCGGATCGTCATGACCGACGCCCAGTTGCGCGAGCGTTTCGGGGAGGGGACCGTCGTCTCGGACCAGACCAACCGCCTCTCCAACTTCTGGACCACGGGGCGGATGTTGACTCCGGCTGGAGCCGTCGAGGATGTCCATGGCCAGCAGGGAGCCGTCGGCCTTGACGAGGGCGGTGGTCTTGTCGGGAAGCAGCAGGCCTCTGGTCGCGACGTCGTCCGTGACGGCGAGGGGCTTCATTACACCCCCCGGAACCCATTGGTAGAGGAAGCTGCCCGCTTCGGTCGACGTGAACAGGTAGGCGCTGACGCCGTCGTCGTGGAACGCGAACCGCGGAGGGCGCTTCCACGAGCTCGACGGCTCGCGAATGGGAATGCGCTGGACGCAGCGCTTGCCCTCGACATCCCGGACGGAGAGCACCATGGCGACGATCATCGATCATTTGGAAACCGACCACCGAAACTTCGCCGGCCTGCTCAAAATCCTGGAACGCGAACTCGATCGCATAGCCGCGATCGAAGAGCCGGACTATTCCCTGATGACCCTTGTTCTCGACTATCTGCTCACTTATCCAGATCAGGTTCATCATCCCAAGGAGGATCTGATCTACCAGATGTTGCTTCGAAAACTTCCCGAGATCCGAGACAGTCTGGAGGATCTGGAACAAGACCACGCCGTTCTCGCCAAGCTCAAAGGTTACTGTCGACCATCTCCTTATCGAGGGACGGCCAGGTGCTGATCAGGACATCGAATTGTTCGCTAGACAGCAACGCCGTGCGGATTCCCCCGCGGGCATCATCGCCGCCGGCGGCCGGGTTGATATCCTTGACCTCGATATTCGGATATTTTTTCTCGAACCCGGCTTCAAGCGCCTTGATCATCGCCCCTTCCGAGCCACCGAGCCAGTTGAAGACAACCAGTTCCTGGTCCGCCGCAAGGGCGCCACTGCCGACCATGAGGCTGGCCGCTACCGCCGCAGCAAAACGGATTCAAACGAATGCAACAAATCAGGCGTTTTTTAGAAAGTTTCTCTCACCCCATCTATCAGAGACCTCAGTAATACAACTGTCTTTTCTCTTATTCTTTACACAGGATAGCGCCATCTCTGGTGAGAACGGGCTACAAGTTATGAATGTCATTCAAAGTGTCAATGATTGTCAGGTTCAGAATAAAGAGAAATGGCGTGCATGTCTGTTAGAAGCTGTCCAAGCACCGGCTCCTGGATTTTGTATAAGTGAAGCTGCCGACTTCTTAAACAAGGACAATAACACACTCCAGGAGCAATTCGAACCTCTACAGTGCCGACATGAGCCATCAGAGCATCTGGCGGCGGTGCAATCATACCGCCCTCGTCGCTTGGGAACATGAAATTGGCGATCCGGCGCTTGTTCAGTCCTGAGCAAGTCGTGTCGTGCGGTGCATCGATGAGACGGGGGCGAAGGGAAGGGAGGAAGGGTGCAGGGAAAGGTGGAGGAGGATGTACCGATGTCCCACCGAACCGTCACGCCGCTCTTTGTCTGGTTCTCTTTCACCTTGCGATCATACTCTGCTTCCAAGTTCACGATTTTTAAGATTCATTAAAAAAAGCCTATGAAATAAGCTTTTTTAAAGTGTACTATAGATCCCGGATATTTTTCTGCGAAAAATTCCGGGATGACGCTTCTGCAGACATTGATAATGTTGAACCATTTTCGTGGGGATGTTTCAGTTGTCAAAGGGGGAATTTATTCTCACCTATTTATGCTACAACATCTAATCTTGATCCAATGCCATTTGAACAACAACCCATTCATTTTCTATTTTTTCGTGTTTTTTCTTGAGTTGGGCTAAAGAATGCGTTAATTGCAGTTGCCCGCCGGCGCCGCACTGCTGCGGTGGTAGGTGGTAAGTGGTAGACAGCTTGAGCCAGCCATCGGGCACTACACAACCGCCCTCCCCTCACAATCAGCTAACTCCCCATCAAAGCAAAGTATTACTGTGTCGAAGTCTTTCGAAATAGCAGGGTATCAAGCAGACGCCGATACACTCGAGAAGTGGGATCGCGATCATTCTTGGCATCCGTTCACAGTGATGAGCGAGTATCTCGCGAGCGAACCAGTGATCATTGCGCAGGGCGAAGGCGTTCGACTGAAAGATGTTCACCTTTTCCGGGGAAAAACATTTATGGTCCTCCTAGACTAAAAAACGGTGAAGGAGGATTACAAACATTTTTGTTTTTAATTGACGTTCTTCTGCTAGAATTTTGAGACGATCTAATCTGAATGATCGTTGAATAGCGAGGATTTGGTTTCGGAAGGTGTAATGCAGAATGAAAGAAGTTTCGGTAGCCCGTGATATACAATCAGAATACAATGTTATTACTCGTTATGCTATGTTGTTATGTCCACTAAACGTTTAAATATGTGAGGACATAAAATAATCTTTAGACACACCGTCCGGTTGCGTCACTGGTATCGATACTTTGATCGATCACTTTGAGATTAACCTTTTTCGTCTCGAGGTATTTGGCAATCTGGCACAGATGCAACGTCGAGCGGGCTAAGCGGTCGAGCCGGGTAACGACGAGGGTATCACCTTCGCGGACGTAATCAAGACAGGCGTTCAATTGCGAACGTTTATCGGAGGTCCCGGTTTTTTTCTCCCGGAATATTTTTTTGCAGGCTTTCAGCTTGTCGAGTTGAACGTCAAGGCTTTGGCCTGTGGAACTGACGCGTGCGTATCCGGTATGTAGGTTGTTTTTTTTATAAGCACACTTATTTAGGTGATGTACGCTATATAGGTACGTTATTTTTCTGCTTATCTACGGTTTTAGTGCATGACTGAAAAACAAAATGATTTACTACCGCATTATTTTAAACAAAATAATTGCCCAGAAGATATAAAACAGCACTAATTTAAAAGCCACAGGAGTAAAAGATGCCAATGGGGGTTCCAAACTTCTATCAGTGTCCTTTCCAGGACATTAATTTTATATCTGCTTTTGCAAGCTGAGATTGAGTTCTATCCCTGAACACGCATCAGCGCGACGCTCATCTCGCGCACCTGACGCACGTCGCCGGTGATGCGCTCGCCGTAGGCGATCACCACCGCGTCGACGCTCAGCGTGCTCTTGATCTTGTACGTAAGCCCGCGGTCGCTGCGCACCACGAGGCCTTCGAACTTGTCGGAGACGACCCACTCGCGGAACAGGCGCAGTACGTCGGCGTTGTCGCCTTCCTCGGTCTCGACGAGCTGCACGCGGGTGCCGTCGCCCACCAGCCCTTCGAGGCGCGCGAGGCGCGTGGCGTAGTCCGCGAGCAGCGAAAAAAATAAAAAAAAACTATAATTTTACACCCCCACCTGGTTTGGGGTTTAAATTGTGAAAATTCCAGTTTTTTATTGAGTAGAACTCGATGCGATGGGTGTAAATGTCCAGCTTCACCGATCATGGCTCATTTGTAGTTGGCTTACAACCATAAAACCGATTTCATGGTTTTCTGATTCAAGCAATAATTATGCACCTTTTCATCATTGATGAATGCTTTCGCGAAATATTACTTTCAATTACACAAACAGGATTCTAATTATTTTGGTTCTATGCTTGAAAATGGTTGATCCAGTAACAATTTGCTAATTAGTACAATCAGTAATCAAAATAACCAAAAAAAATATTTATTAGAATTAATTGAAAACTATTCTCAAATAGAATAGTATTTGTGACGTTATCACATTTCATAAGGTTTTAATTTAATATGAAAGCAAATATCCACCCGGATTACCAAGCTGTTGCATTTCATGACACGGCAGTAGACAAGTACTTCATCGTTGGCTCAACTATCAAATCTGACAGAACAGTTGAGATCGATGGTAAAGAATACCCTTACGTTCCTATCGATGTATCTAGAATTTTCCAAATTAACATACTCAGTTTTTCCTATATTGTACCCTTCTGACAATCCGTATACACATAACGTGTTCTGATTTAGTTCAATACTCCCCTCAACATTCTCTGAAAGTCTCATCTGAATATTCTTTGTCTTCTTGGAAAGTATAGTTCAAACGGATATACCTTTCTCAATAACATATATTAGGTGTAAATAATGAACGAATTGTCTAACTTACTTCCCATTTCCTGAGGACTGTGGGGAGGTTGACATCCTCAAATATATAATTGCTAGGCCTTTCAACGAGGCACTTTATAATCTTTCAACTGGAAATTATCAATCTCTGGGTAATATTTTCTCAAAGCTAGTCTCAGACACTCATCTAGGGCGTTGGCTGGACCATTTCCAAGACTTGCTGTGTGAAACTCTTCACCATTCACTTTGATTCTCACTGTTGCCTCGGTTTTGAGACCGTTGAGAATGTGTACATTGTGTTCAACTAGATCAAAATATTTAGGACTGCGACCTAGAAGTTTTAAAACTAGGATCTCAAAACTAGCACCAGCGTTTTCGTAGCTGTAACCCAAGCTTTCGTTTTCAGTATTTAAATAATCTACAATACTATATTGTTTATTTATGATAATATTATATTACTATATTTACCCTATTATATATTTTATGTTGTATAATTTACATCACCGTTTTTCGCACTCTAAGTTCTAGAGCTTAGGTCCAACAGCTTAAATTAACTTTTCTAGCAAAAACTTACTTTACTTCTTTTCATGTCCATCTGTTAGATTCCTTTACGTTTTCCTTTGCAAGCAAATTAGTCCTTGTATTACCTTATTCCCTTTCTTGTTCTCTATTCCCTTTATTCACATTTATTTCCACTTATCCTGTAGAAATTATTGTTCAAAATACTTGCGAAGATCCTATCTCAAGTGACCTTTGGACGATACGAGCTAGAACGGTCGATGGTTGTTTTGATCAAAGCTATCAGACCCAAAATACTGGAAGAGTAACGATAAATTTGCCGCCTCTAGATTATGAAATATCGCTTAAATCGGTGGATAACCCTACTGTTCCGAATCTAACTGCTCTCAGTTATTTTGAAAATAAAAAGGCAAAATTAGACCTATACACTTTACATAAAGACTCTTCCAGAGTGATTTCTCCAGAAAAGATGAAGATCCAGAATACATGTTTTAGTAATTAGGCCTATGAAAAATGATGAGGCAGTTGTGAAAGAAGAAGCACAAGAGCAGTTGGTGTATGAGAGAGATAGTGGTAAATATAGCTATAACTTGTTTAATAAACTGGAAGTGATCACCTTCATTATGTAGTCGGGAACTCTGAAAACCACGAAGTAAAAAATACTAAAGGGTTTATGTTTATTCTGTAGGTACAATGGAAAAAGTAGAACTAGAAGAAAGTGTTTGTATTATTTGCTCTAAAGGATTCAACGAAAGTACTCTCAATACGTTACGTTTACGTGTTTAACACGTAACGTTGTACAATGAGCTTTTTAGGTTTTTGTCACGATGCAAATCGTGTCGACAGACACGATTTATTCAGGGGATACCTGGTTTAACCCCACCCCAATTTTTGTCTAAGTCATATAAAAAAGAAACAAAAGACACATAAACAAGTTTTTGTTGTGTTTTATAAGGGAGTGGAACCCTTGATCCAACATTTCGTGGTACCGAACTGTAGTAAGGAGCAACCCGGCTCAATAGTAACCGAAACTGTAAAAACGAAAGTAGTGATCGCGCCGGTCCAACCGCGCTTACCAACCAGGCGCTGCAACACATGAGCACGCTTGGCCGGCCGACAATCTTCGAAACCAAATTCAGGGATAGCCGTGCCTGAGGCTTCCGCCCAGGCAATGCCGTCAGGTCGAATTTCAAGACCTACGCGCAGGTGGCCATTGGTGCCACTGAATTTATCGGTGATCTTCTTAAAAATGGAGCGTTTTGTCATGGGGGTCTTTCAGGTAGATGCTGGGCCACACGCCGACCCTAATTTATTATTTTTCTGGGAGTAATAGCACTTACAGAGCAAAACTCTGCCCTTAGAGCGAACTGCCTTTACAGAGCAAAACTCTGCCCTTAGAGCGAACTGCCCTTACAGAGCAAAACTCTGCCCTTAAAGCGAACTGCCCCTACAGAGCAAAACTCTGACACCCCCTCCCATTCTTTAAGGTTTTATACTTCATTTTTCTGCCCTCATCTTAAATATACTGCTCTAGTTTGGTACCCTTGCATTTCCCAGAATTTAGATGAAACTGAATCCATCCGAATAAAATCCGTGCAAATAATTTTCAAAGAAAGTTAAGTTTCAGGGTGGTTATGAAGCTAGAGATAAACTTCTAATGATACTGAGTATGGTTTTTGAAAAGGTGAAATACCTAGCAATGTTTGGAAAAATTACTAAACCCCTCTACAAGAAAAATGTGAGTAAATGTGGTAATTATAGAGGTATTAGATAAATTTTTGTAGAAAGGAAATTACTTGTTATGATGATACTTGTTAGGCTTAGAGATACTTTAGATTAAGTTTTAAATGAAAAACAGTTCATCTTTTGGAAGGGAAAAAGATGCGTCGAACAAATGTTCATTCTGAGATTATAAGGCGTGGGCGTCTCCGGCGACTCCGGATCCTGGCCCAGGTAGAGGGCCCCCGCCACGATCAGCCCGCCCAGGAGCAGGATGAAGATGGCAACCAGCAGGACCTTGCCGGCTTCACGATCGGAGAGGACGGGTGTTCGTCGATGCATCATGGGTTCAGCGGAGGCGTCGGGAGATGGAACGGAGTGGGAATCCGGGGATTTCCGGAACCCGGGACCGGAGGTCCGGCCCCTTCTCCTGACTTCGGCAGCTCAGGCCTCCGGGTACACCGCGTTCGCGGCCGCGACTCCCCCGCAATTATTGTGTCATCTAATTTCACTTCCATTTCCAGCCTGAACCGGCAAGTTGGCGAGCCTTGTGGTGCCTGGTTGTCTAATCGAAGAATAAAATAATCGATCGAAAGCCCGGAATTTGTAAAATCGAAATCACCAACTTGAAAAATTTGTGCACTGGCGTTTGTCAATTGCAAATCGAGAAAAATATCCGTTTGCGGCCGTGCAAACCCGGTCAGCAACAGCAACATTATCAACACGTTAACTCGTTTCAAATTCTTCCTCATAAAAACTCCTTTGTTAAGGATAAAATTAGGTGGATCTGCCAGAGAACCCATCACCTCGTCGGCTGCTACACAACCTGTGCGAGTGCAGCCGCCCCAATCTTCGTCGATGACGACAGCAGACGCATCGTCCTCAGTTTCTGCAGGAGAGGGACAGGCCGACGACTTTACTCTTATCCCGAAACTTCTTGATCGTAAGCTCGAGAAGTATGACACGGACAACTCGCTTCGTTCGACGATCATTAAGGCCTCCCCGAGTTGGACAAGGATGAGACAAGAGAATCTACTAACCCCTATGACTGCTACAGCCTTAACGCACCGCGAGCTGCTCGCCGAGCGCTACGGCGACGTCCGCGGCTACAACCGGGTTCACGGCACCTCCTGCGGCGCGTTCACGGACGTCGGCGGCCCGCGGCTGGAGGCCCAGGCACGATCACTGCCCGAGGCGCTGCACTACGTCGATTGGGCCGACTACCAGTGGCGGCTGCGGCGCGACAGCTACGCGCGCTACACGCGCTGGCTCGGCCTCGACTTGCCGGCGCTGACCAACTTCGCAGGGATCACGCCGCCCATCGAGGAGAACGTGCCGGGCCAGTCCGCGGAGGACAGTGATCAATTTCCACGGCGGGTTAAATTACTTGCTACGTTTCCAGATTTCTTAAGGCGATTTTCAATTCCTTTTAACTTCATATTCAAAATAGAAGCGTAAGGATAACGACCAACAAGAGATTTGAATGCGGCGTAAGCTTTTTTCAGTTTTCCTTCATCTTCTTGGCAACTTGCCATTACAAAATCCATCTCGCTTAAAAAAGGACTCTTAGGAAACTGTTCGATAAATACTTCGTATTTTTCTTTGGCTTCAGGGCAACGATTGAGAGCGTATAAAATTTCTGTCATCTGGACTTCGTCATCTTGATCGTCCAAGTCGACTGTATCGAGTGCCTTAGACGCTGGCCCGATTTCCTCTCGTCGGAGAAAGCCGATTGATGGAAAGTCGCCAGGCTCGTTTATGGACAAAGGCGAACCACGGAACATCAAATGATTCATCACGCTGAATACGTTTGCGTCAACGCCGGCGCTTTCCAGAGATTTCTCAACGGTCTCCGCCCATTCCATTCGCATCGCGGTCCATTCCGTGTTGACCATTGATTCGCCCAGGTGCTCGCAAACCAATTCGAGAGCGTAACCGCTCGTCGCGCTGATCGGCGCGACCGCCCTTGCGGGCGCGGGGCTTGTCGATCTTGAAGCAAGCCGGTTCTTCGCAGACAGCCTGCCGCTCGGCGCGCTGGCGCTGGGCGGGGCGATGTTCGGGGCCGGGATGGTTCTTACGCGCGGCTGCGCCTCCCGGCTGACCGTGCTTTCGGCGCAGGGGAATCTGCGCGCGCTTTTGTCCATGCTGGTCTTCGCCGCCATCGTCTATATCGCGCTGCGCGGGGCGCTCGCGCCGCTGCGGCTTGCTTGGACCGAGGCGACAAGCCATTCAGTTCCATCGAGGCCTTAGCATCTTATTTAAATGGGTCCCTAGCAGCCTATTCAAAAGAGGTTGCCCGCTAGTCAAGTGGGGAGCCCCACTTTTATTTGTGAATGATATAAACTCGCGTGAAATGTTAGAGCTCAGGGCCCATGGGGAACCCCCACTTGTAATTAAGGATGACGTAATCTCACGGGACTAGTTAGAGCTCAGGGCTTGCTAGTCAAGCGGGTAACTCCCGCTCTTAACTGAGGACAGCGCACACGTCGGTGTTATGCACCGACGGTGCACACACGATCTCGATCCTTTGGCCCTGAATTAGGAAGCGCAATTGGAATATTTTTATTTCTGTCACAAGCCACAGCAATCGCTTTTTATATCGAAGGTTTTTCAGAATCGATCCATACTTTACTTCCATTAGTTAATCCTGCCGTGATCGAGATTACGGCGTTGAGTGTCTTGACATTTCTTGTCTTTTATTCAGCAGATGTTGCCCTAAAAGCACAGTTAGTGATTTTTATCTTGATAGGTCTTTCTCTCATTTCAATTTTTACTACGCAACAAATTCCTTTTGACACTGTCAATGAAAATTTTGCATTTAAATATATTTAAATATTTTGTGTTCCTAACCCAAGGAAGTATTTATGGAAATTAAATCGAATTAATTTGATTGTAATTAATTATCAGTTTTCCCAGTCAGTTTCTCCGCCATCATGTAATTCAGAGTGCACGCTACACCCAAAATAACTTCTCTATGTCAGTTTCAGTCTTAAATATTCAGAAAAAATAACAAACAAAACAAGAAATCATTGAGAATCCAAGAATTTAAAAGGCTGTTTAAAGATAAAGCAGAAATAAAATCTGTTTTAAGTTCTGAACACATTCAGTAAGCTCACTGTAAATAGTAAGAATTTGATTTTGAGAATCTAACTTTAAAGAGGAGATATATGTGTTATAGTAGTGACATACGGTTACTTGTGATTAGGCCATATATTACAGTTTTTGCAGTTCTGGAATTGTTTTTGATTATCTCATTTGCCAATCTGACTCTAAAAAGAGGGAATATATCCGTTGCGCTTGTGAGATACTGTTGTCGGTGATTAAGCTGTCATATACAGTTTTTGCAGGTGTGGAATTATTTAGAAAATATCATTTGCGATTTCACCAGCTTATAAATAGATTCAATCGCCTAACACTCTAGGCAGGCAGGCACTTTTAGGTTTTGGACGCTTTTGCAATTCACGACAACTTGTTGGTCAACTAACATTGAACTAAGTTTTTATTAGTGCAAATGTTTAGTTTGTGAATTGAATCCATCACCTTGCCTGAAACTCATTGGGCCCAGTTTGGCTTCGGACGCTTCTTTGCCTGCCATTCCGCGCAAATTAACAGTCCTGTGTCAATTTTAAATTCTTGGTCAACCTGCCCGAGACTCTTGGCTGGCTTTCTTTTGTAAAAATGACCGTAAAAGATAAACCAAAATGAAGATGAACTGACAAAACAAAATCCCAAAGAAGAGAGATAGGATGATAAATGTTTCTCTCATATTCAGTTGCATTGACACCGGATACAACATAAATGACATAATTATTTAGTTCCTAATAATTATGGCCGAATAAAGGAGTTCTGCTCCATATGTGTCTGAAATTTGTAACCTGTATTCTTAAGCTTTGTATGTTGCACTGATTTGTCTGTCCTCTTGTATCCGATTTGGCTCTCAAAATTTGACCGGGGGGGGGTCCTGGGCAAAACCCCCCTGCGTTGCCCGGTTTTCCGGCGACGAATTCGTCGTACTGTTACCCGGCGTCGATGATCTGCAGACGCTTGCCAAGTTGTCCAGAACGATGGTCGAGCGGCTGGGTGGGGCCTACAGAATTGGCAGGCTTTCCCTTTCGCTGACCGTCAGCGCGGGGATCGCGAGATACCCGGAGCACGGTACGACGGCCGAGGAAGTTCTGCGAAACGCCAACATGGCCATGTATGAAGCAAAGGGTGCCGGCAGGGCTCAGTCGATCGCCTACAACGATATCATTCGCGGTTGCCTTGTACCTGCCACGATCAATTCGCGCGCAGCGTTGAGAGCGATCGAAAGACGCTCGTTCCCGGCAATCGGGCGATATGACGGGTCGCCAGCGTTCTGCGCGTCAACCTTGGCTGCCATGCGATGCAGTGCATCGTCGACCATGAGGCGGCTAACGATCCCGTGGTGCAGCCAGTTGGCGATATGCTGGCTGGAAATGCGCAGAGTGGCACGGTCTTCCATCAAGCCGATATCGTTGATGTCCGGCACCTTGGAACAGCCCACGCCTGCATCGATCCAGCGCACCATCGAAAAAAAATTGTTTTTTTATAGATTCTAAAACTATTTTTCGACATCCTCACAGCTAGTCATTTTATCGATTAGTTGAAAAAAGAACTGTTTCCACAAAAGAAGTTTTTCAAAAAAAAGTAAAGAGCTATATTAAACAAAAGATGAGCAGAAATAAAGTCAAATACTTTTTCAACCAGAACATAGTTTATACTTTTCTGAATATCATCTTTTTCTTAAGCTCCTTTTTTTTATCCCTAATAACATTAAAAAAAAAGATAAAAAATCCCCATCATAACCAAAACCACATGCAACCACAAATCCGTCACGCCAACCGTAAAACAACTCGCCATACGCGCGAACGCCGGATTCGTCAATTGGCGATTGGAATGCGCCATGTACGGCCGATACGACGCGCAACAAGAGTCCGGGATACGTGCACACGCCGTAGCCTTCCGGCGACGACGCGGCCAGGAACCGGTGGCCCATCCATAGCCGCCAGCGCGAGGGCGTTGGGCGAATGCCGGTGAGATTGCGAATCGACAGTTCGACACCCGCCTCCGCGCGACGCCAATCCGCGCGAATGGAACGCGCTTGCCCGCATGACGGCCGAGCCTTGACCGCGCACGAGGAACTTGCGGCCGCGGATCGCATCGCGGACCGAGGTGTCGGGCTGGCCGTTGTTGCCGGTGTAGCCGATCCGGATCATCACGCCTGCCGTCGTCCGCCATCCTTCCGTCAATGGCTTTTCGAAGTCGCCGTTGTCGACCAGCTCTTGGCCGATCTTGACCTGGGCGACGAGGGGTGCTGCGAGAGGCATGGCGCACGTGCACGCGAAGAGGCGTGCGAGAGTCGAAGTCTGCATAGGGTCACTCCTGTCGAGGGAACCCCCAAATTTCTGGTTTTCCTAGCGGTTTTCGCGGCACCATTCAAAAAAAGTATCGGCGGATAAGGGACGGCTGAATTTGTAACCTTGGAGTGTGTTACACCCGTGCTGCCGTAATAATTCCGCTTGCCCCTCGGTTTCAACACCTTCTGCAACGACCTCTAGGTCGATACTTCGGCCGAGGGCGACAATGGCCTCGGTGAAATCTGCGTCTTTACGACTATTTTCTATGTTTGTGACGAACGACCGATCAATTTTTAGTTTGTCCAAGGGTAGTTGTTTGAGATGCACCGGAAGCTCACAAGCGTTTAAAAGGTACTCAAAAAGTTGACAAAAAAGAACGGAACTCAGCAGAAAAAAAATACATTAGTGAGCCTATCGTAGACTGAAGTAACTAAAGGTATAAGTGAAAATACCTTCTATGCATGAAGGCCAATAAAAGAAATTACGAAATATTTCCCACTCTAATTAGTCGTAGAATAAGCCTACTGAAGCTTATTCCTTGCAATGGAACTGAATAACAGATTAGAGCATCGAGTTAATTTTGCTGCATGTTTGTTGATTTACTTCTTCCAATGGAACGCTTAGTCATGCGTACGCCAGTGGATCCGGTGGTGGAATTGGTCGCTCTCTCAAACGAAAGCGTGCTCAAGTCGTTGGAGGAGCGGCTGAGACAGAGAGCACAGCGGAGGAAGAAAAAAAGACGGCCGATGCATTGGAGCGCAACATCAAGGTGGCTTTGCTTCAGAATAATGTTTCACTTGAAGGTTGGCGTTTGTATGGATTTGTTTGTTGAAACCTATCAGGTCCTCATTGTTCCGTCTTCATTTCAGATGCGAATCGAGTATTGAAAGATGTGAAATCGACCAACCCATATTTAGCTTATGCTGACGACTTGCTTCTTATTAGCCGAACTGAGACTGGTTTAGCGCGTTCTGTCCTATCCGTCGCATAAATGTGACGTAGATAAACGTATATAAATGTGAATTTCTTATATTTAATGGGGTTAGTTCGTCTCATCCTTTGGATTGCAGTTCTTTTTCCGTACTACAAGTCGCTTCTTTTCGATGGCTTAGGATTTCCGTTCCCAATTCTCCCTCGGATTCTGAGGCGGGAAATCCGTTTCTCTCTGGTCTCTAGATGTCAATGGGGTACTGACAGGCAAAAATGCACGTTTTTTTTGCGAGTGTTTTCCCCCAGTATCGAACCAATGATCCTAGAAGATCGGAAGAGGGCTCATTCGATCACAATAGCTATAGTGCACATTTTAAGTGATCAATAAGATTGTACCACGAGAAAGTGGTGTTTTGGGATTGTGTGGCACCAAACAACAATTTTGCCCACACAAGGACCAAATTGCTATCAATTAAAAATTCCGAAATAGCCAATCGATTTAAAAATATCAAACAAATATACATTGAGTTTCTCAACTACAGTGGAAGTAATGCCGAAAAGTTGTGCATGGTGAAGAAAGGCCTGGCGAAGTACAGAGCATAAGTTTAGAAGTATCTTTGGCTGGAAAAACACTTGGTTGGAAGCCAGAAGTGGATCTGAGCACAGGAATACAGAAAACATGGGACTGGTTTAATACAGATTCAAAAGAATAATGTTGAATTCCAAATATGAATGATTAGATTGCTTAACAAAGTTCATAGGGTATCATTAGTTTTCCCGGAGGTTATATAATGAGCAAAAAAGAAGAAGTTTTATACGACGTAAGAATAGCTGAACGTAATATTAGGCAGAGGTCAAATTTTAGACTTCAAAACTCAAAGTTTTTAGCCAAAATTTTCAGTTCGAGAATTAGAAAATTACGAGTTTAAAATTTTTATGGAGTTTTGATATCTTGTTAAAATTCTGTGTAGGTTTCGTTCGTTTCAATATTTAGCTATGTTTCAAAGGTTTTTTTTTGTCTATGTGTTTTTACTTTAAACTACTCAAAAGCCCTTTTCAAGGCTATAAATGGCACACTAACACTAATGGCACACTTAGATAGACCCCATCTAAACTCGCAATTTTGTGGAAAACTGGGGCCGATATCGGCAATGAGCCGGGCTTTGCCGACATCCTGGCCGACCATGACGACGAGGCGCTTGGCCGGCTGATGACCAACCTGGCCGGCCACGACCTGGAGACCGTGCTCGAAGGGTTCCGCGCCGCCGCCGACAGCGACCAGCCGACGTGCTTCCTCGCCTACACCATCAAGGGCTTCGGCCTGCCGTTCGCCGGCCACAAGGACAACCACGCCGGGCTGATGAACGTCGACCAGATGGCGGCGTTCCAGCAGGCGATGGCGGTGCCGGAGGGCGCGGAGTGGGAGCCAACTGCCCGAGGTCGAGGCGGTGATCCGCGAGGCCTTCGGCTTCCTGACCGAGCAGCCCAAGGTGATGATCCGCGTCGCCAAGGACCTGGAGGAACAGCTCACCGGCAAGGTCGACCTGATGGCCTCGCGCGTCGGGTACGAAGGTCAGGTGGTTCTGGTCGGCGACCCGGAACTGCCAATCGACGACTGCCGGGTGTCTTGGCAGGCCGGCGCGGTCGAACGCTCGCTCGACGATGTCTGGGCGCAGATCGACCAGATCGTCGACCGGGTTCTCGCCGGATCGCCGAAGGGCCGAAAAGCGTTTCCCACTCCGCGAGTGATCTGGAAGCAAACATATCACTCATCAGGGCGTGCACTTCACGTTTGCGCAGATTGCGTAATTTATTGGTTGCGTATTCCTCGTTTGTCAGAGCTGGAAACTCATCCTTCATCATGTCGGCGAGTACCAACCAGAACTTGTTTTCAAACAGGCCTATCGCAATATGCTTTCCATCCTTCGTTTCGAAAATGTCATTGTCCGGCATGACAAAACTCATCCGATCTGGGTTACCATCACAAAGGTCATGGGCAATACGAACAGAACACGTTGTTTCAGAGCTGCCTGACGCTGCTCCCATTCGGCCTTTGTATCGGGAACGACAAACGGGAAGTATCCGTTCAGATCTTTGGGGGGCGCCAGTCGCGTATCGTCCGGCTGCTGCCCGGCATCAAGAACCTCGTGTTTGTCCGGATTCCCGGCCGTCACAGCCACCGGCAGAAACAGGACCGCCGCAAACCAGAATCGGCCGAAAACAGTTCGAACGCGTGCCATTACAGAATCTCACAACCGGGAATACGACCACAGACAGACCACGACAATACGGCGTGTCAGGAGCGCCGGGCTGCTCGCTTATTCTATCCGAGATAGAAGTTTTGATCAGAAAGGTCAGAAATTCAGAAAAACTTAAACCGGTAGCGGCAATCTGAGAAAGGAAAACAGGAGATGAAAAATCAGGCGTAATTTGAATATTGGTGAAGTAAAGCTTTCCTTCCGAGCTCCATACGCCGTTAATTTGAGCAAAGGCTTGTAGTTTGAGTTCCTGAAACAATCGCTCGCTTTCGGCTTGTATCTGTCCGCGTTCTTCGTCTGATAAACCGCTTTTTTGAGGCTTCGAATCCTATATTCTTCCAAAAACAGGGAGAGTAGGAGGTAAACTAACCCACCCTCCGCATTAATTTAAAAGGCTTATCAAAAATCTACAAAATTTACGGTCAGGCTTTCAAAATTGTATATCGGTCATTTTGCTTCGACTGTATTTTATCAAAGGCCAGATTCACTTTTTATAGACCTCTGAAAACTGGTCCTTTATACAAACTGCGAATACTAGAGATAAATGCGCCATTGAACTAAGGTAGGAACACTGAAACTAAAAGGCTGTATAAAAAGATTTTCAACAGATTCAAACCGATCGGGCTGCTCGGACTGTTGCTGTTTCTGACGTTCCGACAAAAGCGATTCGCCGAACGCGAACGGCAGCTCGAACGCGAGCGCGAGTCGGAGCAGCGCTTCGTCGAGCTGGGACGCCTTTCGGCGGTGCTTGCGCACGAGATCCGCAATCCCCTTGGCGCCATCAAGGGCTTTGCGCAGCTGACCGCCCGCCAGTTTCCCGACGATGCCGATGCGCGGGAGGACCTCGACGTGATCATTTCCGAGAGTACGCGTCTGGAGCGGCTGGTTCAGGGGCTGCTGAACTATGCCAAGGAAATAGTGTGCTTTATTTTTCGCAGTATTAGAAAAGTGCAAATGTAAATTACTATTTTTCTTTTTTAGTAATTAATTGGTAATTAATTTGTGTAGGTAAATTATTACTTGTGAATTTGTGTGTAATGCTTGGAGAACCAAAGGATATGAATTTTAGTTCTGTTTTCAGTTCTTGAGATATTTTTGTGGTGGACTATCAAATCTCTATTTTACATTGTAAACATATCTATACCTACAATACAATAATATATAAACAGAATAAAAAAATAATAAATGAGATGTGTAAATAATCAGAACACGGATCTTGTCCAATGTGTCGTGCGAGGCGGCTTCGTCCATCAGTCCGCCGACGGATTCCTTGACGAGGCCCCAGCCGGACCAGAGAACGGTGAGGCCGACAAGAACCGCAAGCGCGGGATCCATGACTTTCCAGCCAGTGAGCATCACCAGCACAACACCGCCCAGAACCCCGACGGAGCTGACCACATCGGTCATCAGATGCTTGCCGTCCGCAACAAGGGCAGGTGATCTTGCGTGTTTGCCATATCTCATCAGGTACCGCGCCCAGGCGCCGTTGAGGATCCAGAATTGGGGGTAACCGTAAAATCCGCGGTTGGCGGGTGGGGACGGGCATCGATGTAATCGAGTTTACTCATACTATCGCTTCCGCTCGCATTCGTAATCTGCAAACTGACCGAATAGAGCCCCGGCGTTGCATACGAGTGTACGGGATTCGTTTCTGTCGAGGTGTTTCCATCACCGAAGTCCCACAGCCATGTTGTAGGCTCTTGCGAGGACAAATCACTAAACGATACGGTTAACGGTGCGATGCCCACCGTCGGTGTGCCAGCAAATTCCGCCACCGGTAGCCCAGGCAACGTAGCCGACGGTCATCGTCGATGCGGCCGCACCGGCTGCACCGACAACGATAATGTCACTCTGAATATGCGAATCAACCAACTCGCGCTGCATATCCATGTCATCCCACATCGCACCCGACTGACTCATCAGGGAAAGGTCCAGTCGACTGAGCGTGCCATCGAGCGAATCTCGCAGCAGAAACTCGCTGGTTGTCTGCGAGGACCGCGGTGTCGCGTCCGGAGTGGAATCGAGCGTCGACATTCCTGCGGTGGCCCTTCCAAACTCCTTCGTGAGACCATTGTGTGCTGCTGGACTACCAGTTACCAGACGGCACGGGTGACGAGTTGTTGTTCGCGCTGTCCGAGGTCACCGGTGCCACCGCGCCACCGGTGATCGTCCTGACCGGTCAGGGTGACGAACAAATTGCCGCCAACGCCATCAAACTCGGCGCCTGCGAGTACCTGATAAAGAACACGTTGACGCCCGAGTCGTTGATGCGATCGGTCCACTATGCATTCGAGTCGGCCACGCTACGCCGGCGGCTGGTGGAACACCAGCGCGACCTCGAGTCATTTGCGTTCATGGCCCGGAAGGTGATGTGGTGGTCATTTTCGATGTCCGCCGCTACGAAAACAGCACGCTGAAACTGGCCGAGATGGCGTCGGAGCGCGGCGCAAGGATCATCCTGTTCACCGATCAGTGGCGGTCGCCGGTACACAAGCTCGCGGACCACTGCTTTTCCAGCCGCATCATCGTGCCGTCGGCCTGGGATTCGTCGGTGGCCACATTGCTGCTGATCGAAACGGTGATTGCCGCCGTTCAGGAAGTCACCTGGCCGGACACCAAGGCGCGCATGGAATCGTTGGAAGACATGTTCCATTTAAAGGAGTTTTATACTTTAAGAAGTTTAGTACCATATGTTTTTGCTGATTATTTACCTTTTTTTGAGCGCACAATTCTACCCAAAACTGGATAGCTGCACATGGAGGTAAAAACTGAAAACCCGATTTTCCTTAATTTATTAACTTATATATGGTTGTAAAAGTATTTGTTTATCCAATTCAAAAAAAAAATAAAGTATATTTTCTACGATTGATTTTAATATGAAATCGAAATACCTTATTACTTATAATATAGACATTTTAAATAAAAAGGAGCAAACTAAAGCTGGGGCGGAAGATTGTTTCGAGGGATGGATTTCTGAGGTTATTTCTCTTCACTGGGTATGCAGGGGGATAAGGCTGAAAGTGTAATTGAACACGAGCTAGGGGAGGAGGGGCTCGTGGATACTTTCGGTGCAACTCTAGAAAAGCCTGGGTTTTAAACCTACCCTTCAACCCTGATCATGAGCAAAATTAAACGACTTATCTATACAAGACAAGACAGAAAAAAGGTCAACATGAGCAAAAATCCACTTATCAGACACACAAATTCCCGAAATAAAATGACGACAAATACAGCGCAGCCCCCCGCGCGCAACCGCGCCAAAGCGCAAATGCACGCCCTCGACCCGCGGGCTCGACATATATATCTCGCGGAAGGGTTTCGGCTCCGGCAGGTCTTCCAGTTCGCGGCTGGCAATCTTGAGGCTGACAAAACTGTAGGGCGCGCCATCGCCATTGGTCTGGTAGAAATTGGTCCGCTGAACGGCCAGGATCAGATCAGCGAGACGGCGCAGCACCTGATCGTCTGCCAGCGCCGACACGTCGCGTAATGCGTCCTCGATCTCTGCGCGCATTTTCTCGGCTACTAAAGTTAGAAAGAAGGCCCAGACATTAAACAAGTCAAGAAGACCAAAATGATTTAGATTTTGATCGTTTGAATCAAAAATAAGGCACCGTATTGTTTAACAGACTGAGGAGACAGAATGCTTTGCTATTATGGTAAAAAAACCCAAGACATAAAAAGAAACAGTTTGCAGTTCTTAATTAGATGCTTCAATCTAAAGTTCTGATCATTATGATCTGTAGATATTTGCAGTTTTGATCATTTACAGCAAGATTGGCATTCTAGTATTGATTAATGAGCAAATTACTAATTGCACGGTGTAACAAGGTAAACAGAGCAACAAAGGCAACAAACAATGCGACCAAGCCAACGGCAAGCGGCACAGAGGCACCGCCATATTGGTAGATGCTCACATAAACCCAGCTGACGCCGAAGCCATACTTCCCTAAGCCAAAGCAATAGCTTGCCCACAGCGCGCTGCGTCGATCCAGTTCAGTGAGCAGCCAAAACCATGCAGCCATTGCTAGCAGACCAAGCGGCCACAAGTCGAAGGGAGCGAGCGCCAAAACGTATAGCGCCCCTGCAGCAAGTGCCAGTAGCCATAAGAAATTGATAAGTAACGAATTATTCCTAACACACCCGTGGCATCGCGTTTGCAAATCCATGTGCCGAATGTGGATGAGGCGGGTATTTTCCGCCGCAAGGATAGAGACGCATGACGGCATTTGGATTTTTCGCACCGGGAATTTCGGCGCTCCGCGGGCATACCGAAGCCTTCGCTGGAATCAGCCAGGACATCGCCAACCTGACGACCGAGGGTTACAAGGACACGGACACGCAGTTCGCCGAGATGGTGCATTCCGGCGACGGCGGCGTGTTCGAGCAGTTCAGCTGTCATGGTTACCCTTAGTGCCACAAGCGGCGCTATTGTGTGCACAAGCTTTTAGGCATGCAAACTTTATTGCCTATCAAGTCAAATAATTTAAGAAAAATTTGTGGCTCATGGTCATGCTTGCACCTGTCAATTCATCTACAATGCGCACTTTTTACGCACTCAAGCGATAGACAGTAGCGCTCTTGCGAGCACTAAAACTTAAAAGGATCGAACTATGGCTGACTATTCCGTTTTTACATCTGAATCTGTATCTGAAGGGCACCCGGACAAAGTTGCCGATCAGGAAGAACGCCCCGCGCTTCGCCAGTTGCGAGTTGTCTTGCGATGACTGGGAGCCCTGCGAAGACCACCCCATTCAGAGCATCAGTCTCCGTTCGGTTGCTGCAGCTTTGTATTGCGGAACTTTGGTTTTCCAATGTCTATTTAAATACTAAACGCTTTGTAGTGCTAAGGTTTTGTGGGGCGTCGAAACTCTCTTGCGGGATCCTTTTTGGGTGACAAGCTTCCTACAACTGCAATGTGGTGATAATTAATCGCCGTTAATTGGGTACGATGGGATAACCAGTATGAAATCCCGTGGTCGAAGGGATCGGTGCGAGCGGCCGCCCCCCGGGGACCGACGTGCCGCCAGCCGGCGTCCTCGGTCAACAGCGACAGGGGGCCCTCGCGCGCCATCTCGTCGAGCCAGGCCGTGATCGCGCGCTCGCAGCCGGCATCCAGATCGTAGGTGACGTCCCCGACACCCCGGCCGACGGGGCGCTCGACCCGCCCCGTGCGCCCGGTGGCCTGCGCGCTCCGCACCTCGCGACGCAGGCGCTCGCAGAGGTCGGTGAGTCGTTCGCTCCAGGGGTGCATCAGGTGGCGACCTAATTCCCAGGCGGCCAGACTTTTTAAGTTTACTAATGTTGAGGATATAATAAAGATCGAAAAAGACGTCAAAGCCTATATATTTGAAGCTATTGAAGTAGAAAAGGCTGGTTTAAAGGTCTCATTCAAAAAAAATCCGGAACCAATGCCGGAGGAGTTAGAGCTTAAGTTTGAGGAAGATCCTACTTTGAAAAATGCATTTGACTCACTTACTCCGGGCAGGCAAAGAGGCTATGTTCTTCACTTTTCTCAACCTAAACAATCCAAAACAAGATTATCGAGAATTGGATCGCCTGCATCGCCACATAGGTCGAAGTGTTCGACACATACGGCAGGGTCGAGATTTTCTCGGCCAATACCATACGATAGGCCCGCATATCCGATGTCCGCACCTTCATCAGGTAATCGAAATTCCCGGCAATCAGGTGACATTGCTCGATTTCCGGCACCTTGGCCACCGCCGCGGCAAAGGCGGCAAGCGCCGCTTCGCGGGTGTCGGCCAGCCGCACCTCGACAAAGGCGACGTGATCCAGCCCCAGACGGATCGGATCGAGCAGCGCCCTGTAGCCACGGATCAAGCAACTGTTGTATCCCCAGTTGTAAACAACGTTGTTGCGATAGTCATTGCGTTTGACGCCCGATCCCCACCGCGGGTTTCGACTGTCGTTGTGGGCGAACAAATTGTGGTGATACGTTCCTAAATCGTTCCCCCAGATACCGCCGAACCGATGTCCCGTGTTCTTACCGTTGACGAATTTGGCACAAGCTTCGGTGATCATGCACCACTGGATCGTGACGTTCTCGTTCCAATAAACCGTCAGGACTTCGTCACTGCTCCAACTCGCCGAGACGTGATCCAAAATGATGACCGGAATAGGAGTTCAGCATCGAAACGACCACCGGCATGTCCGCACCGCCGATCGCCATCACCATATGAACGCCGATCAGCGACGAGATCGCGGTCATGATCAACAGCGGCGTGGTCGCGGCCACGGCTTCGACGCGGCAGTACCAAATCCCCAGCCCGACACAGGCCAGCAGCAACAGCAAATTGATGACATGGCGGCCGGGCAGCGTCAACGCGCGGCCTCCGATCAGCTCGGCCAGTTTCAAAAACGCGACGATCGAACCGGTGAAGGTCAGCGCGCCGATAAAGACCTCTCGACCGTCTGAAACATTTCAAAGTGCTTACACAAAGGACTGTATAGACCTGTAGTTTACATTTTCTAAGCTCGACACCGATAAACTTTATTTTTTTACGTCCTTGCATTGCTGTGCGTCACTATGGCGCACTTCGTAGAAAACCCGGGCAACAAGGCTCCATCTTTCAATCGCCAAGCGCTTACCCATCAGTTGGAAGTCTCTAAGCTTTTCAGTGTAGTACACCGAAATTGTTGGCGTACTTGTATGCGTCCACTCACGCCTAAGGAGCGCAAGAATTCTCAACGAAGTGCAGGTTGAGAAAATCCTATTGACCCATGGTCATATTGACCATGTCGGTGGAGCGATGGAGCTTAAGGAAAAGCTCGGTGTTGAGATTATTGGCCCGCATAAAGATGATGAACCATTGTGTACGAGCGTAGAAAAAGTTGCCGAGACTTATGGTCTTCCGGGTAACTATGCAAGCGTTATGCCTGATCGTTGGTTGAGTGAAGGAGAAGCGGTTGATATTGGGGGCAATGAGTTTGTGGTCTATCATTGTCCGGGCCATGCACCGGGACATGTAATCTTTTACTCGTCTCCTTTCGCGAGGGGGCGCGGGGGACGAGGAGCATGCAAGGCGCCTCCACGAGTGCCGGGCGAGGCTCACAACTTCAAGGCCACTTTTCGACTATTGTTTTGTTGCGATGAAAAATGTCTAGGAATGAGGTATCAATGAAAGCCAAGGAAAAAGAGATCGCAGCGCAGCTCGTCACTCCCCACACTTGGAGAGGCGGTGCTGAACAAAAAACGCTGCGTTTCCTCTTTTTGTGCTTCTTGACAAGATCAAACAACCACAAAAAGGTACACATACATGTCGTATGGCAAGAAGTGTTCTTCATCCAGTCTGTCTCCTCCAGTAAGCCAGAAGCACCCGAAGCCTTTCCATTTTGTTTCCTCCCCAACGTCGTACTCCATAATTGATCGATTCCTGCGACGATGGACCGCACGAGTTCAATTTGCTTCACAGAAAGTCGTTCCCACAGTCCTTTCAAGTCTTGTAAGGCAAAGAACCGTTGATGGTCCTTCCAGTGTAGGAACATGGCATCTTTCAGGAGCGTTAGAGTATCTTCGTCATCCCCGCCTTGAAAGCATATTGCCAATAAGTCATCTCCATCAACGCGACTCCACCGACGATGATTTCCGGAGCAAGGAATTTGTGTTGCGAGTGGCCTGACTGGTGTTGGAATGTCAAACCGCGACGTACCGCCTCGTCGCTAAACCAGGGCTGGCCGGTTCGCTGGTTTGGCTCGTCTTGCTGGCTGACGGATTGTTGTCCACACCCCACAACGGTGGCCAGCCAAAGCCAAATAGGAATGCAAGCCGTAAGTTTCTTCATCGTGCGAAATCCCTCACGACATCCACGCGCTATCCAAGACGTAAAGCGGCCCGTCATCCCGGCAGATCACCACAGTTTTCAGACGTTGATTGCTACTACCGAAACTAAAATAAAAATAAAAAAGAAAGCGCGGAAATTTCATGAAGCAAAAAGTTCAATCAATCTGCTCTAGATGTCATATTTGGTTCAAAATATTTTGAAGTTTTTTCTTTTTCCAAAATTCGTTAAGGCCACTCACACACTTTCATAAATGGTTTTAAATTTGAACTTTTACCTTTTTCTAATTTTGTGAAGACAAATGCCAAGATCCTATACTGTCAAAACTTCAAAGCCATTTGACAAAACTTATTTTGTGTAAATCACCCATCTGCCCAAACCGATGGAAGAGGTCACCGAAGAGGAATTTGACCGGGTCTGGGCGGTGAATTGCAAATCGGTCTACCTGACCGCCAAACATATCATGCCGCTGATGAAGGCGGCGGGCAAAGGGGCGGTGTTGAACGTGGCTTCCACCGCCGGCCTCAGCCCGCGCCCTAACCTCAACTGGTACAACAGCTCCAAAGGCTGGATGATCACCGCCACCAAAACCATGGCCGTCGAACTGGCCCCGGCCGGGGTGCGGGTGAACGCGATTTGCCCGGTGGCCGGAGGTAAACAAAAAGAAAATCATGGAAATGCAATCTAAAAATAAGCGCTGGCTATAAAGGTTTCCTCATTTTTTGTGTGTGTTATTTATCAGTGTATATGCTAATCGTTTAATCCATCCCACCCCTTCCCATTGATAAAGGCTTTGAAATTATCAAAAAACGAAAAACAAAAGGAATACAAGCAATAATAAAACTTACTAATAATAAAATAAATAAAACATGGTTATATTTTATTTTTATAAAGGAAAATGAGTCAAAAGGAAAAACGGAAGAAATACAAACGATTTAATACCAGTCCCGCCAAAGTTCTCCAGGTCGAGTGCCAATTCTGGATTTGGTCTCACCGCCGCTTGCGCGGCCTCTCCTAACTTTGCCTCGATTTCCAACGAGGCTGATTGGAGAGCAGGACTGAAGCGAAGTGCCCGGTGAATAGCCTCTTTTAGCGTGAGTACATCGTCATAGGGAGGTGTGGATGCGGGATGCGGAGCAACAAGAACCTCTCGCGGTGGCGGTGCGTGATAGACCGCGCCGGCCACCTGGGCGGTCGTGTTGCTCTTGATCTCAGGCTTTGAACATCCGGCAAAATAAATTCTGGAAGAATTTTTTAACCGGAGAAGTCAGGTTGAAAAATAAGTTTTTTGTATTGTTTGAATTGTAAACTTAGTTATTTTGAACTCTGAGCGATAATATCGGGGTAGTACTATTTTCGACCAAGGAAAATTAAAATACTGAATGAATTTTTTTATCAATTTTTGCAGATATACCAGATATAATGATATACTCGGAAATGCTCGTATTTCAGGCTTCACAAGCAATTTCTAGCATTATAATTAAAATATAAAAAAAAATAAGAGCAAAATAAAATTATTTATACAAGCTTCCAATTTTCTGAGTTTCCAAAACAATAGTAAGGCCTAGTTATGCAGATTTTTAAGAGCATTTATTCAAAATAACACATTTGAAACTAAAGACCAATTACTTGGACTAAAGTATCTTCTTTTAACGTTAAAAAAATTCTTTTTAATTAAAAACTAGTTCGGGCTTGATGGATCGATTCCTACACCACACTCCGAGATCTGGGCCATCTGAAGGAAAGTTATCCGTTGATAACTCTGTCTAAATAGGACAAAAATTAGGAACGTTTCGATTAAAATTTGCATAGAGAGAGAAATATAGTGACAAGCAAACTGCCGCATAGACAAGCGGGTACAGAGAGAGAGAGAGAGAGAGAGAGAAACACCATTAAACATATATTGTCAGACACACAAAGACAGACACAGACACAGGCAGAATCCAATCAGACACGCAGGTACAGTGAAAGAGAGAGAAAAACAAAAGGTCGCTGAGAAACATAAGCAAAGAGAGAAAAACAAATTAAAAACAAGCAGGGTCAGGCACGAACAAACACAAAGACAGCCACAGAGATATACCAACATCTGATCAGGTTCACAATAGAGGAGCACTGCCTGTGATTTTGCTTATATGCCCTTTTTACTTGCTTGCGCAAAGTTTTTTATTTTTTTCGTTTAATTGAAACTCCCCCTTAACGTTTCAACTGAATGCCATTAGTTTCAGTAGTTACAGTAACCGTAGAAGTAGTATCAAAAGTATACACATAGTTTATTCTGGCTATTTCGAAATCTAATGAAATCTGGTGTAAATTAGTAATGTAAGCCGTTGTTTTGATATTGCTTTGTTACCCTATTGACAATCTACATGACAATAGTTCGTTATGATTTAGACAAACCATATTCTGGTCTTGAGAAGGCATGGGGGTTTTCAGCCCTACTCATGTTAATTTTTTCTTGTTTTGAGTTTGACTTGGTTATTTATTGTATGATTTAAACAAACAAAATACATTTCAAATGTTTAAATTTTTTAAGTTTAATAAATTGAGAATTATGAAAACTTGAAGGAATATATATGAGTATATGTATATTAAACTGACCATCCACAGTCATATTTTTTCAGAAGAGTGCAAATTATGTTCTGGTCTTGAGAAAGTATGGGGGTTGTCAAAGACATAATTTCAGGAAAACAGTCGCCATCGGGCAAGACACTGGCTCCTAAGAGCAGTCATGATGTGCACGCGGTGCGCGTCGCCCACCAAGTTTATGGTGACCGTATCGTCCTCCTCGACACCCCAGGCTTCAAAGGCGGGACACAAAGCCACCTTGGCTTATTGGACACTCAACGAAAGATCCAGGATTGGGTCCACAAACAGTTCGTACAAATTCCTATGTTTATCCAGTCTCCATAAATGCTAATCAACTTGTCGTGTGACATGTTATGATATGCAGTTACCGAGACATGGCTTTAACAGGACATGGTGATCCGCGGCGGCGAGAACGTGTACTGCAGCGAAGTGGAGGCGGCTCTACACGAACACCCGGAGGTGCTCGCCGCCGCGGTCTATGGCGTCGCGGACCGCGTGCTCGGCGAAGAGGTCGCGGTGACCCTGCAGATGCGCCCCGGTGCGTCCGCCGAACCGGCGGAGCTACGGGCCTTTGCTCTCGAGCGCCTCGCCGGTTTCAAGGTGCCGGTGGAGTGGGAGCTGAGTACCGCACCGCTTCCTCTGAACGCCAACGGGAAGATCCTCAAGCGGGACCTGCTGGGACACCGGGACACAAATGACGACCGGGACACAGGGAAACAATAACAACGGGGACGCCGGGGGGCACAGGGGTATATATAAATAACGACAGGGACACAGGGAATGTTCGAATAGCAATCACCATCAACAAAGCTCAAGGATTGTTTTTCCCATGGACAATTATGTGTTGCATGTTCAAGAGCCGGTAAACCTGACAATCTATTTATATGCACGGACAATTGGACAGCCAAGAATGTTGTACATTCGCAAGTTTTACGTAGTTAAAAATATGTATATATCTATCTATAAAATTCACTATTTCTGACTTTGGCATACCCAACACAGGCATTTTCCTAAAGATTGAAAACTATTCTGACCAAGGGTTGAATAGTGAAGAAAAATATAAAATCAACTCAACACTATGTTTGGTAGATAACAATTTCCATAATCTCTTCCCAAAATCGAAGAAACTGGAAAAAATAGATTATAAATATTTCATCGACGTAGCTAATCAATTATTACCAAACAGATCATTTTTAAAAAAACACCCAACTTTTTACAAATTGGCTCAGGCTATTATATTAATAACTATCGGCTTAATATCCATGGCATCCCCGTGTCAGGTATCACCCCCA
This sequence comes from Alatinidae sp. Z8VKAUB7J3, assembly GCA_010016025.2. Lineage (NCBI taxonomy): Eukaryota > Metazoa > Cnidaria > Cubozoa > Carybdeida > Alatinidae > Alatinidae sp. Z8VKAUB7J3. Next base: position 100,469,278 of record JAAAKM020721499.1, on the reverse strand, counting down.
AAATACATGCCTATGAAAAACCCAGAAAATGTAGAACAACCAAGTATATATAATAATATAATAAATAAATAGTATAATATATCGTGCTGAATACTTCGGCTTTGATACTTTTTTGAGATTGTGCTCATCTACGATATTTAATTAATTTTGGAGTTTGTGGGATCTCAGAGAAATTAAAATTTTGTAAAGAAAATGCAATGGGGAAATTAAAAAATGCTGCTTTAAAAATGTACACGGTAATTTGTTATATTCGCCACATGAGATTCCAGTAGAACGGATTGACCTTCCTCCCAACTATGAGCTCAAAAATGTTGATTATCATGATGTTGAGCTCACGATCACTCCTCCATTGCGGCTCCGAGTGGCGCAAACCTGTCTGGCTGAACCCAATTTTTTCGTAAAACTTGACCATATGGTCCAAGCACGAGATCACGACCCAAGGCCTGTCTCCTTGGACTACGTTGAGGTAGCAATAACGAAACAGCGCGGCGAGCAGATCGTTCTTGCGAAACGACGGGTGCGTTGCAACTCGGGATACTTCGAAGAACTTTATCGCCGGGCGACAGCGTATTGGTTACAGCCGCCTCCCAGCCGCCGGTACCGCTCGCCGGGAAACTGATCACAGTACCGGACTCGGTCTTGAAAACCTTCTTCAAGTCCCTGATCAGCGGCTCAAGCAGCTCGATGAAATCGGGGGCGCGATGATCGGTTGTCTGCACGCTCATCGCATGCCGCAGCCGATCTGGGATGTTGGTCGGGCCGGGAATGAAGACCGGGTTTTGGCCGGACATGATCTTGTCTCCGCGTTCGATGTTCAGTCTGGATGCTACACTAAGGCTTGTTAGTTGCCTCACGGGTCGGATGGTCCTCTGCCCAGCGAGCTACATCCAGCCAATGGCGCCCCCATCGTTCACCGTAGCGTGGCGATTTCAAGAGCTGCTCAATAAGGTCTTCCCAGGCAGTCGGTGATTCGTCCGACACAAAGGCCTCGATCTGTTCGTATGTTGGTGGCAACCCATGTAGATCAAGATAGACGCGACGAATCAAAGTGCGACGATCCGCTTGGGGGGATGGTGAAAGCCCGTTCTTCCGAAGCTGATCAAGTACGAAGATGTCGATCTTCCCAAGACACCAACTTCTGAAACCAAGGATCTCAGCTTCTGAAACTCGAAACCACCGCTTCTGAAACTCCGCTTGAGCATCTGAAACCGGTCGGAGTACTCTCTTCTGAAACTCAGCTTCTGAAACTCACACCCCCGCTTCTGAAACTTAAGGTCGCTTCTGAAACTCGAAACCCGCTTCTGAAACTTAGCTTCTGAAGCTAACCATCCAATACCAACCAATACCAACCAATACAAACGTACCAACCAATACCAACCAATGCCAACCCATACCAACCATACCAGCCAACCCTTTCAGAGAATGTTCAAGGGAATGTTAAAATAAATCAAAACATATTATGTGCATACAGGTTGTCAAAGGGATGTAATTCAGGAATGACTAAGGACATTAAGTTGCAAGTCTTAGGAAGTGATGAGCGGGATGATCAATTGACTAAAAAGGCAGCATTTGGGTACTTGTCGGTTATTGGAAACATATTCAAGTGCCACACTTAAGTTATATCTCAGAAAATGGGTTTCGCAGCAACAAAGATAAGGGATGGATGATAAAATGCATTGAACTTCGACAGAATGCGTTTGACTGTGTGGGACTGGTAAGCTGTTAGGTTCTCTCTCTTCCCAATTCGTTTTACAAGGCTGTCCCAGTTTTGATAGTGGTGAAACGCTTTTATCAGCCAATTATCAGAATACAAAGTAGCTTGCATTAAGCTGTGGTTGTCCTCTGGATATGTAGCTAATTGAGATTCAGGATATTGGAGGCTGCTTTTACCGATGTCACTGCCAAAGGAAGGCAGCCAACTAATATTGTAATCATAGCGGTCAAAAAGGTTTCCTTGATGGTATAGCGAAGCTGCAAATTGTTTGTACTTTGAGATCGGACCCATGGCCGCCACGGCCGGTGCGCCGCCGCTGGCGATCCGTCCGGCGACCCGGCGCACGGCCGCGACATCGACGGCATCAATTCGTTCGATCAATTCATCCAGCGGAATTTGCCGGCCGAAAACCAAGGTCTGGCGGGCCAGTTGCTCAACCCGCGCAGCGGAGCTTTCCAATGACATCAAGGTACCGGCTTTCAACTGGGCGCGGGCCCGGGCCACCTCGTTCTCGACCGCATCGCCGCTTAGCCGCAGCAGTTCGTCACAGATGACCGGCACCAATTCGCATACACTAATGGTGAATTTTGACCATTTCTGAGATTTATATTTTCTTCTCCGTAATTCAGTCGCGATACATTTTTGCCACACTTTCTGGGAGGAATGACTAAGAACGTAAAACACACAGTACATTTTGGATGTAGAAATAAAATAATAGCAATAACAAATTCTCCATAGCGCAAATTTCGGATATGACTTGATTACTGAATTCTCTACCGTCATCTGATTGCAGTATCTTATTTATTGCAAGAACTTAAACTATTATGGCTCTTTGAATTGGACAGAAGGCTCTTTTTTGAAGGGGAAGGGACAGGTTCGACACACCCTTCCAAGACTCCCTCCGTGCCTCCTCCTCTCCTCTATGCACGCTGATCCGTCGTGTTTCTGTTTGTTCCATTTGCTGACATTTCCAAGGTCAAGATGTGCACCGGCCGTCCAGGCTGGCTCACCATGTCGCTGCGCGTCGGAAAGTACAAGAAGACGCACTACAAGGTGAACCTCGATCTGAAGTCGATCCTGGAGGTCAACGATAGCGAGGTGAGTTTTTGAAGACATTTGTTGGTTGGTTGGTTGGTTCTCATGGCGGCTCCACAAACATCTTGTTGACTTCTTTAGCTTCATCACTCGTTATTAAACAAACATTTTTGTGTAACTTTTACTGTGTATTTAAAAGAAGAGCAAAAATAAATATAAAAAGCAAAACTTTTCCTGCAGAGGTAAGGACCACAGTCAAAATTCTGAACGAAAAAATTTATTAAAACGCCGATTTGTTTTAAAGAGACCCTAGAGAAAGGAAACCATGCCCAACAGATACCATTATGATCATTTCCAGGGAGGAGATAGATTAGTTCTGTTTGTAAGCCCGTCTAAGATCACTCGGTGGTCTCCTTTGTTAAAAAGCACTCCGACAAGAACTTTTCTAAAAAGGCTCTTTATGCTGAACAGAAACGTGATGAGCTCATTCCTGAATTTCAAGCTCGAACCCTAAGGTCCTCAGTCTATGACCAAAGTGAGTATGAAAAAGAGTTAAGAATTAAAAGGAATGAAAAGTTGAAGCAGGATCTACTTGGCCAAGGGGAAAGTTGGTCTGATGGTTATTCTGATGAGGAACTCTCAAGGCTTGTCCAAAAAATTGGAGTTGCCAGTGAAGTGGAAAGAAGAAGATCTACTTAGTCACTCCAACGGACTGCGCCTTATCTCGCTGCTGTTTTTGCTGCTCGCTATACCGGGCTGTCGGTATTACAGCTTTACAGGCGCCACCATACCTGCTCATCTCAATACGCTCTCGATCCCTCTCGTCGAAGACAACAGCATCAGCACCATCACGACGCTAGATGATGAGATGACAGAGCTGCTTGTTGATCGTTTCATCCGCCAGACACGGCTTGCCCTAGAGACCGACGAAACAGCAGGTGATGCCAACCTAACGGTGCGAATTACACGCTACACCAACCAACCCTCTGAAGAAAATTTTCATGCGCTTGGAAAAGAAGGAACAAATCTTTTGCATAGCTTATTCCAGCTACATGGTAATCAATTCTTTATTTTTATGTATTTTCCTTCTAGTATATTTAATATTGTTATCAGAGGTCCTATCAAGGAGAAAAGGAACCTTTTCTTCATTGATATAACCCCATGTTGCTATTATTCTAGAACCACTAGTGCTCACAGCGTTGCTATGCTAAGATCTAGAGTACATAATACGTCGCCATATTCTGTCTCTACTGCATTACTTTTTTAAATTGCCAATAATCTTTCTAACCAGTACAATGGGTCCTTCAATCATAGAATTTGAAACTATTGATACAGCTATAGTGTTTCAGCAAGGTACCATATGCTGACATTTCTAAGAAAAGATTTCTATATAGGTTCTCCTTTCTATGGGGTATTTACATTAATTTTTAGGCATTATCCCTAGGGCTATCAAACTTTAATTCTAAAATATTAAACTGTTGCATGATAAGGGGGGTTAAAGAGCTATACTTATGCCTGAAGGTATATTTTGTGAACCTTTCGATCGTTGTGACTATAATGGATCAATGAATTTGATGGTGGGATTTTCATCTTGACCATTCCTTTGTTGAATATGGTTTACCTTCTTTTTCAAAAATGGCCATATATTCTGATTTTTTACACTGGCAATTTTACACGCAATGAAATCTCTATATTTATAATCACCATAAAAAGCCATTTCTTTTTCTGCATATATTGTTATCAAAACTAGTTTTTAGAGTACGGTTGCTATTAGGACCACAGACTGTGTGCAGTTTGATGCCACAAACTGTTTGGACATAAATTTAGCAAGAAAAAGATAAAGAACATAGATCTGAAATTCAATTGGATATGTCGCAGAAGGTTTGAATTCTCACATAAAACCCTGATACGGCACTACAGTATTTGCAATACATCTCCTTAAAAAGTTAAAATTCACCCTCTCAATTCCAAATCAACTACGTATTTGCTTCTAAAGCAAAACTCCCTATAATTTTTTTTCTTTTATTCTCTTTTCCTTTTTCTTTGTTTTCCTTTTTTCCTTTTTTTCATTACTATTTGTTACTTACTCCCTTACCTTTTTTTACTCATCCCTATTGAAAATCTTTCTTTAACTGCCCATAGACAATGCCATCACTGGAGCCGCAGTCTGAGCCACAACCCTTCGTTTGGGGTGTCAGCATTTCCTGCTTAATAAAGCGTTCGAAATTGAAATACTGCAAGAGAATGCCCGCCAGTATAGATGCGCCCAATGCTAATGCGGCGTACCACAGTGTCACCGTTAGGCCTAATACCGGAATGAACAGCGCAATGATCAATGGGTTTAATAGCGGTGACGTGAATAAGAAAGTCATCGTTGGTCCAAAACCGGCACGGGCTTTAAGTAAGCCGACCAGCATCGGAATGGTTGAGCAGCGACCGAATGCGTTTCACCGTTGTAGAATCTGCCGGAAGCGAATGCAACTGGGGCGACGGCCGCCCGGCGGTTAACGATTCGCAAAGAAGACGATCGCCCCGATGGCGACGATCGCCGTGACGACCGCGGCGGTGATTTTGACCCAACTGTAAGGCCGCTCGCCCTGAACTTCGCCGGTTCCCGCGTTGACCATCACCTGGTACGCCTTTTCGTGAAACCGGTATGCCAGCAGCCAGGTCGGCAGCAGCAGGTGTTTGAAGGTGATCGCGTCGTAATGCGTATGAATCGAAACATCCAACCCAATAGGTTCAACTGATGGAGGCAAAAAGATTTCAACAGCACCCTGTTCCATTGTGGACTTGGCCACTGATACATCTGGAAACCTTTACACCCTCAACTACAACCCTTTTGCAGGAACCACGACTATCTGGTGGATGAAGAATGTGACAAACTTTACTGATCGCAAGAAGGTGTTGAAGAAACTCAAGGGTGCAGCCAAGGGTTTTGCCATGGTGGGTTTTGCCTTTGATAAGAAGGACAACATGATTTTGATGGGATATCCTGAAGGGCAGAAGACAGAAAAGCATTAAAATATGAACTAAGGAGGTGTGAGGTGGAAGCCATGGATAAAATTGCCGAGAATCCAGATGATGCAGCTAGACAGCATATTAGTAAAATATTGTACTAGCGTGTTAATAAAATGATAGGGAATAGTCAATCTAGACTTGTCCCAGTTAAAGATAGGAACGGAGCCACAATTAGTGATAAGGAAAAAGTTAAGGAGAGATGGGCGAAACATTTTGAGAATATGCCAAACCGGGATAGAGTTGGAGGAAAAGATATGGAACAAGTTGAAAAAGTTTGCGATACAGAAGCAAAATTCGCATGTCTTTCCATAGGCCGTTTTTGTCCGGTGAAAAAGGCCGCCGTTTCCGGCAGCCTCTTACGGGATACGTGTTTTAGCCTGCCGACTTGCCGTCGTCATCATGGTCGTTGTCGCCGTCTGCCTCGACCTTCAGGACCGCGCCGGTCTCAGCGTCGATTTCTACTTCCATCTCCTGTCCGTCGGCGGTCAGGATTTCAATCTCGTAGACCTGCTTGCCGTCCTCTTTCTCCAGTTCGGATTCCTGAACCGTGCCCGGTACCTCCTTGAGGGCGATACAATGACTTGTTCGCTCAGTTGACTAACGTATCGTTTTTTACCACTGGAAATTTTGGGTTTCACGTTCGATTCCTACACCAGACAAAAATTTCATAAATTAAATGGAATAACTTCATAGCGCTAAAAAAACGATTTGTTGGAGAAGAAAACATGTCACCATCTATAACTACTAAAAATATCGCCACCTATGACTTTAGTTTTTGTAGATGGGAACACTGGGGAGGCCGCTGTTTTGTATGATCTTAAAAAAGTTCCTGAAGCAGGAATCGAAGGGTAGGGTTGCGCTCACATGAAGTCGGTGCTGCCTGTCACGCCTGCCGGCACCAGGCCGGGCAATGCCAGGACCGATCCGGCAAGCGTCCCGGCATCGCCCCCTGCCTCGCGCGCCAGTTTCAGCAGTGCCGACCCACGCGGGTCGTTCGGACTCTCGTCCCGGTCGGCAAGCGCGGCCAGCCAAGCCAGCCAGGTTGCCACGGCGAACGCGAAGGGGCGCGTATCGCCGCCCGTCTTCAGGGCATCGGCGGTCGGCGCGAACCAGCGCTGCGGCAGCTTCTCGGTTCCGTCCATGGCGATCTGTCCAAATTCGACTATTTAGGCCGTTTCCACCAACTATGATATCCAGCCAAATTAGATTGCTGATTAACAACGACGCTAGGAAGTGTCTTATATTTGTTACTCAAAGTGTGATGCAATGTAAAAAGAGATTGAATTCAATGGGAAAGAAAATTCGAATTCCGCCCAAGCATATCTTACATTTTTATCGCACGAAAACGCTCAGGAAACAAACACAAGGAGGTTATAAATTATGAAATGTATTAGGTAAATAAACGGGAATTCCTCTTATTTATATTATTTGCAAAGAGGATTCAGCGAGGCGCGCGCCGAGGGCGTGCGGATCTTTGAAGAGGGCAACGAGGTCCTCCGCTCGCGCATGGACTGGGACGAGCCGGGCCCCACCGACTCGATCACCTGGCCGATCGGCCGCGTGTCGTTGATGCTCGGGATCCCGATCGAGGTGATCACCACCGTGCCGCGCCCGCCGCGTCCGCCCGTGATCATTGCCCTCGAGAGCCTGCACCTCGACCGCCCGGTCGAAGACGACGACGTGCGGCGTGAGGCCCTCGACCTCCTGGGCGAGTTCGTCGACGAGCCCGCGGCCAACGAACAGGCGTCGGCGGTCTCACGGATGACCTTGGCAACGCGCAGCTCGTGGACCGGCCCGGATTCGGCCCCTGGAATATCGGCCGACTGAGAATTGGTACTCATTTCGCTCCTCAACCGGGCGTCTCGGCGGCCCCGGCTCGCGTATGATAGCCAAAGGCGGACTTCCGACTCAAAAAGAGGGCCGGACCTCGCGCGCGAATGCCGCCAGTACGTCGTGTAGTTCCTCCGGCGCGTCTATGTGCGGCATATGTCCGGCCTGCGCGATGGTTTCGATCCGGGCCTGCCCAGGAAAGTCATATATGTGCCTTCGTTGCGGGTATAAACCACAGTTGGCATATGCTCTTTCACATAGTTTTCAATAAAGGTGTGGGTGTCATCCATATAGGCATTGGCTTGATTAAACCAGTCACGACCTTCTTTATAAGCAGCGATGTTTGCTACTACACCCAAAGTACTTAACTCGGCACGGTGATACTTGTTCACACGCTCCAACATAGTTTTTGACTTTGAATAGTAATAAGCATTCTTCATTCCAGCGAGGTTGAAGGTCTTACTAATCGCTGTGAACGTCAGGGACGATTGTCAGCGAACCGGTAAATGGCGGGGTTATCAATACGCGCACATTCATTCCCCATCGCTGCCATAATTCCATTGGCGCAATGGGGGCAATCAGTGTTGCGACTGCCTGCCTTCACAAAGGAACTGTTGCAGCTCAGATATCGGGACTGGAAATCCCAGCCTATCCCGACACCCCACAAAAGGTCCTGATTGAGCACCCGTCAGGCGCAACCCCGGTCATCGCCAAAAAAAATCCACATAGCAATCACGATGAATTTGCCATTATAAGAACTGCAAGAAAATTGAATTTCTAACGAATTTCATTCATACATAATAGGGAGCTCTGGGCTGTGGTACCCTCCCCCCTCCTCTCTAGTATTAGTCAATGCCTGGCGTTTATGATATTATTAATTCTACTTTTTATGTTTATGTCGTTGTAGTATTATATAATATAATTTTTATTTTTGAAAGAGAGAAAGAAAAATAACCCCGAAAGACTAAAAATGCATGACAATTGAAATTGATTTTTGAAAGCTCAAATTAGCTTTGTTAAATTCCCAAAATCGTTTTCACACTCCAAATAAACTTAAGCACAAACAATAGATTAGAACATGTTGAATTCTATTCGCGGTAAGATTAGAGAGTTACGGTTCTTGTAAAAGGAGAACTATAATCAAATGAACAAAAAGTTCCCGAAAGAGAAGTTTTTCAAAGAGAAGTAGTAAATAGCTTTTAATCGGCAGCGCATTAGTGCTGTCTACGTAAAAAACAATATGGGCACATTCTATAATTTTTCAGTTTGTTCTAGATCAGGGCACTTTATATAAAAGGATTTGTCACAGAAACTTTAAAAGGGGCTAAGTTATTTGGAAAATTAAAGTTCTAGAATAACCAAACTTTTGACTTGAAATTCATGAGTCTACTTATAAAAATGGTTAATGTCAAAATTCTCCGATCTGAAAACAGTCTTGTAACGTTATACACTGGTAGCTGAAGCCTGAAGCCAAGCAGATATTTTTCGTAACAGTCAATTGGTTTTACCAAAATTGTGACGCATTTTGTTCCCAGTTTTGACAATTCTACCCTGTTTTATCCTACGGCTTTGGAGATTTAGTTGAAACTTCCGAGAAAGAGTTTTTTTTCTCTTTGGAAAGGCTGAGGGGGTGTTAGGGGAAACATGAAGACAAATGCTGAGTACTTTATAGAAAACTGTATATACAAACACTTTTATTTACTAACACTTGTGTAATAATATTTGCAAATATGCTTGCACAAAAAGTATTTACGATTGTACTACTTTAATTTTAAAATCATGTTCAGAACAAGAGGGCGCAGAAACTGACTGATATCCTGTGTCATACCCTGTGGCGCATCCAGTGATATACTGACACTCTAAACCAATGACTAAAATCATAGAGCTTTTTATTCGGTTGCCTTAGGATGCTAGGCCCAATCTAAAGAGTTAGGTCAAAGACTACAGCCGTAGCAAAAATAGTGTTTTGTTTCAAGCGTTCCTTCGATAAACAGAGAGAATGGAGCATTGACAGTGCGGGTGAGATATAAGATAGTCACTGATGCTGAATCATAGAATCGCTATCGTCATCAGAATAGGGTAGAACAGATCCCTCAAAGAACAAATGGATCGAATTACAGTTACCAAATAGACCGCTTGCGCAATAGACCGCTTCTGTTAATGACCGTTTATATTTCTAGAGCAGATTTTTCGTAAACATATCCATTCAACCCCGCTATTTAAGCACAGGAAGGGCTTCAGTCCGAAACGTCCGTAGATTTCGTCGTAGAGCGCCTGGCCTCCGCCATGTGTCAGCCAGCCCACCTGCTCGTCGGCGCGCAGACCGAAAGGCTGCGATCCGAACAGGAGAATGCCCTTCGACTTCGAACCCCAATAGGCGGGAACGGCATGGTAGAGCTCGGCGGTACCTTCCGACACCGCATCAAACACGCCATTGCCGGGCACAAGCTCGCCGGCGGCAAATAGCTTTACCTCGATGCGTCCGCCCGACAGGGTTGTGATGCGGTCGGCCAAAAAAATATAATTAAAAAATTATAATTAAAAAGTAGACACCACATATTTTTTAAAAGTATTTTTAAAAAAAATTCTAAAAATTTAAGAAACAAGAAATAAAATTATATAAAAAATAAAGTGAAAACAAGATTAAATAAAAATGGAATAAGAAGATAAACATAAATAATAAGAAGAAACCTTTGATTAAGGACCTTTTTCTTTATTAACAAAAGCTGTGAAATCTAATGCATAAATTTTGATTTTATTAAGAAATAATAGGAAAGTATTAGCAAGAGTTAGAGCATTTGATAAGGAGATAAAAAAAAGGAACAAAAAATAACTCACAACTCCAAAAGCCTGATAAGGCGGTAAAGGTAAAAAGAAAAGAATATAGCAGTAGACTTCACAGTTCCTACCCATGGGGCTGATCTCTGTTTCATGGCCCTTCAGCCAGGAAGTGCAATGGGGGGCTGGGGGCCAGCCATCATGTGCTTATGGACACTTCCTGTTAACCTTCCCCCGATTTTCCCAAGTAACCATTTAGAGCTGGGTCAACTCCATCTGATAAGGTGGTGATGCAGAGAAATATAGACTCCTATTAGGAGCGCAGATAGGCGCTCTTGCAGTCGTCGACCGTCGCGTCGTTCGGCATGTTGATGGTTTTGGAAATCGCGCCCGAAATGAACGGCTGGGCTGCGGCCATCATGTCGATATGGCTTTCAACGGAAAGATAGCGTTTTCCCACCTTGCCGCACGGATTGGCGCAATCGAACACGGGCAGATGCTCGTCTTTCAGATGCGGCGCGCCTTCCAGCGTCATCGCACCGCAGGCATGAATGTTGGCCGCTTCGATGTCCTTCTTCGAAAAGCCGAGATGCGCCAGCATATTGAATTCAATCATGGATGGCAAAAAGACAGTGAGTGATATCGACGTGGTGAAAGGCCATAGCATCGATTTGAAAATCGTGGTGCAGAAAATCAAACGCGAGTAAGGCCGTCTTCCACCTGTCGCCTTTCGGCCAACTCATGGGAGTTTCCGAGCTTCTCGGTCAATTCAGTGCTGATCGTAGAGTAGAGCAGTTGTCCCCAACTTCTCACAGGATGAGTGCCCCAGGTTCGCTCATCCGGGCAGGACAGGAAGCTCCCAGCATGCTGAAAACATTTGAGACAAATGTTCTACGGTGAAAATCAACAAATAATAAGCTGAAAAAATTCACCCTTCCTTTGACGAGACAGTTTTCTTTGAAAATCAACGGATTTTTGATGTGTGAATATTACGGGCGAAAAGTGTTGTTAAATCTGAAAAGTCAGTTTTACTTACCCATTATCACAATTGAACAGTGACACTATGGACGGGGATGCTCCAATACCTTAAAAATTCAATAGTTTTAAAATAATGAAGAGAAATGCCTGAGAAAATCGCACTTTTTAAGTAGGAATAGAGCTACGGTGGATCCAAGGGGTAGAAAACGTCGCGGCCGGTCGCCGGTCGGCCCGCGGGATCCGACGCTCCTGATATGGATCTTGTTCAAAGAAGCATATTCAGGCGAATCCTGGTCAGGGCCCTGGTCATTTTCCTCGGTGTCGGATCGATCGTGATCGCCACGCAAATCCTCAATCAGGTCACGCGCATCGTCGATGCGCGGCAGGAATTCTTCATTGTGGTCGAATTCTTTGTGTATTTCGTTCCGACGATTACCGTGTCCATTCTGCCCTTCGCGCTGCTTATCGCCATGGTTCAGACCTTCGATACGATGCAGAAAATGAAATTTGCATATTAATTTTTTTTTATAAAAAGACAATTTTTTTAAAAAAGGACTGGAGGAGGAGGCCATGTTGCACTCCTATTTTAATAATTAATTTTTGATTTTCGGACGATTTTGATAAAAAAAAAAGGACTGGAGGAGGAGGCCATGTTGCACTCCCATTTTTGGTTAATTAAAAAGGTAACTAGAACTTTTTTTATTACAAATGTTTTATTAGTAATAAATATACGTGAATTAACTTACGCAACGAAATTCTATATTTGTATATTTTTATTACGTATATGCGCAATCAGCGATAATCATGGGATGCGGAGCCCATCAATGCCGAAATTCAATCAATGGAAGAAGATTCTCGGGCATACCGAAAAGCCGAAAGTCCGGGTGCAGGTATCCGGCAAGGCCGAAGTGATGACGGACACGCAGTCGATCAGGTTCGACGAACTGACGAAGAAAAGGGATGCCGCGAAGCCGGCCGCTGTCAGAAATCCATTGGAAGATTCTACCTACACGCTGGAAGATGCGTCGCTTCGCCTGATGATTACGGAGGATCAGCTCCTGCACAAAGCCGCCGCCGGCATCACGCGCTATTGGTTCGACGGTCCGAAGACGGGAAAGCGAGAAACCTTCGTCGACAACCTTCCCGGCTATCCCGACAACATTAACCGTGCGTCCAACGGCGGCTATTGGGTAGCGCTCCTGGGGATGCGCACGAAGACTTTCGACCTGGCTATGCGGAAGCCCGGATTCCGGCGGCGCATGGCAAAGCGGATCGCGGCGGACGATTGGCTGTTCCCGAACATCAATCGCGGCTGTGTCATCCGTATGACCGCCGACGGCGTTATCACCGATTCCTACTGGGACGCCGCTGCCTGAAAAAAAGAGTGGTGAAAGTGATTGGTATGCGACTTGGGCCGCGTAGTATCGCAGAATCACCCCAAATCAGCCAAGGGGCGTTTCACGTCGTAATTTGCGAGATTTCTGTCACAAACCATTCAAATCTGCGCCGAAATCTGGTTTAATAAGACGGTATCGGGTCGCTAAGGCTCGATTCCCACCCCCTAACGCGTAGTGAAGCACCCACCTGACTACGCCGGCGACCCGATTCAGATTTCTCCGCATTCAGACCCTGTTGCGAACGGTCCCACCCGCAGTCCACCGCGAACCTTGTGGCCGGGAGGGCTTTTTCTGTTGAGATGACCATTTCTTGATTTAGGCCAAGGCCAGTGGTTAATGCAAGCCAACGCTCGATGCCACCTTCTTCTTCAACGCCGTCACCATCATGATCTTGCACTCGGTGGATCCATTCGCGGCGCAATTCTCTATCAACACATCTTGACATAAAGGCTGCGTCTTTGCGGGGAATTGCTGCTTGGTAACAATAGCGGTTTAAAGCCCAAGCTTGCACTTGGAATTTATTTAACTCACCGCCATGAAGCAATTTATGGAGTTCACTCTTCAATAGCTAGTGAATGACTGTGAACCACCTTGTCCGAACCCCCTGTATAGGAAACTTACCGTCTTTTGGCTTAAACAACAAAGAAAATATGTTGGCTTGAAAATCAAGAAAAGTGGCTGAAATCACGATATTCTATATACGGCATCTTTTTTTTAGGTTTTCTCTTTCTTCTCAGATAGCTTGGTACTGACGCATCCTAGAGATCTGTTTATTGGCTCAATTTAAATGAAATTGATGTTGTTAAAAAAAAATTGGAATAAAAAAAAAAAAGCTTTAAAAGGCCGGCCACGCTGGAGGTGATGATGATGCTGCCTCCGCCGCGTTTCGCCATGGCGGGAATGGCGCTTTTCAAACCCAGGAACGGGCCCAGCACATTTACCGCCAGCACCTGTTCGAAGCGGGCCTGGTCGTAATCCACGATGGGTGCCACGTCGCCTTCGGTCCCGGCGTTGGCCAGGAATACATCGACACCGCCATACCGTTGGGTGGCGGTGTCGATCATCGCCTGGTTATCTTCCGCGCGGGTTACGTCCGCAACCAGGTAGCTGACGCGGTTGCTGCCGATTTCAAGGCGGGTTTTAATTCAGTTCAACTTTCCCCTCATTATTCCTTGAAAAATTAACCTTAATACAGTTAGCCATATTTGTAATAGCAGTCACAATAGTAGTCCCAATAGGAGTACTAGTAGTTAAGGAATGGGAGTAAAATAATGGCACTAGTACCAATAGCAGCAGTAGTATTAACGTATTGCCTTTTCGTCATTCGAACACCGCCCTCATCAAACCCTGAAAGCTTCATCTTAATACAATTAGCTGTTGCAATGATATTAGTAATGTATGTGTTTTGATTTAGTCAAACCACACCACCATGGTCAACGGCGCCGCCGTCCTGGGCTGGGGCGTGGGCGGGATCGAGGCCGAGGCCGCGATGCTGGGCCAGCCGATCTCGATGCTGATCCCCGAGGTCGTGGGCTTCAAGCTGACCGGCGCCATGGTCGAAGGCACCACCGGCACCGACCTCGTTCTGAAGGTTGTGGAAATGCTGCGCGCCAAGGGTGTTGTCGGCAAGTTCGTCGAATTCTACGGCGACGGCCTCGACAAGCTGCCGCTGGCCGACCGGGCGACCATCGCCAACATGGCGCCGGAATAAACCCTTCTATTACTCATTTTAGTCGTTCTGCACATGTTTTTAAACGAAAAGGAATATATTAATCATAAAACCAGTAAAAATTGATTTAAAAAATGCTTTTTTTTCGGTTGTTGTCTTTTTCTCGCTTAACCTTAGATTTCGTAATCTTATAGTCATTTGCTTTTTATTGCAAGATATAAACACAAACAAAGATTAAGAATAAATGAACTATAAATTTATAATAAACTAATAAATAAATAAACTGATGAATAAAATTGTAGAGTATTTTACAAATTACGGTAACAATCCCCTCGCCTGGCCGCTGCCCGATAGCCTCGTCGTTTCTTTGAATGGCACTCCACACCGTGGCGGCGGCATATCTTTCGCCCGTGGGTCGCACACCAAGCTCGCCGAGTATACCGCTTGCAGTTCCATTCGTACCCTCCACGACACCACCGTCAGCAGCAGTTATGCCGCCACTGCGTGCGCCGATGGCACCCTGGTTCCGCCGGTTTTGTGTTCGGTTCTGCGAAGTAACGCCCCACGCGGTCTCGGACGAGCCGATGTTTGAATGGCTACCCCTGTTGCCGAGCTCAGTTCGTCAATAAATAAAAACGTTAGTGAAAAACCAGCAGAGAATAAATGAAAAACGAAACAGCTTAAGGTATATCTGTCTAAAAAGGCTTAGTTGTCATTGGGAATAAAAACATTGTTAATGTTTAGGTTTATATGGACAAAAAGCATTTTCAAAGTTAACTAAAGTAGTTTTCATTGTTTATTTTTACAATTCAACATGACAACTGTGATGACAGTATAGTACTACCCAAAAAACTAGTTTTTACACAACAACAAAAAAATCTTTAAAAATAGTGGATCAGGTAAGAATAGACCAATTCGTCGATGGCCGACACGAGCGCGTCCAGGTTTTTAGGCTCGCGAATAAAGGTATTGGCGTTTTCGAAGATGGCCTGGACGGTGCGTGACCGCGCCTCCGTCCCGATATTGGCGAGCAGATCGCGGTACAGGTTGAGTTTCGGAAGCCCCTCGAGCTTCTTAAGCTCGTTCCATCTGTACTGCGCCGGGATGACCTCACCGTCTCGACCCTTTTCCTGCATCATTTTCAGGAAGAGCAGGAATGTCAGCTCCGTCACATATTGCTGATAGGTGATACCGTCCTTTCGCTCCAGCTCCAGCTCCAGCTCCAGCGCCTGCCCTGGTCGCAGCTGGTGCACCTCAGGACGCCGGCCAAGGCTCCAGCGGCCTGGGAGTGACTGCTGCTAGCCAGAGCGGCGGGTGTGGGTGCGTTGTCATGTGAACCTGCCTTGAAGCTCTAAATTCCACGAAACACGTGCCTGTTGTCGTGCCGCTGTGCAGCAACTGTGCTGGTCTCGAAGCGTCGCTGTCGACGCTGACCTCAGCTCCGTATCCGTCGAGCACCATGTCTCACCGTGGTGCACTCGTGTACTACACGAAACAAAGTATGATCCAACACGAGAGAGAGAATGGATCACATCAGGACCATTTCAAATAGATAGAAGTGAATATGCGTTAGGTGAAAATATTTTCATTAAAATGAATAATTTAGAACCAACAGAAAAAGGTCAAGTGGCATTCTTGATGCCATCAAATGGCACTCATTACACAGTGTATATGACAATTCCTTTTGATGGTTCAAAATCAGCATTCAATCAATACTTTACACCAGATCTTTCAGCAGTAAGAGGAATATGTTCAATAGAAGATATTACAGGAGAATGGGCATCCCCTCCTAACATTAAAGGAATGAAAGGATTGAAATATGTACTATCCTTTTCAAAAACTCCTGCAAGACCTTTTCCACCATCTATAGGTCTTCTAACTCCACCGAATACACCCTTTTCTATTGTCTTAAAGATACCCATTGTTTCTATTGTTTTTAACAATTCAGCAGCTTTAGCAAGAACTTCTTGGGCTCTTGTATTCATTATTCCACCTTTTTTGAATTCTATATCATTTCCAAAATCTTTTAAGTTATTGAAAATGTATTTTGCATTTTCTATCGATAATGCTCAAATTCAGTCGGTAAACTTGAAACAGCGACAAATAAATCGCCTTCGTAAAAATCACATTCGGTCAAAATATTCCGTTCGAGTTTTTCGAGTGCGATTCCGATTAGATATTCAATTCCAATATTTTGTGAAATCAGAAGTCTTATTTGTTCGTTTGTCAATTCCGCAATACTTATCTTTCGATAGCGATAACACTTTTCAATCAAATCAGTCGGAAATTCGGAAGGGTTTTTCCAAATATCTTTCTCTAATTGTTCGATTGATTTTGTTTCCATATGAGTGGTTTCAGCTTAGGTACTGAAGAGTGGCAAAACGTTGCTGCTACTGAATCTCAAACTTATGATTGGGACTCTAACTCTACTTATGTTCAAAACCCTCCATACTTTGAAGGTATGACTATGGATTTGGATAAGAAAGAGGATATTGTTGACGCTAGACCACTTCTAATTCTTGGCGACTCAACTACTACTGACCACATCTCTCCAGCGGGAGCGATTAAGCCTGACTCTCCAGCAGGTGAGTACCTTCAAGCTCACGGAGTTAAGATCCAAGACTTTAACTCTTACGGGTCTCGTCGTGGTAATGGGAACCTCCGTGGGGCTTCGGCATTGCGCCGGGTAGTCCGTTTTCCGGCTATGCGATATACGTTGTGTTCAAACCTGCCCGGACAACCCCCTTCAGTCCTCTCACAGATGCGCGAGGCGGACAGGAAGCATGGAAAAGCAGAGTTGAACTGGGCGCGGGATGGCCAAACTACCCGATTGCCTGCCGTGCGCGGGTCAGCATTTTCTTAGGCGTGTCATAGGGTTGGATTGTGGATACCCCGCAATCGACAAGGACGTGGATCGCTTCCATAACTTCCTCGCCCAGGGGATGTGCCAGCTCGCGAACGGGCACACGATCATCAACACCAAGGTCCACCCGATTGAGTACTTCACGGACGACGAGCTCTGGGCCGACTGCCTCTGCCAGATGCGCGAACTGTACAGCTTCGACGGCATCCTCTGCCACAAGCCCGGTCGCGTGCACGGGCTCATGGATCTCGTCGAACGCAAGGACTTCGACGCTGAAACGCCGACGCTCTACCTTCACGACGGTTCCCGCATCGAGTGCACGCGTGACGACGACGCGTACTACAAGCCCGCCGACGGTTTTGTCCGCCAGCTCGACGTCGGGCAATCCGTCCACGGGCCGCAGGCACGCCGGATCGACCGGCGCGGGGGTCCAGAGGACGTCGTCGGGCCGGGCGTAGACCCGCAGCAGGGTGGCGTAGGTCGAGACCCGGTGCAGCACGTCGAGCGGGAGGTTGCGCGGCCAGCGGCCCTTGTCGGGGGCGCGCAGGCGGGCCCAGTCGACCTCGCAGTCCAGGTTGCCGACGATCCACTGGCGGCTCATCGCGAGGCTCCGCCGGGGCGTGTGGGGTTGGTGGCCGCGAGCTTGTCGATGAAGGCGATGAAAAACGAGGACTGCATAACTCCCAAGAAAGGGAAAGTAGGCGTAGCTTGAAAAAAGCAAAAATATTAAGAATCTTCATAGCCATATTTATATATATTAATATGTATATAAATGGCTAATTAACGTATTGGAAGGACATGGGCTCGATTAAATTATTCAACGCACTTTGGTCTGTCAAAATAGAAACATAATAAAGCAGTTTAGATAAAAACATTATAAATTGTTTCTATTTTGCGTTCTACTAGTTTTGATCAAATAACGTCGCTCTTGTAAAAAAAAAATTAAGGAGGCAGTGCGGCGGTGTTGATCCAAAACGTATCCACCAACGCTGTCATCCCGGTGCACCACGACATCGGATGTTTCCGATGTCGTCACTCAAAGTGCTGAACTCGGGAACACCCGAGTTCAGTCACCGGGACCCATCGCGCGGCAGGGACAAAGCTGCTGTTGATTTGCCTCACGCTGCTGTTCCGCAGCTGCGCTGCGGGCAGCTGCGGCGGGACGGCGCTCGCGCCGGCGCCCGTTCGGGCGCTTGGCGGGCGTGCGGTGAGGCAGTGCGACAGTGACTCAGCACCATATTAACCACCTGACCGCGAAGAGGAGCTAACTTGTCGTCGCCTGGTCGTTGCCCAACCTTCGTAGAGCATCGCGGACAATAAGAATATGAAACGGCATAATTGCGCCAAGATAAAGGTGTCCGCCAAGATTGTGGGGATGAACCCACGTGGCCAGATGCACGCGACCGCCGTGCGCCAGTACCGACACGCGAAAGTTCAGGTGCCTGTCGTTGAAACCGGCAATCAATTCGTTTTCAGATTCAGATTCCACAGGGAACATACCCAGCTTTTCTGCTGCCTCAGGCCCGTCAAGCCAAGACATATAGTCCGATTGAGTGAGAGACAAATCTGGCATAATCCCTTATTTGGACTCTATAAAAATTATAACAGGTCAATTGTTAGTAGATACGTCTATCTATCATCATTCCATGCGTCAATCCTAGGCTAGAACTAAGGTAGATAGCTATAGAATTAAGATAGTTATAAAACCTATAGTTTTCCAAGTGTTTCGTTAAATGGCACAGGTAAATGGCGGGAGTTAATATGACTCTCTTATTGGACCAATACTTGTTTGTCAGTTTTTAGAAAGTCACGCTCGCTGCAATGATCGAAAACATTTTTCTTTCGAGAAATTTCAAGAACTATTTTCGTTCTTGTAATGAACATTTGAGGCTTGGCTTATTGTACGAGGACATGCTGTCAGATTATTGTTTGGTTAGTGATACTAGGTCAAAGGATTTCGTATCTTTTAATGACATTTCATATCTTTATTGCAAATAGAAACAGTTTCAAGATGCTGACATGTTGTTGTGTTTTATTTTTTTGCTGGAATAAAAAGCCAATATTCTTGAAGATGGAAAGTCAATTGGCTCACGAAAATAATTTGAGAAAAAAGAAAAACAAATTTGGACTCAGGACGCAATTCTGACTCTACAAATAAGTTTATTTCTTAGCTATATGTATAGTCCATTAATATAAACATTACTCAGTATTCCTTATATCAAGACATATCCTACAAAATGGTCCTTCTCCTCCAAATTACCCAAACAAACCTGTAATTTTCTATTTTAGCCAACTTGACATATTCGTCAGTGTTCTGCCTTATAAGCCATTCTTGGGACGATTTTTTCTTCCCTTTGAGGTTTTTTAGCTTCTGATGGCAACATATGGAATATGAAAGGGTATGCTAAAATATTCATTCGGCCTGAACATTCCGGAACTTAAAAAAATCAATTTCTGCTCTGTTTAATCGAAAAAACAAAAAAAAATTTATAATAATGGAAGTCTTATCAAAACTAGCACAAAACGGGCACTATCTCTAGCACAAAACGGGAGAACTTAAATGTTTTTTCTAAGATTTATGGGAAAGTGGCATTCGGCTTTTAGTGTTTTGCTGTTTATTCAGATCTCTTACCCAAATTCTACAAATAATGGTGAGACCGCTCAGTCAACTCGAAATAGTTTGGCAACCATGAATTTTAGATACGGCTATTAAGTTTTAACATTGCTCCTTACTTTTAGCAAAACATTTAATCTAATTCAATATCTTTTCGTCTTTAATTTTATATTTCCTTATTATTAAAAATGACATATAATTTAAAACATTTTCTTGAATAAGCCTTCTCCTTGTTTCCAGTAATTTTATAACAACTCCCCTTTGTGTTAATATGGGTATAGAATATAAAACATTTTTTTGAATAAGTCTTTTCCTTCTTTGCTTCAACCAATGGTATTATATATTCCCCCCTGTAAAATTAAAAAAAAGTAATCAGAGGGAAACCAGCACTCTCTGGTAATAGCTCAAAGTAATAGCACTAGCACTAGTACCAACAGTAGTATCAGCTTATTTCCATTTGGTAAGTGGCATATTGGTAAGTGAAAAATGTATAAAAATCTTTATTTCATTGCTATCCCAGCTACAGTGGTAGCTGGCAACCTAGTAAGAGACAATGACATCCTATTTTAAGAAATACAATATCCCATAATTCCTAAGAATAATACTGGATAGAAACATTAAGTGCACAACTAGAACCCTCTTGTCCGAACCTCCCGACTAATTATTCATATCAACCAAAACCCCATTTAAGTGCTTATTTAGACTTTACTCGCAAGAGATTTTGCGTTGAAAATATATTTAATACAGACGACTTAGCTGAAGATGTAGATAATTTCTTGCTTTGGTACATCGAGACTTACAGTGTGCATAGAAGTCCGGTCAAGGTTCCCATAGGCCGCTCGGAGTTGCATTATCTCAATGAGTTAGTTTCTATTCCTGGGTGTAAATTCAAGTTGAGCAGACTTCATTTACAGCATATATTAAAGTACCAACCAGGAATTAACCATTTTTTTAAATCTTTTTCAGGCATTGGAAAGTGATTATGTTTCTGCACATTTGAATGAATGGATTGATTTGATCTTTGGCTATAAACAAGAAGGACCAGCAGCAGTTGAAGCAACTAATGTATTTCATCATTTATTCTACGAAGGTGCAGTAAATGTTGATGATATTAGTGATCCTCTCGAACGATCAGCGGTAGGTTTTTAACGAATGTAATATTCGATTTGAAGAGTTTCTATCTCGATATAGATCATTGGATTTATCAATAATTTTGGTCAAATACCAAAACAGGCCTTCGAGAGCATCCGAACGAGGCGTCGCGGGTCGATTCGCTTCGTAAGCTTCTGAGCGGTGTCGAACAGCACGCCGCACTTCCGCTCCCCGAGAGCGTCGGTCCGTATCGCGTGAACCGACTCCTCGGCGAAGGAGGCATGGGACTCGTCTACGAGGCCACGCAGGAGCGACCGCAGCGCTCGGTGGCCGTCAAAGTCATCCGCAAGGAACACGCGTCGAACCCGGAGCGCGTCGCTCGCTTCCGCCGCGAGGCAGACGTCCTCGCTCGCCTCGACCACCCGGGGATCGCCTCGGCGCCTGCATCCGCAATTACGAGCATTGCGGTCAGACTGAATGTCACCCACGCGATGGTCCTGCCCAGTTTCTTTTTCACCCCAAGTCCCTTCAAGCAGCCGAGATGCGGCGAATATATGTGGATTATCGCTCGCATACAACGGCAAATAGCCTTAGACGTGTTCTGAGCCGGTGGTTTCAACTAAACTCGCTGAATCCGAGGTAACCGGGGACCACAACGCGCGTGCTTTTCGAAACACACAAGCCTGCATCGCCGCACGACACCTATATTGAAAGCGTCTTCCAAATGTCATGAGACTGACGACCGGGCCAAACACCTCTTCGTGGTACAACGCCATGTCGGTTGCAACGTCGGCCAGTACAGTTGGCGCATAAAAGGCACCATCGGGTTCGGCCTGCGGCCGTTCGCCGCCGGTCAACAGCCGTGCTCCCTTGTCGACGGCGTCACGCACCAGCGAATTGATACGCTCGCACGCTTGCTTGTCGATCAATGGCCCCATATCGATGTCCGCTGCCTTGTCGAAGCCAATCCGAATTTCCTCGGCGCGACGCACGACCTTTGCGGCAAATTCTTAGTTTGGAATCTTTCGAATGTAAAGCCTTGCTGTAGATTTGTCGCATAAGCTCAATAATATATTGTCCAAGTTACTGGTGACACTTCCGCAATGTGGGAGTTTGTCGTGAGAGGAAGTTCTAGAGGAAGTCTTTGATCTCATGGTGCGCACCGTAGTTTGGACAATGCACACTCGCAAGTAGACAGCTGACAAGGAGACACCATCCTGTTTTCTGTGTCTGTGGCCTTCAAAGCCTGCAGTTGTAGCACAGTGGACTCGGTGGCTCTACCAAAAGATCTGGATCAGAAATACAGATGTCAATAGTGTAGATGAAAGGAGATAGGGAGCAAATTTTCACCAGTAAATCGGCTGAATTCACCCCCAACAAGGAGCAGATGCCAGCAGGTGCTCTTTGTTATACACAAGGAAAGACGGCTGCTATTCAGCCTTGAATAGCAGCCGGCAGCCTTGCAAAAGGCTGCTATTCCAATTTCGTATATCTTTAGGTCCTAAAATTAGCAGGCTGCTACCCTTTGTTTAGACACGGAGAAGCACCCAAGACCGAATTTATTAAAAATTGATTTACTAAAAGTTGTACCCCAAAAACGATTTCCAATTTTCCTTTAAGTTTTCAAGCGTACAGCACAATAACGGAACACATTTTCTATCATTGCTGATAAATTCCACTAAAAAACTGTAATAAATTACATAAGATTACGTTTAATATTACACGCAATAAGGAAAAATAACTCCAAAAAAACTAGTTCCATCTTTTAGATCAACAAGGATGTTTTTCCAGACGTCAGATCTCTTTTAATTTGCAAATATAAATATTGTTTCAACCTCTTTAGAAAACTTTCTTCTAAAAAAAAAGAGTAGCCAAATTACAGGAAATAGAAGATGCGGTAAACGTAAATATTAGTGTTTGGGACGCTAGAAAAATTAGCGAGTACATTGTTGATGAGTTATTGTTTGATGAAGATGTGACGGAACGCTTAGCCCATTTTCTTCCGTATATTCAAACCATTCGAAATGAATCAGCTATTAACTTAACTATTCCAAAACTTGAAACATCTTACCAACCAAGACATGAAGTTGAAGATGAGTTGTGTGAGAAATTGTTTTCAGGGGAATCAGTCGTAGTCGTTGGTTTTGGCGGTACAGGAAAATCTCAATTAGCAGGGCTCTATTTCCCGTTTTTCAAAGAGAAGCCAGATTTTCACGTAAATTTCGATGGATAGCTTTAAACTTAATGAATAAAACGTAAGATTCATAGTTGCAGAGATAGCTGCAACCTAGTAAAGAGTGAATCACGGCCCAATAGTGACTAAAAGTTTAAAAATACGTTTAAAAAAACTATCAAGTGAAAATAAAATGGCTATTTGCGGTTGATTCAGGAATGGTAATGATTATTTCCATTATTATCAAGAGTACACCATGAGATCGACACGAAAGTACACCATGGAAATCCATAACCTTGGCCGGCACTACCTCGCCCGTGACAACGTCCCATATCGTCCATTCACAAGTTTGCGTGTCGAGGACTTGCAGGAAACCGTCTGGCCTTACCAAAGCAAAAGCCGAACCAGTGGTCAGTGGAACACCCACAGCAAACGGGTTGAAATATGTGGCGTCGTCATTGGGAATCTCAAACCAATTGAGAGGGAGTACTTGTGCTATCTTCCACAAACATCGAGACGGAGGAGGAGGTTCTTCGCCATGATCGTTGGATGACGAGGAACGCTGTTCTGTGAAAAATGATTCGGTTCTCAAAATAGAGAATTAATGATTCATTTTGAGAGTCGTACGAAATTTTCTTCTCTAAGAAAATTATATGTAGAAGAAGCTAAGCAAAAGCAAGCGAAAGCCCCCTCCCTAACAGTGAAATTTTGGGTCTTAAAACCCGACTGAGTTTTTGGGTAGGCCAATAATGGACAGAGTATAGGAAAATGGTTACACTGGATTTTTTATTCCGACTGCAGTTTTAAGTTGCTTTTCTAGTTTAAAATATCAATATATCTTATCAAAAACATCTCTTGTAAAATATCTCAAGTTTGGTTTTTCTAACTCACCAAAAATTACGCGCCGATAGAGCCACAAAGCGTAGCCGGCAGAAAGGATCACCCCTGACGTTGCGACAAATGCAACCCAGATGTTTGCTTTAAACGTTCCGATTAAAGTGAGGAATTCCCCTACGAACCCTGATGTTCCTGGCAAGCCAACATTGGCCATTGTAAAGACCATAAATGTAAAAGCAAAAATCGGCATATTGTTCACTAAGCCACCATAGGCTGCGATTTCTCTTGTGTGCATGCGATCATAAACAACGCCAACACAAAGCAAATTGTCTGGCAAGAATTTTCCGTGGAAAATCATGGGTAATGTCCACATGGGCTCTACAAGGTGACATTTCTCTTCTTATAGCACAAAAAATGTGTCTGGTGTTTTATTTTAATCTTTTATTTAACTGAAGTGATTTGCTTCATAATTCAGAGGTCTGTTATTAAGGAGAGGAGGTAGATCTTTGTGTAAGGAGGAGGAGGAGGATAAGCTCCTACGCTAAAAACTACTTATGTAGTCTTTTACGCTCTGGACTAGATAGTACCAGGATAAAGGTTCATACAACGCAACCTACCAGCGCACGCTCGGGCGACGCCACGAGCTGCTTTTCGCTTCGAATGGCGTCGAAGCGCTCGAGGTCCTCGGCCGGGAAAAGGTGGTCGACGCGATCCTCTGCGACCTCGCGATGCCGGAGATGGACGGGCGCAGGTTCTACGAATTGCTCGAAGTGAAGTGGCCGGACCTCGTGAATCGCTTGGCATTCGTCACTGGCGCGACGGCGGACCGGGAGCTCGCGGGGTTTCTCGAGCGGTCGCCGCGACCCGTGTTGGCGAAGCCGGTGACGCTGGCGGTTCTCGAAAATTTAAAAAAAACAGTTTTTTCAACTGAAAGTAACAAGCAACATTAAAACTCAAAAAGAAAACAGAAATTATTTTAAATATGAGGGAAACTGCCTCTTCCTCAACCTTTGCTATTAATGCTAAAGTTTTTTAAGAGCTTTAAAAAAGCTTATTATTCCAACTCTATGGCTCAATGTTTCAGTAGCAATTCTTAAAGAATTGACAAAAAGTCATACTTCATCACATAAAGCAAGAGACTGAGGAAGGGATAGCCCTCCATATATACATAATAATTTCTATTTTTTTTAAGACTCTGGTGGGCAATATCGACATGTTGAGGCGTCAAATCGAGGAAACGGATCGAAACGTTGCATATAGGCAAAGAGTGTTCAACGATGCTGGTACAATTGTTGTTCTGGGCGGTCGTTGTTGTTGTGATTTGGCTGGTCGCCCTTTTGTTTCGGCGTGTGCATTTTTCTGCATATTTGTTGTGACCCAGGCAATCATTTCGACCGCAGTCGTTTGTGTTGATGGTGAAAGTGTTTGATTCCTTTTGCGGATGGTCCTGCTGCTTTTGTTTTCAGAGAAAGCTTATCTGGACTAGCTTTATTCATATATGTAAGATAGAATGTGAAGCAATAATTTTTGTTCGTTTTAAGTTTCAACTTTACGTTTTACTTTCAAATTAATCTCTCTAAACAACAGTGAATTTCAAGCTATGGTACAAATTCTAAAGCTAGTCTATAGTTCTTATGTTATCAAGATGGCTTTACTTCGAACTTGTATGCAAACAAATCATGACATGTCCTTTTCAGAAACAAAACGAGAGCAAGGCATTGAACTGAGCCACTGTACAGAAGTGATTCCAAATTAAACGTAAAAAACGCAACATTAGAAAGCCAAAGAGGGCTTCTGGCATTAATATCCCCACCTAAAATTAATGCAGACGAATTTCTTACTGTCTCAATCGGATGTGGACATAAAGAGAGATTTTCGTAAGAAGGAGGACAATAAGCTGACACAACTGTAAAGGTCTTTTTACGAGTGTAAATAGAGACAACAGCGCATAAATTTGTTGAGAAACCAAAACGTAGACCTGCTGTCAGCGTTTTTCAACAAAAATTGCTGCGCTATAAAATCTTTTTGAAGATTTTGTAGAAAAATCAAATATAGTTTGATGCTGCCGACGATCCCCGCGCCTTCGAGCAGGGGCACGCGCCCCACCTCCACCGGCCGCTGGATGCCCTGGAACAGGTAGAGGTCGATGCGCTTGTAGGACATCGGCTTGGGCACGTAGATCACACCCCGCCCGCGGGTCAGGTCGCCCTCCCGCATCTCGCGGTTCTCGAGGGTCAGCCGCACGTAGGGGTCGGGGCAGCGCAGCACCGGGCGGATCTCCGGAATCGAGACCAGCCGCCGGATCCCGAGCACGAAGGGCCCGAACTCGACGCGGGTCGTCGGCTCGTGAGCATATCTTTACCTCTTTGAACTTATGGAACATTTACTGATCTTAGGAATGTTATCCCTTTCCTTTATGTGCTTTATGTTGCTTTTCTGAACTTTTATGTTCTGGTGTGTTTTCTCAGTTTTTTTTTATACACCCGTAGAACTATATCTTGGACAATAGGGGAGGCGGTGCAATGTCACAAAAAAATCACTATCGAAATGATATAAACAAGGGATATAATGGTAATATTTTATTATTTTTGCTATATAACTCTTTCAGAAGTGGCCAGCCATAAAATATTTAACAACCGTTCGGCAAACGCCTGTCGATGTTCCTGCGTCCCGGTGACTCCGTTGCCCGCCTGGGCGGCGACGAGTTTGCGATCCTGTTAATGGAGATCGCCGACCTGCCGGAGGCCACGCGCGTGGCTGAACGCGTGCACGACTTGCTGTCGAAAAAATTTATCGTGGGCGACAAGGAACTCTTTGCCTCCGCCAGCATCGGCATTGCGCTCAGTGATGTGAAATACGAACACTCGGCCGACATGCTCAGGGACGCCGATCTCGCCATGTACCGCACGAAGCGGCGTCAGCGCGGTTCCTAATTAAAAACCTCCTTAAACGCATCATAGTTTGCGTTTATGTAAATAGTTGCTTCCTTTATTTCTGCAGGCGTAATTTTATTGAAATTGTTCTTAAAAGTGTCTTCATTTAAATCGGTAAACATTGGTGAATTTCCGCTATTGTAATTGATAAGGACTTTTCTTAAATATTTTGGATGGCTTGCTATTTCTGACTATCACTGACAAATAAAAGCATAACAAATACCCATACTGCCATAAGATTATACGAGTAAATTCTTAATACAATCTTAAAGCGATATGATTTTTCCTCCAGAGGGTTTTTTGTTTCTCGTCCTCCTTGGCCTCTCCTTGCGTGCTCCGGACCTTCAGCCGCAAACACACGCTTTCGAAAAGTGATGTCGGACAATTACGTGTTTGACGCACCACAGTACCACGACTTTAAGCTTGCTGGAGCAGCACCACACGCGTCAGGGTGGGCAATTCCTTTCGGTTTTTCCGCACACACTTGGTTTTTTCCAATTTGTTGAACCAAGGAGATGGGGCTTGAGCTCCGTTTTGAAAGTCATGTGTGTGTGTGTGTGTGTGTGTGCCTGTTGGACCAAGCTTTTCAAAAAGCTCAAGATGAATATGGTGAAGATAGCTTCGTTGCTGAAATTGGAGCTGAAGCTGTAAGACATTTATTGCAAGATTTAGATCTTCCTGAATTAAAAACTTCCCTAACAACAGAATTGATGGAAACTAATTCTGAAGTAAAGCGTAAGAAGATTGTAAAAAGACTGAAATTGGTAGAGGATTTCTTATCTTCTGGTAATAAGCCAGAATGGATGGTAATGAGCGTTCTACCTATTATTCCTCCAGATATCAGACCTTTAGTTATGCTTGATGGTGGTCCTACGACGTTTTTTGGTTAATGGTCTCCTGAATTTAGTTTGGGTTTTACTTATTTAATCTAGGCATTAGAATTCGTACATTGGAGCGCTAATTCATGATTTTGTGGTTCAGTGGTGGATAGTGTAGTAATTTGCACAAGTTTGACGAAATATAGGGTTTTTTCATGCTTGTGATAGTATCTTAGAAAAGAAAAGGAAACTCAAAATGACTCAAATGACCTTCAAATATCAATTTAGACTTCATGGATCATAAGCCTAGAAATGACAAAATATGTTCTAAAAGTACTAAGAACCATAGTTGTTTAAGCCTGCCAGTGGTCCTGCCAATAGTTCTTCCGGGGGAATCACTAACTCTTCACCTTGCAATTGCAGTATGCCTTGTTCATCTGCCATATAATGACCAAAATAAACTTCTGACATACGGGCATCAATCAGCGCCACCACTTCAGAACAGTTTTCCTGCTTTGCTGTTTGCTGTGCCATCGCCTGAAGTGTGCTTACTTTTACTATGGGTAACGTGGCGCCAAAAGCCAACCCCTGGATCATGCCCATTGCAATGCGAACACCGGTAAAACTGCCCCGGTAGATTGTGTGACCGAAGCCGGGCAGGGGCTCTCCCCGGCTCAATCGGTCCGAAAGCAGGATTTCTATATCGGTGTCCGGCCCGACATCGGACAGCCATGCCGTTGTCCTGTCGGATGCAGCACCGTGGCGCGGACCGGCAAAGGCCCCTAGACCGGAAATGAGGGCTGCGTGGAGGGGCGCCCGGGTGGAGGCAGCGCAGCGCGTCGCGAAGGCACTGGTGTTGAGCTCGTGATCGGCACACAGGATCAGCGCCGCCCGGATCACATTCTTCGCCGAAGACGACACAGGGACTGTAAAATCCAATGCCATATTCTTTACCTCTTTTTCTTTCATTCTTTAAAAATGATCCCTTAATGACAAAGACCATTTAATTAGACTAAATAGCTCTTATAAAAGTACTAAAAAACCTTTGCGTAAAGAGCGAGCTATTGATTAGGTGGCAAACCCCTCATATACGTAATACTTTCTGTTCGTTTTAAGTTTTGAGGCTGTTGCTTACTTTCAGTTGAAAAAAAACTTATTTTTTTATTTAATTTCTGACCTTTTTTTTAAATAATGGTGGGAAATCTGGCACCGAAAGTTTTATATTGTTAGAACACATCAACAACCAACTTCATAATGATTTCAATCTCCAAACTAGCCATGGTCACACTTCGTATCAAATCAAAATGCTTTTGAAGGATTATAGTCCTTAGACCTTTTCCATAAACATTTAAACAGTTTTGATAAAAATGTAAGCTGGTCTCGATATATAGAAAGCCTACACACAGCTATAAGTATTTGAACATTCATTCTTGCCACCCTATTTCAGTGAAACAAGGGGTTGTGATTGCACTAGTTTATAGAGCTTTCAGAATTTGTTCCCAAGACCCACCAAAACAACGAAAATTTCCGCCAAATTGGCATCTTTTAAAAAACCTAAAACTACATTTCAAAGACCAATGGGTTCTTTCACGCTACAGTGAGCGCTTATTAAGATTAGCGATTGATGATCTTCTAGCTTACAAATCTTGGGGAAAAAAGGTAGACAATACAGCAGCATTTCTGATGTCTCGATGTGAGGAACACGAAAAACAAAATGAACCCAAGACAACAAAAACAACCCCTTTCAACATCAAAGAATGGCTAGAAAGCTACTTTAAATCCCGCAGAAACGATCCCTCTGTTTCGAGCCCGCAGTTGCACTGGCTATGCGTGAGCGAGAAGGAAGAGAAACAAATAACAATGGAAGGTATGCAAGGTTGAACACGACTACATCAGCAAGAGAGTCCACACTCTGCGCTCACATGTGTCCGACTCAAGTTGCTCTTGCTCTTCACGCAGAAACAGAAATTGATAGCGCCCTACGGAGTAGCGTGGCCTGTTTCCTTTGAAACTCTGCATGAAGAGGCACGCAGGTACTGTAGGACGTAAACCACAGTAGTCATGCTCAATGGCAGCAGTTAAAGGAAAAAACCAGCCAGATCACCAATCTGACTGCTGAGCCCCAGACCCGATTCGAGATTGAGGCCCAAAGTGGGTGCAATGCCCGCCGGATCAACCAGCCATCTGACTCCCATAACTGTGAAGAGCACACCCGGCAGCAATACAAGTAGCGTCAGGAGACGCTTCGTCCATGATTCCGGTAGATTCACGCTTCACGCCTCCTAGTTCGACCAGTAAGCAAACTCATCTTCCGGCTGATCGTCCTGGGAGAGATCTCGATCGACGTTTTGGGCTGTTGTCCCCGTCCAAGCGAAGACGCCGAATCAGAAGCCTTTCTAAAAGGTGATGAGACAGCAAACGCTGAGCCAGGCGAAGCAAAAGATTCTGAGTAAACTTTAGCTTCCGATTAAAGTTTTAACGCACCACACCAAGGCCTCTTCCCTCTCGGAAGAGGCCTTTTTTCGTTAGCATTTTCGTCAGCCTTTTTCGTTGCCAACGCCCGCGCCCTTCGAGAAGCTAGCGCCATGGGTTTTGAGATGCCAAGTGAGAATTTCGTGGGGAAATTCCGACGAAAAGAACAAGAAGCCCCTGCATTCAAACCTCCGTTACAAAAACTTGTTTTTTTTTATTTAATATAGATTTAAAATCCTTGCATGATTCCTCTTCACACAAGGTGAGCATAGCTGCTTTTCTCCAAAACTAACAAGAAAATGGGGAAAAGGTGATATTTGAAGGGCCATTAGTCCACTATGAGCCCCCTAATAATCCAATTGAAAGTTCTTTCACCATTTCTGGTCAAAGAAGGGTAACATTTTATCTCTTTTTTTTAAAGAGTTTGAAGTCATACAATTTGAAAATCCTTGAGCGACACTGGTTCAAAATGGTACAACAGCTTTTCCATCAACAGCCAGTGCTATACCTACAACAAAAGAGACTCCAACTTGCTCTGTCATCACAGAAGACGCTCCTTGTATGAACCTTTGTCCAGACAGCAGCCATTTATCTGAAATCTGAATATGGGATACAAGGGGTCAAGTATTTAAGAAATGACAAGCTATAAGTCAAATTTAGTGATACAGTTAAAGCTAAAGCTTTTTGCAAGGAGGCCCCTTCTGCTCTCTCTACAAAATTACCGAATGGTATCCCAAACAATACCAAATGTAAACTTAGAGAAGAAAGAGAGGAAGCGCTGGGTGTTGATGGAGAGAACGAAGCGGCCTTGGGAGCACCGGCAGAAGCTTCAACAAATCCGGAACCCGTCCAGGATCCACCGGTACGGCTGGCTGTCGTCGATGGGAGGTTTTCGAGGTAGGAGGACATAGAACCTGAACCACTCAAAGTTGAAGTACCGGTCGTGAGTGAGTCAAGATATCCGGCATTGGAGGTAGCCGATGTACTAACAACGGGAGTCGAGGTACGGGCGGCAGGAGCAGCAGCGGCACCCGAACCCAAGTTATCAAGATACCCGGCATTTTTTAGCGTCAGCGTAGAGGAAGGACAACCGGAGCAGCTTCCTTGAAGACGTAGCTTCAGGATGCCGTCTACGAAGTCATCATAAATGATATCTCCTCCATCAGAAGCTACTGCAGGCCTTACATGGCTTGCAAGGAGGGCTTTGATCCTTTGGGTAACATCGCTTTCGTTGATTTCTTCCTGCACAGGAGCTTCTGTATAAGCACCTGTTACGGCTTCCTGACCGCTATCAAAGAAGGCTTTTAGAAAATCCTTTACAATTGGAATGATTTCTTCCCACTGGAAGGCAATGTTGTAAAAAAAAAAATAATTTTGAAAAATATGCATGAATTGAACTGCAATTTTCTATTTTCAAATAATCAATATATGTAATTAAACACCATCAGTGCCATCTAATAATTTCTCAAAAAAAATTGTAGACAAATACTGATAAATTAGGTCAAGTTAGGTTGGATTAGTTAGATGGCAGTTGGGTGTTTGTTTATAAACAATTTTCAAGACTTAGAAAATACACAAATATTTAAAAATGTGACAGAAAAACTGGAAATACAATGAAAATTTTGAAAGTTTTTTCCCCAGATATACGGAATAGGAAAACAATATTTTTAAAATATAAGAATCTTCATTCAAATTCACATTTTATCTTGTTTCTGGGACAACTTCTTCAGGATCCTATGCTTATGTTTCCTATACGTAACTGCATATGCTTTTATCAGTATATAATCTGACTAGCCTGTCATCGTTTGAGATATGGTACCTGGATGTCTCGACAACTTTATTCCTAAGATACAGAAAAACAAAATTTTCATTTTTTTGCTGGGAAAAATCTATGAACTTGTAATAAATTGGAAGTTTTAATTGTGCCTAGCTAATCTCGGGCTTAAATGATGATGGCGAATAAACAAAATGAACCTCTCACTCCTCACTCACTTTTTTGGCTCTCCGTGAGCCAAGCAACAACCCACAATAACCCAACGGTCGAAAGTCGAAACGGAAAGATGGAGAAACATCCGCACCGAGCCAAAATAATCAGTTCCAACACACAAAGCGGATATTTTTGTGTGTGTGTCGAAGATTGACATGGGACCATGAAAGGAATGAGAAGGATCATGTTGGCAAACAACATTAAAAGAGGAGGAGTCGGTCAAAGCGCGTCAAACGGCGCGAGCGAGAGCTCTCAAACGCCAGGGCGCGCGAGCGTCTTCTCGCCTACATCCTCCGCAATGTGCGCGATGAGCTCGAGCCGCGGGCAGCAGTCGAATCCGTGCTGGCGATCCTCGCCCGCGAGTTCGCCCTGACGGGCAGCGCGCTCTTTGCGAGCGATGGCGAGGGCGCATTCGTCGAGTTGGCACGGCAAGGCGATTGTCCGCCAGTTGAAAGGCTGACTGCCGCCTTGAGCGAGATCGAGGTGCGCGGTGATGGTGGTCGCGAGACAAGGGCTGACAATACGGCAATCCAAAAGACGCCGGTCATAAAAAAGAGGAAGAAGTCGATAAACTTTCCAAAGATTTTGTAAAAAAAATCAATTCTTTGATCGATCAGAAGGACAAAGAAATTATGACTATTTAGAAGAGCGCCCAAACTAGAAATATAAGAAGCCGGCCCCTGGAGTCTGTTTCTTGTCCTTAAAGGATTTTTTTGTCCTCCTTTGTTTTGGTCATTCAGAAAATAGCCTTACCTTTGCCCGGCTTTTTTGAGAAGAAGAAAAATTTCCTTCTTTGACAAACTTCGCAGTCAGGAAAGAGGTAATGGCGTGACTCAAGCTGTAAAATAATTTCAGTCCTCGGACAAGTTTTTTTACATTAGCGATAAAAGGAGTTTAATGTATCTTAGGGTGACAGGACTTTAATGAACTAGAAAACAGCACAATCACACGCTATCCAGGAAACGCACCTGCTTAGAGATTGGATAATGGAATTCTAAGGGAAAATTAACTCTCAAGGAAGACTTAGCAGTTGTTAAAAGTGATTAGGATCGCAAATAGAGAATTGTTACCATGAAGATAAGTGGTGTTACGACAATGGAACAACGACCACATCCAAGGAGGTTATTGACCCCCCTCCCGCAGAAAAATTGGTCCAATTCGTAAAACGTATCTCCCGAACAAAAATCCTGGATACTTCCTTGGAGGAGGGGCTAAAATTTATCGAACCTTTGCTTTTCAAAGCAAAATTCTCACGAATTTTTTCAGAGGGCAAAAGCTCATGGATTTTTGGAAATTTGTCTGCTAAAGCGATCCAAAAACAATTTTTCGACATCCACAGCAACGTTCTTTTTTCCAAAAGTTGGGAACAACATTTCCAAACGCTGTAAAAAGGAGGGGCGCAAAAGCACAATATTTTTTGCGCAATTTTTTTCTTAATAATAACTGGACTGATGTGATTTATCGTCAAAGTACCAAGTGCACTTTGCTGCTGCGCTGCCTATTCAAAGAGAAGCGATTTTATAACAACAGAGGAATTCCGCAGCCGCTTATAAACTGTCGGATGTTTCCCTAGAATTGAAGCTGAGATTACTTTTGGCTCATCACTAATCAGTTGCCTTCTGTTCAGGGATTCCACTACCCTCGAATTACGGGGATTTCCCCGTAAATCTCTCGCGTCTCCCGCATTTGCTTTGGCATGCAGATGGCGGTGATCGAAGCGGCGCGAAACCTGGCTGGCATTGAAGGGGCGGGCTCGACCGAATTTGGGCCTTGCGACGAGCCAATCGTTGGTTTGCTGACCGAATGGACGCGCGGCAATGTCGTGGAGCGCCGCACCTCCAACGAGGATTACGGCGGCACGATGCGTCTTGGCGCCTATCCGTGCAGCTTGGTACCCGGCTCAAAGGTGGCGGCGATCTATGGCGACAAGCTGGATATCGGCGAGCGTCACCGGCACCGCTACGAGGTCAACAAACCGGATTTTATCGCCGGATTCCAGAAAATAATCGTCGCTAATCCTGGTGTCTTCATTGGTTGTAAAAACCGAAATGGATGCCGAGGGATCAAAATCTTCTACCAACTCCATTGCTCGATTTTTCAAGATATCGCACGTTTTCGAATCGATAAAATCTCCCAAAACCAAAAAGCCATTTTCTCGATAATCGTCTAATTGTGACGCTGTAAGAATTTTCAAAGAAACCTCGTTTATAAAATAAAACTATTCTTCAACCGCAGCGGATGTATGATCGTGAACAATCCGCCCCTCTTCGCCGACTTTCTTCAAAATACGGTCGATGCCGTCGGCAAACAGGCTCGCGACGTACGAATCTTCGCGCCCGGCCTGCCGGCGCGCATCGATGACATTTCCGAGTTTTTCCAGCACATCACTCATATCGCGTCTCCAGCGGCTTCAGCGCGATCCGTAAATTTCATCCGGATCGCGTAATACTGGGTCCGTTTCGCGCCACTCGTCGGCCTCATACCGACGATAAAAGCAGCGTGCCCGTCCTGTGTGACAGGCAATACCGCCCACTTGTTCAACCAAAAGCAGGGAGAAGAAGCGCTACCGCGAAGCGACCGAAGCGCTGCTTCAGGCGCTGCAGGAGACGCAGCGGCGGCAACGGGATGCGCAGTGGCGACGCGCGGCGATCCAATCCGTCGGGATCGGGCTCGCGGGGCTTTTGTGCATTGCCGCGTGGGTCGCGACCATCCGAGCCATGACCGCGTGGCAACACTCGGAGCGCTCGACACGGGAGGAGCTGGCAGCTTCGAACGAAGCACTCGAGCGCAGCAACGCCGATCTCCAGAAGTTCGCCTACGTGGCGGCGCACGACCTCCAGACCATACAGTATAATATTTCATTAATCATTTAATTTTTATCTGCAGCTCTTCAAAGATTGCGAGGGTGTTATACCCCATGGACTCTTTTTGTGATAAAATTTCAGTTTTTTTTCTTTTTTCTTTTTGTTTTAAGGGTCGCCGCCCGGGGTGGGCACCGCCGTCAGATCGAGCTGCAAGGAGAACTCGCCCGCGGCCCCGGTGCTCATGACGTTCGCGGTGTGGCGCCCGATCTGACCGCCGAGGCACAGGTTGCCCTGGGAGCCAGGTGGAATGACGAAGCCCTGGGTCATCGACAATGCCGACATCGACAACGGCGCGGTCATTGGCGGCGCCACTGCCATCGACGCCTGGGAGCAGGAACCGAGCCGCTACCAGCGGCCCGGCTACTACGCGGGACAGGTGGTGAAACTCGTGGCCGCCTTCGTCACCGGATTGATCCTGTTCCGGCTCTGTCCGGGACTGCGTGAAGTGCCCCTGAACACCGGCGCCGACCTGCTGACGGCAGGCGGTTTCGGTGCGCTGGGGCTGATCGCCATTCCACCGTTGGCGCTGGCCGCGGTGTTGACCCTGATCGGAGCCCCATGCCGATGAGTTGTGAGAACAGTGGTGAAAGTGATTGTCAACGTTATTAGCATTGTCAACGTTAAACATTGACAACATTACATTTGTGGTAATAATGCACTTAATCCTAAATCTAACCTGAATTGAAAATTTTATCCTTAAAATTGTTACTGTCATGTAATTAATCCTAAATCTAATCTGAATTGAAAACTGACTATGGATTATTATCTCACTGCAATGTAGAATGGCGACAGTATTAAATTCTCTCGTACAGAATAAAATTTATTTGCGCTAAAAGCCCAAAGGCTAGAAATTGGAATAAGGTGACACCAAGGCAAAAAGCATTTGTGGATAAGATTCTACAATCACCAGCTCACTTTATTTCAACTATGAGGACTAAACAGGATTATGTGCTTAATCAGAAAAACGGAAAGTATGTTCCTGAGAAAGTAGGACTCAAAGCAGTACAAAGAGATGGAGTGGAATATGAGTTTACATTGGTCTTTGATATTGACTCAAAACATTTTGCAACTGCTAGTAAAGACAGAACCAATCTATTTAGTGGTAAGCCAGAGTTTATTATAAGCACTGCTACAGGCAAACGACAACGGGAACCCCGCTCGGCCTTTGGCGTCGGCCCTCTCCGAGCCGATTCCCGGGCCGCAGACGGAGACCTATTACATCGAGGTCACCGACGCGAACGGAGCGGCCGGCGGCACCTACGAGCTCTACGTCGAGCAGGTCTTCAACTAGCCGCTCACGCCAACCGGCTCGACCCGGGCGGGAGCCTCGGGGGGAGTGCCCCAACGCCGGTCGATGGCGTCGCTCAGGGCATAGAACAGCGGCAATCCGACGCCAGCCATGCCGGTGAAGACGAACATACTGACGCCAAAATTAATAAATAATACATTTTGCCCACATCACTTTTTACTTAGGCAGTGCTATTGCGCTATGATTGATTAAAGTGATTGCTTGGAATGCTTGTCACATTTTATGCAGTTTTACTAAGTAGCTTAAGTATAGTCAGACCAATTTAATCGAAGTCAGATACTGACCAGTCCACAATATTGCACCGTTTAAGGTGGGAAGTGAGGCTAGTATAAAAGCGTTTGGGATACTAGTCCATTATAAAGCCCGCTACCGGAGGTATAATCTTGCCCCTGTGTGCGACGCTTTTGCCAGTTTATCGTAAAAATAAGTCTTGGCACTTTAATATACTCATTGAGTTTGGGGGACTGATAATAGTGAAAACTAACATTGGTTGCAACAAAATGAAATTAAAAACGCCATCTAATACGTGACTTATGAACTTCACGCATATATTCAAAACTTTTTGTTACCCAGAAGTGCTTGGGAGTCCAAATAGGCCCCCAATAGCCTTTTATCTCAAATGTGCCGTATTGATATTTTGAGAGGGCCATTTTTTTCAAAACGGTCCAAAGGTCAAATAACTATTGTTTCGGGTTTGAACATATTCAAGCTGATTATTGCCTCGAATATTCCTTTTTCTAGCCATCACTCTTTAAAAATGAAGTCATCGAAAAGAACAAGAAGAAAAAAGTGCGAAGTAGAAAATACAAACATCGAGCACAAAAAAAGAAAAATACGAGACACTAGAGCTAGAATAGGACAGAAAACGTTAAATCTTTTTACATAAAGAAATCGGTGCTCTGTGGTGCACCATGGATCATCACATTAAAATTTTATATAATACTAACTAATACCTAGTTGGTGTGGGCACTTCGTGCCCCCAAGGTCCCCCATAGTAACCAAAAGTTAAACACATGTTTATAAAAAAAACTACCTAGAGAAAAAAATTCTATGTGACACTGATTCACGAGTGATAGCTATTATTTCGGTTTGCCTTAAAAGTAAAACGTTTATTGCGAAAAGAAATTTACGGTGATTTCACAAAAAGAAGCCTGAATCCTCTCGAGAATGGCTTCAGATCAAGATGAAAATTGTACCGTTGGAACCAGCACGGTTGAAAGCCCTGTAAAGAGAGATTACAGTCCCCCTCTTGAACAGCAAGAAAAATCACTTTTTTGTAAAATATACAGTAGCTCAGTCTACACTCGTCTACAGTACTTTTGTTGCGTGATGTAGGATTCATTCGTCCTATTCACGCTTCGTACAAACTAACAGACACAAGACCAAGATTGACCGAAACTCTTCATACGCGCTTTATTATTATTTTTGGACGCTACGGTACAGTACCGTACTCTTTCATATATATATATATATTCTACTCCGGTGTGAAACTCCGTTTCCATCGCCCCATAACCCATATGTACATTACAGTACACAACTCCGCGCAAGAGTGAACGCATCATCAGCGACCGCCGCCACCGCCTTGCCGATGGCAAAGGGCCAGCCCAGCGCGCCCGCGGTGATCAGCAGCGTCGGCGGATCGATCAGCGGCGAGGCCAGCCAGAAGGCCATCACCGCCGACAGGGGCGCGCCCAGCGCTAAAAGCCCTGCGATGAAGGGGATCACCTCGCAGGAGCAGAACGGCGCCAGCCCGCCGAACAGAGCGGCCAGAAAGATCATCCGCGTCTCGCGCCCCTCAAAGGCGCGCGCCACCATCGCCTCGGCCCCCGTCGCCTTCAGGTAGGCGAGCAGGAGAACCGATGAGCTCTAGCAAAATTCAAAGAATCAATAGATTGATTTGAAAGGAAAATTGGAGGCTTAATGCCGGTTGGAATTTAAAATAAGAACTCTGAGTCACAAGGTCCTTCTAAATATCAGAATTCATCAAGATCCGATCACCCACTCGTAAGTTATCAATACCACATTTTTTTTCTACTTTTTCCTCTCCCTTCGACCCCCTGATGGTCTATTCGGGGGAAAAGACTTTCTGAAGTCAATTTGTGCAGCTCCCAGACACGCCTATCAATTTTCATCGTCCTAGCACGTCCAAATAATCGGCATTGATCGGCGGAACAGTGCCCCAGGAGGTGTCTTATGATTTTCATTTTCATCCTCTTCCAATAAAGCATGAGTATCTCCATTCATCATATCTATTAACAAGTAAAATAAATGCTTAAACGAAGCAGGGAGAAGAAAAAGGAGACGATGAAGAAGAATACAGCTTAAGATTATATCAACTTTTCAGATCAAGTCAAAATATACATAGAATAGAACCTTCATTTTTAAGGTTAAAAATTTTAGCGATCAAAGAATAAGATTCATAAAGAATATAACGAAAGGAAGTAAAATTTAACTATATTAAATAATAATAGCGGAGTTTTTAATAAAAAACGGAAGTTAAATTTAGTAAAACGGATAAAAACGGAATAAATTATATAAAATTGCGGAATAAAAATTAATAAAAATTATTAAAAATCCGTAAACGGAAGTTTGTGGAAAAATTTTATGTAAAATTTTTAAAAAAACGGAAAAAAAAATTAAAAAAATCCGCTTAGCGGAAAACCAAAAAAAACTTCGAAAGCCCTGATAGTAATATTTAGATTATAAATTTGAATCTATTAATAGCTAAACTGCGCTGGGAGACCTCGAGGGCGGTCTGCGCGATGTCCAATCCGGTCTCGAATACGTTCAAGCCTCCGGTGAACGCTTTGCAGAAGCGGACCTCCTTCGCGTCAGGGGTGAGTTGCAGGGACTGGGCGGCGACACGGCCGCCTCTAAGCTGAGCCTGGAAAGCGCAATCACCGTTGCCCGCCAACAGCACGCACGCACCTGGGAGCTGCAGTCGGCGGTCCCGCTTGCCCGACTTCTCATCGCATCGGACGAGGAGGACGCAGCTTCCGAACTTCTGCGCCCGCTGTGCAGGGTACTGAAAACGAAAAACGTTTGCCGGCAAATCAACCGGGTATACAGCTCAGGAAAGGACAATCGATGCGCCTGGAAACTCCTGGAGGAGGCGGATACGGCGCACCAGAGTTACGTGCAGCACTTGCGATATACAGAGATATAGTTGCAGGTAAGGTAAGCCGGGAGAGTGCTATGCGCGATTACGGTCCGGAAAAGTGGGCAGAAGTTGAAGAATTACTCAGTGATTCTCCCGAATGAGAATATTTTTCATTGTTTTCAAGGTCTCGAAAATATGAGTGAGAAAATGGCCTGCCACAGTTTGAGATGTCCGCCATCTTGATCGCCATACTGAGGGCCAACCGCTGATCGTCTTTTCTTTTGTGCAGGTCGTGGTTGGCCGCGATGCGCCTCTTCCACGCGCCGAATATTTTCGCGTGCAGCCCCATGTCAGTGCTCAGCACCATCTCGATCACGGTCTCGCGGGCGTCACGCTGCTGCACCTCCGACAAACTCCCGAATACGTCGAACGATGGCGCCTTCATCAGTTCAAAAATTTCCGCGCAGTGGTGGTTCTCCAGGATGGACCTGAACAACAAAGCCACCCCAACCCCCAGGTCCGCCTCGACGTGCTCCACGCCCTGGGGTCGATCAAGGACGTCGACGTCTTCGCGTTGATGCGCGACCTGCTCCAGGACAGCGACCCGCGGGTCGCGTTCGCTGCGGCCGGGACGCTGATCGCCAAGGGAGACCGCACGGGCGCCGCCCACCTGGCGCGCATGCTCCAGCAGGGCAAGACGACGTCCGATCGGTTGAAGGCAGCGCTGTTGCTGACCGAGCACGGCCTGGCGGAGGACTACGAGCCGCTCGCGGCGGGGCTCGCCGATGCGTAAAAGGATTTATCCCTGTTTGGACTGTTGAAATAGTTTCTGGAAGAGTGGGGACAGCAAAAGATGAAATAAATTATTTTTCTTTTGTATAAAAGAAAAATTTGCCTTTCTCTTTATTTTGTTCTCTGCTCCGTTTTATTGCTTTCCAACATTTTTTTTCCAATGTTTCGTTAACAGTACACGTTTAGTCTATATTTTGACAAATTCCACTCCTAAACAAGTCAAAAGGTTCATGCCTAATACTTATTTTTACTTTCTTATAGATACAAACATATTTAGAAAAGTTCACTGAGATTTTAATCATCATCATCATCATCATCGTGTGATTGAAATGAGAGAGAGAGAAAAAAAGCAATTATTCGTTTGGAAATTGATGAATAGAAAATATTTTATTTGAATAGCGAACAATGCGACATAATAATAGAAAAAAAAACAAAATTCTTTGACGCAGATTTGTCGTTGATCAGAAAATGATTTCGAGAAGATCTGTACAGAATCGTGTTTTAACATCCCGGTAATGTTCCTTGAAAATTTTCATCAACCGGTTGAACTAATTTATTTCGAATGAGAAACGAGGCACATGCCGGGCACAAGGGATGGAACCTAAACTCACGTTTTCGGCCTCGTCGAGCTTCAATATGGAGCCGTTGCTCGGCATCCCGTTTCCCCGCATGCTCCATCAGAAACTCAAGGCCCTCCAAACGATGGATGCTCGCTGTATCAGCGCCCTGGGCGGACTCTTGCATACAGCCAAAACGCCCTATTGGCCCAACCCAGAAGTCATCCGAGCTTTCCAACTAGACGCCACCCTCCCTCTCAACACCCTGCTCTATCGACTCGCGCTGCGATGGGCTGGTCTGGATTATGCCAAGAAAAGCGACGAGTGATAAAATGCATTGGACTTGTATAATTTGGGCTATATATTTGTGCATTAGGGGGGCGGGGTTAGGCTAGGTTAAAGTAGGGGCGCTGTCCAAAGACTTTACCCCCTCCCTTGCGTAAAGTGCATATAAAAGCACAAATTATATTATTATATAAACTAAAGGTTATACGAAGGTTATATTTCATTAGGATTATCCTAACTTCACTTCTTGGGTGTGTTTCGTTTAATTAAAAAGTAACTTAAAAAGATGTTGCCTATTTTCCCAATCTTTTTCTGAACGTCATATGAGATCTATCGTCGGATCAAAGTGTCTCATGGTGAGATCCCTTTTAAGATACCAGGAAGTTGATTGATTGATTGATTGATTGATTTCTAAGGTTGAATGACCATGAGGTCCCTGATGATGATATCAAACACGTGAATTTAGTTCGAGGGCACACACCTGCTGCGAGTTCTAAGCTGCACCTTTCCACACATTAATTAGCTTAGCTTGTTATAAATAAATTATTAGCTTGTCGGCTTGTATTCAATTTGAACACGATAATTAGCTTGTGCTTAGGTAAAAAGTACTCTTCGGATGAATGATCTTCGTATTTGAAGAGTGCTTTAAGATCACCTTTGATGGCAGCTATGAGTATTGGTGTGCCAAGACACGCTGGCACTAAGTAAAGAAGAGCAGGCTGATCATGTTTGAACACGTGCGGGACGAATATGGCCAGGAACAGTCCGGCAATGTAGGCAAAAAAGGTGGCGGTAAAATATGTGCTTCTACCTCGGTTCAAACTATGGTCAAATCGCAAGAGAAGAGCAATAAATATTCCAGGGATAATAATGTCTCCAAGTCCCAACATGGCAACCAGCATAAAATACGGCTGTCCTTTTAACACCCTGAACCTTAATATTCATGACCTTTTCTATTTCTTCAAGAGAGGAGACACTGACACTACTTTTAAAAGATTTTCGGGCTTTTTGGATTTTAAAACCATTTTGCTCGACAGAAGGCATCAACTTTGGCTCATTCGTAATAACAGTCTTTACTTTAGATGGCCTAGAAGCAGTGGTGATAGACATAGCACCATTCGGCATAGCCCGTATTCGTATAGGGGGAACTCTTGGAGTCATCTTTGTGTATTTTGGAGTCACATCACATTCCCTGCAATATTCTCTGAAAGCCTCACCTAAATACTCTTCGTCTTCTTGGAAAGTAAGGGTCAAATATGCATACCTTTCTCAATAACATTTACTATATTTACGAATTGTCTTTAATGTACGAATTGTCTTTGCAGCCCCTGCCCTGAGGGCTGTTGAGGGAAATCCCCCAAGGTTTAATTACTGGACCTGTATAAATATTGTATTTATATTTCTCTCGGCACAGAGGAGGAAAAGGCAGGCAGGGAATCATGGGCCTTGGGGGAAGGTTGGTAACAAGTATTACCAGCACTGCATCTACATTTTTGCGCTCGTTATACGTCGGAATAATGATCAACGATTTTTTCATGCAACTCCTGTTAATCCGCTACCAGTAGTCGGTTGTATCTTAATAAATATCGACATTAACATTTAGATTGAATAATTTCAGCCGTCCCTATGGGACTTCACTAATGGAATCGTTCATTCCCCCGACTGAAGCCGGGATCTATTTTCGTTTGCTCCCGTGTGGGAGCATCTGCCAATAGCCCACCGATTCATCGGTGGGAAGAAGGGGATTAAGAAAGTTATAGTCCCGCTAGGATTGGTTCCGTTACTATTGAGCTGACTTGCTCTTTACGGCTTGTTACCACGAACTGTTAGAAAGTCAGCCATATAGGATTAGGACAGGGGGCCAGGCACCATCAGATCTTTTAGTCTATCTCATTTGTCAACCATTCTTATGTCTCTATTTCTGTTTTCTTTCAAGGTTGGAAGTATACGGAGGGACGCCCACGAAACTCTTGCAATAATTTCTGGTATTTTAGGATCTCTTTGTGCTGGCACTGGTATTGCCTCGGTCATTTTGAATAGGAATGGGATAACTACGGTATGATTTTAGGGTTTGATTTGTTTCTTATCAAATTGTCATGGATATAACTAGAGATTTTTCCTAGGGAAAGGGGGACATCAACTAGCTAGAAGGGGATGATATTTTCGTTTTCTGTGAGAGATAACCTAACACTCTTCTGATAATTTTTCTAGGACAATGAGTTTTATAGGTGACATTGGGATACTAACAACCTGCTTCCTTGGTTTAGGTGCAGTTTAATTTAAATTTTTTCACTGTTTTTGATACTAACCTGCTGAGCAAAAGAATATAATCAAATTTTAATTTACCAAAGGCATTTACTGAAATAAGGACTTGGACTGCTCTGGCTCCTGCAAGCTCATCCTTGCGATCTGTGAATTTCGACCTTTCAAACTTCCAACCGGTCACCCCACCCGACACAGATGAGGAGAGTTAGCCCTGCATACCCACTGCGTCTTCGCAAGTGAGAGAGTCGCCAAGTGTTGCATGGCTCCGGTCTGCGCTAGTCATCGGCTCGAGGGCTTGTTGGCGGCCCTACAGGCCCAAACCCTTCGGGATGAACAAGGAGCGTGGGATAAGGATCTCCACCTTGTTGCCCAACGATTGAATCTACTCTCACCCAACGCACTATCATTGTTTATTTATCTACTTTTTGACTTGTACGACAAAGAATGGATCAACTTTCCACCACTAGACAACAATTGACTCTCTTCTTCCAAAGGAACAACAGTAACATCATGTCCACTTTCTTGGCCAAAGCCCTACTGTTGAGTGCAACCATCACTTCCCTGCGAGCAGAGATGGTTCATCCGTCATCCTCGTCTCCTTTTTCCATTGTAAGTGGAAGAGAGCGCTTATTTGATCAAGACATTCTTAATCGCGGAGCACATTGTCAATCTTACCTTTAAAGTTTTTTATAGGCTACAGAATAAGGATACAAAGTTTAAAGGGTATAGGGTATATCCACTAAAGTATTTTTTTGACATCAAATATCTTTAGCGCTATAAGTAGTTCAAACAAGTAAAGCCTCTAATATTGTAACAGTTCTATTCAATTATCATTCTTGACCTGGTAATGATAATATTCCCTGAAATCCCGCCAGATTTAAAACCGATGTAAAGTCTTAGGTTCTTTAGATTACTTTTTTACCCATAATTATTTCCTGTTTTTGTGAATAATAGTCGGTGGAAATTCCTAGTTATATTTGACGACTTTTTTAAATATTGAACATGGATCTTTTTTCGAGAATCGTTTCCAAGCTTACCAC
Source organism: Alatinidae sp. Z8VKAUB7J3 (assembly GCA_010016025.2). Lineage (NCBI taxonomy): Eukaryota > Metazoa > Cnidaria > Cubozoa > Carybdeida > Alatinidae > Alatinidae sp. Z8VKAUB7J3. The sequence goes on along the minus strand of JAAAKM020721499.1, from coordinate 100,424,855 downwards.
ACTTACTTGCAATTCTTGGAAAAAAGGAGGGTACTTGTCTGTTAAACAGAACATCCCCCAGATGGGAAGTTAGGTTAATCCTAAAGAAATAGATCAAAACACGATGATATTATAATACTTGGGACACAAAATTATAGATACTATGATAAAGATTTATGAAAAGTAGGCCACACAGAAAGCATTATATCAAATACCTAATAATAAGGGTTGTGGTCGCGACCGGTACCGTTGGTTTGCGCGTAGGGTGTGCGACCAAATTCGCCTCCCCACCACACAAGCGTGTCTTCCAGCAAACCGCGTTGTTTCAAATCGGCCAATAACCCAGCCACCGGTTTGTCGGTGTTGAAGGCGTGTTCTTGGTGACGCTCGAGATTGGAATGTTGATCCCAACGGGGATTGTTGGTGTTGTCCCCATAATTGACCTGGATATAGCGGACGCCTGATTCGGCCAACCGTCGTGCCATCAAACATTGCTGGCCAAAATCATCGGGAATCTTTGGGGGGACTGGATCTGCCAGTGGGTGCAGCAAAGAGGGAGAGGGGGAGTTATAAGGTGGAGGGGGATTCCAAGGTGCCTTGGTTCAACGTGTCATACCTTAGAAAATTTACCTTAGAAATTCAGATTGTGTGTCCGCATTTGTCGATATGCTGGACGGTTATATCAAACATTCTTTAAATCCCTCCTCCAAACTTAAAACCCAAGCTGCGTCCCTGTCTATCCAGTGTGCCTTGCATAAATTGATCAGTAAGAGACCACATCATATGAATGTTATTTTCACAGAATTCCGCCATTCAGGCATTTGCCTGCGACGTGACCGACGAGCTGCAGTTGCGCGAGACATTTGCAACATTGGCTGAATCCCACGAGATTCGTGCGCTGGTCAACAATGCGGGCATTCACATAGACGGGCGGGCTGAGGACACGAGTACTGACGCCCTGCGATCTCTGCTGGAAATCAACACCGTGGGTGTGTTCGTGGCGTGCCGCGAGGTGTTTCCGTTCATGCGGAGATATGGCGGTGGCCAGATCGTCAACATCGGATCTTTCATGGATCAGATGGGCGTTCCCAAAAAGGGTGGCATGATTCAATTCAAGCAGATTTTTGCTCCGATTTCTTTTCTTTGATTGATGTTCCCTCGGTTCTGAAGTTTTAATTGAGGAGTTTACTTCGGTTGAAATTTCAGGACCCATCAAAGTAAAGAAAAAAAAAGATTTCTTTGCGCAAACGCCAAAACCATATTTTCTATCAAAATTAATTGTCATCGTTAAGGTCTCTGGTTGATTCTACTTGCCATGAAAATCTTAGGCCCATCAGAGAAAAATAATTTTTCCCCATTTCATGGTTTTCTGAATTAATACACGTAAAAAAGTACTTTATGCATAACACATTCCTCCGTAGTTTAGTGAGTATTTATCGCAACAAAATACTTTTACAGTGCGATGTTACCAATTAATTACAAATATGACAATACCCGGAAGATTTTTATTCAAAAAACTTTTTTGTTGAGCTTGATTTTGATCCGAATTAGTAAGGTTGAGGGGCTTTAATTGTAGCCATATATAATATTTGGTGGGCGGAGAAATCGTTAATTTTCTTTCGGAAGGGGACGGTATAGTAAAATTGTATTGCCAATAATTTGCCCCAGTTCAACCTTCACGCTGTCCCCACCACTCCGGCTGTCCAGCTCCACACCACTGAACGACAGCGTCACCGCCACACGAGTGAACGCGAGCGTGGGTCGGTAGGACGACACTCCCGCCACCACAATACGCTCCTCCATCGTGAGCCACTCCGTCTCTCCGAACGGCAGGTAGCACACCATGAACCGTCCACCACCCGTGAACAACACCTCGTACGTCGACATCACCTGACCGCTCTGGTCGTCCGGACCGAGGTCAGACGTCTCATTGCTCCCAGGCGCCAGTTCCGTGTAGTTGGATAGGAAACCTTAGAGATAATAATCATCCAAAAACAGCGTAAAGTTCTCTGAAAAGTTACAAAATATCTGTCATTGAAGAAGCGCTTCTGAGACAGCTTTAACCGGTCATTTAGATTGTTAAATGTTTATAATTCTTGAAAAAATGGTTTTCTTATCGTGAACTAAACTATGTTGTAACTCAAGTAATTCCAGAAATCAACTGTTCATTGACCGAAGTAATTTTGTCTAATTCCTGTTTTACTGAGGACTCGTTCATTGTCAAAGGAATTTCTTGTTTTTTTTGAAAACCAGGTCGATCTGGGTATCCGTGACCAGGCGCCGATGAGCGGTTACGCCCATCGAGTTCACGTCCGCCTGGAGCTCAACCACCCGACCGAGGACGGACTGGCGTCCGCCGAGGAGGCCGCCCTCCTCGCCGTGATCCAGGACGAGGTCATCAGCCGGCTCGCCGAGGCGGAGGCCGTGCTCGTCGCCGCGGTGACTCACCGCAAGGCGCGCACGCTCGTCTTCTACAGCACGACGAACGGTCAGGAGCCGGGCCACCCGATCCAGAAGGCGATCGAGGCGATCGAGACCCACCTTTGGCCTGTAAAGAAGGGGAAGATAAATTTGTCACTTACTCAGAGAAGAAGAAAAAATAAAAATAATCACTTAATCACAGAGAGAAGAGCAAAAAGGAGAAGAAAAGAAAATACAAATAAAAAAACTATAGAAAACAAAACTAAATAGACTAGTAGATCGAACAGACTAAATTAATTAAGTAGATCAGTAGCTGAAATATACTCCAATGAAATAAAAATAGATAAATAACTTCTGAAAAGTCAGAGAATTTTTAACAATTTTTTTGAAAAAACAGAATGAGTGGCACCAGGTAACTTGGTTAGAAACCGGAGAGCAAGAAAACTTGCAACGAATTTTAAGTTCGCTAAGCTAATAGTAGTTGAACCAATATTTTGTTGATATTTATTCAACTAACTCAACATAATAACACCTAGAACGAAGGATAAGAAAATGGCAAAAGGCCAATCGTTACAAGACCCATTTTTGAATGTCTTGCGTCGTGAGCGCATTCCAGTTTCAATTTTTTTAGTTAACGGCATCAAATTACAAGGTAAAATTCAGTCTTTTGACCAATTCGTGATTTTACTAGAAAATACCGCAGACGATTAATCCAGAACGCCACGTCAGCACCTCCACCTCCTGCTTCCTCTTTCTTCTGATGAAATATATGATGATGAAAGAAAGGCACGACAATGGCATTGCCTCTGTCTACTAAATAACAAAACAACACTAGTAGCTATTTTATGGTGCAGTGTCTATTGTGCTCTATATTGGAAACTCTATATATATATGAACATGAAGACTGTATGTGGTGGCAGGAATAGACATTTATGTTTGTTGCTGCTGATAGTTGTGTGCGGCTCGAAATGTTCGTACGGATTTGTGACACGCCGTGGATCACTTCCGAACCGCCCTGACCCTGGCCCCCAGCGCCGCGCGGACTCTCGATCTGGCGCTTGCGTTGCGGGACCAAGGTGATGAGGCCGCGGCAGCCGAGCGCTTGCGGGATTGGACCGAGCGTCATCCGCGGGATCCGGAGGCCCATAGGGCCCAGGCAGCCTATGCCCGCGCGATCGGCAACCGCGCGGGCGCGATCGCCGCCAACAAGAAAGTCCTAGCTCTGCGGGAAGATGACCTGGCGGCTCTGCGTAGTCTGGCCGATCTCTATCGGGAAAGCGAGCACCTGCAGCAGGCCGGCCGGTGCGCCGGCTTCGAGGAACAGTTCGGCCAGGCGGTTGGGCGTCATCGGGTCCTGTTCGGACGGCTTGAGAATGAATGCGTTGCCGCAGGCGATGGCCAGCGGGAACATCCACAGGGGAATCATTGCCGGGAAGTTGAACGGGGTGATGCCGACGCACACCCCCAGCGGCTGGATCCAGCTGGCGGTGTCGATCTCGCGGGCGACGTTCTCCACCGTCTCGCCCATCATCAGGCTGGCGATATTGGCGGCATGCTCGGCCACCTCGATACATCAATGCTGGCTCGCCAGCTTACGCTAGCCGAAGAGGCGTTCGCCGCGGGCAATCTCACAGATCCCGAATCGGGGGCGCTGGCTGTTTTCGAACGAGCACTGGGTATCGACGCAAGCAGTCTGGAAGCTCAGGCCGGCATAGAAAAAACATTGCAGCAGTTAGCCTCGTGGGCACGTGATGCCTACTCCTCAGGCAACCATCGGTCGGCATTCGCCTATCTAGATAATTTGCGAGATGTGGATCCGCAGCACCGGGCTATTGCAGAACTCGAGGCCTTGGGCAGATAGAACTCGCCGCCGCCATCAACCGCCTCCGGTCGCTGCGCACCTACGTCTCCAGGAACCGCCCGACCCAGGCCGCGACCACCAAACTGCCGTTGTAGACCAGGTGCGAGACCAGACCGGGCCAGAGCGAGTCCGAGCGCTCCCGCAACACGTTCCAGAACAGGCCCATCGCCGCGATGATGGGCAGCGCGATCCAATCGCCGGCCACCTGAGACGCGTGGACGAGCGCGAACCAGACGGTTACGACGAGGATGGCGCCGACCCCCGGCAGCTTGGCGCGCAGGGCCCCGAAGCGACAAAGCCCAGCGGATCGAGCCCCAGCTCCTCCATCCGCTTGGTGACCAACAGGCCGAGGGTCTGCTGCGCATTGCGTCCGGCAAAGCCGTAGATGCAGGCATGGGCACGGTCGTCATGCGGAAAGCTCTCGATCAGCAGCCGCCCTGGCTCCGGCAACCGGCTGACCTGTCGGTGCAGGTGCAGCCAGTCGCGGGTGTGATCGGGCAGGTACGGCCAGTCGCGCGCCTGCAACATGTCGAGGATGCGCTGGCTGAGCTGCGTCGAGGTGGCGAACTTGGTGCCGCCAATTGATGCCCGGCTGGTGATAAACGCAGGTATCGAAATAGACATTCTTCATCACATGTTCTGAGAGCACAGGTTGCTTCATCATGTCCGCGAGACCGCGGTAGCGGCCCCAATGATAGGGCACGGCCCCACCGCCGTGCGGGATAATCAGGCGCAGCTCGGGAAAATCGGCAAACAGGTTGCCCTGCACCAGCTGCATGAATGCAGTCGTGTCGGCGTTCATATAATGCGCGCCAGTCGCATGGAAACACGGGTTGCAGCTTGCCGAGACGTGAATCATCGCCGGCACGCAGCGTCATGCCGGTGATCGACAGCATGTCGGCCTTGGCTTCAAAGCCGCCGCGGCTGTCTTCGGCGCGCAGCATATCGGCCAGGCGCTCCAGCATGTCGATGCGGATCATCCGCTCGCCTGCGGCACGGTAGCCGCACATGGTGTCGTAACCTTCCGGCGCGTCCTTGATCGACGGCACGGTGACCAGTCCCGGCGGCGGTGCTTCGGGGAAGTCCTGCAGGCCATTGGCCAGCGACCACAGCACCAGGCGCAGACGGGTCGGTGCGGGCTTCAGCAGCAGCGGCATGAGATGAAAAGGTTGAAGAAGCATGTAAATTTCGGTTCTTCGCAAACAAAAGTAAATGACACCACTTTCCAAGCAGTAGGAAGAGCCTCCTTCTTCAAATTTGCAATGTTTCTATTTATCCCTCCCTCCCTCCTATTCACTGCGTGTGTGTGCCCAAACGTTCTCAATTACAAAAAAGCGAGTGTCATATTACCTTATGCGTACCATTCTGAGTTTCACACAATCATTTATTAGGTTTTTCTGTCTACGACAAGTTTGACTTCTTTAAATTTTGATGTCAACCAGAATTAGCAACGAGATCCACGAGGCGATGGCCAGCATCTCGGGGACCTTCTTCGGGGTCTTCTACGTCGGCTGGCTGCTCTCCCACGCCGTCCTGCTGCGGAAGTTCGACGCCGCCGCCGCGGCCCACCAGGATCCCGCGATGCTGGTCACCCTCGGCGTCACGCCGGAGACCGGCATCTTCCTGATGCTCTTCGCCCTCGTGCCCGTCGTGCTCTGCGACGCCGGCGCCTACTTCGCGGGGCGGGCCTGGGGCCGGCGCAAGCTCGCGCCCGAGATCTCCCCGAACAAGAGCATAGACAAACAGATGGAGACTGGAAGACGGCGCTACGTGAATACGAGAAAGCTCGAAAGCCAAAGGCTGACGTCGTGCAATCATTCGCAAACATGATGGGCGTCCTGCAAGCAACCGGAGATTCACTGGTCTCGAGAGACGCTATGGAGCAAATGGTTCACTGGATTGTGAAGAACGATCCTAATTTAGACCCACCCACCGAAGTTGTCGAAGCCGTGTCTAAATTTGATCCTTGTGACCACCCTGGCATCTCACTGCTATGGTAGACTAATGACGCGCCCTCTAATAAATGTGGAAAAAGGTCCATCAAGTGGACAGCTTAACTTACCTATGTAGTATTATTAATAAAGACGACGGGTGCAGCGAAGATTTGAAATGTAGAATAACCAAGGCGCAAGGTTTTTTCTTAAAGTTCTAAAGAATTTGAAAGTATAGGAAGAAGCCTGCCAACCAAGACCAGAATATTGGAACATACAGTGATAACTCAAGTATGATACTCCATAAAATGAAAGAGAATTTGTTGGAATTAATCCAGAGAAATAGTCTACAGATGTATATGGGTACGAGTCTGACTGACCCTATTTCAGTGCGGGGAAAGGATTTCCCGGAGGAAATGGCGCATGTCGCTGTTGTCTTCGACGATCAGGATGGGAGAAGGATCGGGGGGTGTTAGTTGTTGGTCCTTAGTTTTTGGTTTTAGGTCTTTGCCGAGTTGAGATATTGTTGAGGCTGTCTGCTGTGGCTGATCAGATAAATCTTTCGGTTTTTCGGTTTTTTGGTTTTCCGGTTTGTTTTGCTATTTCAATACCTCTTCCAGCTGCGGGCAACTGATTAAGGAGGCGTTCGTCTCCAGAGTCTAAATTAATGTTCCAAAAACGGGGACCGGAAACACGCTGGTCCAGCCCGCTGGCGTGACCGACGCCGCGGGGCAGATCACGGGGACCATCGCCTCGACCGTCGCCGAGCCCAAGACCATCAGCGCCACGGTCGACCCTGGCGGCGCCGACGTGATCGTGACCCAGCAGCCGGTCGTGACCTTCACGCCGGGCGCCATCGACGCCACCGTCTCGACGGTCATCGCCAACCCCACCGGCGGCCTGGTCGCCGACGGCGTCGCGACGTCGACGATCACGATCACCGTGCTGGACGCGCTGGGCAACCCGATAGATAGTTAAGAAGAATTTTATTTGTCGATAAAACAAATGATTGTTGTTCTTAAGTGTGGCTTGCTGGTCTAGCGGTATGATTCTCGCTTAGGGGATAAGAGGCTTTTGGTTCGAATCCCAGACCACTCCAATTTTTATATGAAGAAGATCCAAAACTAGATCCGAATGGTGAAAATTGAGGTATGTTTATCTCACGAATGTGTGATTGGTTCTTAATGAAAGAGTCATGTCTCAGATGCTCCATTTTCAGTTCAGACTGGATCCGGGCAAATTGGGGGAGGTGGAGGGGCACCAAGATGTCTTATTACTAGGAACTTCTTCTCTAAAACACAGGACATGCTCCGGAGTATCAGTAGCAGCTACTCCCGGGGGACTAAATATCATTATTGAGAAACAACGATGAATCTTACCCACCTCTAATCACTTTTAAATCACTGCCAGATTGAGCTAGTCAACAATTTTAAATACTTATGCTCAATCATAGACATAAATGGTGGCTGCAGTGATGAAATTAGTGCCAGTATATCAGTTCTTTGTCTTTTCATTACTGCGGAGACTGCTCTGGAAAAAGAAGGGATACGGTCATCAAAATCAAAATCCTAAATATCCAGAAATGTTGACATAAAAGCACAAAATATACAAGGTTATAGCACTTTTAAGTTCGAAATCAAGACAGATGAAACTTTGCACAAAGGGACACTTGCAGAAGAAGGCAAGGAGGGTGTCTACCAAGACCGTATTTGGGGAGTTTGAGCCCCTCCCCCGAATTTTTTCTGAGTCTTAAAAACGCAACAAAAATACATACAAGCAAATTTTTTTGATGGGTTTACAAAAGATTTTTTGTACCCCCCCTCCCTATAAAATCTCTCACACAACCTAAACCAGTACCAACAGCAAGAAATGCACCAGAAGAGCTTCCAGAAATTATCGACGGTGTTCCATATAATCTGTGTTGAATTTTAAAATGTTTTGATCGAAATAAAACACGATTCCAAAATTTTTTCTCTTGTTCAATAAATCCTGGTGCACGTTCTTCAACTCCATCGATTGTTAATAAAGGTATCATTCCAAATTTTAATTCTTTTGAATCCATTTCTTCTTCATCTTCTTCATCTACATCACTATTATCACCATACCCTTGTATTTCTTCTTCATTTTCAAGAAATTGCAGGAATTGTTTAGTTTTTCGCGGATTCTTCTCAGAAAGCGCCCTCTTGAGTAGACTCTAGAATTTAAGCCTCCTCACTGAAATCCTGGATAAGAACCCTGTACCAGGCACGGAGCTATGGGGGGACAAGGGGGCATTGCCCCTTCAAAGCTGATTTCTTGCCCCAAATTGCCCCCCCCCGTACAATTTCTTGATATCCCCAGAAAATCCTCAGATTTTTTGTCGTAATGAAATCTTCTGCAGAAATATAGATTTTGGCAATGTTGTAATGATTGATCCTTGACGCACGTGAGCTCTTAGTCGGCCAGACACAGTCGTCGTGCTCCTCGACCCCCGCGAAGCAGGAGAGGAAGGCCGATGACGAGACCGTCGAGTTACGAAGAGCCTGAACGCGCACCGACCGAGCAGCTCCAGCCCGCGAGGTCCGACACTCGACAAGCTTGTCAGCGCTGAGTTTACGGCTGCGCCTTGAGTCTCGCATCATGGGGTGTGATGCCCGATGCCTCCCTGCCGGTTGCTACTCGCCACGTCCGCCGGTTGGGTGAACCGCGAACAGGGCAAGGTCGTCGCCCTTCACTTGCCCGATACCGAACCCGGCCACCACTGCACAGTTCACATCAAAAGGACACGTCGTGCTACATGTCGAGCACCACGAGCTGCCGCACAACCTGCGAAAGGACATGGGAGGCGGAGCCGCGGGTGATTTCTGGGTCGGTCAGTTTGCTGGCGACGATGACGCATCAGCCGTGCTTCGAGTTGAAGGCTCCCCGGGACAGAGACGCAAACAATTTCCTCTGAAGAGGTCGGAGAGATCTCCAGACGTGAGGGTGGAAGCCTTTCCGTCTCCCGTCCCATCATCGCCATGATGACCAAGATCGACCTCTACCCTCTTGTAGACGAGTGGAAAGTTGTAAAGCAGCCCCGGCTTAGAATTTAGCTGATTCATTCGTACGGGTTTGATCATGTGTCTTATCTTTTTGATCGTTTAAAACTATGATATATGAAATGGTTTTCTTTCGAGTTTAAATTTCAACAAAGGGTGCCGACATCTGCAGATTTTTTTTTTCGTTGGCACTTGCCTAAGATTCGTTGGTATACCTCAGGCGTTCCCCCCAAAGGTGAAAGGCTAGTGAAGTCCCTGTAAATACGTCATCTTTGACTTGATGATTCGTGCGGAGCATGTCGAGGAAGATGTCTTCCATGGCTTCCGTGACGGTGCGTTGAATGTTCGCGACCGCCCAGGGAATGACTTGGTCCGTCAGCACCAGCGACACCAAACTCATCACCGTGCCCAGCAAAAACGCGGGCAAAAGTAGCGACATCACATTAATGCCCGCCGCCTTCGCTGCCGTGATTTCCTGGTCGCCGGCGACACGTCCGTACACCACGCAAACTGCCAGCAACAGAGTGGCGGGAATGGTGAAGGGGAGTAGGCTGGGCAACCGGTCTGACTGTTTCTTGTTTCCTTGAGTTCCGCATCGGATCCGGAGAATAGAACACGACTGAGAGAGCGATCTAAACGATCATCCGCTTCTTGAAAACATTCTTTCGCTTCCGGGTATCTTTCGAAAAAATCGAGCCCCATTCCCGCATACTGCGCGCCTTGTCCTGGAAAGAGAAATGCGATCTTTTTATGTGTCATAGCTCTGATTCTTCTTTTTCGACCTGGGTCAGCAAGATAGCCCCGTACGTCAATCCCGCTCCGAACGCTGTCATAAGGATGTGTTCTCCAGTTACTAACAGTAGGACAAATTTGCCAGCTCCAAACTGCTGCATCCATGTATAAATAAATAAATAGTCTAGCACCCTCAGGACTAACATTATTTGCCCTCTTTCATTTATCGAGGCATTATCATGCTTATCCAACATCGTCATCTACACCTTTTTTTTTAATTCGAATATTTGTCCCAGGAAAAGAGCAGCATTTTCCACGAAATATGCTGCAGCAAAATTATGGAACAGTATTTCGCTGGAAATAAGCAGGGTTCTGTTTTAGTTTTATCCTTTCGATACTATCAGACATATAAATACCTAATGGATCGAATGCTTTGACCCAAATACACACATAAGTGGATATACATTTTAACTTAATTTTTAAAATATGAAGAAATTTAACGTTGAACTTCCCAAAGAAAATAAAAATGACCTAGAACACAACTTATGTTTTAACATACTAGAACACATCTTAATTTTTAACATATGAGGAAATTTAACGTTGAACTTCCCAAAGAAAAGAAAAATGACCTAGAACATAACTTGTGCAGTTTCAATGAAATTTGGAACAAAAACCTAAACAATTTTTAAGGCAATCAAATTTGACAACGCTTTTCATCCATAAAAATTCAAACATTAGCAATTTGATGATCCCCCAAAGCAACTACACCTAAGGAAAGCACACCTTCTTAGACTTTTTGATGCCTTGGGACACAAAAACGTAGGGGGGGGGGAAGCCTGAGGGTAAAATGTATTTTTTAAAAATTAGGGAAGCAATTTTGTTATTTTCGATTATTTTTAATGAAAATACCCACAAAAGATATTTTTCAAAAAATATATAGGAGGGAATTTAGAGGAAGTGGACACTCCTCCCCATTAGTACCTTTGATTAAAACGTCGGAGTACGCTTAAGCGATGGAGACATGTGGCAAACTGTCCCATCATTCAGCCATTTCTTACAAAATCACTGGATTTAAGGAGAAGGATAATTCAAGAAAATGTTTCAGATTTTATGCCGTTTTTAGCAATACGGAAATATGAAATTAAAGACGAAAAGATAACTATATAGGTCGAATGCTTTACCAAAAGTAAGGAGTGATGATAAGGCTTAAGAGCCGTATCTGAAATGCAAGGAGGGGGTCACCCTGTTTTTAGATTCTAATTTCTGTATGTTTTAGACGCTGACCCTTTTACGCCAACTATTAGAGTGAACACTCAAGTTTTTACATCGCAGGCTATAACGCCAAAACTATTGTCTGATTCAGATTGCACCCTTATTTTAACGGCCCATTCTCTTTTTGATTACAACATGGTCACAGAACACGCTCGCCTTATTTTCGACACAAGAAATGCAACACAAAGTAAAAAACCAAAAGAAAATATTGTTTTGCTTTCAACTTGAGTTGATTGACAATCTTAGTCCTAGGAGCAAGCTTTCTTATGAAATGCCTAACCTTTTGGTGAGCCCAACGCTCTGGCAATGGCGACACGCTGCTGTTGACCGCCGGAGAGTTCGCTTGGTTTGTGCTTTGCACGGTCCCCAAGACCCACGATATCCAACGCGATACGGGTATTCTCACGGCGCTGCTTTGAGTTCAGCTTGGTGAGTAGTAGCGGCAACTCAACGTTACGCTCCGCTGTGAGCACTGGCAGCAGGTTGTAGAATTGAAAGATGAAACCCACGGTTTCACTACGCCAACGGGCCAGCGCTTTCGCTGAGAGTTGACCAAGGTTTTGGTCGTTAACGCTTATCTGACCACGACTTCTTCGCGTTCGCGTTTCGCCTGTCGCCCCTGTGACTGCACCTTGAATTCATTCATCCGGTTTTTGACCAGCGTCATCCACGCCAACGTCTTTTGACCGACGATGTCCATTAAGCGTAACCAGGAAAACCCGGTGTACATCGTGATGCCGGTAAAAAACAGGCAAAGCAGGATCAGCGTCGAGCCGGTATGGCCACCGACCGGCGATAACATCGAGCCAAATGCATCACCGAGAATGCCGCCGGATCCCCTGACCTCATGCGGCAAGGCAGAACCGGCGACGACGTTCTTTACTTTTAGTTGAAAAAATTTGTTTTTGTTTATTTAATTAAACAAGACCTGATAGTGCAGCGGTTAGAACACTTGCCCGTTTCTGAATGTGAAACCAAAATATTTGATCATTTTTAGTTTATTTTCCACTGTCTTTATCATGAATTTATGATAATCACTGTCTTTATCATGAGTCATATTCCTATTTTATTTTATTTATAGATGGAAAGGCAGAGTGGCATACAGTGGCGTCGTTCTGAGGGGGTGGCAAGGTGTAGGGGGAGTTACCCCACATGATTTCGAGAAATTAAAGCATTTTTTAATTACTTGTGACCGTTTATTGGCAATCTATCGAACAGTTCGTAGCAATAAGAGCGAATCAATACTAACCCAATATTAACCAAAACTAACATCTCATTAACTAATATTAACACAACAGTAACCAAAAATCTACAAAAAATAAAACAACAAAAACAATACAAGCAACGAAAGAATTTCATTTTGTATAAAATTCAATAGGGACGAAGTAGCCCACCAAAAGTTAGTCACTAGAAAATTTGCATTTTTTAGAAAAACGCGAAAACACCCTAAAACAGAAAATGGCGCCACAATGAAGACAAGGGACAACATGTTTATGTATATGATTTAGATTCAATACACCTAGCTTTCACAAAATGTGGTTAACATGACCATTTGAAAAATGTTCTGCCGCTTTCACAAGGAAGATGAAGTCATGCCGTCTTGAGTTTCATTTTGCTGTCTAGAATGTAAACACACCTCTGACTTGCACCAGAAAACACTCAAGCTAAACATACTATAGAAATTGACGATTGAGGCATCATTATTGTAAACATAACTTCATTCCAGGCGAAATCTGCCAATGCCGTCTGGGTCACGGGGTGTCTGTCCCGTCAAAGCGCATGTGTCAGTCGATCGGCGCGCCGCCTTCCTCGGTCCGGCGCGCGACAAAAGCGTCGAGCGCTTCCTGTCGGTCCGGTGCGAGGGCGGGTTGCTGGTATTCGTTGAGGGCGCGTTTGTAGAGCGCGTGGGCGCGTTGGGTCGCATCGAGCGATCCCTCCTCGGCCCACTGACCATAGTTCTTGGTGTTTGAAATCAATGGCAGATAGAACGCGCTCTCGTAAGACGCAATCGTGTGGTCCGTGCCGAAATAGTGACGGTGAACTGCCGGCCGCGAACGTTCGCGACCAGCTCTTCGGCCTCACGCTTGGTCTTGAACCGATCGCCGCGGCGGCGAAACAACACGTCGCGATAGCGCGTCCGGACCTCGAACCACGGCTCGGGCACGAAGTGGCGAATCTCATCCCCGCGGCGCGCCAGCAGCGCGAGCACCGGCGTCTGCACTCGCCCGACACTCCACAGGACACCGCTCTGCCCGTAGCGCACCGTGTAGTTGCGGGTCGCGTTCATGCCAATGATCCAGTCGGCCTCACTGCGCGACCGCGCCACCACTAGTGGACATGATTTTCAATTGATCGGTCGAAATTATTCCAATGAAATGGCTCAACAAGGTCAACGACAAACATCTCATACATCCATTCATCATGAATTCAATAATCTACGTAGTTCAATGTCTTCTTCAACATCATCGATTCAAAATAATATGGTAAGATTGAAAGCAAGAAACAATTACAATGCTATGTATTCTTCATCTTTAGGATCGTTTAAGTGAATTAAAAGAAGATATCAAAGAAATCGAACGTAAACAAGAGAATAGTCTTGAATTAAAACGACAATGGTTGCAAACCGGGCAAATCTTCATCTTGGTTCTCGGTGTCCTGAACAAGCGGATCAATTTCGTCCAGAAAGCTCGTCAGGTCGGACAAGTAGCCCGTGAAGAGGTTGACTCCATGCCTCAATTGTCTCGCAATTTCGCTTGCTTGGCGAACATGAACTTGCTTCAAGCTGTGTGCCTCTGAACCCCCACTCGATAGCGACGTGTTCTGGAGCATCGACGTCGTGGTCGCGTGAAACGGAAAGGTGCTCCCGAAAACGCACGAGTAGGGGTTGTACAGCGTCATGAAGACAAGACCGGCGGCAAGGGTGACGACAAGGCCACCAAGCGCCGCAAGCCGCCGACTTTCTTCGGCAGCGAGATCCTCTCCAAGCGCGTGGTGTTCGTGATCGACACGTCCCTGTCCATGGACGAAGGCGCCATGCAGCGCCAAGGCGCCAGGGTCTACCCCGAGGGCGCCGGCCCCAAGCGCGAGCCGGCGGGAGCGAACACGCGCATCGCCCGCGCCAAGGCGCAGCTGACGAAGGTCGTGCAGGCGCTGCCCAAGGACGCCAAGTTCGGGATCGTCGCCTACTCGGCCCCCCGTCGCGGTGGAGCCGTGGTGCCCTGCCTGCAACTGCCGCCGCCTCCGGACATGGGCCCCGCGGAACTTGCTGCCGAGATCGCCGAACTCTACACGCTCGCTCTGATCCGCGACGTGCCGTTTTCGGCTTTGCGGGACCCGCACCACGCGGTCTGGATCGATGGCAGCACCCGGGTCACTTTGCACGAGCTGCTGTGCGAGATGCGAAGCCTTGGCTGGTACGACAGCCGCGGCGGAACCCTGGTTGCGCAGGAGGTGTCGGACACCGCACTTCAGCGCCGCGCGCAGCCCTAGATTAAAAAAGATCATTATGTCCCCTTCCCACTACATTTTTGTAAGTTGACACCCCTTTTGGTGTCCTTGTCTTGTATTTCTCCCCCTCCTCCCCTTTTTTTCATTGCTCCGCCGTGTGTTGCACTTTCTTTGTACTTTTCGTCATGAATAAGGTAAAAAATCAAAATAATTATTATTTACTTTTGGTTATATCAAAATTTTATATCTATTGGTTACAAATAACTTCATCTAGTAGAAAAAAGTCGTTAAATTTGTATAATGTCAATTGTCTTAAGTAATCACGCCATCTTGAACGGTTATTCTCTGTGACTTTTAACCTCCTCGGTAGAAGCGGCCTCTATGCATTATAGCCACGGGAAATCTAAATCCTCAAGTGTCTCAATATAACTAGAATCTAATATTATAAAAACGTGTCCCTCGATCTGTTTGTTTATCTGAAATATCATAGGGATTTTGCAGGTAGCTTTAAATATTTTTTTTTTCATTTATAAGCATCTCAATTTTAACTCAAGAAAATAGCCATAGGACAAATGGTAAAAGTTAATCAAAGCTTCTTGCTTTTCAAATAATTTTACAGCGGAAATCGGCGTTGGCGAACTTGCTGTCTTGTGCCACCACCCGGCCAGAGTCAGTCCAGATCTGCGCGTGACCAGGGAAACACAAGCGCGCGGCGCCCAGGTGGTGAGTGAGTGAGAGGGTGGGACAGAGAAGCCCAACAAGTCAATTAATTGCACAGCGAACCTGAACCAGGCCGGTGGATGTGATATCGCGATAGTGTGCCTCGAGCGAGGTGGATCGAATGATGATGCTGCCGATGGTGAACGGTCCAGTGGCGTTGAAGAACACTCTCCGTGCCTTGTCGGCCATCATGACGTCCAAGCCGACCGCGATCGACGCCGATGCCTTGATGGGCGATGCGCTCCGGCTGATGGAAACCCACCGCTTCACGTTCTTGTTGTGCACCGATGGCGACGGCATGCTGGTCGGCGCTGTCCAGATCCACGACCTCGTCGCCAGCGACCTGGATGTCACCGCGCGCGCCGATCGTTTGCCCAACGGTGATTGAGTCATGAAACGCTGGTACGTCGCCCACACACGTGCGCAGAGCGAGCGCCGGGCGTTCGACCATCTGACCAATCAGGGTTTCGAAGCGTGAGCTACAACGCCAATGTGGAGGTTGCTATAGAAAAGCCAGCCACCTATCTGCATAATATCCTGCTCAGTCAAAGCAAAAAGCCCTGGTGCCATCCGACACCAGGGCTTCTATAACCATCCATAAAGGATTGTTGCTTATACGAGTTACCGCTATTTGATAAGCGTCATCTTACCACTCAACACTTTCGTGTCAGCAGCCGATGTTGCAATCAAGCGATAGAGGTACACGCCCGAAGCGAGCGAGGCACCATCCACACGTAGCGTGCGATTGTGACCAGCTTGCATGGCCTCAAGGCTTATATGGTCGGTGTTTCTTATTGGAGATAAGCCAGGAAAGGGTTCGCCAGGGTAAACCACATGCCGATGCCGATACCGATCATGGTGACAGCGTCAATAAGACCAGCAACCAGGAACATTTTGCCCTGTAGCATTGGTGCCAGTTCAGGTTGACGGGCAGAACCTTCAAGAAACTTTCCGCCGAGTACGCCAAAACCGATGGCCGTGCCGAAAGCACCCATACCAAGAACGAGTAATACGCCCAGTGATGTATATGCCAAAATGGTTTCCATTTTATCCTCCAGTTAGGTCATCAACAAATTTCCCTTGATCAGGAAATTCCCTCGCGAGGCTGTTAATCATGACTGAAAAAAGGAGGGAACCTACGAGAGTTTTGCAGCATACCATTGTGGACAAGGAGGGGATTTGAATAATGATTCTGGTATTTGACAACTTGCGATATATTTTTTAAGAGGGAGGCAACCAATTTCACCAGTAAATGATAATATTGAACTCGCTCATAAGCTTCTCAATTAAAATTTTGTGGTTAACAGGAGACTTAGCATTAATTGTAGCTATGGCTATTCTGTGAAACTCTGCCACTGCCGCTGCCAAGGCCACCGCCGCCGTCCACGGTGCTGCCGGAGCTCTCGAGAGAGTACGACGGTCCCAACAGTGCATCCATGGGATCGGACCGCCGAGTAGGTGTCTTCTTCCAGAAGCAACATCGGCGACGGTGACGCCGACGACGCCGACGCAACAGACGCTGCAGCAGCAGACGCCACAGCCGATTCTCGCCCTTGGTCGGCGGCAGCGGCAACAACGCGCGGCAGCAGCAGCCTCCTGCTTCTTCTTCGCAATAGAAAAAAGTTGGGCGTGTCCTCTCCCGACTGATTTCCTTCATCGAAGATCTTCCCTTCAGGATGAAGCCGTCCGTTCCCTCCACCGTCAGATCCAGCTCTGCCAGTCGAACGTCATCCAGCGAATATCCCTGGTCGAATAGTCGGATCATCGGCCCGATGGCACAGGATGCATTGTTGTCCTTTGCCTTGGACAAGAGCAATGCCGAACGGCCCTCGACATCACGCAGATTGACATCGTTTCCAAGCGTCGCGCCAACAATCACACCCTTTGAGGAGACTGTCAGAACCACTTCCGGTTCTGGGTTGTTCCACCAAGAATTGAAATTGTAAAGTCATAAGAATGAAAAACACTTATATATGTATATATGCAGAAAAGTATATGTGGCTACTCTAACCAAGGAAAATGCTTGAATTTTTTCAATCAGAGGCTAATTTAAAGAAACTGTCAGGACTAAAACTGAACTTATTTCATTTCAGAGAGCGCCAGAACTTGCAAGATATTATCCCAAGTAGATGCCTTTAGACTCTGAATTTAGGAAGCTACTACCGTGATTTCAGATCAGAAAGAGCATCGGACTGGTTATTGAAGACGTAATTTTAGAGTAGAGGCAGCCGCCTTTGTGTATAGGATTATTTCTGCTTATTTTAAGTTTTAATGCCAGTATTTACTGTTTCATATGTCCGTTTTTAGCGTAACACTGAAGGTTGTCCTAAAAATGAGGGAAGTTTCCTATGAGGGAGCTATGAGGTTTCTAACTATGTCTGTAACTATGCCAGTCTTTACTGTGTCATCTGTCTGTTTTTATTATAATGTTCAAGGTTATCCTAAATATGGGGGAGGTTTCCTACAATGAGATTTCCTACGAGAGAGCTCTGAGGTTTTTAACTATGACCACACAACAGTTTGAGGACAATGGCTTTTGGACCCAATTAAATAATAATAAGACACATTACTTAGGGTTTTCGGCTTCCGTTCCAATTTTCAGTAAACTATTGACCAAATCAAACGTAGAGAAGGCTAAGGTTGATCTGAAAATTAGTCAACTGGAGTTGGAAAGTCAAAAGCAATTACTAAAAAATAAAATAGACATTGCTTACAATAACGTCTTAGCTGCTAAGACAACGTTAGAGGCCTTTAATACAGCTTTAACTTCTCAAAAGGAGGTTTTTAACATAGATCACCGTTTCTACCGACTCATGCAGGATGCCGGGATTGATCCGTCGTATCGTGCTCCCACGTTGAGACACCTGCACAGCGGTATCTATTCCATCATGACCAACCACGAATACGGTGTTTCCGCATTTGACGCCGGCGCGGTTACAAAGGCGACCATTGATGGCCGACGTGAAGTTCACTCGATTGTCCGTGCTCTGCGCAAACTGCAAGGAGCGTGGGGAGATGTGGCGGTTGTCGCCACTGCGGAACAGATTGGTGTCCGTGAAGGCCGTCGCATTCAGGGAAGATACAGCAGTGAAGGCCATAGATGAAATTGCCGAGGAACTGGAATATGCAGCTAGAGGGGATAATAGTAAAATATTATACTGGTATGTTAATAAATTGAGAGGGAGTACTCAATCCGGACTTGTCCCAGTGAAAGATAGGAATGGGGCCACAATTAGTGAAAAGGAAAGAGTTAAAGAGAAATGGGCGGAACATCTTGACAATGTACTAAACCGAGATACAGTTGCAGGAAAAGATACAGAGGAAAATGAAAAAGTTTGTAATATCTTGGATGTGAAGGAAGATTTGTTTCGTGAGGAACTCTGGGCGCGGCGGGCGCGATCGAGTTCGCGTTCTCGGCCTACGCAATCGAAGAGGGCTGGATCCCAGCGTCGATAAACGCCGAGCCGATCGACCCCAAGGTGGGAATCAACGTCACCACGGCGCGCACCGAGGGCGACTTTCGGTTGGTGATGAGCAACTCGTTCGCGTTCGGCGGCAACAACGTCAGCCTGTTGGTCGGTGCACCGTGACAGCGCCGGCGGTCGACATCGCTGGTTTCGGGCTGTGGCTGCCCGGCTACCCGACGGCCGCGGCGTGGGCCGAGGGCATTATACTTTAGTTCGAAAAGTAAATACATTAAACGAGTTATTTTGTTCGAAGAATTGCCGTACAAAAGTGAAATTTAATGGTAAATGTCGGTTTGAGGTGGGGTAGCCTTCCTCATATTTAGGGTATTCCTTAATATATCATTAAACACGAACAGTAATTAAATATGAAAAAATAAATATTAAGTTTTCATAAGAGAAAGTTAAGAGTGACATTAAAGCTAAAAAGGGACAGATATCATTCTGCGTGTTAGGGAGACTACCACTCCTCATCCCCCATTTTTAAGTAAAGAGACCTGGGCTTGAAGTCGGTTATGAGCTATAATCGACTATGATTCAAACTCCAAACTGTGACTCCTGGAATATCAAATATGATTGTTCTGACTCCGAGCTATAATACTTGGGAGGTATCACATTTATTTGATATTCCTCAGAAACAAGATTGCCTCGTCAATTATTTTTTTTCATTTATGCCCGGAAATCTGGTTCAATTAACGTCAATAATGAGAAGAGTGTTACGCATCGATTTTAGTAGGAGATTGTGGGTACATTTAATATATTTCCAAAACTCCGGCTCCAGACGCTCCCTCCTTCTCGAAGCAGAATACAAGATGATTCAGTCAGCTAAATTAGGCAATGTTCACGCTTACTATCACTTGGCATGCCTCTATTCGATACTACGCGAACTAGATAAAGCAATGCACTTCATTACAAAGGCTCAAGCTTTTGATTCGCTCCCCAATTGGGACGAGATGGCAGAAGATGCTTGGCTTGAAAACCTGCGTGCAACTGAAGGCTTTCATTCATTCTTACTCAATCTCGCTACAACAAGTAGTGTAGAAGAGTAGTAGCAAGGGTTTTTACCTTTTCACCCTAGTGAGGGCAATTAAAAATAACACAATGAATAATGATAAAAAAAATCTTAGTCAGGTTACATTAAATGATTAAATGATTAAACAAGCCGTTGCACAGACTTGTTGATGATAAAGGCAGTTTTTTTACATGTACAATATAATGGCACCTTTCGTATATAAATTTAAAGTTTTCACGCGTATAAACATATAAATAAGTGAAAAGCTAAGGAATACATTTAAATACGAACAAAGTAATATTCGCCAAATTTTTATAATACTGAAACTAGATTGAATAAAATTCGACGCTAGACGAGCTGAAAGCCATCGGCGTCGCCCCGCCGAGCAAAACCCCGCTGTTCTATCGCAACGCAGTCAACGTGCTGATGCAGGACGACGCCATCCAGGTCGTCGGTCCGGATACATCCGGCGAGGTCGAGGCGGTGCTGGTCTCCACGGACGAAGGCATCTGGGTAACGGTCGGCTCCGATCATACGGACCGTGCAGCCGAGGCCTATTCCGTTGCCGGCTCGAAACAGATGTGCCCGAAAATTATCGCCCGCGAAGCCTGGCCACTCGACGATCTGCTGGATCATTGGGAAAATCTGCGCCGGTAAAGCCAGGAGTTCCTCGAGCGATTACTTTTAAATCTATGTCGTCTGTCAACGGAACATTAGAAGTATGAACTTTTAAAACGCCCTCGCGTCCTTTTACATCTGGCCGATTGACGGTTACTTGTCGATCAAAACGACCTGGTCTTAACAGAGCTGGGTCTAAAACATCCGGTCTATTAGTGGCGGCAATCATAATAACGCCTTCGTTATTTTCAAAACCATCCATCTCAACAAGAAGTTGATTGAGAGTTTGTTCTCTCTCATCATGACCCCCTCCCGGCTTTGTTCCGGTAGCCGAGTCTTACCATCGCGCTCGCGCTGATCATTGACGAGAAGGTTTCGCCTTAGCAATTCGTCGGCATCAAGAAGTTCGTGATAGCCGTTTGCGAGCTCCATGCCCTGAAAGAACAGCTCAAATCGCTCTGCGACTTCGGATTCGCCATCTCGTCGCGTTCGCGCAAGCGCGGACTGACTTGAGGGGTAGTCGTAAACAATGATTGGCAAATGTTTGCCAAGGTGAGGCTGAATACACTCAGCCATCAGCAACTCGAGCAACGTGTCGATTTCACAAGCCTAAGATTAGATTAAACTCTTTCGAAAAAACTAGGTTTAACATTAAAAGAATCCCTCGCCTGAAAGTATTGAGCTTAAAAAAAAGAAGGGTAATACTAGCGCATGAATTAAGATTGATAAATCTTAATTCAGCAACTGTCTTAAATCTTAATTCAGATTGGAGTGCACTAACATTTCAAAAAAAGGCTAACAAAGATTTCCTACATCAGGACAAACTAGACTACTATATAATACATTTGTACTTAATTTTAATAAACTCAAGAAATCTAGACGTTAAATATTAGATTCGAGGCAGCAATGACAAACGACACATCTACCAATTTTCGACGCAGCGAAATCGGCTTCCAATGGGGGCCGGTAAAAACGCTGGCAGTTTTTAGTGCAATTTTTGTCTTCGCCTTTGCGATGCCTGCGTTGGCGCAAAACGCTGCTAAATCCGCGAAAAAAAAATCTCAAAACATCGTTGTTCTCGTCAATGATGAGCCGATTACGAATTATCAAATTAAGAAACGACAAAACCTTCTTGGGCTTGGCAACAAGAAGATTGCATCAACAGCGCAAGCCAACTTTAAACAGTGGCGTCGACTGGCGATCGTCTGCAACTCGGAGACCGCCCGCGAGATCCCGGCCCGGGCCAGCATGCGCGCTCGGACGGAGTCGACGTAATTCGTGGATGCCCGGCGCTCGAAGTTGACCAGCCGCACGAAGGTCAACGCGAACAGGCTGAGCAAGAAGAGAATGCACAGGGAGAGCAGGAGCACCGCCCCGCGCTTGGACTCTGGGTTCCTGTTCACGGGCAATCCTCCGCTGCGGCAGAATAGCCAAACGGGTCTCCGGGCTGCAATCCGGGCGGGGACCCTGGGCGGTTGGGTGGTGGCCAGCGCAGGAGCCTCGAGAAAGTCGCCCGCGGTGTCATGAAGCGCCAGCAGGTCGTCGACCGACGATCGCAGCGTCGTGTCGCCTCCGCAGGCGTCGTCCAGATAGGCGGATCGCCGCGACGAATCACGAATCTCGACCGCATTTGAAAAAATCTCTAGTTCGTCCATCGTTCCAGGCCGCCAAGACGTACGGAAATACCCCTTGCTCATGCGAGATTGGAATCGAAATCAGCTCACAGATTTTGGAGATTTCTTAAAATTTTGAAATATTTCAAAGAAAAATGAATACAATATTACTCTGTAAATATTTGAGGGGGAAAAGCTACCCTTAGGATGTATTGAGACCTCACACCCCCTAAAGGTGAAAAGACCAGAAATTATTCCATACATGGGCTCCAAAAGTGGGCGTTCACATCCATAGACCCCTGCACTACCAGCTAAAATACGTTACACGACGGTTAGTTGCCCCCTATATGCCTCTGCTATTATAAACTTCCAATGAGTCTTAAAATACTTACGAAGAGTGAGTTTCTGTCCTTTGTCCGGGCTTGCCCCGCTTTGCTCCCGGTTTTGCTCGCAAAGAAGCAACTGCTTACAGTATATAGTAGTAACCATAATGAGAGACATATCGCGGTTCTCTATTAAAAGAGGCCATCCGTGTTAAAGCAAGCACAACCAACATCGAAACTGTCGTTAAGATTATACAAGTCGCAAAACGCACTGCTCATTAGCAAAACGAAAGTTCGGGGGAAAGAAGAGGGGGAAAAGAAAGATCGTGACGATGCTACGTGGAAAGGAGGACGACGAAACTTCTTCCCACAACAACGAGGGGCATGGTGTGGCTTCTTGGTCGAACGACAGGTTCGCCGTCTCTTTGGTCGCAATCACGCCAGACACACGCGGATCCATTTTAACCGGTATCTGCTCGCCAATCTGCCGCATGCCGCGGACCGTCTGCTTGGCGGCTTCGAGAGATAAGTTGGCCGTTTCTTTAGCGGCAATCACTCCAGCGACACGCGGGTCCATTTCGAGCGGTATCTGCTCGCCAGCCTGCCGCATGAGGCGCAGCGACTGTTTGGCAACTTCGAGCGAGGCGTTCGCTGCTTCTTTGGCTATAGCGAGCGTACCCAGTTCCCCTGCTTTATCAGAAATCTATTTTTTTTTTCTTGCTAAGCTTAACTTATTTTAGCGGGGAGTCCAATTAGAAAAAAGACAATGAATTTATGACAACATATTAGTACAATAAAAGAGGCGAAAGCATTTACCTCATTGAGTTTAAATGGAAAAAAGAAACGAAAATTGCCTGCCAGCGTTTTACATTAGAAATCGCAATCCAATTCAAGCTTTGCTCAACTTAACCAAACCCAATTTTCGAGATGATGATATATCTTTTTGTTATAAATAAAAAAAATCTGTTGAAAGGTATGAACAATATCGAATATTGATGTTAGAAGAGGAACTTGGCGCACCCATCTTTGAGCGGCTGCCACGCGGTATGCGCCTGAACACTGCCGGGGAAATTCTGATCCGCCACATTCGGGAGCAGATCTCCGACATGGAGCGGGTGCGCTCGCAAGTTGCCGATTTGTCTGGCGTGCGCCGCGGTCATGTGTCGATTGTCTGCCAGCAGCGTCTTCTCAGCGAGTTTTTGCCGCCCTTGGTGGCCGAATATCGTGCCGAACATCCCGCAGTGACGTTTGATTTACAAGTGCGGCGTGGCGCTGACGGACCTCATGGGCTAGTTGAGGTGAGCCACAAAAAGCCAAAACAGAATAAGAGTTGCGTCGAGTGCAGATCATATCAAGAGTGTGATTCTCTATGATCTTGCTGAACTCGGGACGTCCATAGCGAATGAGACCACTGCGAAAAAGAGCCGTTCCACTCATCTCTTGTTCCAAAAGTTCAACAGCCCTCTGGTCTTTGTCAGTGATATAGACTGAAATGGAGCAAACAGCTCTGGCATTCTCCTCACCCCAGAGGGAAACCAGACACTCCCAGACCTCATTGATATCCGGAAAAAGGAGCAGAGAAAAGAATATATAGTACTTTTGGTCAGATCTCACTGTTAATCTAGATAAATCTTGTATTTTCAGTATGAAGTCTGGGAATGTGAAACTGGAATTTATAGCATTAACTAGCCTGAGTTCAACCTCTAATTTTTTTGCTATTACTTTGCCATAAAGATAATAAAAGAATGGAGACTCCACTCACAAAATTTTGGTCAGGCTTTAATGTTAGCCCTAAGCTACGGTATTCTATAATGACGCAAAATCTTACTCCTATTCTTTTTTTTTCCTTTTCTTGATAATCAGGGGGAAGCCGTGCGGGTCCTGCAGGTTCTCAAACCGGTTGAAGTGCGCAACGGCGAGGCCTGGGCCCGTCTGACCCCAGCAGATGAGCTGCGCATCGACTTCCACATTGATTTTGTCGACGAAGCAATTGGCGTGCAGCAGAAACATCTGCCCATGGCCAATGGCGCCTTTGTGCGTGAGCTGAGCAATTGCCGCACCTTTTGCCGCCGGGCGGATGTGGAATGGATGCAGGCCAATGGTCTGGCTCTGGGCGGTGTGCCGGGGGAAAACGCCGTGGTGTTTGAAACCCAGAGAACTCTTTCGTCGCAGATTACTTCGCTGTGAGGGATCATCGACAAAAAGGACAATTGGAATTGGCACCATCATTTGGACGCGCTACAATATATCTCAAAATGGTCGTGGTCGTGTATGGTTGCAACAGGGTGGAAAATGCTGTGATATTTCGATACTACATGCCCCCTCGCCTCTCGTCTCCGCGGCGCGCTCCGCAAGTTGCAACCAAGGTCCAACGAAGGTTCTTTTACAATCCTCTTGGAGTGGTCTAATCTGCTGAAAGATTTCTCTCCATTGCAACACAATACTTAATCCAGCAGCAAGTAGGAGAGTTAAATTTCGATGATTGCTCACTGTTTTTGAGTAAAGCCAATTGAAGAATGAGTTTCCGAATGCTGTCATTATTGTATTTATTAGCGTGACGAATGTGAATGCATGATCTCGTTCATTAACTTGCAACCATTTAGATATCATTGATGTCGTTAATGAACCTTGATAACCGGATAGAGCATTGAGAAATAATCCCACGTACAATTGCCAAGTATGTTGAGCAAAAGCAGCACATAAACAAGTTCCAGCAAAGAATAGTTGATTCTGAACGCTGACGATGACTATTTTGACTACTGGAAGTCGTTGTTGACTGGCGCTACCGAAGTAATCAGTTTCGGCCTTAGTGCTGATGCCGACGTGCATCCCAGCGGCATCGAGGCGACCTACACAGGGTCTGATTTCACGCTGCATACGCCCGACGGCGAGTTTCCGGTCACGCTCTCACTGCAGGGGAAACACAACGTACTCAATGCCTGTGCGGCGGCCGCGATCGCTCGCGCGATCGGCGTTTCCGGGCAGCGGATCAAGGCTGGCCTGCAGGCCGTCCAGCCAGTGGAGTGCCTCGTTCGGAAACCACATTGAAAATCATGAAAAAAGATCTTAGATTTTAGAAAGGATTTTAGACGAGAAAGGATAGCCTTTTCGAAGATTTTACTAAACACTGATAAAATTGAAATTTTTCGTTAATTTGCTGATCTATTTTTGGTCCACCTTTATACCGATCAATAATCCGAGTATGTTATGACAGCATCCGGAAAACACCACATTTAAATGAAAGATTAATAAGTTTAGTTAGAGACACAACTATTGAAGGAAGAATAGATTTAACTACCTTAGTAGGACTCCTGGCTCACGTGGCGCATTGCGTAGAACGCGTGCTTCTCGTATTTGGGACGATCGTTCAGCGACTCGAGGAACTCCAGCAGGCGTCCGACCGTGCCCAGGTCCCCGACGTTCGCCAGGACGCGCAGGGCGATGTGCGCGTCGCGCATCGGGAGCACGGGCAGAACCTCGTGAAGGGCCTCGTTGAGCCGCTCGTAGGCCGCGCCTGCTTCGGGGTGCCGCTCGACGCGGATCTCGTCGCAGGTGAGCGCCTTCAGCGCGAGGGTGCGCAAGTGGTCGACCTCCATGGGATTTAGAAAGGACAAGGATGGAGGTGTTATGGAAAATCGAGAGAAAAAGCTAAGACTCCGGCGGTCGACCGGGGTGGCTTGCCGGGCGCCAGTCGGGCGAGTGAAGAAGGATCGTTGTGGTACGCGCTCCTTGGGGACGCGGGGTCGCGGAAAGGACGCTTCAAAGGCTGCAGATTCGCTACCGCAAATCACCATCGGCCGAAAAAGCGACAAACCGGCAGCGCCGCGGAAGCGGTCCAATGATGGCTCTCTCTACGGTCTCTACTTGCGAGAGATCGGCGAGGTGCCATAGGTGTGGATAACTTGCGCGCAAGTTGTTACCAAGCACGTCCAGCAAGGCCTGCAGACCATTGCTCATTTTTTCACCACCCATTACTTTTGTGGAATATCATTAATAACTTTAATGCACAATTTCCTTGGATAGAGTTGTGGATAACTTGGTGGAAAGCTGTTGTAAGGGTTATGGAACAAGGGCTTGAGACTTGTGTTCAATATTTTACCACACGCTTTAGCGATAATAATTAGCCAATTAATTCACAGTTTCCCTGGATAGAGTTGTGGATAACTTGGTGGAAAGCCGCTCTTAGAGTCTGTATTTATCCGGTTTGCTCCGGTGCCCCACTCATCCCTGATGGGGCTCCCACGGGAGCGATGACTGGGGGACGAATAGGTGCAGTTCTGTGTCTGTGTTTGTGATTGGCGACGAAGCGATTTTTGTTTAGGTCTCTACATAGGTTAATTCGACCATTTTTTCGTGAAGCGTTAATCCCTCTCACTCCCCTGCCCCGTCTTCCCCACGAGGACGAGTTGGAGTGAGTGGATCTTGATCCTGGTCGGAAGCAGTTTGGTCCTCGGCTGCCTTTTCAGCATGTAGTCTGTCCAAGACATGAGATCTTTGTAGTCTTTGCCGCCCCAATCGTTCCAAATTGCTTTGGCATGTTCTTCGCCATAACCTTGTCCACCTCTTGGATTAGAGAAGTAAACGACATATCCTTTGGCGGCTAAGTAATAAAATTCGTGGGTAAAGGCTTCGCCATATTGAAGTAATGGACCGCCATGAATTTGCAGAATAGAAGGATATTTCTTTTTGGGATTGAAGTTGGGTGGTTTCACAATCCAGCCTTGCAGGTCATTTCCGTCTTCGCCTTTGAACCAGACGGTGGCCCATCTCTATATTCGGGATGGTGAGAATGACTTATTGAATCCTAGCAAAATTTGGATTTTGAAGGATTGGATCAAATTCGAAACGTTTCGCCAGGTGACCGATACGACGAAATTTGTTCCGGGAGAGGGTTTGCCAGGTCGGGTATTGGCAAGTGGGAAAGCGGCATGGATTAAAAATGTGACGAAAGACCCCAATTTCCCTCGAGCCCGTTTGGCCAGTGAAATTGGCGTGAAAGCGGGATTTGCCTTTCCCATCCTCATTGGCCCGAAGGTCGTCGCAGTCAACAAAACAAAAAACAAGATAGATAGAAACTCTTACAGTAGGGTTTTCTGATATGCTGAATACGATGGTGTGATTTTCGAAACGATTCTCTGAATTTTAGGGGGTGTTTCTTCCTTTTTTTTTCCAAAATAGGGTAAATTTTCTCAGGCTCGTACCTTTTGATAATTAAGACTAAATCTGATGAAGTTTATATATTTAAAATCAGCATAAAAACCGGATTATTTTGATGTATATATTAGTATCAAAATTCCATTTTTTAGAGTTTTGTTTACTATTGAGCCGGGTCGCTCCAACGTCGCGTACGAGCAGGGGACGGGCCGCGCGATGGTGATCTGGGGCGAGGGCGATCCGGACCTTCGCTACCGCTTCTGGGACTCCGGCGGCGGCGGCTGGAGTGCCGAGCAGACACTCGCCAGGCCGGGCAGCGTCGTGGGCGACTTCCAGTGGTCCTCGATCGCCTCGGATCCCTCGAGCAACAACATCGTGGTCGCGGTCGGGGCCGACACCAAGGAGGTCTGGCTGGCCACCTGGAACGGCAGCAGCTGGGAAGCGCCGGTCGAGGCCGCCAGCGCGACGCCGCAAGCGTTTCCATCCGTTGGGGCCCATGTTTGATCATATCGGATTTTCGTAATTTTCATGATTAATCGAAAAGGACCTTCTTGAGTAGGAATAATTTGAATAACGTTTCCTTCAATTTGGGCGTAATTTGCCTCTTGGAGGATGTCTTCAAGAGGCGCTTTAAGATTTTTTGGTTCAAAAAAAACTGCGTTCCAGTAACCAAGACCCGCCAAAAAAATGAACCCTAAAGCGCGATAAGAAAAGAATTTTGTGAATAGTTTTAATAAAAACGCGGCGGTAAAAAAACAGATTGAACAGCACCAGCCTTGCGCGTGTTTCGGCTTGCGAATGTTGCAGCTCAGGGACTTGAGATCGCCAAGCATCAATCGCGGATTGGGCCGGATGCCAAACCAGACCCAGCCGCACGAAACAAGAGTAAACAGCTTGTGGGTGTCTGGTGAAGCCGCTGAGCTTCAAGTGGTGTCGAATCATGGAGGAGAGCGATATTGCCACGCAACCCAGTAACACCCAGATCCACTGGTATGCAGTGGTAGTGATAGTAAACGTTGTGGTCGTCTTGAGCAATGGGTCACCATCCTGTCCGTGCCCCTGGCCGCCGCCGGCCAGCTGCACCCGGTCGTCGCCGCCGGCGCCATGGCCCTCAGCTCGGTGATCGTCGTCACGAACAGCTTGAGGTTGCGTCGCCGCCGGGAACTTCCGGCCCCGCCAGGCGTAGAAGGACCCGGAGGGCCAGCGCTTGGAGCCCCTCACCCAGAAACCGCCCACAGTGGAAGCGGCCTCGGATAACGTGACCGACGAGCCTACGAGCTCCCGGCCCACCGAGGACGACCTCGCCACGCCAGCGGACGAAAGCGTCGATCCCCCTTCCGCACATCCAAGGGCATGTGTTAAGGATTGCAGTTTTCGACGCGTCGTCAACAAGGGGCGGTAACCCGAATTTGATTCGCAACCCTTTGGTGGAAAAGAGTTTACAGCGGTCGGCCCGGCAAGTAGTCGCGCAATTTCGACGTATTTATTACACGTCAGAGACATTACAAGCGGACCGCCGGAGTGGTTCCCTTGCCTGTTCGTTACATTCGGCCCAACGCCAACCAAGCGTTACGTTGGGCTCGACACTTCTTCGCGACGCCGCAATTGTGAAATCCAGCTTTTGATGGGCGATCGATGGCACCAGCGCTAACACGCAAATGGTGGTCGACCTCAGCACCAGCAATGATGGTTTCGCCAGCCTGAACAAGCTGACCACGGTGGGCAACATTCTCTACTTCGCCGCCGATGATGGCGAAGACGGCACGGAACTCTATGAGACCGATGGTACCGCCGTAAACACGCACAAGATTGACATCAACCAAGGGTTAGATGGCTCGATTACGCTGATTGTTGGACCCCACCCGATCGACTTCGTTGCTAGCGGTAATCGGCTGTTCTTTCCGGCGAACAACGGTACCCACGAATCAGTCAAATAAAGTTGAACTTGACAATGAAAAAAAGAACTGAAAATTTCAATCGATTTCTTTTTCATAGGACTCATCGACAACGAATCCAATGGATTGGCATCGACTACTCTTAACTCGATTAAAACCACACGTCACGGGCAAATATCGTATGACAAAAAAAGATGATTATAAAGTCGATCCATATGTATGTTGATTCTTTTGACAAGGAATTAATTGAGATAAGATGTCATCGTTGCTTAGCAACTCTCTGTCAAAAGAAAAAAAACTGAAATTCGATAAAACGCCGTTTAGACATATTCTTGCAAGACCATTGTCAGAGGACGCTGCAAGGAAGAAAACTAGAAATAATATAAAATTCGCTCAAAATCACAATTACATACTTTTTTTTAATTTAGCGCAAAATCAGCTTTTAATTTTTTATTTTTATGAAATAACAGGGTTATTTTAAAATTAAATTTAATAACTATTACCTCGTTATTTAACCTATAAAAGCAAATTCAAGGCATTATTCTGGTAACGTTTTAAATATTTTATTCCTTTCTTTATTCGATTAATTTAAAATCTTTTTCCCCAAAGATCATCAAGAATCAGCGCAAAACCTTCGGCACATTGCGCGATCTGCTGCGCGCAAAAACCGTTGGCGTCATCGAGCGTGATACGGCGCGCGGCCTGGTCAAATACGCCAAACCGGTGGGCGTGGTTGCCGCCGTCACACCGTCGACGAACCCGGCCGCAACGCCCGTCAACAAGGCCATGATGGCGCTCAAAGGCCGCAATGCGGTGATCATCGCGGCATCACCCAGTGGCTACGCGACCACGTCCCTGACCGTTGATCTGATGCGCACCGAACTCGAACGCGCTGGCCGAAAAATATGGGAAAATTTGAAATACAGAAACCGCAAAGGAGTAAGCCATTTGATAAATGATTTTTTTTTAATGGGAGCTGACAACATATTTGAAATTCCAGAGAAAGGGGCAGAGTCTTTGACGCTTTTCTTTCACAAGGCATTTGAGACAAATTCAATCCGGTTAATATCTGTCATTAACATTTTTATAATGAAATAAAAGCCATTACTTTCTATTGTGTCAAACTACAATAGAGTCATAAATTTTTGTTAAAATTAAGATTTTGAGTCATTACGGAAATTGCCTGTAAGCAAGCGGGCAATCCGGGCCCTGGTTCGCCAGATCGCCAGGACCCGCCTCTCGGGCCGCGCCCGTGCCCGCGTCCACATCGTGAACAGGATGAACCCTTCAAACGTGAAAGGTCGCGACCAAGAGTGCGGTTGCACCCCGCGCGCATCCACGCACGATGACACCCACTTGGAGGGACACGGGTCTCCGCCATCTCACGTCATGCATGCCAGCTGACCGCGGAGGCTGCCTCCGATCTTCCCCCAGACCGCCGCGTGGGACTTCCCGCGCGGCGGTTTTTTCATGCCGGGAGACAAAGTCGCAACATACGATAGATATTTGTCTGTGGGCCGCATAACATAATCTAAACGCTATAGCGTTTCCTATATTAAGCGTCACAAGGCTCCAATGTTTATTATTATTTATTTTCCCCCAGAGGCACTTCATATGGAAGAAGTGGTCGTATAAGCTTCGGAGTGGGTTCAAATGATTGGAAATCGGAAGCTCTAGTACTCTTTTTAAGAGTCAAAAGTGAACGGAGGGCAACTAGCCCCCACTCAAGGCTCTTTTTGTCCCAAATGTATCCGATCAAATATTGATAATAAGAACAAGGGCCGGCAAAACGCGCGGCGCCGCCCCGCGGTCCTCTTGATCCCATCGCTCGTCAATCGCGCCTACATCCTCGATCTGACAGCCGACAGCAGCTTGGCGCGTTGGCTTGCGGATCAGAACGTGGATGTCTTCCTGGTTGATTGGGATGCGCCGGGAACGCTCGAGCGAGA
Source organism: Alatinidae sp. Z8VKAUB7J3 (assembly GCA_010016025.2). Taxonomy (NCBI): domain Eukaryota; kingdom Metazoa; phylum Cnidaria; class Cubozoa; order Carybdeida; family Alatinidae; species Alatinidae sp. Z8VKAUB7J3. The sequence goes on along the minus strand of JAAAKM020721499.1, from coordinate 100,393,444 downwards.
GTTCGACTTGAGCGCTTACGTCGCGCGCTTGCACAGGGCCGCAGAGGCTGCATCCGAGGCCCTGGGCGGCGGTTCGCTAACCTATCTTGGCTATTGCATGGGCGGGCTGAAGTAGTTATAAATTTTTTGCAATGACCTTGTCTGAAGGTATACGTGATTATGACACGTCGTGACATTTCACACACGTGAGAATATGAATTGGTGGGTTGGCTTATGCTGTTAATTCAATAATATCAAATTTGCACAAGAAAAGACCTTGGTATCTTTTCTTGGTAAGCAAACTTTGCTTTGGACACATTATTGTTGTCGCACAAACAAAATAGCTAACTTGGAAAAATAATTATACTAATGACTTTCAAATTTACACCTTGGGACAACTTAATAAAATATTAGAATGATCCGAAAGGCGGGGTTTAAACTTGATTCATTCCTTGATGCCATCGGTATCGCGGTTGGCGAATCCGACCCGGGCGCGGTCCAACGCCTACGGGCGATCAACGGCATCAAATCCGTGGAAGAGGATCGCGAGGTCGGAATACTTTGAATTTCAAGCCTCGGTCTTGCGTCCATTTCCTCGCCGTGCATCGAGGCCATCCCTCATGGGTTCGCCGCGCCGAAAACTCAATCGGAGCTGCGTCGTTTGAGCACCCTTAGTCGCGAGTACAGTTCCTCGCGTTCGCCGTAACAGCACTGCGCGGCCAACCCGTCGCTCACCAAAGGATCGGTCACGCCATGCAGGAAGACGCATCGAAACGCCGCTGGGGGATCAACAATGACTATGCGCCGCTCAGCGACGTGCTGCTGGGCAAGCCGGAATATTATCGCTGGGTTGAAGCCGGGCCGCTGATTGGCCGCACGCTCGCCAACGCCCACATGACCGGCGCCAAATTCGACCTGCAGACTGCCATGGCACAGCACGCCGAAATGGTTTCGGTCTACGAGGAAAACGGGGTCACGTGTCACTATCTTGAGCCGGACCAAAGCGGTTTATGATGATTATCCACGTGATTGAGGCTTGGTTTGATAATATGCGAAACATTCTGAGACATTTCATTGAGATAATCAATGACTAGCATATAGAGATGTATATCTTCAATCTGATCGTCTCCTACTCTATCAAAAGCTTTATGAGCCTGCCTTTGTAAATGCAAAGCTTCTCTATCCAGCGCTTTAAAATTCTTATAGGTTTTACCGAGCTGGGCAAGGTCTTCTTTTGCTAGCCCGTCCAAAGAATTTTCAATAACGACGTTGAATTCGCCTACAAATTTCGGTAAGCAAAATTCTATATTACATAAATGCTTAGTACCTATACACGAGTAAAAATAGTTTCTCGTCAGATAGGTATTCGAAGTCCTTTTTCCGAGATATTTTCTAAAACGACTCCAGATAACTTCGCTTTAGAACCAGAAGGAATTCATGGAAGAGCGTCGTTTGGTAGTTTTCCCTTATCAAAATCTGACGGTTTGTCAAAAACTACCTTTACAGCCCAGTGGAGTCATTGGTGGCGTTCAATATTTTCGCCTACGGCAACAGCTTGAGCTCCCAGTCTCATAGTCCTAAATTTAATCTGATTCCCTCAATTTTTGAATCTCTAAGGACCTGCATAAGAATTAGTGTTATTCCGTCAGGAATATACCCTCCTGCTTTAGCTATTTTCCCAAAGGCCTTAGTAACACCTTCTTTAACTGAAGGATCAGATTTCGAAGTTGTAAGGACTTTCACAAGATCTTTAGTGATTTTCTCAGAAATATTTGGTTTTCCTTGAGCTATTTTCCCAAGGGCCTCTGCCGCATTCTTTTTAGCCCAGCTATCAGCCTCTGCGTTAATAAGAAAATCATGAAGAGTTTGTACACCACTAAATCTGTGGTCAGATAGAACATGAAGTAGCTTTCATAACATCACTAGTACGTACAAATCTCTAATTGTGTCTGTAGCAAAAATTGTGACAGTTGCTCAAGATGATTAACATATGTGTTGACTTGCATCGAGATTGGAATATACAGGCTCACGTTGTATGCAATGCTTACTCCTATTTTTTCATAGCTTGACTGCATAGATTTATTTACCAGCTGATCTCTGAAGTTCAAGAATTGGGAATAATTTATATCAGGAATTGTTTGAAATGCACTTAACAGCAAACACCACCGTACTCTCAAGGCTGTCTGTCGGAACGCCAAACGCTGCGGCAGCCTGGCCAAGCGCCACATCTTCCATGTAGCAGAAATAGTCGGTCGGAAATCCACCGAGCCGCTCAAAGATATCCCGTCGAACGAAAAGGCAGGCCGCAATCGGCCAGTGCCAGTTCGGGTCGTCGGTCACGGAAACGGACCGCAGCCATTGGCCCACGCGCCAGTGGTTACCGGTTTCAAGCAGGTCGGCCAGCAGCTTGAGGCGGGTGTATCCGGCCTGCCGCCCGCTTGTGCGCTGGCAAAGATAAATGAAATCTTTCTGTAAGTGTCAGATACATACAGCATTTTCCTCCTTAGTTTACAAAATATTCACTTTGGTTTAGGATTTAAATGTTTTTCTTAGATATTTTCCAATGGCACAGATTGGGCAAGTTCAGGAGCGATGTGGAACTGATTAAAACATGGCAAAAAGTAGAGAAATACCCAAAAAATGACGAAAATCAGGCATGTAGTAGAGAACAACAAAAGAGAATGAAAAAGTTGGGAGTGACAAAATTATTCATGAAAATTGTTCACATTTGACAAATATCATGGCCAAGCAGACGGCCGACAAGGGCCCACGGCCAAGCCGCGAGGCCGCCGAGGCCGCGGTGCGCACGCTGATCCAGTGGGCCGGCGACGATCCGGACCGCGAAGGGCTGCTCGACACGCCTGAGCGCGTGGTGCGCGCCTATGAGGAATTCTTCGTCGGCTACGACGAGGACCCGGCCGAGGTGCTGCGCCGCACGTTCGAGGAGGTCGACGGCTATGACGACCTCGTCATGCTGCGCGACATCGACTTCGAGTCCCATTGCGAGCACCACATCGTGCCGATCATCGGCAAACGGGAAGTAGGCGAACGGGTCGATCGCCGAAGGGTCGGCGAAGCGCTCGGGGTCGAAGCCCTCCGGGTCGCGCCACAGATCCGGGTGCCGGTGCGTCACCCAGGGGCTCAAGAACACGCGCGAGTGCTTGGGCAGCGTGTATCCACCGATCTCGAGATCGTGGCGCGGCGCGCGCGCCATGATCCACGCGGGCGGGTAGAGACGCATCGCCTCCTGGAAGACCATCTTGGTGTACTTGAGCGCGCGGTAGTCCTCGCCCGTCGGCGCACGATCCCCGAGCACCTCGCTGGGGGATTCTGTCCATCCGAAAGGCCTTATTATATGATCTTTGGACTCTTTCTGAACAAATGGCTATCTAAAAATTTTGTTCGGATGTATTTGTTGAAAACACGACGTAGAGGTAGGTGCTGTCCCCAATCACTTCGACTCTTAAAAAGAAAATTAGAAGATTTGATTTCGAATCCAATTAGCCTGTCTCGATTTTATAAAACACCATCTCCATAAGAACCTTATATGCCCCTGGGGCATAACTTACAACCTTTGCACTGAGGGCTGTGGGGTGTGGTCATCCTAAAAATCTAAATTGTTACAGAAAAAAAAACGACCCCCCTGGGCATATAGAATCACAACTCCCCTGGGTATTGGTAGCAGTACCTTAGTGGCATTGGCTCATGCGCGAAAGCTAAAAAAAAACACAACCCTTGAGCCCTATCAGATCTTAATTTTAGTCTTTCATAAACAAACAGAGTGAAGACATTTATCGAATAGTGGCAATTGCTCACGCGTAGACTATGTCCTTGAGCCCTATCGAATCCTGATTTCGATCTTTCATAAACAGACAGAAGAGTAGAACATAGGTGAAAGTGGCCCGCGTGGCTGGGCAACCACCCCCACACCCACAAAGCCATCGACGACGCCCGCGGCTACGCGCATTTGCTCGTCGAGTTGATGAAACGGCCTGTCGCCTAAGCGCGAGACCCATCGCACGGCACGACCGAAAGATGTAGACTGGCCCTCGCACCGAAGCATGGCGCGAGGGCCGGAGCTTGCGGATTTCCTACCACGACACGCGGATCGCCCTAGCCTGCGAGGGTCTGGACCCCGGCGAGCTGCCGGTCGATGAGGAGATCATCAAGCAATGGCGGAATTGGGCGGCCAGGCAAGCGCACAATCTCAGCCGAAATGCCCGGCTTGAGCATAGGCAACATGACATCCATTGATTTGTCAGCAGCACGTTGACCCGCTGCATCACCATCAAAGCACAAGACCGGACGATCGGTCATTTTCCACAAAAGCCCGAGATGCTCGTCAGTCAACGCAGTACCAAGTGGCGCCACCGCGCCATTGAACCCAGCCTGCACCAGCGCGATCACATCCATATAGCCTTCCACAACGATCAAAGGTTGCCCGTCATGCGCGGCTTGCCGCGCCATCTGCGCGTTATAAAAAACATCAGGCCTCCTCAGGAAGATTTTAGTAGGTGAGCGGTAATTGCCCCCCTCGGAAAATTCAGGTGGACGGTTTTTTATCTGCTTTAAGGGGCTGTTAAAGTGTATAATACAGAACCACACGGAAGAAAACAGTGGTTATAACAAGAAAAATACATTTTAACTAATTGAAATCAATTATAAGATTCGGAGCAAAAAAGAAATCATATACGAACGTTTTAGAGGATAAAAGTACGTTCAGCCTTCTATCAACTGTGATGCTTGAAAAATGCTTATCTTCATTAAAAAACTAGGAGTTCTTTATGGAAAAAGACTTTCCGGTGCTGTTTGATGCTGATATCAGCCACTATCCGCCCAATATGACTTTAATTAACGGTGCATTAGCCAACATCGAGTATAGCGATGGCCATGCCCGTGTCATACAAACATTAGTGCCCTAACCGACTGGCGCTTCAGTCAGGTCTTTATCACCTCTGATATCAAGCCAATGACTGCCCCGGCGGGGTCCTGGACCACACAGAATTCGTCATCCCCCATGCCTTTCGGACCATAAATTAACTTTCCGCCCAGCTTTTCGCGCCAACACCGTTACCGCACGGCGGTTTTGCGACCAGCAGGATATATCGTTACATACCGCTACGGGACGCTCCTTGCCGAAGGAAATCGTTCTAATTCTGCTGCTTGGGACTCCTCGTGTTGTCAGATAGTCCCGGGTCGCAGCCGCGCGTCTTGCACCCAGTGCAAGGTTGTATTCGCGTGTGCCGCGTTCATCCGCATGTCCTTCGACAGTTACGGGGTAGTTAGGATATTGCAGCAGCCACTGTGCCTGACGATCAAGGGTTTGGCGCGCAGTTGGGGTTAAAATGGAACCTACGCTACCACTACACCCTCATGGGGGTCAAGGATTGTGAGTGCCACCCGTCATATAGAAGGCTATTCTAGAAGACTATTCCCAATACCTCATTCCTTCTCTCTTGTCTTCCCAAGGCCGGTTTGCATACAATGCGGACCGCCAGGCATCGGAAAGGAAAAAACAACCGGTTATTTATGATGATGAACGGGTTACGATTCGAACGGCGAGCAGAAGGTGATTATTATAAGGTGTTGTTGCACATTGGCAGCACCTATGTGCCGGTCAGCGATGAAGACGTCGAAGAACGGCGCGCTCATCGCGCACATCGCCAGCGCCTACGGCGAGACGTGCGTAGACATTGGCACCGAGACGAGCGCATCTGGCACTACCACGACCTTCTTGTACGTGAACATTGTGAAGGGCCCCAGCGGCGGCGGCGCGCACCAGACCGCGCCATGCGGCAACCGCCGGCGCCGCGGTCTCTGCGGTACAATTTGCTACGCACTGGCGATTATGGTCGCGATATGCACCGTCGCCGCTGCCGCCGACTACCTCGCGCCCGAGAGACAACACGGCAACGCCATCGCGTCGTGGCAATTCCGGCATAGATACTTGGATTATAACCTGGCTCAATATGTTGATTCATGTAGAGAAGTTGAATATCTAAATCCCATCGTAATTCGCTCACTTGTGCTAACGGCACAGCACCACTAGCAATACCAATGCCTTGTTGAATGAGAAGACAAGGCCATGGAGTATCGGGTGTTCTATAATGACCTCCATATTCATGAAATCCATCGAGAGAAAATTGTAAACGACCATCTTGAAATAAAATGACTCGTTTGTCTCCGTTGCCCCATTGTATGCCTTTGCTTTTTCCATCATAAGTCCATTGGACCCAATGTACGAACGGCACACAATTTCACCTGTACAGGCCCCGAGTGTACAAAGAAAAAGGCCCGGTTGACTTCCGGCAATTCTGTTACCCGGCTTCAGCAGTTCTCATACAAGGACGGTCATATCGACCTTGGCAACAACAAGCAGGTGCACGGACACATCCTTAGCGGCATCCGCTAGAATATTCATGGATGTGGCGATCATGCTGCATTCCTGCATTCTGTCCGTATAATGGGACCAGTTTCACGTTTTTTTCGCGCACTGGTCTTTAGACTGCCCGTCGTAGCCTCCTTCAAGGCAAACAGAATATCCATGATCTCGCGTTCCCGCCGGGACAATCGAAGAGGATCTGTCATAGCAATCAATCAGCGCCAGCAACACTAAAAAATTAGTGCATTAAAACCGGACGTCAACTCATAACACTAAAAAATTAGTGTTAATTTTATTAGGGCTTACCCAGCGGATGTCTCACCCTATCTGTTTGAATCAAGGCGTCATGAAGAACGCTCGATGTAATACGCTGGCTCCCTCCGAACGAACTCCCGAGGAGGAACAACACAACGAAATCATAAGGTTTTAATAGAACGGGTGGCCTTATAAGCTCATTTGATTGGTAGTCCGAAGTTTTAATGCCCGCTTTAGGAGTCAAAATGAATGGAGGGCAACCCCCCAAGCCTATCATTACCCAAAACATATCCGATCGAAATTTCAAGAGATCTATTTTTTTTCAGTCGTGTTGAAAAGTCCAGTTATTTTGTCTTTGGGGATATCAACCTCCCCACAGTCCTCAGGACAAGGGCTGTAAGCTGGGCAGTTTTTTCATTGTTTATTCACAGCATATGTTATTGAGAAAGGTACGCCATCGATAGCAGTGTAAACCAGTTCCATGTCCGATTGCAAGAGCGGCCCCAGTGTAACAATGTTAAAAGGTCGAATAAAGTTTAAGTTGGCTCTCAGGATGGGCACAATATGATACAATTCCCGTCGCACATATGAACGATCCACGTCGAGCTCCCGTGCAATGCACGACAAATAACGCCCGGATCGCAAGTAGTTTAGCACCATTGCAATTCTACCCCGTGTATCCTGATATTTGCTGTTAAGATGACGGTACTTACGCAGTGAGTCACACATTGAGATGTTCATGAGAATCTCGCGGCGAAGCCGGTGGCCGCACGATGATCGGTTTCTCGCTCGGGCTTGCGCTAGGACTGGCGGTTGCCGCGGGGACGGCGATCGGCATTTGGGTAGCTTTTACAAACAGTGACGACAATGGCCCGATTGCCGTGCGTCAAGACACCGCTGGCCAAGAAGCGGCGCGTAATGACGTGGGCCTCCAGGAAGAAAGCCGTGCAGAGGCGGGCCGGCCGAGCGAAGGTAATGTCGAGGCCTCGCTCCGGCCCCAGGACCCGGCCCCGGAGACCGCCCGGGTTACTGAAGGGCTAAAAACACTTCGATTGGTTGTAAGTGGAGCAGAAAAAGCTCCAAGTGACTTATTTCATAAAGTAAAGGAAATGACAAATGATGCCACAATGATCGAAGGTTACGGAATTACAGAGTGCTCTCCAATCATTTCTTTAAATCGGATGAATATGCCTAGAATTGGTGTCGGTCAGCCTGTTCCTGGAATTGAAACATGTACGATCCATCCAGAAACGCAAGAGCTATTACAACCCCAAGATGAAGGTGAGTTGTGTGTTCATGGACCAAATGTATTTCAAGGTTACTAAATAACTTCTTAACCATTCAAATCGATGTTCCAGAGTCCCCATAGTATTTAGCAGGCTTTATTTGGTTTGGTTGATGTAAGCAAAAACAATACTGCTTAATCAGCGCGCAAAATCCACTTTTTGCCTTTTCATTATAAGCCCCGTGATTATCTGCTCTCAATGGCTGTCAGACACAAGCTAAATTGCATAGCTTCTCCAAAATTGTACTGTAGTCTATTACTAAAGGTTGACGGTTGACGGGAGCTGTGGTGCGTTGATTGTGGAAAAAAAAGCACTAATTTATCATTTAGAGTGGAAGGGGTGGCGTGCGCGGTGCGCCAAGCCGCCCGCGACCCCCACACCGCAACGCCCCTCAGTGCCCCTCTTCAAACCCGAGACTGCACCGGCCGAGGCAGGCGTCAGCTGGCGGTGGTCAGCGGCTGCCCCGAGCACTGAGCTCGGCGAGGTAGGCGAGCAAGGCGCGCCCATCGGCGGAGGGCGACAGGCGTGTCAGCAGGTCCTGCGGCTCGCCCTGCGCGACGAGCTCGAGCGCGCGCGCGATCACGCCCTGCCCTTCGCGCTCGATGAGCCACATCACCCTGCTATCATGACAATTGTGCCTCCCCCCGCTCCACAAGGACCAGATTCAGTAATAATTAGTATATTTTTCTGTATATTTCAAGTTTTTCTGTTTCTTAGCAAGGTGGACTCGAGTGTTTACACATCACTTACCATAATGCTCTGTAATGGATAAATATAGAGTCTGCTATAAGTTTTTGTGCTATTTTTTAGAGTAACATAACTCTTTTCTCCCATGAATAGATTAAGTATTTGTTATAAAATAATAAAGAAGAAAAAGTTATCATGTTGATAACTTCAAAGACCACACGGGAGGGTTCAAACCCCAAAACCTAACCTGGATTTCAAAACCTAACCCAATTTCAAGAATGTAACTCGAATTTATAATTACAAATATTGATATGCTTATACATTTTATTCTAGAAAAAATTAAAAAGATAAAAATAAGCACCCAAAAAAGGTAAATAAGTTCTATTCACAAACAGAATGTTCCACTGATATTTAATTGAGCCCAATTGCCAGTTTTAAGCGCATTGATTTTTGGTTTCAGCCATACATTTTCAATGGCTGAATCTATTTCTAATGATTTGAATCATACTAGCACTGCCTGCAGCTCCGACACTCTCGGCAGGCCGGGGCTGACCTTGCGGCGGAGTGCCGCCGGCAGGTCGTCCAGCGCGGCCTCTACATCTACCGCAACGCGCTGCGCGTGGTTGCGGCGCCCCTCTTCGGAAAGGTCGAAAATGGTGCTGCTCATGCCAGCTCTCCCAGAACGTCGGCCGCGGCACTGACATAGGCGTCCAGCTCGGCCTCTGTGCGCTTTTCCGTCACAGCAATCAGCACGCCGTTTGCAGCGCCGTCCACCTGCACAAAATCACCAAGGTCCAGCCAGATGTTAGCTCAGAGCAAAGCATTGCTAAGAGCGCGCACTCGTCTCATTGTTAGTTTCTGGACTTTACCTGTTTACATTGTTGCCATTTGGATACTGCTCAATAACGGTCGCAATATCGATACACTGATGTACATCTACATGGGCATGTGGGGAGGGTTTGCTATCGATATGGTGCGTCGACTATGCCCGTCTTGTCATCGACAGTTCTTCGTTAAGACCATATTGATGAATTTGCGCACTCGAAGTTGCGTGCACTGCGGATTCGATTCGCGTATAGCAGCTCAATCTAGCGTGCTGTCGCGGGTTCCTTTGTTCTCGGCCGAAAGCGTGAAGCAGATGCTTTTGTCATCGGCGACGAATACGCGCACGGCGAACGACAACTCGGCCAGGTTTGTCACAAAGTACGCAGCCGACGCGGACAGCACGGTGAAGCGTTCGACGGCCGGCGACTCGTGGGCTGTACACATGGGGACGGGCAGCAGCGGCAGGGGGGTGTAGCCGTCGCCGTCCTGGTTGGGCAAGCCGGCGAAGAAGCCGATGTTCGGCTCCGCGCCACGGCCGGAATACAGGAAGTGAGAACGACATATGGCCTGTCTGAAAAGAAAGTATACGAAACCGTCACAAATGAACTTGTCTTTACTCCTGATGGACAGAATCTCTTTCACTTTTTTAGTACCTGGTTCAGACGATGGTGTTGGTCAACTTTGTGTAAGACTGCTACAATATAGCAGAGTCCAAATCAGGCTCCTGGAATGGCAAACCATCTCCTCGAGATTGGGTGTAACCTGTTTTAAGAGCCACTTATTCAACATCACTATTATTGTCGCATATGCTCCCACGACAATCACTGGAGAATTCGTAATAGACGGAAACCATCGCCGAGCTGGGCGGCGGGCCGAACGGCGCCGCGGTCGGCCCCGACGGCGCGGTCTACGTCTGCAACAACGGCGGCCTTAAGTTCATTGAGGGTCCGAATGGCGAGCTGAGGCCGATCGGCCAGGCGGACGATTACTCGGGAGGTCGGATCGAGCGGGTCGATCCGATCACCGGCGAATTTCGGACGCTGTATGACTCTTGCGACGGCCGCCCACTTTGCGGGCCGAACGACATCGTCTTTGACCGGGAAGGCGGCTTCTGGTTCACCGATCTCGGCAAGACCGGTCGGATAACTGGTGTAGCGCGGTACGTTGCGCATTGCGTAGGAAAGCGTATCGATGGTCATGAAGCATGTATCCAGCCTGACAGCGGAACTTGCCTTGATTTTGCTCAAGGGTGCTGAAAGTGTTTTTGAAAGGCTCCAAGAGGTCCCAATGCAAGCGAGACCGTCGACAACGATCAGCTCAACGCAAAAATATCGGCTGTATGGATCTCCGGACAGCGCCAATTTCGTGGTGCGCATGGTCCTGGAAGAGCTCGGGGTCCCTTATGATTATGTCCCGGTGAATCGCCACCTCAGTTCCGAATGCTCCTATCAACAAAAGCAGCCATCGCCCCGTTCTAAGACCATGAACCAGCCCTCGCATGGACTGCTTGGCAGCCTGCTGGGGTCCTTCGCGATGTCAAACGGCATGACGGTACTGCGGGGTATCGTGGGGAACGTGCAGATGCCGGTTGTGGTTACAGGGGAGTGGAGGTAATGGTCATCGTACGGGGTGCTGCAGGCGCCCGTACGGACTGCATTGTGCAGGTGACCCAGGGCGTGTCAAGAATCCAGCCGGATGCTCTACCCGGTGTCGGCCGCTGATGATGGCATGGTGGTGGTGTTGGTGGTGGTGGTGGTGGCATCGCCGCGGGCGTACCATGAGGGACGTGAACTCGGCAACGCTGCCTTTGGTCATCGTCGCAGCAGCTGCCGTGGCACGGCGCAGAAACGTTGAAGTCGGAACACTCATCGTGAGCAATGACGTATCGATAGAGTGAAAACGTCGCGAGGAATCGAATCGGATGAGATGGCGGAGGTGGCGGTGCAGCACTCACAGTAACGGACGGGCCGTCATCTTGGTTTGTTACCAAATAATGTCCTTGAACCCATTTTGATTGGTGACATTAACATCGTAGATGCCATTTCGGCCTTTCAGTGAAACCTCCTGAGCCTTGGCGGTGAGTTGGTCACCCAACTTGGCCGGCGCGACGTAGGTCATGGCGTTGTGCTGCGCCACGCTAGCTTGATTGCGACTATTGCAAGCAAATGCAAAGGCGCTGTCGGCAAGAGCGTAGGTCACGCCCCCGTGGCAGATGCCATGACCATTGGTGTGATGGGGCTCGACCTTGAGGGACAGGCGCGCAAACCCTTCGTCCACTTCATCGATCTGCATACCAGGCCGTCCTGCACGCCCATCCCGGCATCGCCGAGGCGGTGGTCGCCGGCGTTGCCGATCCGGTGCTCGGGCAGGCCGTCGCCGCCCTTGTGGTCGTTTCCGACGAAACGCTGGCCGAAAGGGAAATCATCCGGCACTGCGCCGGCAATCTGGAAGATTTCATGGTGCCGAAAGTCGTCGAGATACGCGACGCACTGCCGAAGACCGACACCGGAAAGGTCAGCCGCAACCTGGCGGCGGAGACATTGGAGCCTGCACAATGAACATTTGCCCTCAAACCGTGAAAACGGAACACTCTGGTGGCGGCAATGTGAAAGAAAGGCAGTTGACCTGGATCCGTATTCGTGCGCTGCATCTTGCCGGACGCAGCCGCGAATCGCGTCGGCTGACTCGCCAGTTGCAAGATGACATTTCCATGGCCCAATCAACCAGCCACTAGAGTTTACATTCGAAAGCAGGATCGCATGTTCGGCCAACTTCAAAACGTCATTCACCGGGGAACCAGATACAGCGATATCGCGCTGGCCGCTCTGGTGGTTGCCATCATCGGGTTGATGATTCTGCCGTTGCCAACGTTCATGGGGGCATTTGTTGCAGCTGCAATTGCTGCAACAAGCGGCTCAGCATGGCTTGGCGTCCTCTGCGCGATCTTTGCCTGTCTGGTTCTTTCCGCAGTTCATGGCTTCGCTTGCATAACCCATCGTGGAAATCAGGTGGTCAGCGGATTGGCCATCAATATTCTCGCATCAGGCTTTACCGCAACTGTCGGCATAGCCCTGTTCAAACAAGGTGGCCAAACGCCACTGCTAGGCAGCGATCAACGCTTTGGTCCAATAAAATGGTGGCTGGTAGATACGTTTAACGCAGTACCCAGGGCGCGCTTTCGCGACTACACCCAGGCCATGATGGATCTCGGCGCAACGGTTTGCACACGAACGCGGCCGGCCTGCGCAACCTGCCCGCTGGCCGCCACCTGCATGGCACACGCGCAGGGTGTGCCAACGGATTTCCCGGGCAAACGCGCGCGTAAAAAACTGCCGGAGCGGCATACAACCTTCCTGGTCGTGCAGAACCATGCCGGCGCGGTGCTCCTCGAACAGCGACCGCCGCAGGGGATCTGGGGCGGGCTGTGGTCGTTCCCCGAATGCGCTGAGAGCGACGAATGACTTCACGAGCATAGTCCCTCTCAGAAATAATACCGACCAGTTTCTCGCCTTCCATGACCAGTAGTGCCCCAACCCGTTTTTCTGCCAGCATCTGAACGGCTTCATAAACTGTGGCGTCGGGAGTTATTGACCAGATCTCATTGATGTCTTTCTGGTTCAGGATTTGTTGAATCGTATGCATAATTCACCCCTTTTTATAATTGACAGTGCGACAGTAACTAATTTACTCGAGTCAATGCGATGTTGGCGTATCCGGCATTGTTATAGTAGAAACCAGGGCTGTCCCCCCCTTCGCTACATCCTCGGCGAAAATTAAACTATTTAATTTTCTCTAGGTTGTGCAAGAAAAGAAGGAAAACAATAAAGCCACTAAATGAACGCAAGGTCAGATTAAAAAGTAGCTAGGCTTAGTTAATTTACAGAGTAACAGATGTAAGGTTCACATAGCAGAAGATAAAACGAGCAGGGAATCTTTAGTGTAATGCAACCTGGTGCTGCTGTTAAGAAATTCCATAGAGTCGATAGTGTCAAAACCATAATCAAAATAATATAAATCTTATCTCAATATATGAAAGATGAATACTGCAAGGCAATATGCAAATTAAGAAAGTATTTTTCCAAACAAAATCGTTCAGAAAACGGTTGAATTTGATCACTTTCTCTGTAAATATATTTTAAAGCGGTTTCAATAGAGCATTGAATTCTTTATGCCAACCATTTTCTGCAACGAAAATTTGTGCTTAAAGCCAGTTGTTCACTTTGATTAGCTGATGCGATTCCACGATCCGTTTCTAAGTGACGATAAATCATGTCTTCTGTGATTACTTATCAGGAAATCGTATTGACAGTCCTGTTTTTCGTGACAACTCGAGTGGAGTGAGAGTTTAAAAGTTGTAGGAGGAGCCATGTTAGCCTAGACCTCTTTACAGAAAAAAAGGGGTTGGGAAGGGGGGGGTTTGTTCTGATGGAGTACATTTCTCCTTTTGGTCCTTTGGAAAGGGTTTTCGCCTTGACCTATCATGGGGAAAGGGGAACTTTGAGTTTTTAGAAAGTCGGGGACTTAATTTTATTTCATGGGTCTTTCGGGATTCGAAATGACTCTAGGTCTTTCCGAATCTCATTGTTCCCTTTCGGCATTGTGAATTAATGCGAAAATGGCGCAAGGTGAGAAAACTGACCCATGTGGCACGCGTTCAAACGCGTAAGAAGTTCCATTGATTGAAAAACTAAAATATTTTGGGCTATTTTCAGCTAAGTTAAAGTGGCGGAACACATTTGAATACCAATTGTTGAGATAAAGTTGGCTGTTTAAACAATAAGAAACAAATTCTGAAACTCTATGGATGCCCCCACTGTGAACCTTTTATCGCTTTATTTATTGTTCTTAGATCTATAAGAAATGGGCTAATAGTGTCATCCCACAAATTTTTCGGTGGAACCTTCCCATCCGGCGAAGGAACACCAGGTTCGTAAGTACCGTTTTTGAAGAATGGCTCTTCCGTTTGAGCATCCAGGTTCGCTATCGCGAATAATATTGCAAGACTTAATATTAATAAATAGTTTTGGGAAGTGAATTTCAGAAATGCTTTTTTCATTGCCGGAAACCTCCTGGTTTAAGGTGTTTGATATGTAAACGCAGGAAGTTACCATTTCACGCTTAAAAAGCAAGCGGTATCCGATTTACCGGTTTACAAGCAGTTGAGTGGTCATCACATCAGATAATAATTGGAAAAAAAAAGCATTTCTTTAATTTCTCTTTAAAATATTTTCTATTCTATTACACCACTGTTTCGGCTTGATGGAAAGTTGGAGCCAATTTTCCCAAATGAAGTGAAAATGACAGTAAAAAATAAAAAAAATAGCCATCTGGTACCACAAAGGTACTATTTAGTACTGTAAAATTACTATAAAGGTACTTTATAGCACTATAAGGTACTTTATAGCACTATAAAGGTAAATATGTACTACAAAAATGAACTGTTTCTGTTGATTCTTGTACTATGCAGGTTTATCATAGTTTTGACAAAACAGTCATTTATCATGTACCAGGGATTCATTTCAGGGGTGACATCCAGAGGGGAGAGTCGTAAAAACTCCAAAATTAGGTCAATTGTGAAATATAAAATGTAAATATCTGGAGGGACTGGGCCCCTGGGACCCAAGGGCCTCTCACGTAAACATCTATAATAGTTTTGTTTTTAATTACATATATAAAAAGAATTATACTGTCACTTTATTAATTCAACAAAGCAAACTAATTCAAATTTATCTGTTACAAGAAGGATATAGAATTTTTCGCTTAGTAGTCCCTATACGACGGCTGATGGCGTCTGTGACTGTTCTGTGTTGCATGTTTAGGAAATGGTAGCGCCAGGAGAGGTGGAGGAGGAGGATCCCTCGCGAAAGAGGGTGAGTGGAGGCCCAAAGAGCTGACTTGTCCAAGCTGACGTTTCATTCACCGCTCGCCTCTCTCCTCCTTCCGCTCCGCATGGCACAATAGGCGCTCCTGTTCAGCTTCGTGGCACTCGTCATCATTGGTCTTGGCAACAAGATCTTCCAGAAGCTTCAAACGATCCCCATGCACAACTACCCATACTTTCTGAGCAGGCCGGGCGCATATGCGCCGGCCACCACCAGCGCGACACCGGCAAGTCCGGCCATGCCGGCCGTGCCGGTCATCACGATGCGGCGGTCGATCCGGTCGGACACCAATCCCAGCGGCCACTGGCCGAGTGCGCCCGCGGCCACGGCCACCGTCATCAGCACGGCGACGAAGTCCGACGCGACTTCGCCCTCCGCCGTCCAGCCGGCCGGCGCGGTGGCATCTGCGAAGGCGGGCGCCAGCGCCCAGAACGCGCCGTTGGTCAGCCCGACCACGAAGCAGCCGACAATGCCACCGTCTTCCCCTCCTCGTCCACGTACGACAAGCGAATCGCGTCCGGGTTCACGTACACCGACGGCAGCGTACCCTGGATGCTGTTGCGATGCACCGCCAACACTCGCAAATTCGGAACCGTCGACAAACTCGCGGGCAGCTCACCCTCAAGATTGTTGCTGTGCAGCGACACCACCGATAAGGCCGTATGCTTTGCCGAAAACACGTCCGGAATACGACCTCTCAAACTGTTTCCCCCGAAATCCAACACTCGAAGTGACATCGCCGACAGAATGCTCGACGGCAGCGACCGTGACTTTTATTCAAAATTTAATGATCCCCTGGACTCGCAGGTTTGCGGGAAGACATTTAGTTATCTATGAGGTTGGGCAAACGGCACGGGTAAACGACGTGAGTAACTATGAGTAACTAGGGTACACGACGTGAGTAACTACTGGACAACGGGTTGTTTTGGGCACCCGGCTGACCGTATTTCCAACAGTAGGCTGTACGAAAAGAGTTTCTCAATCCGGCTTTCTTGGGCTATAGTGAGGGAAAGGTCGAGATGGGTAGGACACTTTCTGCGGATGAAGGATGACACATGATGTTCTCCACCGGGTTGCCCGGCTACGTTCGCATCCCGAGCCGTCGCGCGTTCTTCTACGACACGGTCCCGGGCGAGACCCTGATCCGGCCGATTCCGGAGCTGGCCTTCCGCATCATCATCCATCCGGTCCCGCGGGCCGTGTGGCGTGGCAAACCCGTCGACCCCGTGTGGGCCTGGTACAACTACACGGTCGCCGGGACGCAGGGAGCGCGCGGAACGACCGTCTCGACGGGCCTCGTGGGCTGGTGGTACTTCCGCTTCGGGCTGATGGGGATCCTGCAGACTGGGAGGGTTCTCATGAGGGAGAGAATTTCTTTTGAGGGGAGTTTTTTTAAGAGCTCTTTTTTCGAATAGTTGTCATTTAACCCCGCATAGACGACACTTTTTTCTTTGCTATCTAGAATAAACCACGCTTCGGTTTTTGCTTCTTCTCCAGTGCTTGGATGGACTTGGACACTTAAGTTTTCCTGAGCATCGATGAGTTTAATGAGAAGGGGGAAACGATCGAGGTGGGCCTCTTTTCCCATCAGCGCATCTTTGTGGCTTTGGAAAAGATCTTTTAGGGTTTTTCCCCAAAGTATATAGAGAGTCCTTTTGATGAAATAGATAATAATATAATTAAAACAGGGTTGATTTTCTGGTTTGAAGGTAAACGAAATACATATGTGATATCTGTCAGCATAAGCCCCGCGCCTCTTACTATTTCATTCAAGCATCTAAGAATGTCCTCTTTTAGACTATAATGTCTAATCTTTGGGGAAAATTGTAGAGTTTCCTATTGCACCTTTTTTATCCGCTTCAAATCTATTCATTATCTTTTTATTCTTTACATCTTCCATTTTCACTTACATCTTCCTTCCACCAAACCTTCGCCTCCCGCCTCGCCACACAGGGACAAGGTCAAGTGCTCCAGGCCCGGATTGTGCCCGATAAGCAGGAGCTTTTGAATGGTCTCGGATTGCCCTGACAGAACAGAGAAAAGGTTCTCCACGTTTGCCTCATAGATCCGGGCGGTTTCCTCAACCGGGCAATTCCGGGGGAGATAGGGGCGGATAGCGTCCCTGGTCTGTAGCGTCCGCCGGGCGGATGAACAGAGAACCAGATCCGGGACGATTTTCTCCTGCTTCATCATGATGCCGATAACCGCCGCCGAGGAGAATCAGGACTACCATATGGAAGAGGCCGACGGGTACCGCTGTAATAGGCTTAGATCTATTAAGGGGTCCATAATTCTGTAGATTGATGCTGTTACTCTTTCATGCAGCATTTACCCAGGTTAACCTACTTTCATTGACTTTTTCCCAGCATATTCTATTTTTCTTATTTTTGAAGCTTTTTTTCTTTTTTCAGTCATCAAACACAAATAAAAAAAAATATTTACCAGATTTTATTAATTACCAGAATTATCCTCTCACTAAACTTTACTGTCAGGGCTGCCATAGAGTAGGCTATTTTCTTCTTTTTGCAAGGTGAATTGTGTTAGAGAGTCAAAATACATAGAAAAAAAAAGAGATGAATAGAGAGAGAAACAGAGAGAGAGAGAGGGGGAGAGACAGAGGGAATATGAAATGAAACATCGAATAGAAACTTTCCCATTTTTCTTTGGTCCAACAAGCAGAGAGACTAAGAAAGAGAATGGAAAACCACGAAATTATGCAGCCAAAGCCACTAAGAATATTTTTAAAATTCCACAAGGGATATCGTCTGACTTATTTTGTGACGATGGTGACAGCTTGAATGTGTGGTATCGCCGGTTTTGCCGGTTTCAAAGACAAGTCTGTAGACAACCTGCACCGCATGCTGGATACCATTGTTCACCGGGGTCCAAACTCCTTCGGCGTTCACATGGAGGATCGCGCGGCGATCGGGATGCGTCGTCTGTCTATTATCGATCTGGAGGGTGGCGACCAGCCCATCGCAAACGCCGATAAGTCCATCTGGACGGTCAGCAACGGCGAAATATACAACTACCGGCAGGTGCGCAAACAGCTTACTGACCTTGGCTACCGGTTTTCGACGGACAAACCTCAATACACATCAACGTGAAACTGAATTTCGTATTTCAATTAGTGATTGCCGCATGCCTGGCAATAATAAATGCAGGCTGCCAACCACTGAAAACTTCGAATACCATTTCTCCGCCACCAGCAATCAGCATGGCGGACGTCTCCGGACGAAGTGGCATGGTTTCGTCAAACGATCGAAACAGAAGCTACGATCAACAATCGAACTACGGTTCACGTCCCACCTACCGTCAAGCTCAGCAACAGCAACAGGTAAGTGGCGAACAGGCACCCAATACACAATCCGATAGTAATCTTTTGCTTTTGAAAAAAAGTCCAGACACAATTAAATTCTGAAATATACAATGTTAACAGCTTGTTTTTTTAAAGTTCAAATATAGTCTTGTTAAAGTTTTGACATGTTAATAAAGTTTAATTTTTCAGGTGATAGAAAAGATGCGTTTGAACAAGGGGACTCAAAGAAAGTATTCGGCGAATATACAATAGAACAGCCCGATGGATGTAAAAGACATGTTGTTTACACAGCAGATGAAAACGGATATCATCCAACTATTACCTACTCTGGTCTTTGTACCAATCCTTATACGGGATGCAGTCATGGTTGCCAAATAATAACCACGTTGTTGACCACAACCATTTTGTACCAATGAAATCCATTTACGATCCATCCGGTGGATTATTGAAAAAATCATTTGATATCGGTGATTATTCCCGTCTTTTCCAAATCTTGGCTTCTATAGCAGCTGCAGCAACTGCTTGGCTTCTATAGCAGCTGCAGCAACTGCACCCCACAAGACAATGGACAGAAGTAGTACAACGAACGAAAACATATCGAAGGACACACGTTGTGAACTCAGTTGGGCGGGCCGGTTTTTTTTTCATCGACAAAAATCTGACTAGCTGATTGAACATCTTTGCCAAGTAATCGGGAAGTTTTTTTTTTTCTACGGATTGTCTTGATATTTTTATAGTTTGTGCTAATTAACGCTTTCATGAAATGTAGCTGGCTTTCAATCTTTAGATCTTTGTTTGCGCCAATGAAAAGGTCACACTAAAACATTGTCTATTCTATTTTGCTTTAAATCTCTTTGAAATATTTTATTACTTCTTCTGGTTTTTCGTCATGAAAACATCAAGACTCTCTATCTTTTAATTGCAATGGTCGCGAGCGTCAGCTCGGGGTCGCTGACGTCCGCGATCAGGGGCAGGAAGCGTACGCGGCGCCGCTGGTAGTCGATGATCGCCGGCAGGACGGGAACGTTCGCAGCCGCCGCGATCAGGGCGAATCCCCGTTTCCAGCGCCGGACCGCACTGCGCGTACCTTCCGGGGTGATGCCGAGAACGAGCTGTGAAGACGCGGCAAAGTGCGAGGCCATTTGCTCGACCAGACCGTTGGCGTTGGCGCGGTCAACCGGGATGCCGCCGAAATGCCGCATCACCAGACCCAGCGACTTCCGCGGGGACAGTACCAAGAGCGGCATCCGCGCGATTCAACTCGAGCCCCAAGGGGCGTCGTATCGGCTCGAGTCTCAAGAGCAGCTCTTCTGGGGCATCCTGGCGACCGACGTCGACTTTTGTCCCGACGGCAGTCTCGCCGTGAGCGATTGGGTGACCGGTTGGGAAGTTACGGGCAAAGGACGGATCTACAAGTTCTTCGATCCCTCGCGGATGGAGGACCCGGCGGTGCTCGAGGTGCAGAAGCTCCTCGGAGAAGGCTTCGCCGAGACCCAACCGCAGCTGAAGTCAGAAAACAAATCTCACTTCATAATATCAGAATAACTGTAGCTAACACATTTTGCATGCCAACCCGCTGTACTTTACCACTACCCCTTAATGTGTAAATATATAGTCCAATGTGTTTGTAAAATATTATATTTTTATCATACTTAGGTATAATTTATAAGGACTAACCTTGCTTTATTTCTTGAGCGGTAGGGAGTATATCGTACAAGTTACTCTCCTCCCCTATATGCTGGTACCCCCCCCCCATCGTGAATTGCTTGTACAACTGCTAAAACATTTTATCCACCCGAAGCATCTAAGTACAAATTTAAATCAGGTAACTTCGGGTTCATTAATTGAGCAGCTCCCTCGGAATTTACAGGTAAAAGAAAATCCCAGTCACCCTCACAAAATTATTGATTCACTTTAAATATGAGGGCAAACCTATGATAGGTATGGTTTCTAGCCCCTGTTTAATTCTCTGGTATCAATTTTCCGAGGGTGTTTGCATAAAAGGCTTCAATTTTTTTTATTTCCTGGTCGGTAAAGGCTTTAAATTCCCTTGTTCGAGCACGCTTTGATAACTTCCCTTTACCCTGACCTTATATGCTCATAATCAGTGAAAGATCTCGTTATCTTATTGCTCATCTTGTTTACTTGTATCTCAGTCAAGATACAGACATGGTAACTATTTCCAAGAGCAGTATGATAAGATATTTAT
Organism: Alatinidae sp. Z8VKAUB7J3; assembly: GCA_010016025.2. NCBI lineage: Eukaryota > Metazoa > Cnidaria > Cubozoa > Carybdeida > Alatinidae > Alatinidae sp. Z8VKAUB7J3. Next base: position 100,372,620 of record JAAAKM020721499.1, on the reverse strand, counting down.
GAGGATATACAGGAGGTTGATAATCCTTCAACCCAATCAACATTATACATGTTGAAATCTCTAAATAGAAAAATAATTGAATGATCATGTGAAGTAACTTTGGACTATAGGTAAGACATGGATAGGTGTGAAATAAATTGACCAGATGCAGACAGATTTTGTTAAGGGCAAACGAAATGCCATCTTCCGGACAAGTTGCAAAGAAAAGAATATCAGCCGATAACCGATATTTTTTTCCGATATCTGATAATGACGCTGATCCTCATATTGGCCCGATAATATCGGTCGGGTCCTATGCATAAGCATAACCCTACTACCAAAATAGGAAATCTCTTAGGGATTACCCCTCTACAAGAAAGAGCTTTGATTCAGAGAAGACGGCATTTCACCAGAATACAAGCAAGTACGACTTGCATTAGAATCATTAATTTGTCTTGAGATTTCTTAAAGGAACACTCGCCGAATCAGCCTTGCAACCCTACTTGGACAAGAATCCTCGGTATCCTCTTGCTGGGATTGGTACTTGGTGTTGGTGGCTCATCGCCACCAGAGGCGGTGCCCAATATCTTGATCTTCGTGGCGGACGATGCGGGGTGGGATGATTTTGGGGTGTATGGCAATCCTGTGATTACGACACCGAACATCGATCGCCTGGCAGCGACGGGGTTGAAAGTAGAGTATGCCTTTCTGACGGCCCCGCAGTGTAGTCCTTCGCGCATCAGCATCCTCTCGGGCAAATACCCCCCTTTTCTGTTTGAAAATCGTTCGAAGTTCAAATTTATAATGCAACCCGTTTGTGCATTAAAACTTGCTGGTTAATGCGTAGAACGGCTGCCGGCTGAGATTGGGGACCTAGGCGGTCATTCTTACTTTAAATTTTGTGTAAATCTGATATGATATTCCTTGAAACTATCATCTGGCACTCTCACCTCGTCCTGGTTCTGCCACGCCGGTCGCAGACCTGACGACTCTTTTGTCTCAAAATTACTGTGTTACAAACCAATGCTGGAATAAAAAAAAGCCAGAAAAGTCTGAAGGACATGGTTTTTCTGTTCCCATATGTACGGGCATCGTTCTCGAACCTCACGAGAAATACGATCTACGAATATTGTAAGTATTTCTCGAAGAAATTCGTGTATTTTTTAATTGATTGATTTCAAATAGATTTCAAACAAATTATACATTCGATGAAGTACATGAGATTCTGACGTTGAATACCAATATTGGTTCGATGACGTTTCCTATCGTTGTTCGAATTCCTTCTCGTGTTTTATTGGCATGTTACCAAACGATTCCACGTCCTTCATGGGAATGGCGATTGTACCACAAGGGTATGGACGCCCCGATCAGGTCGCTTCCGCGCTGGAAATCATGATTGAAGGACCGGTGGGTGCAGCGGCGTTTAACAATGAATTTGGTCGCCCCAATATCGCCGGTTACTTTCGCAGCTACGAGCAGTATCACGAAAACGAAATGCGGGGGTATCACAAACCCATTATGGTGGCCGGCGGCATGGGCACCATTCGTGATACCCAGACCGAAAAACTGGGTGCGGATGCCGGAGCTCTGGTCATTCAGTTGGGTGGGCCGGGAATGCCGATCGGCGTTGGCGGTGAGGAGGAACGAGTTCCCGGCGCGCCGACCCTGCGCTCCGGACCGTTCCACCTCCTGAACCTCGTGCTGCACGCCCTCGCCGTCGCGATGTGCTTCGCGCTGCTGCGCAAGCTGGTCGAGAACGACGTGGCGGCGGCCCTCGGAGCGGCCCTGTTCGGCCTCCACCCGGTCCAGGTCGAGGCGGTCGCGTGGGTCTCCGGGGCGAAGGACGTGCTCAGCGGCTGCCTGGGCATGCTGGCGCTGTGGCAGTACATCGTCCTCGCGCGGGCGCCGGCGCCGTCCGGATCGGATCAACCATGCAGATGGCGGGGCGCCCGGTCGAGCGAGAGATCTCTGGTGTTCTTTTCGACAGCTCTGTGCGCGTCAGCACCGGTTTAACGCAGGGCTGCGTGCCGCTGGGCGGTATTCATCAGGTGACCAAGGTCGATGAGAACGTCGTTCATTGTTTGAATGACCGCCCGGCGATGGATGTGTTCGTCGAGGAACTGGCGACTGAGGGTATTTCGGACCCGCGCCAATTGTCGGGATCCCTTCACGTTGGTCTGCCGGTGTCCGGATCCGATACCGGTGATTATCTGGTGGGCCAAGTTTGCACTGAGCGATTACATCGTGAACGTGCAGCTCCAAGCGCCAGAGGCGCGATCAGCCTAATCCTGTCGGTCTAAGCGACTTTGCCGATTGATTGGGTATACAGCTTCGGCTGGCCAAAGCCGTGACGGCGAAATGAAAGGTGAAGCACAATCTATTTCGCTACTTTGTGGTTGGAGGTTGCTTCGCGTTGAATGCGCTCATGCACCTCTGATCGGTGCACTGCCGTATCCCTTGGGGCACTGACGCCCACCCGCACTTGATTGCCTTTAACGTCCATGACCCATCATTGCGGCGACGCCGACGGTGATGCTGGACAACCAGATGAACATCTCCACCAAGGCGCTCGCGACCTCGGGCACGGCGCGTGCCGTCAAGACGGCGGGCCGTGACGACGAGCACGAGTACCAGAAGATCCTGAAGGGTCTGGAATTGCGCCGTGATATCGAGGTGACGCTTTTGGCCAACACCGCGAAGGTGGCGGGCAATGCGTCGACCGCGCGCAAGCTCGCGGGTGTTCCGACCTGGTTGACCAACACCGATCACGGCACCGGTGGCTCCGCCGCGACTGGCAGTAAATAACAATCCACAGGTCATATTACTTATACGTAGAAGCTACCTAACATGAACCAGCAATATTCATATAGGGAAAACATAATTTTTGAGATGAGCAATATTCTCATCTCCGTATCTTTAGTTCGTCTGAAGCTAATCATTGGGTACTTTATTCTAAATTATTTGAAAGAAAAATATTTACAGGAGTTATAAAGTAATAGATTTGGAGTAATTACATAACATGGAATCCTATGGTCTAGATACAATCAAGTGCAAATCCTTTAACATTTTATTATTTCTTAGATATCCCCCAACCCCGCTCGCGCCGGCCGCGCCGGCGGCGACCGCTTCCAGGCTGCCAAGGCCCGTGCGCTGGCGCTGATCCAGCAGGCCGAGCGCGAGGAGGACGAGGACGAGCGCAAGCGCCTGCTCAAGGAGGGGCGCAAGACGTTCGAGGACGTCCTCGAGCCCTTCAAGGCCAACATCGCGGTCATCTCCAAGAAGGCGGAGGCGGCGCTGGAGAAGGCCGCCAGCCAGGACGTGACCCCCGAGGAGGACCAGGAGCGTCAGCGGCTCGAGAACGAGTGGAACCTCGCCGACACAATTAACCTCCATGAAGCTACGGACTCCCCCCTTCGAGGTAACAATGCCGCAAAACGATGGGAAGGAACCTTAGGTTGCTTATCCTGAGACGTAGCTTCATTTTTGTTTTTCATAAGGGTGCACTGTTTTTGCTTCTCCATCGTAGAGCATTACTGTATAGCCAAGATTGTATGCGCTCTGGGGCGAAAAGACTTTCAATCATCACTCGATGAACCCGAAACGAAAGAATCGCAACTTCTGTTTGAAGACAACGACAAAGAGACAGTACTATCACATTCCTCTTTGCAACCTTCCCGAATTTTCGATTCTTGGCTCCTCCGAATCTTCGCCGGGCATCAACCACATTCTCGGGCAGTACAAAAGCGACCAGTACCACGTGGGATCCTTGAAACTCTTCGACGGCGACGTTGTGATAGACGTTGGCGCCCATGTTGGGTGCTTCTCCTTGTCCGTGGCCCAGCGCTTCCCGAACGCAAAGGTGGTTGCGTTGGAACCGTTGCCTTCGAACTTTTATTTCTTGAAGGTGGGTTGCGAAGACAGCGTCCAACACCAAGCAAGGCAACCAAAAGCAATCGCATGGCGGGCGCCTACGCGGGAGCGTGGTTGGCCGAGTTCATCTCCGGAACGATTCAGCTGTTGTTGTTCGCAGTCGTGATGCTGGTGGCGGCCGTCCTGATGTATCGCAACGTCGACAAAACTGCTGACGCACCCGATTCGGCCGGCCGCACACATCCCTTCTGGAAAATCGCGATTGAAGGATTCGTCGTCGGCGTCGTCACTGGGCTTGTCGGTGTGGGCGGTGGATTCCTGATTGTTCCCGCGCTCGTGCTGCTCGGCGGACTGTCGATGCGTCTCGCGGTCGGCACGCCTCGGTTGGCGCGGAATCTTGTGGCCACTGTCTTGCCACAATACCGGCGATGCAATGATGCTCAGGCTGTCGTTGACGGAGAAGTCGCAGTGCTTGCATGGATGATGACGTCAATTCGGCACGTGGCGGCTTCCGATAGCGCATTGCGGAGGCGTTGGGTCGGCTCGTCCCGCCAGCGGCTGTTGAACGCCGAATTCGTTGAGCAGTACCTGACCCACGATGCGCCCTGGCATCACGGTCACGGCGCTACCGGAACGTTTCTCGGAAGCGGGATCGCTTACTACGCCAGAATAAATTAAATATTTTTTTAGATGTACCTAAACATTGCATAATTTTGCCCGTATAACGGCAATGTAATGTTAAGTTTTGCAGAAGAGAATTATCTAAAGGCTATCTATCACTTATCGGAAGGTGGCAGTGAGCCAGTATCTACTAATTCGTTAGCAGACAATCTTGAGACCAAGGCGGCGTCTGTAACGGACATGATTAAGAAGCTTGCGCAGAAACAAGTAATCGATTACAAAAAGTATTATGGCGTAAACCTTTCCGATAGTGGCAAGTCTGTAGCCCTTCAAATCTCCGGAGGTGTCCGGGCCGATCATTCCGGGCTCCCCTCCCGCGGCTCCGGGTCGACGGCTCGGGCCGCCCGAAACGCAAGGCAGCCGTTGGCCCCACCGAACGCGAAACTGCTCGACAGACCGACGTCGCGCCCGGTTTCGAGTGGCCTCGGCGCCCCGAGGACCAGATCCGTGACCAGATCGGGATCCGCACCCGACTCCGGATCATCCGCGCAGGTCGGCTGAAGCTCTGCGTCGATCAGAGCCAGTACCGTGGCCACCGCCTCCACGGCGCCGGCGGCACCGAGGACCCGGAAAAACCATAAATTAGACTCAGTACGTTAACCTTATCCCCGGATATTGTAGACAAGGTCTTTTAACAACCTGGTGTACGCAATGTCTTTTTATTTAGTTTGTGACCCTGCACTCTAAACTCTCTAGAAGTTTCAACTTAAATACACTGACGATTCCTGCCATATTGCAGTTATGTTTTACTTACAACCTGGAAGCAAAGATTGTAATTTGATTTAGTTCAACATCTCCTCAGCACTTTCTAAAAGTTGCAACTGAATACAGTTAGTGATTTTTGAGATATTGTAGGTAACAGGTTCAACTCAAGCAGACACATTAACAGGTAACACTGATATCAATGTTCTGAAAGGTGGTGCTGAAAATGATACGTTATCAGGCTTAGATGGAAATGATATATTACAAGGTGAAGCAGGAGACGATGTATTAATAGGAGGTATTGGTGCGGATGACTTACAAGGTGGTACCGGTAATGATACGGCAGGTTATAGTGCATCAGGATCAGGTGTAACGGTTAATTTGGATGCGGGGACAGCATCGGGCGGTGATGCAACAGGTGACACATTAACTGACATAGAAAAAGCCGGCCATCGAGTTTCGGCGGGGGACAAGGAAATCAAGCTCGGACCGACCGAGTATCGTTTGCTCGAGTTTCTGATCACCCATCCTGAAAGAGTTTACAGCCGCACGCAGCTGCTCGACCGGGTGTGGGGCGCCAATGTCTATGTCGAAGAGCGCACCGTTGACGTCCACGTTCGGAGACTGCGCAAAGCCTTGTCGGTGGTACCGGCCGACAGCTATATCCAGACGGTGCGCGGTGCCGGTTACCGCTTTTCAACACGCGACTTGGCGAGCTGAATGTCGGCCGCTGCATAAAAAAAAGTCTGTGCCAAAGTCGTGGCGAAAGACCTGTCAATTGAACAGAAGGACATGCGAAAAAACAAGTGTCTTGAACTTCTGGAAAGAATCGCTTATGACGAAGGTCTCTGAGTCGTGTGATCACGAGTGATGAATAATGAATTTTGATACTGAAACCAAGAGGCACGGTGAGGAATGGCATTATTTTCGACCAAAGAAAGATCGAATGAGCCAGTTGAAGAAAAAACCAATGCTGATTTGTTTTTTTGACAAAAGGGAAATTGTCTTCTAAGAATTTGTTCCCTTCTCCTTCTCTTCCTCCTCCTCCTCCTCCTCCTCCTCCTCGACACGCTTCTTGCGCGTCTGATCAGCAGACCGCGGGTACAGAGAGCCGGTCAGCCGTGGATGCCGGCCAGAGCCCGCGTGCACATGCCTGAGGTTGGGCTACGGATGACGCGTCCCACAAGATGAGCTTTCGGTCGCCTCCGCCGGACACCAGCCGATCCCCTCTGCTGTTGAACGCCTGCGCATGCATGCTCGACAGTCAGTTGTCTCCGCCACCGTCCACATGCAACAGAAGGACATACAACTGCATGAGGATGCTTGCGGAGCTGCGCTAGACCAGTCACGTCGCTCCGGTCCAAAGACCGGCGGCGGACTCTAGCTTATTCGAATCGCTCCACAGATTCCAAATCACGCCAGTCCGAGAACCACCCGCGGTTGCCCGCAATGTTTCGAAACGTGAATGGTCCGCCCGACGCGAGGCGGCTTAGCGGTCTCGTGTGCTGCCGGGAACCTGATACCGGGAACGCAGCCCCTCACCACACAACTCGGAAAGAATATTGAGTGAGAAGAGATCGGCCTGGAAGGCATCGGCGCGCCACGCTCGTGCCGCTGGCCGTGCTCGTCTGCTTCATCGCGATGAAGCACTTCGAGGTGGATGCCAACATCGTGGCGCTCTCGGGCATCGCGATCGCGATCGGCACGCTCGTCGACATGGGGATCGTCCTCTGCGAGAACATCCTCACGCATCTGAAAGCAGCGAAACCGGAGGAGAGTCGCCAGGCCGTGATCCAGCGCGCCACGCGCGAGGTTGCCCCCGCCGTCCTGACGGCCGTCCTCACCACCGTGATCAGCTTCCTTCCCGTCTTCACGCTCGAGGCCGCCGAGGGACAAATATTTCTGGGAAAAAATACAAAATTTTACATTTGCTTATATAGTTTAATAATATATCTTTATTTTCCTTATTATACAAACTTTATCATTCTTTATTTTCAGATGGTACAAACTTAAAGATTGTCGTTATTAGGGCCCAACCACTCAGCCACTTGGGGATTGGGGATTCTTCCCACCAAGTTTCATCCTGATCTCTCCGCTCTAAGCGTTTTCCAAGATATCCACCACCCCCCAACTCTCACAAATGACACTGGGTCCGGTCGGGATTTAAAAATAAGAGATCTAAGCGATTCTTCCGAACAGGGAACATCAGGAACAGCATCCAGAAGATTTCTACAGGTTTATGTACATGTCTACACTGTGCATAGGTATGTACGTATGTGTACATAGAAATAGTATGTATGTTTACACACTGCAGTTTCCCTCGGTCTACAAGACATGGATATTTTTTGCCAGGGAAGAGCGCTCTAAAGACGGCATAGTGCATACATTTTTTCGAATTCGTTGTTCGAGGCAGTGATGCACCCCATAACTCCCCAGAACTATCTTTTTTTTGGCGGGGGGGGGCTAACTGGTACGGTGAACAGTATTGCGGGCGCCATGCCGTCGTGAAACAGCGCCGCGCAGCGGTCTGCGACACGCAGGTCATAGCTGCCGAGACCGACGATCACATCCGAGGGGACAGGGGGATCGTAGATGCAATGATAGCGCCACAGCGTTTCCGCCGCCGTCGCGATTTTTCGATCCGTCATTTTTCGCCTTCAAGCCGATGCCCCGAAAGAATCAGGTTTCCCCGCGAAAGGCAATCCAAAAGGGACGGTGATCGGCTCCCGTACGCATCACGGCTTCAGGATGATCTTTGGTGCAGGCCGGCTGCACTTCCAGAACAACACGGTGGACGAGCAGAACTCGTCGCTGGAGGGCACGCTCGCCGTATCCACGGCCGGGCAACACGTCCTGGTCACGCACAACCTCCTGACCGGCGGCTCGAACGCGATCGATCTCGACTTCGACGCGGTGGATCCCGCGAACGGCGGCAATTTGACGGTCACGGTCGACCTGAACGAGATTCGGGATACGTCGTCGAACGCACTGGAGATCGACGACCTCGCGGACGTGGGCGCGGGCGGAAGCGCGACGCTCAGCATGCAGAGAAAACTGTGTAGATTCTGACTTTGATCTTTGTCGAGATCTCCCGTTTGGTCCATAGCGCCTGTTTCAGACTGGTAATGGCTCCCCAAGCCCTTGATATCTAAGCAGAAATGTCTTTACCATCGCTACATTGTTTCGTCGTCCTTGTTGCTTCTAGAAGTCGAAGTTAAATTTAACTGTTCAACGATTCAGAAATTCATTGGTTCAGGCAATTAAGAGGTAATTTTCACGAGGATGCGAGCTGGATGAAAGTCCTGTATTCACTTGTATTTGTGTTTTTGAGGTGGATTTGTTCATCGACCTAGGATCGCCAGGGGGACGTATCTGAGCAACCCGCGCGCGAAATTCGACTCCGACTCGAAACCGGCGCGCTCCCTAAAAACTTTCGGAAACTTTCGACGGTTCTGGACATGTCAATTCGCCGTTCCTTCTTCCGACGCCGATCCTGCCACAAAAGGACGCCCAGAATCGGAAGGGATGGTGAACTGGCGTGCAAAGTCGGCGTACGGCGTCGGTATGCCTTGTCCGTCATCCTCAACCCTCCCGATCGCCGGGAGAACGGGAGAGAAGGACACCAGCCTCATCGCCGCCCGCCATCATCTCGATCTTCCTCGGCGATCAGCTGACGGATGTTTTCGATCAGATCAAGGCCGGAGGCGCGGACTCTTCGATCGAGAAGGGCACGCTCACCGTCGGTGCCGATGTGCTTCCGCCTCTTCCCAAGGATGCGGGCGATCGAAACCGAACGAGCCCCTTCGCGTTCACCGGAAACCGCTTCGAGTTCCGCGCTGTCGGTTCGAACCAGTCGATCGCCGGTCCGCTCGTCGCGATGGTGCTATTTGCAGTTTCTATTCGTCGCCTTCGAGTTGGATCCAATGGTGAAGGAGTTTTCGAACGGAATCAGTTTCCTTGTTTTCTCTCAACGAATGTGAAAGTGCTCGGACCATCAGTGGAAAAGTCTGGCGCCGATCAGTCTTCGGCAAACAAGTCTTCAGCGAGCAAATAGCAGATCCGCTTCGCTCCAGTCAAATCTTACAGAAAGAGTTTATGGTCGATTGGAACCGATTTAAGCAAGTTATCGATGAGAATGAATCATTCTGCTTGATAAGCCATATTCGCCCGGATTGTGATGCCTTGGGAAGCGAGTTGGGAATGGCCCATGTGCATAATTACGCCATCTGCAAACGCCATATGGCACAAAAGTGGCACTTTTTATGCTATTTCTCAAGGGGCCAGAACTAGATCATCGTAGATAGATTTTCAATAGCTCAGATAAAAAATATTGTTTATATCTATGCCCTTCCTATAATTTCCACCCTCGGTAAATGTCAAATGTCACTTAAAACGGCACTTTTAGTGCCAAGTCTCAAGAGGAAAAGCTGTGGATAGTGGGCTACCAGAGCTTCTAAAAGTGATGTTTAATGGCTCATTTGAAAACTCTTGCTCATATCTACGATCCCAGGAAAGGTGGTTATCGATAAGTTTGTCCATAAAACAGTGGTGGTAAGCTCCAGACTTTTCCCAAAATATTTATTTAAAGTGATAGTACAAACAAAAAAAGCCCCAATGAAGGAGATAAGAGGACGCACTTATGAAAGAAAGTTGTTGACGTTACATCACCTATTTCCTCTGAAGATAACAGCTGATCCATAGCAGCTTTTGATTCAGTTCTACCATCTCATTACCAGATCCTCTTGAGGGATACCAGTCCCTTGAGAACAGGTATGTTCCTTACGCACCTGTCCAAGCCGGATTTGCCTGTCACCTAAGCCTCCAAGCTCCCAGCCACTTGTGGCCGTGCAAGCCGGAAACGATCGCGCTCTTAGTCCGAACCCCGCAGACCTGCTAACCACGCTACAGTAAAGCCGGGCTGCGAACGCCCCAACCGGACCGGACCGAACTCACCGGACCAGTTTCTGCACTTCCAGGATTCGGTTCCGGGGGGTGAGTCACTTGGGGCACGAGCGATCTCCACGAGAGACTTTTTTGTTAGTTTGAAACAATTCTGTTTTAGTTTACTTTCTGGTGCTCTTGCCTTGTATACAAAAAAAAAGAAAATAACGATTACTGATCATCGGAAGATGACTTGGCTTTCCATAAACGATAATCAGTCATTTGTGCCGGAAATTGTGATGATAATTCAGCAATTAAAGTATTAGCAAACTTAGCCAATGTTTCGTTTTTCCCATTGATTTCTTCATTTCGTTCTAACGTACGTTGTAGACAATCGCGTGTGAACATTTGAGGATTTTTCAAATCATCGACGTAACTAAAACAATGATAAGATGATCGTTCGAATGAGAAGTAGAGAAAAAAACAGTCTAAAAAAAGAGCCCTAGAAATTTTAATTTTAGTTCGAATGAGCTCTCTCACGATGTTCTAGGGCCACTCGGTTAATACCATCACCCTCGGGGGAAAAAAATAAACAAACACGCATCTGTGATCTGGCAAAAAATACAAAATTTTACATTTTTCAGATAGGAGCTTGAAACCTTTAAAGTAGGATTCTCTGATACGCTGAATCAGATGATGTGATTTTCATTAAGATCCTATAACTTCTAGGGGGTTTCCCTCTTTGTTTTTTGAAAATCGGGCAAATTTTCTCAGGCGCGTGAAGTTATTTATTTCAATTCCTAAGACAATAATTATAAACTTTTAATAATATGAGTTAAAAAAAAATCAAAGAACAAGTTTTTAATATAACTCATATTCAAGAAAAATAGTACGTAAAAAGGATTAAAATGTTGGGTTTATTTCAGTTCTTTTCATGCTTTGTACTCAAAAAAAAATAGCTTACTTATTTTGCTTTATGAACTATTGCACTTTGAACAGTTGAAATTATTTCTTTGTTCATAACAAAAAAAGTGTTTCTCTCGAAAATTCAAGAGAAACACCTTTTTTTTATAGAGGCATTGAGGAAAATGCTGTTTCTGTGTTACAATTCTATATTATTTGGATACATCTTAAGTGAACATTCTATGTAACTAGACCCAGGAGAACCAAAAGCTATTTAGAGTGTACTAACATCATAAGAATTTAAAAGAAATTGCTACTCTTCTGGGTATGCTAAATTGCTGTACCAAATACATCCCAAACCTCTTAATCAAAATTCTACATGACCTTACTAACTCTATAAAATCCAAATGGACTGATGAAAACAACCTAGCCTTAAAAAATACCAAAAATCAACTGTCCAGAAATACTGCGTCAACAAAGTGGGCTATTCAAAATAAATACACATTCCTTGCAAATAGCGCACTTTGAGGAAAGTCTACACAAATTATTTGTAGGTATTGCTGCATTGATTTGTGACGCTTTTGATAGATTTTGGTCAAAACTGAAATAAATCTTTGATGAGTTCTGGATAAAACATCATAATTTCTATTTTTTTTTTCTATGAAACTTGTAGCTTCAAAGTGCAATTTACGAAATAATCCTTCTGCGTTTATTTTTAACTGCAAATTAATTTGCTTAAATTCATACCACGAGCCACTGCATGATCGCCATGCTCAGCCCGGTCATCAGCGCGTGGAAGGCGTACAACAGCGGCGCCAGGAACATGAAGGTGAACTCGATCGGTTCGGTCACCCCGGTCAGGAAGGCGGTCAGCGCCAGCGACATCAAGAGCCCGCCGACCTGGGCGCGACGGCCCTTGTCTGCGGTGTGGTACATGGCCAGTGCCGCCGCCGGCAGACCGAACATCATCACCGGGAAGAAGCCGGCCATGAAACCACCCGCCGCCGGGTCACCGGCAAAGAAGCGATTGAGGTCACCGAAGCGGAAGCCATCAGCAGGCTGCCTGCGAGTGGAGTGCCTGAGCACGTCCGCGCGTGTGCTGTCGAAGTTGATGGCGCCGAGCACGCCGTTGTCCGCTTGCAGGGCCCTGCTTCCAGGGCGCCGGAGGTTGGCCGCGAAGCAGACGCTGCTGGGGAGTCCGAGGGCGCGTCGGAGTCTGAGCGCGAGGCGGCGCCGGAGGACAGCGACGCTGCTCAGCTTGCTGCTGCGGCTTCGGCCGATGCCTCCGGTGACGTCGCAGAGCTCTCCATCGCCGTGGACCCCGCGCACCTTTCGAATGCACTCTCTTCCGATTTTCTAAGACTAAAATTTTTATATGATTACCACTGAAAAACAACACGCATTTGTTGATCTTTCTTCTGACAAAAAAAAAAATACAAAATTCTACATTTTGTTTATTAAGAGCATCTACTGTAGGGTTCTCTGATACGCTGAATCTAACGGTGTCGTTTTAATTAAGACTCCTTGAATTTTAGGGGGCGTTTTCCTCCTTTTTCAAAAACCATGCAAATCTTCTCGGGCTTTTAAATTTTGATGGGTAATACTACGCTTGATAAATCGCAAGTTGCGATCGATGTGGCAGGAAGCTTAAAGGTTGGTAATGCGTCTGATATCGTCAAGTTTGGAACGCTCCCCTGTTGCGGGACTGCAGGCCCCTTTTTACCCAGTAGGTAGCGAAGCAGATCCTCAAAGCCAGCACCATCAGATTCGATAACAAAGAACGTATTTGTCCCAAGAGGATTGGGGATATACTCTCTGTCTTCAGGGTGAAGGAGCACCGGTAGGAACTTACGTGACTTTGTTTGGGACTCATATAGTTCTGCATAAATCAGATTCGCTTCCCAGCATAAGAAAAAGTTCTATTAAGGGTTTCTTGCTATCTGGGAAAGTAGTTAAGTTTGGTGAATGAAACCTGCAGGAATGAATACAAGGCCTAAAATGTACATTGGGAGGATACTGTCAAGCTACTATACCTGCCCTTTTCTTATTTCTAAGGATAACGCTTAGGTTACATGTCAGAAAACCGGTTTCGTAGCTACAAAAACAAGTGACGAATGATACAATGCATTGGACTTGTATAATTTTGGGCTACATATTTGCCCATACGGGGGGGGTCTAGGTTGGGTTAGGTGCCCATAAAAGCTTGGAAAAATGATTCGAGTTGTTGGATTAAATTGTTTATTACCAAAAGATATTGTTTTTAAATCTGATTCGACAACAAAAATGAGTAAACAAGATTGTAGATTGCAAAGAAAACAAGAATTTGAAAATTTATTAAAAGTTGCACAAGAACAAGATAGAATTGTTCTAACAACTGATCGTAAAGTTGTTCAATTATTTAATGGTTCAACAAGAATATGTGTTTTACAAAATTTAAATGATAGATTTGAACAATTTTTTGAAGTAGTATCAATATTCAATATACCCATAGCACACACGGGGGGACGGGATCGGCAAGCTCACTTCCTTAACATAGACGCGTGTCGCTCTGAGCAAAGGAGTTTGTCGCACGACGGGTGAATTATCCCCGTCGAGATCTGGCCAGACGCCGCAGGCGCAAAGGCCGCCGATGTTGTGCTTGCCAGGCATGCGGTCCACGTCCGGTGACGCCTGGGTGGTCGTAGAAAGGTTGACGCTCGGCTGCCCGGTTCACGTACAGTCGAGAGGTGGGGGACCAACGCAACGCCAGCACCGATCCTGGCCCGTTGCGGGAGGTGCCCCCCTCGTTTTGCCTACCGAGGCGTCCATCTGGACGTATCTAGAAATTTCCATCCCAAAGAAAGAGTATTAAAGTTACTAGACTTAATGGCCGCTTACAAGCTCAATAAATTTCATTTCCACCTTACCGACGACGAGGGTTGGCGGCTGGAAATACCTGAGTTGCCCGAGCTAACTCAGGTAGGCGCCGTTCGCGGTCATACCCTTGACGAGCGCGAGCACCTACATCCGGCTTATGGATCGGGGCCTTTTACCGATAACGCTTCAGGCAGCGGGTATTATTCGCAGGCGACGCTCCGCAACAAGCTCTGGCCGACGACGCCGCGCGCCGGAACGCGCTCGCGTCACACGAGAGGTCCCTGCTCGTCGAAGCCGGCGCCGGCTCCGGCAAGACCGCCGTCATGGCCGGGCGGATCGCCATGATGCTGGCCGAAGGTATCGCGCCAAGGTTCATCGCCGCGGTGACGTTCACGGAGCTGGCCGCCAGCGAACTTGTGATGCGGGTGCGCGAATTCGTGAACGCCCTTATGGCGGGCGACATTCCAACGGAGCTGCGTGTCGCTTTGCCCGATGGTTTGTCCAGTACGCCATCCGCACCTCGGGCGAGCAGGTGTGGGAGGACGTTGCGGGCTCCTCGGAGTTTGCGACATGGAGCGCCATCAGCAGCGGCCTGGCAGACTACTTTGTCGGCACCGCGGACACGGCCCGGGTGCTGTCGGAGACGGACATGGAGTTTCTGCGCGACAAGCTGCTCGGCGCACAGCGGCGGCGCACCCAGAGCAGCCGCAAGCGACGCGCAGAGGCTCCGGCAGACGAGCGACCTGCCGCCAAGCGTCAGCGCAACGACTACAACACGCGCAGCAGCAGCAACCGTACCTCACGACACCTTCTCCGTGACGTCATCGCCTGTCATGTCGCGTTGCCGACGCACGAATCGGACCACGCTGTCGTCGGCGGCGAGTGGCGGGGGTACTTCCTGTCGCGATGCATCAGATTGACGTACGGTGCATCAGAGTGACTCGATTGCGCGCGGAGGATCTGGACCACGCCGAGCTGCTGGAGCTGGATCCCGCGGGCGGTGTCATTCGGTTCGCCGGTCAGCGGGCCTTGCTTCTCGACGCCGTCGCGATGGGGCTCATGAGGAAGAGTCTCGTGGACAGCAGCGAAGTTCAACCAGGACTGATAAATATAATATAATGAAACGAGGCAATTCATTGAAATGAAAGAGAATGATTTAAAAACTCGTTCTTAATGCCAGCATTACTCTTTTGGCTGCTGATCTCATAGGTCTATTTGTGGTAGGTTCATGTGCGCAAGGTCATTTTTAATTAAATTTGTGTATAGAGCATTAAGTGAATATTCTCCCAAGTCCCTATTTAAGAAAATATTATTATTAATCTGAAGTGCGATTTCAATTGCTTCCCGAACTACTTGCTTTATGCCTAGGTCAGGGCATGGCTTTAGCCTTGAGAGGCTGGTGTAAAACTTATTACCTATCCATATTCGTACTCAGGGGAAGCTATGAAATCTCTCAAAGCCAGACTCATCATTGTTATCGGATTATTGGTTGCTGTTTGTACCATAGTGTTGACTATAGGTAGCTACCTAAGGATGAAATCCCAGATAGAAACTGACCTCAACAATGAAATTCGTGGCGTCGCCGCAGGCTATAACGCCGTTTTGAGTAACTGGATACAGACCAATCTGTCTTTGATGGAGAGTCTGGCGCAAGGCTTGGGTAGGTCGGAGGCGGCGCCACGGCCACCGGCTACCTGCTCCCACCCGTCGTCGGTCAGTTCCGAAAGCAGCACGCCGGCATCCGCTTTTCGGTGCGCGAGGCGGCGAGCCGGACCGTCGCCGAAGCGGTGCTCTCGGGAGCGCTCGACCTCGGCATCGTGACGGTGCCCGCCGAGGTCCCCGGCGGCGCGGACCTCATGCAGGTCGCATCGCTCGAAGACGAGCTCCTGCTGATCGTGCCGCCGGGTCACCGGCTGAGCGGTCGCAAGTCGTTCCGCTGGAGCGACCTCGATAGGTCGAGGGCCTGAAGCTCGCGGCGCAGGCCTTCGAAACGGACGTGGCCGCCCTGTCCTGCTGCGCCGGATAGCACCGCGGCGGCCGGCGGCAGATGGTTGCCTTGCCCGCTGGGGTTGCGTATGCAGTTCATTATTGAACAGATTGGGCAGATGATGAACGCTGAGAGCGGGGCCAAGACCAAGGGGCCGGAGTATTCGGTGCAGCCGGTGGTGCGTGCGCTGGCGGTGCTGCGCTATATCGCGGCGGGCAACCGCTGCCGCAAGATCAGCCAGGCCGCCAAGGCCACCCCTCGCCTTCACCAGCCTCTACGTCGTCGGAGAGGAAGAACAGGCCGTCGTCATCCGCACCGGTGAGCCGGTCGGGGTGGCGAATACGCCGGGCGGCGAGAAGGGTGCGGGCCTCTATGCTCGCGTGCCGTTCCTCGACAGCGTACGAAAGGTCGACAAGCGCCTGCTCGACCTCGAAATGACCGACGAGGAAGTGCTGTCGAACGACCAGCAGCGCCTGCTCGTCAACGCATACGCCCGCTTCCGCATCGTCGATCCGGTCCGCATGGTCGAACGCGCCGGGACCACCGAAACTAGGCCGGCGCCGCAAAGGATGATCGATGCTGCCAGAGGCACAGGCGAAAGCATACGTTGAAGAATGTCATCTCGGTCAACAACCGCATGTTTGAGTGCGGCACCGATGTGGATGAGGGCGAGCACGAATAATGTGCCGGCAAGGGTTTCGTGTACCAGCTTGAGTTGGGTCACCAGATTTTTGTCCGGCTCTACGAGGTCCGGCAGGCTGAGAAGATTAAACCAACTCACGCTATACGCTGAAGCGGAGGACATCAGCCATCCACTTAGTGGCAGCAGGAACAGAAAGCAAAACCAACTACAAAACCCTGTTCAAAGGCACTTTGATGGGCAGAACAAACATCCAGTCCCTCCGTTGAAATATTAAGGGGAGTGTGTTCCCCCTCCCTCCCCCTTTTTTGGGCAGAATTCTTTATTTAACTTAGAAATTTTTTTTCAATTCTTTTTTTCATTTCTTAAAAAGACATTGTGTACACTCTTAACAAAAAATTCGTTTGTGATATTATTGAAACAAAAAAGAGAATGGTTTGCATATGCTAGTTGTGATTTTTCTTATTAGAAAAATCAATATTTGTACATGTATACAACTCAGGTTCTATATTTGCACATTAGGGGAAGGGATGGCAAAGGTTATTTACGACGAAAATGAATGTTGTATTCGGACTCAGAAAGAAATTCTTATTCTAAATGTTTGTTTATTTCTTAACTATCTCATGGAAGAGTTAATCGGAAAATTTACCCTATTCGGAAAATAAAAGAAAATATGTTACTGAAATATCCCATTTGAAAATTTTTTACTCCGTTTGCATAGCTTTTTGTTGTCCAATCAGGTCAATACCGTAATAACTCCGCACCTCCCCTAATGGCGGTGTCACGATGATTAATTTAGCCGTCTTGACTGTGCAGTGGTCAGCAGCACAGAAAGGTTCCAGATTCCACATTTCGATGTTTTTGCGTGCCTGGCAACGATGCCAGGGAGCTTCCGATGTGTCGTGGTGAGGCACATGGGTGTTGTGCAGACCCGGGGTGCGTTGCGCTAAAGAAAAGTCTTTGCACCGCCGGGCTGACGCGAATCGCAATAGCGAGTGTGCGATTGGTGACGTGGTGTCGGGGATGAGTTGGGAGGCCGCCTATGGAAGTGGGTTGTCGAAAGGAGCAGATAAAATCATCAAGTAAAATTTTATTAGACTGGAATGACTTAAACACAAGCCAGGAAAGGTGTTATTCAGCTGTTAAATTCCGTTTATTAAAGGAAATAAATGAAAAATCAACAATTGGATTAGCTGAGTTTAAAAAACAAGTTGATTACGACAAGATATTCTAAATAATTAATTGAATATCATGCAAAGCGTGCTATATCCATATATATAAATGTGCCTGATTTGAAATTGAGTATGGCTTATCTTGAACTGTAACGTTTTTGGTCAAATGTCGACTTAACTACTCCCAAGAAAAGTCGAGAAATATTAATGAAAAGCAAACCATTAGGTTGAGTGTATCAGAGAATCAGAGAACGCCACTGCAGAAGATTCAAGCTCCCATCATCAAAGATGTGGAATTTTATATTTTTTGCAAGAAGAAAGATCACGGATTCTTTTTTTCAGGGGTCATCGTATTGAACCAATGGTCCTAGAAAATCTAGGGCTCATTCGAGCGGAAATTAGTAGTTCTAGTGCCCTTTTTAAGTGACCAAAAATATTGGAGGGTTACTAGCCCCACCCCACGCCTTTTTTCCCAGCGGCCGAAAAAGCAGGTCAAGCTCCTGATCCAGGCGGAATGGGCGGCATGGGCGGAGGCGGCTACGGAGCTGGCGGCGACGCTGGATAACGTACCGAACTACAGGCATGGCGATCTGCTGGTGTAAATCACCCATCGCCTCAGCTAGGCCAAATTCCAAGCGGCGGTCGATCCCAGGATCAACCGCCGCTTTTTCGTTTTCCGTCAGAGTAGCTGGGGCCAAGCGAAGCGCGGTTCCGGCAGTTAGAGCGTTTCCAGTTTGGATATAGCGTTTCTGCGCCTAATTGAGGAGTTTATTTTAAAAAAATGGTAGCCCCCTCCCCGAAAAAAATACTGGATACGACCTTGTCGATATCAAAACATGTTGAGTTCTTTGTATTTGATTTAATTAGCTTGAATACAACAACCTAATCTTAAAACGAATTGCAGTCTTTATTGCCGGTTGACATCCTTTAGTATACATTCGAAACTATTAAGTGAGGAAAGTTCTTATTGCACATGTCAAGTTTATATGGCTTATCATCGATGTGAGTAACTAGATCCATATTTAATTGACTCGGATGAAAAAAATCTTCTTGCGCCCGCAAAAATGGCGCCGGCACAACCTTTCGTGTGCCGGCGTCCGGATGGTGTGTTAGCCTGCGGAAGGTGACGAGAGTTTGGGGGTCATGCCGGGGCTGGGACTGTTCAGATGACTTCGGACCAATACAACAGCGCGCAACCCCGGCCGGGGCACATAGTCTGTTTATCCACTCCATTGCGCCCCGACTGCATTCACATCGGGATGACCAGTAAATCCATATCCGGATATTTGGCGGAATTGAACGGCGATTACCCATCCAGAGACTTGGGCATGCCCGCATTCCAGCCCTTGTGTTATCGGGCGTGGCCATGGTCAGTTTTCTGTTTTGGCTCTTTGCGGTAAATGAAGGCACGAGATTGATACCTTTCACCCTGGCGTTTTGATACATTGACGATTTCACAAGAGTTTCTAGCCAGCTAAGAAAGCCAAACACATTCCTACTAGTCCCTTGAAGATAAAGGCTCATGAAGACCAACTTGGACTGGCGCAGGGCAACAAAGCGAAAACTGCTATCGAAGAACAAAATGCGCTCGCCGATTCTTCTGCCAACACCGCTCGTGTTGCTCTGAGCACCCCCATCATCGAGCTTCGTCTGGCTATAGCGCACTACCCCAAGCATATCCCAGGCATGGTAGTGAGGCTTATCATAGCGATTATAAAAAGGGTAGAGAAAATGAGACTCCTTTTCGCCCTTGGAAGTATTTTCAATATCCACCGAAAGCGGCCGGAAGGCCGCCCAGGTTTTGGGTTCTTCATAGGACTGCTCCAAAAAAGGCCCCAGCATAGCAACGCGCCCAGTCCCTTGACCATCAGGCTTTTCTGTCTCCAGATAAAAGGGAGGAGCCCAGGTTTCTTCGGCCATAAGCAACAATTAGCAACCTTGGGATTTATACTTTAGCAAATGAGATGAGTAAAAAAGAATTTGAGCCAATTTATAAATCTTTAATCGAGCAACATATCCCACAAGCGAAAGCATTAATTGCTAGAATTAAAAACTTATACGAAGGTAAAGAAATCCCAGGCGAAGTAACAGAGGTGCTGCAATTAGCAGATACATTATTAATTAAAGCTGCTAAGGATGCAAAAGCTAAAGGGCAAAGTTATCGCCGTGGCCGCCGAAGCTTAGCAAGATTATTTGGCCGAGATACTGGAGAAGATGTTGATGGAAAAATTGAGCAAAGATTTTCCTGAATGTAAAGAATTAAAGTATTTCGATTTAAATTAAACTGCTCTAAAGAATAACGACTATAATCTTTGACATCACCATATTATTTGAAATGTTTATTCTCGTAATATTGACCAGGCAAGAGAGATTATCTTTCCTCTCATAAGGGCGATTAATTTGCAATCGTCCGGCTTAGTAAATCACTACTCCCGGTATATCTCTAAAAAAATACCGAAAAGAGTCTAAACGGAATAATATATGGGAAGCGCTCAACGGCCCTCGCCCGGTGCGCTGCAAGTGCTTCAGGAACTGGATGCCAAGACCGGCACCTTCGGCCGCACCCTCGATCAGTCCCGGAATGTCCGCCATCACGAAGCTCTGCAGGCGACCCACTCGCACAACGCCGAGATTCGGGTGCAGGGTTGTAAACGGATAATCCGCAACGCGCGGTTTTGCCGACGACATCGCGGTTATCAGCGTCGACTTGCCGGCATTCGGCATGCCGAGTAATCCGACGTCGGCCAGGACCTTGAGTTCGAGACTCAAGTGCCGGCCTTCACCGGGTGTGCCAAAATATTTGCACTGGAGAAAATGTTTGAAAATACGAAGTATCTCGCCGGAACGGAACGATCGAGATTAGCTTCGCAATTATCGATGAGTGAAGCACAAGTGAAGGTAATTAATCATGTATTTCATCTCTCCTCGTATATTTCTCTCTCTCGCTTTAGGTTTGGTTTCAAAATCGGTAAAGAAATGTCATTATTTGATAATAGAGATTTGTTTGTTTTGTTTTTTGTTCTAGACGAACGAAATGGCGAAAGAAACACGTCAATGAAACTCAAGGAGAAAATACTGGTAAACCGAATCCCATTGATTATCGGTCGCGGCCTTACCCAGCGTGCGCGCGAGCACCTGGGATTGGAAGCTTCTTCGCTATTCCGTTCCCCTGTGACAGGCGAAGAATCCAGCAAGGGTTACACGCTGGCCCAAAAGATGGTGGGTAAAGCTTGTGGCGTAGCTGGAGTGCGCCCAGGGAGTTATTGCGAACCAAAAATGACAACCGTAGGAAGTCAGGACACGACAGGCCCAATGACGCGAGACGAATTGAAAGATTTGGCTTGCTTGGGCTTCTCAGCTGATTTGGTAATGCAATTGTTTTGACACAAGGAAGCGCTGTCGCTCCGTTCATTTACACGCTGTTCTGACGTTGAGGGTCCATTTCTAAGTTTGGGGCGACGAAATGGACGCCTGCAGCAGCAAAATGAATCAAGCCTATTGCGCTGCCTCCTGCCCTCAGATTGTTTTTAAATTGGGAGAGCATTTTCCTGACAATGCTTGAGCGAATCACGAACGTTCTTCTCGTCGTTCTCTCTCTTGCCGTCGCATTTGTCATCAGCGAGGCAGCGGTCCGTATTGTTGACGGCCATCCGGTCCTGAGTGGAAACTGGGCAACGTCCTTGGAGCCGCCACGGCCGTCAATGATATCGCTGCCGCCGTTGCCGAAGAAGATGTTGTTCAGGCCGTTGCCGAGCATGACATCGTCATTGACCGTGCCGATGGCATTTTCGATGGACGACAGCAGATCGATATCGCCGCCCTTGCTCACGGCGATACCGCTGCGAAGGTCGATGAAGATGCCGTTTTCTGTGCTGTTCAGGTAAGAATAATCAATTGTATCAACGTCGTCGCTGCCGAGCAGGATGTCGATGCTGCCGTAACCGACAAGCATGTAAGATTTATCTTGAAGAAGTGTATGCAAGAGATAATACTGGAGCGAAGAAGATCGAGTCTTCTATCAAGTATACTAGTTTGGCAGATGCCACCGTGAAGACAGAGATTTGGTACGATCCCGACCCGAAGAGCACCATCATCGAGGACGATACAGTTCTGGTGAGCGAGCATTTCAACGCCTTCGACGAAGATTTGAGTTTTTCCAACACTTCTCCATGGATTTTACGATTTGTTCTGGACAAGGCAGTTATTACAGATTTAGGCATTACCATGGACGAGATCGTTGCGCTGATCAGAGCATGGGGATTGATGTCGTATTTATAGACGCCGTCCACGTGTTTTGTGTTGCCGCACTCAATATAGATCAGGCGGACTTCATTTTCATGTTTGTAGGCATTGCGTTTGACTAGGAGCGAGCGGGCGATCGCTTCCGGGGTGATGCCGCACTTAAATATGGTTCGGGAGAATTCCTTTAGTCTTCGCTCTCCCATGTACTGGACCTTGCCGATGAAGCAGGTCGCGTGTGCCCACTTGCCGTGGGCCGCGTGTAGGCTGTCGATCAGTCTGCCGACTGTTGTCCCACAAAATATATACGTTTGAAAGATCATTTAAATATACCTTGAAAAACTGAAATCTGTGGAATGTAGACTATTACTGGTGAATATCAACATTCTTCAACTTCGATCTTTCAAAAAAACGAACATAAAAAAAAAAATATTGGAAATTTAATAGGCTTATTTGGATTGCTTAATGAATAAAGTATCTTAAATCTTATTACAGACTTACCAATAAGAATAACTTCATACTTGAGATTAAATATCTTACTGATCTTATGAATATATTTCGCGAGTATTTATATGAATGCTTGCCGCCGGATTTCTGTCGAGAGCTGATCAAGCTTTGTTGCGATTAGAAACAACGCACTCGCTCGGGACACCGCCGCCCAAGTGTCCTTGTGGCCCGACGCGGTTGGTCAACCCTTGCGACCCAACGACGCAGCGCCGAACGCTGCGATGCCGCAGCCGACAGCCAAACCGGCGGTGATCACCGCGTTCCAACCCCACCGCGCCTTCTCCGTGACAACCGCGTGGTAGGTGTACGGCGACACCAGATCGAGCGAGCGGACTTCCATGTCCTCAAAATCCAGCACCACCGACGCCACCGCGCGGTCATCGTGAACCCCACCATGGACTGCAAGATCAGCCAGGGCGTCACGGCCGTGGTGGTCGGCAATTGCGGCGTCAGCCTGGCGCCGCTGGAGACCGCCGCGCGGCCGCCCGCCCCCATCGACCTGATCTGCCCGGAGCCGGAGCGCTTCTTCTCCAGCTTCGCCGACTATCTGGCGGCGCTCGACGACGACCCACCGGCACTGAACGTGCTGGCCCAGGTCGGCCATTCCAGCCTGCGGGTCGGCGCTATGGACAGCCTGACCCGGCCTGCCACCGCCGATAAAACAATAAAAAAATAAATAAATTATTCATTGTGCCCACATCGCTCTTTACTTAGGCAGCACTATTGTGTTACCTATGACAATTTATTATATGTGTCTATCCTTACATTTTCTGAATCATTAACAAATAAATGACGCTTTTATTGTTCTAATTTTGGAAACTAAGTTGTTTTTTCATTGCATTTTTCTTCTGTTTCTTGTTTGCAATTATGGACGAAACTTTTGCCTATTTCTTCTGTTTTTACACACACAAAAAATGTTAAACAACTATTGTCTACTTCACCTAGAGGATCTAAAAAGTAAAATTATTTTTATAATGAATAAAACTGAATAAGTAAAATTTGCTGATTTTGAATAGCCAAAAATAGTCAGTAGTTTATTTTTATTAATTCGGAGCCTGAACCAGTGCAATTTCAAACCTAGATTTTTATGGTAAGCATTTGTCATTGAAGCTTGTTTTTAGATTATTTAATGTTTGGAAAAAATTGTGCAAAATACTCTTTAATTACAAGTTTTGTTATTGAATTTTGGCAAAATGAAAGGTTAATTAATTTCAGCAAAAAAAAAAAGAAAAAAAATCCGGGTCGCTCGCGAGCGCCGAGGCCTTCACGCGCACGGCGCGGTTCATCAGGCCGAGCTCCTTCGCCTTCTTCTCGGAGCAGAGCACCGCCGCCGCCGAGCCGTCGACGTTCACCGAGCACATGAGCTTCGTGTTCGGGTAGGCGATCATCTCGGCGCCCATCACCATCTCGAGCGGCGTTTCCTTCTGGTACATCGCCTTCGGGTTCATGGTCGAGTGGTGGTGGTTCTTCACCGAGACCTTCGCGAACTGCTCGAACGTCGTGCCGTAGTTCTTCGCGTGCTCCTGGCATTGGTGCCGATCTGGCACAATAGAGAATCCCCGCAGATATGCCGATAGCATTTTATCGGCCCTTCCTTTTTCTTCGCAAACCATTACCAACATGCGATTTCGATCACCAGCAGAATTCACGTTTTCGATTCTGGCCGGATTCATCGCAATCGGCTCGGCCTTTGCGGCGGATCGGCAGCCGGTGCCTGATTCCGCGAAGAAGGAAATCACCCGACTCACCCCATCGGACCCCGACATCACCCGCATCGAACTGTTTCCGAAAACCGTCCAACTGCACGGTCGCGATTCGGATTATAAAACGAAAGGGCCACTACGGTGGGACAGAAACGTTGAAAAGGAAATCAAATATATTTTAGTCATGTTAATAAGATCATGATTCCCCTTTTAAAGAATTTCAAGATTCTTGCCTAGGTTTAGTCAAGAACGGTCTTCATAGCCGCCCTAATGTATTCACTTGTTTCCTGTCATTTTAGGTTAATTCGATGTCACCTCCTTCATATCGCCTCCACTTAAATCCCCCATTTCACTCCAATAAATTTTTCGCCGAAAGATATAGAAACACTTTTATTTGTTTGCACCAATAACGTTTGTTCTTTACTTTTTTTTTCTCTGATACAGAAAAGTAGAAAAAAAGTTTTAAATCTCTTGAATCAATTAAGGAAAAATATACCACTTACTCTGATTGCTTGGAAAATGCTACCATATTCCAAGGATATTTTCCTTAAGACTATTACCTATACTCGGAAAATAGGCTGAAAACTCCTCAAGAGTGACTTCAGAGGTCATAAAATTTCCTTAGCAAGAATAACAAGCGCAATACAAAAAATGTAACAAGCTTAGGGTTAATACTTGAGATAGATTTTCAATTAACTTTTTCTGTGCACACTTATTGCAAACAATGATAAATTTATTTTCTGTTGAAGATAACAAATAAGTCACGCAATAAAACCAGTAGTTGAATACATGTGACATAGAAAGTGAAAGAGTCAGCTGCATATTTTTGCTATTTTATCTAATTTCTTATTTGATTCTGGTAAGTAGTGTGTTTAGATGATTTTTAAAAGACAAAATAAAAAAATATTATAGACCATGCAGAAAATACAGATATAAATTGAATTTTGAACGTAGTAGTCGAATAAGTGAAGCTGGAATCCATTGCACATGCGGGATCTCGTGGCGCGGATCGAGGCGGCGGACGGCCTGCTGCTTGCGTCGCCGACCAACCTGGGCTCCGCCACCGCGCTGTGGAAGCGGTTCATGGAGCGGCTGGCCGTCTACGCGCACTGGCCCTGGGGCCGACCCGCGCCGGAGTTCCGCAAACAGCACGACCGCACGAAACCCGCGCTGATCCTGTCGTCTTGTGCCGCGCCCGGGTTGCTCGGCCGCCTGTTCTTCCAGACGCGTAGACAACTCGCGTACAGCGCCAAGATCGTCGGAGCGCGTCCGATCAACGAAGGAAAATAATCCATTCGATTCAAGAAGATTTCTCAACTAAATCCGACGAATACCGAAGGACAAATTGCTGTGATAGGAATTCCGGGTTATAATCCTTAATGAAAAAAAATCTAACATCGGATGCTTTAGCCGCACTTATCGACTTATTACGTTGCCACAGTACTCCAGGAGATGAAGACGAGGTTCGTGATTATCTCCTGTCCCATTGGCAGGCGCTAAATATCGAAACATCTTTCCATGGACACTATGCGATATCGTGCCACGCCAACCAATGTGATCCATCAGGGGCGCGCACCTGACACCGGGATGGGTAGACGTGCATACCCACTACGATGGCCAGGTGAGTTGGGATGACACGATTGAGCCGTCGTTTTCGCATGGGGTTACCAGCATTGTGATGGGCAACTGTGGCGTTGGCTTTGCGCCGTGTCCTCCGGGCGGGGAGGAGCGCCTTATTCAACTGATGGAAGGTGTGGAAGACATTCCCGGTACGGCTCTTTATGAAGGTATTGAGTGGGGCCGTTGGGAGACATTTCCCGAGTACATCGACTACCTGGGTACACGTGAATTTACCCTTCACCCTGTTCTACCTCTATATGGACGTAGATCAATTTAAAGTCATCAATGATACCTGCGGGCACGCCGCTGGGGATCAACTCATCCGAAATCTATCAGAACTGCTCAAGCGCGTAGCCAATAATGATGAAATTGTTGCCCGTATGGGAGGCGATGAGTTCTCTATCATATACAACAGCACTGACCTGGAATCTGCAAAGCGCCGGGCAATCGACATTCGCAAAGCAATAAACGACATGCACTTCGACTGGGAAAAAGAACACCTGTTTGTCAATGTCAGCATGGGCCGTTGTTCTTAGAGAATCAGGGCATAAAGTCAAAAGTTGGTGTAAAAACAACTTTCTTACGAACAAATCTTACGATTTGTAAGTATATCAATTGCAACAATCAATATACAGAATTTGAAAAGCTTTCTATTTGGTGAAGACTTATTGTGTTCTGCCAATTTTTAATCCAACTCCCGACTAGGATCAGAGATCATCAATTATTTTATTAACATGGAACAAAAATACACTTACGAACAAAATCTAATTTCTTAAAATTCGGCAACAAGGAACAGATATCAGTCAAAAAATTAAAAGACGCTCCAGTGGCACATGAAGGAAGAGGGTCTGCCGCCGTACGACATCTTGCTGCAGATCTTCGAGCAGCTCCTGGACGCCCTGGCCCATGCCCACAGCCAGGGTGTGGTCCACCGGGACCTCAAGCCCGAAAACATGGTCCTCAACACGGGTATCCGCAACCGCCGCACCTTGAAGATCCTCGACTTTGGGATCGCCAGGATGGTCAACGACCGCGGCCCATCGCGGATCACCGAGACTGGCCTGGCCGTCGGGACGCCGCGCTACATGGCGCCCGAGCAGGCCGCACGGTGCTGCTATATGGGGTACCAACAACAGTACTACACACAATAAAAGGAAGAACCGTACTACGGATGATGATGTTAATGATACAATCCTCCTCCACCTCTTCCTTCTCGTCATCGTCATCATCATTCTCATTCTCATGAGTAGTAGTAGTAGTAGCATCATCATCATTGTCGTTCTCATGATGAAATGCTACTAATACTTAATGAAACACAATAGAAGTAATATGACAACAACAAACAAACAGCAAGAAAGAAAACAACAGCAATCCAAAGGAGTTTTGAGAGATTCCAGAAGCGACCATAGACGAGGCTATGCTGACCGGCGAAAGCATTCCGGTGGATAAGAAAGCGAACGACGAGGTTGTAGGGGCTTCTATTTTGTTAAAAGGTAATTTTCGCATGGAGGTCATAGCGGCGGGAAAGGACAGCGTTTTGAGTCAAATGATTGAATTAGTCAAAACGGCGCAACAGGATAAACCGCGCATTCAGCGATTGGCGGATCGGATTAGCGCTATTTTTGTGCCAGTTGTAATTGGTATTGCCCTAATTACCTTTTTGATCGCCTATTTTGCCTTCCATCGCCAACCGGTGCAGGTCCTCGGGAGCGATGCCGTGCCGACCGAGCTCGCGACCGATCTCCCGGTGCAGTTCGCGATGCAGCTCGTGCTGGGCCTCGCGCGGCAGCGCGTGCACCAAGCGCTCACCGGCCTTGATGACAGCGTCCGGATCGAGGGACACGGTCGCGAACAGCATCGTGTCCTTCGGGCACATCGACAGGCTGGAGAACGACGCCGGCCGACCGAGCAGGCTGCGCAGCAAGCTCGCCGAGGAGCCTTGCACACCGACGTGAAGCATCTCGTTGGAGCCGCCCCTATCTGCACTATCGACTCATTGATGTGAGCACGTTAAAGGAGCTAGCAAAACGCTGGTCACCAGACATGGCTGAAGGCGTAGTCAAAAAGAGTACGCATACCGCGCTATCGGATATACGTGAATCCATAGAGGAATTGCGTTACTACCGCGCGCACTTTCTAAAGATCTAGTTGGTGTTGGCCGAGGCAAGACCGTCGCGCTGCTTGGCAATCGCCCAATCAATGTGTTCCTGAACCAACTCGGTTGCCCCTGGCCGCCGAGCACGGAGCGCACTTAACACGGCTTCGATTCCCAAACTAAATTGTGAGCTTATCTGATAGTTTGTTTTCAAAAATACCCATGCCTGAAAAGAGACTTAAAGAATTTCAACTAAGAAGAACTGCAACTTGTCAGACAGCTGTTACTCTCTCTTAGCTCAAGCTGAAAGCTTGATAAATGCTTGAATGCCCCGAAATCTACTCTTTGTCTATTCCCTGCTCCTCCGCATGCCACAGGCTGTTGTAAATTTTATTATTTGTCGAGAGATAGTTTAGCAGCAGATGGCTTTGTTGACCACAACTTATAGCTTACACACTACATAGAAATTTTTTTCCGATGTGTAAGACGTCCCTTGGTAGTGGGCAGAATGTAGTTTAGCACTCATTATTAAGCTCCTTATCGCACGAATAATATGAAGGACAAAGGGCAGAGATGTCAAGCTCTTCATTGCAATTCATATTTAAGTTGTGATAGTTGTGGGAAAACCCCTTATACACATGGTGATCTATGAATAAATCGATATTTATTGCTGGAATTACAACTCTAACTCTGCTTGCAGGGTGCTCAACAAATGCGGGAACAGGTGCCTTAGTTGGTGCAGGGCTTGGAACCCAAAACGAGCAGAAATTACAACAAACAGACTAGCCAAGTCAAACTCAAAACAAGCAGAAATTAAAATGAGTAGGGTTGACAACCCCCATGCCTTCTCGAGACCAGAACATGATTTGTACTTTACTGAAAAAAATACATTTTAAAAGTGTTCACTACTTTACCTTTAATACATGAACAATTATTAATATCTCACGGAATACATATCAGCGTATGTATATTACATTGACATTGCACATCCATAAATATTTTTTTTTGGTAAAGTGCAAATTATTTTGCATGTCTAGACAAAAAGAGGTGGGGGAGAGGGGGAACTCAAGAGCACTGTCAGGAAATATCTCAAGAGAAGGGCCAAGTCATACCACGAGCTTTGTTTCCATTAAGGTTTAAATAAAAGTATTTCTCTCTTTTATTATTAATATAAATTTTGTAGTGTATTTTTATTTTCAGGGGAAAATTACCTCCCTACTGGTCTCCATGGGCAACATCCTTACAAAAATCTGCTCCAAAACATTTGCTTTAGAAACCACAAAAATGATGACCCTATAAAAAAAATTGCATTTAGACTCCCCAACCTTCCAGAGCTAATTGGTTTGGCGAGCGAATAGGAATTAATCGAATTTTTTTTAACAAGTCCAACTATAAATTGAAATATTTCAAAGCTAACTAGGCCACATCTGTAAAACAAGCAATAGAGAACAAACGTTTCATTTTGCATTTTTGAATAAAGAGTATGTGCAGTTACCCTTTATTATTAACACAATGAAAATAGTCACTTAAATAAATTATTTGAAATTGGGTTTAGGTTTCTAAATAAACTTCAATCGAAAAAGTATAATGTAGTGAATAAGGATGGACTCTCATCCCAGGATGACGTGGCTCGTAATGTCCCGTCACGGCGACGGAGGCGGGCTCCTCGCGCTTGCGAACCTTCCCGTCATGCAGCAACGCGGCGGCGATCCAGGCCTTGTCCTTGTCGTTCAACTCCGCGATCAGCGTGTCCAGCGGATCATCCGAACAGCCGTGCAAAAGGAGCGCGGCGACACAACCAAGCACCACGAGAAGCCGCCGCGGCGATGATCCGTTCAAATCCCGCTCCCTTCGCGAATCAGGCCGGGCGCCTCGCGCGCGTGAAAATGACCATATCCGGGCGCGACGACACCATGGTCCTCGGATCGATCTATTTTGCCGGCACCGAAGTTCTGGACAACGTGCTTCTCCTTCCGTTGGCGATTTGCGCATCCTGCGTCATCACCTCGATCATCGGCACGTTCTTCGTCAAGCTCGGCGCCAACAACTCGATCATGGGCGCGCTCTACAAGGGCTTCCTGGCCTCGGCCGTTCTGTCCGTGGTTGCGGTTGGTATTGTTGTCTTCCTGCTGATCGGTTTCGATGCCGAACTGACGACGTCGAGGGGCCTGACCTTCACCGGCCTCGACCTGTTCCTGTGCGGCTACAGTGTGCGTGGCTGCGGCGTCTCGCCGCAGATAGAAGTGCCCTCCGCCCACAACACGCTCAACCATGAAGCCCCCTGCTCCCGACCTATCCTGGACCAGGTGGTCGCTGCTAGAGCTATTCGCGACCCTGACATGCGCTGGAGCCGCCGCTTTCTGTGCGACGTGTGGTCACCCCGTGCTCGGCGCGTGCTTGTTCGTATTCGCAGTCTCGGTCCGTATCGCCGCGGTCGACTTTTCAGCGGCCGGATCGATTGCCTGTAGCCTCGTAATGCTCTGCGGGGTCGGCGTGAACCGCCGCGCACGAAGCGTCTCCGATCGCGTTGCCCAGCAGCGCCTGCGTGAGCATTGCCGCGGCGCGATCGGCGTCGTCCCGGGCCGGCAGCTGATACCACTCGACGTAGTGATGCCGCGACAGCTGCCACGGTGCCTCGTGGTCACCGCGACGCGGGGCCGTGGCGGGCTTCGCTGGTTCGGGGGCCTCGTCTCGAGTCATGGCGCCGATCGTCTCGGCGAGCGCTGCCCGCACCGCGCTGATCGGAGTTGGACCGACCGAGACGAAATGGAGCCCCGGACATAAGTGTATCCACCTGATCATCTTCAAATGCATGTCGTTTCTCGGTGTAGGCAAAAAGGAAATCAAGTCCCATACGGGCATTTACAACTTTCATGCTATGTTCTCTTACCAGAACAGTGACAAGGTGAGCTTTTAGTGATTCATCCACCATGTAATCCACGATCGGTCGTGGCGTGTAAAATGATCCGGTCTGCTTGCGGGCAGTGGTTTTAGTTTCCTCGTTGTATGAGGCCAGCAGGTTTTCAAACACCTTGCCCAGCAGTTCGGGATCAAGCGCAATTTCCTGATCCAGGATTCTAATTAATGAATACTTCTTCCAGGCTTAGTTTGTTTTGATCGGCGTTTTCAGGCTAAAAATCTCTTCCTAGCAGATTTATCTACTATAGGGTGCTTCCTGTAGCAGCATAATATTTGTAGGAATGAACATAAATGAATCGGAGGTAATTGACTTGAGATTGTCAGTGCAAAGGAGCCAGTAATGGGGGAGAGGGCTTATTACCCTCTGATTACTATTGACTCCTAAAAAAGGAGCTAAACTTTTTATTTAAAATCAAATGAGTTTCTTCCAAAGTTTATTCGGAGCAATCAATCGAATGTGACCCACAGAAATGCCGCGCTCGTTTTCAAGTTCCGTAACAGTTTCATCTATCAACTGTAAATATTCTGCCGATGACACCTTAGGAACAATTAAAGCCGATAGTGCCCCACAAACAACCGCTTCAAGATCCTTAGCAAGCAGTCGAACGCCATTATTAACGCGCACAGCACAAGCCTGGCCAGCTTGGTGAACTTGCAAAATCGCATCACCCACTTCGGCTCTGGCTGCATCTTTTTCACTGTGCGATATCGCATCTTCAAGGTCGAGCAAACGGATGGTTTGAGTGAGGTGAGCCAATCCGAAGGTGACGTTGACAGCGAAGGTTCCGGACGGAAGTTTGAACTGGGGTTCGGATTTGTTGGACGTCTTTACGATCTTGGTGCAGCCATTCGGTGCGTTTGCAGCGAACACGCGCCAGGTGATGCCGCGACCGAGCGGTGGTGAGGTATCCGTGAGATGTGCCGATAGTTTGAGAGTGCCGGTGCCGCTGGCCTGAGTTTGATCAGGTGGTGTTTGTTGCTGGTTGAAGAACGTCTGCGTCGAAAACAATGGATTGTTGAGAAGAAAACGCATATCGATGGTGGAAAGAAAATAAAAATCTCATTCCCGATTGGTTTAGCTTTAAACGAATGTTCATGAACCAATTCGGAGAACGAAACGAATACCTCTTGGAACAACAATTGAATCAACGAAAACAATTATCGAATGAACCTGTATTGCAATACTATTATGATATGATCGATTTATGTCATAAATGTGATCCTAAAATGTCGGATAATCAGAAAATCCGTAAACTTATTCTCGGGTTGCGATTACCCTTATATCAAGAAGCAATCAAAGAAAATTATTCCGGGAAACACCCCCTAAAAGTCATAAGATCTTAACAAAAATCAAACCATCGCATTCTGCGTATTAGAGTACCCTATAGCAAAAATTTTAAGCTCCTATCTACAAAAATGTGGAATTTCGTTTTTTTGCCAGAAGACAGGTCACGGGTGCGTGTTTATTTGTTTTTTTTCCCAGGGGTCATCGTATCGAACAAATGGTTATAGAATGTCTTAAGAGCGCTCATTCTAATGGAAATGAAAAGTTATAGCGCCCTTTTTAAGTGACCAAAAAAATTGGAGGGCACCTAGGCCCCCCAGTTCCTTAGTGGCTATTGCTCAGGCCTGCGATAGCCTGATCAACGGGCATAGCGACCTGGCCTTGGCGGGCGGCGTCTGCGTTTTAACCACGCCCCGAATGCACATTATGACTAGTAAAGCCGGTATGCTAAGCGCGGATGGTAAGTGTTTTACCTTCGACCAAAAGGCCAACGGTTTTGTTCCGGCCGAGGGCGTGGGAATAATCGTGCTGAAAAAATTGTCGGACGCGCAACGAGACGACGACCGGATCTACGGCTTAATTAAGGGGTGGAATGTAAATCAAGACCTCAAAATAACCAATACTATATGCAAACAATGGGCAAAGTTCATAGCTTGCAGCCCTTCTCCCAGGGACTGTGGGGGTTAATGCGGCGTCAAGGACATAGTTACTAGATTTTTCGACTACGCTGAACAAATTGGCTGTCTCAAATTTTGATTCAGTGATTCGGGGAAAGAGGGGCCTGGGAGGGGGCCTAGTTTTAATGTTGCTCCTTATTTTCAGTTGAAAAAAAATGTTTTTTTATTTAATTTCCCGTTGTATTTTTAAATAATGCGGGAAAATCCAGCACCCCCTTCCTAAATAGATGAAATCCTAGATTCCATCTCAAATAAGAATAAAATATTTGATTCCCTACATTTAACACAGGGATACCGTCAAGTAAAAATAGCCGAAGGTGATGTATATAAACTACAACAGAATAAAGCTCCTATGAATATTTAAGAGTGGCTTTTGGACTCAAAACGAGTTCAAGCGCATTGTGTAGACCATTACTTCCCTTATTAAGAGGTTTAAATAACATAATTCATTTCGTTGATGACGTAATTTACATGAATAAAAATGCAGAAGAAAATTTTATGACCCTGACCACTGCCTTCGAGAATGTGGATGATACTTTCCTCCTCATAGGCTTCTTCGGAGGCTGGGGCGGTTCTGGTAACTTCTTCATCCTCATCTGTGCCTTGGTTGGTTTTCCTCCTTCTACATAGTTGACGTGATACTTGTCATAGTACTGCTTGTACTTGTTATACATCACCATGTAGTTCTTGTACTTCTTCAGCTCCTTCAGGTACTCTTGATCCCGCCTAATGTGCCAGGAGTTTTGAGCAGTCCTTATCTTCTTCTTTGGTTTCTCTGGGATAGGATCCCATATAGTAACATTGGCGCAGGCTCTGGTGGGCTGTCGGTGGCTGCGGGCGCGGTGCAGATGGGCGCGGATGTGACTCTGCTAGAAGGCCACAAGATGGGCGGCGACTGCCTGAACTTTGGCTGTGTGCCCTCCAAAGCATTGATTGCCTCAGGCAAAGCCGCCTGGGCGCAGAGCCACGCCAGTAAATTCGGTGTGGATGATGTGACCCCAAAGGTCGATTATGCGGCGGCAAAGGACCATGTGGCGGACGTCATTGCCGAGATCGAACCCAATGACTCGGTGGAGCGCTTTGAAGGCCACGATTGCTGAGGGCGACAATGGAGTGGCAGTCATCGCCTGGATGACAGAGTACCCCGCTGTGCAAGAAATGCTAACGGAGGTGGAAACACTTGACGCTTGGGGTGACACGGCCCTCATGCCTGATGATACAATCAATATTCTCGCCCAAGAGGTAGACCAGGGCATTATCGAGATGACTGTCGAAGTGTATCGTGACAATGACTTTGCCGGGACGCTCTCTTTTATAATTGAAGGAGAGATGCCAACGCCAGCCCCATCGCCAGCAGTGGAAGAATATGATGACATCATACTATGCGGGTTATTACGATAGTTATGGCTATTCCGGTAAGGCCTAAATTAACAGGCTTGCTTAGGTCCCTGCTATGGCCCTCTCATGATTGATATCCATTGTCATCTCCTTCCTGGTATCGATGACGGACCCGACACATTAGAACAAGCCCTCTTTCTGGCACGACTCGCCACAGACAATGGCATCACCCATTCTGTAATTACTCCCCACATCCACTCTGGGCGTTGGGAAAACAATCGTGAAACGATAAAAGCACACTTTGATTCATTCAAACAGGCCGTAATGGAGGCTCAGCGCAGTGGCGCCGATTAATGCAACGCTGCCGCTCATGCCGCCTCCTCCCTTGCCCGGGTCACCCGCAACTGACGCAATTCATGACGCAACAAGTCGCGTAAATATCGCGGCGGATCGCCCGGATCGCGCCGCATCGCAACGCAGCGAAGCCGGTGAAGCCCCCCCGCCGCGAGATGCAGCAGCGTCGCCATCGCCGCACCCGCATCGCCGTGATGCTTGCGGAAATAGTGCCGGCGCGACTCGTACCAGTAGTCGGGAACGCGGCGCCACTCGTTCATTCTGGTCAGCGATTTATATGTTTATCCTGTGGCAACCCTGGACTTGTTAGAGAAAGTAATCCCATTTGATTTTATATGTACTCAAGTTCGATCAATCAATCTTTTTATTTATACTAAAATACTGTTATAAACATGAAACAGTTATTTGGCCCACGAAAGCTTTATTTGTTGTGGGTCACACATTACAATAATAAAACACTGATCCAACCATTGAAAATACGCTAAATCACAGAATACCTACAAAATAAAGATAAAGCAGAAAATGGATTGGAATATAGTAAAAAAAAAAAAAAACAGAATTCGGCTTTTTCGGTGTAGCCGTCGATGTCGAATTTCATGATCACGTCGGTCTGCGGTGCATATCCGGGTTGACCTGTGCGCAGGATCAACCTCGTGAAATGATTGCCGAGTTCGGAACGGATCCAGCTCACAAGCCCGAGACCTGCCGTATCGCTTTCCATGACGACATCGACAAGCGCCACCGCGATATCGGGGTGTTTCAACAGGATCTGCCGGGCTTCCTGAGCCGACAGAGCATGCAAAAGTTCAAACGGACGATTTTCGAAGATACATCCACCAACGGCGATAGCTGGTCCGCAAGGTCATGCAGCTTTATGGTGACAAACCGGATTTCGACGTGCGTTTTTCCCATACGGTCGCGGGCTTCACTCAGTTCGACGATCATCTGGATGTGGATGTGGCGCTGGCGGACGGGACCCATGAAACCATCCGAGCGTCCTATCTGGTGGGATGCGACGGCGGCCGCTCGGCGGTGCGCAAGGCGGCGGAAATCGAGCTGGTGGGGTTCACCTACCCCGAACAATTCATCAAGATCGGCACCTATTACGACTTCATGGCGACCGACGACCGCATCGCCAGGCCCCCTCTCCCGCCCCATTTTCTCAAAATTGTCCGATCAAAACTTTGAGAAAGCCATTTAACCAAAAAAAGTAAAATTAATATGTACATTTCGTTTTAATTATTCATGTGCGGTGAGCCAAAATAAAATCTTTATTAATTCAAAAAAGTTCAGAAATTAAATGAAAAATTTTTTTTTTTCAACTGAAAATAAGAGGCAACATTGGAACTTAAAACAGACAGAAATCATTACGTGAATGAGGGGTTCGTCCCCTCCTCAATACTTGACTTCCTTGCTACTGACCTTCCACCGGGTTACGCCGAAACGGCAGCACGGATGCTGGAACTGGCGGTGGAGCAGCCCGGGTATCTGGGGATTGAAGACGCACGCGATGCCAGTGGAATCGGAATTACGGTCTCCTACTGGACCGATCCGGATTCCATCCGACGCTGGCGAGAGCATGCGGAGCATCTGATCGCTCAGCAGCGCGGTCGGGACGTGTGGTATGAGTGGTTTCGGACACGCATCTGCCGGATTGAACGTGAATCAGGATTCGAAAAGTCCACATAGCAAATCCGGCACTGCTCGCTGACAACGTATCTTTGGCGGTGACATGATCGGAGAAGGGAGAGATCTACCAACCGCGGCAATGGTGGTGACTGTGTCGGAAGAAGCAGTTGATAATGG
The DNA here is from genome assembly GCA_010016025.2 of Alatinidae sp. Z8VKAUB7J3. NCBI lineage: Eukaryota > Metazoa > Cnidaria > Cubozoa > Carybdeida > Alatinidae > Alatinidae sp. Z8VKAUB7J3. The sequence continues at coordinate 100,336,406 of JAAAKM020721499.1, read as the reverse complement.
ACCAGTGGGCGGCGGAGCAAACAAGGATGCCAAACCATCGGACGCGGCGGCGCCACCGCCACGACCGCTCACGGCTGGTGGAGTCAAAGAACGAGCGGGAGGTGGTGGAGGAGAGAAAAATGTTTGCAAGGAAACCATCGATTGAGTGCGACTTGCAGGGAACTTATTAGCAGTAGTAGATGGTTCTTTCATCTTCCAAGACCTAATGGAACTATATGCACATACACCTTTCGAAACGCTAAAGTAAACTTCGCTAAATTCCTATAAATGAGTAATTGAAAATAGATAGTCTTTATAAACTCTAGTACTAAACTCAGTCGAATCAAAGCTGCAGTGCGAATAACCTTATCAATTTTGTCTATATGATGAAAGGATTGAAGGCCTCTCAACATTGTTAGTTAGAGAGTCCATATTTTGTTTAGAAAACACCCCACAAAAGTCTTGAATAAAATGTAAAGCTCGTAAATTCAAGATAATTGATTGCTGAAAACATTTATGCAGAACCAGGTATGTTCGTTTTCTCTGCGGTCGATTGTATGTGTCGTCGTACGTCGTTCACACCCTCTCAACCGGTCGGACACCAGCTCGGCTATCAGCTGAAGGCTGCCGACACGCTGATGGAGCTCTTCAAGGACAACAGGTATGGGGGAGAAGCGGGAAGATGGAGACAGACGGAAGAGAGCTGAACACAAAAGAATTCCTTCCGCTCAGCGAGCTGCTGGAGAACATTGCGGAGGAGAAGATTCTGTTCTTTGTGAACCTGATCGAGCAGAAAGGCAGAAGGCCCTTTTGACAAATGACATCATCAGTAATTTACGTTAAAAAATCATGGGTACTTTCTGCTAAAGGGATTATTGTAATACTTTCGTTAATTGATGTTACAGACCCCCTTGCATTTGTCATTTGAGCATTTTTTGTAAAGATTGCCACTTTTTTAAAGGGTGCATTATTCGCAATCATGTAAGTATTTACATCAGCAGCCACACCATTTGGGAGTGTTGCAATGCCAAGTGTTGCCCCACATAGCATGAAATGGCTCCCCGGGGGCTCAAAGGAAAGCAGCGAATTTAGAGCTGCCCACCTGATCAATCTTTTCGTTACCCGACGTCACCTTCACATTCACTTATTCCGAGCCTTAGTGAATTAGTCTTCTTAATACTAATTTTCAAACCTATTCTAGCACCCTGAACTCGCAAAACCTCTAAAAGTTCGTTCATTTTGCTCACATTTTCATCGAGGATGCTTAAATCATCAGCATAATCTAAGTCCAGGAGATTTTTCACTCCCCATGTGATTCCATGGTCTTCCGTCGCCTTTCCTGTGCTCCACACAAAAGTACATCAAAATGATCCATATAAAGGACACCAGTAAGCTGAAGCTGTTCGCCCTGCGTGGGGTCATCAACGCCGCGGCGATGCTGATGTTCTTCCTCGGCCTGTCGTTCACGCCGCTGGCGATGGTCGCCGCCCTCGGCTTCACCGCACCGCTCTTCGCCACGGTGCTGGCGGCGCTGGTGCTTGGCGAGGTCGTTCGGCTGCGGCGCTGGACGGCGATCATCATCGGCTTCGCCGGCGCGATGGTGATCCTGCGACCCGGCGTGATCGAGATCGGGCTCGGCCCGCTGCTGGTCCTCGGCTCCTCGATCGTCTGGCAGTTTAACAGATGGACAGTGACATGGGACAAGTAGTTATGCGCCAAATGTAACGATATTCGATGATTTATCGCAACAAAATCATAGGCAGTTAACCTTAACCATATTTCTTTCGATTGCGTCGACGCCGGCTATGCGCGCGCCGTTCTTCCACCTCGGTAAGTGGCGCCGGTTTTTTATGTGCATAGGGATTATGTCCAGCCCTAAACACCACACGCAACGGTGTACCAGACAAATTAAACATGTCGCGAAAAAATCCTTCCAGATAACGCCGATAGGTTTCTGGCACACGCGGCGGGACGCGCCGCGGCAGCCCGGCGCCTTGCCGCAGTGTATTACCACGGCAGCGGCGTGCCGCGCGACATCAACGCCGCCCTGGCGTGGTGGCAGCGCGCGGCGGCACTTGGTGATCGGGATGCCGCCTATAACAGCGCCTTGCTGCTGCACCAGCGCGGAGCCGTTTCGGCAGCGATTGCTGTATACAACACGCCCCCGGCTGCGGACGATACGCACGCCAATTTCCTCCTCGGTTCCGCGCTCACCGAACGCGCGCGTGACGCCGAAGACCTGCGTGCAGCCCGGGCGAAGAACCGCACTGCCTTCGAGGCGAACGGGATAACTCCCGAAAATCAGACCCTTAGCCCAGCATTCTCGGTTGGCACGGCTTTGGCATCCCTGGCCGGGCAAAGCGCGGCTGTACGCCCGAAAGCCGGCAAGCGGAAGGTCCCTCTGCGTGAACGTCAGAATGCCAAGCATCAATCGTCCCCAGGCTGGTAGGATCTTCCTGCTGGCGATCTTGCTGGGGCTTCTGCTGACGCTGTCAGTGCCGCTCCAGGCGCAGACGCGAATCAAGGACATCGCCGACTTCGAATTCAACCATGCCGTGGCACGATAGTTGATTCCTTCAAATTGAAGAATACGACGTACTTGTTGTTGCTGTACTTGTTGTTGGCAAGAAGAAGAAGAAGAAGAAGAGAAGAGAGACAATGGTTGTGATTGTGGTAAAGGAGGAGGGATATGAATTTGGTATAACAATGTGTAATAATCATTTCCCGTTTCTGCAATATCTGGAATTTGTTGTAGGTTAGTACCAAAATACATATCTTGACTTCTAATGTGTTCATAACCCGGTATTTGTTGATTGTCCAATAAAACTGTCACCTTGACCACGACAAGTCGGACATGTTTGTTGAACAGAGAAAAATCCTTGTTGCATTCTAATTTGGCCATGCCCTTCACAATCAGGACAAACACCCGGCGAGGTGCCTTTACGCGCACCACTACCTTTACAATCATTACAAGCAACATACTTAGGAATATTGATATTTTCTTTGCAACCATGCACCGCTTTTTCGAGTGAAAGCGAAAGTTCATAGCTCAGATCGGCACCACGTTGGGCATGACCACGACCACCACTGCGCCCACCTCTGCCACCAAAAATATCACCAAAATAAAGCGATTGCAAAAATAAAAAGAGAAAAAGTAAGCTGCACTGGGATTAAAACAAAATAGACTTGAAATTGAGGCATTAATCTTGCCAAAATTCCCATCCCAGTATTGGTTACTAAGCTGATAATGATGAAGGGAAGTGATATTTTAAAGGCAATTTCAAAACTTTTTGAAACTAACTTTACAATAGATAAGCTCATATCTTCAATCTGTAAAGGTGCTAAAAGCCCGAAAAGACTGTAACTATCGATTAAAGCTTTTAAAATAACATGGTGCATATTTGTAACAAAAAGCAATTAGGATCCTAAATAAACCCGGTAACCTGGTTTATTTTTTTTGAAAAATTATTCCAGGAATACCCCTCAAAATCAGTTCTGAAATTCAATCGTTTTTCAAAAAAAAATTACTAATTGAGAGCATGGAAACATAAAGTTATTTTGCTTTTTAAATACATTAAGATTACCTTTAATTCGACAAAAAGGGACTTACTCAGCGTAAGCCCTATTTTTTTTAACCAAAAAAATATATTTAATCATGGCACGAAAAAAATCTGTCATAACAAAAGCAAAAGAGCTTGGCATCCTTTAAAAGTTTTATTGATATTTCTAGCAATTATAGAGTGGTGCTAACAATGACATTGCTTTTATGCTCATTCGAAAATATGTATGCATATAGTTCTTTTTGTTTAAATGAAAATCCTCCTAAACGATCCCTAAAAATTCCACCTTAATACTCATAGCGTTAATAGTTACAGTAACTGTAGCGGTAGTATTAAAAGTATACATATTGTGCCTTTTGACTAGTTCAAAATCCCCCCACAACATACCGTAAAGGTCTAACTAAATAATATAAATTGTTCTTCAGATATTGCAAACACCCTGTAATCGATATCAGTGTACTTGACAACAAGATTCGCGTCCTGCCATGCACCATACGCCAACATAACTGCGCGGATAAAACAGCCCAAAAGCAACACTCTGTGCACGGTAAGACATTCGGGGAAGACTGGAAAGACTTTCATCATGGTTTAGAAAATATTACACTTCACAGATGTGAAGGGGAGGTGTAAAGGCAGATGTCTACAGAGGGAATAGTCAGAAAAGAAAGAATGGTCAAACAGATTATATTCATTCATCCATTCCTCTCCTAGCCCCGAGATTGACCCAAAACTACCAAAAACGACCCAAAACGATTCAGAACGACCCAAAACTACCAAAAACGATTCAAAATGACCCGAAAATCAAGAACAACCTAAAACGACCGAAGCGGTCCATTAGCAGGTCAAAGTAAAGCGACCCAAAACAGCACGAAAATGTTGAATTTGATTGATTTGGGGCAGAAAATCCCTCGAAATCTACGAAAAATTAGATTAACGATGTTTTGAAAAGCTTGTTGATATTGAGGGGGTTATTTTTTATTGTTTCCGGTGGTTTTCCTCTTATTTCTTGGCCGCCTTACTCCGGCTTCCGGGATGACGGTCCGTGTCATGCCTTCCGTAGCCGTTCGTCGGCGATGTCTTTCGCGATGTCGTTGGTCGGGCGGCCCAGCTGTTCGGCGCGCTCGAAAATCGCCATCAGTGTCGCGGGGATTTCCTGCAACGCCTTTAGCACGCGATCGCGGTCGTAACCGTCCGGGTCGAGTTCACCCGCCACGTTGATCAGCCCGCCTGCGTTCAGCACATAATCCGGGGCGTAGAGCACACCGCGCTTCATCAGGAGCCGCGCGTCATCATGCTCGGCAACAATTTTAGTCTCAAGCTTATCTCAACACAGATTTACAAACCAATAGAGAACAAAGGAACTGGAATTTTCATTGACTAACAGGAATCTATTTAATAGCAAAACTTCATATAAGATTTCACACAGTATATCTCATGTAGCTATGCAACCTTTTGTCTTACAAATGTCTAAGTAAAGCAATATCTTTTATATGATGAAGATATTTCGGTTTCTAAATACGAGTTCCACTTGCCCTTCAAACAAAAGGAATAGAATATTAATTCAACAGAATTTACAAATTATATAGATTCAGACCAACGGCTACTCCGCCACGCGCCACCAGCGCGAGGTCGGCACGGGTTACTTCGACGAGGTCGCACAGGTCATCAGCGGCGGCACCGCGTCGACCCTCGCGCTGAAGGAGTCCACGGAAGCCGAGCAGTTCTGAGCGAGGCGGTCATCGCCCCGAAGGGGCGACGACCGTCCGAGCTCGTGCCCTGAAGAAGCGCGCCAAGCGCGCTTCTGAGGTAGGTGCGGGGCGGGAGGGCGAAGCTGCCGCCAGGCAGCTTCGGCCGGGCCAAAGCGGGGAGGAACAGAGCGCCTAGACCTTCGGTCGTCACCATGTACTCAATGGCTTGCTCGCGGCTCCATTTTTTCGCGTGCATGCCGGTGTCGGTTACCAGCCGCACTGCACGATGCAACTCCGCCTGCAAACGGCCAAGGTCGCCGAATGGATCGTCCTTGTACATACCTGCTTCGGCAGCCAGCTGCTCCGCGTAAAGGGCCCAGCCTTCCCCACTCGTATTCGACCACAATGCCTTGACGATTGTCGGCGTCTCCCGATCCATGGCGGTTGCACCATCGAGATGATGACCGGGCACGGCTTCGTGGTAATTTAACACTAGCATAATTTATATTTTCATCAGGGATGCCACTTTGAGAGGGATAGCCACAGGTGAAAGAATGTTTTTAGGAAGGGTGATGCAATTACGAAGAAAACTTTCCAGTCATTGCGGTAGGTGTGGTCCCTAGGACAGGGGTTGACAGCCCGTGAGCCATGGATGAGTGTGTAATCCATTTTTCCAACTTCAAGTGACCCATTTTAGTTTGTAAAAAATTACACGTATGAAAATGATATTTATAAAATTTCTCAAATGATATCACTGGTTATCTGTCGGTAGTCGGACAACGTCCCCGAGAACAGCCTCGCATTGGCGAGCGGTACGACTGGCGACGTGCCACCGAGCGCTTCGGCAGTCTCGGCATCGAGTGGACGCGCTAACATCGGACTTGCCAACGCGCTGCGGACCGCAGACCGGCAGTATGCCGAGGACAAACGCAGAGCCGCTTTGGCGACGTTAAGTATTTTCTATAACGCGCCGGATCTGTCGGGCGAACAGCGGACCGACTTGCTCTCGCGACTGGATCCACTCGCCCGCGAAGTGATCTACTCGACCAAGCATCTACTGGAACGGGGGTGTTTTACAGAAAAAATTATAAAACGCAACAAATGCTTTTTTGTTACTTTATTACGATTCAGGCAGAAATATCGTAGGTGGGTTTAAACTCATTACCCCCCTCCCCCCCGCGGATACTGTTTTTCGTCTAACACCTTTTTGAAATTAGTTAGACGAGGATTATTAAATAATGGGATTGGGGAGAAAAATTATGGCATTTTGGCCCGTATTGGTGATTAATTTATTAGCGAAGTGGACTAATCTCTGCTTCAAAATACGTGGAAAGTTAAACAACAGGTTTGCTACAGGCGTTAGTTTTCCCAATTCCCAATTTTTTGTTTCGATTTTTCTATTATCCTCTCTGTAGGGCGTAACTAATATCGTAGGGTCTTTGCAATTTATAGAAGTAACTTCTAAATCATAATGCTTTGCCAAATTGAGTAGTAAATCTTCGAATGATTTATTGGATACTCTTTCCGCTATGTACCCTAATATGGAATAGCCGAAATTTGAATAATCAAATGTTTCGCCGGCATTTGATTTTAATTTCATTTTCTCAAAATCTTTTATAAAATCAAGTTCGGAATAATCGTAAAACACATCCCCTGACACGCAAAAAGAACCTCTCTTTGAGCGACTTAGAGGATGCACCGCTATTATTGTTAGCCGATGGCCACTGTCTACGCGACCAAGCCTTAGCCGTGTGTCAGCGCGCTCAGGAAGTAGGACAAATGGGCTTCAATGCCACCAGTCTAGAAACCTTACGCCAAATGGTGGCCTCCAACCTTGGGCTCACATTACTGCCACAATTGGCCATTCCCACCCAAGAAACCAACTTGGCCATACGCCCATTTAAAAACCCAGCCCCATACCGCGATATCATCCTGCCGGCAGCAGCAGAGAGCATGACCCGCATGGGATCGGGGCCACACCGGCGTTCAGCACGAACAGCGCGAGCGAGGCGGCGGGGTCCGCGCCCGACAAATCGAACGAGAACGAGCTGTTGCCGATGACGAACTTGCCCGTGGAGCCCGCGGTCCCGCCACCACCACAACCGCCGCCCGCGTTGGAGATGGCGCCGCCCGCGCCGAACGCGGTGTATCGCTGGCCCAAGACATCCGTCGTGAAGGGCGGAAAACGGTCGGTCGAGCTGAACACGATCATCGCCGAGAGCCCCAGAGATTACACCGCTTCAGAAAAAGGCCGTTTTGGGTCAAATGCGGTTGGACCGAAACCTAACACCTGACCGGATCGTATTCCTGGGCGACAGTCACATTGCCGGTCTCGATGTCACGCAGATCACAAAGGAAGGCGTCAATTTCGGGATCGGCAACGAGACAACGACAGGATTACTGACGCGGATCGATCGTTACCAGTCGGTGCGCAAGGCGCGTGGTATCGTTATCGGCATCGGATACAACGACATCGGATTGCGGGATAACACAAGGATCGTGGAGAATATTCGCACCTCTAATCCTGTCCTATTGGGAATTTTCTCCATAATGTTTTCAGAGATAAATCGATTCCAAAGTGCAGGAATATCTTTGGCTGCTTGATTCTCTTGATTGCTTGTGCGAACAGCAATACCAATAATTTGAAAAGGGGCAATTGTTTCTTGTTGCATGATGTGTTATTTTTGATAATATTTAATACGCTGCAAAAAATTAAAAGCTTTTGTTGCAGTGTATAATTCCTAATGAAGATTTATTCTTCATTCCAAAAGTAGGAGTACAAGATGACAACCCTGTGTCAGTAGCGTACCATTGGAGACGGCTACAGCGTATTTAGCCTGCACGTAGTTCGCAAATTGCTTTTCAAACTGATCGATGCGGGGGCCGGTCGTTAAAAAATCTGATTTTAGGGCGTCTACTACTGCCTCGATATCTGTTTGATCAATGTTTTGGCGACCGTAAGGGATTGGTTTCATAATTGTTAGGTATATTTCAAACTAATGCAAAAGCTGGATCCACATGCTCTTTTATTAGCATCCTCAATTCTTCCGCAGATACCCAATCCGTATTCTCTCCGGAGTTGTAGCTAAATCCCACGGTGGCAATGAAAACCGACGGCGTCTTAATGCGCCTGTCGAAGGAACGATTTCAAGAGCTGCTGATTCAACCGGTTGTCCAATCGCTCAATGCCAAGCAGGCAGCGGCGGCAGTCAGAAGCGGCGATGCCATGCTCATCGACGTTCGCCTGGAAAACGAACATGGCAGCCGATCGATCAAAGGCTGTGTCAACATACCTCTATTTCGCCTGCGTGAATCGCTCGAATCACTGGAGCGAGAAACCAAATATGTCCTCTATTGTGATTGCGGCGCCCGCAGTTCGGCGGCCAAGAGCATCCAGGACCTGCAAACATCTGTGGGCAATCTCAGTGACATGCGGAGAGTGGTCAGTTCAGCGCATCGAGCACATGCTCACGTGGGCATTACCCCAACAGTCCCTGAACTTCCCCGTCTCACAAGAATTGTGCAGCCCAGTCGTTCCAACAGCGTTGCCCTTTGAAAACCCACCTCTGGGACAGCCACAGCAACATTCAGCCGCAGCCGTCCCTCACACGCTGCACCCATCTCATCTTCCTCCACCGCCTATCCCCAGCACGATCGATGACCGCAAACGATGCGCGTCGTCGGCGGAGGAGCGAGAACAGAGTGCCAATGAGATGCTGCAGGAACAACTGAACTCTCTGGAACGAGAAGTCGGCACCTCCCAGTCTGCCAGCGGCTCATTCTTCGACGCCGGTGCAAAGCCGAGCCAAGATCCGCTGATGCTTCTGCTTGACTCGCTCAACATCCAGCCTGCACTGTTCGACGAGATCATCGGTGTGCTGAATGGGAAGGAGATTGACTTGGTCCGTGTCGTGCCGCTCGTTCTCTCTCAAGTGAAGGCACTGCTGAGCAGGTGTGTCGTCCCATTAACAACTTGCGCCGATCAAACCTGTCCGCAAGCGCACCACCATAGAGACCAAACGTGAGCGCTCCCACGCCTCGACTGGCTCCAATCAGAGCAACCAAAATCAACCAGATAGATTCAGGTGCATGATGCTGTACCCACAGAATTTGGGTCAAAAATTGCAACGGACCCAACATTTGATTGAGCGCATTTCCGGCCAGTAGATAGCGGAAGTTGGGATTGGCGAGCGGCCCAGGTGCTAACTGACCTTCCGAATCAGAAGACATCAAGACAATTCAAAAAAAGAGGTGCCTATAAAAACACCTAAGATTCAGAGCCAAACTTGACTTTTATCGTTACTGTGGCTCCCGTTGTTCTAATTTTATTCTATGGGCTAATCTTTCTATCGTTTCAAACTCTTTTCAACTGAAAAAACAAACACAATATACCTTGCTATTCTACTTTGTACATCTTCACTACATCCTCCGTCTTTGCTAATCCAGGTAAGTGAAACTATCAACTTGATCAATTTTGTGCTACTCAACATCTCCTCTTCTTCTCATTGATTCCTGATCTAGGCAGCTTCGTCTTCTTAACACCAATCAACCTGGAAAACAAAAAGTATCAAAACATAAGCTCAGTCAGTGATAACAAAACCTGCAAAAACAATGTTGTCAACAACAACAAATTAAAATAACGGGCTTCTCAAGTCTGGCGTTCTTTTTTGGACACCCTTAGATTCAGATTTCAAAAGGGGTTAAACTACCATGTTAAACTACTATGCAGGCATATTTTAATTAAATATTTAATATATAGAGCTGGTTAAATTAGGCACTTAATATAATGCGGTCTGGGCGGCCTGCTTTCTACAATTCTCTGTTGTAGTTTCCACATCCGGGTTGCAGACGCGTCTGGAAACACGGGATTTGATGCAACGTCCAGTTTGGGTAGTGATTTTTCTGCATTTCTGACCGGGTATTTCTTTACCGGGAATCAGGACGCCACAACTTTGGAAGATGGTTTTGATTTCGACGGTTTTACAGTAACCGGCGGTATCGATCATGCGTTCACGGAGAAATTAGTACTAGGCCTCGCGGCGGGTTACACCGGAAGCGAGATCGATCTTGACAATAATGACGGTGAACTTGATGGCGATACAATCACGCTGTCCGGTTACGCGCGTCTTTTGAAAATAAATATTATCTTATCTTTTAGGCTCTAAACTTAACTTGGTATTTAATTGACCCTTTTCTTTCTTTCTAGGCTCTCAACTGCGTTCTCATAATAAGTCCCCTAGATGCATCTAGCCTACTGATTTCAAAACGGTGACTCTTTCTCTAATACGACACTGCAATCTTAACATGACTGATCTGGGCCTACTGAAGTGAGTTAAGGATCTTTATCCCGAGGGACTTAGGCAGGTCCGACTTCAGGCAATCCTCAGAGCAATTTCAGAGAAGCATGGTCTTAAATATATCTGGCTTTCAACTCATTGGAATAGGCGAAAATAGAGGAAATTACTTCAAGAGGTGGAGAGACTGGCATAAATCCAAAAAAATAAAATAAAAAATAGTCAAGATGGACGAAAAGTATAAGAATTTATGTACGTAATAAAGAGAATAATTTCTAATTTTCTTTCTCTAGCTTTGGCCTATAGTCCATAAATAGTAGGTCCAAAATCAAAACATGATATTTTTAGACAGTTTTTAAATAGGCAAAACGTACTTGACTGTTGATCTTTTGGCATTAACTGTTACCTCCGTTGGGTCAGCACACCGAAGAGGTACTTGGCGAAATGCTGGGCATGTCGGAAGGCGATGTCGCCGCACTGCGCGACAAAGGGGTGGTCTAGCCGGACACGAACGGCATTATTATTACCGTGACGATTGAAAAAAAGGCCGTTTCGTCCCAGTGATTTAGCTCCGGCGCGTTGAATGTTTGCTTTGCCCGCATTGCCAGAATGCCGGACACGAACACTGCCAAGCCGCATAGGCCGACGAAGAAGCTGAGCCTGGATCCCGAGCTGGAGAAGAGCGTCAGAATGGTGACGAGAATTTCTTCGATCTCCTCGCCCTGCGCGGCGATCTCCTCGGCGCGGAACCACCGTTCGCGCGCCGCCTCGATGACCGAGACGATGCCGTCCCGCTCAAGGGTCTCCAATCGCGTGGCGACGGACGCCAATTCATCCGTGGTGCGGTTATAGACCGCGTTCATCAGCACCAACCCCCGCAAGCCCGCCGAATAGCGGATCGCATAAGCCTGGGCGATCAGGCCGCCCATGGAGAACCCGACCAGAACCGGCTTCTCGTCTGGACAAGTCGCCTCGATCACCTCGCGGACCCACGCTTGGCCGGATCACAGATGAAGCAGGCCTCGTCAGCGCTGTGTCCATGGAGCCCGCCAGACGACTCGTCGGCTGCGTTCTCCGAGGCATCGAGTGCCGGGTTGCAGAGATGGCATTCGTCCTCATACAGATAGTGCTCGTCGCAATACGGCCGGGACGAATCCTCAAGCTGCGGCTGACAGATCCAACACCGGTCCTCGTAACGGGCATGCTCGGTACACCACAAGCGACCGGCGTCGCGTTTCGTAGCGTCACACACAAAGCAAGTCTCGCCGTTCTCGTGCGAGACAAGAGCTAGTACAACCGCCACCACAGGCTCTTCTTTTCCTAGTAAGAACTATCTCAGATACTTCGCCGATGGGTTTGATAAAACGAGCAATGGATAGGTCAACTGTAGTTTGTTCCGATTCAGATCGCTTTCTTCGTCGATATCCACTCGAATATACAGCCCATCGACATCGAACATCATCACCTGCATTTGCATCCGAAACCGGAATTCTAATTTGTATGGTTTGATTAACAAATGCATATTGTGGAGAAACAACGCTAGATACCGGTGGAGTGTTGATAAAACTATACTGCAATATTTAGTACCCTTTTAAGTAACAAAAGACGTTGTGCCATAGCAAAGTTACGTTTTCTGCCATCTTGTGCCAGAAAACAACAATTTTCGCACAAATAGGGCCAAAATGTCAAAAAATGCAAATTCTACCATAGCCAATGGATCTCTCATGGTCTGAAAACCTAAAAGGATTTTGAATAGCGGTAGTTCAAGGAGACAGTTCTTAGAATTCCACAGATATTAGAAAATATCGCAGGCCGATTTATTTGAGCTGGTTTGGCAGATGCTTCTCGCATAATCTTTGGATTGAAGATCAACTCGGCAATATTTTGTGCTCTGCCAAGTTGTGCACACCAGATGACGGGACAAGTCCAGTAACAGTTAGTCTTGGCTTCCAAACTGACGACACCTGTAAATATTTGCAGCATGACGGTGAGGCAGGCAAATGCGTTGGCATGCTGGAGTTTATTCCTCGAATTTAAAAGTAGCATACCAAGTTAAGGTGGAAGTGTAGTCTACAGTGTGTAATATTGACGTGCGCAATGGTGCGAAGGACGGCAGGTCGATAACCCTTTCCTAATCGTCGAGGTCATAAGGCCCCGGCAGGCCGTTGACCTCGCCGCACTCGAACCCGAGCTGGTTCAGGCGGGCCTGGACGCCCTTGACCGTCTCCGCCTCGTCCTTGAGGGCGAACTTCAGGCTCCACGTCACCGCGGCCCCAGCGGCCTCGCCCTGCGTCGGGACCACCGTCAGGCTGGCCCCGTCGGCGGTCAGCGGCAGCTCGGCCTCGATCACCCCCTCGTCGCCGATGGTCCCCTCGAGGGTCTGGCCGGCGCACTCGATCGCGTAACGCTCTCCCACACAAGGCTGTAGGTGCTTGTCGACAGAATTTTCACTTTCGAAAATCGTTCTTTTGTCGATGTAGCTTTTTCACGAAGAATCGAAGCAGCAACTTCAGCATCATCCGTTATCGTTTTATCTAATTCAGTTTGACTCGTCGAAGGTGTTAGACCACGAAGAGTGACGACATTTTCACTTAATTCACGTAGAGTTTGATAGGTCTTAGCCACTTTACCAACGGCACGCATTTTCGAACGAATTTGTTCTTTGCGTTGTTCCATTTGATTACGTTCGATTAATGAATCAATATGTTGATCATACACGGCTAATTCTTCCGATGGCCCAGCTGCCGCCGGAACATGCCGGGCGGCTCGGCCCCGGTGCGGCGGCGCTGGCCGCCTGCGCAATCCGCGAATTGTGGGAAGAGACCGGTCAGATCCTCGGCCGGCGTGGCGACTGGCCGGATCCGCCCGCTGGCTGGCGCGGCTTTGCGGCGACCGGTCATTGTCCGGATGCCTCCGCGCTGGTGCCGGTGTTCCGCGCCATTACGCCACCCGGCCGACCGCGCCGCTTCGACGCGCGGTTCTTCGTCGCGCCGGCAACGGCGCTGGCCAGCGATCCCGACAGATCAGGCTCACAATTTGAAAGTGTCGATGGAATTGATTATCAAATGATAAGATTCTCAAATTATGTGAGAGGTACTTATAAAGAATTACCTGATTTTTTAAAAAACGAACAAGGTTGCATTAATATAAAAATAATGACAATAAATAAAAGCTTTCTTTGGTCAACAATCATTTATTTTCATTCAGCTTAAAATCAAGTAGACAGACAGACAACCCACAACAAGTAGACAGACAGACAGAAAATCTAATCAAGTAGAGAACCTACAAAAACATGAAAATGAATTCACCTATTGGGCCTCTCAACTATGATGAACAAAATGGTTATTTCAAAATTTTAATCGGACGATTTTGCGGGGAAAGGGATAGTGTAGTATGCGGGGATAGTGTAAAGGGATTTGCGGGGAAAGGGATAGACTAGTTGCCCTTCAATCTTTTAGTCACTTAAAAAAAGCAGTATAACTCTTAATTTCCGTTTGAATGAGCCCTCTCACGATATCTAAGGACCACTGGATCGATACGATCACCACTGGAAAAAAAAAAACAACAACAAATTAACACGCATCCGTGATCTTTTTTTTCCCGTGGGCTTGCGCACGAGGGGCACCAGCGTGCCCCCGTCTGCGCCTGAAGGCACGAAGCTGACGACGGGCTGGGCCACGGCCGCGCGCAGCACCCACGTTCCGCCGGCCTGGCCGAGGAACAAGGACCGCTCGAGGTCCTGGGGTTGTGAGATCGCTTCCTCAAGCGTGATCCGAAGAATGACCCAACCCCCTGTGTGCGAGCGCTTTAGTGGATATAGCGGGTCGCCGTGCATCGCGCTATCTGCGACCGGTCGCTTGCACGAGCTCGCTCGAGCCTGAGGAGGTCAGCTCGTATTTAGGGTGACCCCGATCTTTACGTTTCTCTCTAGAATTGTGCTGGTTCATTACAATTCTGGCACAGACCAATCGTACCCCATTCAATTTAGCTGAGGCGGGATCTGAATTAGTGTCGGGGTTTAACACAGAGTACATAGGGGTCGGCTTTGCTTTAACTATATTATCTGAATATGCTAGTATTCTTTTCATATCTATTCTATTAAGTGTAGTATTCGGGGGAATAAGCTTTTTGATATTTTGCTTAGTGGTGTACTTCTATCTTTGGAGACGCGGATCTTTCCATTTTATGAAAAGTTTCAGAGTTTTAGAAATCAATTAGTCATATTGAAACCGTTCAATAGAAAAAATTCAAGAAAAAACTTTGGATAGTCCTGTGATTCTGAAGCAAATAAATGTAAGACATAAAAAGTTTAGAGCTCGAATAATTTACCCGATACAAGAAAATAGGCAACTATATAAAATTTATCGAAAAACGTTGAATAGAATTTTAAGAAAAGAAAAAAAGAAATATTTTGAGAAAAGTTTCAGGAGGTAGAAGAGTGTAAGTGCACCTGATGAATTAATTAGTGCACAAAAACTCTATTTAGGAGAACTAACAGTTCCAATCTAGATGAGTAAGAACTATTACTTTTGCCATAAGATTTTGTTATGAGTCTCCTTATTATTTCTTCCTTCGTCACTACTGGGGTTCAGAAATATCAAAGAAAACTGCTTAAGGATTCATTTGGCAGAATATTGTGTTATGTAGAGTCTTTATTAAGTATTAAATTGTTATAATTAATATGAAATGTGTTTGTTTTTTACAGAAAGTGCAACAATGAAAAATTATGCAAAAAAAACAGGTTTTAATTTCAACAAAGCGGCAGCGTAATAGCGCTGTCTGAGCAAAGATATAAGAAAACTCAAAGTGTTACCACATATTGTTTTATTGTCAAATGATCCCTACCTAAATAGCGAGACTAGTATTTGAAAAATAAAATTATTCGAAAAATAAAGTTAGAACTATTGACTTATCTGTTGAGCAATCAGAATGTCCGTAAAAACTGAACAATCCTTGGAATCATCGCCGCAGAAACCTGAAATTAATTAAAAACAAGAGCTAAGAGCTCATATGGCATTTGTGACGAGGTTGAAAGAGCCAAGAGCTCATAATTTGGCTATTTTGTTGATTTTATTTTTCTTTACCCTCTTCAAATTTGGAAGTTAATTAAAAGTTGAATTGAATATTCAGCACAGTCCCTCAGGCTAAACAGATATCTCACAGTCCTCAGTCCTCACAGTCCTCAGGCTAAGATATCTTGAGTCAGAAGAGAGTAATTGGTTTCACAAGAGATCAATCAATGGAAATAGCAATACACAAATATACAATTAACTAACATTAAAAAGTAACTAACATGAAAATTTATAGAAACTGATTCAAAAACAGATAAAAGGGGGAAACATCACACCCTTCTGGGTGCTGCTCGGCCAGGAGCCGAAGAAGACCCCGAAGATCCTGGGCTCGGTCGCCTTCGTGGTGCTGGTGGGCTTCTGGCTGGAGCGCAACGCCCTGGTCTGGCCCTCGCTGGTTCCCGAGGACGACGCTTCCTGGTACGGCCCGGTCCAGATCGGGATCATGATGGGCTTCGTGGGAGCCTACGCGCTGGTCTACCTGATCTTCAGCCGCGTCTTCCCGACCCTGCCGCTGCCCCGCCAGGACTAGCGTCCCTACGCGCTAGCCTGACAGGGTGGGCTCTGGATTGAGCGAGTACGTATTGAAAAACTCCTAAGCCAACTATAAATACAAAGAAAAAACCAATATACACTGACCTCTGCAGCATATTATTACGTCCTGAACGCCCTCTTTTCTTTTTTAAGGACATACAACAAACACTTCACTGAAATTGTGGTAGGAGATGTGGTTGTATGTACAGGAGTGTTATAGAGAAAGTGGCATTTCTTTCTTCAGCCAAAAGAAACGACATACACTCCTTACTAAAATTATATCGTAACCGTACAGTTGTTTATGTAGATCTTGGGTAGCGGTGTGACGATGGAGCTCGGCGGCAAGTCTCCACAGGTCGTGTTCGCCGACGCCGACATCGACAAGGCCCTGCCCTTCCTGGTCAATGCCATCATCCAGAATGGCGGTCAGACCTGTTCGGCCGGCAGCCGGATCCTGATCGAGGAACCGGTCTATGAAGCGGTCGCCGAAGCCCTCGCCGAGCGCTTTTCCAAGCTGGTGGCCGGACCGCACGACGCCGATCTCGATCTCGGTGCATTGATCAACCTCAGGCAGCAGGAGCGGGTCGCCGGTTTCATCGAAGCGGCCAAACAAAAAAAAGTGAATGATTCTTCGCTTGTTAGGTAATCTGCATTGAACTGTCGTTGATGAATTTTCTTTTGACTGCATGGTCTGGGTTGGAACAAGTGGTAATGACACTGGTTTTCATATAGCTGATCAATTGAAATAGATTTTCTGAATGATTCATAGACCGTGTTATACTAACTGAGAGCTAATGCGTCTGGTTTCTTGAAGTCCGAGTCGTTGACTTCTGGAATGAGTAAATAACATATCATTAAAATAGAGCAGTATAAGACCGTATTTCTGCACCCGAAAATCGTCCATCTTCTTTTTGTTCACTCATGAGGACATTGCCCAAATTCATTCGTGATGCAGAATCACCGCCGTCTACATTTTAGGACAGTGCCCTACTAATAGTAATAAATCTGGAGAGGTACCTAACTGTGAAAGTTGACATTCTCACTCTGATTAGGTAGATGGTGATCATTTTCATTATTTCCACGTTTGATTATTATGCCCATTTATTGTCTACCGTAAAAAAATGATAATGATAAAGTAAATATTCTTTTGCAGATGGAAAGAAAGTTGACTGACAAAGAAACCATGACACGAAGCGCCCGCGTAATATCTTCGGACTTTAATTGACGCCGACCGATTGTGCGTTCCGCCAACTCACATAACAGATGCTCGGCACGACCAACCGCCTCCGGCAAGCCTTCGAGTGTAACTTCATCACCCCTGGCCGATACCCGAACCCGCAGGCCATCCTCAATTAACCGCAGATGCATATCCCGCGGCCCATAGAGATTAGCCAGATCTACCCCTTCGCGAAGTTTAACTTTCCGCACGTGAGACGTTCGAAACCTCCTGAATTATTTAGGAATACACAACAAGCTCATCTAAGGTAATTCTCTCCAAGGCTATGACTCAGGCACAGAATAGAATTAGGCACTCGATAGCAAGGCCACCACTGAAGATAACAAGGCCAATCTATTATCAGACCATGTTCTCTGTGCAGGAGATAGCTACTGTATGTTGAGAGGAAGCAGCACCTCCGAGATTTTACCAAAAGTATACGAGGTGTTTAAGTAGTGATTTTCCCCTGGCCTACAGTATCTTCCACAAACGTTGATCTACTATTATCTCCGGTAAATGACTACATAAAATTAAGTATAGAGTACAGTCAGGATCGATGAGAGCAAATGGCAATGCATTGCGGGCCAATGCCACTGCAATCCGATCGATGGCTGTCTCTTTCGTAGCTGTAGCCCTGTAATGGCACAATATTCTTGCACTATTGCCCAGGGTGGTGTTAGTGTGGGTCCACCTGAGGTTTTCCACCTCCTTCTGTCAATAAGCACAGAAAAGCCCAGGGCTGATAAGTATTGTCCTGTGGCTTGATAATAAAATGTAAGCCCTGAGTCACATTTACACTAAAGGCAATTGTGAGGGGTGGTAAGCCAGGCTTCATGAGGCCCATTGCGATAGACCCTGTTCGAAAAGGTGTCACAGTAAGAAACGAAACGTAAATTTCTACCTTCGTTTGAATAAGGTCGTATTTACACTATAGTAATTAGTATTCTAGCTTTATAGTCTTGGATTACATAGTCGCACGTTGAACCGATTTTTTGTAATCAATAGTGAATAAAAGGGGCAAATCCAGTCTTGGCTCAAATCTGGAGCTATGAAGAGGATAAATACGTGGAGATAGCGTTGGAGAGACATATACTGTGATTGGACGTTGATAAATTGGTCTTGCTTTCTGAGCCGGAGGACGTGGCGCGCTACTACGATCGCCTCGACACCCACTACCGCCTGATCTGGGGCACGCACCTGCATCACGGATTCTGGCCACGGAACGGCACCTCTCAAGCCGTCGCCCTCAAGGACCTTCGGGAACTCGTGCTGGCCCCCTTACATCCCCAACCCGGCCACCACTGGATCGATGTCGGCTGTGGTTACGGTGCCTTCGGGCACTGGCTCGTGCAAACCAAGTCGATCCGGGTCACGGGCTACACGATATCCACCACGCAAGCCCGATATGGCCAAACCCATTACACCAATCCACTGATCCGCGACGGCAACCGACTGTCCGTCCGGGGCAAAGGCAACCGAGAACGACCGCGGGTATCGTTTCTCGTCGCGTTCAAGCTCGACAACAATCGGTTCCGAGTCGCCCCTTTGAAACTTGAACTTGGCGCTCGAGCCGAACGGGCCGTGCGCCAAACCGAGCTGTTCGTAGACATCAAGCTCACTCACATCAATCATTTCGCCGGTCTGCCGATCTGAAACGGCGAGCATGCGGTCTCCTTTGCGGATCTTGCCACTCCTATCCGCCGAGCTCCCCCAAATTAAGGAGCAACATTTAAACTTAAGACGAACAGAAATTATTCCATATGTGAGGGGGACTGCCCCTTCCTCCCACCCTCGCTCTATACAGTAAAGTGTGACTTTTTGTCAAAATCCTCTAAGAAAGACTGCTTAAACAAAAGGGCCATTGAATTTGAATGAGATGTATTTTAAAGAACTTTAAGACCATTGCATAATCGATATATCGATTAATTTCCATATTGTATTTATGCTTTCCTAAAATGCTCTAACGAACGTTACCACTTTTTCAGCCTTTCCAAATCTAACAAAACCTCTCCAAAAAATTGGGGAGGAGATAAGCACTAAACTTGCCTTCAAACCAGGATCCTTCTTCATCAAAGAGTACATCAGACCAAAATACACTTCGAAAGGAGCTCCTGACTTAGGAGTTTTTGTGAAACCAATGCCTCCCAGCCTTTTTTTAAAAAGCAAAGTTGATGAAAGCCTGCTAGCGCAAATCGTTACAATGAAGTTTTCTGATCACCTCCCCCTCTACAGAATCCAAGAGATTTTTAGAAGAGACCAGGTTCAAGTTTCAAGACAACTCCTATCAAATTAAAATTTGAGTACTTGAAGAGGTAAAATTAAGAAAATTATTTGTAAGAATCCTGGAAATTTGAAAAAGTCGGGATTTTTGAAATTTGAAGCCACTTTCAGGATTCACGGGATTTGAAGAACTTGAAAAATAGCCCACAAATTGACCTAATATGGTTCAGACTAACAAGAAATGTTTTGTAGTTTGTATGAAATAGCCAAATATATTCATAATATTGCTACTTCTCATCTAGAGATTATCTTATGTCTTTTAAAGGTAAAACCTTTTTTGGAAGTGAAGGCATATACACTTCCGAAGAAGATGCGCACGCATCCGATCGGCACCGGTCCGTTCAAGTTCGTCTCGCTCAAGCAGAACGAGAAGGTGGTTTTCGCCAAGAACGAGAACTATTGGAAGGAAGGCCGTCCGTACCTGGATGGGCATGAGTGGACCATTATCAAGAGCCGCTCGACCCGGGTGCTCGCCTTCGTCGCCGGCAAGTTCGACATGACCTACAACAGTGACGTGACGGTTCCGCTCCTGAAGGACGTCAAGGAACAGGCGCCGCATGTGCAGTGCTACAAGGGTCCGAACAACGTGTCGCGATCTTTGCCTTCATAGCAGAGGCTTAGCAATTCAAGTAATCACTTGGTGACGGGGTGACCGAATTCCGGCACCTTGAGTTTGCATACTCGGTATGAGGAGATTACAAAGCAATTTACATTCGGTGAGAAATATGAGGCAAGTCGTTTGAATAAAAATCAAGACGAGCATCAGTCGAATTCAGAATCAGCCGATTTGAGTAAGCGTAAATCTGAAAGACGCGAGGGTGATCTTCTAATAACTTTAAAGTTATATGTCTTACATTGTCTTACGACTGCGGCCATCTCTAATTTTGGCCGGATACCTAAAAAAAATTCCCGAAAATGTTGTTTCCGCTTTTAATAACCGGATCGTAAATATTCACCCTTCTTTGTTGCCTGCATTTGGTGGTAAGGGGATGTATGGCCGTCGAGTGCATCAGGCAGTTTTTGCTTCCGGCGCAAAAATCTCCGGGGTAACCGTTCATCTGGTCAATAATGAATATGATGCGGGACCGATTGTTCTGCAAAAGGCGGTAGAAATCGAGGACTGCCATTCTCCTGAAAAAATCGCTGATAAAGTTTTAGCGTATGAACATAAGGTTTGAATTTGAAAAAAATATTTTTAAATATAGTATTTTCTAAAAACTTGACACTTTTTGCAATAAAAAAGAACAACAATTAAATAAAAAAAAATATATATGAAAAAGAAGTATCTGTTAATATCTGAAAAAGAAGTTTTTCAAAGATCATATTAAAATTAAAATCAGCAGATACAAATAGCTGTTAAAATTCAAACTATAAACGACAAGAAATAACTATCAAAGAATAAATGTTACCCGAAGTGAACGGAAATTAAATAAACAATCGGTAAAATTCCAGTTAATTGACGCCAGCATTTCGGCCGCCTGTTCACCGAAGTAGGGCAGTCGCGCCATTTCCGCACGATTGCCGCCGCGCTGCACCCGGCCGACAAAGGTATCCATGATGATACGTGCGCCTGTGGCCTGCGCAATGCGGTCCGCCCACGCCGTACGTTCTTCTGTTATAAACCCGTTCATCAGCAGCACTGCGGGTTCGCCGGAAGTCAGAGCTCGCGCCACAGCATCGACGCTGTCGACATCGAAGGCTTTGGGTGGCGGGACAGCCAGTGGCTGGGCTATGGAATCGGTTTTATTCCATGGAAATCAATTAAATGGCATTAATTTTGTAGGTTTCATGCCGAAATGAACACGTCGGTCATGGAGACGCAATGGATAGCAAAATCTAATGCCTTACAACGGAAGGGAAGGGCAGGGCGTGTACAACAGGGTGTTGTATATCGCTTGTACAATCGAAGTCAGTATTAAGCTCTTCCTGATTATCAGACCCCCAAAATGCTGCGAACATCCCTGGATCGTATGATTTTGGATCTAAACGTAAGGCTGCTTTCTAGATTTATTACTTATTTAATAATGGTGGAATTACACCCAAAAGTGACAAATTTTTTCTGAAAAGAGTAAAAAAGTAAAAAACAGGATAAGGGGGCACCAGAATTTTTTTTTGTCGGGACCGGGGATTCCTCCTAGATCTACCAATGCGACCCTAACAACAACTGTTCCTTTGGGGGGCGAGAAGCGGGCAACTGTCGTAGGTACTTCGGGCGCCGTGGCTTCGGGGACACCACAGCTGGGGAATTGTCCATTTTGATCCAATTTTTCACCTTGATTCTGTTTCTTTTGCTTATATTTGAGTCGGGAGGGAGCTCTAAATATTTTGATTGTGTTGCATTAATTGTTGCAAAATTTTAAATGCCTTTTAAGGTAACAGGGTTTTCTTTGGTTTGATATAGGGACATAGACCCCCCCAATGTTTGTTGCCATCCTGAAGCAAGTTTCTCCTAACATGTTATTGTGCAGAAATATATATATATATATATATATAACAAATGAAAGCTACTGGCCTCTGAAAATGGCCTGTAAAAATGAAAGCTAGTTTAGTTGAAAGCTAGTTAAAATTTTAAATGCCTTTTAAGGGAAAAGGGTTTTCTTTGGTTTGATATAGGGACATAGACAAACAAGAGTTTGAATACTGCCCCCTTCCCTAATTGTAAAAGTCTAAAGCCTTCTACGTCATTGGTGCTTCACTGAAAACGAATTATATTACAAATATTTTCTTTTCCAATTATTGCAGCATTGAAAATGAAAATAAAATTACAGTGAAATAAAATCTTGAACTGATGATCTTTCAACAATTAATAACATTATATATCAAACATTTGGTTAGCTTTTATGCGTACTTTTTAAAACTGTTCAAGACATATAGTTTTCATATATCTTATACTAAGATTTAAAAACTAATGACTAGTAGAGCAGCAATCATTTTGGTACATTTTGAGAGAGAACGGTTTCTTTCGAAAAATAGCACTCTCTCAGTATTTCGTGTCTTCCTACCGGAAGGAAAAGTTCACTGAGACTAAAATTCACTTAAACTTCGCGTTGCCGGCACCTTATATACATATGTAAAGCCGAAATTATTTTGTAATTCATTTCCGACATGAACTCCAGACTAGTGGCACAAAACTGGGGCACTATGCATCTACGAGAAGAGCGTTTTATGCCTGATCCCATTGCTCCAAAAGCAGTTATTGAATTGACATTTTAATGGACTACTCGTGGACTACTCGGTTGAGTCAATTTGTTTCTTCAGTTCTGTCGTTTGTTCTTTCCAAAACTACGAGGATCTGCTCGGATATTCTAAACGAAGTTTCCTTTTTATAAAAAAACAACTTAAATTTGTACTAGATTGTAGCTTAGAGCTTCTTTCTTTCTTTATTCCTTTTGTTGAAATAAATTGCCGATTTAAGTACTATTTTTGTCTCTGGTAAGTTATTAATCCAGTGTCCAAGAACTCCCTTAAATTTTTAAATAAGTTTTTACCCTTTATTAAATAAAACTAATATTTATGTAAATTTTTAACTGAATATTTAAGAATTTTTATTACAATTCAATATTTTAATTGTTAAGCAAAAAAATGACAAAGCGGGATGCTACCAATAAATTTACATTTATTGACAAATACAATTTTACATCAAGGAATCCAGAGTTTATGGGGTTGGTAGTCCACACCATGTCTTCTTTAGGCCTTAGTATGATTTGAAGAACGATCAGAAATAATAATAAAAAAAACCCACTGAAAGTAAGGAAAAACATTAAAAATTAAAACAAGCAGACAATAAAGAAACGGCTCTATATTTTTGGATGCGCCGTCGATAAGAATACTCACCATGGCGGACGCTGTCCTCAACTCATCGGATGATATATCATCATCTTCAGATTCTGATGATGAGTTTTTGACGCTAGGTGAAGATGGAAAGGGGAAACTAGATAGAGAAGCGTTGGTACGGAAGAAACTTTTAGAGAACTTTTACGGAAAGTCGGCTGTTGCAGCAGCCGACCCTGGTAGTATCGACGATGATGATGATTTTGACGATGACGACGATGATGACGACTCTCCAGCCAACCCCCCCTAATTAAAAAAAATACCTTTTTAGAGGATATTTCATTAAGGAAAACCCGCTTTTTGGTATTTTTATTGAATAAATTGATAAGAGCGACAAGTTTGTCCCTCCTAAATTTTGAAAACTGACACCACAGGAACCTAAAAACTTCCAATCCCAATTTATCGAACGTGGTAAAAATTTCTTTATTTTATAAAGGTCGGAGTTTCAAACAATTGGGTGGATCAAAAACTAGCTGGATATACAAGGTATCAATCAAAGATATCAAATATTAGAAGCTTCATTTTGCAAAAGGAGGGCCGGACAAAACAAAGCCCGGCCCTCCCCTTCCCTCAAGCCGCCGAAAATAGCCTAGCCCAGCACTCCGGGATTCAGCGCATGGGTCAGCGTCGCGCCGAATTCGTAGTAACCACTGCGCACCCCGGAGAGGCGCTCGGAATAGCTGTCGACCGGCGCCACCGGCAGTGCCTGCTCGCGCCCCTCCAAGAGCGCCTCCGCCGCCGCCGTGCCGAAGACCGTGCCCGGCGCAATCCCGCGCCCGGAATCGCCGAAGACCGCCAGCGCCGAGGGGCCGAAACGTACGTTTTAGAGATACAAGCACGTCTATGCCTATTGAGGCAGAAAGTATTTCCACTAGACTAAAATCAAGAAAAAGTCATTTAGAGAAAAAGATTAGCCACAGTCTTACAAAGGCTGTAAATTTGAGGAAAAAGAAAACTCGTGACAAGGACTCTGAAAATCCGAGGGTATTTATGGCTGCATGTATTTCTACCGGATTACATGAAGAACCTTGTGCATACATTCCTAAAATTAAAGGGCCAGGAAAGTGTTTTGAACAAACAAGTGACGCAAGTTACAAGGCTGCAATTTCAACCGATTCGGACCGGCCGCTGCGGGAATCGAAGTTACCGGCTGAAATTCAGGCAATCGTACACGTGAAACCGGAGCAGTGGTCCGACGATCAGAGGAATACGGTACGCGAACATTACCTGCAGTCGGACCCCGAGTACAAGCGGCTTGCAAAGGTTCTCGAAACGTCGACGGTACAGGCAAAACAACACCGTCTGACCGGAGCCCAAGACCTCACCTGGCCATTGATCAATACGCCGGCGTCTCCCTTTAACCATTAGGTGAATCCCGATCGGACCGGCGCCGCGTGTCAAGAACTCCAATAAACCAGAAATGAACAAAAATAGAACCAAATAATCTACTAAGCATAAAACTACCACAATTCACCATCAATAAATAAATGGAACCCAAAACAAACAGAAATTACGATAAATAATCGACTCAAACTCAAAACGAGCAGAAATTAACATGAGTAGGGCTACCCTTTCTAAAAGTCAGAATATAATTTGCACTTTACAGAAAAAAAATTAACATGATTGTGCATTAGCAGTTTAATATACATCTGTTGACATTTCATCCTTAATTTTTTTTTAAATATAATTTAATCTGGCAAGATTCCCCTCAATATTGATTGAGGCATAGTTGCTGAGAAAGATCGCGTCGCGACTTTCGTCCGGTGAAACAACATTCACCACCAACAGCATGTTCGAAGATTGCTTTCGCGTGACCACGCCCGTTCGGGTGACATCCGCGGGAAGCTTCGGCGTCGCGATGGCAACCCGGTTCTGGACGTTAACAGCGGCTGTATCCGGATCGGTGCCGATGGCAAAAGTGACGGTCAGCTCGTAACTGCCGTCGTTGCCAATCGATGACGACATATACAGCATGTCGTCAAAATTCTAGTGCCCTTTTAAGTGACCAAAATGATTAAAGGGCAACTAGCCTCTCTTGCACACGCCCCCTTTTCCCCCAAAGTTGTCTGATCAAACTTTGAGATAGCCATTATGTTCAGCACAGTTGAGAGGTCCAGTAACTAAACTTTTTGGTGTAACATAACCCCCACAGCCCCTGCGGAAAGGGCTGCAAGTTATGAAATTTGCCATTTGTTTACGTATAGTACAGTAATTGTTAGTTGTTATTTAGAAGAATACAGACATTCAGGGGAAAATTCTCAAAGAAAGGAAACACGACACACATACAGACACATCACACACACCACACAACACATATACACAAACACAGACACACCACATACACACAAACACACACACACACAAAACACAAACACAAACAAACAGACACAATATACATACACAAACACACACAACACACACACACAAAACACACAAACACAAACAACACACACAACCAGCATTCACACAACACACACGCAAAACACACACACACAACACTAACACAAAACACCCATACACAAAACACACTCAACGCACACACACAACACATACAGACAACGGTTAGGAAAATGAAACTTTCAGAGATGGGTCTACAGGCTAAAATATGTCCTGGTAAGGTATTTTAAAGTACCCACCTCTACTCCTTCTCTCTCTAGAGGTCCCTGAAATTTGCCTACATGACAGGTCTATTACCTATTGGAATTTTGACAAAACAGCATTTTACCTTAATTTTCAGTTAATAGTTGCTTTTTCTCTGCCTTTAGTCTGAAAATGCAATTCCTATTATTTGAGTAGAATTTTGGGTCATATCTTTTTTTCAAAATTTAGGAAATGAATTTGCATATCTTTACTAGATACTTGATTAATGGGCACAATACTACTTCTTCTCCATAAGCTGTTTCTTCAGCGTCGACACTTGTGTAAACCAAAAAAACCCTTTCCAACACGAGGTAAGATATACAGACAATCAATTATTAATGAATTTGCGCTCATGAAAGTGAAGGAAAGTTGGAATTCAATCTGAATCGGGCGAATGCAAAAAAAACGTGGAAATCATGCAAGTGCGAGGAGAGAGAGGGGGGGGGAACAATCATCTTTTTTCTTAGAAGCTTAAAATCTTAAAAAAGATTAACTATATCGCAGAGCCAGGTGGAATAAAGACTGCGCCCAGTGGAGACGAGTCAAAACCACCGCTGAAAGTGCGTCTCCACGGGCCATACCGCGCCAAATGGCGCCGGAAAATCAGATTAGAGGGACTCAACCGGTTCAAATTGCCTTACCGACCAACTTGGGGAAGTCCCGATTCATTACCCGCACGATGGGCATACACGACCCGTTGAAAAAGCCGCGGATATCGGCCTCAACCAGGTGAGTCACACGCTTTTGCTGGATGGTGCGGCCCAGTGCATCGAGACACTGATGCTGACCCATTGTATGCGTAAGGAAAAATGACCGGCGGGGGGCTGGCTGCCCTCCAGTCACTTTCAACTATTCAAAAGGGTATCATGAGCAGCGCTATTGCGATGCCCATGATAAATCCTGCATGTGAAAAGGGACAAATTCCGTAATTTATAAACTCTGTCCGCAGGGCTAAAGGGGGCATTGCATCCCTTGACATATACATACTAAGTTCTGTTCATGATGTATGCTTTTCTTCTCAGCCCTTTGACTCCCAGGCCTCAGGAATGTTCTCTATGTTCAGGTATGTTGTATTTTTCTCCGCTGTTTACGCTAAAGTTTAACTCTTTGTCACAACTCTACTTTTTAAAACAAAAAAAACTTTAGCGTAAAGAGCGAGGCGTTAAGGAGAGGACAACCCTTTCATATCGGAACAATTTCTGTTCGTTTTAAGTTTTAATGTCGCTCCTTACTTGCAGGTAAAAAAACTTGTTTTTTTATTTAATTTCTGAAGGTTTTTAATTAATGCATGTTTTGATTTTGGCTCACCGCACATGAATAATCAAATCGAAATTTGTATTTTTTTTTTTTTGCCTAAACGGCTTTCTCACGTGAAACATGGACACTATATCCAATACACCCAGATTAGAAAAGAATATTCAATTCAATTAGTTTCCGGTTTTCAACACAAAATGAGCTCCTGACAATTTTTTAGCTATGTTATGTTCAAACTGTCATTACTTTGTTTTGATTTTTTTTTGCAAAAATAAGTGGGATCAGCACCAATACATCAAGATATATCTGATCTCCTCTAAAATGCAGCCACATTGACTTTTTCTTGATAAAATTAAGTTAAAATGGCAGCTAATATTATATTGACAAAATTATGTCCCAAGTGTTGATCTGAATTCAACATTGCAACACCAGGACAAGATTTTCCACTTGGCAAAAAAAAATAATGGAACTCGAGTCAGCTTTTTTTTTATTTGACTATTTTGTACACTAATCTAGCCACAAGTAAGAAATTATGAATATTAAGAACTATCAGTCAAACTTGTTATTATCAGTCAAAAGGCAAATCTACATAAAAGATAGTGTTTTAGAAACTTCGTTAATCCTTGCAGCAGATACAGTCACATGTAGTTTCCCAATTATCTATATTTTCCGAATATTTTTGTCCATAATCTATACCTTACTATGCCCTATTATAGCACTATTATGGGTAAAACAAGAAAGATTTACAATCGGCATATGAGATAACGTACACTTGTAAGCCAAAAGCAAAAGAAGAGTCCTGTGACAGAAGTTTATTTACCACCCCTCCGAGAGATGGTTGGAGTTTAACCCCCGCCAAACCCCAGAAAATATGTCCCAGTGGAACAAAAACAAAAACTATAACAAATAACCGAGTTAAACTCAAAACGAGCAAAAATTAACATGAGTAGGGCTGGTAACCCCCACGCCTTCTCAAAACCAGAACAGGATCTAGAACTCCATTCTTTAGGAATTAATTTCTCATTTTGTCTTAGTTCAGTAATCTCTGATAAAGTATTAAGGAAATGATTGAACAGTTTTGTATTCAACTAGAAGACTGGTTTGATGTTAATATTTGATATTTATACCTGATTGTAGCGTTTGATTGTAGCATTTATTAGCTTCATTAATTCTAGTTTTTTTCTTCTTTTTTTCTTTGTATTGTTAGTTTGTAGACATTTAGGAGTTAAATACTTTTAAAGGTGTAATCACTTAATAAAAATCATCATCAAGGGGTGGGGTAAAGCATAGCATATGTTAAATACATAAACTAGCAATTGCTGTATTTAATTTATTTTATGCTTTACCCCCCCCCCCCTAATGTGCAAATATTTAATAACTCCATAATGGTGAGTTTGTGGTAATTTTTCCAGAGAGAAAAGATGTTCCAAAAGTCAAAATGTATCTATTAACAATAGTTTCATGACTCTAAACAATTGTTCAGGTAATAGGAACATTGACCAAACAGGCCTACTGATTCTTTTAATGACTCAATTGTGAAAAACCAATTCTTGTGGATTAGCCTATTCTCTGCCAGCACTGGTCCTCGCGCATT
Source organism: Alatinidae sp. Z8VKAUB7J3 (assembly GCA_010016025.2). Lineage (NCBI taxonomy): Eukaryota > Metazoa > Cnidaria > Cubozoa > Carybdeida > Alatinidae > Alatinidae sp. Z8VKAUB7J3. Next base: position 100,307,467 of record JAAAKM020721499.1, on the reverse strand, counting down.
TGAATCTGGCTCACGCTCTCGCCGAGACCGGCTATCGGGGCGGTGCCGGACCTGGGATCCGACTCCGGCTTGCCGACTCGTTGCTGAAGCCAGATCCTCAAGACGAGGTTGCGTCGCTCGACGTACCTCAAACCGTGATTCTTGGGAATCCTCCTTGCAGTGGGATCTCCGAAAACCGAGGTGAGTGGATCCGGGGATTGCTCCGCGGCACCGATCCAAGCGGAGATTCGGTGGCCAACTACTATGTGGTTGACGGCCAACCTTCCATAAGGAGATGATGACACCCTTCCAACAATCCTCGGGAATTATCTCTGTTTGCCAGATTGTAGAGAACAGGGTGTGGAGAAACAAGAGCATTGCAGGACCTCCATATTTTAGCAACTGTGTGCTTAGACCCCAGATGCCAGCAGGTTTATTTTACTTGAGCCTTTTTACTGCATATCCGATTTCTGAGGGGCTGGAAGGCTCGCTGGAGGAGCATCTGTTTCAGGTCTTTGACTGCAAGGTTGGCTGGGACTATCATTAGGAGGCGCAGACGGGCTAGTATTGTTGAGTTTCTTCCTTCAACTCCCCCCAATGTCACCAGATCCGGCCAGATCTTAAAATAAGAGGTCTGAAACACAAATTCCTTCCAAAAAGGAAATTTAATTAGGATCCAATCACCCGTTCGTAAGTTAAAAATACCTCATTTTTTCAAATTTTTCCGAATTACCGAATTAGGTCCCCCAACTCTCCCGAAGAGAGCGGATCCAGTCCGGTTATGTCAATCACATATCTAGGACTTGTGATTATTCTTCCCACCAAGTTTCATCTTGATTTCTCCAGCCTAAGCGTTTTCCAAGAATAATCCAGTTTTCAAACAACAACAAAAGATAAAGCTCCACAAAAAAAAGAAAAAAAAACTCAAACGAGACTGCGGGCAGTAGAGAGAAAAGAGATGAAAGACTAAAATAACGTGGATATTTCGCCTGTATCCAAACTAGGTGTTCTCAGCACATGATAAAAAGAAAAAAAAACACTAAACTAAAAACAATTAAAACCACCATCAATAATATTAAATACAATTGTCGCTACTGATCCAAGTAGGGAAAAGAAGCTATTAGAGTTACTTCAATGAGAACATCAAAGCAACCATTTAATGTCACGTTCCAAAATAAATTTTTTTTTTTTTTTTTAATGAAACCAAGATCCTACCAATTGGACAGCGTTTGGGAGCTCCTTCTCACTTGCTACATCAGTGGCGGTTCTGGCCTCTCTTGAGCCAGGGCCGATATATTGATTAGCGCCCCCTCCCCCTGTCTTTCACTAAATTTTCAGGCCAAATTGTATTAAAGTTTTCGTTTATTAGCAAATTTTTTCTCAATTTATAAATTAGTTAATAATTTATTTTTTCATTTTTTATGGCACTTGGTATTAACCAAGTCCAGTGCCCACCTAGCGGGGGAGCAAAAAACGGGAAAAAAGAGATACCGTCGATGCAGAATATCGTAGTTCAAGCCACTTTTCTTGTTTTTCAATAGCCAACATATTTTGTTTGTTGTTCAAGGCAAGAGACTGAAAGTTTCTTATATAAGAGTTTCGGACAAGGCGTTTCTAATAGTGTACTTTGTTTTTTGATCTGATGCTATGCTTAGAATGGAGGGATCTGGATGAAACTTGGTGAGAAAAATATGCAGAAGTCCTAGATACGTGACTGACATAACCGGAAAGGAGGTCTATCTGTACCTATTGAAATTTTGACAAAACAACATTTTACCTTAATTTTCAATTACCAGTTGCTTTTTCTCTGCCTTTAGTTATCAAAATGCAATTCCTGTTATTTGAGTAGAATTCTGTGCCATATCAATGTTTTTTTCCTTCAACATTTAGGAAATGTATTTGCATCTTTGAAACCTTATAAATTGGGATTGAGCTAAGTTGTGAAGCCAAAACATTTTTTTTGTACTTTATTCAGGCCAAAGATCTATTTTGCAAGGTTTCACTTTTAGGCCATAACAAACATGGCAAAAAAATACAAAATTCCACATTTTTGTAGATAGGAGCTTGAAACTTCTACAGTAGGGTTCTTTGATACGCTGAATATGATGGTGTGATGGTGTGATCGTTAAGATTCTACGACTTTTAGGGGGTGTTTTCTCCTATTTTCTAAAATAAGGCAAATTTTCGCAAGCTTGTAACTTTTGATGGGTAAGTCTAAACTTAATGACACTTATACATTTAAAATCAACATGAAAATACGATTCTTTTGATGTAACTATTGTTACAAAAATTCCGTTTTTTAGAGTTTTGGTTCACATAGGTATAGATACACAGACATATAGTATAGATGTCAAGATCTTGCAGATCAGAGATTAATATTTTCAAACAAATTCTACAAAGACCACAAACCCACAGTAGCGTTAAAATATTTGCGCTAGTTAAAATTGATGGTTTTTATGGTAAGCTGGTTTTAAGGAGTAAGATATTAAGTTTAAAAAAAGAAATCCTCGCAACAATATTTAGAAGAGAGATATGATAAATTAAAACATAACACATTAAAACACAAAAAGTTACATTACAAAACTATATTATAAGGGAAAGATAAAACTGGCCCATGTTAGTGAAAAAAAAAGTGGTTCAAAAAGGTGGGTTCGGCAACTTATGAAATTTTTGCGCAAAGTCGGCCACTCGTCAATGCTTGATCCTGATTTTTGGGAGAATATGTTGTGCGAAACTCGATTTTATAATGGCAGTGTCCAAACCAACCTCCTATGTCCGAAACAACTCCGAGCTCCCCTAATGCAATTTGACCAGGATTCATATACAAAATTCGTTTTATTTGTCTAACTTTCTTGTTAGTGACCCCATCTTACATGTGGGGGACTTTGTCCTTTCATCAAAAATTCGTCGTGACATCTTTGCGGTTGTGTTACTATAGGCCTGAATTTCACACATCAGCCCCTTCACATCCAGCTCAAGGTTCATCCAGCTTATCCTCATGTTTTGCACCAGGCCTATCCTGGCTATTTTAAAACCCGTGCTAATAATTTCGTCATAAATTGAGGCAAAGCTTTTCAGCTCTGACCTCAGCTAGTCATAAGAAACCTTCACCATCTCTGCAACATTTTGAAGGGCCAAATCTGGCATTTAAACTCGATGCATAAGACAGAATAAGTTGGGCTGTTATTGAGTATCCAAATGTAAAACATTCTGAACCAGAAAGATATCTCGAATCGCTGCTACGTTTGTATTTACCACACGTTACTTTCGAAATCAAACCATCTGCAGCTGAATCGTATGTCGAGTACGTACAGTATTTCTGGAGAAATACTTGTCGGCGGCGAAAAGAAACTTGTACCTTCAGTGTGCCAAGAAAAAAAAAATACGAATTCATCGAAAAAGACTTGGAAGAAATGTTTAATTTGTTCAACTTCGAAGCAGAATTAGAAGGATGGTCTTCGATAGCTCCGAATCAAGGAGGCAAAAGAGACTTAGCAAATATGAAGAAGAATGTAGGTGCTTTTTATCTGTAAGTGTAAAAAATGTCCAGACATGAGCAATGTGAAGCAGATGTAGAATAGCTGTTGCAAACAGATGTGGAAGAGTGTGCTAGTTACTCACAAATTCTAATATAAAGTTAGCTTTTAACGTTAAAACAGTTAATTCACTTTCATCTAAAACAAAAAATTACACTTATTAAATATCAGTAAATTTTTGTCGAAGCTGGAATGTTCTTAAAGTCCTCTTTGCTTACTAACGACAGCCGTGATCTGTCTTCTGGCAAAAAATGCGGGATTCCACATTTTTGTAATTAGAATCTTGAAACTTCTATAATAAGGTTCTCTAATACGCTGAATCTGATGGTGGGATTTTCGTTAACATCGTATGACTTTTAGGGGGTGTTTCCCCCTATTTTCTAAAACGAGGCAAATTTTCTCAGGCTCGTAACTTTTGATGGGTAAGACTAATCTTGAAGAAACTTATATATTTAAAATCAGCATTAAAATGCGATTTTAAGAGTCTCGGTTACTATTGAGCAGGGTTGCTCCTCACCAGAAAGGCAAAACGCCACTTGTGGCCAAAGAACCGGGCCACGGCGAGGCCGAAGGCGATGGTGGCGATCACGCCGCCAACAACCAGCGCGATCAGGTCCCAGCCAAGCCCCATCATCAGCACCATCGACACCCGCACCCCCAGGAGCGCCACCCCCAGCCGCAGCAGCGAGCGGGCGGAAAAGGCAATGCCGGGCACTGTCTTGCCCTCTTCTCCCAGGAAGCTGACGGCAATCCCCAGCAGCAGCGCCAGCAGCATGGCCGGTGTTGCGTAATGCTCCGCAAGGAACTGTGTTGACCTTGTGCTGCGCAGTGTGCTGATGTGAATAACAGGGTACAAAGTACCCCAGAGCTCAATTGTAGTTTCATGTTGTATCCTCTTGATTGTTTTTTGTACTGTCATGTACTGTATATCGGTAAGTAATAAATTTGTAAAATAAGAGTTAATGCACTAATGGTGGGGGTTTGTACAAAAATAGCTACAAATTGATTGAATAATAAACAAAATTGCAAGACTCTGGAGTGAGGAGCGCTAGGCTCGGCCTACAAGCTCAATGTAAGCGTGTAGGCCTGAAATTAGTGTTAAGTTTTGCGTAAAGAGCGGGGCGTTGAGGAGGGAACAGCCCCTTTCATATATGAAGTAGTTTCTGTTCGTTTTAAGTTTTAATGTCGCTCCTTACTTTCAGTTAAAAAAAAAACTTTTTTATTCAATAAAATTTAAATTAACACAATTATGAATGAAAAGAGATTTACAAATAAAACGCAAAAAAATTATAGCAAAAATATAATTTTCCTTTAACATAATCAAAGCTAAAAGAAGATAATTTCTTATCTTCTTATCTTCTGATCAAAAATGAGGTTTTCAAAGGCCGAGAAAATTTGACTCATTTTAGAAAATAGGGGGAAACACCCCTAAAGTCATACAATATTAACGAAAATCCCACATCAGATTCAGCGTATCAGAGAACCTTATTGTAGAAGTTTCAAGCTACTATCTACAAAAATGGGGAATTTCGCATTTTTTGGCAGAAGACAGATCACGGATGCATGTTTTTTGTTTTTTTTTCCGGGGTGATCGTATCGACTCAGTGGTCCTAGAATGTCGCGAGAGGGCTCATTCTAACGGAAATTAATTGTTCTAGTGCCCTTTTTAAGTGACCTCCTCATTTACATCAATGACCTGGCTTTTTACTACCACGACACCAAATCTCTGCTGTGGATTATGTCATAAATATCATCCTGGAGTCGCACCATTAGCTGCATCCAATAAACATGAAGAATTACTCGAATTCGCTGATGACAGTACGTTAGGTGCATCGGCTATAGACTAAGAACCCCTTACACTTAAGTTACAAGCGATGTGTGAGAAAATTTATTATTAGTTTTATAGTAATCTTTTAGCTATGAATATAAAAAAGCCATACCTACTTATTTTTTCCCTTATAGACAAGATTAACCATCTAAAGTTACGAGCCTGAGAAAATTTGCCTCATTTTAGTAAATAGGAGGAAACACCCCTAAAAGTCATACAATCTTAATGAAAATCACATCATCAGATTCAGCGTATCAGAGAATCTTCTTGTAGAAGTTTCAAGCTTCTATCTACAAAAATCTGGAATTTCGTATTTTTTGCCACAAGACAAATCACGGATACGTGTTTATTTGTTTTTATTTCCCCAGGGGTGATCGTATCGACCCAGTGGTCCTAGAATGTCACGAGAGGGCTCATTTTAACGGACATTCACAGAACTTGCTTATTGTTACTTTGCTACCTTGTTTACTTCGATGTTTTCTTTACTCTTTTATTTTTTTTTATATTGTCACTTCGATACTAGTTCTGATACTTTGATGAATATCGACGTTGAAAAAAAAAGTTTGACTCTGAAATAAGGAATTTTTAATCAAAAAAAGAACAAAATTAATTTAAAAAACGTAAAGGTAACGTAAAGGTAAAACGTAATTTAAAAAAAAGTAAAGGCTATTTTAAACTTGAGATCAGCAGATACAAATACCTGTTAAAATTCATACTCTAAACTTGTTTTTTTCTGTTTAATTCTTGTAGGACCAAGTTGTGTAACATACAGCCCTTTTCCCGCGGGCTATGGAGAGCTATGTTATCACCAAAAGCATAGTTATTGGATCTTATTCAGCAAATAGAGATGTTCTTGATGGCTGCTATGAAACATTAATAAAAGCTTCTATTATAAAGAGTGAGAGCATTAAACTGTATTTGGTGAAGCTCAAATTTCGCAAACAGGAGCGGAGGGGGTACGTAAAGTGCATTTTGAATTTTGAGATTCGATTATTTATTCATCTATGAACGAAGTTTCAAACTAGAAGGGGGGGGGTAGTTGCAATCAGATCACTTTTGACTCTTTAAAAGGGAATTAGAACTTTCAATGTCTAATCATTTGAGTCCCCTTCGAAGTTTATACGACCACTTCTTCCATAAGAACTTTATGATGTCCCTAGGACATAAGTTACAACCCTTCCCCCGGGCTCTGCTATCCGCCATTCATAGCAAACGCACCTAAACTCGTTTAACCAGTGTTTGTTCGTGTCATACCGGATGCAGGAAATTGATTTAAATTAGCCTGCTGAAAACCTAATTGTAGAATTGTATATAGAAAATGCTTTTTTGTCTCTTTCTGTTTTTTTGAAAAGAAAATTCTTAGTTTTAACGTTTAAGGTGTAGTTTCTTGTAGAGAATGGGTTTTCGGAGTTTGCTTTTGGGATTGCATATAGAAAATGTTTGTTTTTACCTCTTTATGTGTTTTTGAAAAGAAAATTCTTAGGTTTTGACGTTTAATAGTGTGTTTCCTTGTTGAGAATGGGTTTTCAGATTTTGCTTGTGGGATTGCATATAGAAAATGTTTGTTTTTACTTCTTTATGTGTTTTTGGTAGCTAATAATCTAATGATAAAAGTCAATATTTTCATGTTTTGCAGGCAATAACAAAAATGTACATTCGAATATAACACTACAAGATGATATTTTCAAACCAATAAACTTAGTGTCATATAGTTTGTCTTGATCAATTGTCTTGGAAACAATTGATGTAATAATTCAGTAAGGAAGTGCTTTTTCAAACTTTTATACATTTGCTGAAGGATAAAATAACTTGTTTCGTAATTGCGAAAAGTAGTACTTCACGGATCCCAACAGAATTTGTTAAAAAATTAGGATTTGAGCTGAGGCGCTGCGTTTCAAGGCGATTTCCACCGCTGGCGGCATTGTAGATGCGGCGCGGGTGATCGATCAGATGGATGTGGCGGATTCCGCCGCCCTCGAAGCGCCCCGGTTCTCCATCGAGATTCTGCGCAACGATCTGGGCCTGTCACTGATCGGCCTGATCCCGGCCAGCACCGATCGCGATGCGCTGCGTGAGAACATTCGTAAAAGCGGGGGCAGTGGCACGGCCTCGGACCTGCTCCAAACCGCCGATTACGAGGCCCTAGATGGCTGGCAACGCAGTGTCGATGTGGCTCTGTTTGCTTTAGTCCTCACACATGAGAAAACGAGAACAAACAGAAATCCCACAGAGTGTTATAATACCTTACATACTATTAGAATGGAGACAAAATACATGACAACTGTACCTCGTTGCGGTAACTTTAGTATTTAAATATTTAAAACGTTTTAAAGGTTTAATCATCCAGCCCAAACATTGAGCTTTTATGAAAGAAAAAAAAAGCTGTCGTCCAAACACAAAAAATGATGCCCTGGTTTTTAGAAGACTTCGGGGGTATTAGCAATGAACCAGGCTCTCTTATTGGGAGGGGAGTTGGGGGGACCGGAAATTTTGGAAAACACTTAAAGCGGAGAGATCAGGATGAAACTTGGTGGGAAGAACAAAAACAAGTCCAAGATACGTGACTGACATAACCGGGCCAATCCGCTCCGGATCCGGTGACGTTGGGGGACCTAAAATCTTGGAAAACGCTTAGAGTGGAGGCATCGGGATGAAACTTGGTGGGAAAAATAAGCAGAGGTCCTAGATGCGTGATCGACATAACCGGAACGGATCCAATCTATTTGGGGAAGTTGGGGGGAGGGTTAATCGAATCTCTCAAAATGGTGTTAAGACCTTATTTCAATCTCTACTCCGTAGACAACGCCGAGGTTGCCCTGAATATCCTTAAGGAACAGGAGATTGATTTAGTGACTTTGGATTTAAAGCTTCCTGGCAAACAAGGCATGGATCTGTTGCAAAAAATTCGTGATGAAGGACGTGACACGGAGGTTGTGATTATCACGGGATACGGAACGTTGGAATCAGCGGTGAATGCCATTCAGCACGGCATTGCTGCCTATATTACCAAACCATTCAATATCCCTGATCTCCTCGGCGTTTATTTTTCAGTTTTTTTCCTTTTTTATTTTTTTAAGTTTTTAGTTTTTATAGTTTTTTTACGTTTTATTTTTTAGTTTTTTAACTTTTTTAGTTTTTTTATTAGTTTTTAGTTTTTTTTTAGTTTGTTGCAGTTTTTACCTTTTTTTTAGTTTTTTTCTTTTTTAGTTTTTAGTTTTTAAAACTTTTTTTTACCTTTTTTAGTTTTCTTAGTTTTTTTTCTTTTTATTTTTTTTTGTAGTTTTTAACTTTTTTAAGTTTTTTTCTTCTTTTGTGTTAATACTAAAGCCCACTAGAACTTTTAATCTTATTTTAAGAACGTTTTTTTATTTGAAATAGATATACGTAGCTTACAAATTAACTTACGCAATAAAATTCTATCTTTGTATGTTTTATTGCATATGTGAGGGAGTTTACCACCTGGTCAGTACCTCGCTCTTGACACTAAATTTCGAATTCTGTTCCAATTCCTTAAGAATGACCCCTGAATCACAAAGGTCGTTTAGTTAGAACAAATTACTATTTTGAAATTACTAATAATACTTCAGCGTAAAGACCAAGGTACTGAGGAGGGGACGAAAACACGCCCTCTGTATGCGGGTTGTCATAAGCGTGTAACACCAATATCTCGTGAACAGTAAGGTGTGCTGAGTTGAAACTGTTTGAGGGATGTTGAACCAACCAAAAGAAAATATTTGCACCCTAATGCTACTACTTCTGCTCATACTACTGTTGTTACTTCCTCTATTACTGCTACTGCCACTAAAGCTCAGGTTAATGGAATTAATTCTACAGCTACTACTACTTCGGCTATTAAAACAAAGGATACTAAGGCGATAAATTTGGGATATATAGAAACTGTATGGAACTGCTCATCCAGGTTTTTTTCTGGGGTTGGGGGAGAGTACAATAGGAAAGTTCTAGAAACGCATAAAGGATTAGTATATATCCATTTTAGTTACGTTTTTACGCGTCGGTCAAAAATTAATGGAGGGGAGATGGAACCTCATATTCCCCGTGGATACGGCCTTGGCTCTCCGGTGCTTTAATATCCGTAGGATGATTACTCATGCTCATACTGGTCGCTCCTAGTCACTATTAGTCTCACTCATAGTTCATTCAGTTGTCACAAGTTGTATCAGTTCGTTTCACTCTCGTCGTTTACCTTGTTAATTAAGTAATAAGACGTTTTTCATCTTTCAGCTACTTCAGATGAAAATTTGTCGTTTTGGGAGCATGTTAAAACAATTTCTTTGAGAATTTAACGAAAAATTGGATTTTTTTTTTAGTGTTTATGATACCGTTTCCAAATTGATATCCTAAAGACAACTTTTTTTTTGTGGTTCTTAAATATTTCCTATACTGTGCTTCTGTCTGGGGATTCTATTTTCCTTCATTATATACACTCCTTCAAATTTTACAACATTAAGTACTTCGCTCAATCTTCAGCAGCGTGCAAAGACAATTTCTTTTTCCTTTATTCAATAAAAGATATCAAACCTGGTGATGAGTTATTTACATGGTTTTCCTTTGATTTTTTAATGAAATATAATGTTCCAGCGACGCCTGCCATAGAAACCAATGGTAAGTCTTGTGTTTACAATTTTTTATCCTTTAAATTATTGTGTGTTTTTAACATTTATAGGGACTCTATTAAAGGATTGGAGGGGGTAAAGAGCTCTCGGAAAAGATATGTCAGAAATAAGTCATAGCCTATTTTTTCGATATTTTTTTTTTAAGATTTTTGGTTCCTTTCTAAGTAAATCTACGGTGTTTCCCAGTATTTAACATTAACTATATTTTTTTCTCTGTATAGTCCTATTTTGTTTTATTCGAAACTCTTATTGTGATGGGTCTTCCTAAACCGCCTCTTTCTTTTACACTTTAGAGCACTTAAAGCAGAATCCAGTCGGGCTAAAAACACTTGATTGTTCATCTGTTCAACTCGAATTTGCCATACAAAAACTCTATTGTCTAGATTTCAAGCCCTTAACGACAAAATTGTGAAATATGGTGTATTTTTTTAGAGGCACAGCCCACCCCTTGTTAAACACAATTTTTTTTAGACATAAAGGTGTGGAATAGCAATAATAAATAAAAAAAAAAAATGAAATGTAACCAACTAAAAAAAAATATTACAGAAAAAAGAAAATAATTATTTAATGCTATGATTTTTCTGTATTTGCTCTGAGAGTGTTCTTATAAAAACCAAATGAATGGCAAAATAAGTTGTATTTGTTCTTCATAGATTTTGAGGAAACTTTTGACTCCTGAAACCGCCAAAGACTTTGGAAGGTCCTCCAATACTACGAAATTCCCGGAAAAAGAAAATGTAAATGAAAAACGCACACAAATTAATTTAAAAAAACTTTTTCCACAAAACAAGTTTTTCAAGGAAAAGTAAAGAGCTCCATTAAGCCAACAATGAGAAAAATAAAGTCAAATAATCTTTCAAGAGTAAAGCTACCACAAATAACTATCAACAAATAAATGAAACCCAAAACAAACAGAAATTACAATAAATAGCCAAGTCAAACTCAAAATATGTAAAAATTAACATGACTAGCGCTGATAACACGTGTGGCCTACTCAATCCCAGAACACAATTTGCTCATATCTTAATAATTTCTGTTTTGTTTAACTTTTAGTGTTGATCCTTAGTTTCGGTTCAAAAAACCTGCTTTTTTTGTTTAATCACTCAAAGGTACAAACAAAATTCTCAGGGGAAAACATTGAAATGCCAATGATTTCACGCTTTGGATGCGTGAGCTAATTGCCTATATGCAGTTAGATTGATTCTGCATCGCCTTTGTCAACGTAGCGTTAATCAGCTATGCAAGGGTGGAATGTGACGTAAATTATGCAAATAAGGCACACAATTTTCCTGGGGCTCTGACCGTAAAATATATAAGACTCATTAAGTTTAGTGTTACCCATCAAAGGCTAAGAGATTTAGAAAATTTGTCTGATTTTCTAAAAAGGAGGAATCCATCCCCATAAAGTCAAAGAACCTTAAAAATCACACTTTCAGATTTGGCGTATCAGTGAACCCTATTGTAGAGGTTTCAAGCTCCTATCTGCAATAATTTGGAATTTTGTATTTTTTTGCGAAAAAAAAAGATCATGGATGCGTGTTTATTATTTTTTATTCCCAGGGGTGTTCGTATCGAACCAATTATCTTAGAATGTCCGGAAGAAAGAAAGCTAAGGATTGAGCTTTATCAAAGATATCTAGATGACAAAACTGATGGTTCTTATGAATTGTTCAAAAACAGCGCAATTTAGTGAACAAATTACGTCACAAGGCTATGGCCGAAAATTATGATAGAAAGTTTTCAAATACTAAAGGAAATATGAAAGGAATATGGAAACTGATAAATGAAGTGACCGGTGGGAGTGCCGAAATTGGAGCGAATGAGGTACAGCTTGAAGATCTCGTCCCAGATGATAAGTCTGGAATTGCAAATAAGTTTGGTAATTTTATTACCCCCAGGGATTCTGGGAATGTATTCAAATTGAGCAAGTAAGATGAATCGAAAGGCAGTATATATCTTTGTAAAAATGGAGAATATCTCTACAGCATTCTCTTCTTGCTTCCCACTTTCTTTCGCTTTCACATTTTTTTTTCCAATTAAATATCCCTTACAATCTGTTTTTATTCATTTTCATTCTCATATAATTAAAACTGACAATTAAGCGTGGTTCTGATAACTAAGAATTGTTCTGATAGGCTAAAAAGAAATGTACAGCGTTCGCAATTAAATAAGTTCGATACCTACCGATCGGATCCAGTCAGACTTCGGCAAATAGCCACCAACCTGGTCGGCAATGCGGTCAAATTCACGCGCGCCGGTGAGGTGTGCATACAGGCCCAGTTGAGACCATCCACTGCGGGCGGCAAAGAACTCGTGCTTAGCGTTAGCGACACGGGAATTGGTATTACCGAAGAGGCCCAAAACTCGCTCTTCGAAGCGTTTACCCAAGCAGACACATCAACAACGCGAGAGTTTGGCGGCACGGGTCTAGTTCTGTCAATAACGCATCAACTAGTCGATTTATTGGTTTTAGTTCTGAAAATCTAAATTCCTGTTATTTGAGTAAAATTTTAAGCCATATCCATGGGTTTTTGTCTAAATTTAGGAAATGCATTTGCAGATCTTTGAAACCTCCTAAATTGGGAAAGAGCACAGTTCTTAAGGTGAAAATACTTTTCTTGTAGCCTAATCCATTTAAACAGAAAATCTATTTTGCAATGTTTCACTTCTATAACACAAAAACTTTTCTAGGTCATATAAGGTCAGGGTGGTCTATAGGGAGAAAGAGTAGTAGCAGTAGTAGTAGTAGTAGTAGGGAAAGAAAAGCTTGTATTGTGAAAACAAATTGTTACTCATGAGAAAAAGCTTGATAGTATTTGTAGGAAAAACACATTAGTAATGTGAAAAAACTTGTTACTCGTAGGAACAAACTTGTTAGTATTATGAAAAAACTTATTATTCGTTTGATAAACTTGTTACTATTGTGAGAAAACTTAATAATCGCAGGCAAAAATTTGTTAGCATTGTGAAAAATAGGTTATTCGTTGGAAATCAGTTGCTAATTTTGTGAAAAGCCTTGTAACTCGTAGGAAAAACTTCTTAGTACTATCCTTCCAAGCTTTTTTCAACTGTGAAAAACACTGAACTGGGTACGTCCCCATTGGTCCCGAGTAGTGAGGCAGTCGCGCTGTTAAAAATTTTTGCCCCCAGTGACATAGTTGTCTAGTAGTTAATGTAGTTTTAGTCATTTATTTACCATCAAATAACGATTGGCTGGTTATTTTACGAAATAGCAACCAAACTTTTCGTTCCTCTGGGATTTGCTTGTCATCACAATGTCGTAACGTATGAAATGAAAGAAATAGTGTAAGATAAATCGGCAACTAGAAAGAAAACGGTCCAACTTTTCAGGACTATAAACATTGTCGAAATGACTAGGACATGCTTTATGGATGACATATTGTCAAATGACAATATTTTGAAATATTGACAAAAATGACACATTGTCAAAGATTTTCCTTTTTGGGTGTGCTTCTGGGGGGAACGAGAAATAGGCGTCCCCAAATAGGGTGGGAAGAGGTCACAAGGACGGATTCAAAGAAAATCGGAAGTCAATGGGCAAGGGTAAAGCATATATCTTTGAATAGATTGAGCTGGAGGAGGAAAGTGCGCAGGTATGTTTGCCGAAAATGCATATAAACGAATTTTCGATGCATGTTTTAAGTCCCCTCCCCATCATCACGGAAGAATACCTCCCCGCCAGAAGAAATTTCTGGATACGGCTTTAGTTCATGTTCTAACACAATCTGTTCGATGTCATCTTCAGCCTGGCTTGTCCCCTTTACCCTCCCCAACCCGAACACAAATTCCGGAGACAGCTTAGTTCCTGTTCTAACATAGCCTGTTCGATGTCATCTTCAGCCTTGTTTAAATATTTAATTATTTTGTTATGCATATCCCATATCTTTCGAAATTAGCGACATTAAAACTTAAAACGAACAGAAATTACTCAGAAATAAAAATAACAGAAATAAAAAGAGTGCAAATGAATCCAGGTTGTCAAAGAGTATAGATAGAATCTTTTGTGAATGATATTAAGTTTTATTTTTCAGGTCAACTTCGGAAGCTATCAAATTAAATTTAAAAAATATTGTTTGTGTCAGGATTAAAAATTGCTGAAAAGGTTGTCAATAAAAAACGAACAGAATCATATTTAAAAAATGTTTTCCACAAGACAAGTTTTTCAAGAAAAGTAGAGCTTCATTCCTTGCTTGACTTGAGATCGATCTATTTTCTGTCTTGTGCTTCTTTAAATTTTTTGAGGTTACATGGCCAGGTTCCTGGTATTGTATGTAATAATATTTCTTTCATTTGCGATCAATCGACTCATTTTTTCCGCACTTCCAATATTTTACAAATACCTTATAATCCGTCAATACGGTCTAACTTTAACCCTCTGATAGCTTGTAGCATAATTTTGAACAATCTGTCAAAGTCTGCACGGGGCTGTCACTCGTTTGCTACATTCAAAAACTATGTTAGAACATCATAAAACTGGAGGAGGGACCTTGCATCACACGATTGAAACATATAGAAATCATGTTTTTCTTTTTATTCCGGGAACTTCTAGCGATAAACTTCAAACGTCTTTTATTTCTAATTTAATAGGCTCTAAAAGTCAATTGTCATCCAGCACAAGCTTTTACACTAGGCTTGGATTCCTTTCAAATGTGTAGGATAAATGTGGAGTAACAAAAGCCAACGTGGTTACGGGGAGAGGTTTAAAATAACACATAAATGGGTTGTGGTTTTGTCTACTGAAAATGCAATTAAATTGCCTATAACGAAAGTCTGATGGATTTTTTTTTCCCGAAGGTTATTTTCGACCTCTTATTCTGCAATTAGAGATAAAAATTTTGGACACAGATATTTAAACATCTTGAGGATAATCATTATTTGTCATCAATAGATATTATTAAAGATATTATTAGTTTATTAGCAGATCCGAATTTTCTTACATGGGTATACCAACTACCTGCCTATATAATGTACCACTCAATGTTACACAAGTATTAAATACTACAAACTCTAATAAATCCAGCAATATAGTGAAAGTCAAGAAAGTTTACTCCAAGCAACATCACATCATACAAATAAATCCAAAACTTAACACGGCAAAAAACAAACAAAATTGAAAAAAAACACGAAAGAGAAATAACAAGGATAAGTAAATAGCTAAAATCGGACAGGAGGGGCGTGGGAGGCCATCCCAAACACAGGGACACAAAAACAAAACACAAAAAGAAGACTAATCATACCCATTATCTTTTCTTTGTTTGTTTGTTTTAATGCTCCGTCTTGTTGTGTGTGTTGGTTTTTTATGCAGATATGCAACTAAATAAGTAGTAAACAAATAAAATAAATGGTGTATGTGTGTGTGTGTGTTTGTGCGTGGGTGCGAATGTGTGTGTGTGTATGTATATGTGTGTGTGTGTGTCGAATATGACACGAACACACACATACACAAACATATACACACATACACACACACACACACACTTAAACACACACAAATATACACACACACATACACACAAAACAGCCACACACAGACAGACACGCACACCACGCACACGCGCGCATATATACACACACAAATCATTCCCATTTTGTATTTTTAAATATCGCAAGTGATTTTTTTAGTGTGATTTAGTGAATCATGTTTTGAAGTGGTGTTACATGGCACGGAGTAGGTCAGATTGAGCTTAGGAAAATGCGCTTCTAGGATCGATGCAAATAAAACCATGGATTTATCGAATGCCTCGACTACTCCGAAACTATAGGCAGGATTTTGAATTAAGGTATCCAATAGTTTTTGCGGGCAGGTGTACAAGTTATTGTTTGCAGATGTAAGGAGTTTTGCCTGGCCATTTTTAAGAGTGCTCTCAATATCGGGGTGGAGAGACCATTCCATAAATTCTGGAAAAGACATTTCTTTTGCTTTAGCTTATTGCTATTCCGGCGAGTAAGCCCTGGTATTCACCAACCGGACCGCCTAATGCGATGCTGGTTTTCTTGCCGTATTTCTCATGTAACAGGGCCGCGGTTTCAAAATTACCCATACCCATGAATCCATCAGCACTATCAAAGGAGATACTACCGTCCTTTGACAGACGGATGATAGTCCAGTCCTGCGCGGCTCCATATAAATTAAGACCTGCCAGGTGGAGTTGACCAAGCGCCACGCCGAAAGTATCGCCAGCATTTTATTCCTTAACGCCTCCAGTCAAGGGGCCGTCAAACAGAAAGTGTTCCACAACTTAAGGGTCGTACTGAAGTTTTTTTTTCCCAGGAATTTGGCAATGTTACAAGTTCTATAAAATTTTTTTTCTGAAATCTTGAATTTTTTTTTTATATTTTTTTTAGTGTTTTCCTTTTTTGTTATTATTGTTATTACCCCTGTATTTTTTTTGAATTGGTATTATACGTTGACATGAATGATGTCCAACCGGTCAACATGAATGATGTCCAACCGGTCAAATTGAGTTTTGTAACCAACATTTGACCATACAGGTAATTTACTTGAACCTGTCATGATGTATCTTATGGAAGAGCCCCAACGCATATAGAAATGGCACACACGCCGCGGCGGCACATAGTGGACTTGATAAACACCAATACATCTACGGGTACATCACGACGAAGCAACACTACGGCTCATGCGCCATAAAAGCGATCCCTTTTTTTGCGAGTATGTGTGACTACAGTGCTGCACTTATTATGTGTACGTCTTTTTTGTTTCTTAGATCTAATCTTTTTGCGTACACGTTGTCGCCGCTGCAACATCATGGAAGACAACCGCAGTCAGCGTAGTCCAAAATTTTAGAAGAAGGGGGCGAAATTGGAGGGAATTTTCGCAAATCAAGTGAAAATGACAGAGAAAAATGAGCCATATAGCACCATAAGGGCAATTATGTACAAAAGAAAACTGGCCTGTTCCTCTGGATGCTTCTATTATGCAGGGTAATCTTAGTTTTCTCACGATTTTTCTTTGCAGAAACATAGTGTCCTGTCCCATAGCAAATCCCCCCTTTGCTCGTCTGTAAGGTAATTAAAATTAGCTGAAATTTAAAGTAAAAAGGACATCATAATAAAACTCTTTTGCATGTGAATTCGTGATTTTTCTTCATTTTGTAGATTAACAATGCCATGAATGAATGGCATTTTTTTCAAACATTACAATATCATAACTGAAACACCATCAGTAATGCTAATCCATTGAAATAAATCGATTATGAGGATTGAAAGCATGATCAGGTTTGAGATAGTCTGTATTATTATTACGCACGATACCTTTCACTAGATGTTCTTACAAGTAAACTTCACTCTCTGTCCGCAGCAGAAATATAGATAACAAAAAGTAGAGAAAAGTCCTGTGCTCTACGTTCAAGATTTCTAAATAATTTAAAATTTTTGGTAAGTTTTATGGAAGAGTTTTCCAGAACTGGGATGAGTTTTTAACAGAAGAATTCAATATTATCCAACTTTTTATCAACTAGATACCTGAAATTACAAAAATTTAAATTAGCCACAAAGAATAATTGAATCAGTCATAGGTGTAAGTAGCATAAATTTTAGGGGAAGGAGGGTAGCGGAAAATTTTCCTATGCGCTAGAATGCACCCAAACATATGTTTAAATCCCTAAATTGTCCATATTGTCATTTCTATATTCCCTATATACACAGGTACATCATTCCTATGTGTCTTTCTCTCTGCGTCTCTAGTCCTGTTCTCATTCCTCCTCCCTCAACACCTTAAAATTCGGCCCTGTTGAGTTTTTAGGCTAAAGGAAATCCTCATGCAACTAATTAAAAAAGTTTATACTTATGTAGGTTATTTGGTGTTGATAACCTAGTAAAGAGTAAAATGTAGTCAATAGTAAATGCAGTTTAAATATTCTGATTTAGGAGAAAGTGAAAAGTGATAAATTGTTTTATTCATATTATTATTTCTGATTGAGAAAGACCTGTCGTTGTGTGCGTTGTCTAGATGGTGGCGACTCAGCTGTCATGGTTTAATTGATGAGGATTAATAAGGCACAGAATAACAAAAATCGGGATTGGCAAGTATACTCTAGCCATTCTTTTTCCACGTACGCTACTTCAAGGTCAAGGCTGTATCCAGGGGTCTAATAACCCTTTGTCTGATTCGTAAAACACCAAAAAATGCATATAAACAAATTTTTTATGTGTTTTTAAAGTTTTTTTTTGTAAAACCTCCCGAAAAAATGCTTCCCCCGCAACAAAAATCTTGGAAACGCCCTAGTTTTGTATTGTCAGACACATTTGTCGATATATACTTTTTAATTGTGAACAGTGTTAACCGTTTTACAGTCAGTATTTCTGGAATAATGCGGTCTTCTTGAAATAAAAATTTCATTCCAACGTCATAGGCACAAGAGCATAGAAAGCATGAATATAACTTCTGGGAAACGAAACTAGGATACGGTTGGAGCCACTAATCTAAATCCATCAAACGTGTTGAGACATGATCAAATTCTTCAAAAAAAAATTTAACGATGTCTTTATTCCAAATTTTATTAGCGTTGTTATTTTTAGGATCACCTCTTGTCCTTTTCCAATTACCTTCATTCACTTAAGCTATTTAACTATTATGGTTTAATTGTTTTTCCTTTCTTTTTTGCCCTTAAGTGCACAACTGGGCCTTAGGAAAAAATAAACAAAATGAAGTTTCAATTGTCCAATGCGTTGAGACAAAGAGACTTGATTTTCCCTTAGACTCACGGGAGAAATTTCGGAACGGGAGTATCATAATTTTCAAACATCTTTAAAATACGTTTAGGCTTGTGTTTTTTAAAAGTTTTCTAATACCCCTTTCCCCATACTATGGTGAATAAAATGGCTATCTCAGAATTTTGATCCGGTGACTTTGGGGAAAAAAAGAGCGTGGGAGGAGGCCTAGGTGCCCTCCAATTTTTTGGTCACTTAAAAAGGGAACTAGAACTTTATGAGCGTGGGAGGGGGCCTAGGTGCCCTCAAAATTTTTTGGTCACTTAAAAAGGGAACTAGAACTTTTATTTTCCGTTAAAATGAACCCTTTCGCGACATTCTAGGACCACTGAGTCGATACGATCACCCCTGAAAAAAAAAAAAAAAAAAAACAAAAAAACAAATAAGGTATTTTTGTTTTTAATTTAACAGCATACTCATCTACGAAGAACAAGATGAAAAATAAAAAAATGGCCCAATATTTTTTAGATTCTAGATCGGCTAGCTTGGTCAAAATATTTAATGAACAATAGTCCTCAAATGAAAGTCCTTTCCGAAAGAAAAACTTTAAATCCTTGTGTATTTGAGCTTGTCAGCTGTTGCAAACTAAAAAAAAAAGCAATAAAAATAGTTTCTATGAAAAACCCTCATCAAACTCGGATCGGCTTCCAGAGGATATCCTATATTCCAGAGGATGTTTAGGCGTTGGAGGGTTGCGCCCCCCCCCCCCCAAGTGTCAGATCCAGTGTGCCCCCCCCATAATGCAGTGGCTGGTTTGGGGTTGGGACCGCTTGCTATGGTTGTGGTTGGGGCGAAAATTATTTTTTGCGATTGATTTTTAATAGCTAAGTTATTAATCAGTTTTTAATTGTTAAGACTGTTTCTTTTGATAAACAAGTGTGAAACAAAGTTTCAGTTACTTTGTGTGGTCTCTGTTAGATTTTACTGATGACCTGCACCACCTAAAAGTATTTATTTCAATGTACTAGTACTAACACTATTGCAAATGTATGCGGGTGTTGTCATGACAGTGAGTGATTAAATTCCTCTTGACTACCGAAAAAATTCATCACTACTGATGGTGGATATGCGAAAGTAACATTTCCAGAGATTATATCACTAAAAAAGAATGCAAAAATGAAAATATTAGGTGGTGAGAAAATTCAAGTTCTTGCTTATAGTTCTGGTAAAACATTACCTGTTGATAGATTACATTACAACAATTTTGGCATTAGCATTCAAATGAAAATAAAGGGAAAAGAAAAGCCTACTGCTCTCGCCCTTGGGATCTTAAGAAGGAGTTATTAGCCAATCCCCTTGTTTTTCGATTGAAGGAACTTCGGCCTATAATAAATCTCAAAAATTCTAACAAAATACAACGGCACCTGACGATTTACATTAGTTTCTTATTACTAGCAATGATGATGTAGACAAATTAATCTATTAGTGATAGGGGAAGTATATTAATAATTTTTTGTTTCAAAAATTGGAAGCACTACATTTAAAACTTCATTTAGGGACAATGATTTTTAAAGGACAAATTTTTAAGATTTTAAATGAATTCAAAAATCTGTCCGATTGATGTCTCATACTTAAGTCAATTTTGTTTGTTTTTTAACCCAAAAACCCCATTCACATCTTTGTCTCTTAAAAAGAATTTCTAATCATCTACACCTGACATTTAAAAAATATTATTTTGTATGTTTTTAACTCCTTGAAAGAAATACTGTTTTTATTTCTCTTAATTTTTAAAAGTAAAAATAAATCAATTACGTGTCTGACCTTTGAAAATTTTTTCCATCTGTATCTGATCTTGTTGTAAAATCTTGTTCATCTCTCTCACAATTTGAAAAAACGAGTAGCTTGGAAACATATTTATGGGCTTAGTCCTTCTAATGTAACAAAAAAAAAATATTGTAATAAAACGGCTAAACTTCGTATAAGATCTAAACATAATTTCACTAGTTATTGTAGTACTCTTGGAGGAAAACACGTTGCTAAGTTAAAAAATAGAAATTATAACTTTGGTGATCGTGACTATGGACCAAATTGCAATAAGCCAGATATGACTTCTGATGAAATAAATTTGCCATACAAAAATATACTGACCAGTATTTAAAATTGGATTTTGCCCGTATAAGCTTTCCGAATCGATAGTACTAGAAGATCGAGAGAGGGCTCATTCTAACCCAAAATCAAAAGTTCTAGGGCCCCTTATAAGTGATCATAAGGATTGGAGGGCAGCTAGCCCACCTCCCACATGCTTTTCCCCCCTGAACAGTTGCACAACCATGCCTCTGGGGAGGACATGACCCTCCGCAGCCTTTGAAGAGAGGGCTGGATGTTCTGAAATTTCGTATTTTGTACATATATTATTTTCACTCGGAATAAGCCCAGAATTCTTGGCGAGGAGAATTTTCTGTGGCAGGGGGATCATACAGAAATGAAATCCAGAGCAGACATTTATGCACAAGTTTTACTGGCCACGTGACAAGTGATAACCTGTACAGGAAGATTACGTCAGCCATTGAGCAGAATCAGCTGCCACTTGAAAAACTGATCTCTGTTGGAAGTGACAGACCAAATGTCAACAAAAGCGTTTGGAACAAGTTCAATGACAAAAAAAAGAAAGGGACGGGAATAGTAATGTTCAACATTGGCACTCGCAACATGTATATTATCTGTCGATCGCATGATATTGCATATATAATCTGTCGATCGCATGTGGGCCTGACCCCCACCGCCATCAGCCAGCAGATCCGGCTGCTGGAGAAACATCTGAACACCCAGCTGTTCAAACGCCTGCCCCGCGGCGTGGCGCTGACGGACACCGGCCAGGCCTATGCCCAGCCGATCCGCAAATCATTTGATGACATGCAGCGCGCCACCACCGGCCTGTTCAGCAGCAAGCGCAAGCGCGTGGTGCGGCTGCGCGCGACGATCTCCTGCGCCGCCCTGGTGATCGCACCGCAGCTCGACCGGTTTCAGGCCGAACACGCGGATATCTTCGTACAGAAAAGACCCGACTCAAAAGTAACCGAAACTCTAAAAACAGAATTTTGATACCAATAGACACATCGAAAGAATCAGATTTTTATGCTGATTTTCAATATATAAGTTTCATCAAGTTTAGTTCACTCATCAAAAGTTACGAGCCTGAGAAAATTTGTCTTATTTATGAGAAAGGGGGAAACACCCCTTTATTGTCATAAAATCTTAATAAAAATCACACCATCAGATTTAGCGTATCAGAGAACCTTACTGTAGAGGTTTCAAGTTCAACAGAAACTACATATAGAATCTAAGGGAGATTTGACAGAATTACTATGCTTAGAATTACTATACCTTCTCTTTGCAAAATTGTTCAGGTAGAGATGGTCCGGGGGAATTATCGAGGGGCTTTTTCCCACATGTTTTGTTTTCTCGGAAATAATTTCCACAGAATGGGGCTTTTCTGGAGTGATCGTGACACCTATTAGAGATTAAAGTCTTATTCAAATGAAAGAATGCTAAGGAGAATTTTTGAGGCTGAATGGTCCGTAAGCAATTTTACAGGGAGGTAGGTTCTCAGCGAGGATGGAACTGTCAGGAGGGTTTTAGGTATTGAAGACTGTTGACATTTGGGGAAGACTTTTGACTTTCGGGTATGGAACTGGAGGCCAAGCATCACATATTAGGGTTGTAGGGAAGTAATAGCCTTGCTAATGTGCTGATAGTACAACTTAAATTCAGGATATTGTTGACATAACAGAAGAGCGACAAACTAAGACCGGTAAGGATTAAAGACAACGGTACCTTTCTCCACGCCGACAAAATATCGGCAGTGGCTGGGTACTGAGAAGTAGAATAGGACCCTTGAAGGTCGTTGGTTTTAGATTAAGAGTGGCTTGTTGGTGTTATAAGTTTTTTTTTTCTTGTTGATTTCCTCTTATTAATCTGTATAAATGTATGTTCAGATTATTTGGTTTTCCGTTGGAAATGGATAACAACTTGATTCCAAAATTTTTTGATTTGATTTTTTAAGTTTGTTTCCACTGCCAAGTCAAAGCTTTTTCTTTTAAATTTCTTTTCTATATTTATTTTATGGCTAACATTTTAAATTTCGTGGGGAAAGGAAAGAGCTCTGAAGTTTTACCTGTGTCCCGCTATGGCAGGTATAAACATTCATATCAATCATGATGATGATGCTGACGAGCTGCATCATGCTGATCATGATGGTGACAATGCTTCGGATGTGGTTGCATGCTCCCTTGATGCAAAGGCGACTCCCGTAGAATCTCAACCTGTGTTTCCATCGAGACAGAGGCAATGTCAACATCCCTCTGGCATTTGGGACCCTCATTGCCAACTTTGAGAAAGCCAACAAGCACAACTCTTTGTTCCCCTGGATGCACAGGTCCGCCTCCATGAATTGCCTCACCATTGTGCCACACAATGTCACCAATCCGCACATGTGCATCTTGGGTTTCCCCCCTTCGACTCCCCTAAATGTCACAGGATGTGGTCGGAATTTAAAACAAGAGCTCTAAAGCACAAGATCCTTCTAAATATCAAATTTCATTAATTTGAGTAAGTTACAAATACCTCATTTTTTCTAATTTTTCCGAATTATTCCCCCCTCCCCAACTCCGCCAAAGAGAGTGGATCCGGTCCGGTTATGTCAGTCACTTATCTTGGACTTTTGCTTATTCTTTCCACCTAGTTTCATCCTGATCTCTCTGCTTTAAGTATTTTTGAAGATTTTTAATTCCCAATATTGAAAAGAACGTGGAAACTGGCACTTAATTGGAATTGAAAACTACTTGTAGAATAACAGTGCCACATTACAGTGCCACAGAACTGGAACAATTTCAAATAGGCTTAAATTGTAGTTTCAATGTATAAAACTTGGATTCTAAATAAAGCAAGTTTCATTGGTTCCAACATGAGATTTTCTTAAAACGGTTTAAGGTTTTTTTATTTTTAAAATTCTATCTGGATTGTTAATTCTATCTGGATAGTAATTATATCTGGATAGTAATTCTATCTGGATAGTAATTCTATCCTATAAAAGTTGCACTTTCAGCATCCTTTTGCCCCAAAAATGATACAGTAGGCGGATTTTTGCGGTTAGTGCAATCTTACACCAGCCATCTGGTAACACTGATACTATAATAGATGCCTGATGCCTTTTTATTATTAAGTAATCATTTCCTTCGTTAAAGCTTCCATATTAAAGCTTTGGGTGCATTTTCGCAAACACTGGTAAATTTTTTACCTGTTAATACTGGTATGATAAAATACGCATAAATCCTGTTCATTTCTAAGGAATCATTCCTCAACTTTTGGTGCCTTTCCCCCTGGAGTCCTAAATTTTCCAAATTGCTTGGTGGATCATTGTCAAGTTATCAAATCAAATATTTGTTTTCTTATTACCCTCTCCCTGAAAAAAAATCCTTGCTATGTGTTTGCTCCCTTATTTAGATCAACCCTGAGGTGGAATTTCTTATATTTTCTAATAGTTATCAATTTCACTTGCCATTAAGCTACTAATCCGTAATATGTTGGTAATCTGAAAAGATCAGCATTAAATTTAACCCCACATCCTTGTCAGCTGTTTCCCCTAAAATGCTTGAAATGTTTGCCGCCCAGGTCAAGTAGGCCCGGGCGCGGGCGTCACTCGACGACCACCAGCTCCTGGTTGACCGCTCCCCGGGACGATCTGTGCACTCCGGTGGCGGATAGACGGCCCCACCCGATCCACGAGGTGGGCGTGCCGCGGCCAATCCCCTCGGCGCCACGGCCAGCAACTTGCTGACCAGCCCGCTCAACTGAGGTAGCGGCAGACCGGCACTCGGACCGGGATCGCACCCGCCAGCATCCGCCAGCGCCGTTCTCGGCTATGCTGCACGCACTGGTCGGCCGTGGAAACGCCCAGAGGGATCACGGATGCGTGTTTATTTGTTTTTTCCCCAGTGGTCATCGTATCAACCCATTGGTCTCAGAACGTCGTGAGAGGGCTCATTCAAACGGAAATTAAAAGTTCTAGTGCCCTTTTTAAGTTACCAAAAAGGTTGATGGGCAACTCGGTCTCTTCCTCCGCCACTTTTTTACCCAAAATCGCAATCAAAATTTTGAGATAGCCATTTTGTTCATCATGATTGAAAGGCCCAATAACTATGACTTTGTTTATAACAAGACCCCCCCGTCCTACCCTGGGGGAAAGGAGACAAGGTTATAAAATATTTTTTCCACGAATCCTGTGTCTGGGAAGATTAAAAACGAAAAACAATAGAAAAAATCCTGGTAAGAATAAACAAACTTAAAAGAGCCCTGTGCTTATCCATTTCGTGACGTACATTCAATACGCAAGTCTTGTTCTTTAATTACCAGGCAATAATAGAGCTTTCGGTAACTATGAAGATATCAAGATGGACAAATTTATAGCTTTCAATCAAACTATAAATTATGGTTGCAGCAATAGCTGCAACCTAGTAAAGAGCAAACCCCAGCCTAACGATCTCTATCGTCGACACCATCAGTTGGAAGATTTCCGGTGAACTGCAAACACCTACGGCTGACCAAGTATTTCTGACCGCACCACAAGGTCGCTACTTTAAGGGCCAGATTCTGCTTAATGCCATGGTTGATCGTCAGGTGAAGCTGTACGCCGTGGAGACAACCAAAGATCGTTACCACGACATCCACGATTCACGCGATCGAGTGCCGACCGAGTCAAGCTACTCGGGAAAGTTCTGCATCACACAATCAGGCGTGATGAGCCACATTGAAATCAAAGGCCCTTTAAAGGGCACCGCTTCCAGTTCGAGCTTGCCGGCTTCTATCTTGGAGAAATCCAGAATGTCATTGATCAGCGTCAGCAGCGCCTCGCCGGAGGAGAAGATGATTTCGGCGGTTTCGCGCTGCTGTGGATTCAGATCCATATCCAGCAGCAGTTGCGTCATACCCAGAACGCCGTTCATGGGCGTGCGAATTTCATGACTCATGGTTGCCAGGAATTCCGCCTTGGCCTGGGTGGCCGCCTGAGCTTCGGTCATGGCCGCGTGGATTTCCTGTTCGTGCACTTTGCGTTCGGCGGTCTGCCGGTCCTGGTTTGGCTACTTTAGGCACTTCCAGGTAAGCTAAAACGATGAAATTTGGCGGGCGTATTAGGGACCGGACCAGATTCAATAATAAATAGTTGTTTTCCCGATTTGATCATCTGGGGGGAGTGGGGAGCCCGTTAATTCGGAAAAAATAGAAAAAATGAAGTAATTTTAACTTACGAACGGTTGATCAGATCTTAATAAACTTTGATGTTTGAAAGAATATCGTGTCTCAGAAGTGTTACTTTAAATCCCGACCGGATCTGGTGACATTGGGGGGCTGCTTTGCTTTTATGAATGCACAAGTGAGGCTATTGATATGTAAACACTAAACTGTTTGGAAAACAACTTTTTTCAAATCTTAAAATACTTATTCTTGTCATTCCTAAATGCACTTCATGATGCTATATCCTCATCCCTTCCCTAATGTACAAATATATAGCCCAGATTATATATTTTGTATGCATTTTTCCATTTCTTAGTTGTTCTCTGGGTAAGTCCTAGGTATGGAACCAAACATTGTCACTGAAATAGTTCAGTTTTAATCAAAAATGATTAAAAGCGTATGCCAGACCGCCGCCCCCGGCGCGCGCGATTCGCCATCGCCAAGAAACAGCGCGGAGGGATTCGCGACCTGCGCGAGCCCCGCGCCGGTCATCTCGAACACCCCGATCTCGTCGGCCGGGCCGAACCGGTTCTTGACCGCGCGCAGGATTCGGAACTGATGCCCGCGCTCCCCTTCGAAATAGAGCACGGCGTCGACCATGTGCTCCACCACGCGCGGCCCGGCGATCTGGCCGTCCTTGGTGACATGGCCGACCAGAATCGCCGCGAGATTGCGGCGCTTGGCGAAGCTGACGATTTTGAAGCAACTACCTCCACTCCTTCTCCCTCTAGAGGGCCCTGACCTTTGATGACGTTTACTAATATGTGTGTAATAAAAGCGAAACCTTGCAAAATAGATCTTCTACTTAATTGAAGTACAACAAAATTGTTTTCAGTTTCATAACTTTGCTCAATTTCATTTTATAAGGTTTTAAAGATATGCAAAAACATTTCCTAAATTTTGAAAAAAAAACAATGATATGGCTCAAAATTCTACTCAAACAACAGGAATTGTATTTTCAGAACTAAAGAAAGAGAAAAAGCAAGTCTTCAAGCCTTTTTTTAACTGTGAAAAAACACTCTGAGCCTTGGATATTCTACTTTAACATCTTCACTGCTCTCACCGTCTTTACTAATAATACTGCCAAGGCAAGTGAAGCTGCCCCCCTAATCAATCTTTCCGTTACCCAACGTCACCTTTTCGGCTTCACTTATTCCTAGCCCTAGTGATTTAGTCTTCTCAACATTTATTTTTTATACCTATTTTAGCGAAAACCTCTAAAAAATCATTCATTTTGCTCACACTTTCATCAAATATGCTTAAATCATCAGCATACGGTATTCCTGGATCCCGAAGATCACCTGACGCTGTTCAGCGGTACGTATTTCCCGCCGCAGGCGCGCCACGACGCGCCGGCGTTTCGCGAAGTCCTGAAAGGCATGTCGAAAGTGCTGAGCAATTCCGGCGAAAAGCTGGCCGAGTTCAAATCCAGGTTGCGTGAAGCGCTGGCCCATGCCCCCGGCAGCGGCGGCCCGGGCGACATCGATGCGACGCTTGTTGAACGCGCGTGCGCCCAGATTGACAGCAGCTTTGATGAACAGCGCGGCGGTTTCAGCGGCGCGCCCTATATCTCTTAGGCAGTGCCTTATTTTACTAATTTTACTGTATTTTAAGAATTTTACTTTATTTTAACAATTTTACTTACTGAGTTTTTATTTTACGGTAATTTTACAACACTAGCCAGTATTAATGAGAAGAAAAGATTTAAAGAGACATGGGCAAAACATTCTGAGAATGTACTAAACCGCGACAGAGTTACAAGAAAAGATATAGAAAAGAATGAAAATGTCTGCAACACTTCGGATGCAAAGGAAGAATTATTTTGTGAGAAAGAATTAGTGACCCCACTAAAAGATAATAGGTACATAAAGTAAAGAAATGGAACTTTTAGACACGTTTAATTCTGTAGACTGCGAAACTTCAATAATCCTATTTATATGTTTAATGCGGCTTTTTTTACTATTTTATCAATGAATTTAATGGGTTAACTATTACAAAATAAAATATCTATCAAATACAACAGTTCAGAATCTTAAAACTTCTGGGAACAAACATCACATCTTGTATCGAATCAAAGTGCTTTTGTAATTTAATCCTTAGTATATCTTCGTACTTTTTCAAACTACAGTTCGAATGCATGGAAAGTGACACAATATCTGTCACAATCAATATCAATTCTGATAAAGATGAAGAGTAATCATGAAAAAAATTGAGATTTTGGCAAATCTTTGGGGGGGGCATGGCCCCTTCTGCCCCCCTGTTCCCCCGTCCCTGATGTTGTAGCTTGCATCTGTCCTAGACCAAGCAGTTTAACAATTGCTGAAAATGGTCATATTTAAAGGTTTCAATAGGGAGTCTCAAACTCAATTTACCTGGGGCAGCTGCAGGCAGAGTGTGGGTGGAGCTGGACCGCAGCAGGATTTCCACAAGAAATAAAACTATCCAGGCTGACAACGAAACTCTTCATTTGAAAAGTAATTGACCTTGGGTAGAGGAAGGGTGCTTATTCAAAGAGATTGTTTTCCTCTTGAAAAAGAAAGAATTCAACAAATAAATAACTGCTCTATCAGGAATAAACTTCAATAGCTTTAGCCTAGGTCCAGGCTACATTGGCATAAAACCTGACCAAGAAGTCTTAACTAGAAATCAAACTAAAAATTCTGGAGGGAGGGTGCTTATTTAAGGAGGTTTTCATTTAACTTCGAAAAAAAACCACAAGAAATGGTAAAGTTTAGAATTCATCAGAGAAACTTTTCTGATGCTCTTAAAGTAACAAGTAAGTAACTCAGGAATGACTGAGTATATTAATTTGGAACGTTCAGGAACTGATAAAGGAGAAGATCAAAAAGGCAGACTACAGACCCAGACGATTACCGGTTTAATACAGGATGTATGACTACTTTGAACCAATAGAAAAACACATTATCAGGAATATTTATATAATATGACATTATCCTATATTTCTGTTTAATATATAGTTATTATATTTAATTATTTTTTTTTTAATTTAGGTTGGTGAATAAAATGGCTATCTCAGAATTGTGATCCAGTGACTTTTGGGAAAAATTGAGCGTGGAAGGGGGCCTAGGTGCCCTCCAATTTTTTGGTCACTTGAATAGGGCACTAGAAATTTTAATTTTCATTAGAATGAGCCCTTTCGCGATATTCTAGGACCACTCAGTCGATACGATCACCCCTGGGAAAAAAACAAACAAAAAAACATACAAACACGCATCTGTGATCTGTCTTCTGGCAAAAAATACGAAATTCCACATTTTTGCAGATAGGAGCTTGAAGGTTCTCTCTCACACTTTAATTGAAAATTCGTCATTTTTAAGAGCTCAATAAGTGCTTAAAAATGAATTTTATGACAGAAACGATTGTTTTATTCGCAAAGAGCATAAAAAGGTACTGACTGGTGTGTTCACTTTTTTGGTAAGTCAATAATATGGACAGTCATATATTTACCGGCTAGCCTACTCAAGATACTGAACCCATAAGCCAAGCTGATGAGAGATAGCAAAGGTTCATAGTACTACTACTACTAATGATTCACCACACCACCAAGCCGTCTGAGGCCAACACAGCTACGCACTTACATATTTAATCATTGGTCATAATGTCAGTTTGAAAAAAAAAAAAACACAAGGAAATCAAGAAAGTTTTGGGTCTTGCTTTATGCTATATCTAGGCAATAGGGGGGGGGGGGGGGGGATGGGCAGCATTTGTACTAGTATGGATTATCACATTTTTAAAGAGCATTAGATGGTATGTTTGTTGCTCAGTTAGAAACTTAATCCAAGATTTGACAAATTTGCCATGTTTTCTTTTGCTATATTCATATCATGTAACACCAACTAACATTTACTGTTTTTTTTTATGTGCACAAACAATACAATTAATACAGTCTAATCAAAGGGTAGAAAGAGAAGTACAAATTGACCTTGATAAACTGATAAAGACACTTAATATAGAATGTGTATTGGTCCAATAAGAGGGAAACCCACATACTTCCGCCGTATACCCAAGCCAAATTAATCAAACACTTGGAGAACTATGGGTTCTATCACTATATTAGCTCTATGACTATCTAGCTTGGTTCTACTGCCCTAGCAATGATGCAGGGACGGATAATAGATAGACATATCTATTAACAAATGAACTAACCTCCTTTCATACTTCACATGTCATATTTTCATTTTAATTATAAACTGTTGCTAATTGAGGAAGTTTACTTGGGTAGCTAAGGGTTGTGGTGTTAGCACCAAGGAGAGATGGATGGACAGATATTTTTAACAGGGCGACTAAAATTATTATAAATTTTAATGTGGAATATTATTGATTGTATTTCTATTTTAATAATAGACTGTTGCTAATTTAGGAAGTTCAGTGAAGTAGCTAAGAGTGAGGGTGTGAGTGCCAAGAAGAGACGGATGGATAGATTTTTAACCGGGCGACTATAATCGCTGACTTTGCGGACCGGCCTGTCGATGATGCGAGCGAGCTCTACGCCCTGAACCAAACTGAAGTGGATCATTCACGCTTCCGACTCACGACGCGCGTTCCAATTGATGTGTTCGTGGCATTCCGGCAGCAAAGCAATGTTGCGGAAAAAGCTGTGCTAATGTCTCTCGCACAGGGAGTAGCTGATCTGCTCGGTGTGGCCTTGGACCCACGAGCAACGGTTAGTAAGGCAGTGGGTAGTGAACACGCACGGCAGTTCCACTTGTTTGAAGCAAGGGAGTTCGCTGACTGATATGTTAAATAACAAAAGTCTAACAAAATTAAGATTTGACATTTGATGTTTGTACACGATTATAATTACGCTATTGTATTCTGACGTCATCCTAAATGTCATCCTTTAAATAGCGTCTCAAATGGTAACCGTCGTTAATCTGATAAAAACTCTTTGCTGAGTTGCAATATTCTATTTAATGTTCTTGAGTTCGGAGCCTCAAATGTTTGGACGCTCATAATCCAGTTCAAACAGAAAGTACATAACAGGTAGAAAAAAAACAGCAAAAAACAAAGCCTGGCCTGTTTGAAACTTAATCGTCGAGGATATTAGTATTGTTAATTATTTGTAAAGTCTTAGTAGCGTGAGAAAACTATATTCAGAGATTTAATGTAGGAACCAAACATTTTTATACTTTCGCATAGCATGACTAATCCAAAACGCCTCGACAAAAGTAATTACTACTACTAACAAACTAAAAAACAAATGGATTACGGATTCACCGATCTTCTTACTCTGTTAGGATCTTTAGGTCTATTCCTTTACGGCATGAAAGTAATGAGCGACGCCCTCATGGAAGTCGCGGGAGATAGAATGCGCATCATCATCATCATCATCATCATCATCTTTCATCATCATCATCATCTTTCATCATCATCATCATTCTGCATCATCATGATCATCATCATCGTCATCATGATCATCATCCTCGATCATCATCATCGTCATCATCATCACCATCATCATTACCATCGTCATTGTCATCATCATCATCATCTTCCTCCTCCATCATCTTCATCACCATGATCATCATCATCATCGTCGTCGTCGTCATTCTCATCGTCATTGACACAAGCTTATCATTTGTAGATGATATTACTAGTTGCACGACAGCTTCCTTATTCATTATTAACCCTAGTCCCTGTCTATGTATCCTATCCTTCCTGCCTGAGTCAATAAATTCTATATAGCCTAATTTCTTGCTTCTTACCCCTGGGATACA
Organism: Alatinidae sp. Z8VKAUB7J3; assembly: GCA_010016025.2. Taxonomy (NCBI): domain Eukaryota; kingdom Metazoa; phylum Cnidaria; class Cubozoa; order Carybdeida; family Alatinidae; species Alatinidae sp. Z8VKAUB7J3. Next base: position 100,275,771 of record JAAAKM020721499.1, on the reverse strand, counting down.
AGTTTCAGAAACTCCTAATAAGTCCTTTAGTCAAGTAAGTCGAAGTTTATTTCCATTAATTCTGTATAAATAAGTTTTTTTACTGTCTCATTAAAAAAATTTAAACATTTTTAATATATTTTTGTTTCAATTGTAAATGGAGTGGCAGTTTGGTCTAATAAATTATTTAAGAAATGAGATATTTTACTCGGATAGTACTGAAGTGAAAAGTGGAGTCCCACAGGAACAATTCTTGGTCCAACACTATTTAACATCTATTTCAATGATGCCCCACAATCTGTCAAAAATAAAATGAACTTGCATGCCAACAATTCAAAAATCATCAGCCCTGCAAAAACAGCTGAAGTTATTACAAGCTCTTGAGGTTAGAATTCAACAATAAGAAATGCAAGGCAATTCATTTTGGCAGAAAGAATGTGAGGGGTCAGTATCACATGTGAGGAATCTTCTTCTCTGATGCCAAGCTCAGGGAAAAAATTTCCTAATAGTCTAATTGCTTTGTATTTTAAAACCTGAACACGTTTAAAATTTGTATAAAATCCACTAGTCCATACCACACAACCATATGAAACATAAGGCATGACAATAGAATGATTAAGAGTTAAAAGGGCAGAACGAGGTAACTGATTTCTCAGACGCCAAATCAGACCAGGCCCTCTAGACTGGCACGTACGCAGGGGAGGGGGGTGCCTTCGGCCCCCCCCCCCCGCCGAAATTTTGTGAAATGTTTAATTTCCTAGTGTTTTCTTGGAATTTGGGGGAATGTTAAATCCTGAGTGTTCCCGGAAAGGTTATAGATATTAAGCTAAAACTTCAGAGAATGCTGGGGGGAGATGGTTAATCAAATAAAAAGACGCTATGCGCAGCGAGGTTATTAAAAAGCGTGTCTGTGATATCTTAGGTTCTTTTAAGTACATTAACTTAAGCGTTTCAGTGCCACTACTACTATTACTACTGCGACTGCAATCAGTTGTAATTTTGATTACTGATGGATACGGAGACGACCACCTTTGGATGCGACTTCTTCTAGTTGTGACTGCTAAAGGAGTGCTGGCCGAACGGGAGCCGTCGGCCCGGGTCATCATCACTGCCGACGCCAATGCCGCCCACGCCAACGTGGTGCGCGCCATGGATGCCGCGGGACGGGTGGGTCTGTCGCGCATCAGTATCACCACCCGTCAGCCGGAAGACGAACCGTAATGCGGGACCTGCCATGAGCGCGGATGGCGGGCGCCTGCGCCGCGCCGCCGCCTCGCGGCCGGCCGTGACACCTGACGCATCGACCAGCGACTGGCAGACCTACAAACGCCTGCTGCGCTACGTACGCCCGTACTGGGGGGGTGCTCAATAAAATTAAAAGGGTAATCTAAATAACATGATATTACCCTTAAAAAGTACAGGCAGTGGCGGATATTATTACTATTGATATCCAAAGTAGACAGACCAAAGTAAAAAAAAAAAACATTTGTAAGCCCGATATGCAATGGAAGGCATTTTGGGTAAAGGCTATAAATACACCATAACAAATCGACAGGACTTGCTACGAAAGTAAATACTCTTTTAGAGTACTTCAGTAAAAGCTTTGAAATAATTAAATAAATGAAGTACAAATAAGTACTTCATTAACGGTTGAGTCGGTCATCTGTGAAGGAACTGCTTTAAACCAAAAATGCAGTCTTATTTGGAAACCCCCATAGATTGTTTCGATGATGGGTCAAGAAACTTGATATCACCAATTCCGTAGTTACTACCGTAGTTCCCAAACCATTTTTAGGACGAATTTCTAGGCCAATCGGGTTGAAAACAAGCCAGACTCCTTCAACGGGACCTGACTCCCCGTCCATGGCCTTGGTGGACCACGTTGCTAAGCAATGTGCAAACATGGACGCCGGTTCCCTGTCCAAGGTTATAGCAAGTTTTCTCAAAGAAAACAAAATATAAACACAAAAAGTGTGAATTAACGCTCTTTATTAGCTACCATTCATATTTTAAAGAGTATTGCACTGAAAGTTCTTTAAAACTATAGTTCTGCCAGCATATTCTTTTATAGCACTTTATTAGTGCTGCAGCAACCATTCTTGGAAACATTACATAGACATTAGTTCTTTCTTTGATCTTATTTTGGCTTTACTGCATCAACAAACATCAATTAATTAAATGTTTATTTTCTCAAAGAAAACAAAATATAAACGCAAAAAGTGTGCATGATGTTTTTCTAATAAGCGTGACCTTTTGATTTCCATCTTACTGTATATGGAAATGGGGCTCATTACAGCCTAATCAAATCCTTGGGTTTCATTCTGTTATATAGGAATAGGAAGGAGCTTCTTTCCCCACCCTTCCCATCAGTAAACTTAGAATATTTGCTCAATATTTCTTATACTTGACAATATGCACTTAGTTTGACATTTTTCACAGAGTTCTGCCCCTCCCCTCAGATAAATTCCAGTGTTTACGTCCGGTTTCATTACTGAAAGTATGAGATTTGTTATACCCACCTTTTTATTTATATGGAATATTTCCCTTAGTTTTAAGCTTTAATGTTACTCCTTAGTTTCAGTTGAAGACTTGTAATCTCTAACCTCTTCCAATCTACGACAGATTAGACACCTCAACCCCTAATAAGGAACTGAAAGTAGAGGCCGTACAAGAATTGAAGGAAAAAACAAGTTTATAGCATTGATATGATCAATAGCTTTCAAATGAGCCATTAAACATCACTCTAAAAAGCTCTGGCAGCCAACTAGAACCATCTTTTCCACTTGAGATGTGGCACCAAAAGTGTCCTCCCCTTCTTCTTGCAGAGGGGGAGATAGATTAACATGTTTATGTATTTTACTTATCCTCTCTGAAGATAAGAAAGATACATAAGGGTTAATAGTATTTTTTTGTAGCAATTAATGATAAGACAGTTATTACAAAATTGTGACGTAAAAATTCGTACTATAGGGGGATTATGGTACTCTTATGCTGTTTACTGAAAGCACTGTCAAATTTTATTCTATTGTTGGGATGTCTGAGAAGCTATCATTGATAATCTCTGATAATTTCTGATTCCGACTTGATTGAGGAGCTTGACATCCTACATGCACGTAATGTGCTTTAGATCGACTGAACATCCCCATCAGCATTCCTGAAAGTTTCATCTTAATACTATTATCTTCAGTAGTAACAGCATTCGTAATCGTAAGGACAATATTTCTTATAGCATACATGCCCTGTAAATTTAAACTTAAAACTCTAATCCATTTTTAACAAATTGCTGATGCGCCCTTCTGACAACTTAATGAATGTAGTGTATTTGGTTCAATTCAAGTTCCCCCTCAATATTCCCCATAATCTTCACCTTCGTACCCTTAGCCTTAGGTATTGTAGGCCCGATTTACCGAAAAGACCGAGAATTGGGTAAAATCAAAATTAGAACAAAACTAAAAAATCGTAAAGAAGAGAAAACGAGGATAATAACAACCAGTGAAAAATAGAAGGAAAACTGTACAAATTTCGTCGAAACCTCGGCTTGACCCTCTTCAGTGCAGAGTAAAGCAATAAAAATGCAGATAAGAGTTCACAGGAAAAACAAGTTAAGTGCTTTTTTATAATGTCCTGTGAACTTTTATCTGTATTTTTTATTATTGTATTTTGTACTGAACATGGTTATAAAATTAAAACAACAATTTTTAGGTATATTTTAGTGTAAACCAATAGTGTTTTACATTTAAAATATTTGCTCTTATATATCTTCTTTAGAAATATTTTGACTGTCTGAGCAGATCAGTCAGAACAGACAGACAGACAGACAGTCTGTCTGTCTGTTATCCCTTTCTCTATTATCTCTTTGAATTTCTTAAAATTTTGAAATACATCAGAAGTATACTTGAAATTGTTTCTTAAACATTTGCAATTTATTTTACATTTAAATTTAGCTAAATTTTTAGGAAACCTATCTAGTGGTCTATCAAAAATAACTTAATGCTAAAGCAGCTTCAGAACATTATTTTTTTACCAATCAGAAACACTTTCTCTATTGTTAGAGCCAAGAGAGACAATTCTTTAACATTTTGTGACTCATATTTCTGTTTTAATACTGTTTCAAATACTGTTCCAAAGGGAGGAGCAGAAATTCAAGCTTCCAGGCGTTCAGATACATCTTAACTAATTTATAGGGTTAACATTCTTACGCACTAATTTATCTAAATGGACAACTTAAAAAAAAATTATTTATAGTGCGAATCTAACAATTCTAAGACGGCCTGCAAGCTGCTTCAAAGACAATAGCCAGTGAAATAGACAAAAAGGTAGCTGAGGCCGTACGACCCGACAGAGAAAGAAAAAAGCGTAAAAACAATCTCATCGCTTTCGGGGTCCCAATCAGCCCTACACTGTCAGTTGAAGCGCAAAACACAGCCGACAAAGCTTTCATTTTGGAGTTTCTACAGAAAGAATGCAGCCTGCCTGCCACTATCACAAGTGTAAGGCAACTGAATAAAAAACCTTCTGCAGCGTCCGCTCAAGATCCGTCCAACACCAATAAAAGCAAAATTCGTTAGCTCCAAGCCAATCCAAAACGGACGTCTCTTTTCGTTTAATACTGGCGTTGTTGTCTTTGAATTCACAGAGGAGAACGTCACTGTCCGTAGTGACTTCCCTACTCGAATACGCGTTGAAAAAACTGACGAACAATTCGACCTGAATCCGAGCAACGAACTGACAATCACGTTCTAACTCAGTGATACCAACACACTGAACATGAAGGCGAGATAACAATGCGTTGGACCGAAGCCGTTACAATGGAGCGAAACTCGCGGGATAGGCTTCGGACCTTTTGAGAGTATAACATTCCACTTCTAGCATATGCACATTAACTGATAGACAGTAACGAGTCTGGCAAAGCAAGACTAGTCCTTTGAGAGCATAACAGCTCACCCACAGAATATGTGAGCCTAGGTTTAATTGTATATCAACTGACACAAAGCAATCCACTTTGCGGAGCAAGATTAGCGTCTTGAGAGCATAACAGCCCACACACAGCAATTGTGAACCTAGTGTTGAATGCACAACAAATGATAGAAAACAATTCACTTTGCGAAGCAAGAGTTGCTCTTTGAGCCAAGTCAATCAGCAGCTTAGACATCGTTTTCACAATCATTGTTCACAAAGCATTGTGAGGGATATGAACCCAATAAATGCCTCCAACCAGGCGGATTTAGATTGCTTGCCTAATTCCATTTTACACAAAATACAGAGTCCTAATGGTTTCTATTAAAATATGTCTTAAGAATTGGCCACTGTTATAATATGGGCCCCTTGTCCTTTGGGCTTTGTGAGTCATCCATCTCCTTCCTTGGAGATTTTTTTTTTACTTTTAAACATTTTCATTGAAATCATCATGTTGAGACGGGAGGAGGAGGGGATCTGAAAACTCTTTATCAGCGTACTCATTAACGTAGAAACTTCATTGTTCGCTTGGTAGTTTTGTTTAAATTCTATAAAATGTTAAGCCCAATATTACCGTATAGATATCATTAAAGCATTTTATATGAATCAGTTTTATTTTGACTTTCCATTTTATGCAAACTAAACACAAAACATAGTTTTGACCAAAATTATTAGGGAGGAGGAGGGGATCTGAAAACTCTTTATCAGCGTACTCATTAACGTAGAAACTTCATTGTTCGCTTGGTAGTTTGTAGAATTTTCAAGCTCCTATCTACAAAAATGTGGAACTTCGTATTTTAGCCAGAAGTGCGATCACGGGTGCGTGTTTATTTGTTTGTTTGTTTGTTGTTTTTTTTTCTTTTCCCCAGAGGTCATCGTATCGACCCAGTGGTCCTAGAATGATACGAGAGGGCTCATTCTAGCGGAAATTAAAAGTTCTAGTAACCTTTTAAGTGACCAAAAATACTGGAGGGCACCTAGCACCTATGCTCATATTTTCCCAAAATCAACGGGTCAAAATTCTGAGTAGCCATTTTGTTCAAGTGCCATATGAGCTCTTAGCTCTTGTTTCAACTATATGATTCATCGTTTAATACAAAAAAAAACCCAGAAAAACCGTGACCGTGACCGTGACCTTCTTTTTTATTGGATCTTTTGTTCTTGGGCTTATATTTGGTCATGCTTGACCATAAAGATCTCTTTGATGAACATTTGTCTATTGAGCCTATGTTTTCAACTATATGATTCATTGTTTAATACGAAAAAAACCCCAGAAAAACTACGACTCCTTTGACGTTCAAGCCGATTGATTTTGTCTCTGTTATTTCTCTAGTTCAAACATCAAATAATAAAACTCCGGGGTCAACAAAGAGCCTGGGGGCAAGTGTTTTAAGCTATGCCCCGGGGGCATATGAGGTTTTATGTAAGGGGGAGAGGGTCATATTAACTTCAAAGGTGGCTTATTTGATTGGAAATTGAAAATTCTAATTACCTTTTTATGAGTTAGAAAGGATCGGAGGACATCTACCCCTCCCTTCCGCACACACACACACCCTCTTTTCCCCAAATGCATCCGATCAAAATTCTAAGTGCCAGTCTGCTTGAAACAGTCCCACGAGCATAAGAATTTTTTTAAATAATGGTCAATATAAACAATAATTTCTCTGCGTTTTTTTCGGCCAATCTTAGTACTTAATATTATCTTAAGCACTTCTTAGCTGTGATTGTTATGTGATAATAAATCAAAGATGTTGTACATTTTCGGCTACTGGTTTTAATTAAATAAAACAAAAACAAGTTTTTTCCAAATCAAAATAAGGAACAACATTAAAACTTAAAACGAACAGAAACTATTACGTATAAGTGGGGGTTACCCCTTCTCGGAACTTCATTCTTTACACAAATGTTTGACATTAATTTTGCATAATAGAAATTTATGTTCAGCATGTACGATATATTTAGCATATGACTATCCGTGACAACAAATATAGTAGTTTATATTTGGGAATGGAATTATATGATTTTTTAATAAGCACAGAACGTAACAAATTCCCAGACTATGATCGAATGCCGGCAGAGACTTACCATACTTCCTTAACACTATCATCAAAACTATATACACTAGCGACTTGAACAAGGTAGAGATTTTACTTTTTGACGTAGCAAAAAAAAAAAACACGAATTTGCAATCACTCCTATTCAAACAGCTTCGTTAAGCCCAACAGAGTTGCAATAAATTCAAATAATTTTCCAAGCGTAGAAATACCACAAATCTGAATATATTATCAAAGAGAAATGTGTTGAAAGTTGTGATTATTTAGGTAGGACGACTACTGTTAAAAATTTTAACACAATTTTCCGATGACTATAGTCGAAGCGCAGCTACTAATAAGTGTTGGTATGAAGATGAAACCCAATCCGTTGATTCCTGTAAAGCAGAAAATGGCTTTGAAAGCACTTTTAAACCTGGAGAAGCTGGCTTTGGAACCATATGCGTCTTTCCTAGGGAAGAAGAACTAAGGTAGATAGTCATAGAACTAAGATATTCCAAGTACGGAGAATTTGACTTTTCAGCAAAGAGGGAACAGTCTGCAGGAGGGATTGTCGCGGGGAATGGATTTTCTGGGTGAAATTTTTCATAGAAACAGAGAGTCCAATTTCACAGCATCATTTGAAAAACAATCAGAAATTGAATGAATAAGAATTTTTTTTTTTTCAATTGAAAGTAAGGAAAAACATTAAAACTTAAAACAAAGAAAAACTATTCCGTAGGGGGACTGCTGATTTGTGTTCATTTGGTCAACTAAAGCTAGAATCTGCAGGAGTAGTGGACGTTCGAGTCAACAGGAGAGCTTCAGATTTTGGCCACTATCTTGATCTTGGGGATGCTGCTCAAGAAGAAGTTAAGGCTCAGTTGAACATTGGTGGAGCTTCAGACCTAGCTGACAAGGTTCTGTTTCGTTTGCCTCCTGGCACTGGTGAATGGGCAGCCAGTGCAGGAGTGAACCATTGGCGAGCACAGTTCAACAATGAGTTGTGTTTGTCTCTCACTGGTACCATTCATGAGGTGGCATTCGTAAGTTAAAAATACCTAATTTTTTCTAGCTTTTCCTCTTTCTTAAGCATCCTAGATGGTCGAATCCGCGAAAACGACTTTATTAAGTCCATTTTATGCAGGTTCCTGACACGCCTACCAATTTTCATTGTCCTAGCACGTCCAGAAGCACCAAACTCACCAAAGCAATGGAGCCCCCTAACTCCCCCAAAGAGAGCGGGTCCAGTCCGGTTACGTTAGCCACGTATCTACGACATTTGATTGTTCTACCAACCGAGTTTTATCTCGATCTTTCCACTCTAAGCGATGCAGCTGTAATCGGAGCTTGTGAAAGTTCATAAATTAGGCCAAGGGACTAACCACTCGGATTGTTCTTGAGCGATTTAGTGAAGTATTAGTTAGTTGTAGCCGGTTTAAACAGAGACACCAGAATGCCGGTTAATAAATATATATAAACAGTTAAATTGTAAAAATAATTCCAAGAAAAATTACTAAGGATAAACTGCGCCTAATTGTAGTTTTGAATGAGAAACCCCTTAAGTTCAACCTTCTCATGTTTATCTAGTTGAAGTGACGATGGAAACTGATAACTTTGTATTGTAAGAACCCAGGGTGTGTAACTTTGGATGAAGGGGTGCAACCCTGACATCATTATTTATGGATTTTTTCCATATTACTGTGTAATTTTGTACGTAATTTATTAGTTATGTTTTATTTCGACGGGTTTTATCAATAAAATGAAATAATATGTACGTCCTAACTGGCGCTATTTGTAATTGTCATTTCCAATCTCGGCTTTGATGTTAAATGACCTGCAGGTAAAAATTTCCTGTTTTTTTTTCGGGCATTTCCTTAGTTTTTGTATTCCAGCACTTTAATGTATTACAAATGACGACCGGGACTTCGGGACATCTATATATATAAAAATCTATATATATAAAAATAAGTTGTCTGTGTGTCTGTGTGTCAAGTGACGTCATGTTTGTGTGCCGACTGACTTCATGTTTGTCAACTGACGAAATTACAGATCGGGACACAAATGACGACCGGGACATCGGGACATAAGGAATATAAATGACGACCGGGACACTCAAAGAGAAAGCAACCGGGAAACAAGGAATGTTCCATTAGCAATCACCATCAACAAAGCACCGGGACACAAATGACGACCGGGACGACCGTGATCATTTTTTTTTTACCTAGACGTCCACACTTCATTAGTAGACTCTAACATTCCCTATTACATAACATCCAAAGAAATTTTTATTTGGTAGGGTCTCGTAAGTTTTTGAAAAAGATACTAGAAGGTGAAGTTTGCATCTTGATTAGCGGATCCTGAAGGTTTTTCCCTGCCCCTTTTAAGTTTTTAAACACTCTCTATTATGTAACAAACAAATCCTATGATGTAGGTGTACTATTCACATGCTCTGTAGTATTGTGTTAGACTCAGGTGTGCGCAATAGCGTAATAGTTCATGTGTATTCATCAGGGTTCATGTTTAACACCCCTGAAAAAAAAAAACTAAAAAAAAAAAACAACAAAAAAACAAAAACAGAAAAAAAAAAAAAAAAGTAAACACGCATCCGTGATCTGTCTTGTGGCAAAAAATACAAATTCCATATTTTTGTACATAGGAGCTTTAAACTTCTATATTACGGTGAATTTGGTGATTACTCTTTGATACCACCACGTTGTGTCAGGTTATTAATAAAATATGAATGGGTAATCTAAGTGTCTTGACTGTGACATGAAAGGCTGGTAATGTTACCGTAATGACAACGGTAATGATGATGATGATGATGATGATGATGAAGATGATAGTAGTGATGATAATGCTGATCATGATGATTTTAATGATAAGCGATGAAGGAATGATAATTATGATAATTCTACCGTTATGACAATGATGATGATGATGATGATAATGATAGTAGTGATGATGATGATGATGATGATGATGATAATGATAGTAGTGATGATGATGATGATGATAATAATGATAGTAGTGATGATGATGATGATCCTGATGATGGTGACGATGAGGTAGACAAATGTATTTGAGGGTAGGACGTACAAAAGAGAGAAAATCCTCAAACAATGCGATTTAGGACATTTAAATTTATTAAGGAGTCTGAGGAGAGAAAATGCACTATTTGTACGTTTTGAGAAATCGTTAACGTGGCAATCCCTCTTTAAGTCGCTTGAGATGGTAACACCCAGTAATTTCATAGCATTAACAGACATTTTGGACAGGGGGATAGGACAGGATAAAGAAGTGGGAGTTTTAAGGAAACTAATTGTTAACACTGTTGACTTTAAAGGGCTGGTTCTCATATAAAAATGCATTTAATGCAAATTTTAAATATATAATTGTCATCAAGTTTAGTCTTATCCATCAAAAGTTACAAGCCTGAGAAAATTTGGCTTATTTTAGAAAACAGGGAAAAATATCCCTTAAACGTCATAGAATCTTAACGAAACTCACACCATCAGATTCAGCGCATCAGAGAACCCTACTGTAGAAGTTTCAAGCTTCTATCTACAAAAATAAGGAATTTTGTATTTTTTGCCATAAGCCAGATCATGGGTATGTGTTTATGTGTCTATTTGTTGTTTTTTCCCATAGGAAGGGTATTTTGCAAATTTAAATTTTAATTGTACGTAACTTGAATTATTAATAAAATAAATAAGCTTCCACTACATGAATGAACATTACAAAAACCGTGATTTGGAATTAATAGGGCTCAGGATAAAGAAAAATGAACTACTGTTTATTTTTGGCTATTTAAATCAGCAACATGTCAATATTTTCTCCTGTGAATTGGTTCTGTCTTTCAGTCATGAAAGATATTTTAAAAAAAGTTTTTTTTTTTTTTTAAATTAAAGCAAGGGTTAAAATTTAAACTTTCAAGAAAATGTTTTTCAATCCAAGAGTCCGTAGATTGAAAAAAAAAAAAATATTTCTTATACTACAAGATATTACCAGACACAGACAATAGCTCCTTCGGGACGACGAAAATTTATATAAAAGACAAAATGTTGGGATGATATTATTAAACAAATGAACGCTTACCCAAATATTATGAACCAGGTTAGGATAGGGTTGAAGAAAGGGGCTTCAGTCGCCCAAAAGCTAAAAATTCAAACTTCAGCAAAATATAAATTCTTCTGTCTAATTTCAAGTCCTTCAGCAAATCCATAAATGGATCTTCCAACAGAAAAATTGTACTGCCCTCCCCAACCGAAAAATGTATCCATACTTCTCAATAACAAATACTATATGTAAGCATTGGGCAAATCTTATAGCTTTAAAAACCTTTCCCCAGGGGGCTGTAGAGGATCATTTTATCTCCAAAGACATAACTACCTGACCTTTCAACTATACTAAACAAAATATCTATCTGAAGATTTTCATCAAATGATTTTGAAAAAAACGGCATTGCAGGGGGGATTGCTGCCTTCCAATTTTTCGTCACTTAAAAAGTGCATTAGAACTAAACTGAAAATATCCAGTTGGGGAGTAATAATGAACGAAATGTAACTTAATGTCTCTTCTAATTTGTCTTTTACTTTCAAAAGCCACAACGCAGACTCTGGTTTGAGAATGGTTAACTTTGCCTTATATCCCAATGTTGTCACAGAAATTAAGGAGAGAATTAAAAAACATAATATAGAAACAGCTGTTAAATCAGGACATACTATAAGCTCATGGCTAAATAACTGAATAGATAAAGTTCTAAGAAATATACAAAAGGGGGTATACAAAATTCCATGCTCTTGTGGTAAGGATTTGACAGAATTACTATACGATATTCTTTTCAATTGGCTTACATTCTCTTTACCAAATTTTTCATATGGAGATTTTTCGGGGGAAATATCTAGGGGCTTTTCCCCCCGTGTTTTGATTTCCGGGAAGTAATTTCAACGGATAGGGGCATTTCTGGAGTGATCAAGAAACAGATTATAGATTAAAGTCTCATTCAAGTAAATGAATGTTAAGAAGAACTTTTCAGGCTCAATCATCTGCAAGGAATTTTACAGGGAGGAGGATTCTCTGCGAGGATGGAAATGTCTGGATTGCCCTCTTCCCAATACATTGCTCTTTACACTAAAGTTTGACTTTTGTTTCTTATTATTTAACAATAATTCCTGAAACCCAAGGGTCATTTAATTAGGTTCAGGTTCTTTTATTTACAAACTAAACACTACTGCAATGAGGATATGCCCGGCTGAGAGTCTAAATCTATTACTGGGCAACCAATAACAAAAAAAAACAAAATAATATATTGCATAATATATTACTGTAAATGCACACAATCATACTCTTTTATAAATAAATAAAAAGAAAAAAAAAGTATGACTTACCTCCTTACTTCTTAACAAGGTTTATTCATCAACTAGAAATGGCGTTTGGTTGAAGTCAGTGCGCTTTTGGTCAGTGTTTTCAAATAATTTTATCGCCCAAATTTAGATTAACGCAAATAAATAGAAAGTATTAAACGGCGCTTTCACATTTTGTTTTGCAGAAATACTTGAAAATAGACTAGCCAATAAATATAAATCCTAAGCAACATAAGAATACAAGATTAACGCAAGATTAACCCAAATTTAGATTAACGCAAATAAATAGAAAGTATTAAACGGCGCTTTCACATTATCGGTGATCTTCGCCAGTTCGGCGGCCTTGCCGATCGCCTCCCAGGCGCCGTTCGAGCCGTCATAGGCGACGAGTATGCGCTTGAACATGCCGGCCTCCTCACTTTCCGAAGGCAAGGTCGCGCAGGAAAAGCGCGATTTGCGGGAAGAAGATCAGCCTCACCGCCACCGACAGCAGCATGAAGATGAAGGGTGGCGTGCCCTTGACCACCTCTGCATAGGGGCGCTTGAACACCGCGATGGCGGCGAAGATGTCGCAGCCGAAGGGTGGCGTGGCACTGCCGATGGCCGTCGATGACTAAAAAATATAGATTTTAAATATATTGTTTGGAATAACCTGAAGCTTTTCGAATAGGCAACACCAAAACCAATAAAAAAAATCTAAAACGTTCCTTTTTGCCAGAAACAGCTGGTTCTATTGACAGAGGTGGTGTTAGGACAAGGTGAAAGAGGGAGCATTTAACCCGAGAGCAGAAATTTTAGGAGCGCAAATTTTCAAATAAATAATCTAACGATTATGTTAATTTTATAATTTTGGAAAATTTATTTTCATTAAAATAAAGTAGAGGGCACATTTAGCAAACTTAAAGCCGAATCAAGGCTGCAGTTTGGGATGATTTTGTGCTTAACCCCCCCCCCCCCAAATCTTCCAGTTGAAGAATAGCAATAAGTTTTTTCTTAGTACCAAGAGCCACCCAAACCCCAGAACTAAACTTTGTGGAATATCTTCCGTCAATTAGCCATTATTCTCTCAATGAAAACAAATAAGAAAAATAATTTTATTTTATTAAAATAGCCCAACTGTAAAGTAACCAAAAACTTGGAGGCGTGTGATACCTATGTCTCCATTGCCAGGGGCACAAAGTCAACCTTTCATTGCCACAATGAAAGTTCATGGGGGAACTTTCCAGGAGGAATTTTACTGGGGGACGGGGAGGATTTCTTGACATTACTTGAAAACTGTGCAAAAATAAATAAACCAAACTCAACTGGAAATAAAAGTAAAATTAAAATATAAAACGAACAGAAGTTATAAGTCAAGAGGAAAGTCAAGAGCGATGCTGAAACTTAAAATGAATAAAGTTGTTGCTTCATAGTCTATCTAACATATCTATATATATAAAAATAAGTTGTCTGTGTGTGGATCTGTGGATGGATCACTCCGAGTTCAAAAGGTCTTCGCTTAGGTTTTATCAAAATGCCCATTACGAACCCGCATGAAAAACAACCAAAATCTTTTGTTTACTTCTTAGGCACAAAATAGCAGAGGTAGGTTTTCGTTTAGTGACGTGACATTCGCACTGTTGTATTTGTGGTAGTTTTCTGACATACTACACAAAACATAGCTCTTTCGCATAGATTAGATTTACAAGACGCGAGGTCTCTGAGTGATAGGTCATATGAAAACAAAAGGAATGTAAAGAAAGTGGAGAAAGCATTAAACTATGAAGTAGCGACCCGGCTCAATAGTAACTGAAACTCTAAAAAATAGAATTTTGACACCAATAGTTACATAAAAAAAATCGCATTTTAATGTTGATTTTAAATATAACTGGAGGATGGGGACTTGCCCTTCAACAATTTCCTAATAAGTCCCTCTTTTTCTATCATAATACCTGTATTTGAATAATTGGCAATTTGCATTATTTATTGGCTCTTGCCTCTGAGCCTTTTGAGATAATTTCGTCTCTGTTTGCATATTTATTGGATCTTTTGACTATTTTGAACAAAATGGCTATCCTGACAATCCACAGCCATTTCTTCTTCAGTAAAGTGCAAATTATGTTCTGGTCTTGAGAAGGTAGGGGGTTGTCAAACATATAATTTCCAGACCTTTCAACTACACTGAACAAAATGCCAAACATCAAAAACCAGAACGACAATAGGGAATTCTTTTTGTAAGTCAGTGGACATCTAATTTGAATGAATATTTCAGCCCTATGTCCAAGGGCCATCATCAGCAAATGTATAAAAATATATAAAATATCTAACAGAAGAAAAACTTACAACAGCATACAACCAATAAAACTATCCTTCCAAACTTCAAATTTCATTAAGATCTGATCACTCCTTCGTAAGTTAAAAATACCTCATTTTTTCTATTTTTTCCCAATTAATTGGCCCTCCCCATTTCCCCCAGATGGTCAAATCAGGAAAACAACTATTTCTAATTTAATCTGGCCCGATCCCTGACATGCTTGCCAAGTTTCATCGTCCTAGCTTGCCTGAAAGTGCCTGAAGTAGCAAAACCAGGACAGACAGACTTACAGACAGAATTTGCAATTGCTTTATGTCACTTGGTTAATACCGAGTGCCATAAATATCACAATATATCAAATATTCATCTTGGTTTTAATAGTTCTTTTCAAGACTTTTAAAGCCACATATAGTCTCTGTAAAGCACCAATGACGCAGTAGGCCTTAGATTTCTTTTTTTTTAGAATAGGAGCGCATTTATGTGTTATAGTGACCACTCCAAAGGAGTGATGTTAGGTTAATCCTTATTATATATACCAAATATTATGAAAATGTAATATTTTGATAACAAACTTATGGAAAATACAACAGAAAATTAGTGAAAGCAGGCCGCCCTGGACGTACTATATTAAATCTGATGTTAATAGTAAATTATTTTTAGACTTTTATTATTCAAAATTACAGCCTGTTGAAAATTTAGACTGACTATTTAAATTTTGTCGAAAATTTCAATTTTAAGCAATTATTTTAATCGTCATTAAAAAACTAAAAAAATGTAAGTGTTCTAAATATTAAAAAATAATGTAGTTTTGTCAACTAAAAATTAACAGAAACTAACTTTAAAACATTTTACAGATTAAGTATTTTTTCAAAGACAAATAAAGAGCCATATTAAAAGCTAAGATGAACAGAAGTAAAGTCCTCGGTATTTCGCCTCAGACTACTGGCGGCCAAGCACATTAAACTTATTTCACATGTTCGCCATGAGTCCAAGCAAATTCAGTCCCCCATTTTGTATACAAGTCCAGTGGACATTCTCCGTCACGCGTCAACCCAAAACCAATCCGGTGTTTCATCCCTTAATTCAATGACTATCTACCTTAGTTCTGCCCTAGGAATGATGTATGGACGAATGGATGATTCACTTATCTATCAACAAGTGAAATGACATCATTTTAATACAATCCTAAAAAGGGCAAATTGTAGAAAAAGCAAGAACACAAAATAAAACTTGCACACAAATTCTGCTTCAGGAGAGCTCTGAGTAGACTTTTTTTTACGTGAAGAGTCTCAATCCCGTGTTATCGTTAAAGGAGAGTAGTGGCCCCCTTATTGGCACCAGATTGGGCGATTTGCAAAAAAAAATAAACTACCGATATCCAAATTTGGCCACAAAATTCCTTAAAAATCCACAGAACCACACATGCACATCACCAAAATGGTTCAGTGGACAGGCAGCTTAAAAATAATAATTTTTCTTACCTAATAAGGTCATTAAAGGAGGTGCTGGGAGCTATACGGTGCCAGATAACTTCACTCGGCCGATGGCGTCTTGCAGGCCACCGTTGACCAGGACCATGTTGGATAAACCAAAGCGTAGTTCATCGCCTGTGAGATAGACGCCGCCCGAAATGCGGTTGGACAATGAACCTAGAAATTCACCGAAGCCGATGATTTCTGCCTCATCTGGATTGGCGGTGGAATTGCGGATATCGAGAATCAGGGTGAGGGGAAAAGAGCGCGTGTGCGTGCGAGAGAGAGATAGAGAGAGAGAGAGAGAGAGAGAGAGAGAGCTGGTTGATTAGTTTACCTTTATATCGGGGAAAATTTATATTTATACTAAATTATGGATCAGTGTTTAAGTCCTGCGTAGCCCCAGTTCTCTCATATTCAAACCTTGCATAACTTTGATTCCATGCCTGCTCATACTTTACTTATACCTTCTTCAGATAGCAAATCTTGAGCTTTGGCTTAGTGAAGAAAAAAGTAGGGTAGTCTATAAAATCTGTGAGCAGCTTAACTATGGTTGGATGATTATTCTGAAACTGATTCAAAATGAAAATATGGCAGTGATTTTTGTCCTAAACATTCGGAATTAGGTCAAATATGTCTAATATGAGAGCGAATTTGGCTACGGCATCCCCGGCTTTAAGCGATGTGGCGAGGCTGTCGACCTCGTCGAAAAGTGAGCTAGCATCCATCTTATCAAGGAGACAAGGCCTGAATATCGGCTGCTGGAACCTCTGTTCCATTAAATGTTCACTAATGCAAGGCTTCGTAGCTGAAGAATCTTATCTATATAACCTAGATATTCTCTGTGTATAAGAGACAAGATTGAATGGACGAACGACAATTGACCTAATAGCCCTTTCGAAAGCACTGAACCCCTCCTCCCAACTCCCCAAAAGAGAGTGAACCCAGTACGGTTAAGGCAATCACGTATCTACGATATTTGCTTATTCTATCCACCAAGCTTCATCCCGATTCCTCCACTCTAAGCGTTTTCAAAGATTTCCGATTTCCGCCTTCAACTCCCCCTAATGTCAACAGATCTGGCCGGGATTTGAAATAAGAGCTCTGAGACATGCATTTCTTCTAAATATCAGATTTCATTAAGTTCCGGTCACCCGTTCTTAAGTTAAAAATACCTCAATTTTTCTTATTGGCCTTTGTGATTCAGGGGTCATTCTTAAAGAGTTGGGACAAAAGTTAAGCTTTAGTGCAAAGAGCGAGGTATTAACGAGGGGAAAAATCCCCTCATATACATAATAAAATATACGAATATAGAAGTTCGTTATGTAAGTTAATTTGTAAGTTACGTTTATTTTTTTACTAATAA
The DNA here is from genome assembly GCA_010016025.2 of Alatinidae sp. Z8VKAUB7J3. NCBI lineage: Eukaryota > Metazoa > Cnidaria > Cubozoa > Carybdeida > Alatinidae > Alatinidae sp. Z8VKAUB7J3. The sequence goes on along the minus strand of JAAAKM020721499.1, from coordinate 100,258,309 downwards.
AAACGTTCGTTAAAAATTAAAAGTTCTAGTTGCCTCTTTAAGTAACCCAAAAATTGGAGGGCAGCTCGGCCTCCTCTCCCATCCCTTTTTTCTCAGAATCATCCGATCAAAACCCGCATGCTGTGGAAGTGGGAATGATACAGAAAACACGAAGTAACATATGAATGTTGGGAAATATTCCTCGCTCACACTCAGCCAGGCACAGCACTGCCGTCTGTGGAAAAACACAGGGAGCTAGCCACTTTCAGCAGCTTGTTAGATCAGAGGTTTATAACTTGATCAGTTCTTTAACATCACCAATAGACTCTTTTACGACATAAGATGACAGGACTCCGCTAAAACCTTTCAGAATAGCTTTGTGCTTTGTGAATCAAGATCCGAGTGATTGTATGAGTTGGTCCACGCACGATAAGCACGGTACTATCCCTAATTTAGAAAGTTTTTGTAAATGTGATGGCCCATTACCCCAGGTATGAAATTCTAGGACCACCAGGGTTGGCTCCATTTTAAAGAGAAACACGTACTGTGCCTGAGGCTTCAACAGCCAAACTTCAGTTTCAACTTCAGTTTCAATTGAACTAGACTTCAACTTCAGTTGAAGCTTTAACTTCAGTTTCAACTAAATAAAACAGGAATAAAAGCGGAAATAGAAACAATAATTGCATGGTGGTGTGTTGAGAAACTCAACCTTGTAATGTAGGAAAAATGTAGATTACGAAGCTATTGCATATTCTCTGAAATGTTGCTGTAGGTAAACCGTATGTGGTCTTGGTGGTTACTGGAGACTACTGGATACGGCAGGGCAAGATCTAGGGGGTGGGGGGCAAGCACTCCTGGTGGCAGGCCCGGAGGGTGGCAAAACTGGCTAAAATTGTAATATTTGTGGGGAAAAGTTATAATATTTACAGTATCGATGGTGTAGGAGGGGGTTGCAAAGTCTACCTTTTCCCCCTCCCCTGAGAAAAAACCTAATTCCGGCTTTGAGTAGGCGCCGAAGCCACCGGCTCGGTCGGTCTTGTCGCCCCACGCGCCGCGGGGGTGACCGTCGCGAGTCCAGCGCTGCACGCGGCCCCGTGCACCCTCGGTGGTGAACACTGCGCCGTTGTCGTCGAGGGCGATGAAGTGGGGGCCGCCGAAGCGCGAGTTGGGTCGCTCGATGCCGTCGAACGCGCCGGGCTGTGCGCCGAATGAGCCCCACGAGCGCAAGTATCGCCCCCGGCGGTCGATGCACTGGACCCGTCGGTTCACTTGATCGGCCACGTAGAGCACGCCGTAATATGTGCTTCCGAGCTTTTTTAGCCAGACAGGAACGTCTGGGTAATGATGGGTGCTTCCGAGTTTTTTTAGCCAGACAGGAATGTCTGGGTAATGATGGGTGATTCCGAGCTTTTTTAGCCAGACAGGAATGTGTTTGGGTAATGAATATGTGCTTCCGAGCTTTTTTAGCCAGACAGGAATGTCTGGGTTACGTTTGTCAAAATGGTATTAATGTAAAACCAATCGAAATCGGACGCAAATCAGGTCCTAAGTCGTCCTTGAACAAACCATTCAAAGCATAATCGACGTAAAGCTTGTCCCCTAATAGCTAGCCCCTTAACATGAACTGTTTTCAAACAGTTCATGGTAACAAACTGTAAATAAGGAGCGACCCAGCTCAATAGTAACCAAAACTATAAAAAACGAAATTTTGATATCAATAAATGTATCAAAAGAATTGGGTTTATTGCTTATTTCAAATATATAAGTTGATAATCTTACCCATCAAAGGTTACGAACCTGAGAAAATTTGCCTGATTTTTGAAAAAAAAGGAAAACGCCCCCTAAAATTCATAGAATCTTAATGAAAATTGATCCAAAAATCGTCATATGCGTAATAATTTCTGTTCGTTTTAATGCTTCTCCTTGCTTTCAGTTGAAAAAACTTTTCCATATTTAATTTTTCATTGTTTTTTAAGTATTGCTAGAAAAGTGTGCGCTCCCTTCATGAAAATATTCTTCCCCCATGTCAAATTCCTCTAAGGAAAGTTATCCCAGCATTTCTCCCTCTAATCAATCCCCCTACAACGTAAAAATCCCCCTGAAAACATCTGTACACTTCCAAATAACCATTACTATATGTAAGCATTGGTCAAAGTTTGTAACTCTAGAACAAATCCTGAAAGGTTCAATGTTATACCCTTAGCCGTTCCTGAGATATTGCTGATACATCCTTTTTACAACCTGTAGGCTATGCATATAAATGCGTTTTGATTTTTTTTTTTTTTCATACCTCCCAACATTCCCTGAAATTCTCAAGTCAATGCCATTAGCTATTACAGATATATTGCAGATGCGTAAAAAATCCATATTTAATGGAATACCCCTTGCAACATGCCCTGAAAGATTCAATTTCACGCCTTTATTCGTTCCTAAAATATTGCAAATACGCCTTTATTGCAAATTTTTCACAAGAGTCTGTTCTATACTAAAAAAAAAATAAAGTTGGCAGGGGATTTCACATTCAATTAGGCTTTTCTTTTTCCTGTTCTGCCTAGAAACCCGATAAAAATAATTGAAAAATGTTCCTGGATCTTATTTGAAAGCTCAGACTTTCAGAATACATTACTGAGAGGAAAAAAAAGATAAATTGTCGTCTTCGGCAATGTTCAGACATTTGGAGGTAAAGAAATTATTTAAATTTGAAAAACGTGTTTGTGGTGTATATTTGCTCCTGAGCCCATGTCCTCGAGCGGAGGTTGATTCTTCGGGGTCGAGTTATCATAGCAGAGCAAGATAAACATTAAAGAAAATAATTTAAAATTTTTAAATTAGTGACAACTGTGGAAAAGTTGCCGTATGATGGAACTGCACAGGTATAATAGGTTGGAACTAAGAAGTGCCAATAAAAAATTCCCGTGGACTTGGTCTAGTTCCAACCAGAGGCGTCAATTGCCATTTTTTTGGGGGAGGGGGAGGGGCAATGGGTTTTCCCAACTGACTGGTTATTTTTACAGACTAATTTGGAGACGCTGTTACAGTTTTTAGTCCTAGATTTGGATGATCAACAAAGTATTTTCATATTTACATTTTCTTAGGGATTTTTTTTAGGATTTGTAGGTCAAAAGTATTTTGAGAAAGAAGAGACAGCTCTAGGTCAATAAGGAATCAGATAGCGATTGAAATGGTTCCACAAGACCCAAGGAAGAAACTCTAAGAGAAAAAAGAATACCAAAGTCGAGCCAAACAAGTAGCTGGCAAAAAGAAAGAGCAATATGAGAAAAACAAGGACGTTCCAAAATGAGTTCCAAAACAGATTTAAGCAGGACTGTGGGACTACACCCGCGACCTCTACCAGGTACCGCGCGCGGCGGAGACGGTGGACATGGCGCGGATCAAGGCGGGTTACTACGGCATCATCACGCGCGGCGGCATTGTGCCGAAAGGCCCGGCGCTCGCCTTCGACGCACCGCACACGCGCGCGGCTCTCTGAGGCCGGTTATTTCTGTCCCATCAGCCCGCGGATCGCGGCGGGTATATCGGCGGGGAAAATCAGCGTTTTGGTGTTTCTCGATTCGGCCACGTCACCAATCGAGTTGATGTACTTCTCGCCCAGCACGGCTTCGACATTGAGACCAACGTTGCACGCAGTGAACCGGGCACGCCACGGTCGCGTTCGTCTAGCTCGGGCGACCTGACTCGTCTCGAGCTTGCCAACGTACGTCGGACCAAAGTGAACGATGCTTGTCTCCAATTCCACCTTGCATTGATGGTCCCCAAAAAACCCAACTTTCCATCCAGAAACAACGCGCACGCAAGCAAGCCGTTGTCGATACCAGCTTGTGGGGCCGGATCAAGAAGCAGTTCGGCTTCATTCCCCCCACCCGCGACATCTACACTCCGTACAACTTTATAAATGGGGTGTGTGGAAAATAACCAAAACGTGTAAAAAATGGCTTGTGTCATCTCTCGATCGTTCTGATAGCTGATCAGAATGTTTCACTTTTCATGTCTGCGTCAGATTCGTGGAAAAAAGTCGGTAGTAACAGCTTGTTGTCCTTGGTGGATTTGGTGGGTTGGTCTCTGTAGTCGAATCTGTGTGAGAACTAGAGGCAACAGGTAATGGCAAACTTGAAATTATCATCAGAGTCTTTGAATGAGCATCCTGAACTGAAGGAAACGACAAACTTGAAGCATCAGTATGGTCCAGGATGACTGAAATGGTAAATTTCTTTCCGATGATGATAATTCATTCAAAGGAATTTAGGCATGCTATACGACAAAAGACAAGTATCGTGGCTGCTTCGCAGCAGTGAAAGGTTATTGTACCGATGGAAAAAAACTATTTGGTCAAGCAACTACAGCAACAGACAAAATTAAAGCTTTACCGACAAATCTCAAGAAAGCAGTCGCAAATATATTCAATGCCTGTGGTACGGATTTTAATGCTACCAACGCTGACAAAGAAGTACAGTTAAAAAAAGAGAGACTTTTCTTCTCCCTTCAGCCCCCACCCCTAGATGGTCGAATCAGGGAAATCAACTTTACCAAGTCAATTTGTGTAGGTCCCTGGCACGCCTACCAATTTTCATCGCCCTAGCAAATCCAGAAACACCGAATTCGCCAAAGCACTGGACCCCCCTAACTCCCCCAAAGAGATTGGATCCAGTCCAGTTACGTCAATCGCGTATCTACGATATTTGCTTTTTCTATCCACCAAAATTCATCCCGATCTCTCCACTCTAAGCATTTTCCAAGATTTCCATTTTTCTCCTCCAAATCTATTCTTTACTGCGTGGGGTTTAATTCAGTTATTGTTTACTGTAAATTTTTTTATATAGAAAGATGTGTGTTTTATTTCTAAGTATAGTAGTTTATTTTTGAAAATATACAGAGCTTATCGAAAATATAGTTCCAATATTGGACAAATTACACAAGTAGGTACAAAATGTATTAATCTAAAAAGCCAAGATTAAGTAGTTTAGGTTATATTTAGATTAGATAATCCAAAAGGTTATTTTTTACACATAAACTAAGCTCACCTTGTTCTTTAAACTACTCACAGAAAATTTCAAAAAGCATTCCAAAACATCAATCGTCAGAACTTTTCAAATTCTTCTTGTAAGCGACCATTTTCTCTGCTAAAAATTCAAAAATTTCCAGATCGCTTTTGTCTTTACAGCGTTTTTCAAAATTTTGATCATCAGAACAGAAATAGAAGAAATCCGTTTTCAATTCCTCATCTAAAGGGTGGATTGCAAAAAAACTCTCTGAGAGATTCGCTTTTATTTTATTAAGAAGTACATCATTGGATTCCAATCGTACCCGTTGTTTCAGTTTTTTTGTTCTACCTGTGATGATAAGATATTGTTTTGTTCTTTATCAAAATTGAAAATATTTTAGAAAGGAAAAGAATAAAATTTGAATTTGATATTTCAAATCGACTTTCTTGAAATTACTTTCTATAAACCTATAAGAGTATATATCTCAGGTTGTATAAACTTATATAAGACTATATCTCAGGTTCTCAATGCGGTAAGGTGCTTGTGTATTATTCAGAACACACTCAATAAGTGAAGTTAGGTTTTCTGTTGCATAGAAAACATAAACACTTCATGGAGCTAGTTACTTCAATTGATAATGCTAGGATCGTTACAGAGTCGTAATTTACGGAGAAAATAGTCATGTCGAATGACACTGACAATCAACATGATGATAGCCTGGCTCTCCAGGAAGCCAAACCCAAGCTTAAGCGCCCGCCGATGTACAAGGTGCTCATCATGAACGATGACTACACCCCAATGGAATTCGTTGTCCACGTCCTGGAAAAGTTCTTTGCCATGGATCGGGAAAAAGCCACCCGTCTCATGTTGACGGTCCACACGGCCGGTAGCGCTGTGGTTGGTATCTTTCCCCGGGACATCGCTGAAACGAAATCGGAGTTATAATCTGCCTCCATTTACATGAAATCAGAGGCAGAACTCGACGTTGCCCTCGCCACTGCCAGCCAAATCCCTCTGTGATCAGTTTGTTTTGGTCGATTCATGCGAGCTCAACCTCGTTTTGAAACACAATTGCGCAATTGTGATGAAGGTCCATTAGTAAGATTTTTGTCCTCAGAACTTCAACCCAACGTCAAAGATCCCTGGTGTCATCCTCATTTAAAACTTTCACGAAATCGAGACTGGAGTTCAGACCCCCAGTCTATTCAACTCCCCCCCCCCCCCCCTAACTTAGTGATGAACACCTGCACTAACTTTCGCCGAAACTTTGGCATAAGAAGGAACATCACGTGGTTGTAAATAAAGCTAGAGATCCTCTAAATATATTAGATGTATCTCAACAGGCTACAAAAGAATTTTGCCCTTATTTAATGGAGACGGTACGCAATAGATATCCATATAAAAAAAAATTCAATTCTATAGAATGTAAAAATAATATTCAACTACACTTAATTTCAAGATGAAATATGTAGCTAGATAGATAATACTATTTCAAAAATCTTGCACTTATACCTAGTCTAAGTAAAGATATATTAAATTAATATTAAAATTAAATGTAAAAAAATAAAATTAAATGTATAAATTAAAATATTACCACAGATTGTGTAACATTATATTGTGACATATTGTTCACATTTTAACGAATTTATAAGTACGCATCAGAATTTAAAATAAAGCTAGAATTATTAACTTATCCGTTGATATCCAGAAATTTGAATACTGCTTGGCAACATTGCGGCAGAAACCTTAGATTAATTAAAAATTACCAGGGACGTAAATTAAAAAGGAAAATTGACTCCTTGAGTGTAAACCTTGCATTGTAAACACCAAACATATTAGTTTGCATGCAGATGCTCATATTGCGGGAATGCAATAACTCCCATCTCATTCAATACATTACCCAAAATCATGCCTTTTGGCCACCATGTGTGGCAAAAGGAAATGTAGACTGACCTCGAATGCGGTGAAACGTTGTCATAAAAGAGGCTAGAGAAAGTTAGAGCCTCATAGGGTATGGTGATTTGAATAGATTGGAAGAGGGGAGGATGATCGTCTACAGCTCTTTTGACCTCAGGCAGCCAATGTTGTCAATGATGTTTTCCAGTTATCTCAATAGCCAAGGTCATTCCTTAAGGCACATTAGGAGCAATTAACTCCTATCAAATTGATATCTCTAGCCTTGAATTACGTCGTAAGGTGCTTAGAGGAGCAATGAACTTTTGTGCAACTGGTTTCTCTAGCCTTGAGTGTTAGTTGGGCAGTAGATTGTCAGACTCACATCAGAAAAACCCTATTGCATAACCATTGAAGTCAATGAACTGCTACTTGTACTATTGCGTAACAGCTTCATGTTGATCAACTAGTTGTGCAACTGTTATTGCTTCTAGGAGCAATATTAAAACTTATAACGAACAGAAATTATTTCGTATATGAAAAAGGACTGTCCGCTCCTCAACGCCTCACTCTTTGCGCTAAAGTTTTTAATTGTTTTAAAAAGTAGTTGTGACAATGAGTCAAACTTTAGTGTAAAGAGCGAGGCGTTGAGGAGGGAAAAGCCCCTTTCATATACATAATAATTTCTGTTCGTTTTAAGTTTTAGTGTTGTTCCTTACTTTTAGTTAAAAATCTTGCTTTTTCATTTAATTCGAAAAATAGAAGCGTATTGCCTATTGCTTAACCAAAAAAACTTAAAAAAATTGCTCATTGTAAGATGTGGAACCAAGTCCTCGCAAAATAGAAAAAAATAGTAGGATTCAATGTAACTGACTTGGCTAAAATGAACTAGATAAAGAGTTTTCTTCACTAGCGCAGATTATTTCTTTTCGGTTTAAACAGTGCATTTGAACACGCAGTTTGAAATTTTCGACTACTATGAAACAGGGACGTACGCAGGATGGATTCCGGGGCTCGTGACCTTCGAAATTATAATTTTCTCAAGTTCCTGGGCACTTCTTTTCAAATCAACAGTTCGGCGAGCCGTTCGTGCCGACCCCGCGTGAGCCCGATCCTGAGCCCGAGCCGTTCGTGCCGTTCTTCGAGCCGCTGGACCCCGGTGGCTCCGCGCTGGGCGAAGCCGGTGGAGGTGGTTTGATTGAAGGTCCATCGGGTGTTTCGACCGACACCGGCGGAACAATCAATGTTGTTAGCGGCAACGATCTAGTCTTGGAAAACATCGACGGCCCGATCACGGCCGCGTCGGACAGCGCAAGCCCTGCCCCAGCGACCGTGGCAAACGCGTCGCTCGTGCCCGAGCCGAGACGACTTTGTATTTTTGACGGAAAATGACTCACACATAATGCTTACAGTATAAACATTAAAACTCTGTGATGAACACCTAATGAGCTGAGCAAAATTAAAAATTGTAGGGACTGCGATGCACATGTTTGGAAGAACTGTCTTTAAATTATCCAATTGTAATTTTCTTATTCATGCAGATGAAAGTTTCATCTTCTTCTTTTAAAATTATCAAGAGCATGAAATCTGATTGTTTGAATTGCTTCAGGGAATACTTACACAACCATATATGGTTTAAAAAGTTGAAAATTGTTGGCGCATTAAAGGTTGTACCAGAAAGCACTTTTCTGTATAGCGATTGAGGGAGGCAAAACCCTGTTCCGGCATATAGTTGCGCAGATAGTGATAGCGTTTCTCCCGCACCGAACGAATGCGGTTTACGGTTTCGTCAATGCGGTCGCGGGCGCTAAAAGCGTAAGCGCGCGCCGGATCGGCCTTTTCGCCGAGAAAGAGCCGACTTTGCATGCCTGCCGGACGAGGAATTCCGGCCATCCACAAAGTAGTCGCCGTTAGATCCAATAAACTTATGACGTCCTCGTTTCGCCTGAATACCCGGGATATCCAGTTATCCGCACCTTTATGGGGACAAGGTGATCTACCTTCCGGCGACGTCATGTTTGATTTGGAAACTTAGTTACCAAGCAACTATCCGGAAATTTGCCATACCTTGTCGCAGTTGGGTTTAAAACAGGAAAGAAGAAAATTACTACTTTTCCCGGAACAATTAACCTGCCAACAATCAGAAGCTGAAGTCAGACTCAACTTTTCCCTGCCTTCGGGTTGTTTTGCGACGTCAGTCATTAGAGAATTACTTCAGCTAAACTAATCACCAATAACTTATCTTTTTATTTGCTTCCAGTATTTCTGAACTTGTACACACATACATAAGAACGTCAGAAACACGAGATAAAATTCTAATTAATTACTGTATAGTTTAGATTGCAAGCTAGGATTCACTATATCCGAAAACAAGTACGATATCATAAGCTGTCGCTTAAAGGTAAAATAAATACTACGTTTAAAGCTGGAATCCACTATCCAAGGAAACAAGTACATTATCATAAGCTGTCGCTTAAAAGTATACTACATATTATGTTTGGATCCAAAAGCTGGGACCCACTCATTTTTTAGTAGCTCCAACGCTACAAACCGATCGTTATCCGAGGCTTCGGGATCCTTTAAGATTTTCGCCAATTGTTTGAGATGACTCGATCGCAGCAAATGGGTAACATCGTCTATGGCCTCACGCGCCAAGAGGGTTAAGGCCTCAGGTTCAATTTTTAAGATTTCTTTTCCTTCAAACGTCGTAGTCGAGACAAAGTCCGAAGTCAGTTTTCGATACTTTGTTCTATCGACCGCATGTTCAAAAATTTCTTGATATTGAAATTCGCTCATTCCCTCACTCCTTTAGACATAGACCGGGCGATGGGAGACAATCGTTGCAAATAGGGTAGGCGGTTGTGCGGAAGGGTAGGTTGTCGTTGCAAACAGGGTAGGCTGTCGTTGCAGTAGCTCCGGCTGTTAGCCGGAGAATTTGCTTCTCCGGCTAACAGCCGGAGCTACTTTTTTAGTCCGAGCGATTTCTCCTGCGGGCTTGCATAAGTGGAGGGAAAGGGACACCGCGCATTTGAATCGCAGCGTCCCTTTTCCCGTCCCGCTCAGCATAACTCCGGAGACACTGCTCGGACCGGAGTTCAAAATTGGGATGAAACTTGAAGGGGAGAATAAGCACAAGTCCTAGATACGTGAATGACATAACCGGACTGAATCCGCTCTCTTTGCGGGAGCATGGGGGTACCAGATCATATTGAAATTTAATATTTAGAAGGAACTCGTGTCTCAGATTTCTAATTTCAAATCCCGACTAGATCTGTTTCCAAGGGTGGGAGTTGGAGGGGGAAACCAGAAATCTTAGAAAACGCTTAGAGTGGAGAGATCGGGATGAAACTTCGTGGGCGCTATCTAGGCCATCAATGAACATAATAAACACAGCAGATGCAGCTAATAGGACAAATTTGAAAAAATTTAGCTGTTTAATAATTAAAACCACATGCACTGTAATAGAAAAGAATACAAAAAGTGCTAGCTGGGTAATAAATTACTATGTAATAACGGGTACCGCAAGGCCGAATCCAATAATGTCAAATAATTCTTAAATTTAATGTACCAACCCTACAAAACACAGAGAAAAAACTGTTGCCGCGTTGCTACGGAGCCGTGTTTTACATCTGTAAAGCTACGGAGTTACTTGACAAACTATTAAAAAGACAGGTAAAAGGCTCGATCGGCACTTGGCCTTCGAAGATGTCATGGAGCGTGGATTCGCAGGTCTCGGGATTGGTCGACCTCGGCTTAAGCACATCCTGGCCTTCTTCAAGCCACACACGCTGCACAGAGTCAGGCGTCTGAACTTGAAGACGCTGCGTGACGCGCTTGGCCCAGCGGAGCAAGGTTCGGATGGTGAGCGGCGGATCGGCAGGGATGTTCGCGGCGAGCTTCGTGCTGCACTCGGACAGCAGCGGAATCACCGCCTCGTCAATCTGATTGCCCACACGCTTGCCGACGACATGGTACTTGTGTGAGTGAAATCAAACAAGTTGGCAATAGGTTTTCGAAGCTTTTTGATATTAAGCGGGGAGTAAAACAGGGCAGCACCCTTTCACCTAAGTTGATTAATATTTCTATTAACGATGTTGCTAACTTTCTAGAGAATAGATGGACTCCGAAAGTTAGCCTAGGGACTCAAAAACTATCTCTCCTATTATTTGCAGATGATATTGCTTTGATCACTAATAAACCGTAAGATCTACATATACTTTTGAATCTCATAGAAGAATATTTGCAGGTTAAAAATTAAGGCTATTATGCAAGGAAGTTAAATATGTATGATTGAAGGTAAAAATCCCATCCATGATCCCCGCCACCCCTCATTTCCTATTTTTCTAACAGAAAGGTAGACATGTCTTGGTGTAAAAATCCCAACACAGTGGAAAAATGAGCTAAGTCTAGTTCTGGATTTGTCCAAACATGAAGCAGAAGCTTTTGCTGGCTCCCAAGGCTCGCTTCGGTCACTCCTGTCGGAAGCTCAGCCCTTCAGCTCTCACTAGATGTCATTTTTTCACTGTCTTTCTTTTTTTTACGCAATACCATAGGCCAGAGGCATTGACTTCCAGTTCGTATCGAATGTCATTAATTTTGACTTTCCAAAATCTGTAGATTCTTACATACATCGTGTGGGAAGAACAGCTAGAGGAAATAGAAAGGTAATTTGATTTTATTTGTTTAATTTTTTTTTTATTTGGTTTAAATCTGTTTCTTATAAAAAAATAATGTATATTTGTATCCATGAGCTAAAGAGCTAAATGGGCTAAAGGAGCTACTGTTTAAAAGTAAAATTAGCCACTTTTGAAGTATAAATATGTCTCAAAATCGGAATTGGTGACTTGTTTCTTGCGCTTTTGCTCTGCGAAAAAAAATCGTGCTTTAAGGTCTTGTTTACCCCGTCAGGGGTAAAGAAGATGGGTTAAAGACCCCGTCAGGGATTTTTTTTTTTCAATTGAAAATATTAGCGCCAGAGCTCCCTTTGATTTTGGTTTTAAACCAAGTTTAGGTGTATATACAAAATGTTTTGGTTCAGTTGGACGTTCGAGATTGCTTGTTAAGATCGCTTATACACTCTTACTGTTGTCATACAAGCTGAATCAAATGGTATATGCTAAAAAAAAAAAAAAGGGGTGACCTTTGTTAGTTTGGTGCTGCCATGAGTTATCAGTTTTAGTAGCAGTTTTATTGTTTTACTGAAGGTGTTTTGAATGCAACAAATAAAACCCGTTGGTAATAGGAAGTGTTATATTTTCTATATACTTCTCAGTACATTTGAAATGAAAATCGTATTTTTTAAAATAATTGTGCATCAATAAGCTCTTTTAGTATCGAAGCATTGTGATATTTTTTCCCCTCACCTTCATGGCACAACATTCGCTTTGGATACAAACATTTTCTTCAAGAAAGTTCATTGAAACCCGACCCAAGCAAGGGATATAGAGAGTTCCCCTTAAAAAAAAATTAAATCCTAAAACACAGAAAATAATTGGATACATTTAATAAAATGGAAACAAATAAACACAAAAAAGTTGATATAGGGTAAAATATGAGCTAAAAGGTGTGAGTTAAAGAAGAACCTAACACTATGGTGGCTCCAAATTTAAGAAGGCCCTGGCCCAAGAGGGGATATATAGATTTTTCCTTAAAAAAGGCTGAATCTTAAAATACAGAGAACAATCGGGTTAAAATTAAAAAAATGGAAACAGACTAAAAACTCACCGTAGCACCAACCCACCGGAGGCAACACAGCTACGAACGCTCCTTCTCCATCCCAATCTATTCAAAGACTTCCTCTTTACACCCTCCCAGGAAGTTTCCATTTCCCTTTACGATATCCAATAGTTCAAATAGTTCTTTACGATATTCTCCCGCCCCAACCGTGGGCAACTTGCTTTCCGTTTAGCCCTAGATGGGTGGTCGAAAAGGGCAATATTTTGCATTCTGTCATCCTTCATCCGCAGAATTTGTCGTAGCCATTTCCACATTTCTCTCATTATGGGTCGATACGATCACCCTTGGGAAAAAAAAGAAAAGAAAACAAAAAAACAAAAAATAACAAATAAACATGCATCAGTGATCTGTCTTCTGACAAAAAAAATACGAAATTCCAAATTTTTTTATATATTAGAGCTTGAAATTTCTACTGTAGGGTTTCTGACACGCTGAATCTGATGGTGTAGTTTTCGTTAAGATTCTATGACTTTTAGGGGGTGTTTTTCCCCTATTTTCTAAAATTTGGCAAATTATCTCAGGCTCGTAAATTTTTATGAGTAAGACTAAACTTTATCTCCCTATTTTCTAAAACAAGACAATTTTTTTCAGGCTCGTCACTTTTGATGGGTAACACTAAACTTGATGAAACTTATATATTTAAAATCAACATTAAAATGTAATTCTTTTGATGCAACTATTGGTATCAAAATTCCGTTTTTAGAGTTTCGGTTACTATTGAGCCGGGTCGCTCCTTACTACAGTTCGTTACCACGAACTGTTTGATAATAGAGCCATACGAAGATCCAAGAACCTCTTGCGTCCCTCTCTCTACATATTTTGCTTTGAGTTGTGACATACTTTTATGCTGCGGCTGAAATATGTCGGTGGGAAAATCCCTTCTTTTAGATAGTTTAAAATGTATTTGTTATATGTAAGCCATTTTCTTCAGAATTGAATGTATTCTTTATTATAACATTCCATATTATCCTTTCTTAAAGTTTTCAATTGCAAAACGTCAACAGAAATACAGATCTCTAGCATTTCTTAAATAAATAAGGTCTATACAAACGTTCAGCAACGAGTGTAGGAGAGATTTATTTTTATAAAATTTTATTTTATTTTATAAAGCTATTATAATAAATTTTAAACTGTCAACAACTAAAAAGAATCTGGTATAGGAATTCAGGCAAGTTCCCCCAGTGTAAAATTCCTCCTGGAAAGTTCAGCCCCGTGAAAAATTCCCTCCCTATGAAAAATTATCCCTGTGAAAATACCCTCTACATCAGAAAATGCGCCTCACCCCCTTCCGAAAAATGTTATACTTCCCAATAACAGATACTATGCTTAAACAACGGATAAATTCCATAACTTAGAGACCTTTCCTGATAAATTCACAACAAAATGGCATTCCAAAAATTTTGATTTAAAAATTTTTGGAAAAAGGAAACTTTAGCGTAAAGAGCGGGGCGTTAAGGAGGAAAAGACCCTTTCATATACTGAGTAATTTCTGTTCGTTTTAACTTTTAATGTCGCTCCTTACTTTCATTTAAAAAAACTTTTTTTTTGTTTAATTTCTGGACGTTTTTAAATTAATGCATTTTTTTATCTTGGCTCTTTGCGCATAAATAATTAAACCGAATTTGCATATTGGTTTGTTTTGGCTACATGACTTTTCATAGTTTTAATCGGAATATTTTGAGAAAAAAGGAACGAGAGAGGAGGCCTAGTTGCCCTTATGGTTTGTTGTCAATATACAATGCATATGAAGCGATTTAACAAATACGCATGGAACTAATGGCAAAAGCTACGGACGAGTAAATACGTTTGTCAGAAGGTAAAGGCAAAGACTGTGGCTCCTCTTGCCTTGTGGGGTAAATGAGGAACAACATGCAGCCCAAAACTATTTGGGAATTTGCAATACCGGCAACGCTGGATGAAAAAGCACTCACAATGTGGTTTTGATTTTTTTTTTATAGTGATGTCTCAGTCTTTTGAATATTTTATGCGCGTATTTTGCCGCAAAATTGTATATTCGCAAGTTTTACGTAGTTAAAAAAAATATATATATCTATCTATATCCACAGGTGGGACACAGGGACACAACTACAATGGCGCGTAACTAATATGGCACGTAACGACTTACGTGCGCGGGGGGCTTGGGGTGGCGCGAAGCTCCACCCCAACAGCTAGTCCTAAAATAAAACTATATGTGTTTGGAAACAGTCTTGGCAAGACCTGATAATTTTTAAACTTAATCTTTGATAAATATTGATACTAATTACTGAAAGCACATCAGCTCAAGATTTAATTTCACAGTGAAAGTTTGATTCTAGCTATTCTATCTACTATTTCTATGAGTCATATGCAAGACGTCATTTTAGAAAAGGGGTGTTGTAGGACACCCAATTATTTTGTCAAGTTAAATATCCCCTTCCTTACACCCCCCTTGTATCCCTGGCCATGGAGCCTTTCGAGGGGAAATAAGTGTATTGTAATTCCATTTTGAATAGTATTTTGTATTGTATTGTATTGAATAATAATAAACTTCTTCTAAACTTCTTCTTCTTCTCATAAATTCAATTTTCAAACTGGTCCTAATAATCTTAAACGACCTTTGTGATTCTTTCACATAGGATTTGTGATTCTTACTTTCAGTTAAAAAAACTAGTTTTTTTTTTATTTAATTTTTTGCCAGAAGAGAGATCACGGATGCGTGTTTGTTTTTTTGTTCTTTTTTTATTCCCCAAGGGTGATCGTACCGACTCAGTGGTTCTAAAATGTCACAAGAGGATTCATTCTAATGGAAATTAAAAGTTCTAGTGCCCTTTTTAAATGGCCGAAAAAATTGGAGGGCACCTAGGCCTTCTCCCATACACATTTTCCCCCCATTGTCCTGTATTATCAATCAATATCTTTATTGCCCAAAAAAACACACATGGGTTCAATATGGAGTAGATCAGAAGAAAAAAAAAACAAAAGAAAGAAGAAGAGATTCATCTATGCTACAAAGAATAGATTCAAATATTTCTACAAACACATCGCAGGATGGAGGCTGTTTGATTTATCAGGCTTAGAAAAATAGCGACCACGATGCTGCTCAGCCACGGTTGGTGGCTCGCAGATTAGTGGCTGAGAGGGCACAAGATTTGGGAGAAAGAACAAATAGTCTATTGTCGTAGAAGACCTTCAACCGACTGAAGATGAACTGCTAATTATTTTCGAGAAAATAATTCAACAACAAGTTACGTGCAAGTCCTTAATCAATAGTGAATGTAATATTATATGCAGGTTTTTCGAGAGTGGTTTTTGTAGGAAAAAGAATCGTTGTCAGTATTTACATGTTTGTAGGTATTATCTCAGGATGTTGTAAAAATAGTACCTGTTCTTTATTCTTTACTCTCTTTATTCTTAATTTATTTGCAGATTTATCATGTGCTGAAAGTGCTTGTAATTTGGCCAATGCTTCTAGGTCCTGTTTTTAACACTTTTAATAAAGCTTCCAATTCTAATTAAACAACCCTTGTATTTCAGGAGCCGTTCTTAAAAAATTTGGACAAACAATCAACGTTATGATTCCTTGACTTTTAAAGGGTGCTTCCCCGCTTTTTTGGAAATCAGGCAAATTTTGTCAGGCTCGTAACTTTTGATTGGTAAAACTAAACTTGATGAATTTTATATATTTAGAATCAGTATAATAAGCTGATTCTTTTAATGTATATATTCAATTCTGATATTAAAATTCTGTTTTTTAGAATTTCGGTTACGAAATGTCTTGAAACGTTTGGAAAAACGTCTTGAAGACGAATGTCTTAAAAACGTCTTGAAATGTCTTGAAACATTTTGAAAAACGTATTGAAGAAAAATGTCTTAAAGACGTCTTGAAATGTCTTGAAACGTCTTGAAAAAGGCCTTGAAGAAAAATGTATTAAAAATGTCTTGAAATGTCTTAAAATATCTTGAAAAATGTCTTGAAGAAAGATGTCTTAAAAAATGTCATGAAGAAAAATGTCTTAAAACATCTTGGAATGTCTTGAAAAAGCCTAATGAAGATAAAGTCCTGTTTGCGTTTCTTCTATGTCATTGGATCGTAGTTATGGTCATGATCTCTCAGAAGACGTTTTCCTAGGCGATAACCGCTCGACTATTTCAACCGTGTCCACTGTAAGTTGATCTTCCAATCTGCGAAAAGAACTTTAGCTTCTAAATCGCTCTAACAAGAAGCTATAGATTTTGAAAGTGCCAAACTTAGTTC
Source organism: Alatinidae sp. Z8VKAUB7J3 (assembly GCA_010016025.2). NCBI lineage: Eukaryota > Metazoa > Cnidaria > Cubozoa > Carybdeida > Alatinidae > Alatinidae sp. Z8VKAUB7J3. The sequence goes on along the minus strand of JAAAKM020721499.1, from coordinate 100,241,467 downwards.
TATTTGACGCAAAGCCTCGAGTTACTTCGGTTCTCCATTCGAAACGGTTTGAGGAGTGTGCGAATGCCTAGTCTTGCCTGCAAGCCAACGATAGAGAGATAAGAGCCAAACCATGAGAAAGGAACTCCACGAATCCCTAAGTTGTTGAGTTTACTTAATAAAACACTTTGATCAACCATATCAAAGGCCTTAGAAAAATCCAGAAATAAGCCCACTACAGTATTTTTAGGACGATAATTACTTATCTCAGACGGATCGCCTTTTTTATGAATCGGGATAACGATTGCTGATTTAGATATTTCTGGGAAGACTCCATTGGTCATAAACAGGTTTGCTATGTGCACAATGGGTTCACAAACATAGGAAAATACGGTCCTAAGAACGGGCGACCCGGAGGGCTGCATCGATTTTCAGGCCGTGACCGACGCGCTCAGGAAGATGGACTCTGGTGGCTGGATCGTGGTCGAGGCCGAGCAGGACCCGGCCAAGGCGCCGCCCTGCGAATACTCGAAGATCGGCTACGACCATATCCGCGCGATCTGCGCCAGATCGGGCCTCGTCGTGGCGGCGTAGTGTGGCGGTTCGGAAGTTCCTTGCATTCTCAAATCCGGCGTCGAAGGAGCATCCGGACCATGGTACGCGACGCTCCGTGAAATCGCTCCGCCAAAGCATCACATAACGTCTATAGCGATGATGTCTTCGAGTCTCAATAGACAGAAGCGAGGGTTAATATTGTTGGAATAAGCAAACTCTTGTTCGTTGTAATCTATTGTTAGCGCCATTCGAAGAAGGTCTTTGCAATGCTCCGGAGAATAGGCATTTGCTGATATCGTCACTGTACCATCCTTATTTACATTACGGGCTAACCAGGTTCGTTTATCCGGGTTGTAATGTTGAGATTTGATGTAATTGCGGAAATCGTTTAGCGGTCTCATGAACGCGTTTTCCTTTTCTTTAAGCATGTCACATCAGGTGCAAGACTTGGTGGACGATTAAAAAGCAAAACTGGCGACTTCATATCATTCAAAGACAAGTCTCTTCGCTTATAATTATCATAATAGGCAGCACAATAACCCTGCCTAAGTAAAAAGTGATGTGGGCACAATGTGTTTTTTCATGAAGCGCTTCGTATAGAAGGAACTGTCGTCAAAACTTTGAAAAGAGCTTATTTGATTAGAAATTAAAAGTTCTGGTGCTCTTTATAAGAGTCAACAGTGATTAAAGGGCAACACCCCCCTCCCCCCCCCCCCCCCAGGAATTAATGATTTAGCAAAAAATATAATGTAACTAAAATCAGATATTTTATAAATAATTGAATTCTTTTATCTGCGTTAATTCGAAGATGCCGTGATAAAATACCCCTCGAGATTTTATCTGTGTGGCTAAGTTGCACATATCTTTTTGAGAAACTTTGAGGGAAGTAGCAAGTAAAATCTATAGTCTATGCCGCTTTCTAACAATAAATTCTGTTGACCTTTCTTTGTATCGTCGCCTAAGTTAGGTACTGATCTTTTGTCCAATTTAAATAAAAGTTGAAATAGGGTAAGTCTATCCATTTTTTTTATTTTAAAGCAGCACTATGATCAGCACCTTTATCCTATTATGTTGCTGCCAGGAACCACGCGTGTCACAAACCTTTGACCAGTTTTTCATTATTTCCCTGGCAAGTAAGGGGATTTTGAAGGTTACTTCGACCGGAGGAATATGATCACCATTCGACTTACCACGAATCTTAACATCGGCGATATCAGATTTTCCTATTTGAACCCAAGCTACCTCGTAGCAGGACTTAAAACACACTCAGTTTGAGTTTTGTTTGAGGTCTGGTTGTTCCCCTTTCCCCCTTCCATTACCCTCTGAAAATTTCACCTTGAAAACCCTAGCCATTTTATTTTGTTCTTCGCAATTTAATGTCTTTTCATACTGCTGTCTGTTTATCTTATTCCTACGTAAGTAGGCTAATGGAATCGTCTTAAAATTTACTTATCCTGCAGCAGAGCTGAGTTAGACAGATGAAACTTTTCAGGAATGAAACCAGGGCCTAACATATTCACCTGGAATGTATTTTCAAGCCACTATCCCTACCCTGTCCGTATCTACCCTGTCCGTATCTATAGCTCCCAGTTTCAAGAACTCCCCCAATATCACCGGATGCGGTCGGGATTTAAAATAAGAGCTCTGAGACACGAGGTCCTTCTAAATATCAAATTTCATTAGGATTCGATCACCCACTCGTAAGTTAAAATACCTCATTTTCTTCAATTTTTCCTCTCCCTCCAGCCTCCCAGATGGTCGAATTGGGGAAACGACTGTTATCAAGTTAATTTGTGCAGCTCCCTGACACGCCCAGCATGTCCATAAGCATTGAACTCGCCAAAGCACTGGAAACCCCCCAACTATCCCAAAGAGGGTGAGCACGCAGTTAATAAATGAAAATAATAAATAAACTATTGATTGATTAATAAAAAGAAGATAAATAAAAATGATTAAACAATAATAATTAAATGTTTTAACTAATAAATTTAAAAACATTTAGAAGTATAGATTACTAATTAGTTAATGAATTGAAAATGGCTTTGTTAATGCATGAAAATTTTGTAAAATTTTGACTTGAAAATTTTTGTGGGATACAAGGAGGAGAGGGGGGGCTAATCAAGATTTTGCCCCAAGCACAAGAGAGATCAGAGCCGCCACTGGCCCATAATACGAATTTTGTTTTATGCTGTAAGATTTCATATGTGAACTTGATCAAAAAATAGTTATTTATTTTTTAACCGTGTAAAAATTATTTTTGGAAGCCACACCACCAAATTTTGTCGATTCAGGATTGACATAAGAATGTCAATTATCGTTTCATTAAGAATGAAAGGATGTCAAAAGAACTAAATAAATCTTTGGTAGAAGAGGCATTTCGGAGAGGACTAGAGGATGATTTAAGGAATCAAACCAATTTGATCAAATAATAATCCTAGTTTACTAATACGAATTTACGAAAATCCGACGATGGCGATAAACTCGCCATCCTCGACCTTGAGGTTGATGTCCGACAGCACTTGGGTGCGATTGCGCCCCTCTCCGTAGTGCTTCGACAAATCGGTGATCTCGAGAATGCTCATGGGTTTGCCCTCACCGGTTGGCCGAGAAGGTAAAGGCGCGCTGCAGTGCATACATCAGTCGATCCAGCATGAAGCCGATCAAGCCGATGGTCAGCACCGCCACCATGATCTTGGCAAGCGACTGTGAGGAACCGTTCTGGAACTCATCCCAGACGAACTTCCCGAGGGGGGGCTAAAGGGAGAGGAAAAATTAGAAAAAAATGAGGTATTTATAGGTTACGAGTGGGTGATCGGATCTTAATGAATTTCGATATTTAGAAGGACATCGTGACTCGGCGCTCTTATTTTAAATCCCGAGCGGCATTAAGCCTCTAATTTTCCTTTTAAATCAATCTATTGATTCTTAGAGTTTTGTTAGAGCTTCTTAGTTTCTACAAATACAGTAAAAAAGATTTGACAACAGATTCAGCTACAATTAATTAAATTTTTGTCAGATTTTTCCCGTCTGATTCATTTAAAGAGTAATATTGAACCCAAAAACGAGCAGAATTTATTCTGAATAGGATTGGACCCGCCCCTTCCTCATCCCCACCTCTGCCATTTGGTCATAATTAAAGGAAAAAAAAAATCAGTTTTATCAAGTGAAAGTCAGGAGCGACATTAAAACTTGAAACGAACAAAAATTATTCCGTATACGAAAGGGGTTGTCCCCTCCTCAAAGCCCCGTTCTTTACGCTAAAGTTTGACTCTCTCTCAGCTCTACTTTTTGAAAGCGGAATTCATGGAGAGAACAGGAATCGACGTTTTGACGTCATGTCATCAGGTCGTCATGCTGTCATTATGACGATGACGTCATTTTTCATTTTGGTGCTTGGGGTAGGGTGGGTAAAGTTTTAAGTATTGGTGGTTGCGAGGGCTAAATTAAAAAAGGACACTTACATAGAACATGTAAAATCTAACAAACTAGTTTTTCGAATTCGGTTTAACGATTTCAAATCTAACGTTTAAACCTAACCGCCCTGATAAATAAATTTTGAGAAAAACCAAAAGAAAAGTCTTAGAAAAACCGTAGTTTTCAAATATAAAAAGGCTATAGCATATAGATAGATTGTTAGGTTTACCGACTCTTGAATATGCAACATATAATTCTCCATGGGAAAACAATCCGTATTCAGATCTATACCGTATTTTTCTAATGATTGCCCTTGAGCTTTGTTGATGGTGATTGCTAATCGAATATTCCCTGTGTCCCCGTCGTCATTTATATATCCCCCCTGTGCCCTTCTGGCGTCACCGTTGTAGTTGTGTCCCTGTGTCCCGGTCGTCATTTGTGTCCCAGTGTCTCGGTATGTAATTTCTCTTTGAGTGTCCCGGTGGTCATTTATATCGGCAATGGGCTGCCCGTCTCGAAATTCAGGCATCACTGCTCGTTGAGGAAGAACGAGCTTATTGGCGACGTGTTGCCCAGGCACCTTGGTCTGCCTTGCCGCGAGATTTCGAGGGAACCGAAGGCAGGGGTTTGACGGCAACCACAGCCCATCACCTCGCGCGTTTGGCGCGTTCCGAAACCCGTGAATTACTTGGATTGAATGGGGTCGATTGTCGTCCGGATCATTTGTTGTGCTTGGCGCTTGCCGCAACCCTGGCCAAAGTCACTGGCTCGTATTCGGTGAAAAACTAAATTTGAAGAAACTTGTATATTTAAAATCAGCACAAAAATCCGATTCTTTTAATGTATCTATTATTATCAAAATTCCGTTTTTTAGACTCGTTTACTATTGAGCCCGGTCGCTCCTTAATACAGTTCGTTACCATGAACTGTTTGATGGAAACCTTTTCGCTAAGTAGAAGAAACAAAAAAGTCAAAAACGAAAACAAAATCTTAGAATCTTGATACTTTAAATAAATGCGAGTAAAACCTGATCTGGACCTAAGTGTCCTAGCTTTATTTAATTTCAAGCCAAGACAATCTTTAGCCTTGTAAATTGCCTCCAATTATTTGGTTACTTAAAAAAGCAACTAGAACTTTTAATTTTTTACGAACGTTTTTATTAGTAAAAAAATACGTAACTTACGTAACGAACTTCTATATTCCTATATTTTTATTACGTATATGAGGGGGTTGACCCCCTCGTCAATACCTCGCTCTTTACACTAAAGCTTAAATTTTGTCCCAAATCCTTAGGAATGACCCCTGAATCACAAAGGCCGTAGAATAAATAGTTATAAAATTCTAAAGTTATAAAATCAATTTAGTTTTTATTTTACTTAACGCCCAAATTTCTTACCCGTGAACTCTTAATACCCTGCAACAACCAAAAAACCATATAACTGAAAACAAAAAGCTCTAATGGGTGAAAAAGCGGGAATTTTCCAGGGAGAATAATTTCATGGGGGGACTCCAGGGGAGTCCAGCACTGGTGTAGGTTAATCTGATTAAGCAGAGATAAGTAGTACAAGCAGCGAAAAGCGCTGAACGTAATAAAGAAAATTGAATCCGACACTGATTCGAGGTCAGCACAACTCCCACTCCGCGCTTGATTCGGCTTTTATTTCATTGGAAACATATCTTAGTAATAAATACTGACGTTCCAAACAAATATATGAACACAGAAAAGATGGTTAAAGGGAACTGTGTTGCTTTGCTCAATTTTGAATTTGCCTTTTATGAGATCCATATCTTTCTTTCATTCAATATGTAGGCAGAAAGAATTGCTGCAATTGCATGCAATGCTGCAATATGGAATTGCTGCAATGCTCCAGCCAGGTTTCCAATTCAAGAAATTATCAACTCATTTCGAGAGAAAGGGATGTTAAAAAAAAGTCATTTTATAGCCTTACTGTTCTTGCTTCTTTTTTTTAGAATGAAAATACATTTGGGTCTTGGCGATTCTACTGCTTGTATCTTTACTTGATGTACGTTTTTTGATTATTTTTCATTTACCCTCGCAAGTAAAGATGTCCAGCTTTTCTACTTTTTATATCTTGACTGCATTTACTTTCGTTAAGAATCTTCAGTGACCAAGGTAAGTAAAGCTATTCACTTCATCGATCTTCGGCGACCCAGTATCATCTTTTATTGTTATATATTCCTAGTCTATTCTTTGCTGTTCATCCTGGTTCAGATATGTTGTATTTATATTACTATTTTGTGCTGCCCTCATTTTACTTTGATTGTTTGTCTGATAGTCTTTTATTTATGGTAACTAAAAATCAATAGAAAATCATCTTGCAACATTAGTAGACCTACCTTGTTACACCTCCAGAAGAGAAAGAAAAGATATGAAGTTAAATTTGCACAATAATTTTAAGATTTGCTGTTTTGTTTCAGTAATAACTTTTCATAAAAACTTGAAGGTGTTACTGATTATATAAAGTGGCACTGATTATATAACTTGACATAACTTGGTTGATTAGTCATATTCGCGGCGCAAAGATTACCCATAACGAGGTCAGAACAACAAAAAACAGCCGCCGCTCCGCAGAAGGGCGGCGCTGCCGGGCGAAGGACAGACCGACCATGAAGATGAACAAGCGTTTCATTGCCTCCATCATCCGCACCGCCAAGAGCGAAACCGTGACCCTGCCCTGGGCTGCTGCACGCCAGCCTGCCGGCCAGGCGCCCAAGCGGAAACTGAGTTAACGCCGGGGACGGGTGCCCGCGCGGCGGTCAGCGCTGGTGCAGCTGCGCCAGCCCGTTGCCGCCGGGAAAAAACAAATACTCATCAGTAATCTTTCTTCTGGCAAAAACAACAACAAAATTTCACAAAACCTAAATTTCAAAATTTCAAATTCACGTTTGTTACAGCGGTAACAAACTATAAGTAAGTACCCGAAATTCTAAAAAATAGAATTTAAATACCAGCAGATACAGCCTGGGACTGTGGGGGATTAAGTCGTCCTCAAAGACATAGTTATTCGATTTTTCGACTATGTTGAACAAAATGGCTATCTCAAAATTTTGATCCGACGTTTTTGGGAAAAAATGAGCGTGGGCTTATTTTCTATTTTCAAACACACAATCATAGTTTTTACTTTTAGAATGCAGCATATGTAAAAGCCAACGTAATACTACTATGCCCAAAAAGATGAAACCTAACCCAATCTATTTAATACTTAATAAAAAACATGATTATCTAGGTATTAACAAAATACTAATTATTATTGATTCGCAAGACAACTGAATCTAAAAAAATATCCAAGTACAGGTGGGTATACTGGGTATACTACTACTATTACTACTAACAACTCAACGCAGCACCAAGCCACCTTAGGCCAACACTGCTCGTCCTAGCACGTCCAGAAGCACCAAACTCACCAAAGAACTGAATCCCACCCCCTAACTCCCCCAAAGAGAGCGGATCCAGTCTGGTTGCGTCAATCACGTATCTACGACATTTGCTTATTCTACCCGCCAAGTTTCACCCCGATCTCTCCACTCTAAGTGTTTTCCAAGATTTCCGGTTTCCTAGGACTCGTGCTTATTTTCCCCACTGAATTTCATCCCGATCCCTCCACTCTAAGCGTTTCCGAAGACTTTAGGTTCCCCCCAACTCCCCCCAATGTCACCGGATCCGACAGATAATGCTATAGATGAATAAGTGAATCCCAAAACGAACAGAATATAAAATATGTTATCCAGACAATCTTGAAACAAACAAAAATTAACACAAACAGGAAGGGATACCTTCTAAAGGTAATCGCGTCATTTGTACTTTATTGAAAACGCTATTTACTTTTCATAGTGTGGTTTTTATCTGTCAAAGCATCGACAAAAATAAAGTAAAATAACCACAAAACCGAGAAGACTTTAAAGAAGTAATGAAAGTAAATTGACCGTTTAACATAAATTATATCAATATCTGTGGAAAGAACAAAAACAGTCTTTGAACTAATTCCATTTTAGGGATGTGTATGTCGAGCTTTACATAAATTAAATAAAAATAAAGCTTTTTTCAACTGAAAGAAAGGAGCGACATTAAAGCTTAAAACGAACAGATATTACTCCGTATATGAAAGGGGCTGTTCCCTCCTAAGCACCTAGCTCTTTGCGCTAAATTTTGACCCTTTGTCACAACTCTACTTTTTAAAACAATAAAAAAAAACCTTAGCTTAAAGATTCGCGCGTTTAGAAAATCCCAAAGCCACAGCCCACAGTAATGGTTATTGGGAAGTTTACAGACGTTTTCAGGGGGATTTTTTTTCTGGTTGAGGGGGTTGAGGGGATGGAGTTACATGGGAGGCTCTTTCCATAGAGGAATTTGTCATGGGAGAAGAGACTTTCCATGAAGCAGGCGCAGGATTTTCTAACATTATTTGAAACAAAAGCAATGAAAAAATAAACATGAACAAGTTTTTTTTCAACTGAAGGAGCAGCATTAGAACTTAAAAAGAACAAAAATTATTACGCATATGAGGGGTTCATCTCCTGCTAAACATTTCGCTCTTTGATTAAAATATAATTTGAAAATACTTACAAATTCGGTTCAAATATATCCTTCACATTCAAATCTTCAAATACCTTTTTACATGCATCTATGTCCATTCCGTGAAATACCATTCCACTTGCCGTTAAATCCTGTAAAAAGAAAAAAGAAAAAATAGTACGATTATACTACCAATAGTTACTGCAAAAAATTAAGGGAAGAAGAAGGGGTGAATGGAAAAAGGGACATGGTATACATGCGAAGAACAAGAAGAAGTTTCAAACTTTTTTTTAAGTTTTTTTTAAGTTTCGGGATCGTTAACAAAGTTACAACACTATTGATATATTGTCGTATGTTAAAGCAGCCCGGGACACCGGGACACAAGGAATATAAATGACGACCGGGACACACGGAATATAAATGGCGACCGAGACACAGGGACACAACTACAACGAGGACGCTGGAAGGGCACATGGGGGATATATAAATGACGACGGGGACACAGGGAATATTCGATTAGCAATTACCATCAACGAAGCCGAAGGGCAATCCTTAGAAAAATGCGGTATAGATCTGAATACTGATTGTTTTACCATGGACAAGAAGCTGTTTTTAAAGTCGGTTGAGACTTGCTTTGAGCAAAAAGAAAAACTACTGAATATTTTTGCTTCAATCATACGAATCCTTTTTTTTTCATTAAGACACAAAGAAAAAGAATACAAGAAGGGCCATCCAAAATAATGGAAAAATAGACAAGTAAAAACAAAACTGAATACAGATAACAAGAAGATGTTTTTTTTTTAAATACTTGTAGCTCCAACTGAAACGCAAGTGTGAATTCTTAATTGGGTATTAATCTATAGTTAGGCCCATTCAACTAGAAACACCATAACTATTTGATTACCCATTTCTATATTGATCGTTTTTTTCTGCGTTGCCAAAAGTAGCGTGTTCACAAAACTTTGCAGTTCCATGAAATTTGATCAAACAAATAGAAAAAAAGTTTTTCAGCTAAAGTAAGGAGCAAGTTGAAAACTTAAAACAAATATAAAATTACTCTGTAGGGGGACTGCCCCAACACCTTGCTCATCAAACAGAAGTTTTTTAGTGCTTTGAAAAATCTTATCTTTCCCGTAAGTATATGGCTCTGAATACAAAATTTGGTGGGTACGTGCATCACGGTGAAATATCCGTGTTATTTTAGTCTTTCATCGATTTTCCCTCTACTGGCCACAGTCTCTTTTTTTTGTTGAGTTTTATCTCTATATGTTGTTTGTTGTCATGTCTGGCTAGTTCGGCTTAAGAAGTTTCATTTTTCAAGCTTAGCCAATAAAATCTCATAATCAACATAGTAAAAAGCCTTCGTAATATCTTGAAAAATTGAAGCCACCTTTAAACCCGAATCTAGGCAATCGTTAACAAATATAGTCAAAAATAATAAAGCATGCTCTGTAGACATATTTTTTCTACATTCTTGGCTAGATCAAATATAAATCCAGTAAACCCATGACCTGGATTAAAAAGAATAGGGAAGTTAAAATAGCTGGAGCTTTAGCTATGGCTAAATAAGGATTAAAAACTGCCAGTGCCATTGAGCATGTGTCGTTTGGCTACTTTATAACAAAATTAAACAATTTATAAAACTTAGATAATCGATGTAATTAATCTACAATGCTATAGAGCTAAAGAAAAAACCTCTGCAAGTAACGATTAATTAGCATTTTTCTTTAAAGAATTATTATAAAGTAAAATCCAGTCTGAGTGTTACTACTTTTAATTGTCTTTGGGTTATCCCTAGTCCTAGACTAACTCCCTCTTTTTAATTCGTCATGTTTTTTGCCTTATTAATGATGACCTGTTCTCAATTATTATTTGGACTATTGAGTTTAAATGATTTAGAGGTAAAAGAATAAAAATATGGTTAAGTGAAGCATTATTGAATAATTAAACAATTTACTTTTTTTTAATGCAAATATTCATAAAACAATCTAAGACTTCCTGGAGTAAGAGGTTTAGGAAACCACTACATAAAAAAATTGAATTTTGTTAGTGAAAAAAACGATGCGCAATTGTGTTTTGTCACAGCGGTTCAACCGATCGCATACGCCTATAGTGGTTATGAAGCGCTGAGCGCAAATGCGGGTTTCCAGGAATTTGAGGATCAGGCTCGTTCGTTTGCGGCAAGCTTTTTGTCTGCCAAGGCACGACAGCTTGGGGTTGATAGTGACCGGGTGGCGGTCCTGGTGGGGCGGGCATCAGCCGTTATCAAGGATCATGCACAGGAGATTGGTGCGGATTTGATCGTTCTCGGGACTCATGGCCAGCACGGCTTAGGACTCTATCTTCATCAATTAATCAACCATTAGCATCGATCTCTCGTCGAACAACATCATTGATCGGTCAAGCAATTCAAGCAACTGTCGCACAATTACAACAAACATCAAGTTCAAATCAATCAGCTAATCAACAACAACAACAATCTCCTCAACGGCCATCTGATGGACCGATTAAATTTCGAGCATATTTTGATATTAAAGAAGAAACAATTGATAGTAAAGGAAATTCAAGTTTTACATCTGTACCAAGGTAAACATAAAGAAATTCGAATAGACGATGGAATCAATCTATTTTAGAAAATTTACCTGCTCAAAAATTTGTTATATTTCTCTGCAGAAATCGAATAGTAAATGGTTCTTTGGTTACATATTATTTGTCAACGCAGTATATAAGCAGCAGATGCACAATAGATACAGATGTATCTATGTGGCCTGGTAAGAACTTTGGTACAAAACAAAGAAATACAAACATTGTAGATGGTTTCCACACAGAGGACTACTTTTGAGGCTAAAAAATAAGAAACCCTTTTAACCTCCCTGATCCCAAGCTCGCAATGATAGAAATCTGAACTCACTAAAAAATGCCGCCGAAGGGCACCGCTGGCTTCGAACGTTGCGCCGTGAGGGGGTAGAGGCGTTCGCCGACGCCTCCGGCGAGAATCATCGTCAGGACTTTGACTGGACGCATAGTTCCTTCTCTTCTTGTTTCCGCCTGAAGTCCGGTTCCGAATCTGGTCGCGCGCTCAAGGGAACAGTTGGGTCAGAGGCAGTCTCTAAGACGGTGAGGTCTCGGAGACGGGGGAATCCGTGTGATTCCCGGGACAGTAGATATCGGTCGTCGAGGCGACTGTCGTTAGACAGCAGCGACCGTTTCTTCCCCCTTAACCTGTTCGTACTGATTTAGCAGTTCGACCGTTGGCGGGGTTACACGCCCAAGTTCTGTACGCCCCATCGAAGCTTCTGCGTCATACATTTTTCTCAAAATAAGCAGGAATAACGTAGATATAACATCCAGTTTCTTGCCAGAGCCTCGTCGCAAGACCCCCGCATAACCGAAGTTACGATCGTAGTACCACGTCATATTCACCCCATCAAAAAACTTATGAAAATAGACCTGGTTTTCCTCACACATTTTGAAATGTTCTTTTTGGCCACGTTTTCCTTACACAAGCTAAGGAATAAAGATCATTTGAAATCATATAATAAAACAATTTTATCACCTGTAAGTTTTAAAAGGTTATTGTTAAAATTCCCCATACACATAAAATCGAAACCTGTAGAACCGTATTTGTATTTTGTTCGAAGTAGTTGAAAGGTTTGAATAACTATGATTCTGGAGATATATGAAACACAGTCCCTGGGACAATGCCATAAATTATGCAAATCATCAATTGATTACTTATTGTCTTTATAGTGGAAGACATTGGGTGGGGGGGGTGTTTGACCTCAAGTGTTCATTTTAAATCCCGACCAGATCCGGTGACATTGGGGGGAGTTGGAGGGTGAAACGAATGAGTGATCGGATCTAAATGAAACTTGATATTTAGAAGGATCTTATGTCTCAGGTGCTTCATTTTCAATTCGAATCTGATCAGGGGACATAGGGGGCTGGAGACGGGAAACAGAAATTTTGGAAACCGGATATCTTGGAAAACGCTTAGAGTGGAGAAATTGGGATGAAACTTGGTGAGTAGAATAAGCAAATGTCGCAGATACGTCATTAACGTAATCCTACTGGATTCGACGCTCGATGTCGGCCGGATTGTCCAGCACGCGGGTATGCGCCATCTTCATCGCCTCGGCGACGCGATCCAGCCGGTCATGCCAGCCGTGATCGTTGTCGTCGCTGGCAAAGGCCGCATAGGCGCCGGGCTCGCCGGTCTTCTTGTGCTCGAGCAGCAGGTTGGTGATGCCGCCGAAGGCCGAGACCACGAAGATCCGGCGATAGAGGTCCGCCGGCTTGCGGTCGCCGACGATCAGCGTGTCGCGCAGCTCGTCGATGCGGTCCATGGACGTCCCGCCGATTTTTTCGACGAAGAATAAAAAGAAAGGTATGAAAAAAAAGTTAAAAGTATGAATTCAGAAAACGTATGTGAAAATATAGTAAATTTAATATTGCCATGCATTTTTTTGCAAATGACATATAAAATGTTGATTTTCATTTGCGGTTTGAATTTTTATCAGCTGTAAATAAAATGTTAAACTTCAGTTAGTAAAATTCTAAAGATCCTGGAGAACAAATCCAAAGCCACCTTTAATAGAGGATTCATATGAAAGTGATGTCGTATGATCACTTTCAACCAATCAGAGGATTTTAATGGTGAGGGGGGTCAGTTATGTGACTTTTAGTGTAGCTCTGTTATTATGAAATCCATGGCATCTGAAGTTTGGCTCTTAGGCTCAAAAAAGCTTATTATGTAAGTTTTGGTAATATTTAGTGAAGCATTGATTCCAAATGCATCAGCATCAGGCTATTTAAAAATTTTGGAAAATTGCTGCCACAAAATTGGATATTATCATTAAAGCTACACCACCTCCTTTTCTCTCTGATGACCTATCCTTTCTCAGGATAGTATATCCTGGAAGCCTTGTTTGTTGGTTTTTGGATAAATAGGTGAATTTCTGAAGCTTAATGTTTTATTTTCCCTAGCAATACCGAAGCCTCATACATTCAAATCAACCTTAAGACTGTATTCTTTATTGTAAACTCTTAAATCACAATTTACTTTGAAACTTTTAGTCACGAACAAAAAAAGAAAAAAAAATCAGGCACGTACAGCTGAAACACGGTAGAATGGCATCCAACCACAAACTATATAAAAATAAATTAACAATTTTGTAGGGCTTATATGCATAAAAAAAGATTAGAAAAGTCAACTAGGCCAATTTACCTTGATGTACATGCAAATGAAATAGTAAAAAAGGAATACTTGAACAAACGAAGCAAAGCATCCACATTCAGACCAGTCTTTTCAGAACAACATAAATGAAAAAATTTCCTCACTTATTATTTCGTAAAGTTGCGAATTTTCCCTGGGCTATGAGAGGGAATTTATCGTTGATTTTTAAATTATTATCGAATAATTGTGGGCATCAATCCATGGCTAATTGTAGAAAAAGCCAAGATAGATAGTCCGATTGAGTGAGAGGCAAATCTAGCATTAACCCCTTTATTAGCATTGTATAAAAATGATTTTTTTAGGTTGGTAAGGCCCATATTGGTTAATGAGTATGACTAAGAATGACTTATTTGACGACAAGTATCCGTCCTGGTTAAGTGGTTGACGCGCTGGGTTGGAAATTCCTTGTCCAAGGGGTGCTGGTTCGATTCCTGGCGTGGTCGGTTATTTGGTTTGGGACGGGGGTTAGTAGCGTTACTCTCTAAGCTCAGCCTGAGCCGACCCAGTTCTAAATGGGTATCTGGAGAAAGGTAAGTAGGAAGGGTATGCAAAAGCACAGGATGGCTGGTCCCCAACCCCCCATTAGGTGTCATTTAAACTTAAATAATATATATCTGTTTGGAAAGTTTGAAACATAAAACCACTGAGAGGAGAGACGGTAAAAATTTAATAATAATAATAAAAAAAATAACAGTAAAGCAAAAGCACTAAAAAAAGGAACAAAAGGAGATCGGAAAAGGTGACTAACAAGTTATTTAATGGACGACTACAATCCTTATTTCATTTAGAATTCCTGTTGCACTGTCAACATTGTTTTGTTCTAATGAATTTATATCGGGAAACTTTTTCATTGAGTATAAATCAAATTCTTGACTTTTGGATACAGAAGAGAAATTTCATAGCATTAAAATATAACAATGAAAAAAATATATAACAATAACATATAACAATAAAAAAAATCAGAATTTTCGAAATAAGGATTTCTTGTATTATTTTCCATAGGTTAGATCTTGTAATTTCGTTTAGATTTTCGAAGAGACAATTTGAAGCTCATCAGACTTAAAAGTTATTTGAATTAAAAAAAATTTAAGCTTTGATGGTAGGGCATTTTACCTAGACAAAATTTTGAAAATTCGCAAAATCAAAACTTCAAAATAGAATAAGGTTTAGAATATTTTCAAAATGTTTCTCCGATCTCTCTTTAACTCCTTTCTTATCACTAATTGTTGCCCTGTTCCTATCTTTCACTGGGACAAGTCCAGATTGACTGTTCCTTCTCTATTTTTATAACAGGCCTGTACGTTGTTTTGCTGTTATGCTATTTGACTGACTGTTTCAAGATTTTGAGCCATTTTATCCATGGCTTCCACTTCACAGCCTCCTTAGTTTACATTTTATTGTTTTCTCCTCAGTCCCTACGTGCTTCTTAGTTTCAAATGCCCTATCTCTCAATTAAATGTATCCCTTGGGGTTTGTAACTGACCAGTTGAAAACCACTGGAATAGAGGACCACAGTGTTTTTCGTGAATCGTTCTTTGATTAGAAATAATAAAACTTGCCGATTACAGTGGTTATGCCTGAGCTATGCACTTCTACCACACTAATATACCTATGGCGTGGGAGTGCTTATCCTATTTGTTATTGGTGGAATATTATCAGCTGATCAATCATAGATCGGTTTAGTTGAGTCTAGTAGCTTATTTAGGGGGGTAGCAATACGGAACCACTATTGAGCTATCTTCCAAGATCTTAGTGAAATTTGATCTTTAGAAGGATCTTGTGCTTCAGAACTCTCATTTTAAATCCCGACCAGATCTGGTTACATTGGAGGGAGATGGAGGGAGATAGTACAAGTTATAGATATGTAATTGACATAATTGGAACGGATCCGTTCTCCTTAGGGGACCTGGGGGGGTTGTTAATTTGGAAAATTAAAAAATTGAGGTAATTTAACTGAAAAACTGATGATCAGATCTTAAGGAGATTGGATATTTAGAAGGAACTCATGTCTCAGAGCTCTTATTTCATATCCCGTCTCCTTTGTTTTGCTGTTCTTGTGACGTTGCCTATAACCACAGCTATTCCAGAAAAAAGTTTTTCGACACTTTGAACTCTAAAAACTAAACAGGATTAAAAAATTAAACAGGACAAGAAAGGCTGATTAGTAGATCCCTTCTTGCTGTCCATAGGAACATTGATATCTGGTCTGAAAAGATAAAAGACATTTTTGAAGATATGAGAAATAGGTTCCGCTTTTTAGATTTTAAAGCAGTACGAATACTTCTTATTTACACTAAATAAAAGTAAACATTGCAAAGGGTGAGTGGTCACCCTGGAGGCACTCTGCCATTTTGATAAGCAGAACGCAGCTAAACTCTTTTGGTTTAGCGTAATAACTCTTGTTATGATAGAAAAATCCAGTAGTATTGTAGTGGTAGTCGCTATCCTAGTAGTAGCAGTATTAATATCAGTGGTCATAGTCGCAAGTAATAGCAGTTGTACACACAAAATTTTTCATTCTTAGTTTTAAGCTGTCTCACTGGCAGGCAGAATTAGTTGCAGACGCTGTTGTAAGTAGTCGTAGTTGTATATGGCCAACAGTAGCAGTCGATTTAAACTACCACAAATCACCATCACAAATGAAACTCAAAACGAATAAAAATTACAATAGATAGCCAAGTCAAACTGAAAACGAGCAAAAAATAAGATGAGTAGGGCTGAAAACCCTCATGCCATCTCAAGACCAGAACATAATTTGCCCTTTGCGAAAAAAAAAAAAAAACTTAAAAAAAACGAATGACCGTGGATTGTCATTTTAATTGACATATGCTGATATTTATTGCTTAAAGTTTTGATAATTTTTTATTTATGAAAGTAAGAGAAGTGAAAACATTTGAAACGTATCCTTACTTCAGCGACGTCCAACCAGGACTGATAAATAAAGTGAGATGAAACAAGGCAACCCATTGAAATGAAAGAAGAATAATCAAAAACATGTTTTTAGTGCTAATCTTGCCTTTTTGGCATCTAATCGCAACGGTCTGTTTGTTCCGTGTTAATATCTAGTGGTTTTTAAAACATTTTGTGACATCGTTTTAAATTAAATTTATTAAATTAAGTTTTTAACTTAATTAAATTAAGATTATTTTTTAATTAAGCCTGTCCCTATCTGGGTGTATTTTCACAGTTTAACCATCCTGTTACTTATAATGTAGGCGATTTTTTCAAATTAGGATTTATGAATAAAAATCAAAAAAAAATCAGCCTCCTGTGGTTTATGTATAAGGGGGGGGGGATCTATGTTTTTGCACAGGATTGCCTTGTTGATAAGAGAGTGAGAGATCTACGCTTATATCAATTTCAATGAAGTTAGACAAATCATTGATGTAGTATAATGATGTTATACAACATGTCAATACATTATTTGAGATCTATCGGACTTATTGGCTCTATCATAGATTTACAGGATTTATCTGAGATGGAAGTCCAATAACCATACCTTTGGGGAGGACATGACCCCCCCCCCCCCCCGATCCCTTGGGGGGTGGGTGCCAGCTATTTGTCTATTGTCTACATGTAAAATCCAAAATATACGGAATTTTTTTTAGAGAATATACACTTTCTGTGGGACGAAATATTTATTACTTTTGCTTTACATAAGGCCGAACGCGGAAGACCAATTTATTCAAAAAAGTACAGTTTCTTAGGACAAATTAAAAGTAAATAATATAAATAAACATATTTTTCAACTAAAAATAAGGAGCAGCATTAAAATATTTTAGTAAGATACATTCGTTGCATAACCTCCATTAAATATTTTTTCATTGTACTATCTTTTCATCCTACGAACATGTGAGCAGGAACACCTCATTAGACCACCTCATCCTATATAAGACTAGATAAGAGACTAAGGGGTGGAAACTGTCTTCGAGGAAGGAATACCTCCCTCCCTACCACCCTTATTGACGCTACCGGAATTTAATTGTGTATTTTAGTAAGATACATTCGTTGCATAACCTCCATTAAATATTTTTTCATTGTACTATCTTTTCATCCTACGAACAACTCCATCCACTTTCGCTTCTTAACAAGGGCACTAAAACTTACGACTTCCGATCAGATGAGCTCCATCCGATCCGAAGTTTATGCGATACCCGTTCCATAAAAATTTATATGAGCTCTGGGAGATTGTGTCCACTATAAAAACATTGTTATGTGATTTTTGACTCCTGGTGACAAAATGTTTATCTCACAATTTCAATTGAATGCGTTTCGGGAAAAGAGGATGTCAGGGACGGGGGGGGGGGCTGGTTGCCCCCCTGAGGGGAGGAGGAACCGGGGGAACGCCAGCCATATCATGGCGTATTCAGACAAAGGCGAGCACTTGATTGAACTGGCTTGTAATAATACATTAAATGTATCTAATCATTCTGGTGGTTTTTCTGTCCTGGGTCGTCTTGAGCTTTTGGAAAAAGAACCGTTAGATTTAGAAAATGTATTGAATGAGGGAAGTGGTATTATGCGGCTAGACAATTATTTAGGGTTGTTGATAAAAATGAGACCAAACATAGAAGTAGATTGCTTCAAGACCAAGCGTGGGTTGGTGAGCTCTCCATTACATAGCTGAATATTTAAGGCCTTTGTGGCTGAACACGCCGGCAAGCTCCTCTGCGGGACGTCTGTTCGACGCTGTGGCGGCGGCGGCGGGGCTCTGCGTCGCGCGGCAGACATACGAAGGCGAAGCGGCGATGCGCTTGCAAGCGGCGGCGGAAGGCTGGCTTACGACGAATGTCGCCGATCCCTACCACTTCGAAATCGTGGACAGACCCGACATGATCGAGGTCGACCCCGCGCCGATCTGGCCTCGGATTGCGGCCGATCTCGCGCAGGAGGAGGCTCCCGGCGCGATGGCCGCGCGGTTTCATGCTGGTTGGATCATGGAAAGACAGTGTGGTCTTCGAAATTATGTGCAGGGTATTGAAGAGGCAGTGAGCCGTAAGACCTGCCGTCTGCCGGTTGCCAACCACCTCTATTATCATAGCCTTTACAGCCAACAATTGTTTTCCTCACCGTCAATATCAGCTGCCGTCAGCCAGAATGTTCGGTATCGTTATGTTCGGTGTTACCGACATCATCTCCATGAACATCAACGATATTATTATGTTCTAGGTCGTTATTTTTATTGTCAAAGTCCAGGCCTTAAGATCTAGGCCATAAGATCCCCAATATCCTGTATAAGAGTCCTTACTTTATTATATAGTTTTGAAAATAAGTTTTTGAAAATAGTTTTAAAAACACTTTCAATTTAGTGAGGTCAATATGATGCTTGAAGGAAAGATTTTCATCAAGCAAGATGCCTAAAAATAGAACACATCGATCCCCAGGCCTACTAACGGAACTCGTCGATACGTGTATTTCATTTAACCCAGAGCAACTCTATGAAACTCTTGAGAAAATAAGAAAACATGATTTTACAACATATAAGGCAAAGTCATTAACATCAAGCCACTGAATCTGATGCGGGCGTATCAGCAATATTTTTGGAACGGCTTATCGTATCAAGAGGAAACTTCAGGCGGATCCTGAGTGGGATGTTCAGTTGACCAAAAGGCAAAATGCACCTGCTACTACTGCTATTAATACTGCTGCTACTACTGTTACTACTAACAATAATTAATGCACTTTTACTACTACTACTTCTCCTACTACTACCACCTCTTCTATGAGACTATTACAACGAAGGTTAAGCTTATGATGTTGAAAATTTGCAACAATATTGGGGGGAACTTGAACTAAATCAATTCCTAATGAAATAAAATATGATGAAAATACAATACTTAGCACAAAAATTATGAAGAGTACCCCAAAGAATTTTTGGGGGGGGGTTCCCCAGAGTGTATTATAATAAATACGTAGCCTAACCTAACCTAATTAAATACCACCTAAATATTTAATTGAAATATAGCTATAATGTAGTCAAACAGTTCATGGTAACAAACTGTAGTAAGAAGCGACCCGGCTCAATACTAACCAAAACTAAAAAAAAATGGAATTTTGATAACAGTAGTTACATCAAAAGAACCGCATTTTAATGCACGCGCACGCACAAACAGAGACACAAACACAAACAAACACACATACACACACATATACACACATACACACATACACGAACACACACACACACAAACACACAAACACACATACACACACTCGCACGCACAAACAGACACACACACACATATATATACAAACACAAACATACACACACAGAGACATACACACATGCACACACACCTATACATACACAAACACACACAAACACACGCACACACACACACAAACATACACATACACACATTTACCCACACACACACAAACAAACTATATCTTCTAGATAACGTTTATTGCGTTTTTAAACTCAGTTTAAAAAAGGCACTCTTTAGTTTGTTCATAATTCTGCTGTTAAACCTACCCTTACAACCGCCAACCAGGCTATATGCGATTCGTCGTACTCCCCTCTTACAAATTCACTACAACCACTAACCCAGCTATGTGTAATTCGTCGTACTCCGCTCTTTACAGCTATCCCTACACACGCCAACCCAGCTTTAGGCGATTCGTCGCACTCCCCTCTTACAACTACCCTATAACCACTAACCCAGCTGTAGGTGTGCTGACGGTGGGCGATGTGGCCACGGTGCGCGTCGAAGGCCCCGACCGCAACCGCGCGTATTACGTGGATGAAAACCCGGCGGTGTCGATCCGCATCGACCGCGCAGGGCAGGGCAACGCGATCCGCCTGCAGGCCCAGGTCGAGGACGTGGTGGAGGAGCTGCAGGCGAGCCTCCCCGAAGGCGTCACCGCAGGGCTGATCCGCACCCGCGCCGAGGCGATCACCGACCGGCTCGACCTCCTGGTCGACAACGGGATGATGGGGCTCGGGCTGGTGCTGTGCCGTTTGACTATTATTTCGACTACTGCTACTACGACTACCACTGCAACGATTACTACTGCTTGCGACTACTACGACTATTACTTTGACTACTTCTACTATGACCACTGCTACTAGGACAACTAGGACTATTCCTACCAATAAAAAAGATAATAATACAAAAATTGTGCAACTGAATCAAAAAAATTATTTCCACAAAAAAAGCTCTTCAAAGAAAAGTAAAGAGCTACACTAACCCTTAGACAAGCAGATATAAAGTTAAATAGTAATTCAAGTGTTAAACAAACATAAATAACTATATTTAGTTTATCAGTGATTTTAACTTTTGCTGGAAGACATGGGCCATAATGTCATGTCTATGAACCACCGATTGTCCTTGAAGTAAAAGCTGATGTATTTCGTCCCAAGATTGATTACATGTAAATGTAATAAATAAATCTGGACAACCATAGAGACAAACATACGCAATTGCATCTTGAGCATATTCATGCATATGACGGGGACTGCCAGCAAATGACGAAGGTGGAATTGTTAATCTTCCAACGTTAGTGGTATACCGTCATTTACAGCTGCATCTCGCAAATAAATGGTCAGCATGGCTTCAGGAAAGACATGTCTATTGAAACAAATCTAATATAGCTTATGAATCAGTAATTGATCTGCTGGAGCAGGACATTCCAGTTAATGTGTTCCTACTGGATCAAGCTAAGGTATTTGATAAAATCAATATTTTATCAAATTTTGTCGGGTAATGCTCGAAGGTTTACTCGCCGTCGGCACAAAGCTCCAAAAAACACGTAAAAAGCCAATTCTGTAAGCGTTAGTCGGGTAACGCTCGAAGGTTTACTAGTCTGTCGAAACAGTTGCACCTACAAATACTGGCTAGCGCTCCATTCCATAGTAGCCCTATACCGTTTGAATCCTAATTTGGACATATTATCTTTGTAATATAAAGGTTCCCTGAGAAAAATGTCTTGAAAGAAAAAGAAATCTTAAAAAGGAAAAATACACATTGAAAGAATGCGTCATCCTTAACACTGCTAAACATTCCCTATTACATAAAAACTAAAGAAATCATGAAGAAAAACATATTGAATAAAAATGTCTTAAAAACGTCTTGAAACGTCTTAAAAACGTCTTGAAGAAAAAATCACCTTAAAAAATGTCTTGGGTAGGACTAAACTTAATGAAATTTAAATATTTGAAATCAGCATAAAAAGCTAATTCTTTTAACATATCTATTGTTTTTTAAAAACCGTTTTTCTAGAGTTTCGATTACTATTGAGCCGGGTCACTCCTTGCTTACACTTTGTTACCACGAACTGTTTGAACCGCAATTTCCTCAGATTTTTCTTTTGGTTGTTATTTCGTATATGAGGGAGTTTCCCCCTCCTCAGTACTTCGCTCTTTGCGCTAAAAGGTTTGTGAATTTTTAAAAAGCTTTTTATTCGAATTAAACCTTGTCGTTAGAAGGTTTAGGAGGCAGAAGCACCTTGTTGTGGTAATCTCTATTTGTCTCAAATGGAACCCGATTATTCGCTTTAGTTTCTGTTCGTTATAAGATTCTTTTGTGCCCCTATTATCTGTTATCTTCATGTTTGATGAGATTGTTCGTTTTCAATTTCTGTTCGTTCTTGACTTCATCAAGAACAAGCCATCATTCATAGATGGTTACCATCAATTATTGATGGTAATTTTCGTTTGTTATAAGTTTGAATTATCGTATGGTCTTATTTCAACTGGATTTAGATTTTGCTTTCAGTCTGAAACAGACGCTGTCATTGGCTGGTTAGACTCAAATGGACGAAGTGCAGTTGTAGATACGTGGATTCTAGGCTATAGCCATCCCAGGATTGATCAGCTACAAGACGCGAGGGATTCAAAAATTCAAATTTTAGATGGTAAAACCACAATGACATTTACCAGAAAACGGGAGACTCCAGATAAAGATCAGGTAGATATATTCAATTTTCTTAAATTAAAGATACTTTAAATATAAACTTTAGACTTAAAATGTATTACCTTCAATGGTAGAACAAACAATACTATTTAATAGCTGTGGAAAACGAAGCACAGGGGGTGACAAATAAAAAGACCAGTTAGCCAGTCTCGCTGCTTTAATATAGCACACAGGTAAAATTGAAAATAATTATGAAATAGAAATAAGAAGGTAATTTTGAAAGACTAGGGGGGCGATCCCCCCTACTCCCTAATCCACATGCCCGCTTACTTGTAAAATTAGTAGGTTTTCATCCCATAATAAAAGTTTTTAGCCAAAATGACCAGACAAAGCATCTAAATAAACCAATCCAACTATTTGGTTAACTCAGCTTAGGAAAGGGAAACATCCTTCATATACCAACCAGGCCTATAAATTATGAAATTTACCCATATTTGTTTGCACGTAGCATCAAACATTTCGTGGTAACGAACTGTAAGTAAGGAGTGACCCGGCTCAATAGTAACCTAAACTCTAAAAATCGGAATTTTGAAACCAGTAGATACGTCAAAAGAACCGGATTTTTATGTTGATTTTAATTATATAAGTTCCATCAAGTCTTACCCATCAAAAGTTACGAGCCTGCTAGTCTTGCTGGGGACGGACCCGACCCTGTGGTTACACAATTCCAAACACTGGCAGATGAGAGCTTTAAACCTCTATAATAGGGTTCTCTTATTGTTTTGTTATTAGGACGGGGGTAGATGCCTCAAAGGGTGCATTTCCATGCCGATACATCCTAACTCTCATTGAGCCTTCAGGTAAATACAGAATTGGTTCTAAGGAAGGGGTGGAGGTAGAAAGTAATATTTAATTTCTCGCCATTTCTGGGAATATTTTTGGTCTACATTATTGTTATGAAAGTGAAGAGTAACATTAAACCCCAAAATGAGCAGACTTTATTCAATATCAATTGTAATTATGCGCGCCCAGTTCCAATTTTGTGTCCGCGTTCTTTTTTATTTTTTTATTTACACCATCATCTAGAATCTACATCATAAGGTGGAAACCAATGCTTACATCTAAACATCTTTTATAAATTCAAACTAGAAACTGTCCCAGAAATTAACGAAAAACTAAAGAAAATTCGAAAGTTATCGTGGATAACAGTTCTCTGCTTGTCAATAGAATCCTTTAACGTAAACAACTTTCTCTGCATATTATTAGATTCCTTATCGGCCATACTGATTCAATCCTTAGTAGAAGTTACTAGGTTACATAAGATACTAGCAAATATTGTGTTTTGTAGATCTACCGATAGAAGAGAATACATAAAATAAAACAAATATAAAAATAAGTTATACTAAATAAAGTACAAAACGAGAGCGGAGATTAGTTTGTGGAGGATTGGTAACTTTGTATGGTATATTTAGATTATGGTCTGTTTTTCAGGGAATATATCTTAATTTTGAACAACCGATAAAGTCAGTATTAAAAATCATAGATGTATTCAGGTGTAACTATTAAGTTGGAGGGATTGGATTATCAAAGAGCTTGCAGAGCACATGTCCAACGCCGAGGCGGCTGGATTTGCGGGTGTTCCCCACTATGTTTTTGATGATGTCGACAGCGGCAGACGCTTGGGTTTGTTCGGTCGGGAGCACCTCGCGCTCATCCGCAGCAAGTTTCATGCGCGAGGGTTGGCGAGAAGGGCGGATGTGGCACCCGAATTTTCGCACGCCTGGCAACGTTAGATGCGGAATTGCGTCTTGATCATGCAAAAGGGTTAACGAACTAACGATAGTTGCTAGGTTTAAAACTCTGCTTGTGTCATCTGGATTGTTTTGTGTTATTTTTGGCCGATCTTACCATTTAAGATTATCTTAAGCAGGTTCATAACTATGATTTTTACGTGATGATCAACCAAAGATATTGCATGTCTTCGGCTTGTGGTTGTTTTTAAATAAATAAAAAACAAGTTTCTTCCAAATGAAAGAAAGCCATTTAGAGAAAGCCATTGAGCCAAAAAAAGTAAAATTAATATAAAAATTTCGTTTTGATTATCGAGGTCAAGGCCGAAGGCCTCGACCGAGATCCGTTGATTTTTGAATTTAAAAAAGAGGGAATAGTTATCAGGTCAAAATTCCCAGAGGCACTAAAGGGTATTCACGCACAAAATGGTAAGGGGAGTGAGGCTAATATACAAAAGAACACTCAGAGGTTTTAGTGGTGTCATTTAAACAATGTTAAAGCTCAAACAGTTACTTCGAAAACATTTCAAATATTTACTTCATTACTTCCACTAGAAAAATATGGCTCTAAACAAGGTTGTAAAAAAGAAAAATTACAGAAAAAAATGAGGAAGCTGTGACGAAAAAGTAGAAATAAATATGGAAAATGAAAAAAAAATATGAAAAAAGGTGCAAGAGTCGAGCTTTAGCGTAAAGAACGGGGCGTTAATGTTGCTCTTACTTTCATTAAAAAAACTTTATATTTTTATTTAATTTCTGAACGTTTTTGAATTAATGCATGTTTTGATCTTGGCTCTGCGCACATAAATATTTGAAACGAAATTTGCATATTAATTAATTGCAATTAATCGAAAGATTTTGATAAAGGAAGGAGCGAGGGAGGAGACCTAGTTGTCCTCCAATTTTTTGGTTACTTAAAAAAGCAACTAAAACTTTTAATTTTTACAAACGTTTTCATTCAACTTGGGACTCGCGCACGAAGCCCTTCTGTTGGCCGCCAAGACTGACGCGATACCAATCCCCCAGGCGTCCATTGACCGCCAGGACGGTTCCCTTGGCCGCGCTGGAGATATGCGACGAGTACGAGCTTGCTCCTTCGTGGATCGCCGCCTCGCGCTTGGCCTTGACGACGCCGCTGGCCCGCTTCGCTCCCGCGGAGGCAGCCTGGGCCGGGTAGCGGAGCTTCTCGGAAACGCTTTCGCCGAGCACCGAGTCGTAGACCGACATCTCCACGATCATTTTTGAAAGCCTTGGAATAAATGAGCGTGGGAGGGTGCCTAGTTGTCCACCAGTATTTTGTCATTTAAAAAGGGCGCTAAGAACTTTAAATTTTTGTTAGAATGAGCCCTATCGCGACATTCTAGGACCCCTGGGTCGATACGATCACCCCTGGGGAAAAAAACAAACAAATAAACATGCATCCGTGATCTTTCTTCTGGCAAGAAATACAGAATTCCACGTTTTTGCAGATAGGAGCTTGAACCCTCTACAGTAGGGTTCTCTAATGCACTGAATCCGATGGTGTGATTGTGTTGTGAGAGAGGATAATGAAAAAGTAGTCATGTACATATAACACAAATTATATTAAATCTTATGAAGAAAGAACGAATAGACAGTAAACAAAAGGAGCAGGAAGATTAAAAAAAGAGGGAAAGAGAGAAGAGCTAAAGATTAGAAAGAGATTAATACTAGAAAAGCTAGAGAACAAAAGGAGGAGGAAGATAGAAAAGCCAGAGAACGTAAGGAGTAGGTAGTTAAAGAAGAAAGAAAACATATAATTGAAATGATTGCAAGGAGAAGATCTCAAGAGCCTCAAAGATTGTCTAAAAAACTAACTAAGTGTTTTTTCAAATAATACTTCCTTCGAAAAGATCTACCACATTTATCACACTTATGAGTTTTTTCTGCAAAATGAGATTTATGGTGACGATTTCTATCATCTGAAAAGAAGAAAGAAACTTGAGGATTTGAAAAAAACAACAACTGGATGATTGAAATTGGAAAAGGATAAGACTTGCTGGTAGTATATAAAGGTAATGTATATATGTGTAATGTATATGATGTATATATGTTACCAGTGGTGTATATATGTTACCATTAACCAATCTGGTTAATGTCGGTCAGGTGCTGGTATACCTAGTATTAATAATAATATGAGTAAAACTCTCGAACAGCTGAGCAACATCAAAGAAGTTATCTTTGCCCAAGACGGCTGGAGCAGCAGTAATGTTGTTCAAGAATCGCGATGGGATGTTCCTGCCTCACCAGAACCGGCTAATAAAGAAGTGCCCATGTGGAAGCAGACAGCTAGCAATGGTAAGTCACGATGAACTTACCATATTTCTGTTGGTGTTAGTACTACTCAGATAATTCTATCTCAGATAATTCAGATAATACCCCAACTATCATAATCACATTGTCTTCTGAGCAATTTTCTAAACCTTACTACATTGAATCTTAAATTACCATAAATCACATTGTCTTCTGAGCATTTTTCTAAACCTTACTACATTGAATCTTAAACTACCATAAATCACATCATCCAGCAAAATAAGGGAAAAATCAAACAACACAAATGACTTATAATAGGAAAGAAGTAGACAGAAACAAATACAATCACAAATACAATGCTTTCCAAGAGGCAAATAGGAGAATCAGTCAAAAGCAGCTGCCCAGATAAAGGCTGCAATAATTTCTATTCAATTTTCCGAGTTTATTTAAAAAGTGGACAAAGGTCGTGACCCTGGAAAAGATTGAGAAAGTTATGGATTCTCCAATTTCTGCACAAGTTTTGGCAGAATATTATACTTCTATTTTGTCAAAAGTAAATTACTCTGTTGGCTCTTATTTTAGTCAATTTGTTCATAGTTTTCTAGCTTCTAAGGTGTCGTCGTATAATTTTATTGTTGTGTTTTTATTTTCCGTCGAAACTGTTCTTTAAAATTGAAATCTTCATCTATTGACTTTGATGGGTTTATGCGCTTCATTTATGTGGATAGTATGATGGATTGTGTCGAACTCTTTCAAAATAACAACAAGACGACAACAACGGCGTCCGAGGAGGATGATGAACAACCAATATCACCGAATTGTGCTGTAGTTACAGATATGTTAGAATTAAAGATCCGTCCAGGACCTGCAGGATTATTATTTCAACCTGTATATCCTGCCAATGATCCAACAACATTTGTTGGTTTTGCAACCACAAGTATTCATTGGCAAGAAGTATTAGAGAATGTCGTCCCTGATTACGTCAGTGGATTAACATGTGTCGTTAGTGTAAAATATATCAATGTAGGGAAAAGAGACTAGAGGAATTAAATTGACATAAAAGAGGTTCGAATAATTACTGTCGTGATAGAGCTCAGAAAATTCAACGCGAAGGAAAATAACTCATTCAGAATTATTTGATCTAATAAAACAATTTCAAATACAGAAATATTTAACAATTAATTCATAAATGAACGCAGTGGGATTCTTAATGGTAAATTCAAACGCAATGAAAGATCAAGTCTCATCACCTAATGCTCATTTTTTTGCATAGAAAGCAAATAATCTAAGAAGGTGGGAGCCAGCGCAGGGTGGCGGGCTGGATTAGGTTCAACGGCATCGAGGTCGCCCGCTCCCGAGCCTGTAGCGGCCGCCCGAGGACGGCCTCCGCGAAGGCCACCGGCGGCAGGTAACTTTTGATGCATCTGCTGATATCAAAATCCCCTTTTTTTCAGTCTCGGTTACTATTGAGCCGAGTTGCTCCTTACTTACAGTTCGTTACCACAAAGTGTTTGAACAAGTGTAACATTTCCATCTTTCTAATAAAATGCATCTATGAAATCTCTGGTTAAAAAAAACTATTTGAATATTTTCTATTTATTCCTAATTAACGGACCCCCCACTCTCCCCCCCAGATGGTCATATCGGGAAAATGACTATTTCTAATTTAATCTGGTCCGGTCCCTGATACGCCTGCCAAATTAGCGTACCTGGAAGTGCCTAAAGTAGCAACACCGGGACCGACAGACCGACAGAATTTGCGATTGCTATATGTCACTTGGTTAATACCAAGTGCCATAATAATCATTTTTAAGGTCATTTACAGAAGAAAAACAGTAAGCGGTGGTTGTATTTTATGAGAAAAATAGTGGTGCCTTGGAAGGAGCGACTCCTTTCATATACGTAATAATTTCCGTTCGTGTTAAGTTTTGATGTTGCTCCTTACTTTCGGTTGAAGAAACTTGTTTTTTTTTAAATTTAATTTCTGATTGTTTTTAAATAATACCGTAAACCCGCCTCTCTCTCCATGAAAAATTCCAGAACTTGAGTATTATACGCCACTCACTCAAGGTTACGATGCGTAAGACTCGTGAACAAACCGTTTTTTTTTTTTTTTTTTTTTTTTTTTTTTTTTTTTTTTTTTTTTTTTTTTTTTTTTTTTTTTTTTTCCTAGAATGTCGTAAGGGGCCTCATTCTAACGGAAATGAAAAGTTCTAGTGCCCTTTTTAAGTAACCAAAAAATTGGAGGGCACCTAGGCCCCTCATTCTAACGGAAGGGGCCTCATTCTAAGGGAAATAAAAAGTTCTAGTGCCCTTTTTAGTGACCAAAAAAATTGGAGGGTACCTAGGCCCCCTCCTACGAACATTTTCCCCAAAGTCAATGGTTCAAAATTTTGAGATAGCCATTTTGTTCCGCATAGTCGAAAACCATAATAACTATGTCTTTGGGGATGACTTAGTAGGAGTGGTAGTAGTAATTCCTATTGAGACATCAATGGCACCTTAGAAGTATGTGAGCAAGAACTCCTGTTGAAAGGGGCCAGTTTTCTGGCTAGTTGTGGGAAGGAGAAAATACAGAAAACAGGGAAATCATAAGAATATTACGATTTTGGATAGCAGGCCGTTCCGTGTGTATATGTCTAGTGCCACGCCTAAAAGATGCCAAAACATAACATTCAGACTTAGTCTAGTAAAAATGTGGTTTGACCTCAAACAAATTGCTATACAAACAATTCATTTACTATCCGAGAACCGAGATATTTGTTGATCGTCTTGGCTTTCGCCGGCGATTCGACAATGACGACGTTCATTCTTACCCAAAATATTTTTGCCGGATACGGAGCCCCCGCCCGGTGGAGAAGGTGATCTGAGTGCTAATTCAGTGCCATGTAAGGATTTACAATTGGTTTAACTGGAGAGCCAAAGTGGGTGAGAGACCTTTCTGCCCCTTCCACTCTCAACTTCTGGTTCAAAGGTAGGCATGTTACGCCTTGTTTGACCAATGAACCAACGCACGACCTTGTTTGACCTTGAGAACCGGATTTTTTTAAAGAACAATGAAAAAATAAATATGAAAAAGTTTTTTCAACTGAAAGTAAGGAACAGTATTAAAACTTAAAGAAACCAGAAACTATTCTCACCTTCACGTTCTCCAAATACCTAGCTCTTTATGCTAAAGAAATTTTATTACTTTCAACTATTTATTCTACGGCCTTTATGATTCATGGGTCATTCTTAAGGAATTGGGTCAAAATTTAAGCTTTAATGTAAAAAGCGAGGTATTGACCAGGGGGTGAATATACGTAATAAAAACATACGAACATAGAAGAATACCTAGCACACAAACACCAAATCGTTCTGAAGTTCAGTACTGACCTCAAATCGACTTTTATCAGCCATTGAGATACATATGAGCTGCAAATGCAACGAGAATAAAGCAAAAGTGATGAGGTTCAGCCCTCTAAAACGTGATATTTCCCCTCCTGAACCATAGTACACAGGCATCTCAATCGCATTTATACTGGGTATAAGCTCAGACTGCTCCTTTAGCCCATATGTTGCAAACCTAGTAAAGAAAGGAAATTACACCTTAACATCGTTGGTTACTTTGCAGCACCTAGATTTAGTGTCAATCAGATTTATGAAAATGTTACATTTGATTGTAATGTTTTGAAGCAACAATGTTTTAGTATCTCAGTAGGCTATAGACTCGCATTACAGTAATCAAAAGGTTCTTGGTAACGACTTATAAGTAAGGAGCAACCCGGCTTAATAGTAACCGAAACTCTAAAAACTGAATTTTGATACTAATTGATACATCAAAAGAATCGGATTTTTATGCTGATTTTAAATATACAAGTTTCATCGAGTTTAGTCTTACCGATCAAAAGGTACGAACCTGAGGAAATCTTTCTGCTAATGCTTTAAAATAGTATAGATACTAAGCATGCTCTTAACAAATCTGAATCTAGACTGTAGCGTAAACAGTGCGGGCTTAGAGGGCGGCAACCCCTCTCTTATACAAGATGACCCCTGATGGTTTTCAGCCTTAACCAGGGCGAAACTATTGGGTGGTTAGGGAAACATACCCCCCCCCACTTCACGAGAAGGTCGAAGGAGGCATTATCTACAGGGGTGAAGGGGAAAAGATACAAACGGGTGAGCCCATGTTTCACTGGTGCACTCCCAAAATATTAATACCTCTGTCTGCGAGACGATTACCAGGAAATATACGACTACAAAACTGGATTGATGGAAGGGAAACTGGATTCGGCTGAAGGACGAATCTTTTAGATCCAATCTGTCCAATCGCTTATCATTCACCGCTTATCATTCGTGGCATATGAACGCTACCTTAATCAACCTTTACCACATTTGCCGCCGCGAATTGTGGTTGCATCACCACGGCGTCCGTATGGAACATACATGAATGCTGCGTCTCCTGGTGTAATCGCTTTATTTCTTCCAAATAAACACTATAAGATCCAGGAAAAGGGGGAGATGGGAAGGCAAGAAGGTGCTGGGAAAGGGAAGTGGGGTGGGAACTTTTCCGGAGAAGGGAGGTCGGATTTACTTTAGCAAATAATGGATGGAGGCCCGAACCAGTCAACGGCATCTAGGGCGCATGGAGTGGAAAGGGTATGCAAGGGGGTTTTTGACTGGGAGGGATAAAAGTAAGAGGGGATTGTGGAAGGGTTTGTGTGGGATGGTGATTTGACTGGCCGTGAGTAAATTTCTGGGTTGGAGGGGCGGCTCGGGGAGAGGATACCTGGGGTGTGTGTAAATTCTATTAAAAATTTCACAATGGATTATAGATAGATACATAGATAAGTGTATTTTAAAGCCAAATATACACCCAGTACAATAATATAAACGAAAGACACAAGTACTATAAACTTTGGTCAGCGATCATCATAAAACGCTTGAATGAAGCATTGCATTAACCTAATACTAATACTTAATACTTGCAAAAACGGCCATTGAAAAGAACTCTTAACACTCGGAAAAAGACATAAATAAAACATTACATTTACTTTATACTGAGATTTTTTTTATTTATTTATGTTTTGTTTTTCCTGATATTGGATACAGTCTGCGACCTCAGACATCCGTGGTATTTTACTGATCAGTTCAGCGCCAACGGAGGGGTGCATTTGGAATAATTGCATTTCTTCACCAGACAAATCTTGCCCCGTGGTAATCTTTCTGCTGGCTTCATCGGAAAGTACGACACAACCTATTAAAGATAGGGCACTCAAGGCCTCAAGTTGCCAGGGATTTTTTATTTCCATCAGTGTGGCGATATTGATGATGTGTTTTTTAACGCGTGAAGTGCGACCGAAAGCTTCCGGGTTGACCATTCGAAAAATGTCTTTGTCAAACGACACTGTCTCGAATAGAATTTCTGATATTAAGAAGGACCTTATTAGTACATACACACTAATACTATTAGTACATACTTATATACACTTATTAGTACAACTTATTATAAGAATTAAAGGAAGCCCAAAATTTTCAATTCAACTGAGCGAAACAACTGATAATACTAAATTGGCTCCATTGTTAGTATATGCCAGGTATATTTATAAAGATTCGTGGAGGAAGAACTGTCATTTTTTCGTTATAAAAGCCAAAAAGACTTCTTTTCTGTTCATCCTTGAACAGGGTAATGGAAATGTTCCTAAAATGAACTTAATGAAATTGAATTGCCAGAAGACATAATTTCCAGTGGCAATTTAATTGAGGAAACATTTAGAGAATGTTTTGTCTAAGCAAAGTTTCCATTTAATGAAGGATCAAGTTATTTTAGCTTCAATCAACCAAGAATGACTTAAAAATAAAGAAAATATGATAGTTCTGCTTTTGCATAACTTAGATATTTCAGAATGGATGTGTAATGGGACCCACCTTATTGTTCCTGAATTATGTAACAATATAGGGAGGAGACACTCCCAAAAAGTCAAACGAACTTAGTAAAAACCGCACCACCAGATTCAGCATATCGGACAACCCTACTGTAGAGGTTTCAACCTCTTATCTTCAAAATAAGGAAGTTTTTTTTTATCAAAAGGAAGATTGCGGAAGCGTATTTATTCATTTATTTGTTTCATAGATTGGTTTCTAGAATATCTTGAGAGGGCTGAATAGAACGGAAATAAAGAGTTAAAGTGCCTTTTTCAGTGACCAAAAGTGATCGGGCTCGAGCAAGATATTTTCTTTGAAAAATAGCAAACAGTTCGTGGTAACGAACTGTAGTAAGGAGCGACCCGGCTCAATAGTAAACAAATCTCTAAAAAACGGAATTTCGATGCTAAAAGATATATAAAACGAATCGGATTTTTATGCTGATTTTAAATATATAAGTTTCATCAAATTTAGTCTTCGTCATCAAAATGTGGGATTTCGTATTTTTTGCCAGGAGACAAATCACGGGTGGGTGTTTACTTGTTTGTTTGTTTTTTTTCCCCAGGGGTCATCGTATCGACCAAGTGGTCCTAGAGTGTCGCAAGAAGGCTCATCATGAAGTGGGGCACGCCATTCAAGACGCCAAAGATTACGCCCCATTGCGGTTGCGCCATTCGATATTACCGGTGACGAATATCGGATCGATGGCGGCATTTCCATTATTTATCGCTGGTATGCTGTTTAGCTGGCCAGTACTGATGGATATCGGAATCTTATTTTTTGCCGGGGTTGTGCTGTTTCACGCTGTAACGCTGCCGGTGGAATTTAACGCCAGCAGCCAGGCAATGTTACAGTTGGAAGATCGTGGTTACTTATCCCGCGACGAAACGCGTAATGCGAAAAAGAATAAGTAGGATAAGCTGGGTGAGCACCCCCAAAGTTCCCACAGCTACGCGATTCTGTCTAAGAAAAATTTTATTTGTGTTTTTACTTAAAAAGTAAAAAAAGTAAAAAGGTTTTTACTTAAAATTTAATCTGTGTTTTTATGATTTATACAAAACAAAAAACGTTTACTGGTGAAAGAGTATTAAACTAAGGTGCAAACAGCAAGCCAAATATATAGAGTCTTTTCTACATTAAAACTGCATTTGCCTCTTTGTGTTTTATTGTAACCGATAAGGGAAATGAATTCAGATCTTCATGACAATGCAAGATCTCACACTGCTGGTCAGACCCGTAATTTGTTGGAGAGTTTTGGCTGGGACGTTTTAGATCACCCACAATGCAGTCCTTATCTTACGCCGATTGATTACTATACGTTTCTCCACCTCAAGCAATACCTCAGTGGCAAACGTTACAATGATGATGACGACATAAAAACGGAAGTAAATTCCTGATTTTATACCTGGTTTTATCTAAATTTTTATACAGAGGTTACTTTAAATTAGTTGAGAGGTATGATAAGTGTTACAACAAACTTGGCACATCCCGATCCCTCCACTCTAAGTGTTTTCCAAGATTTTAGGTTTTCCCCTCCCAACTCCCCCCAATGTCACCGGATCCCGTCGGGATTGAAAATAAGAATTTTGAGATACGATATACTTCTAAATATCAAATTTCATTGAAATCTGGTCACCCGTTAGTAAGTTAAAAATACCTCATTTTTTCTAGTTTTCAGAATTGACGGGACTCCCACTCCCGCCCCCCCCCCAGATGGGCAAATTTTAATTTAATTTCTTATTTTTTTTTCTCCCGGCCTTGTTTCGCCAGCAAACGTTTAATTTGAATAAAGAGCTATTTTTAAAGCAATACCGTAGAAACATCGGTGTAAAAAGCAAGAGATTGAGGTGGGGATAATCCCCCTTATATAGGGAATAATTTTGTCTTTTCAATATTATTCAGTACATACAATTGAAAAAACTTTTTTTTTTAATTTCAATTTCTGATTGTTTGTCAGATCATGCAGATAAATCTGCCCCCCCCCCCGAGGTGCTTTATGGCACCCATCCTATTCCCCCCCCTCTTAAACAACCCAATGACACTCCCTAATTTATTTATTTTTTGCCGGTCGTCATTTGTGTCCCGGTGTCCCAGTCTGTAATTTCTCTTTGACTGTCTCGGTCGTCATTTATATTCCCTCTGTCCCGGTCGTAATTTGTATCCCGGTCTGTAATTTCTCTTTGAGTGTCCCGGTCGTCATTTGTGTCCAGGGATTTTCAGGTTTACCGACTCTTGAACATCCCGGTCGTCATTTATATTCCCTGTGTCCCGGTCGTTATTTGTATCCCGGTGTCCCAGTCTTTAATTTCTCTTTGAGTGTCCTGGTCGCCATTTATATTTCCTGTGTCCTGGTGTTCCTCAGTACTTCAACCCAAGTTACAGTGCCGAGTCCAAAGCAGGGAAGACCCAACCATTACCGAAATCAAGAGGGGAATATCCAAGAAGATCATTCATTGCAAAATATTGACATGCTATAACGTCAATTTCCAGACATTTTTCTTTATATCTTTCATTAAGATTTTAGGTTTATTTATTAATACCGCTTTAGACCCCCTAAGTAAAATAATGCCATCAGTATACGCCAATTACTAATTTTGACCGTCAAATAGATAAGGGATGTTATTAAAGAAGCAAAATAATCTTTGATCCACTCCTTTTGGGGGGGTTGGAGGAGGGGGATTTTCAGTTCTTTGGTGAGTTTGGTGCTTCTGAATGTGTTAGGAATTTAAAAATTGATAGGCGTGTCAGGCACCTACGCAAATTGACTTGATAGCAGTCGTTTACTAGATTCAACTATCTGGGGGAAAGGGGGCTGGAGGGAGGGGAAATCGTGAAAATGGACGCATGTTTATCTTACGAATGGGTGATCGGATCTTAATAAAACTTGTTAAAATAGAAATATCGCACGTCTCAGATGCTCCATCTTCAATTCGGTAAATTAAAAATTAGAATTCATTAGAAAAATCTATAAATCCAATGAAGAAAATTATTAGATTAGTATGTTATTAGTAAGTTAACCTAAATGCAAAATATCTTTCACTCAAAGACTATAGCTGGAGATTATTAAATTTCTGTGTGAAATACATTATGAATTATTTCCAATGGAAAATTGGAATTCATTACCAAAATTTAGAAAAATAGTCAGAAAAATTGCTAAATAAAAAAAAATGATCAGAAGTAGCAAAGACAAAAATTTGCCAAAATTTTCGAAAAGAAAGATCTTCTGAGCCATTGCAGAGTTTATATCTTCAGCATCAAATACACGAGACCAATCGATTTTCCTTTAAACAGTCCAGATTTTTTTTTATTGATAATCCGGTGTGATATTTCTGGTGCTTTTTTTTGTTTGAAGCTGATATTTCACATCGGACATTAAAAGAAATGATCAGAAAAATCCGTTAAAACAACTAGTGAAGACGTGGCTGGTGTCGTTAAAAATATGTTGTCGATGAGAGTTGCACTAGTGAGTGAAACCCGCGTTGGGATTGTACATGAGGGAATAAGTGATTTTGATGTCGAAGTTTTGCATAAATTTATTATGACTTGTTTTAAATTTAATTTTATCTTGTTAAACATAAAGTTGACTTTCTGTTTCAGTTGTTGATGAATTTAGTCGTGGGAGAGTGTTTATTTTGAAGCGTGTTTCAAGAGCTCGCATTCACATCAAGTGTATGGGGCTCGTAAATGATTTGTTCAAACACACTGCCTGGGGAGGGACTGAGCAATCAAGGGGTTCAGCTTGGGTTGAAACGTTCCAGGTTTGATAATTCTTTTTAATACCGGGATTACAAGTGTGCGAATTACGCTGGCAAAAAATGCGAAATTCTACATTTTTGTAGATAGGAGCTTGAAACTTCTACAATATGGTTCTCTGATACGCAGAATCTGATGGTGTGATTTTCGTTAAGATTGTATGAATTTTAGGGGGTGTTTCCCCCTATTTTCTAAAATGAGGCAAATTTTCTCAGGCTCGTAAAGCTTGATCGATAAGACTAATCTTGATGAAACTTATATATTTAAAATCAGCATTAAAATGCTATTCTTTTGATGTTACTATTGGTATCAAAATTAAATTTTTTTAGAGTTTCAGTTACTACAAAAAAAACTAAAAACTAATTAAAAAAACTAAAAAAAAAACTGAAAAAGAAAACAAAACTAAAAAAAGGAAAAAAATTGAAAAATAAAGGAGAAAAAGAAAACTAAAATAAATAAAAATAAAAATAATAAAAAACTGAAAATGGTAAATGTATTCAAGCCGAAGTAGCTGAGTTGGTAAAGCGTTATGTTCCAGGTTCTAGATCCGAGAGGCTCTAGGTTCGAACCTCGAACCTTGGCTTTAGCATTAATACAAAAGAAGAAAAAAACTAAAAAAGGTAAAACCCACCTCCAGAGTAGAATTTCAGAAATCTCCGGGAACCTCCTTATGAAAACAATCATAAAAACAAATTATTTCTGGCTTTTCAGATTATTTACCTTAAAAAATAATCTTAGGGTAAATGTTTTTCAGGAGTAATTGTCATTTGCAAACAATGTTATTTAAAGGCTAAAATTCAGCGTACAGAACAGAAGGTTGAGAGAGTCGGCGTATATCTTTCTTATGATAGTCTCAGTATGGTATTCAAAAAGGATAGAAATGAATAAAAAGGTAAGTTCTTTTCAATTGAAAGTAAAGTGCCTGCGCCTGGGCGGCCTCGGCCGCGGCGAGATAGTAAACCTGCGGTTCATCGGCGCTGTTCAGTCCGCGCGTAAACAAGCGCTCGGCATCCGCATAACTGCCGCCCGCCATTGCCACCAGGCCGCTGTTAAGCGCGTCCTGCGCCCGACGCTGGCGCCTGTCTTCTGACCATTGCTGCAGGCGGCCGCGCAACTGGCGCAGGTTGCGCGCAAGGCCAATCAGGGCCATGAGGCCAATAAAGATGGCGGCGAGTACAAGCAGGAAAAACGCAAACGTTGTGCGTACGACCCCCACCTGATCAATCTTTTCGTTACTCTAGCCTTAGAGTGAAAATTCGGTCGACATATCCTCTACCTTTTCTAAAACTGCACTGTTCTTCTCTTAAAATTTTGTCTACATCATCTCTCAGTCTAAAAAGTATCATATTAATAAGTAATTTGCTACCTACTGAGACCAGACTAATGCCTCGATAGTTACGACACTCACTCTTGTCACCTTTCTTATACAGTGGTTTAATCAAGGTTTTCCTAAAATCTTTAGGTACTTCCCTTTTCCAAAAATCATATTCACATTCTTCAGATTTGAATACTAATGGAATTTTTTCTGATTGTGGATTCTACTACTTCTTCTATTACTACTGTAATCTATTGCTAGAGAATCAAGTGTTAATTTGAAGCTTCTCGGGAAGATTGAAGGGTCTGCAAAACTTCATCCAACGTAACTAAATGTACACAGATTGCCAAAAGAGCTTATCTTCAATATTTCAGGAATGGCTAAGGGTATCAGGTTTAAATTTTTAGGGTGTATGGGGGAACATACTGAACAAAATGAAAAGACACTATGTCCATCCAAAGTTTTCACAAAAATATGGGACCCCCCCGTTCACGCCGACGGGGAAGGACTTGCCGCCCCGCCCCGCGCAGTGCTTGCCACGTTGGGTAACCCTCTACCCAACCAACCGTCAGAGGGCGCCCTCCACCAGCGACAGCCCATCGCGCGCGAGGCCGGGGCCCCGCGAGCGCTGTTCGGAGGAGGGCGGGCGGGGGACGCTCCGCCTGAACCAGGCGGAAGAGTGCACCTCCCGCCCTCCAGCTGGCTTCCACTACGCCACGTGAGGGCGGAGCGTCCCCCGCCCGCCCTCACTTCCGCCAGCCGAGTGTCTTGTCGCCTCTACAGGTTCCCTTACCTGTACCCCCTCCTGCACGAATGCCTGAAGGTCGTCCAGAAAGTCCCTCTGAAGTTAGATATGTAGGATACTCACCTTTGTGCCCTGGGTCAGCAAACATACCTGGTGGGGGTAAATGTAATCAAGAGCTTCATCAGTCATGTTTTTGTGTTCGATTTATTGCAGAGCATACAAGACTGAAAGAAGAGGCAACAAAAGTAAGTTATTCTTGATCTAATTCAGTTTTTCATTGTCTAATAAAAGGATTTATCCCTATTTGAACTTCCAAAGAAAAAAAATTGGATATGCACTTTTTGTTTTTTTCGATTATGTGTATGGTTGATGTTCAACTCTCCCTTATTTACTATCACAACTCGTAATTTTTCCCTTGAAAAACTAGACGAATTTTGAATTTGATGTTTTTTTTTTCTATTATTATAATTATTACAGGCTTCATGGCTCCATCACAGGTGATGATGTGCTGTTAGGCCTGGTAATTTACCTGGCTTTTTACTTTTGAGGTGTTTATTATATTTTCGCTTGAAAGCCTCGAGAGAAAGATTTTCCGGGATTAGTGTTGCTGCCCTCAAATTTCTAGGATGTAATTTGTGCTTCAATAAAAACAAATTGTGTTTTCTACCAATTTTCTTTTTTCACTAAAACACTAAAAATCAATCTTGCTTAAATATGCAGGAATACATTCTTTCGATATCAGGAGTATATTCTTAACAATCAATTTAGTTTTATTAGTTTAGTCTAATAAGTTATACACAGTTTCTAGTTCCTGTGCAACTAAGCCCTCGTACAACTCAACACCCGTTTAACTGAAGTCCCGTGAAACTCCACTACTGTTTAACTCAACACGGGAAGTTTCCAGGGGAGACTTTTCTGGGGAAATTTTTCACTGGAAGAATTTGCCAGAATTCCTATACGAAATCCTTCTTATGTCTTGCTTTCTCTTTGCCGACTCAATTTTACGCGTGGAGATGTTAAGGGCAATTGTCCGGGGTAAATTTTCGTCAGGATTGAATTAGCTAGAGGATATGTCCGCGGGAATGAGGAATTTTCCCGTGGAGGTGGAGGCAGATTTCCTGGCAATATTTAAAAACGATCAGAAACTAAATTGAGAAAAAAAATATTTTCAACTGAAAGTACTCGAGGCTTGTGTGGAAGATGTGCTGATCATGGAGCGTGGCTGTGATGGCCAGAAGGGTCTCCACCACCCCCTTCGCATCGTCCTCAGACAGCACAGCCGTGTTGAGCAGGATCGGAAACTTGGCGATCCACGGAAACAGCGCCTGCAGGATTTGTGTCGGTGGTTGGACGAGCGGCAAGGAGGTACGAAGAGCGCGCACACACGAACCTGCAGAAGCGAGTACACGCCCTCGGGGGCCATGGAAGCGATTTCCATCTCGAAGGCGGTCAGGAGGGTCGGGAGTCGCACAAATAATCAGAACTTAGCATCTAAAACGCCAAACAAGATAGATTTCAACCGATAGAGCGTGTTGAATGCAATATCTTATTCCAAGTTTAACAAAACGGATAATAATACGTAATATAATCTGGAAGGAAATATCTATTAATAAAACCCATAATCAACAATTATTATTGAAATAACTATACTCAATTGTAATTTATACTTTAAAAACAAAAAGAATAAATAGATTATAACTATATAACGAGACCTTGGATATAAGAAAAAAGGAATCAATTCAATTTATAGAGCGTAATGAAAAGTTTTAATCATTCAATCATCGAATAATTCTGATTCAACCTTATTAGAGAACCTCTAAATTCACTCTCGATAAAACTTCTTCTTTTTACAGAACTTTCTGAAAAAAAGTAGCTACTCAAACCCTAGTATTCTTGTCATTATTCACTTTCTTTGCATCCAGTAAAATTGTTAATTTGGGAGAAAAATATTGTATCCTGAAAGCTATGCTAGAACTTCCATAGCTTTCATTCTAGGGAATGTTCATACATTTCTAAGTAAATATTAAGACCACCACGCCAGAAAAAACCTGCTGAGTTACGTATATTTTTTACTAATAAAAACGTTTGTTAAAAATTAAAAGTTCTAGTGGCCTTGTCAAGTAACCAAAACATTGGAGGGCAACTAGGCTGCCTCCCCGCCCATTTTTTCTCAAAATCGTCTGATCAAAACTAAGAGAAAGCCATTTAGCCAAAAAGAATTAATATACAAATTTCATTTCAATAATTTATGTGCGGAGAGCCAAAATCAAACATGCATTAATTCAGAAACGTTCAAAAATTAAATAAAAAAAACTAGTTTTTTTTTAACTGAAAGTAAAGAAGTGCTGCCCATACAAATGAACCACAGCACTATAAATATATGAATACATTTGTTGACTTTGTTGGTTTCTCTCCTGGCTTAACTTTGTATTATGAACCAGCTCTTAATGAGAATAAGCACGAAAGATAATGGAAAACTAACAGAATTAGCAAACTTTTCTATGCAGCCTAGAGCTATATCTGGAGACAATAGGGGAAAAGGAGTGGTCTGGGACGCAGTTGTTACGGTAGTGACTATTATTTTCAGAATTAAGTATGTTTCTTTTTTTTCTAGTCTGAATTCCGCCCTCTGAGGCAATGAGGAGGGGACGACCCCCTCATATAAGTAATAATTCTCGGTAGTTATAAGTTTTGATTTTACTCCTTAGTTTCAGTTGAAAAAACTTTTTTTTTCATTTTTTTTTTAATTATGCTTGGAGAATCCAGTCCCCCTCCCCCTTCATGGAAATTCTCTTCTACCCTCATAAATTCCTCTATGTAGAGATACCAAAACGTAAACCCTCCCACCATCCCCTCCACCAGATAAAATCCCCCCCCTGAAAACGTCTCTCTCTGAAATATAAATCGAATTTGTGGTGTAGCAAAATTGTTAAAAGGAAGCGGAGGAATTACTGCGAGTTATATACCAACTGAAGAATGGGTTGTCGGAAGGTATGGAGGGCTCGTCAACAGGTCTATTAAAACGGATAATGCCAGATGTTGCAGAATTTTTAGTTCATATTATCAAATTTATGTTTTTCGAGTGGACGTTTCCCAACATGCTTAATGTCTGCATGTGTTTTAGCCCTGCATAAGGATGATGACATGAAAGATCCAACAAACTACAGGCCAATCTCGATCCTATCTTCATTCGCAAAAGTAATTTAACGATGTTTCTGACCTTTTTTGCTTTTAGGTAAAAATCTGGTTTCAAAATCGAAGAATGAAACAGAAAAAGCGAATGAAGGAAGGCCTTGTGTCACCAGATACACCCTTAGCCCCGTCTCCTGGAGGGACAAACTCCCCACAGTCCGACTCCGAAAACAGTAATAATGCCATGACAGTTCCGAAGAAAGAGTCACCTCCAAGCCCCCTGTGAAGTAAGGATTCTTAATCCTTAAATAATTTACCGACCTGTGCTAAACTGGAAGGTGATATCTTTCGACATCTCCGCCCAAACGCTATAAGCGACGAGCGAGGAAAAGCAGGAACACCAGAAAGAAGAAGAAAAGAGTGTCTACGATCCTTTTTTTTGGCTGGCCTTATTATTATTTTGTTGGATGCCTACTTCTTCTCGTTGTTGTTCTGTTGTTGTTGCAATAAATGCAGTACATCGAAGGAAGAATATCGTTTGTTGGGAAACCATGTCGGAAGTTCCACCCACTCGTATGAACCAACAGATCTTCAAGGTGAAGAAGAAAGCTGCTCAAAGTGGACACAAATTGTTGAAAAAGAAAGCAGATGCCCTCAAGGGCTCGGGCTGTTCGTCTTCTGGTGGAGCTAACGGTGCCTCTTCGGCCGCTGCGCTCATTTCGAACAGGTCTTTCGTCTTTCAGTTGCTCAGCTGAACTTCTACGGGCGCGATCTCATTGCCGTGGTCAGCTCAGCAGAAGCAGACGGTCAGCACGCATCCTGACGTCGTCTGACTAGTGTGTGCAGAGCAGAGCAGATGGCGCAGCCAGCCAAACGATAGCCAAACGAGATCGCAGCCAGCGCGACCTCCAAGCACAGTGCGACGATCTGGCAGAGGCGAATGCTCTACTCGGCACGGAAATACCGCGTGAGCACAAAATTGTGATAGTCCATGACGCCACGCAGCAGGTCGGTGGCACGCTCCGCGTGGAACAGGTCCGCCACGCGCAAGCCGCGGCGCGCGACCTTGTCCTCGTAGGCAGGGCCGATGCCACGGCCGGTCGTGCCAATGGCATCTTCGCCACGAGCACGCTCACGCGCCTGATCGAGGGCGATGTGGTAGGGCAAAATGACGGGACAGGCCGGGCTCACCATCAAGCGTTCCTTCACCGCCACATCGCGCGCTTCCAGCGTGGCAATCTAGCCATTTAACCACTTTATCCTCCCCAATTTTATTTACCTCAAATTTTTTCTTGATGAATTTAGTTCAAGTTCAGGTTCAAGTTCTTTATTATTCTTTAACTATACATATTCAAACTATTCACATAACATCCCCAGCAGGGAGACTGGTTTGAAAGCCGGGCGACAATACAGTAAAAACAAACAAACCCAGAAGAAACGGATGTCATCACACTTCTCACTCTATCCCACGCCAAAAAAAATAAATGCAGAAAAACATTTATTAAAAATATTCTCAATATTTATCCGATACATTGACCTTGACACTGACATTAAGAAACGAATCCAAAGTGATCCAAACGCTCAAATGAAGTATCGAGCTCTGATTCATGCTGTACTTAGAATCATTGATCTCATTGGGAAAACTCAAATTCATAATAGGAGATCCACAGCCTCCTTTGGAAGCTTAGCATCTGAAATGTCACAGGATTTGTCAATCTTTATCAGCTTCCACACCTAATCGGGATTCGAAACGACTAATCTCTCTTTTGATCAGCCAAGTTGGCGCGATGTTTAAACAGACACTTGGGAAAATGACATGTCAGCTTCATAGCCTTCAAACAAGATTTTCCTGAAGACACTTATATAGCCTTCTGTTTCATGCAAATAAAGGGAATCCTGAATCAGGATTTTACCGGGATTTTTTTGAAGGATGTTTGCCTGATTTTCAATATAATCCTTTATCCTTACCCCTGAATGTAGAGTTGGAATAAACTTTTTGGCAAAAGCATCCTGTTGGGGAATTTCAGTAGCATCAAAGAAATAGTGTTTCCCCTGGTACCTAAATTCAAGAATCACGTGGTCATATAAAAGAGTAGAATGAAAATCATGGTAGATTGTTTGCAAAGATCTTTAAACAAAAAAGAAAAAAAAAGTGGGCGTTAGCACAATCAGTGTAAACTAGGAACATTAAGTTTCGCTATTGGTAAATTTTATAACCTATAAAAAGTGATAATGTTTCAGTTACAAGGTTTGCTTTTCGTATGCAGTCTTTTTTCTTTTGAAGTCACGATTTAAACATAAAATCAATTAATGCGAATAATTTTATCCGTATTTACATGGAAAATAAGTAAGTTGCTAATTATTTCCTGTTAAAAAGTCTATTTTTCTTCAATTTCTTCCCGTACAAAAATCCAGATTACGGCCCTGCTTCTGAAATATATGATTTTGCAACAAGCCTACAGTTTGCATTTCCACCACAAGAACCATATCAGAAGACAGGAAAAAACAAATGAAGCAAACACATCAAATAGTTCGTAGTGACAAACTGTATCTAAGGAGTGACCCAGCTTAATAGTAACAGAAACTGTAAAAAACGGAATTTTGATACAAATAGGTACATAAAAAAATCGAATTTTTATGCTGATTTTAAACATATAAGTTTCATCAAGTTTAGTTCTATGAGTCTGAGATAAATAATTGGAATAATATATTGAAATAAACAACTAGAATAATAAATAATAGTCTTCCATTATGAAATTAAAGCTTCTTAACGCAACATGTCATCCGTGATTTCAATACTTGTTTCTTGAAGGACACCAATAAAGAATGAACCGCTTAAGTCTCAACTATTCAGAAGGTACGATCGTTATTCAAAAAGAAACCGCCATTATGTCTATTGTGAGAAGTACTAGGTATAGCACTCCTACAACAGAA
Source organism: Alatinidae sp. Z8VKAUB7J3 (assembly GCA_010016025.2). Classification (NCBI taxonomy): domain Eukaryota; kingdom Metazoa; phylum Cnidaria; class Cubozoa; order Carybdeida; family Alatinidae; species Alatinidae sp. Z8VKAUB7J3. The sequence continues at coordinate 100,197,050 of JAAAKM020721499.1, read as the reverse complement.
CACACTTCAGCTTAGTAGACAACTATTTATGCTTTTGCTAAAATTGCCCTGTTCAAGACCTTCACCAAGGTTCTAGCCCAGCGCCAGGGTTGGATGGCCACCTTCATGGCCAAATGGTCGCCGGACTGGCCGGGTCAGTCGGGTCACATCCACATTTCGCTTAAGGACAAGGCCGGCAAGCCGGTGTTCCACGATCCGTCGGCCGAACACAGCATGTCCCAGACCATGCGCCACTTCATCGGCGGTCAGCAGGCGCTGATGCCGGAACTGCTGGCCATGATCGCCTGCACGGTGAACAGCTATACCCGACTGATTCCGGGCTTCTGGGCGCCGACGTTGGTATTTCGGTTAGGTAATTGTAGTTCCCACAATTTTGCTACTAAAGTATTATATTTTCATCATACTTTGGTATATTTCATTAAGAGTAACCAAACATCACTTCACGAGCGCTGAAAATTAAGGTAAAATGCTGTTTTGTCAAAATTTCAATAGGTTTAGACCTATCATCTAGTCAAATTTCAGGGCCCTCTAGAGGGAGAAGGAGCGGAGGTCGGTACTTTAAATACCTTCCCGGGAAATACTTTAGCCTGTAGACCCATCCCTGAAAGTTTCATTTTCCTAACCTGGGATCACCTCATAAAAAGTCAGGGCCTGAACTGAAACATCGAATTAAAAAAAACATCGTTAATAAAGCTAAGAACCATTATCCAAAAACCAAAGTTTCAAATTGAGTCTTCTTATTTCTCATGGTGGGTCCTATCTAACAGAACTATTTAAGTGAATTTTATATTCCTGTATTTCATTATCATAAGGGTAAGCATAAATTTAAGTAAGCGAAAATACAGAGTTTAAAAGTGTTTTACTCATTCCTAAAGCAAAAACAAATATAATATTTCCGAGCTATGAGAAGAACCCATACAACGCATCAAAATATGGAAAAATATAGAAATATTTTATTAAGGCTACAGGATAAATGGTTCCATTAAGGGGATGGGGTAGAGTGCAATGTCATGTTAATGACTTATTTCAAAAGGGAGCATAAAATAAGGAACCTTATGGTAAGTTACTACTTTTATCAAGGGTGTCACAAAGTCCTTAAAAGTCCCTAAAATTGAGCGAAATCCCTACTGGTCCCTTAAATTGATAAAGTTCTCTAAAGTCTCTTTTCTTGCTTTCATTTAAAGCTGTGTATCTTGAAAGCTACCAGTTCTAGTTCACTTTTTAAGAGTCAAAAGCGATCGGAGGGCAGCTAGACCCCCACGTCCTTTTCCCCCTAAATACATCAAATAAAAATTTTGAAACAGCCATTTTTTCAACAATAGTTCAAAAGTTAGATAACAAAACTCGGGTATCGACACAACCCCCTGAGCCCAGGTGTAGGCATTGTAAGTTACACCCTGGGGGCATATATGGTTTTTATGGAAGAGATACTCTTATAAACTTCAGAGTCGGCCCATTTGATTGAAAATTGAAAATTCTAGTTCACTTTTTAAGAATCAGGTCCCTCATGTTCTTTGTCAAGTATTGATGGGAAAATTTAGATAAACATGTTTAGTTTCTCAGTTACTTGCAATTTTTTTGATTCTACAAAGCTTTCAATTTACAACAACGATTTTCGCGCACATTTCAACACAGCCGTTGAACCGTTGTGACGCAGAAACTTGCAGCAAAAAAAGGAGAAAATTTGATGGATCACGGAAAAACGGCCATCGCACCAGTGGGAACCCAGGGAAAGGCAGTATAAGTTGTGCTTCGGTCTGATAACCCAGGTGTAGTTTGTATTACAAATGAAAATACTGAAGAAAACACAGAAAGTGAATATTCGGGGAGAATAACAAACAAAATGTAGTATTGCCATGAAATCCTCATCAAACAGTTCGTGGTAACGAACTGTAATAAGGAGCGACCCGGCTCAATAGTAACCGAAACTTAAAAAATGGAATTTTGATACCAATAGTTACATAAAGAGAATCATATTTTTATGCTGATTTTAAATATGTAACTTCATCGAGTTTAGTCTTACCCATCAAAAGTTACAAGCCTGAAAAAATTGCCTTATTTTAAAAAATAAGGGGATAGTTATCAAGTTTGTTGTAATACTTATCATACCTCTCAACTAATTTGAAAGTAACCTCTGTATAAAAACTTGCCACTGAGGTGTTGCTTGAGGTGGAGAAAGGGATGGTAATCACTTGGTTCAAGATCAGGTCTGTATTATAGGCGATCTTAAACTTACCAGCCGAAACTGTCCAACAAATTACGGGTCTGGCCAGAAGTGTGATGTCTTGCATTTTCAAGAAGAAGGACAGTTTCCTCTGTCAGCATATCAATTTTTTTTTGTTTTATTTTTTTAATCGCTCTGCAGAGAAGTTTGACAGACAAAAAAAAGACAATGATAGATTGCCAAAGATTTTCCTTGTCATTCGCCCATCTAGGGCCGAAAGAAAAGGGAGGAGGCCGTGAGGAAAGACTTAAGGATAATTGGAACTTCCTGGGAGAATGTAAAGAGTAAGGCTTTGAATAGCAAGGGATGGAGGAGGAGCGTACGTAGCTGTGTTAGCTTTAGGTGGCTTAGTGCTACAGTTAGTTGTTAGTGGTACTAATAGTATTATTTTTAAGCCAAATATGCTTCTTTTTTCTTGTAGATTTGAAGTTGACTAGTAAATGTAGCAGTAGTAGTAGTATTAGCAGTAGCGTGCACATATTACCTTTTGGTCAATTGATCATCCTCTTTAAGTATTCTCTGAGACTTTCAACTTTATACACAAATTAATTCTTAAGATATACTCTTTTGACAATCTAAATGCACATAAGGTCTGTTGATTTAGTTCAAATTTGTCCTCAATGTTCCCCCAAATTTTACCTTCATAGACGTAGCCTTCATAGCACTAGTATCACAGTAGCCATGGGGCTAGTAGGAGAAGTAGTTGTAGTAACAGTAGCAGAAGGAAACATTGGATAAATCAAAAAAGTTAAAACATAAGGAGAAATAAATACAAGAGAGAGGGAGAGAGAGAAAAAGAGACAGATAAGAAGAGAAATAAAGACTAGAGAGGACTAAATGGAGAGATTTTTTTATACCCTTACAAAAAGACAAGGTCAGTTTACAACCAAAGTTAGAAGCAAAGTGGTATAAATCCCATGCATTTAAAATTATAAAACAAAGGCTAAAAATCTTGAGAGAATAGAAGAAATGATTTAACTAATTTACTTGATAACTTTTTTGTTTGCAAATAAGAAGGGTCGTGAACACGAACACGTCATTGAGACTGTGAAGGCAAAGTACAGATAAAATTCCAAATACATAAATTCGTTAATTTGTGGTGTAGATTATGGCAACTCACGGTTCGCTTACCAAAGCAGGAAAAGTAAGAGGACAAACACCAAAGGTAGAAGGACGTAAAATTGTAGGTACCAATTCTAGTCTTAGGAACAAGAGTAACTTCAAAAAGAGATTTGTTTTAGGTAGATTCCCTGGTCAAAACAACCCTGGACAAAGAAGAAAGAGACGTTAGTTAATTTTTCTTCTGTTATAATTTAAAGTTTTTTTGGTAATATGACGCTTACGTAGGCATCCCGTCAGAAAACCTTTTAAATACTGATCCAAGAAACCCTCAAAAATCTCGGTAAAGAAGCTTCAACAAGGTCGGCACAAAATTGGCTTAGAATAGCATCCCTCTATGGTAGAAAAAGACGAAATTAACTTGGAGCATTCATTTCTCTTTTGCAAGGGTTTATTTCAGCAATTTCTAGCACCTGATGATATTTAGTGTAACTATGCAAACGAAAATACCCCCGAAGCGCTTTTGTGGCTGGCATTATCAAAATAGCATACTTTAGAAAAATACTTTAAACTTTAAATATAAACGTTACTAAAAAAAAAGCACAAAATTGCGTATCTTCCAAAGACCAGACAGTCATAACTTAAGAATTCACGCTATCATTAATCAGTATTATCAAACAGCGTGCTTTAGGAATTGGCGTAAGAAAAACTTTAACTATAAATTTTACTAAAACATTAAAACTGAAAATAGTGTATCTTGCAGAAGTCCAATTTTCGTAACTTCCACGCTATTCTTTATCTGCATAACTTCCGTGCTACTTTCGGGAACGTCCTCTAGGTGGTCGTGTTTTCCATACCGGTTCGATAGCCACTGCCTGGGGTGTCTATCACGATGAACATCTGAGCAAACTCCTGATGAACGTGTTGCACCATTTTGGAGTGACTGCTGAAAAGAATCGTTAACTTGGCCAAATCGAGTTGTCCCACTGGAAAATCAAGGGGCACGCTCCAAAAATCCTAACTTTCAAACAATCGAAATATAGAAGCGGTGATGGTGCAGATGAATAGCTTGGCCGGGAGGCTTTTTTGGATTAGCTTTTTCTGGCTACCTGGTTGAAGTCACGTATGACTTATATTCTGTGTGGTATTAATTTGCCTTTGATTGCTTATGCAGATGACGTGCTGAACCTGAGCCGGTCTCTGCATGGGCTAATTTTATCAATTTGCAACAAGAGCATGCCCATAATGGACTCCAGCTTAATGCTGTAAAGTCTGAAGTGCTGCTTTTTATCTCGAAATCAGATGCTAGTCGCAGCGTCACACTTGGTGATTCTATTTTTGAGCTTGTGGATAATATGGTATACCTGGGCCCCCAGGTATCTAGAGACATAGCAGTTACTGCCTATTTATGCACGGAATAAGAAAATCCTTTACCGAGTCATGAAGTTCCACTGGTATTTCACCATCAATTTCGAAAAACCATCCTTATGGTTCATTCTCCTCAACAGTGGCAATGTTGGAGAAACTTGGATCACAAGGACTGTCCAGCCATTTGTAATTCCCACACGGCAAACAGTAGTACCGACGGATAAAGGTAGCTCATATCCAGAAAAACTGCATCCAACTTTTCACAGGTGTGTTGTCCAGTTGGATCGGTTTCCAGGATACGATCACCATGAAAAGCATACCCTCCACCACCCTAACTTTAAGCTGTAGAACATGTTAGTCCAGGCAAATCATGCTACCATGGCAACAGCTGGCTACCCCATGGCATCCCTGTGATACATATTATCATTCTAAAGACATTTTTACCAGAAATTATTGACATTACTCATAAATCTATCATAATTCTTCCAAAATGCTACCGCAATTCTGCCCAACGCTCCTGATACTAGACTCACAAATGAACACATAAGCAAATTATCACTAAAATTTATTGACTTTACTCGCAATTCTACCAAAATTCTGACAAAATTCTACTGCTGCATTTTGACGACAAATTGACGAATTGGGGAAGTATCTCATGAGATTCAGACCCCCCCCCCTTTCTGGATTCAACCCTGGCTAAAACTATTGCAAAAATTGGTAAACTATGAAAAGCCATGTTTTAATTCTGAAATGAAGGTACCATTCAGAATACAGAGTTAATTTTACACGAAAAAGCACATACCTCTACCCCCCCCTCCCCCCGGAAAGGCTGTATGGCCAGGAGACAATAGAAGAAAGGAGAAAAACAAATATAAAATAAGTCGTAAAATAATCCGTAGCCTATCCGTAAAAACTTATAGTTGCTGACAAGCCTTTATTCAGCAGGGGAGGGGGCTACTGGGTTGCCCCCCTTCTGTCCTAATAAAGCGTTGCCTTCCAAAAAAATATTCTGGATACGCCCGCGCTTCTAAAAATTCTTAGATCAATAAAAATTTGTTGTCGGTTGTGATTTTATGGCAAAAGTTTTAAGTTTTCGTAAAAAAAAAGTGAAAGCCTATTAACTCTATATTTTCTTTTATTTTTTTTTATTTTTTTACTACGTTATTGATATACCATATATCTTTATATGTTGTGTATGCATACATTTTTGGTCTGTTGCAGGGATTTTTCATAGAGAATTTTTTCATGGGGAGGGAAGTTTCCAGGAGGTGAATTTTTCAGGGACAAATTTTACGCCGGGTGGAATTTGCAATAATTCCTATACGAAATTATTTTTGTTTGCATTACTTTCTCTTTGCCGATTCAATTTTACTTGTGGAGATGCTAAGGATACTATTCCTGGGTAAATTTTGACCGGGATTGAATTTTCCAGAGTATCTTTCTGTTGGAGGGAGATTTTACCATGGAGGTGGAGCTGGATTTCCCAAATCCCTAAGAAAAAGTGTAAATATACAAGATGATTGTGATTCTAATGAAAATATCAATTAAAATCCCCAAAAAAAAATTAAACTAAATAATGGAAATTAAAAATCCCAAACTAAAAAAAATAATTATGTTTCTCAAAAAAAATAATATGAAGTAGAAAAAATTGTCGATTTTTCCCTAGAAAATTCCAGTAAATGGTATTTAGTCAAATGGAAAGGTTATCCTGAAAGTTAAAATACCTGGGAACCTTTCGAAAATATTTACTAATCTTGTAATGACTTAATAAAAGATAATGTTGAGTCGTTCCTCAAAGGATCGCAAAAAATGCCTTAGCGCAAACAAAGCACTTGATTGGATTGGCCAGCCACTTCACCAGCTATCAAGGGTGGGTTGGCTTGAAACACAGCAGACACGAAAGACCAGAGGTCGTGAAAATGTCGCACCGAATTTCCCACCTTGTTGTGGCAGCATGTATCGGCTGGTTGTCATTCTTTGCTTGCTTGGAAGTTGTTGATGCACAAGAAGGTGCGGCCGCACGCTTCAAGAAAAACAAAGATTCAAAGACGGCGATTTCGCCACTTTTACGGGTAAAATAAACTTAGTGAAACTTATATATTTGAAATCAGCATCATAGGCCGATTCTTTTTATATATCTACTGGTATACAAATTATTTTTTCAGAGCTTCGGTAATCATTGAGCCAGTTTGCTCCTTACTTACAGTTCGTTACCACGATCTGAGCATCATATATACCATAGATACCAGAGCATCAAGTTGCTCTGACATGAGAAAAGAAGTCTATTCCTAAAGATTATTCGTTTTCTAAAGTGGAATGACATAGTTTAGAATGGTCGACATGAACCTGAAACCCCCAGGGACTTGGGGGATTAAATCATCCTCAAAGACGAGCTATTATATTTTTCGGCCATGCTGAACAAAATGAAGATATCAAAATTTAGATTGGATGAATTTGACAAAAGAGCGTGGGAGAGGGCCTAGTAAATCTCCATTTTTTTGGTCGCTTAGACAGGGAACTAGAAATTTCGATTTCCGTTCCAATGAGCACTGCCGCGATTTTCTAAGACCGCTGGGTCGATTCGATCACCCAAAACAAACAACAACAACAAAAAAACAAATAAACACGCATTCTTGATCTTTCTCTATGACACTCAATGGCTGATCCACCCCCTAGCGAGCAATTCAAACGGGAGAGGGCCCTAGCAACCAATCCCAGAGGGGGGGGGGTGTTATTAGAGATAAATTCAAACTAAAACAAGTTTTTTCCTAGAGGTTTTAATGAAAATGCTTTGGGCATCTTTGAGCCATGGCTATGTATATTCACGCCACCGTGAAATTATGTGGCTTATCCATCCCCTACCAGGCAATTTCCAACGGCCTCTCTAAAATCCAATGCCAAGGGGGTCAAAGAAACCAATTCCAATAGGACCCTAATTAAACTAAAAAAACACGTTTTTTCAACTGAAAGTAAGGAGCAGCATTAAAACTCAAAACTAACAGAAATTATTACGCATATGGAGGGGGTTTCTCACTGCTCAACACCTCGCTCTTTATGTTAAATTTTGAATTTTGTCCCAATCCATATACGTAATTATTTTTGTTAGTCTTAAGTTTTATTGTTGCTTCTTAATTTCAGTTGAAAAAACTTCTGTTTTTTTTTTTATTTAATTCACGTAATGATGCAAAAGAAAACAAAGAGATGTTATTATAAGTGAATAGATATTTCATATTTTTTATTTAATTGGAGAATACTGAAAGGATAAATGGGCAAACCTTCACGCAAAAGGAGAGACAAGATCTACTAGTAATGACCTCCTTACAAGAAAATTGTGGCCTCAAATACAATTTTTTTTAATGTTTTGGACTGATTCCTTTAGAAACCTGCATTGCCACTCTTTCCACCTTCAAGTCTTGAACCTATGGGCACCTGTATAGATCCTGATAGTATATGCTGCATTTAATTGTAGATTGTCAAAGAACAGATTCTCTGTTATTTCTCAGGACACGTAACAGAACCCGGCTTATGGATACCCAAAATGGCCAAAAGCTAATGGGAACCTACAATGAACATAATGAAATATATAACGCAGCTTTTAAAAATCCTTTAATGGCAAGATTCTGGAAGGGAGACGGCTCGACGGCTGACATGGCAAAAGACACTTCTGACGCCGTGAAAAGCGACGTCGTTGTCAATAAAAAAGACAAGCGTTATAAGAATGGCCTGAGTTATAATGCCAATGCTTTCACGCAGCAACTAAACATAGCGGTGGCTTCTGTTATGTCTGATCCCAACTTTAATCTTCACATTGTGAGATAATATGGGACAATATGAGGTAATGTTATCACGAAGTGGCTGAGTCATCGATTGGGTACCGTCCAAAACTGAATGATGAACGGCTCACCCAAAAGACGTGAGACTTGATTGTTGAAAGGAATAAGATAAAAAGCAAACTCCTGGATGCCTATGTATCATGTATACAAATACACAAGCAAAGCGATTATAGGAGGATCGACAAAGAAATCAAGAAAAGAGCACGGGCACATAAGAGACACTACATTGAGCAAAAAGTAATACAAGCTGAAGATGCATTGGACATGAGGAAGGGCTACAAGTTAAACTGCAGAGATTGTGCAATGGTATTAGATTCAAAGGGAATTAAAGGCAACCAGCCCCTCTACTGCTACCATTGTTTTTGCAAAAGAAGCTTCCAATTAATATTTTGAGACGTTTATTTTCTTCAGAATAGTTGAAAAATCCTGTAATTATGCCTTTGGGGGTGACAATTCCTTTACAGTCCCCAGGACAAGGGTTGTTAGGCAATTCGTATACTGTTTAGCCTACATACAGTATATGTAATTGAGAAAGATATGCATGTTTGACCGTTGACGCCCGCGTGGTTGAGGTAGAGCGGATCGCCCAGCTCGTGCCCCACCTCGGGGGAATAGCCGGAAATGTCGATGTAGAAATCCGTCAGTTGCGTGGTCTTGCCGGTCAGGTGCTGCAGCGCCCGGTTATACCGCGCAACCAACGCGGGCGAGGCGACATGCAGCAGATTGCCAAACATCAGGCCGGATTGGATGAGACGTTTCATGTCCGTTTTCCCATGACATGCAAAACCGAGCGATGCGCCCGGCCCGAGGGTGGGTGCGGAACGCGCCCGCCGTCGAACCGGTCGCGCGTCATTTGTCTTTGTCGTCATGAGACCGGTTATTTTAGATCTTACATTAAGGAAACTTATCGAGTGTGTTCTGGATGGTACGCGAGTACCGTTCTTTGTACAAGGAAGGTCTTGTCTGGCCTTCCAAATAAGGAAAATACAATTTTGACGTCGAAAGCTCCTAATTTTGACTATTTCCATAATTGAAAAAATATAATGAAATGCAGCTTGGAATATTAGAACCTACAATCTTGAGAACCAAATAAGTTATAAGAATGCAAATTAGACCAATGGATTGAGGGTACGGTCTCGTTTGAGGGGTTTTAGACTCCTTTTTAAAATTTTTATAAAATTCCTTTCCAGAACTACAGAGAAACATTTAGTTTAATCAGAAAAAAAAAAACAAACTATTTCTATTAAACGTCGATTGGGAGCACAATCCTTTAAAACCCGTTTTTTAACCTTCTGGGACGTTAGCTCTTTCGGGTATTTTCGTTTTTAACGATAGGTTGTGGTTCTCTTTTTGTTCAGTTGCAACTACTGTTGCAACCATGATTTTCAGTAAAAGTAACACGGTGAAAAATACAATTTCCCGGGGCAATCCGATAGAGATTAAAGTCAACTATCGGGCTTTGCTGATGCAATTAGCCGCCTGGGTACAATCTGGACAAAGCCCGCCCGATAATCGTTTTCCCCGCATTAGCGAGGGCCGTTTGGTAAGTAAAGTAGCGTTGGTCTTTCCCGCTATCCCCGGTATTCAAAAACCGGGCGTTATTCACAATGCCTACCGCGCCGATTATGGATCGCGCTGGGGTCAGGGGATCGTAGACTATCAACCGCCTAAACTGGGGTATAGTTTCCCATCCATGGTTTCTCAGGTAGATTTCTTTGTATAAAATCACAGCTTTGTTGATCATGGGCTACATCTTAGCTCTCTAGTTAAAGAAAGCTATTGGTTATAGAAAGTGTTTGGAATAGCTGTTGCTCTCATAAAACAAGGTCACTAAATTGAGAATTGAAAAAAAAATAATAGGTAACATTATCAGATCTTTCAGGGAGGGGGGAGAAATAGCCAAAAAAAGGCACTTTGATGCATAGAATACTGATAAGATTGAGCCTTGTAGACAGTAACCCAGTCAGCCAAAGATCCATTACCTCAGAGTTTTCTTGAGTTAAAAAGACAATGGAATAGAGCTAATTTATTAATGAAGATCTACTGTGCAGAAGAGAGCGAGAGTGAGTAGGAAGAGCCATACTGGTATCAGCCGGCCTCTTGGCCTTAAACTGCTTGGGACAGGCAGCTCAAGTACTTGCACTTCCCACAAACCAAACAGACGGGAAGAGAGGATGAAAAAGAAGGATTGCTAGTGCCATCTTGAAGTCAAAGGGGTAAAAGGACTGTATACAGTCTGTATATCCTAACACAAATTCTGGAATTGGAAACTGAAAGTGAAAGTGTTTTTTCTAGCTTACTCTTGAGTGCCAAATAATCGCCCCCCCCCCCCCCTCCTCCTTCTCCTCCTTCAAGAAAGATGGGCGCAACCTCGTGCGGCAAGAGGTGCTAATCGGGCTCCGCAATGACAATGAAGCCGTTGTGGAAGCGGGCCTGACCCCTGACGACCAGGTCTACATTTCGATGCCTGTCGATACGGTCGGCGTGCCGCTCCAAAGGTTGGATCGAGAAACAGTGTTAGCTGCCAGCACGGGTCAGCAATAGCGCTTGGCTGGAGCCTACCAACGTTCCCCGTTCTCCCATCGTTATGCAAGCAAGTTAGTGATTACAGAAGGCACACAATAATTGAGTAATACAAACGCATATAATCTATTGCTCGAGCGCGTCAAACCCCAAATAATAAAAACAAGAAGTGCTTAAAACCTAACGTATCTTTCGAATCGTGCAATGTAAAAGACTCTTGACTTATCTCGCTGAAAATGAACATTTACAAATTGATGACAAAAATAATGAGATTTTATTTAACCACAAGACTTATAATTTGAATGATTTTGTATCAGATTTAGTTGAAAATTGTAAACGACTTTATTCCGAACAAGATGTATATTTCAAATTTTGATCAAACTATTTTGGAGGTAGGGCAACTAGAAAGGGTATGGTAGGAGGCTGGTGATCCTCCAGCCACTTTTCATCATACCCCCTAACTTGTCCTGAAAGTTTCAACTTAATACTCTCTGCCGCTCTGTAAATATTGCATATCCATTTTGATTTAGTATAAAATACCACCCAAAATTCTCCAAAGTTTCACCTTAATGCCCTTAGCCTTTTCAGATACACCCAGAATCAAGTTTTCCTCTTTTCTTAATGATATATCATGCATGAATGCGAAAGTTGGGAATCGAGCTTCCGATTTCTGATGGGATCGCGCTAACGCGGATGAAACCGGAGGAAGTGGACCGGATTATAGAGGAAAAGGGATTACGGGAATTCACCGGCAATACGATTACATCGAAATCGGCATTTCTTGAAGACCTTGAACTGTCAAGGAACCGTGGCTGGGCCTATGACGATGAAGAACGTTATGTGGGTATGCGCTGCATTGCCTCCAGCATTTCCAATCAACATGGTGAAGTTATCGCCGGAATTTCTATTTCAGGACCGACCCTCAGATGGAAAAGCTCTTTTTGAAAAACGTTTTTTAATTTAAAGCATGAAAACGAAAACTTTCAAACATAATCAATTAATTACTGGGGAAGAATATCACCAAACACGCTAAATCCATACTCTAAAAGAAAGAAAAGTTTTGTTATTGGCTTTGTCGATTCGTTTTAACTTTCTTGGAACTTTAATTTATAATTTTTTAGGAAAAAATTATACACTAAGTAATGTGGCGCTCCTGTCATGAATCCAATTCTTGTTTCATTACTTATTGAGCTACTGTCAAACAAAGGGTCGATCTCGGTAAAATTTTTCCCGGAAGTCCCCCGCCCCTAGCGGAGAGTTGCGCCCACAGAAAAATTCTCCATGAAGAATTTCTCCCGTTGAAAATACTCTTGTGTGGAAAACCTCTTTAAACAATCCCTACCCCGCTGTAAGTTTCTCCAGGAACATCCCACATGTTAAATTCGGTCGACAGACACAAAGTAAGGAAAATAAAAACAATTCTTAATGTAATTCTAGCAAATTCTCCCAGGGTAAATTTACCCTGGGAAGTTCCACCTGGAAACTACGTAGAATTTACGTAGTAAGTTGTTTCGTGTCTTACATTACCCTTTACTAATCTTTTTCTTAGTGTGCATTGTCAAACAGTTCGTGGTAACGAACTGTAGTAAGGAGTGACCCGGCTCAATAGTAACAAAAACATTAAAAAATGGAATTTTGATACCAATTGCTACATCAAAAGAATCGCATGATCAACGCTGATTTTAAATATGTAAGTTTCATCAAGTTTAGTCTTACCCATCAAAAGTTATGAGCCAAAGAAAATTTGCCTTATTTTAGAAAGGATCTTCCTAGAAAAGAAGTCATAGAATCTTGAATCTACCGTCGGCGTTTGTATTACCGAGCATTTTTTTACCGTCTAATGTGCACGTCACAGATTTTTTTTTTTTGGGGGGGGGGTTTACACAAGGATTTTTTGAAGGGGGGAGGGGAGCTATACAAAAAACTCAAAAGACGCATTAAAATTCGTCTATATTCATTTTTGTTATACTTTTAAGAATCAGACAAACATTTCGGGGAGGGGGATTCAAACCCCTTAACTGCTCCCCCTGGATACGGCCTTATGCGCAATAGATTATCACTGAGTGATTTTTTCTTAACAAAAACTGGAATTTAACGGGAATTTCAGGAAGCATTAAAAAACTCTGTAAGTTAATTGATTTTTGATTTGTTCTCGCTCATTCATAATTCATGAGATAAAACTTTGAGGGTTGAGTCTTTTGAGGATCTTTAGGATTCGTTTGCGGCGTCGATAAGTTGCTTACTGGGTTTAAAGGAAAGAACCCTTCTAGCTTTTATGATTATCGGTTCTCCAGTTTTAGGGTTGCGAGCGTTTCTTGCCTTTTTATCTTTCAAATAAAAACTAGCAAAACCAGAAATCCTAACGTTTTCTCCCGCTTTTAGCGTGCGCGAAATTTGAGGGGGGAACAGCCCCTTTCATAAACGGAGTAATTTCTGCTCGTTTTAAGTTTTAGTGCTGCTTCTTACTTTAAGTTAAAAAAAACTTGTTTTGTTTTTATAATAGCTTACATAAAAGCATCGGTTCTTATTAAAAATTAAATAAAGAAAAACAAGTTTTAAAGTTTATTTTAAAAACAGTAAGAAACTTTAGCGTATAGAGCTTGACGTTGAAAAGGAAAAGCCCCTTTCATATACGGAGTAACTTCTGTTCGTTTTAAGTTTTAATGTTTGGCAAAAAATCCAAAATTCCACATTTTTGTAGATAGGAGCTTGAAAATTCTACAGTAGGGTTCACTGATACGCTGAATCTGATGGTGTAATTTTCGTTAAGATTCTACGACTTTTAGGGGGTGTTCCCCTTATTTTCTTAAATAAGGCAAATTTTCTCAGGCTCGTAACTTTTGATGGGTAGAACTAAACTTGATGAAACTTATATTTTTAAAATCAGCATTAAAATGCGACTCTTTTTATGTAGCTATTGATATCAAAATTCAATTTTTTAGAGTTTTGGTTACTATTACTCTGACATTCAGAATGCTTAGGAGGTGGTAGCGCTTTTAAGCGCATTAGCTTATTTTCGGCTGAAGGCCTAATTATTTATTAAATAGAAAAAACAAGTTTTTTTTACTGCAAGTAAGGAGCAACATTAAATCTTAAAACAAACAGAAATTATTCCGTATATGAAAGGGGTTGTCTCCTCCTCAACACCTTGCTCTTTACGCTAAAGTTTGACTCTTTCTCACAAATCTGCCTTTCAAAACAATAAAAAACTTTAGCGTAAAGAGCGAGGCGTTGAGGAGGGGACAAACAGGAATGACAAAAAAAATTTAAACGCTGGATTGTGACGGTAGTTCTTTTATTCCGACACAAGCGGTAATTCGCTTCCTATGCTCTTTTTTAAGCCATTTTGATTTGCCCTGGAGTGTGAACTTGACTGCTTATTTGAAGGTAATAATTTGTTTTGTAATAATGTTCGATATGTATGTATGCAAAGCAACGAAAAAAACTCACGAAACTAATCAGTTTTAATTGGATGAGACAACAATATATTTGCAGCCATAAGTCGGTATATCTTTTCTATTTTTACTGTTGCTGAGAGACAAAAAGCCTTAAAAATTAGAGACGGGATACCAAAACATATATACTTTTTTTTTGGGAGGGGGTAAGTAGGGAGGTGGTATCCAAGAAATTTGTCTTCAATTATTTATACTATAATCGCTGTACCCCACGAGCAAATACGTGAAATTCTTATTTTCTGTAACACATAATGTTATTTTATGTGCTGAAAATGATGAAGATATTTCGCCTATTCAGCGCTAACGGAAAAAAAACTTGAAGAGCCAGGCGGACTTTAAAGGAAAATCTTAATTTGATCAAGATGCATCTTCTAATAAACATCTATATAATATGTATGAGTGTACAACGAGTTACTAGATAGTTCGATTGATTGGTGGCCCAACTGATACACTAATTACTTAATAAACACAGGAATAGATAAATGAGAATTAGGATCAGATAAAAAACGAAAATGAGTTCGAAACCCTTGGTAGAACTAACATAATACGATCAGAAAATTAGTAGAATTTGGGTTCTTAACCGTTCGGAAATTTTGAATTTGTTTATTACAGGTTATTTGTAATTTTAAGGCTATATTTAGTTACTCTTAAAAGCTTGTTTATGTCTTGTTACCTTTACCTGGCCTAAGGCTTCACTTCCATATTTATACGACAAAGAAAAGTGGTGCAAAGATACTGAAGCAGAGAGAGAGAGAGAGAGGGAAATAAAAAAAAGTCGTAAAAAAGTTGATGGGTGTCACTATCACATTTGGGGATCAAGGATTTGCCTATCAAGGAAAATACCATGACTGAGACTAATTGATCGAGGTTGTCAATTTGCTGGGACATCATAATGATGAGATGGCACAATAGCTCTGAGTGAATTACTATGATGAAGTTACCTTTTGAAAGAGGTCTAAGTCAATTAGATCTTTTTATTTCGCTGGAGGAAAAGGAATCGGTCCCTTGTATGCACTGACAAGCTGCAAGGAGTTTTTGTTGGGTGTCATTCTACGTCGCGATTCGTTCACCTTTAAGACTGAAAATTCAGAGTCGTACCTGAAATGGATCTCGGTTGACCGCTCAATAGAGCAGTTGAGCCGCTTTATCGAATTCCATTTCACTTGCAGACTTCCCCATCAGCCCCGTTTTCTGTTTCTCAAGATAGTTTCAGCAGTTTGCTTGAAGTCCAGCCAAAAACTGTAGCGTGTTTGAGAAAGTACAAAAGATATATAGTTGCTGATTGCAAAGATGTCGACAAATTGTGAGACAGGTTAAAAACTTTATTGACAGTAACCAGAGCTGCACTGCATCTCTCAATAACGAATAGTAAAAATAAGAACCAGAGCTGCACTGCATCTCTCAATAACGAATAGTAAAAATAAGCTTTCCCTTAAGATTCAGAATCTGAATCAGGATGTTCTTGAATTTCCCTCATAGCCTTAAAGATATTAATGAACATCTCTTTCAACAACATAATTGCTTGTAAGTGCTGGTACAGCCAGATATTAAAAAAAAAACGATCAAAAATTACCCAAAAAAAGAGGTACCCAAAAAGTACTGGACCTGTATGCAAAATGGGGAACTGAATTTGCTTGAAGTCACAGGCGAACAAGTGATCTAAGCTTGGCCTCTTGTAGTCTAAAGGTGGAACGCCGTGTCATAGGATTGACACATGATGAACAAGTCCCCTGGATTCCAGGCAAATGATGAGACCTATAGTTTTCCAAGTGTTTGGTTAAATGGCACGGTGGTAGTAAGAAGACTCTCTTATTGGACAAATGTACAAAAAAAGGTTTTTCTGTGTTTTAATGACTAGCAGAGGTCAGCAGAGAATTTAAATTCATCTGAACCTTTAAATGTCAATGAATTCACATAAAAAATAGATTTGTGACGCTTCCACTGGAAGTTATCAAAAACCTTTCCTATTTCTGCAGGGTTTTAAGTATTTTTGCTCAGTGGCTAGTATTTTGAGGTGACTGTTTGCAGTTGCACTCCTTTAGAAATCAGAGCATGCATGACAGCAGGAAAGTTATTGTATTTGTGTCTTAAGTTGTTGTATTGTTTTTTAGTGAATCTTCCTTGGCAGAGAAGCTTAAGGCGTTAATGCAACGCCAGCCTTTTTATGCATTAAAAGGCTCGCCGGTAAACGAAAGCCCTCTGGGGCTATTTGATCCCGCTGAGGATGCGCAGATTTTACAAGAGGAATATGGTATTCCACGCCGTTATGTCACCGGGATCATGTCGCCGTGGGCTAGCAAACGCTTAAAAGAATATGGCGGGGATATTTCTCAATTTCGTGTGGTGAAGCTGTATCCCTCCATTCTGGATCAGGTGGCGTTGGCTAAAACTGAACCGGGTGATAACCTTTGGATTTGATACGAAACCAGCTGCAAACCTCATTTCCTACCTTAACCACAGCAGTGTTATTACCTTACATAGAAATAATTGCTCTAATGTATTGGCCTGGTTGATCGTACAAGGATAAGACCTTTGCTACAGCTCTAACATCAGTGTAATCAAACACTTGCTCATAGGCTATAAAACTGAGGACTAATAATCCAAGAGTAAAAAGTTGCTAGATTCATTCTCTACCCTTCCGAAAACATCCATACTCTTCTCTTAAAACTTTATCTACAACATTTCTAAGGATGTTACTGCATGGCTAGTAAATACGCCTCGGTTAAATTGAGCGAATTGGCGATTGGGATCGGCCCTTTCGTCGTCGGCCCGGCGGTAGAACGCAAACTGGGCGTTTCCGCTTTCTCTCAGTTGTCGATTAATGCGACGGAATGGAAAACCGCCGCTTGGGCCAAAGAAAAGGGTTTATTCAACGAAGTGTTTGAAACGACGGAACAGTTAGACGCTTATATCAAATACCTGAGCGATAAATTAGCCACATCCAGCCCGGCCGCCATGCGCGAATTGAAAACAATCCTATGGCGTAAAGTTTCAAACACTTTTTCAGTTGCATGAAATTTCAATTAAATTCCTTTTTCGAAGTCATTGTTTTAATAGTCATTCTTTTTAATTATCGAATCAACTATTTCTAATACATTGAAAGTATTTAAACTAAACCCTTTCAAATTTAAAGCTGAATGTATGAAATCTATTGCTCAAATAAGCTAATTTTATCAAGATCTTAGAAATTGTGGAATCTATCTTTAAATGGAAAGATAGCACCTTCTGGAGATGATGTTCTTATTCTGGCCTTATTTCTGGTGTACTTCCAGAAAGGCTATATAGTCAGGAGTAGAAACCATTTTTTCTAGCATTGTGGCTTCATCGATTTCCAATTCGCCTTCATATTCATCTGGGCGCTCTAGGCCAGTGCGGGTCTCGTAGTTCCAGATGCCCTGGACATCCGGAACACCCCATCCTGTCATCGGGGCCGTGTAATTCTCTTCCTGTGCCATTGTGGCACCAAGTAAAGTGCTCGCAATTACGCTCGTGGTAAGAACGGTCTTCAGTACAGGTTTCATAGTAGTCATCAGCAATCTCAGTTTGGCTGTAATTCAAAGGGCCATTGAATTTGCTGCGTGATGATTTTGTTCATGGCACTTGTTGCGTGCTGATTTTTGTTCGCGAAATGTCTTGTATGTTGATTTATTTTTCTTTGTTAAACTTGAGCGTTAATCTTCCTCCTCATGAAACCGATTTTGTTCATTGAACTTGTTTCTTGCTGATTTTTTTCGTGGAAATCGTTTCTTGCTGATTTTTGTTCGCGAAACTTGTTGCATGTTTTTTGTTTCTTCGCGAAACTTGTACATTGATTTTTCTCCTCGTGAAACTGATGTTGTTCATGGAACTTGATCTGTGGATCCACTGGACAACACCATTGACTATCTGATATACTGATAGCTTGATCATCAGGTAGCTGATATTGATCATCAGGTAGCTTCACTTGATCCAGTAGACACATTGACTGGAACTTCCTGCTCCAGCAGATCAGTTATAGATTCATGAGTTAGTATGAGATTTGTTTCAATAAACATACCTTTCCTGAAGCCATGCTGACCACCAAAAAGAAGGCCATTCTAATATGCACTATGATTGCATTATTGACTATCCATTCAATAAGTGTGGCCACAACCAAGGTCAGGCTCAAACAGTTCGGGGTAACGAACTGTAGTAAGGAGCGACCCGACTCAATAGTAACCGAAACTCTAAAAAATAGAATTTTGATACCAATAGTTACATTAAAAGAATCAAAATTTAATGCTGATTCTAAATATATAAGTTTTATCAAGTTTAGTCTTACCCATCAAAAGTTAGGAGCCTGATAAAATTTGCTTTATATTAGAAAATAGGGGGAAACACCCCCTAAAAGTCATAGAATACTGGAAAAGTTTCAAGCTCCTATCTACAAAAATGTGAAATTTTTTATTTTTTTCAGCCGAACGATACACTCCGTCCAGAGGCCAGATGACCCGGGGTGAGGATAGCTGAGAGCAACCGTGGCGGATCTGCCCGGGGGCAATATTCACCAGCTCTTAACCATGTTTCGGCGAGGCTTCGGAGCAGGAGGCCCCCGATGCGGCATCTGCTTGCACGCGCACTGACCATCCTTGTTTCGACCGGTCTTCTTGGGGCCGGCACCGCGCCGCTCCACGCCGGGGCATGGCTGGCACCCGAGGGACACGGCTTTGCGAGCGCCACCACCCGGCTCACCTGGCCGCAGGATAATTTTATCCATGACCTCCACTCCACACCTCCTTAGTTCATATTTTAATGCTTTCTCCTATTTGTAATATTTTATGCTAGTTTTATTGTTATTCCTTACTTTCACTTCGAAACAAGTTGTTTTATTTATTTATTTTATAACAACCTCAAGCTGAACACGTACAATATCTTTGGTTACAAAATTACACATTTTTATAGATAGGAGCTTGAAACTTCTACAACAGGGTTCTCTGATACGCTGAATCTGATGGTGTGATTAAGATTCTATGACTTTTAGGGGTTGTTTTACCCCTTTTCCCTAGATCTACCCAAAATAGAGTTAGTAGAAGGCTCATTGTTTGTTCCACAATTTTAATATTGTTTTGTACCTTTATACTATGGTATGCTGGCAAATGTATGATATTGAAAACTCGATTTTGCAAACCAAAATGGGAATGAAACAATTGGATGCAGATTCCTCCTCCCTTATTGTGAATACAGAAATGACAAAAATGTTGTCTTATGTTAAGGCTGATGCTTTGATTGTCTCTAGACTTTCAATTTAATAGTAAGCCCATTTTGTCACACTCTTCTAATTTTTCCATATGTAGTTCTAGTGCCCTTTTAAGAGTCAACAATGATTTGAGGGCAGCTAGAACCCCCCTCTCTCAAATCCTTTCCTGAAAATATCCACTATAGCCGTTGTATTTAGAAAAATCCAAATATTGTAAAACAATGCCTCCAGGGTTGACACAAATCCCCAGAACCAAGGGCCAAGGGCTATAATTCATGCCCTGGTGCAAATAAGGTCTTCATGAAAGATGGGGTCGTATAAACTTTGAAGGAGTCTCATCCAGTTGGATATTAAAAGTTCTAGCTCCCTTTTTTAAGTGTTTATTTGTTCGTTTGTTTTTTTCTCCCAGAGGTGATTGTATCGATCCAGTGGTCCCAGAATGTTGCGAGAGGGCTCATTCTAAAATTAAAAGTTCTAGTGCCCTTTTTAAGTGACCGAAAAATTGGAGGGCACCTGGGCCCCCTACCACTCACATTTTTTCCCCAAAGTTACAAGATCAAAATTCTGAGATAGCCATTCTATTCAACTTAGTGAAAAACCTAATAACTATGTCCTTGGGAACGACTTACTTCCTCATAGTCCCCGGTGGAGGGGCAACAAGTTACAAACAGGGTTTTCTTGCATTATTTGAAAAGAAAAAAATGAAAAAATAAATATAAAAGTTTTTGAGCAGCATTAAAACTTAAAACGAACAAAAATTATTAAACATATGAGGGGTTTACCTCCTCTTTATACCTCATTCTTTACGATAAAGTATTTTTAGTAATTTTAACTATTTATTCTACGGCCTTTGTGATTCAGAGGTGATAAATAAGGAATTGGGACAAAATTTAAGCTTTAGGGTAAAGAGCGAGGTATCGACGAGGGTTGAACCCCTTCATGCTGTAATAAAAACATAACAAAAATATTCTTATACAACAAAAAATCATCCTAAATAATCACAAATTCATATTGAAAAACAAAAATTCCATCTTACAAATCCCAAAATATTCCCACAAAACCAAAATACATCCTAAGAAATCAACGATAGATGTTAAACAATATCACATTTCTACTGCTGCCATCTAAGATTTGTGCTGCAGGGTTTCATAGGGCTGGTACATTGACTTCCTTTGATGTATTTTCTGTTTTGTAAGAAATATTCTTTGTATTGCAATAATTATATTTATTTTGTAAGAACAATTTGTGTCAACTTAACCTCTAAGACAAATTCTTAGTAAACCATCTTCGAAATAAATTTTGTTATTTTGAAGAATTATTGGCCTTTTCCTTTAATCTAATAATTAATATAGGGAAATTAAAGTCAATCGAGTGCTATAATGCGTCAACCCTTAACAAAGAAAAAAATTAGATGGAACTAATTACTATATTTTCAAATCGCTTTATTCATTTTATAATAGCCCACGATTAAAATGTTTTGTTTCATTTCTTATTGAATTCCAAGTGGTAAAAGACATTATTCACACATGATAGCGTTAATGAGGATGGCATCATGGTAACAGCAACAGATAATCAAAATTATAAAAATTTTGTATTACTATGTACAACAATTTTCTTCCAATGACAGGCAACACTACAGCATTGCATTTAGTAAATAGGCATAAGGCTTCAATGTTTTAAGTTCAATGTTTATTTAGCCCAGAGGCATTTCATATGAAAGGGGTTGTCTCATAAACTTCCAAGGGGGAAAGGTCAATTGCAACTTGAAAGTTTAAGTGTCATTTTTAAGATTCAAAACTGATCGGAGGGCAACCAGCCCTCACACCCTTCCAATTTTTTGATTAATTAAAAAGGCAACTAGAACTTTTAATTTTTTAAGAATCTTTTTATTGGTAAAAGATTTATGTAACTTATAAATTAGCTTACGTAAAGAACTTTTTTTATTCTCATGTTTTTATTACATATATGAGGAGATTCACCCCTTCGTCAGCACCTCGCTCTTTACACTAAAGCTTAAATTTTTCCCCAATTTATTAAGAATGACCCCTGAATCACAAAAGCCGTAAAAAAAATAGTTGAAATTACTAAAAATACTTTAGTGTAAAGAGCGCGGTATTAGAATGGAAATGATAGGGCGCGTCGAGATGCGTGCCGCCGTGCTCCGGTGTCGCAATCGAAAAGGACGAATAGAAGAAACCTGCATCGGTCTCGCCAAACGCCAGTTCTTCTTTGTCGAACTTTGACGGCGACGTCGGCCAGTACAGTGTGTCGGGACCGTAGGTGTGGCTGAGATCGACAATCCGGTAGTCGTCAAGGTCAAATGCCTGGCCAGGCACCGCCAGCAGGAAGAGGACAATGGCGGCGAGGCGGCGCATCAGCTCGGGGAGGTTCATGGTCTAACTCCGGCAACCCAGCAAAAAGAATTCCATCATCACTCCGAGACAAAGTGGAAGCTGAACTAAATCGCAGGGAAGTCAAGGGAATAATTGAAAAGATCTCCAGACCAACTGATAGGGTCAGTTCAATGGTAGCAGCATAAAAGAAGGACGTCAGTTTACAAATATGAATACACCCTGTTGATTTGAACAAATCCATCAAAAGAACCTTCTACCCGATCCCTTCCCTTGAAGACGTAACATCAAAGCTCCATGGAGCAAAGTTTCTGAGCAAATTGGATGCAAAATCTGGGTGTTGGTCAATACGATATGGAATTGGCGTGCTCGCCGGCGTGGTCGTCACGTTTGCGTTGTTCACGCTTATGCGTGTATTGATACACTCGGATAAGAATCCTTTAAACGAAGCCAAAAACTACAAGCTCGTTGATTTTCTAGGAGCGCAAGAAGACGAGTCGGTTGATGTCAAAGACCGCAAGCCGAAGCCACCACCGCCGCCGGATGAGCCGCCGCCGGATATGGTGAAACCTCAATTTGATTCCAGCGATGTTTCCCAAGGCGTCGATATTGGCGCTGGGAATATACAAGTTGATCTCGCAGTTTTTGGATGCTTTTAAATTAATTGACTATCTTAAAATTTACAATCGATAGCAACTTGGTCCTCCATGGGGCAAAATTGTAGCTTAATGCCAAAAAAATGGCAGAAAACTCCACTTCCCCGTGGATCAATCTTTTGCCACGTTAATAAAGCTATAAAACTTTTATATTCAAATGAGTCCGCTCCCACTCTTCTAGGATCATCAATTTGATACGATCACCCCCTGAAAAACGAAGAAAAAACAAATAATCACGTATTCGTGATATTTTTCTGATAAAAAAAAAATGGGACAAAGCCTATAATTTGAAACGAACTGACCTGTCCAAACCCTGAATTTATGAAGTTTCAAATATCTGCAAATACATTTCCTAAATTTAGAGAAAAGCCTATCAATATGGCTAAAATTCTACTCAAATGGGTAGCAGGATTTGCATTTTCAGAACTACAATCAGAGAAAAAGGAAACTGACAACTGAAAATTAAGGCAAAATGTGAATTAAAAATCAGAAGAGGGTCAACATGGCAGCTTTGCAATACCTCTCAGAGTATGTTTTTGGCCCTAGATTCACGCCTCAATGTAGTTTCAACTTATTAAAAGCCGGTGTAGCTTGTCCTATCCTCTTGATTTCGGTGGTTATTTCACCATCATAATCTATCCAACTTCCAAGGTGCTTAAATTTATTGACCTTCTCAACTGCTTCATCGTCAGCAAAGACTCATTTGTAGCCATGCTCTATGTCTTACTGACATTCATTGTAAGCCCCACTTTTTCGGCCTTTTCATCTATGGCGTCGAGTAGTAGCTGCAGTAGCTGTTTCGCTTCTTTGAGAAGAAAAACGTTGTCAGTGAAGTTCAGGTCAGAGCAGATGGGAGATTGAGGGATACAATGCGTTCCCTAAACAGCTTGTCTTGCAAAGCTGGTATGAGCTTTGTTGCTCGCCTTTGGACACTCTCTAGTGCTTTAACGTCCATTTTGTTATGGGGAGATGCTATCATCATTCCAAAATCCAGGTGTGTACATACAATAGCTTTGTAAACTTTTGTAACCACAAACAGCATCCAGGTGGTAAACGTTCTTTTTATGAGTCCTAGAACTCGGTTTGCTTTAGCATCTTGAGCTTGTGTGTGGCTGTGAAACTTGGGTTCATCATCAGCAATAAATTTCTAAGTTCAAATAAATTATAAGTCCCAAAAATCCTGAATCCCAAAAAAATTAAAAAAAAATCTGTTCCAAAAAATTTCGCTACAAACATTATTTTTCTAATAGGAAAAATCATGACTGACATATTTATATCATTCTAATTTTGTATGATTAAAGTGTCACAAGCGATTTTTTGTTGTTGTAAGTGTATTTAATGTGATTTACTTACTTACTTAAGTCCCATCCATCCTCGCGGGACGTTTTGGGGCCACTTCTTTTGACAGGACGTGAACTAGGGTTCGGTACGGAAGTGGGATTGTAAAACGTAGAAGAGAAGTTCCACTGAAGTTTATTAAATTTCCGTTAATTCTCCTGAATTTTCTTTTGCATTTTTATCCTACTAAGCAGTTTAAGAAAGAACCAAACAGATTTATCATCACTCAAATATACTATCTTTATAAGCGAGCAATAACTGTGTATTTATGAATTTATTTATTTTTTCTCGAAAATGACTTCATATTTTTCTTAAAAAATTGGTATTCTCAGATTACCTGGCCTAAAAGAAGATCTATATAGGCCAGGGGTTTGATAAAATTCTACCCTTTATTTTCAAAACTAATAGCCAAGATTAATACTAAAAACATAAAAAGGCAAAACATTTTGTCAAAATTTATGAGACCTAGGCTAGCCTACTGCAGCCTGAATATTAAAATTTAACTTCCCCAAACTCAACTGCCTTTCAAGATAGAAAACAACCTTTTGTCTTGAATTGTATCAATAGGGCAAAGCATAATCAACAAAATAATGATAAACAGCCAGGTCTATGGGTGGCAACCTCTTGAATAGCCAATGAGCTTACTGAAATGGAAGCAGGTTTAGAAGAAGAAAGGCGAACCTAGTTAATCGCAAAATTGCAAAAATGTTCTATATCTCCTATTTTACAATATTTGCTCAGGTCGAATTATTGTCTTCATATTTATGAGTTTGTTCTCTGTAATCCATCACTTCTAAATTAGATTTTATTCAGTTAAAACCCTTGAAAACAGAGTGAAAGGTGGATATGAATCCACCCTCTACCAGGAGCGGATCTAGAGCAAAATCTTGGGGGAGGCTCAATGTGACAAGGGTGCCAATGAGCAAAATCTGGGGGGGGTTCAGTGTGACAAAGGCGACAATATTATTTGCGTGGTTTTTGACACCCAGATTCTTTCTAAAAAACCATTTTTCTTTAGACCCTTCTGGTGCGTATTCTAAAAGACTCCATTTGTCAGCTTCCATAATTTTGCTCTGCATATTGGCATCATCTTGTGCGACACTACTAAGGCTAAAAAACGCAAAAATGAAGAGGAAAGTATAGGATTGTAAGCTACATTTTTTTAAATGGATAATCCGATGATAGATTTCATTTTTCACGTTAGATATTGCACTTTGGTTTAAGGTAAGGTCTGTTTTCGATAGCGATTTAACTTAGATTTTCTAAAAGTTTTACCTAAATATTCAATAAACATCCCCTTTTTTTGCTTTATTCATGATAAAAAATAGAATTTCCTTTATTTTTGTTCAAATAAATAACCCTTTTGG
The DNA here is from genome assembly GCA_010016025.2 of Alatinidae sp. Z8VKAUB7J3. NCBI lineage: Eukaryota > Metazoa > Cnidaria > Cubozoa > Carybdeida > Alatinidae > Alatinidae sp. Z8VKAUB7J3. The sequence goes on along the minus strand of JAAAKM020721499.1, from coordinate 100,171,661 downwards.
TTTTCGTTTAAAATTTTTGGAATTTCTTAGGACGTCATTCGATGGATATCACCTATGACGGCGTTCCGGTGACTGGCTCACCCTTTTCTGTGACTGCACAACGAGGCTGTGACCCTAAAAAGTGTAAAGTTTCTGGACAAGGAATAAAGAGAGGCATTGTAGAACAGCCAAACTCTGAAAGATAGTTGAAATATTGGTCCGTCATATTGATAACGCAGCTGGATCACCATATCAGCTGTTTGAGTCAATTAAGTCTCGCCCAGTTCTTTTTTTACCTAAATAGAGTGGTTTCTTCTTTTTCGTTAGTTCTGCGTCTGCCACATATTTTGGAATATTTAAACTCTTTCTTTTTATGGCCCTTTTTGGCTAAATGACCTACCTATCTATCATCCCATCTCATGGAACCCAAATATATAAAGAACAGAATCCAGATGTCATTGACATCCTCATCTCTTAAATCTTAAATTTTTCTTTAATCAGCTGCAAGTAAGATCGCAGTGTCTGTGACATAATGCAGTTCAGTGACTTAAAAAAAAAAATTAGAAAGCAGTGAGGAAATGAATTAGTCTGTTTCAGTAACATAGTTATAGTGCAACAGCCACAACATTTAGAATATAGAAGTTATTCACATATCAGGAGGAAGCCCAAAAGTGTTGCCTAGGAATAAAATTACAGGGCCCGGATACCAATAACACAGTAGTGTAGCGGTTTTTAAAGTGCCTTCTGCGGCCGTCTCGGGGTCCGCAATCTAAAAAGAGGACCTGCTGCAGGATGTCGACCGCCTTACGAGCCAGGACCTGATCAGTTGACGCGGTCCACAGAGACGCGGCGCTGCGGGAGACCACGGCCAGCCGGACGTCGGCCGTACTCAGCATCATACTGGTGGTGTGCGTGCCGGCAGACGGATCTTCGTCCACGATGTCGACGACAACCGCCTGTTTTTTTGGCTCGGACACGGCAAACCGGGTCTGACCAATGCGAAAGGAATCGCCCGCGTTGAGCAGCGTTTCCATGCAGGACGCACCGCTTTTCCAGATGAGGTTGCTTATGTTTTTTTAGTTGTGACGCTGCATATTGAGAAATTTCGATTATAGAAATTCCAAAAGGAAAAGAAAAAACGGGAAATTGTAGCATCACGTAAACATACGAAGAAATTCAAAAAAACCTTTTGAACAATGAGAATGTGGGCATAAGGAGGGGGAGGAAGAATGTAACATTTTACATGTTTTTACGCGTTTTTTTACATGTTTTTTTTCGAATATGTTTTTTTAGTTGTGACGCTGCATATTGAGAAATTTCGATTATAGAAATTCCAAAAGGAAAAGAAAAAACGGGACGCCTCTGTACCTGAGACCTTAATATTTTTTAATAGTTACAGTATTTTTATCTAATTCTTCTTAGGAAACTAAATGTTCCTTCACCTACAAAGTCTCAAAACTTTTTTTATTTTTATTTATATCTTTTCCTGCAATTCTAGTTCAACTTAGCACATTCTCGAAATGTTCACTCTATCTCTCTTTAACTCTTTCTTATCACTAATTGTATTCCCCTCCATATCTTTAACTGGGACAAGTCCAGATTGACTATTCCCTCTTAATTTTTTAACATTCCAATATAATATCGTACGAGGGAAGGAGAATATTTGCAGAAAATTCGTATCGGCATAATAAGAATTTTCTATTTCGTAAATATCTGGTTCTAAACGGACGAGATTTCTGCCCAGCGGAAACAGACGAGTATAAGAACGCACCTCGGGAAAATCGCGGTACATAGCCGGCCCGACGGTAGGGTAGGTGATAGTGCCTTTTTGAATGAGTTTATTATTCTGAAAACGGTGATTAACTTCCCGGTAAGTATTTTCTCCCTTAGCGTGGAACTGCTCAAAACTCAAGTCAAAACTCACGTATTGCTTAATGAATTGAAATCCAACTATCAATTTCCAATCAAATGAGCCCTCTATGCAGTTTACACAAGCATTTCTTCCATAAAAACCTATATGCCCCCAGGGCATAATTTACAATGCCTTTCCCCAGGTCCTGGGGGTTGTATCGCTAGTTGGCCTTCGATCACTTTTGACTCTTAAAAAGGGCACTAGAACTCTTGATTTCCAATTGAATGAGCCCCCTTTGAAGTTTTTACGACGACCCCTTCCATATGAAGTGCCTCTGGAAAAAATAATAATAATAATGAAATATTGGAGCCGTATCAGCCACATCATTCACAGATAATTTATATTAGTTTCTAAGCTTCAATATCGCCCTTTAATTTTATTTGATTTTTTTTTATCTTCAATCTCCTTTAAAAAAGGCAAATATTAGTATACGAAGAGGAAGGCGTGCCCCAAAATCAGGAGAACATCTCAAATGCCGGTGAATCATTTACCTTGGGGCATAGGCTTTCTGAAATAGTAAAGAAAAGTACTAGGTTCATTTTAATACTTAATCCTCCAAATACAACTGCAGTTTAATTTTTTCGGAAACAAGTTTTGAGCCAAATAGTTAAGAGAAAGAGTCAAACTTTAGCGTAAGGAGCGGGGCGTTGAGGAGGAAAAACCCCTTTCATATACGGAGTAATTTCTGCTCATTTTAAGTTTTAATGTTGCTCCTTACTTTCATTTACTTTCAGTTACTGAAAAGTTCAATGACCCAAATTCATTGAACAAAGAAAGTACTGAACTAATAATCAGCCAGGTTTATGATTCAATCACGCTCGAGTTTAATCCCCAAATAATATGGCACCCTTTTGTCAACCATGCTTTAGAAGTGTGTCTAAGGATTGTTTCCCTTTATTTGTTTGCCAAAAAACATTTCCAGTTGTGAAATGTTTCGATTTACGTCGGAAATTTACAAAATATGTCCCTTTTTTACCCTTTTATGTCTCAAATTTTAAAATGTGTCACTTTGTTTGTCCTGTTATGTCTTTGTGTCCCGGCAGACGGTATTCTTAAACGGTGGCTGAATTTGAAACCAACCAGTTAGTTCAATGATTACAAAGAAAATACGACACTGATGCACCAAATGATACATCATGGTACTTTTCCACAAGAAAAATGCTTCTAATTATAGCTATGTCTTTTGGGGAAACCCCTAAAGAGCAGTAGATTCAGTAGACTCATAAAGCTTTTTTCTTGATAAAATTTTTGGGATAAAATTATGATAATTATGATAATTAAATTATTGCTGATTGAGAGGTTAAATGTGGATTATTTATTTTATTTTTATTTAATTAGTGTTTTTCACAACCCTTCAAACAATTCCTAACTTTTCGGTGTGGCCGTTAAGCAGGAATTAATATTTCGTTTTGCATATTAGATATATACGAACAGCCCAGTCAGAGGATTTTTTTCGGGTGGGAGTAGTCCAAAACAATTTATATGATATATTTAACATATAATTCATGAAAAATACGCTCATTTACTTTATCAGGGGGGGGGGGATTTCCCTAGGCACTGAACAACTAACCTATGCCTTTCCCCCATCTCTATTTAGAAATATCCTACTTTTCACCTGGGCTTAGATAAATTGCCCATGAGCACAATTTTCGGAAACTTATCATCCCTCTTTTGTAAAATCTAACCTAGTCACCTTACGCTTTCTTTTAGTCAGAGATATACGCAGGGGAAGGGGCTTTTTGACCATCCCACTCAAAATCTAATACTCAAACTTCAGCTTTAAGAGCGATGCAATGACGATGGGGTGAACCCCCTCATTTATGTAATAATTTCTGTTAGTTTTAAGTTTTAATGTTGCTCCTTACTTTCAGTTGGAATTTAAGTTGTTTTTTTATTTAATTACAACAGAAGAGCCGTAATGTGGCAACAGCGATAGCCCTAATTCAGTGTGACTACTGTACTAAAAACATTGTTGTACTGTATCGAAGCTGAGTCTTGAATTTTTTTTTTTCTTTTGGAAAGATTTGTTTTTGAATCCTTTTCCGCAGGGTTGAGTTACCTTATCAAAGGCAATGTATCAAAATTTCGTTATTGAGTGCAATTTCCTTGAAATTTCGTAACACTTCCACAGAAGAAAAAAAAAATACACTTTTGAATTTGAAGTTTTTTATTTGTCTCTTTGAAAGAAGTCTTTTGTCTGCACTAATACCGTACAAGCATACAGGTATAGTGAGTTTTATCAGTGTTTCAGTTCTAGTTGGTAAACATATGCAGATTATATGGATAGCGCCTTTTTTTTCTCACTTTCATGTTTGCGCCTGATCAGGTATTACAAGTTTTTAAAACGCAAGCATCGTTTGCTGCAGGCTCAAGTCATCCGGTCTGACTTGTTGGGCAATATCAGTCAGGGTGTCAGAAGGACTAGTAACAATCGTTTCTGGTTGCGCTGGTTCAGGTTCTTCAATTACCTCTGGCTCCGGCTCTGCCTGCTCCGCCACTTCTTCTGCTGGTTCCGTCTCTTCAACAACCGGTTCATCTTCGACCTGAGCAACCTCTTCTTCCACCGGCTCTGCAATTGGTTCCGGTTCTTCTGCTACCGGATCTTCTTCCACTGCAGCAACTTGCTCGTCGGCGGGTAAGACGACATTGTCCATAATCTTTCCTTTTACACGTTGTGGTATGTTCCTTTCTTTTAAAAGGGTGCAATACAATACAATAATACCATTTTTAAAAATTTGCAGGTAAATTTAAATTGGAATTGGTAAAATCAAGCGAGTTTCAACCTTGGTAAAAATCCCTGTGTGGTATAAAACAATGGAAAGAATCAAATGGCAAGAGTTTGGAAGGTATAGTAATTTTAAATATGTTGAGCAATAAAGTAAAATCAACAGAAAAAGTACAGATCTGAGAAAAAGCCATGTAAAAGATATGCGAAAGGTCTCAGAGAGTCAAACTCCTCCTGTAAAAGGACTAAATTAGTAAAAGGAAAGCTAAGAATACGAGTGGAGGATCCCACAGAGAGTTCAGGTAGGCAAAGACCCCAAGGTTAAAAAAGCTATAAAATATAGCCTAGTAAAAAGGATATTTTGGACTTTGGGGATTGTATGCCAAAAATTTAGCAGTTTTGTCCAGAAAGGACAAAACTTTGTCCCTCACAAGGAAAATCAACGGCTTTTCTGAAGTGTTTCACGGACTCAAGTTTCCTTAATTTATACGGCAACCATAAACACTGGGGCCAATTTTATAATTGTGGGGGGTTGACATGCCTAATATCCGTAAAGACATGTTGGTTAGTATGTTTATGTCAAGTTTTAAGATTCTTTATTTATTGTATGCCGTTTCCTAAATAACGGGCCATTGCGCCCTCTGGGATATTGCTTTTGTTATTGTTATTTTATATAAATAAATAGAACTTTAACTTGAACTTTACGTAGTTTCAGGACCGTTTTACTATGCTGAACAAAATGACCGTCTCAAAGTTTTTACTGGATGTGTTTGGAAAATGCCGAAGATCAGCTCTTCGGCGACCCGGCCGCCCATGGCAACGGCGATATCCGCCTTCATCTTTGCCCGCGTCACAGAAAGCTGATCGCGTTCAGGCAGACGCATCACCATACCCAGGGCACGGCCGCGCGGAATGATCGTCGCCTTGTGCACCGGATCGGACTCGGGAATGTTGAGGGCGATCAGCGCATGGCCGCCTTCGTGATAGGCGGTGAGCTTCTTCTCTTCCTCGGTCATCACCAGCGAACGCCGCTCCGCGCCCATCAGGATCTTGTCCTTGGCGTCTTCGAAACAGTTCGTTACCACTAACTGCTTGATACTATTACTAGGAATATCAATACTACTGCTTTGACTACTATTACAACTATGCCTTCTGTTAGGAAGGTAAAATTTTCAAGGAGTGTTGAGTTGGGAAAGTGAACTAATTCAAAAACGCTGTCTGTATGCAGGGTGTCCAAGGTTATCTAAGAGTTGGCTAAAGGGTGTAACACCAATATCTTAGCAAAATTTTGGTGTGTGAATTTGAAACTAACAGTTTTTTTTTAAGAATGTTGAACTTACCAAAAGAAAATATCTGCATCGCACTTTTCCTTTCGATCTGAAACCATTTTCGGGAGATTCCAGGCTCTTTTCGCAAATTCTTATAAATTTGTTTTGCCTTGGATGTCTAAAAATCAAGTTAATCGAATTATCGAAAGGTTATTTACGATTTCCAAATACACATAAATAGCAATTCTTTTGCCATTAGACCGTTTATTTTTCAGAATAAGTTTTAGACTCCCTCTTGCTTTGGGCAAAGGTTCATTCTTTACTAGGTTGCAGTTATCTCTACAACAATAGCCAATCATTGCTGTAACTTCTAGTACGCAATAATTCATATCCATTTCAAAGTATATTCGAAGAAATTCCAATGAGTAATCGACTGATACAATTTTTGTAGAGCTCGAATATCTGGGTGAGGCCGTAAGTCCAACCTCTGTAAATTAGAGCTCTGAAATGATCCAATATAAACCATGCTTTAGTTGAATTATCAATTACCAATTCTCGTTCTTAGATTAAAATTAAATAAAAAAACGAGTTTTTTTAACTGAAAGTAAGGAGCGCCATTAAAACTTAAAACGCACAGAAATTACTTCGTATATGAAAGAGGCTGCTTCCTCATTAGTTTGTCTGTCTGGTCTGTCTGACTATCGGGTCTTACCGTCGGTCTGGTCAATCTGTCTGTCTGGTCTGTTTATATGTCTCGTCTAATCTGTCTGTCTGTGTGTTTGTCTGTCTGACTTGCTGTCTGTGTGGTTTGTCTGTCCATCTGTCTGTATGTCTTGTCTTTCTGTCTTTCAATCTGTCTGATCTGTCTGGTCCGTCTTTCTGTCTATTTTGTCTGTCTGTCTGTCTGGGTTGGTCTCTCTGTCTGTCTAGCTGTCTATTCTGTCTGTATTCCGCTTTGTATTCACTTAAAATTGACTTTAGATCCTTTAATCGGAAAAAAAGTAAAGTGAAAGGGAGTGGTGGAAGGGCAAAAAATTTTGTATTGATACCTTGATTACGTAAATCCTCAAAGCTGCATATGGCTTTTCTAAATTCAAAATTTTGTGCACTATGCCGCGTGTCATGTGTGGCTCGGAGGAAATGTGCCTACACGTGAGGTAATGTGTGTGCGTGGCAAAGCAAGTGGCGCTCCAAGTTTTATGTCAAGTGGTAGAAAGTGGGAAAGCTTTTGGAAACTTAAGAACATGCTTATGTAGAATTGAGAGAAAGAGTAAAACTTTAGCGTTTAAGAGTGGGACGTTGAGGAAGGAACAGCCTCTCTCATACACGGAGTAATTTCTGTTCTTTTTCAGTTTTAATGTCGCTCCTTACTTTCAATTAAAAAAACTTGTTTTTTTATTTAATTTCATAAAAGATCATTTTGATGGACTTTGTCTAAAGAAGCACAAGAACGGCAATGTGAGACTACGGAATCAAATGGGGAGGAAAAACTCTCCTGGACTTAGATCAGACAGACGATTTAAGCATCCAAGATGAAAGTCTGAGAAAATCTGCCCTATTTTAGAAAATAAGGTGAAACACCCCCTAAAAGTCATAGAATCTTAATGAAAATCACACCATCAAATTCAGCGTTTCAGAGAACCCTATTGTACAAGTTTCAAGATCCTATCTGCAAAAATGTGGAATTTTGTATTTTTTGCCAGAAGATAAATCACGGATGCGTGTTTATTTGTTTTTTTTTGTTTGTTTTTTTTCCTAGGGGTGATCGTATCGACCCAGTGGTCGTAGAATTTTGCGAGAGGGCTCATTCGAACGGAAATGAAAAGTTCTAGAATTAGAGTAAAGAAATTAGAAAGAAATTAGAGTAAAGAAATTAGAGTAATTAGAGTAAAGAAAGAATTAGAGTGGAAAGTTAGAGTAGAGTGGAAGTGGAAAGAACGCTTTTATTTCAAATCATGACCGGATGCGGTGACACTGGGGGAGCTGGAGGGGGGACCCGGAAGTCTTGGGAAACGCTTAGAGTGGAAAGAATTAGAGTAGGAAAGAATTAGAGTAAAGAAATTAGAAAGAAATTAGAGTAAAGAAATTAGAGTAATTAGAGTAAAGAAAGAATTAGAGTGGAAAAGGGCAGCCAGTCAAAATTTGGAAATAGCCATTTTGTTCAACTTAGTTCAAACACCAAACAACTATGCTTCCGGGGTTGATGCCCCCCTAGCCTCGGGGAAATGGCTCTGAATTACGGAATTTAATTATTGTTACGTTGATACTTTGTTTACTTTGATACTTGGATTTAGTGATTTACGTGGTAACTTCGATTTGCGGTGCAAGGGCTGTGAGTTGTGCAAGTTTCTTATTGTTACTTTGATGCTTTGTTTACTTTGATACCTTGTTAGCTTTAATCCTTTCTTTACTATTTTTCAGACTATTTTTAATTTAATCTGGTCTGGTCCCTGATGCGCCTGCCAAATTTCATCATCTTAGCTTACCTGGAAGTGCCTAAAGTAGCAAAACCGGGACCGACCGAATTTGCGACTGCTATAGGACGCTTGTTTTTCCGAATTAACCGGCCCCCCACTTCCTCCCCAGATGGTCAAATCGGTAAAATGACTATTTTTAAGTTAATCTCGTCTGGTCCCTGATACGCCTGCCAAATTTCATCATCCTAGCTTACCTGGAAGTGCCTAAAGTAGCAAAACCGGGACTTGAGCCATCAGCGCCTGTCGAACCCAGTGCGCCGTTAGAGCCCACTTCGCCCCACACCCTGACTAGAGAAGATGACTCCTAGTCGGTTGATGCAGTCGTAGTAACGAAGATGCAGCAGTGATGACGAGGGGAAACCAACATTGCGTTGATTCCGGCAACCATCAATGACATCGCCCATCTCTTGCTCTGCTCGTCCGTTTCGAAATGCGAAGTATGATTTTGTTGTTTGGGAGCGGTTATTTCAGTCCTTCATATTTCGGCGTAAACTTATATCTTGTAGCCAAGCTATCAGCTGAAAAAACTTTTTCATAATTTATTTTTTCATTGTTTTTTTTTTAACTATGCTAGTAAATCCTGCACTCCCTTCATGGAAATTTTCTTCGCCCATGACAAATTCCTCGATGGAAAGCTCCCCCAGCATATCCCCCTCTTCTCAACCCTCCCCCCAACCAAAAAATCCTTCTGAAAACGCCTGTACACTTCCCAACAACCATTACTATATGTAAGCATTGGTCAAAGTTTGTAACTTGTAGCCCCTCCCACGGGGCGTGTGGGGGAGTAAGTCGTCCCCAAAGACATTTAAAACTGGTGCCTGCCTGCTTGCCTGCTAGAAAAGAGCTATCCCATCGAAAGCAGAAACATGGTTTATGAAACGAAAGCTTGACTACATAACTTCAGATAGCTCTCTCTGACATAGACTATAAAACCCCAAGTCACTTCAAACACTATAGGCTCTGGCTCAAGGACAAGCAAAAACCACCCTTTTGGGCCCCAGGCAAGAGCTTGACGAAAATTTCCAAGATACATAGTCATATTCATCGATACGGCCTAAGGTCCACACTTTCCGTAAAAACCGCAGAGGTTAGACCAGACATATCCTTAATTTTACATCCTTTATATCCCCGCCTCCAATCGCGTGGGTGCTCCATTCACCAATGATTGTAAACAGTTTGTATTAGATTAAGAAGTCGGTTTCCAGTCAAATTTCCTGGATATTTTAAAGAAAATACTGAAGTCGGATGAATGAACATTTAAGAAATCAGCTGAAACATCGAATCCTAAAAATGTCTGAAATGTGTATTTACCTGACTCAACTACTTCTCCTTAAAACATTGATGGAAAGTTGTAAGAAAAGTCGTTGTTGACTCCCCGTATGTTGGATTTTGTGCCAAAAGAGCGGATGAAAGAACGCGCGTACGACATGCATATATTCGAAGTGCTCTATAGTGAACAATCATTCGATCTCTACTAAATACAGTTTCTGGTCTGAATATGAAGGAGCAGAAAGAGCGAAAGATAGAGATAGTACATATAGCTGTACTCTTTGACATATGACGACTCAAATCAAAGCCATGGCGCTGCTACGATATACGCTTTTATTTGTGTATAAAGAGATGGCCGTTTACACCTGTCGTTTGATAGCTGTAGTGCGTCCTCTGTAATGATATCGGAGAAATAATTTTCAAGAAAGTCCTCTAATTTTACCCAAACTTTTTCTTATAATGAAAGAGTTGATTGGGTTCTCTGTCTGTTTAAACACGCTACCATGAGAGGTTTTAAAATAAGTTGATTCTGGGCAATTTTTACTTTCACATTTTAGATGGCAATTATGATTCAAGAACTGAACAAAGACACAGTCTGGCAGTGGCGGTTCTAGGCCTGGGCAAAGAGGGGCAGTTACCCCAAGTTCTTCTGACATGTGACAGTAAGTTCCTTTTATTTTATGTTTTTACACTCCTAGGGCATCATCGGGCGCGGGCCGACCAGGCTCATGTCGCCGGTCAGGACGTTCCAGAGCTGCGGCAGCTCATCCAGCGAGGTGACCCGCAGCAAGCGGCCGACGGGCGTGATGCGCGGGTCGTTCTTCAGTTTCTGGGTGCTCTCCCACTCCGCCCTGAGCGCCGGGTCGCGGTCGAGCCAGTACTGCAGCTGCGCGTCGGCGTCGCGCACCATCGTGCGCAGCTTGAGGATGCGGAAGCTGCGGCCGCCGCGGCCCAGGCGCGCCTGGGTATAGAACGGCCGCCCGCCCTCGTGTCTGACCGGACACTCAGCGTGCCGTCCATCCTCCATCGACGACCAACATGCTGCCGGTGGTATAGCTGGCGGCATCGCTGGCCAGATAGATCGCGGCACCTTGGATCTCTTCCATTTTTCCCCAACGATTCATTGCGACCGCGCCGACGATGAACTTTTTCGCTTCTTCGCTATCGGCGATCGGTTCGTTCATCGGCGTCAGAAACGGCCCCGGACAGATGGCATTGACGGTGATTCCGTCGTTGGCGAGTTCGAGTGCCAGCGCCCGCGTCATCTGGACGATCGCTGTAATTATCTTATATATTCGTTTATTACAAACCGCGTTTGAAAACTTTTGTTACAATGTATTATGTGCAATTACGAAAGTCTGGAAAAACCCGTCCTATTTCGAAAGTATAATACCTTTGTTTGAAGAGATCCAACTTCTCATAATAAACGAATATATAAGAGGGCCGAAAAGTTTTGCGATATGCTCAGTAAGAGGTACCTTGATGCAGGAGAGAGAAAAAAATCTAAAGTCAAAGTGCCTTACTGACTTTGCATGTAAGTACTGAAAAAAAATTAATGTTATTGAAATGCAAGTCATTACAATTTTAAGTAGCTACACTTTCAGTTGCAATTAGTTGCAGTTCCAAGTAGTTACAATTGCAAGCAGTTGTAGCTGTTAGTAGTCACACTTACAAGTAGTTACAGTCCTAGTTTACAGGTATTTGCAATTTCACGCATAATAGCAACAGTAATAGTGGTTCAGAGAGTTTCAAAATTTATACTGTTTGCTGCTCCTAAGATACTGCCAATATGTCATTTTGATAACCTTGATGAACATAGTGCCTTTTAATTAGGTGTAACATACTTCTCAATATTCCAATGGTCTGGCAAAGGAACCTCGAGAAGGAGGCTGTATACTATGTTGAGTTTTCTCAGAAAAAAATTAGGCTTTGGAAGTGTTGACTCTTTAAGACGTTGACTAATAGTGCAAACTCTCATCCAGAGAATGTGCATTTTAATTAAAAGAAAATTTGTTTCATTTCAAAACATTGTATTTAAAATATTTTTATTTCTTATAAATCTCAGAGGTGACCTATTTTCAGTAAGAAAAATTATAGCAAAATTATCCACTGCTTGAGCTATTTTTTTATTTATTTGCGACTAGATATTCCCCTTCTTCTCAAAAAAGGCGAGCCCATCAGGCACGCCTTTTTTTCGTTTCTTTCTCTCGTCATCCGTTTTAAACCGAGGATGGACTAAAACGAATCGATTGAATTTCGCGCGAATTGGCTTTTCAGACAATTCAGAAACTCTGCGGTGGCGAACTGGTCTTTTTCCATCGGACTCGAATTCGACGAGCCGGTCTGCATGATTTTCTTTACAGCACTCACCGCATCCGGAGAGCTGTTCAGAATCTGTTCGGCAATTTCACGTGCTGCTGGTAATAGCTGATCAGTCTAAAAGTTCATTCATTTTGCTCACACTTTCATCTAAGATGCTTAAATTGCCAGCATAATCTAAGTCCAGGAGAGTTTTTCCTCCCCTTTTGATTCCATGGTCTCCCATTACCTTTCTTGTGCTCCTTAAGACTAAGTCCATCAAAATGATCCATATAAAGGGGGATAGAACACAGCCCTGGTTAATTCCTGACTCAATACAAAACCAGCTGCTAACCTCACTTAGGATAGAATATGATTTATTGGCTAAAACAGCAAAAAAGCTAGCATAAGCATTTCAGAACAATTACGTTAAATTTGTATGTCAGAAGTGAAGAACAAAAAGGGCAATAAATTGGCTTGAAAAGATTATCTTATCACGTTGGATGGTCTAGGCTGTGAAACATAAATTTCTTTAAATAGATTTTGCATATTGAAATCAAAATAGATACTGATTGTTGTATGGACTCATTGTTGGAAGTGAATTGTTGCTTAATCGTTTTGTTGTTGTACGTCTTTATAGCGGTTTTGTTATTCCGCACGTTCTACCGTTATCTCGCTTATTCTTCCGTTCTATCGTTATTAGAAGCAGCGTTCAGATAATTTTGTTTTCCTCTATTTGATTTCTGTTCATTTCAATACATAGGGACCCAAAAAACGTTGAGTGGCCTTCTACCTCTTCAAACATGACTTTTAAATTCATAATTTTACTTCTGAAGAACAATACTTTGAGAAAAAGAGCAAGTTTGTCGTTTTTTTTCGAAAGAAATTATAATTGTCTGAAATAGATGATCGTCTGCGCATTAAGAGGGGAGCTTTCTTCCCCTCAGCATTCATATAGAGGGCGTAATCCTTCATTCTTCCAAATGTATTCTCTTTAAACGATCACTAAGCCGCGCACGCCGCTGCCAACATAGGGCAGATGCAGCATTTAAAGCAGACCCTGCACCGTGCCGTCTTCACCGGGTGGTCCGTGCAGAACGGGAAAAACGACGTCTGGATTCAATCGGATCAGTTCCGCAGCCACCTGCTCATCAAGTTCCAGCGTGCTGACTTTAAAGTTGCGGCTTGCAAGCGCCTGCGCCACCTGCGCACCGGAATTTCTCGATACTTCGGCCTCTGCCGCCGGTCCGCCCACCAGAACAGCGAGGTGTTGCTCGCCGCTCACTCCGGTCTACGCCTCATATACAAGATGAAATAGAATAAGTATCTTTTGAAAAGAAGCTCTCTATGTCATATTTGAGTCATTCCCTAAAATGTCGTCATAACCCGGTTTCCAGCGGTAACTAGCAGCCTAGCAAGAGACGAGAACGTACCATGATAAAAATAAAATAGCCCTTAGCTCCTAAAAATCAGTCAGATCGAAACACAAAGTACACTATAAGAATGCCTAGCTCAAAACCCTTATATAGGAAATTAACATCTCCAGGCCTTAAGAACAACAAAAAATCCGTTGGCTTGAAAAACAAGAGGAACCACAAGATTCAATATAGACTATGAATATAAAAAAACAACAAAACTGCAAATATGACGCACTGATAACAAGCATTAGGGAGGTGAAGGTCCAAACAGCCGACCGTAGCAAGTGGAGGCAATAGTTATGGTTAGTAACGACAGAAAAGGGCGAGAGTAACAGGAAAAACATACTCTTGATTTGTTTTTACCTTAGCATACTGCTTTGATCCTGTTGTTTTTTCTCCATTCCTAGTTGAACTCCTTGAAGTATTGCTTGTAAGACTGTTCTAATTTTCAATTTTAAGTTTCTAGGGCTACAATGTCTACAATGTGAAAAAAGCTGATATGGCTACAGCAGGTTCTGGGGATGAAGGATGACATATTGCCAAAGGATATCCTTTTCGGCCAGTCGTCTGGCCGAAAAAGATAACTTTTCGGCTCCGTATGACCTGCTAAACGGAAAGCAGGTCGTACGTGGTTTGGGTGGCAGGATTTCATAAAGAAAGATATAGAAAATATGAACTTTTTGGGAGGGTGTAAAGAGAGAGACTTTGAATAGATTGGTCTGGAGCAGGAGTGTGTTTAGCTGTGTTCCCAAAATCGTTTCCGATGGGTTGTGATTTCTACATGTTCATGATTTGGAGGGACATTAACTTTTCGTCTCCGGAATATGAAACAGAAGAGAAATTATTTGGAGGGAAAGGGTGCTGGATGTGGGATGTTGTGTCAGACAGGGGACACCTTTTATAAAATGCTGAAAACAAAAAAAAAAAATAATGAAAAAATCACAAGTATAAAAAATTTCCGTGGGGGGGGGGGCTGAAACTGTGCCACCCACACGTTTGCATATCTGAAAAGACATAAATCAACTAAACGTCAAGTAAAGCTTCGCCTACTCTTTTTAACATCAGGGTCCTAGATGCTCAATTGAAATGCATATCCTCATGCATCGAGGTAGCAAAAAACGTGACAATTGTCTGTTAAGCGCATGATCTCCTTATAAGCTGGTCATTGCAGTGTATTGAAGAAAAGTATGGCATATTCGAAGTAAATATTCAAAATTGGGGCTGGAATTTAATCCTAAGAAATCTGAGATTCTTCCATTCAATTGGAGTAACTTTGGTCCCACGTCGTTAATCCAGCTGGGACGTTCTTTAGGAAAGCCAGTTGAAAAACGCTGGCCGGCTCTGGTCACTGGTTACCAAAATTGAGTGGAGTGACTTTCAGGCACCCCCGGCCCGTTGTGTGGTTACCAGAATTGAGTGGAGTGACTTTCAGGCACCATGCTGGCCACTACCCCATCACACTATCTGATCGACAGCACTGAGCATCAGCGCGATATCCTGCGGCCGGGACAGGCGGTGGTCGCCGTCGCGGATGAGGGTCAGCACCACGTCGTCGGACGGCAGGTGTTCGACCAGTTTCAGCGCGTGGGTGTGCGGCACATCCGGGTCTTCCATGCCCTGCCGAGAGACCAGACAGAGTGACAGACCAGACAGACAGAAAAAACAGACAGAAAGGAAACAGACAGAACAGACGGACTGACAGACCAGACCGACAAAAAGACCAGAAAGACAAAGAGACCGAGAGACCAGACAGAGCGACAGACCAGAGATACAAACAAACAGACAGACCAGACACACAGATAAACAGATAAGACTTAAAGACAGACTTTACAAACGGACAGACAGACAAGACAGAAAAACAGACCAGAAATACAGACAAACAGACAAACCCGACACACTGACGGACCAGACCTTTGGACCCCGTTCGCTATCCATTACTAAGTAGTTTAACTTTAATCAATATAATTATGGTGATTATGATGATATCAACAATGATGATGTCTTGGAAAAAGGGGAGGGGGCTAAGGGACAAGTGACTTTCCCCCTGTATATCGAAATATATCTTTTTTCATGTTTTCCTTTTCGAAAAAAATAACAGAAACAAGAATACTCCTACCCTAGATTTCGATAGATGTCTTTTTTGTGACTTCTTTTTCAAACAGTAAGAAAATCCTTCCTGCCCCCCTCCAATTTTCCGAATCCCCAACTTCCCTTTCACCGGATAAGGTCGAGAGTTAATAAAAGAGCTCTGAGACATGATATCCTTCCAAACATCAAATTTCATTAAGATCCGATCACTCCTTCGTAAGTTAATAATACCTCATTTTTCTAATTTTTCAGAATTAACCCCCCCCCACTCCCCCAAAGAGAGCGGATCCGTCCCAGTTATGTCAATCCCGTATCTAGGACTTGTGCTTATTTTTCACACCAAGTTTCATCCCGATCCCTCCACTCTAAGCTTTTTCCAAGATTTTAGGTGCCCTACCTCAGACGGGGCAGATTGCGGGGTTGGCTGGGCCCTGGTTCCCTCTGTCGTTCGCCGCAGGTGCGCTGGTCACGATGTTCAGCGCCTACAGCTATATTGCGATGTCCAACGCCTGGCCCTCCGCCGGCGGAATCGCGATGATCCTGACCAAGGCATATGGTCCGGGTACGGTGGCGGCTGCGGCCTCGGTTCTTATGGCGCTGTCGATGGTGATCAACGAAAGCCTGGTGGCGCGCACCTTTGCGACTTACGCGCTTCGGCCTTTCGGTATCGATGGCGGACCGTTGGTGCCGTTCAGCACCAATACTGAAGGCTTGATCTAAATATTTTCTTTCAGATGAAGGACGGCTCTGTGGAAATTCCCTCCCACCGTTTCCCCGCGTTTGGTCAACATTTGTCTAAAAGACTTCTCACAGAAAGTGTTGGTTGAAAAATATGACTTTTAAGACTACAATCCTCTCCTTCCCCTCAAGAAATATCCACTAGCCCACAAATAATAATTTATGCACAAGCACATTATTTTACATAAACTGACAGAAAGTCTCATCAGAATTAATTCATAGTAGCTGTTCATTTTGGACGGACATGGAAGCCACTATGCAAGGTATGGTATTTCGCTTTTGGTTTCATGTAAGTCATTTTCAACATGTATTCTTGTAACCGTAATCCTATTTCACGGCTACAACGTTGCTGTATGAATGAA
Organism: Alatinidae sp. Z8VKAUB7J3; assembly: GCA_010016025.2. Taxonomy (NCBI): domain Eukaryota; kingdom Metazoa; phylum Cnidaria; class Cubozoa; order Carybdeida; family Alatinidae; species Alatinidae sp. Z8VKAUB7J3. The sequence goes on along the minus strand of JAAAKM020721499.1, from coordinate 100,155,127 downwards.
AAAAAACTATAAAGTAGCAAAAGGAATTGATACTTTTTGCCTCTGGAGTCATCTTAGGATATTTTTTTTTATCCCAGCTTTCAGGAGATTTAATTATTTTGTCAGTGTTGTGCTAGATACGTGGGTCTGATTAGCCTTGAATTCTAAGGGGCTAATTATTTTGTCAGTATTATATCATGAAGGCCAAATGAAAATTAAAAAAAAAAATTCTTCTCATAAAAGTAAGTAATGTGTAATATACCTCATCTTGAATCATCGGAATCGTTTCTATAAATATATACACTTTCTAATTATGTAGCCCTGTCAGTTTTCTAACTATGTGGGTTGGATGCCTTTACATACCACCAGTTGCCACCAGTTGTTTATGTATCACCACTTAGGTAGTTTTTTTTCTTTCGATTTAAAAAATTATAGCCCTCTGTCGGCTATTCTATGCATTCCAGCTGATTTTGAGCTTATATCTACTACTATTGACGGTCGCTGTATACGTGATCGAAATATCCGGACTTTTGTACCTGTTTTTTTCACTGTCTAAATAAATGGATTTATCCCCTTTTGAAAATTTATTTCTTCGAAAGCCAATGAATGGATTTTGGATCCGCAAAAGGTTGAAAGCGTCATCGAAACAAATGAAAAATAGGATGCCAAAACGTTCTCCAGTTCAAGCCAAATGACAGAATTGTACCTTCATTTCTCCTAAAGTTTCAGGGCCTGACTGGGACAGGATTTTGCATTCCGAAAAAGATTGGAAGCGATTTTTTTGGATTGAGCGGACTTGTCTTTTTTGAAGAAAAAGGTTCAGTTGAACTCCACATTTTGAGATCAGTTCCTCTCGAGTCACAGGACTCAATCTTGGTGGGATCACAATCTCGAATGAGACACTTTCAAATTCTGATAATACAAATAAATATACGGGAGATTCGTCATGTCATCACTTTCCGCCGCGTCGCCGCCGGTCGCCAACCCATTGGGTATTCGGGTCATCGACCATTTGAAGTACTACGTTGATGATGTCGAAAAATGGGCTGATTTTCACGAGCGCGTCAGGTTTTTCTTTCTTTGAGTCGTATTTTACCCTTGAGAAATGGCACCAATTGCAATGTTTCTTTTTTTTGCTCCTTTTTAAAAACAATATATTAAAAAACCTCTAACTTGATAAAAATTGAAAAAGATCTAAGTTATTTGGTAGTTGAGCCATGCAGTGGTTGAGGTGTTTGGTAGTTGAATTTAAGATACAGCAGCTGAATTCGGAGCGGTTGAGTTGGTTGGTGGTTAAATTTAAGACAGTGGAGTTAGGTGATAGTTGAGTTTAGGGTGGTTGAGTTGTTTGGTTCGTATCGACGCAATGATGAACCGGGGCAATGAGGCTCGCGACGTAACCGGTCGCAACGACATCCTCGCGCTTTGTGGCATTGCTGATATTCGCGTGAAGCGCGGTCTTGACGTGCGGGCTTTGCCGGGGAGAGCCTTCGTACTGAGGCAACTCAAGCATCCAGAAGAGGTCCGTCTACTCCGGAAGACTTACGGAGATGGCTTTCATCTCTTTGGTCTTTACTGTCCGCGAGATCGCCGCGAGCGCCACTTGAGAGAGCGAGGTGCGAACGCGGCCGAAGTTCGAAAACCCCGGTCTAGTTCGATTGCTGAGGTCATGGTGTGAGGGTCGCTCGTTCTTCTTGTCTGGAGGGTGGGGGCGGCAGGAAAGGGGCCACGCGGGGGCTGGTGCTCCGCGTGGCCCGATGGCGATGAAAATGGATCAGGCGACTTTCCAGCGCTCTGCGTACTCGTTACGGATCGGGTTGAACCAAACCGGCGAAGCCGGATACCACCACAGTTTGTCGAGGGAATCTTCGGGGTAGGAGTCGCGGAAGATCTTCTTGTCGATCTCGGGGATGAACTCGTCGGCCCCAGCGACTCTGAAAAGTAGGAAGGTGACTATAACAGGGAACATTTGAATTTTCACACAAATAACAGTTCAGTATATCTTTTTATTAGACAGTAAAAGCAAAGATAAAATCTGGATATTTCGGTAACATTCACAGTGACCATATATCTGCTGATCACGGTCACTGCGTATGCGACCGAAATATCCAGAGCTTTTGTTATTGTTTTCACTGTCTAATGAAAAGGATTTATCCCTATTGAACTGTTATTTGTACGTCATAGAAAGGCATTATAGTCTTCAAAATGTTTACGTAAAAAATTCCAGAGGATCAATGTACTCCTGCGGAAACCCAGATGATAATCTCGTTCAAAAATTCGGTTTGAAGGGTTGACAATTGCCTATGGTTGCAGTTGTACGTATTACAAGTGATTTTAGAGACAAAAGGGGTTATCAACAAATGTCGTTGACCCTCAGAACCCACGTGTGAGTTAAAAACTCAAAATGGCTTAAATAGATATCAACGCTTGTGTCTCAGAAGCATTACAGGGCCAAAGGGCAGTCATAGGATCCACAATCCCAATACCACGGCCATTACTTGTATTTCAAGCTTGTTTTTTTAGAGTTCACTAGTCAAGTTGTGAATCCCCCAGTCGTAACTAGGGAGGGGGAAAAACACCTGGGTATTCCGTAATGATTATGACACGCAAGATGTTACATATTACTCATAAGATGTATATTTGTTCGGGATTTCATTTTCTTTCACGGCATTTTTCTTCAGGGTTTCATTTTCTTTCAAGGTATTTTCTCTCCTTTCTAGACGTTTTTCTCAGGAAACTTAAAGAAATAAAAAAAAATCACCATATTAGGATTTGCGAGGAATCCCCATGAATAGCATGGAGCCGCCCCAGACTTCCACCTTAACAGGGGGCAGACCCAACTCCTTCTCCGGCACACCGTCATCAAACTGACGAAAAAATTCAGGTGCGGCAACCTGCTTCAGCGTACCATCGTTGTGCCATTGCCAGCCGTGAAACGGACAGGTAAACGTCTCCAGTACACCGCTGTCGGCAACACATAACCTGTTACCCCGATGTTGGCAGACGTTGTAAAAACCGCGAATTTCGCCATCATTGCCTTTGACAAACAAAAATGATTCTTTGCCGAGTTCGTGCACACGAAAAGCGCCTGCCCTCGGATAATAAACTGCTTATCTTTTGATTTAGTTCAGTATTCTCAATATTCCTTGGCAGTTTCAACTTGATACCCTTAGCCCCTTCTGAGATATTGCAGATTCTCCCTTTTGACAACCTTGATGCGCATAATATGTTTTGATTTAATTTAATATCCTCCCAACAAGATTCCCTGAAAGTTTTAACTTAATTTCCTTTCCCCTTCCTGAGACATTGCAGATATACCCATGTGAAAACACCGATATTTGTATTGGCTTTTGGCTTAGTCCAGCATCAAACAGTTCGTGGTATTCTGTAACAGGCTCGGGTTCATGCTCCCAAAGAACGGTACGAATGGCTTCATACATTGCACGTAACCATAAAGATACCGCAATAGCACCAGCATCTGGTTGTGCATAGCCTTCTTGGCTCACATAACTAGCTCTTCCTGCCCTTTATGGGGAAAAAAATTATTAATTTTGAATAATCTTTGTTTAAGTCATATTTAAACCTATTATTTTTTTAAAGTTCGGAGTTCTAAGTATTTCTTAAAACCTCGCCAAACGTTTTATATCTCTATATAGTGGAAGATAATTATTAGACCCTAAAACCCTTGAATAACAAAAAAAAATATCATGAATAATCGAATTACTTTTTTGAGATCTCTATCTGCTGGCACATCATATTAGTCGCAAATATTATCTCTTTTCTAAAGATTTAAATTTATTTTCTAGTTGTTTCGAATAGGTTTCAAGATGTTTGGCAGCCTTTTCTAACTTATCTACACTTTCTTCAATAGAATTAAGCTGATTAAGGTACGGTTCCAGGTCACGATCTGAAAAATAGAAGACCAATCAGAAGTTTTCCCTTGCAAATCTTCATTAATGTTATGGATTGATTTCAATGATTCACCCGCAGCAAGAAAACGTAACGCGCCTGCTCGATGCGTTGCGGGGTGGCAACCGCGCAGTCCTCGATGAGCTCTTCCGGCTTGTCTACGACGAGTTGCACGCCCTCGCCCACCAGAAACGCATCCGATGGCAGGGCGACTACACCCTCAACACGACTGCGATCGTGCACGAAGCTTACCTCAAGCTGGCCGATCGCCCAGACATGAATGTGCAGAGCCGTGCCCACTTCTTCGCGGTGGCCGCCCGCGCGATGCGCCACATCATGATCAATGATGCGTTAGCCGCATTGAAGAAGCAATGGGAAGACGAAGATGCTGAATCGGATCCCGAATATAACGACGAGTCCATTGACAAGTTCGTCGACGATATGCTTTCTGACGATTCCGACTCCTTTTAAGGCCGACAGCAATGGAATCGAAAGGCGACCAGCGACATTGGCTGAATGTTGAGTCAGAAGAGCTCAAACAAATGATGGCAGCTCAGGGAGAAAAACCCTTCAGTGCCAAGCAAATCCGCAAGTGGATCTTTGAAGATCGCGCCAATGATTTTGCAGACATGCAACAATTCATAGAATAAAAGGAAGAAACTCGGAAAACAAACAAAACCAGATACGATAAGTAACTATTATTTGGATGACGCGTTTGATCTAAGATAAGCAATAATTTTATCAGTTGAACATGAGTGTGCTATGTCATACTGTCTGTTGATGGTCTTAAATTGCCAGTTTAGTTTCTAATTGTTGAAAGTCTAACCATCAGAAGTGTTACTTATTTTATAGTTGGAATAATGCAAGGAAACCTACCATCGCGTGAATATTTGGCTGGCCTCTTCCAAAATGTGGATAAGGACAATTGCTTTTAGAACAGGTTTGGTTAATGCAAGCATCATTGCGCAGGCTGCCGTATTTGAAACCCACATAGAAAAAAAGGCACTAGTGAATAAATAGGAAAATAGGATGTAAACGGGCTTTGGTTTGATTGCTGACAAGATCTTATGACTTAAGAATAGATCGATCGAATATTTTTTAATGGCAGCTGCAAGGATAAAACCTCCCAAAAATAGCATAATGACTGGGGAGGAAAAAGGGACTAAGTAAGAAACAAACTCTTTTCGTTGGACTATTTCTAATCCCGTTAGAAACCTCATTTTACAAGTTCACGTTAATTCCAAATCTTGCTATTAGATAATCCATGTATAATATGCAGTATTAATCTGGCCTACAAAGAAGGTGGATATCTGTTGTTCATAACTTGTGGGAGTGAGACGCCTTAATAACAAATATTGTGTCATTGAGTATGAGCATATCCCATCTTCGCGCCTGTTATAATTAAAAGTGCGACATATGCCATTTTGGGTGAAAATGAGTTATATGTGTCACTGAAATCATAGAAAAGCGCATAAAAAGTTGATTTAGAACATGTTCCCTTTATCTTGATTTTGACATTGGTGTAGAAGCGTACGCAATTCTTTAAGAAACCGTTGTTAATGGCGGAATACAGAATAAAGTAGTTTGGAAACAATTAAAGGAAAGATTTCGAATAGTATGGTGGTAAGAAATTGGTATTAGAGCGTACGGAAATCTGAATAATCTAAGCTTAGGAGCATATTTTGGAAATAGTGGTTCCAAGGTAATAACCAGTGTACACTAATGCAGACATGATCTAAAAATACTACCTAAAAAGTGTAAATTCAAAGATTCTACTTTTAAAATCTGAACTCCGATCTGGTTATTCTTTGCCCTGTACCTGTTTTACATGATGGGTACGGCGTTGGAACGTCACTGGGGAATGGTACGTTACAACACGTTTCTGTATCTGGGCACGGCCTTTACGGTTGCAGCAGCCGGCATCCTTCACAGCGAGTCATTCAGCGGCGGCTTTCTTGTCGGCACCGTGTTCTTGGCATTCGCCACTTACCATCCAAATTTTGAACTGCGTTTGTTCTTTATCTTGCCGGTTCAAGTGAAATGGCTCGCGCTGATCCAGGTGATTGGCTATACGCTGGCCATGGAATTTAGTTTATTTTTTTCCGCTAATAACGGCTTCCGTATGCAAAGTCGAAATATTTGGAGATTTTTAATTATTAAAAAGTTTTTTTTTCAATGTCTTGTTTAAAATATCATAACCACTTTTATTTATATTCTTTGTTTAATTGTAAATGAAAAGGCAGTGGGGTCTAAGAAATTATTTAAATTCTACCCCAATAATTATCTTATAGGCCCTTTCATTCTAAGTTTGAAAATTGGCTCTAAAATTCTTTCTTCTTAGTGCTCGGGATCTCTTGTCCTAATAACTTGAGCAAATCCAAACAGCTAAAACACAGGCCATGGAAGCCAAAAATGATAAAATGGAACAAACACGGAGCCCAACAAAATCTGCGGCTAGAAGATATGCGACAATGAGTATCACAACGGGTCACAAATGAAAGCGCAAACAATAATGATGTAGATCAAATCTGCAGTTAGAAGACAAGTGATAGCGAGGATCCCAAACATCACAAACACAATAGATGCACAACGAGCAAAAGGCATGGAAAAGTGCCTAAGATAATAATGTACAAAAACGAAGTGCAACGAATTATGCTAGAAACCGTGAGGCTTTATGAGCTTAAAAAACAGCTTTTTTTCAATAAAACCAAATAGGGACAAAAAAAAACTTCGAGCAAACAGAAAATGTTCCATAATCCTCCTTCATTTTTTTTTTCTTTATGCTAAAATTCTGTAGTACTACTTTAAAAGCATTTAAGATTAAAAGTATGATCAATTGTCTTTCAAAAGAATTCTAGTGAGAATTGTGTTGTTCCAAGCAAATATCAGTAAACGCTTAAATTCTTGAAACATTTTGGAGAATTGTTTTCATTCCATTCCAATTGCTCTTCTGCATAAACATCACTGTATAAAACTTTTACAAATGCAAAATAGAATGTTTTCTTTTACTATCGCTTATTATGGAGAGAATACAAATACACAAAGAAAATACTTATGATCTGTGATATTCGCTACTTCAATTTTTTTTTAAATACCCCATTTTTGGCTTATCCCCATTAAACCCTATTAAAGTTTAAATTCTACTTAGAGCAAAGGCGTTGACCATCACTTGCCCTCCAAAGTTTTGTATCCTTACGGCATTAGTTGGACCACGTTAAGGTGAGTAGGGAGAGCAATGGGGTTACAGTCTTCTCAGATAACTCGATCCGGAACTCCTTGATAATGGCACACAATGCTAAACGTATTTCTTCAAGCGCAAAACGCATTCCAACGCAATTTCTAGGTCCTGATCCAAATGGCATAAATGCATTTGGGTGTATTGTTCCTTTCCGATCAGGCGACCATCGATCTGGATCAAATTTCTCTGGATTTGGGAAATATTGCGGGTCTCTATGAAGTGGGTAGAGTGGAATATTCACTATCATGCCTTTTGGGATATGCAATTTGTCATATGTAATTGCTTTGTTGCATAGAAGGTGTGTGTTCTTGGATTTTGCTAAGGTGTTTAACACTGTTGACCATTGTATATTATTAAGAAAATGTGAATTTTACAGACTAAGGGGTGTAACGTTAAGTTTACTTCGTAATTATCTTCAGAGTAGACAGCAGTATGTTCATTTACATGGAAATTTCGTCTAGTAAAAACTGTGTTAATTGTGGAGTTCCCCAAGGTTCCGTATTGGGCCCTACTCTGTTTTTAATTTTTATTAATAATCTGCCTGATTTTGTCAATACCCTACCCAGAATTACTGATTTAGTTGATAAAGCCGCGTTCATACCGAAGGTTCTGATTATTTTTTAAAAACATTTTCCGAATGTAGCAACTAGGATTCGCTTACTGAGGTATTTGTGCGCGCAATCGACCTCTACCAGGACCTGGTTTCAAAACAACCGCGCCAGCTGCTTATCGGTATTTGCCTGCTCGCCCTCTTCTCTGGCTTTTTCGCTTCAAAATTTGAACTGGATGCCTCGGGGGAATCCCTGGTTCTTGAAAACGATGAGGATCTGAATTACTACCGGGAAACCCGCAAAAACTACGGCACCGATGAATACCATGCGATTAAACCAATGAATTGTCCCTGCCATATTCAGGTTTTCAATCACGGTTTAAAGAGCTATCGCGATTTACCACTGCGTTTGTCTGAATTTGGTTCATGTCATCGAAATGAAGCATCGGGCACCTTGCATGGTTTAATGCGTGTGCGAAATTTTGTCCAGGATGATGCACATATTTTCTGCACCGAAGAACAGATCCAGGAAGAGGTCTCAAATTTTATCGATCTACTGTTTGAGGTATACGCGGATTTCGGATTTGAGGACATCATAATTAAGTTATCAACACGATTAAAAATGAAAAAATGAAAAAATGCTGTTTATTCAGTACTGAATGAGTGACCGCATGAACAGGATTTTGTAACATTTGGATTGTTGATTTTAAATCCGGAGCCCATGAGGCTTTCGATATAATCTACATTTGCACCTTGTAGGTGATCAACGCTGTAACTGTCAACAAGTAGCTTGACACCATTTTCCTCCATGACTATATCATCTTCTTCTGGTGCTTTTTCAAAGCCCATTCCGTAAGACAAACCAGAACAGCCTCCACCTTGAACATATACTCGTAAGTACTCAGGATGATCAAATATTTTTTCCTTTAGTTTTACATCTTGGATTTTCTTTAATGCACTTTTGAAGAGTTCCAATGAAAGGCCTATACAGAGTTTACAGCAAGTAAATTTAGATGTAATATGTAAGTAAAATTTATTTCAAGTAAGCATAAATTATATTGCGATAATAACATATTACATTCCTCACTCTATTAAGGAATTCAACCTGATTCCCTACTGGGAAGTAAGTGTTGAACCATTATCATAGCATATTACACCATAACATTATGATATAACACAGTAAAAAGTAGGATTTGATAGCAGTTTTTTTTTTGCCCAAAACAATTTTTTTAGACCTCAGTCTCATATATAAACTCTTAATAAATCACCGAAAACCAGAAAACACATTAAAATGCTAGCATTCCAGATTATTATGAAAAATGTATGGCAAAAGTTAATAACAGTTTGATAATTGACTAGTTGAATTACTAATTGCTATTATTAGATTATTTAAATTATTAAATTATTTCAAAAATAATTATCATTTTCATTTTAATGATTAAGTTATTAAAAGAAAATGTTGTTGTATATATTTTCTTTAACCACAAATGCAGAAACTTTACATATGCTCCATAATCTTTGCAAAGCCTTTTCTATTAGCCTGTCAAAACTTATGTACAAGTCATTTCAAATTTTTTTATGTCAACCTCATTACCTGTACACCATGTCCAATCCTAATAAATACCTCCTAATAATCAATCAATTTTCAAAATCAAAGAATGTTTCTCAGGATACATTCCTTGATTCAAGCTTCTTTCGAGCATCTAACATCAAACATTTCTTTAAAACAGGTCGGTTGCAAGACAAACTCTTCATTTAAGTCTGAAATTTTTATCAGTGGTGAAGAAAGCACGTATCAGTCTGCCAAAGCAGTGATCGATTGTTATTCGAAATTCAATAAACTCTTGGGTCCTGCAGGCAATGGCCAATTGGCGAAAATGGTGAATCAAATCTGTATCGCTGGTGTTGTTCAAGGCTTGTCCGAAGGATTGAATTTCGCCATGAAGGCAGGACTCGATGGCGAAGCGCTTATTGAAACTATTTCAAAAGGTGCGGCCGGTTCATGGCAGATGGAAAATCGATATAAGACCATGCTGCAAGATGAATATGAATTTGGTTTTGCCGTACTGTGTTAATGAGGCATAACTAAACCATGCCTCTAATAAAATGAAAACTAGGCCGTTCTACGGAGTGGCTAATGGGTGTCAAGTAGCCCTGGATTTTTGAATTAGGGCAGATACGCACGTGTGAGGAGGGGGCTGGGTGCTTGTCCTATTCTCCTTGAAATTACGATGCTTTACAGTTTTCTATTTAATTTCTTGGACTTGCAATATAATTCACCTGTGTTTGTTTTTATAAAATTTTATTCAAATAAGTATCGGGGTCATTCCGGAATGACAGTACTTCTGGAAATGAAGCCCTTGGTATTTACCAAGTTAAATATAGCGATCGCAAATTCTGTCTGTCTGTCCCGGTTTCGCTAGTTTGGGCACCTCCAGATAAGCTAGGACGATGAAATTTGGCAGGCGTATCACGGGCCAGATCAGATTAAATCAGAAATAGTCATTTCCTCGATTTGACCAATTGGAGGGGGGAGTGGGGAGACGATTAATTCAGAAAAATTAGAAAAAAACGAGGTATTTTTAACTTACGTATCGGTGACCGGATCTTAATGAGATTAGATTTTTAGAAGGGTATTATGTCTCAGATTTTATATACCATGAAGCTGAAAAGAAAATTTATTTCCTCGAAATAAACCCTGTTCCAGGATTGTTAGGGCGATCTATGTTTATAAAAATGCTTCAGGAAGAAAAAATAAGCATGGATAGATTTATTTCAAACGCGAAGGAAAACCAAAGAAGATTTTCCGTAAAGAAATTCGATACGCATGATAATTTGGTGTGAAAATTTTTTCTGCCATCGAGCTTTTACCTCTTTAATTAAAATCCTTTTTCATTGTGAATATTGTAAAAAACAACCAATCAAAAAAAACGATACATAAGAACTCGCAAGTTGCTATTTACGAGACCGAGATCATCCGGAATAGGTCCTGAGAACCTATTGTTCGACAGATCAAGCCGGTCCGTAATCCCACGAAGCCGTCCCAAGTCAGGGGGGAGCGAACTGTTGAAGAAATTCGAACCCAGCGACAGAGTGCGTAGACGTGACAGATTTCCCACTTCGGAAGCTAGACTTCCGGTCACCGCGTTGTTGTACAGATTCAGAATGGTTAACCGTCCCATCATACCAACTTCACTCGGAAGCGATGTAACTTTGTTGTTCTCCAGCTACGACCCAGCTGACTCGCTCGAAGATCGACGCTCCGCAGTCGCGGCGTGGAACGAATAGCGGGCGCCGCCGGGAACGAATAACAGGCCACGAAAACACCGGCCCGCCCGCATACCATCCTCAGGATGGCCATCGGGCGGATGGGCAAGGCGAAGGGCTCGCCGCTGCGCAGCGCGAACCTGTTCCTACTCGCCGCGGCCACCGGGGCCCTCGGCGGCGGGATCGGCTACGCCTTTCAAGCAGCGCTGCAGTTCTGCCAGGTCTTCGGGCTGGCCGAGGGTGACACCCAACTAAGGACCATAGATGGCAGAAGACAAAGATTCAAAAACTGAGGAGGCGACATCCAAAAAAGTTCGCGAGACTCAGGAAAAAGGACAATTTGCAAATAGTCGCGAACTGACCTCTACTTTCGTTTTACTGGCCGCCATCTTATCGTTTACCTTCGCCGGTCATCAGGGAACCCTCAAAATGATGGAAACCTGGAAGCACATCATGTCTCAATCCTACGCCATACCATTAACTGTCAACGATATGTACGACTTTATGCAATGGGTTTTGACGCAAATGTTCTCGATCATGCTTGCTGTCACGCAGGCATGCGGCATATTCCTGGTTGCATGATGTCCACATTTCGGCTTTGCTTGCTGCCAGAGTTGGCGCTGTTCCCGCAAATACGCCGATTGTGAGTGCGGCTGATAATACAACGATTTTCATGCTGGTTCTCCCTGTTTTTACAATCAATGCGATTAAAATCTAACAGCAACTGGAAACCGCGGTCAAATGAAATGACCATTGTCCATTTTTCAATTTTCCGGGAGAAATATTGTTGGCTGGGGTGGCAGGGATCGAACCTGCGAATGGCGATACCAGAAGGGTGTGTTCCCACTGCGCGCTCAGGCTTCGATCTTTAGTGACTACAGTCCATTCGTCAGGCAATAATTTGCTGTAGCGTTTACCGGCGTTAATCATGGGCTCAATGGTGAAGCACATGCCTTCTTTTAATACTTCCCCTGTGCCTGCTTTGCCATAATGCAGTATCTGTGGCTCTTCGTGGAAACTGGCACCAATGCCATGTCCACAATATTCCCGTACTACCGAGTAATGGTGTTTTTCGGCGTGTTCCTGTATTACTGCACCTATGTCACCAATTCGGGTGCCCTAAATGGCTTTCTCATAGTTTTAATCGGAAGATTTTGAGAAAAAAAGCAGCAGGGGAGGAGGCCTAGTTGCCCTCCCATTTTTTTGATTACTTAAAAAGGCAACTAGAACTTTTAATTTTCCAATAACCATCACTATATGGAAACGCTGGTCAAAGTTTGTAACTTGTAGCCCCTCCCACGGGGACTCTGGGGGAATAAGTCGTCCCCAAAGACATAGTTATTAGGTTTTTCGCCTATGGTGAATAAAATGGCTATCTCAGAACTTTGATTCGGTGAAATTTGTGAAAAAAGTTGTCATTTGATTCCGATTCCGACATTGATCTGTTTACCAGCACGACCAACAACAATGATTGGCGGTCATTCGCCAACGATGGTTCGGGGGTTTTTTCCAGCTCGGTCACGTCAACGACGTCGTTTGTTAGTTTCGCACGAGATTCGGTGGTCGCTGATTTTGACGGCAATTCGATTGATGATGTGGCGGTTGTCTACGTCAATACCGACAACGTTGAAGTCGAATTGAATCCGTCGCTGCTTGCCGGCAGCGGTGGTGGACTGCAACGCGTCAATGTCGGAGACGTGCAGGGAATTATAGGATAATTAATCATGGTTGATGGCATTAACGTCACGGGTGTGGGCGTACTCTATACTCCGCCTCTTCTCTCTAGATGAACCAAATCGAGAACCTGGCGGAGGTTTCCACTCGTCACAAGCCAGTCGCGGAACCCTCTGTTCAACTCCTCTTCAAACCGCCTCTGCTGTTCTGCCGTCAATTTCTTTTGCACTGCTTGTTGAATGCTCCGCATCCGATCAGCTTTCATTAGTACGCGCCGTTCATACTCGACCGGGAGCCGAAAGGGTGACAGCTGCACCCCGGTAGATAAAATAAAACACTAATATGATTGTGAAGTCAGGCTTCAATATGATGACTATATGTTGAATTTTCATCCTACACCGAACCTAAGTTCAGCACTGATTTGTATATTTAATTAGGTTCCTATAAGAACAAATTTCATGTGTCCATGGATGGACATCATGTGTCCCGCTCTTTACGCTAATGTTTTTTACTGCTTTAAAAAGAAGAGTTGAGAGAAAGAGTCAAACTTTATTGTAAAGAGCGGGGCGTTGATGAGGAAGCAGCCCCTTTCATATACGAAGTAACGTGACGCACTGCGCAAATCGGGCGGATCCATTTCCCAACTGCCGCCGCGAGCGACACAGGGGAACGATGTTTCGGGCCACTGCACCACATCCACGGCATTGATCGGTTTGTCACCAACCCAATCGTAGCCATCCTCGTTGTATTGGCCGACCGTCCATTCGGCGACATTGCCGTGCATGTCGTGCAAACCAAACGGGTTCGGTTTTTTGGTCGCAACCGTCACCGCGCCCGAATCGGCGTTGTCAAAGAACCAAGCGTAATCGTCGATCATGTCCGGATCGTCACCCCACCTGAAAAATACCAGACTTTTTATACTTTTTAAAAAAACTTAAGAGTAAGGCAAAATGCTGATTGACACGAGTGGAGTAACTCGACACCCTTACCCCAAACCCCTCGATATATCCCAGGCTGTACATTCTTAATAAAGAATATATTCATTGTGGATATATGCTTTCCTTTATAAAAAAAAAAAAAAAAATAATAATAATGTGGATTGGAAAGTGCATATCTCAGCGTCCCAGCTCGAAATAACATTTAAAAATCAGCAAGATAAAAACAGTAATACTTAAAGCTTAAACAAAAAATATAGAGAGCTGTTTAATGGCTCACATTAAAGGAAATTGCTACGTCTAGTCCCTTTTTGTTCATTCAAGTATTTTCTTTTATCCTAGTTGCAGCGATAGCTTGCAACATGATATGAAACTATCACGTACAATACTAAAAAAAGAGTAGCCCATAACTCCTAAAATAGAGTCTGATCAAAATACAAAATATACTATTAAAATCATCTTGCCCAAAACCCTTTAGTAGGAGACTTGTAGCTTCTTTGCTTGAATAACGAAGACAATCCATTGGCTTGAAAAGCAAGAAATGTCTGGAAAATCTCATACACTTACAGAGGCAATAAGAAATTCAGGAATCGAAACAACTAGTATTGCAGATGTCGAACAAATAATTGAAACAATTGTGGAAAAAAATCAACACATAGTTAACAAACAAAAAGAAAGAGCAATAGGACCATTAATGGGGATTGCAATGAAAGAATTACGAGGAAAAGCCTCTGGTGAGAGTATAAACAAAATTTTACTGCATGCAATTAAGAAAAAAATGCAATAAAGTAATTAATGCGGGAAGTGGGATTTGAACCCACGAACTCCTAAGGAAGGACATACAAAGTATTGCCTATATTCTTAATTTACAAACTCGCAAAATCCGTGTCACTTGCCATATCAGAAACAAAAGCAAAGATCTTTTTGTGCTTAACTACAGAATTATACAAGTTGAAAGCTCCATTCAGTTAATCTTGCAGTTAGTTTCAGCACCGGGTCGTGTTTGCAAAGGAAAGGGATGTAATCGACGCTGCTAATGAGTTATGCCTACTAGGGATTCTCAGTTTAGTGTGAGTCCTTGATAGCTCTAAGCATCGACGAGGTTTGACGAGGTTCAGCAGGAAGTGCCTAAAGTAGCAAAACTGGGACCAACAGACAGACCGACAGAATTTGCGATCGCTATATGGCACTTGGTTAATACCAAGTGCCATAAAAAGGTAAATTTGAAAACCAAACAAGAATAAAAAGAAAACCGCCAAGTATATACAATGGCTACTCCAGGAAAAAAACCACGGAGGTAGAATATACAGTCAATGAGCTACTCCTCTCAACACCAGAGAAACAACTAACAGTAAGATGATAAAAGCAGTTGAAAAAGAACTTATTTATTCCGTTCAGAAATAATCCTCAATGGTAATGTGACTAAATTTAATGTTTTTAGCTATGGCTCCTTAAATGCCCTGCTCCCCCTCCATCTGTGATTTTGAAAGCTGTGGGTATTAATATAGTGATGTGCTATTACGGTGTCAAAGTTGAAATAGGCTTTCTAATTGAAGTGCGTGTGAGCCAGAGCCGTAAATTAACAGTAACCTCGTATCGCTGTTATTTAGTTTTTTTTTTTCAATGCTTTGCCAACGTTTGGATTAACTTTTCTGTATCTTTCACCGATGTTCTAGGCTAATTCAGGGACATGTAAATAAAAAGCAATGTTTGGTCAGTACTGCTTTTTAGATCTGGGACCTGGCACCAATCAGCAAAAAGAGAAAAAATTCACTCATTCGAAAACACTTCGCCCAGAAGAATTTCAAATATAAACTGGACCCAGAGGATAAGGAACGACACCATCAGGCAACAGGTACCGCTACCTTTAATAAAAGACGTTATCTGTCAACGTCGGTGGCGTTATCTTAGGCTGTAATCACTTGCCAAACTCTTTCCTCTTCTGGCAATCAGAAGGATCAAGAAGACGAGGCCGTCCTAGAAACACCCACTCTGTTTGTGTCGATAGCCTCACAAGGATCTTATTGATAAATTTACTTCCATCCAATTAACAAAAAAGGTTCAAAATTATCTTTATCTTAGTGTCTATTTAATAATATAAAGTTATTTGCACGGTTTGTTCTCTGATTGAATGTTTGCATTTATTTATGAATCCTGGGATAGCTGCAACTTTCATATTACTGTTGCGTTATTGTATCTTTGCCATCGAGTTTATCTTTGTACTGTAGTGCCAACAGTTATTCTATCTTAGTCTAGGCCTAGTTTTTTAGCTTGTTTCCCCTTCTTTAAGATGCAGGTTTATGATATGTAATAGGGCTTGTTTTCTAAAAGGTGCAGGCGATAATTAACAACTTAAAAAACTCACAAGGGCCAAGAAAAAACCTTCAGAGCCACCGCAAAATCATGTTTTCTTTGGTTTAAGTAATAGGGAATGTTTTCTTCAAGACACTTTAAGTTTTTTTAGACATTTTTCTGTAAAACCTTTTCAAGACGTTTCAAGATATTTTCTAGGATATTTTTCTTTAAGACGTTTTTCAAGACGTTTCAAGATATTTCAAGACATTTTTTAAGTAGCGGCAATCCCGGTGGCGGCAATCCCGGTGGCGGCAATCCCGGTGGCGGCAATGGAAACGGAAAAGGAAAAGGATAAATTTCACGCCATTGCCTCGTCAAAAAAACCATCTTCCCTTGATATCCGGAGGGGGTCTTCATCGCCAAACCCCCTCCGCTTTTTTTCCTGACCTTTATGCACATGCGCTGACAAAAATGAGGGAACAAATGAAACGACGCCTGCCACACCTTCTGGTCTTTGCCCTGGTGGCGGTCGTCTATCTCATCGGCGCCCTCGCGCCGGTTGAAAATTGATCTGATCAGCCTCGCGGACGAAGAAGCGCTTGCGTGGTACGTTGCCCGTGAAGTCGTGTGCGGACTCGGGTTTGTTGATTGTGTTGTCTACTATTTGACCCCGCATCAGAAGATGCTGCGCCAGGTGGCGGCTATTGGCGATAAAAATCCTGAAGGTGAGGAAATCTCTAACCGCCTCGAAATTTCACGGGGCATGGGCATCACCGGGTCGGTTGCGGTGACGGGCCAGGCCGAGATCATTGATGACCTGTCGAAAGATGATCGCTACATTCCCGATCTGGAACCCTTCAGAATAATCAATTGAAGAACGGTAATGCACGCTAGACAGGAAGTAACGCACCACTTCAGGATTGTAGACTTCTAGTACATCGCGAATGGTGAAGAAGTTATTCAAAGATTTGGACATCTTCTCGTTATTCACTCGCACAGCACCCGCATGCATCCACAGATTCGCGTAAGCACAACCGTTAGCCGCTTCAGACTGAGCAATCTCGTTTTCATGGTGCGGGAATGGCAGATCTGGACCACCACCATGAATATCGAAGTTATCACCCAGACTGCATTTGGACATCGCAGTCTGTCTGTCTGGTCTTTCTGTCTGTATGTCTGTATGTCTGGTCTGTCTGCTTGTCCGTCTTTCTGTCTGTCTGTGTGTCTGTCTGTCTGTCTGTCTGTCTCTCTGTCTGTCAGTTAGTATGGTCAGTCTATTTTGTCTGTCTTGTCTGTCTGTCTTTCTTGTCTGTCTGTCTGTCTGGTCTGTCCTGTCTGTCTAGTCTGTCTGTCTGGTCTTTACTTTACTTTTTTACTTTACTTTACTTTTGAAGACCTTTCAAAAATTGTGAATAGGTGGGAATCTAACATTCTAATCGTCAGACCGCTTTTGGAATAAGTCCTTTCCTCCTTAAATAGAGCACAAGCGCAAATGAAGCAGATCAAAAAAAGGGAGAGGGCTTTCCAGCTTTGCGGGACCGTCATGCGAGTCCTGGGAATAAGAGGTTTGACGAAAAAAGCAGGATCTCGGAAGTTATTCCAAGACCCTGCTTACTTGGGTATCTGGAGGAGACCCGTTTATGAAGCGCAATCGTGTCCTGATTTACAACCTGATCTCTACGCCTGCAAACATCGCGAAAGGCAATCCCGGCCGTGGGCCGTGGGAAACATTTATAATTACCAGCCTATAAATTTTTAACATTCTAATATGTTTTCAGTAAAACACAAGTTAAACTTGGCATAGATTAGAGTATTGAGGGGGCTGCTGCCCCCTTATATAGAGTATAACTTCTGCTTATTTTAGGTTTTAACTTCGATCTTTACTTCCACGTGAAAAACTTCTATCAATTTAATCTCTTTATGCATTTTTATAATAAGGAAACTATAATATGTACGGTAATGCGCCTAAAGCAAAACGAACCCACATATGAGAGCTACTTCCCTCCCTTATAAACAATTCGGGAAAGCGCCGATGGTAGGAATCCAAACGCCAATGAAGTTCCACAAGCATCCCGTGGGAATCGCTAAGACAAAGATGTTTGTGGGCCCGCAACATGACTTGAAACCCAGATTCTGAGTCTGGGATTTCGGCGTGAAACCCCAAATCGGAAACTAAGATATCCAAGGCACGGGCCAATTGCTCGGGCGCAACCCAAAGGTCCAAATCTCGGAACCGTCTCAAGCAAAGGTCGCCGTAGAGCATGGTGGCCAAACTGGGTCCTTTGAGCGTCATCGCCTCGACGCCAACTATAACAGTTCTAAATTGTTTAAGGAGTAACAAAACTCGTGTTTTCAATAACATGTGTGTGAGATTTATTGAGGGGAATGTTATTGGGGTGTACTTAAGGTGAAGTTTTTGTTTTCCATGTATAAATTTGCAGTCTGTTATAGCCTAGCTTTTTTTGTTTAATTTTATTCTTACAAAATAGCTGTGAACAGATAGGGGCAGCCCTTGCAGTTATTGGTTGATGGGGCAAAGCTGTTTAATGAGAAAATTTTGATTCGTTTTGGGTAGTTTCAATTTTATGGCAAAACAGAGGAATTTTTTATTCTAGATGTATCCAAAAAGGCTAAGGGTATTAAGTTAAAACTTCGGAGAATGTAGATGGGTATGTTACACTAAATAAAAAGGCACTACGTATGCCCATTTTATCAACCAAGAGAACGTGAAGTATTTTAACAACGGTTGAGGGTATTTAGTTGAAACTTTCAGGACATATCTAGAGGGATTTTTAAACGTATTTGCAGGCCCATCAGCCCCCTGTCATATTCTTTGTAGTTACTATGCATCAAAAACATTTAATCAAAACTTTTCAATATACACCAGCGCACGATCCCAAGGCCATGACGTCGAACGCGGACATCTTCAAACAGGCCGAAACCCATGTGCGCGCCGGGCGTCTCGACGATGCCATCCGGGCCTACCGGTCAATCCTGGACAAGGATCCCGCCGACACACGGGCAAAATACCGGATCGCCGTCGTCCACCTGATGCGCGAAGCCTTTGCCGAGGGTGAGGCCCTGCTTCGCGAATGCCGGGCCGAACAGCCGGAGAACACAGATATTCTGTTCAGCCTCGGCCGTGCCTGTATGGCTCAGGGGAACTACGAACCCGAGGAATGATATGCTCCCGACTAAAGGGAACTTCTGTGTTTCTTTGAAAACAGAAAATGCAATATTTAATTTCTTTAGAACTCATATCTTTACTCATAAGAAATGATAAATTTTAGAGCCTAACAAAACGATAAGGTGAAAAAGGGCACGGCGCACCAAAACTTTATAAAAACACCAGACTTATATTTACTATAATACCCTGAGAAACAAACACAAACTGCCCTTTTTTCACCTTAATTGAAAGTTAGCCGCCGCTTGGAACACCGGACGTTATTGACAACACCGAACAAAGCTAGGACCTAGTGTTTTTTTTTGTTTAATTTTTCAGTTGCAGAAGTTTGTTACATAGATCTATTACAGAGATAACTAGGCTGTAGGTTCTAGTTATAATCTAGTATAATCATTTGCTGTGTAGTCAGCTACCTGAGCTACAATAACAAATACAGGCTAACATAATTTTTTCTTTGGAGCAAGGTTAGGTGAAGAGTTACCTGTGAGAAGTTTTGTAGCTTGGAACAAATGGGATTATCAAAATGGGTCTATCCCTTTTGCAAATGTGTCAAATTATTTAATGTCTTAATAATAGTATTATTTTCTTAAATAGAGATTCGGGGGATATTTCACTTAATGTCTTATGCACAAATCTAATTAAAAATGAGTTAAAAACTATATTAACAAAACAGTTAACAATGCCAATAAGCCTATTACTTCAAGGCTGGCTGCCAAAAAGGCAAGATTAGCTTTAAGGGCTTGTTTGTAAGTGTTTTTATTCAACTTGAATGAATTGTCTCTTTTCAATCCACTTGATGTATCAGTCCTGGTTTAACTTCCACTAAGCAATGATACTAGGACTTTTTGAAAATATTTTACCAAATAAATATCTTAAAAAAAAAACAACCAGAAAATCTCTTAGCCCCTTAGAATTTTTGAAACTAACATAAATATTGTTTTCTTGTGGTGATATATGAATATATCATGAATTATTTGTTTGTAAAAGGAAGAATGGCGACCTATTGAGCTGTAAACCACAATAAGCAAATAATTAATTTAATAGGTTTCAAAAAGTATTTTTGAACAGTATTAGTCTTCCATTATTCTCTTCCGTACACAAAATAACAAACACTTTTCTTGAATATGGGCAGGCCCACGATAGAAGTGGCAACCAACGAAGAGTCCGTCGAACGACTACGACGTCAGTTGGTGGAACTCGCCGCCGCCCGGGGTCGGAAGCAGCTCGAGTTCGACCTGCTCTGCCAGAGCAACGGCGCGTACATCTGTCGACTGCTGGTCATTCGCGAGTCGCTCCGGGATCCGTCGGAGCGACTCATCCCGACCCGCATGACGCTCATCGGCACGGCCAACGGGGGAGGCCTGCGCACGCTGCGCGAGCTGCGCGACGGGCGGGTCTACGTGCCGACCCTCGGCCTCGGTCGTCAGTTCCAGCCGGAGGTCATATCATCAGTATGTATTTATCGAATAAATACGCAAATTTTCAAAGGGTAACATTTTAGTCGAGCACGAAACTACAGACAAACGCTCTTTTCTTGCCGCGTACATTTGTTTTCTTGCGTACATTTATTTTCGTTCTATTTATTTATTTATTTTTCTTGCCGCGTATATTTATGTCTGTCGACTTCGGGACTGGCCTCATGACAAATTTTGGAGGTCGTTTGGGGATAAAGCCTTGGGGAAAGATGTTTCTGTATCCATGCTCAGTTTCAGCCTTCTTTGCTCCAGCGAAAAGAAAAAAAAAACTGACCTAAGATATGAGAAATCCGTATATTAGAAAATCTCGGGATGGCCGAATTAACAGAGCTATGCCCAGCAATAATAAAAAAAACAAACAACCTAGCCCATACCATCATTGAACTAAAAATGGTTCAAGGGATTTTTCACGCACACCCGACTTGCTTATCGCGTAGGCCCAGGGGTAAATATACTACGGGTTGACGGCAATAAAATAGATCCTTTAATGTGTTTTTCTTTCCAAATGTTCAGTTAAAAGTTGGGACTTTAATTTTGCAATGAGTGGTAATTCCGAGAACGGTATCAAGGAACTTTGTTTGAATGGTACAAAAAAAAAACACATAAACAATGCAAAACTGATATTTAATTACTCTTGATCTCTGGAAATATTTTTAGTCTACTCTGTTATTATTAGAGTAAATAGTAACTTCAGACCCGAAAACAAGCAGTGCTTATTCCGTATGGGAGGGGAGCTGTCCCTTCCCAATCCTCACATCCACCACATGGACGCAAAAAATTTGAGGATGCTCATTCGATCAGAAATTGATTGTTAGTTTTTTTTTTTTTTTTTATAAATTTCAATAGAATTCACCAAACTTCAAATCTCGAATGTGTATTGTATAATAAACAAGTACGGAACAATCTGTAGCTGCAAGCCGCCTCAGACCGACACAGCTGCCTATACTCCTCATCTGCCAAAATCTATTCAAAGCTTCACTCTTTATCACTCCAAAAAAGTGTTGATTTTCTTTAAATCCTTTTTTATTGCCCCTTTCATTCTATTCAAACACGACCTGCTTTTGTTCGGCCCCAGATGGATGGCCGTAAAAGCACAATCCTCTTGATAGTCCGTGATCTTCATCCGATGTCCGGCTTGAGCCTGGCTTGATCCGCCGGGTGATAAACCAGCGTGTCCCGGAAATGGCGGAGCCGGCCCGGGGACACGGGCCGGCTCCTAAGTCCGGTCGATGGGGACGGGGAGGGTGGGGACTCGACCGGCTTTCTCGTTGTTACTTGTTCACGCTTCCCACAAAGATTGGACGGCCGTCCCTGATCTTCACCCACGTACCGGAGTTGCGCGTCGACTGGCGTTTTAGGAACCGGTATTCGGTTTCGTTCCAGGCGAGAATCTTTGGCTCGAGGTTGTCGAGGATGAGTGTCTTTTTATTTAGCTCAACATACCCTTCAATATTCCCTAAAATTTTACCTCAATACCCTTAGTCTTTTTGAACGGACCCAGGATCAAACATTTTCCCCTTTCCCAAAGGTCAATCCTGCATTATAAATTTGGACAAGATTGTATAATTTATAATTCTTGCCCCACGGTCTGTGGGGGCATGGCATCCGCTGGGGCTAGGCTTTTAGACCTTGTGACTATTTTGAATAAAATGACTTTTTAATATTTTTATGAGTGTAAAGGGGAGCATCTTAAAGGGAAAGAGCAGACTACAGGCGTCACTGAAGCGTTGTCAGTGACAGTGTTTCGCCTTTGTGTTCACTTGTCATTTTTATATATATTTCATTTTTAATTTTTTTTTCAGTGAAAAGCATTAAATAAAGATGTCCGTTCAATTAATGTGTTAGGGGTTTTGTTTTCATCTTTCTTTTGAAATTACCAATGCAAAACGCAAGCATACCTTCCGAGAAGTCCCATTAAGTCTGGCAACTTCAATTCTGTCGGTCCCAGTGTCAGTCCAGTATATGTTTTTTGCAACCCAGTCAACAGCAATGCCATAATGGTCGATAAAACTTAAAAGAACAAAAAATTGCTGATTGTTGAATAATGCTCATGGAAGGAACAAATGAACTGCAAGGTCAAGAGCAGACCAACTCAATGTCCAATACAACTAGTGTGAATATTGGAAATGAGCCAGTAATGCAGTCAGCAGTTGATGTTTTAGCGTTGATGGGAAAGAAAAATCAAGTCACATTAAAAGCAAAGGGAAATTCAATCCCAAATGCAGTTGCAGTAGCAAACATCATTACAGAAAAGCTCATGAGTGGAAATTCCAAAGTTCAAAAGATTATCGTATTCAACATTATTAAAATGTCAGTTTTTAACATTTGTGTTTTTTTTTCTTTATATGCTTTGCATGATTTAGTCTAGTTTTTTTTCAGTTGATAAAGGCTTCGGGAAGTGGAGTCAAAACATTCTTGTTTATATGATTATTAGTGAGAAAATGATTTTTTCTTATTTCCCAATATCTTATTTAAAATATTAAATAATACAATAAATTAGACATTAAATAATAATGTCTAATCTTCAACATACTTTTCTCAAAGTCCCAGTCTCGAGATTGAAATCCCAAGATGCTCTCGTAGACGACGTGCTGGGTCAAATGATTCGAGAGCACAAGCTGATGATGGCCGACAAGGAATGCCATCAGTAAAGATTTCCCCCATCTTCCAGGCCTTTCGTGATTGCTCCTTTGGCCTAGCGGCGCCTCTAAGGCGCCGTGCTTTTTCCCAGCTGACGCAATTGTAGTTTTGGGGTCAGCGGCCTGGCAGCAAGTGGGGAATAACATGAGATTTCCAGCGTCCATCACGAGGTCTCACCATGAACCGCATACCCCTTAAGCTGCTGATCAGCACTTTGTTTATCAGCGCCGCTGTCGCCGCGGAGCTGAACAAACTCGAAGCCAATGGAACCGCGGAAGGCCTGGGCGGCGACGTTTCCAGCGAGGAAGGGGTGGCAGCGCTGGTCAGCGGGATCTCCGAGCGTACCGATCGACTCGGCATACTGATCAACAATGCCGGCGCAACCTGGGGCGAACCGATGGAGACGTTCCCCTACCACGCCTGGGCCAGGGTTCTGAACGTCAACGTGACCGGGCTGTTCCACCTGACGCGCGAACTCATGCCGTTGCTTGAGGCGGCGGCTAGCGACGACGACCCCGTGCTCCATGTCGTCGTTGATCGGAACGCATTCGGTCAGCCGTGGCCGACCTTCGGTAAGCGTGCCCGTCTTGTCCACGACGATGGTGTCGACCTGCTCCATGGTCTCCAAAACTTCGGCATCCTTAATCAGCACGCCGTCTTTTGCTCCGCGACCGACACCGACCATGATCGACATGGGTGACACCAGGCCCAGCGCAAATGGGCAAGCGATGATCAGCACCGCGACGGCGTTGACCAACGCAAAGGCAAGTCGCGGCTGTTCGGGCGATAGACACGCCCAGGCGATAAGGATGCTTGAGTCATCAGAATAATCTAAGCCCCAGGGAGTTTTACTTCCCCATTTGATTCCATGGTCTCCACTTGCCTTTCCTGTGCTCCTTAAGAGAAAGTCCATCAAAACAATCCATATAAATAGGGATAGAACATAACCGTGCTTAATTCCTGAATTAATACAAAACCAGCTACTAGCCTCAGTTCATACCTTTACCACAGCAGTGTTATTCTTGTAAAAACTCTTAAAAAGGGTTTAAAACTTTTAATTTCCATTTAAAAGTTTCAATGATACTGTTAGCTATTACCCAAAGGCGGTCGACGTCGCGTGGTTCTTGCGCGCGGCGTGCCGCCGGCGTTCTTCCGGCGTCAGCACCCGCTTCGCCATCTGGCCATAGCCGGAGGTCACGCCATAGACGACCGGCGGCGGGTCTTGTTCGAGGTACTTAAGAAAGGCCTTCCGTGCGACCTGCATGCGCTGCACGGCGCGGTCCGAGAAGCGCGCCCCGACCCGCTCCCAGGCAACTTTCCGGTAGTGCTCGAGTGTGAAGTCCTGCCGGCTGTCCAGGGTGACGAGGCTCATGTCCCCGGCCGCCGCAGAATTAAAATGCAGTTATTGTGACGTGACTATTAGTATCAAATTTATTTTTTGGTAGTTTCGGTTACTATGGAGGCGAGTCACTCCACGAACTGTTTGATTTGATCTTTTTGAAATGAATTCATATGCAACCATCTGTCAGTTTATCTGAACAAAAAAGTTCGTATATATCGTACTTTTATTTACTTTTTACCGTGTAAAGTATGATGTCTGAAAAAACACATAGGCTACTTGCCTTTCTTTGCTTTTTTTTCTTTTGTTCTCAGTTTTCTTTTTGGCTCAAATTTAACGGATGCGCAACTGGTGGGTGCAGTGATCGGCACTGGCGACCGCAAGTCCAATAAAAATGCGGTGGACCTTGGGCGTGACCTGTTATGCCGGTTTGATGATTTTAATCAGGTGGACCGGGCATCGGTCGACGAGATCAGCAGGGTGAATGGATTCGGTCCCGCAAAGGCGGCGCAGGTGAAAGCGGCGCTTGAGATGGGCCGACGCATGGTGTCGCAAAAGTCCGGTGACAAGACTAAAATGAAGTCCAGCGCATCGTTTTTTGATCGCTATGCACCCTTGATGAAGCACATTGGAAGCGTCCCGATGTGTTACGGGATGAAAGCTTAACAGATGAAGATCGACAATTATTAGTGGAGATAGCCCAGGAGTGTGGGCAAGTTTAATTAGGGTACTTCTAAAAACCAGGCATTTTTTGGGAGGGCAAGGAAGCCACGCGCGCAAAACCGGAGTGTATGGGCGAATACATGAGGATTTGAGCACTTGGCTGACGCGGCCATCACAGAAAAGGACGGTTTTTAGAGGGGCCCGTTAGTGAGTGAGGGGGAGGAATAAAATCATGAATCGGCTGCAGCGACTTGGTAGCTGTTTGAACATATCTGGCGTCAGTCTTCCCCCACCACGTCCTTTTGCTTTCACCCGTATACGACCGTTTTTTTTCTCACTTCTTTTACGCCTTGAACAGCCCTGTATGCTGGCCTCTATTTCTGCTTCTCCTCCTAATGCCAGATTCATCGCAGTCACCTGAAATAATAGCACATTTTCATTTTCATAAAATAAATGCAAGGAAATATTAACAGTTTTATGCGCTTGCAGAGTAATTCAAATTAAGTCATACTACCAGCACTTCGATTTCTTTTACTCCAGTAACTCTGAGAATGGTTTAGTAAAAAAATGAGGAGGCTATAGAGCTTCTCGGGATCTCCCCGCAACGGCAGCGGCGTCGGAGCAGGGGGCCAGGGGGCTTCAGCCTCCCAGTATTTTGAAAATATTGGAATTTTTGTTAAAATGAAGCCAGTTTTTCAATGTTTAGTGGCTAAAATATGGGTTGAGGGCCCCAATATTTTCGCTCCGCTACCCCTGTCCCACTTTTTAAAAGGATTTACTGATTTCCCAGGAGGGGTTACACAAAAATTATGTTAATTGGTGAACAGGCCGGCCAAAAGGGAGAAACGAATAAAAATACTGGTAGCAAAGAACAGTTTTTTGATCACAAAGGCCTCTAAGCTATCTATAGATAATTGGATGTTTATTGAGAAGAAGGAGTTAAAGAAAAAAAATTTTTGGAATTCTTTTGAATAATAATAGTCCGGCGGTTTATCGAAAAATTTAAAAGGGGTGGTTATGGGACCGACGCTAATTATTCTTGCTATACTGTTGAATATTCCAAGTGCAGATATAGTTTTTGAAGAAGAGGAAAAGTTACACTGTGAAATAGAATCAGTAGCTATAATGCACTCTTCTAGGTTGAGAGGGACGGATGGGTGTGCCATCATATCTTGCGTGAGACTGTTGCTCCAATCACCAGAGTGCCATCTTGGATCGAAACCACCACCCTCTTCGTTCAAGGCAAAGCGTAGCGCACGGCACCACGAGGGAGAATCCAATACAATATCAAATCGATCAACACCGGCCTCATGCATGACCTGTATCTCTTCTTCCTGAGAATCAGGATCATCTGACAATTTCTTCATAAAGTTCACGGTCGTTTTCAGACCGAAAGCCTGTGCTGGAAATGTATCATTAAGCCTCAGATTTTCCTTTTAAATCAATCTATTGATTCTTAGAATTTCGTTAGAGCTCATATCATATGAGCTATTGACTCTTAGCTCTTCTTGCCTTGTCACAAGTGCCATATGAGCTCTTAGCTCTTGTTACATTTGATTGATAGCTGAAACACCTGAGCAAGCATTTTGTTGCTATGTTAAAAACACGAAATTGCATAGTGTGTCAAAGATGCAAGATACATGTGCGTTTTTGCGATGTTTGTTTTAGTGTCATCGGGCTAAGCGGGTTATAGCATGGTTTCTAAAGGTGAACGGCCAATCGGTAATGTAATTCAGCGAAAGCTGTTTATACGACAAGTCGTTGAAAGCTGGCAAAAAGACCTGGATGAGCACCAACGAGAGCGCAATGGCAAGCATCGCCATCACAATGGATTCGCTTAAAAACTGTGCGATAAGTTGTCCCTTGTTCGCCCCGGCCACCTTACGCATCCCGACTTCCTTGGCTCTCTGTGTAGACCGCGCCGTCGAGAGGTTCATGAAATTGATGCACCCGATCAGCAGAATGAAGACCGCAATCGTCGAGAAAATGTAGATGAAAGAAGCAGCCCAGTGGCGTAATGTAATAGATTTACATCAATCACAGGGTGAGAAATTTCTAAAAGATAGTATGCAGATAATGTTAACTGCCCCACGAGATGAAATTGAAATTGCCGAAGAGGTATTAAAGAGCCTTTGGAATAGTCAGGATTGGCAATTAGAGCTTAGTTATAATACTCAGCTCATTTTGCTTTTAAGCATTCTGCCTATGCATCAATGTAGTATGTGGAAACAGTTAGAGCATTTTAAGATGACTAGAGCTGTACTTAGTGGTGAGATAGCAGCTAAACGACGGCATCACCGATACGGCCTTGCCGATCAAGGTCGCGCTGGAGATCGCCGGCGACCGGATGGTGCTCGACTTCGCGGGGACCGCGCCGGTGACCGCCGGGCCCGTGAATATCTCTCTGCCGACGGCAGTCGCCACGGCCTACGTCGCGATCAAGCATATCTTTCCCGACCTTCCCGCCAATGCCGGCGTCATGCGACCGATCGACGTCCGCGTGCCGGAAGGATCGCTGCTCTCTGCCGGGTTCCCGGCGCCGGTCGGCGGTTACACCGAGACCATCCTGCGCATTCTCAAATTTCAACTTTATAGACTTAGTTTTAATAGTATTATTATCACAATAATTTCGGTGGTAGTAGAAGTTACAGTGTTAGTGTTGCATTAGTAGTAGTAGTAGTAGCAGCAGGAGCATTAATAGCGGTAGTAGCATGTATATATTGCCTATTGGTCAGTTGAACATCGCTATCATGATGTCCCAGAAGTTCCATCTTGACGCTTTAAGCCGTTCCAAAAATATTGTTGATATGCCCTTTTGAGACCCTTTCAACGCACTTTTCACCTTAATACTCTAAGTCTTACAAAATGCCCATTATTTAAGTACAGTATTTGTTTTTGAGAAGCATACAGACATTTTTAGGAGGGGCGGGAGAATTTTCTGCCGAGAGCATTTTCCGTAGAAAAATTTTACATGGGGACGCAATTTTCTAGATAAAGACATTCCAGGGGAGATCTGATACTGGGGAGAGTGCCAGAATTCCTATTTGAAATTCTTTTTATTTATCTTATATTCTCTTGGCTGACTTAATTTTAAATGTGGAGATGTCAAGGGGAATTCTAAGGGGAAATTTTTTACCTAGTTGGAATTTTCTAGCTAATTCAAAACCCACTCTATACATCCATCTTTTTAAAATGACGTTCCCTAGAATATCGCAAAAACAGCTAAGGTATTATGTGGAAAATTTCAGGGCATGTTGACCTAAGCGAAGGACATTTGTGCATCCTGGTTGCCAACAGGTCGTACCAGCAATATCTCGGTAACGATTAAAGCCGTTAGATTGAAACTTTTAGGGAATGTTAAGGGTGATGCGAAACTAAATCAAAAGACCCTATGGGTATCCATATTGTCAAAGAGGTGCACCTAAAACCTTTCAAGAACAGATCCGAATTCCAAGAAATATGGTGCGGAGCTCCTCGAGGTACAAATTCGGACTTCTAATATTTTTGATTGTTTTAACCCTATCCTAGCGTAAATAAAAGTCACTGAAAGTTCGCTGATGACCTGTCAAACAAATCGTCTTGCACCGTAGCAAGCTTAGCAGAGGAAATAAGCCCTTTGCCCACATTTTCCCACCTAAATCGTAACCTTGAAGATGTAATGCTTGCGATCATCGAAGCCAAGAACCATATTCCACGAATAATGTTCTTAAAAACCAAAATTAGGCCGCAAGAAGATCCACAGCAACAAATAAGTTTTGTTTGGTATATATCTGCCTTTATTCTACTATATTGCTAGTTTTCGCTGTCACTCTCATTTGATTTAGGGAAATTGGATCCAAGTTTGCCCCCCTCCCCCTCGTAGGATTTGGGGGAAATTGAGCCACTGTTTATAAAAGTAAAAAAAATAGAGTCGATGAAATTGATTTTTTAGTGAAATTCTGAAACTTTAGTTTTGAAAGTTTGGTAATTTCATGCATACTCAACCCAAAACTCAGAGGGATCAGACTTTATTAATCTTTTTATCCCACCGCGACGCGCGGGATCACCAGCGATCGCGTCGTTGTGCTGGATTCGATCGTTCCGGATACGAACTGACCCGGAAAGAGGTACTCACGACTGGAGTCGAACTCACCGGGCTCGATGCGCTGCTCAACTTCGACAAAGACCGTGAACGTACGCGAAGCGGGATCAATCTCCGGAGCGATACGAGCGACCGCGCCCGCATACTCCTTGCCTGCCCCTGACGGCTCGCGAACCACCGCTTTCGCGCCGACGGCGACCCGGCGAGACGCCGCAGCGGGGATCTGCAGCGGCGCAGGTCTGCACAACTTCAAATCAGGACTGGCCCGGTTCTCCAGAACCTACGCCTACATCGCGCAACTCATCGAACTCGGCGAACCAGAGCTCGAGAACTATGCGGCGTTCGCCAAGATGCTGAGCAAGCGCCTGGAGGGCGTTCCGCCGGATCAGGTCGATCTGCAAGGCATCGCCCTGACCGGTTACGACATTATACCGAACCAATCGGAAGGGACCGGTGAAGGGGGCGAAGGAGAGACGGGCGGCCTTCCCCTGCGCCCAGTGGGTTCAGGCGGTGGTGGAGATCCCTTGCCCGTCGGCACGTGCACGGACGTCACGGCCTCGCGGACGGAGATGATCGGTGTCTGGACGGGATCCGTGGCGGCGAATCCCGTCACGGCCGAGACCTGCGCGTAGACCTGGAGGATGACGGTCTCGGTCCCCGCGATCACGGGTCGGATGTTGAGAACGATGCCGACCTTCTTGAACTGGATGTCGGCCGTGACGTTGTTGCCGTTGCTCGTGATCCGAGCCTTCGGGTACGGGTACTCCGTCTGGGTCGACACCGACGCGACGCCACCGTTGCGGACGACCATGCCTGAATCACAAATTGCCGTAGAATAAATAGTTGAAACTGCTAAAAATGCTTTAGCGTAAAGAGCAAGGTATTGTGAAAGAGACGAACCCCCTATATACCTAATATTTTCTGTTCGTTTTTAGTTTTAATGCTGCTCCTTACTTTCAGTTGAAAAAAATTTATATTTATTTTCTCATTGTTTTTAAATAATGCTAGAAAGTTCTGTGCCCCCTTCATGGAAATTCTCTTCCCTCATGATAAATTCCTCGATGGAAAGATCTTCTCACGTAAACCCTTCCCCCTGACCTCCCACATGGAGTCCTACGTACCATCTCGGAAGATAGACTCCAACTGTAGTTCAGACAATCCCGCGCCCGTATCGATGACATGAATGAAGGCAGTTCCGTAACGTGAATAGGAAACTCTTTCCCCCGATTTCAAGGTGTACTTGTCCAAGCTTTTGGGGGAGTTGCGTTGTATTTTGGAGAGTGGGGTCCACGAGGTGCGAATGGTCAATTGGCCACCCTCAGGTGTGAACTTGATCGAGTTCGAAACAAGGTTACTGTATACACAAACAAGCGACCGTGAGTGAGATGCAGATGCTGAATAGTTACGTGAAAAACGAATAAAATAAGTTGGCAATGGAGTAGCTGTGGGCATGTCGACAATAATTGGCTGCAAATAGTAATTTAAATAGCAGCATTAGTACATGTGAGGCCTAAGGGAGAATGGGATAGGCTACTATCACAGAGCCTATCACTTTTCTACGTTAGCATCTTATCTAATATTGTGAAGTGGCTTAATCGATTAAATTTACTCTTATGACTGGCATCTAACGCATAATAATGTTTGACAGATTTACCTATCCAGACATACACGTAAACAACTGATCGGAAAAGTTTCCAGTGCTTTCAAACTGTTTTATTTGCCAGAAATGTGTCAAGCTATTTTTGACCGATTAAGAAAACGAACTGGAAATCTGTTCGTTAATATTTGCAACAAGGATTTGAACTCCGTCGATTAATCTGATAACAAGAAGGATTGCCAAGCTGCAAATTTTTCTTTTAAAAATGCGATTAATTTCAAAATACTTCAAATCCGAAATAACTCCTTTATGATTTTTTCAATGAATCGATAGAAGACTTCTGTAACGATAAGTCAATATAAATTCAAGAGAAATCAGAAATTATTTTCTTAGATATTTAATTAAAATTGGGATAAAAACCGACAACACCAATAAAGTGAATCAAATCCAATTATGTTTGGCACATTCACAACTACTATGTCTTGCACTTGTGTTGCCCTAATGCCTTTCAATTATCGTTTCCTGTTCAACAAATAGTGAAATTATTCTTTTTCCACCAGTAATAAAATTTTCTAATCAGGATTTTTCTGCGAATTCATCAGCAGCAGCAGATTTCGGACCTTTCTTGACTGCAGATGTCACTTAGGTCCTCATTCAATGGTTCTAGTCAGAATCTAAGCGTTTTTTTTTTTATCAAAAATCAGAAAATATAACTCTTGTTTCCAAATGACGTCGTTTGGTGCATTAATACAAAAGAAGAAAAAAACTACAAAAAAACTAAAAAGAAAATACTAAAAAACTAAAAAAAAACTAAAAAACTAAAAAAAAAATAAAAAAAAAGTAAAAAACTAAAATCTAAAAAAGGAAAAAACAAAATAAACTAAAAAGAAAAAAAAACTAAAAACTAATTAAAAAAATAAAAAAAACTAAAAACTGAAAAAGAAAAAAAAGTAAAAAAGCTGGCATCGAGGAGCTTGTAAATGTTTTTACGTTTACAACCGCGGCGGTCCTACTCCATGTGTCTTTAACCACGAAGGCCCTCTCCCCGTGTCTATTTAACCACGACAGTCCTCCCCTCATAACTCTCTAACAACGACGGTTCGCCCCAAATGCCTACATAGCCGAAACGGCATCCTCCCCGATGCCTCCACAACCACGACGGTGCCCTCCCTGGTGCCTCAATAACCACGAAGACAGGTGCTACTAGAACAGATTTAAAGAGCAGACCATTTTTTATGTCTCCGTGGTGCAAGCATGAAATAGTCTAATATCTTCCTTTTTTCACTGACGAAGCTATTACCCTCGAAAACTAAAACTTTTGAAATAGGAAAAGATCCTTTAATCGCATTCTTTACAATGTGCAATCATAAAATAGTCTAATATCTTCATTTTTTCCACAGACTTGGCTATTACCCCCGAAAACTAAAACATTTGAAATAGGAAAAGAGCCTTTAATCATATTCTTTACCATGTGCTATCATAAAATAGTCTAATATGTTCATTTTTTCCACAGACGTAGCTATTACCCTCGAAAACCTGACCCGACTCCGCCTGGTCCCATCCAATGTTGATAATGGCAGGTTTTGTGTCGGATTGGAGAGCCTTCATGCGGGAACCCAGATTTCTGGAGATGGCGATACAACTTTTGACATCGACAGTCCAAAGGAAATCTAACTTCTGCTCTAGCGACCAACCTTTTTTTTCAGTCGTCAGCACGTCTCCGCCCGCATTATTTACCAGTAAGTCGATCCGGCCTTTCCATGCCCAGGCTTGATCGCAGAACTGCCCGATTTGTACTGTCTGCTGAAAATCACTTTGGAGCACAGTAGCACTTTTACGTTTTGTGGCAGGATGTGGGGTATGTGTGTTTGTAGGCTTTCTCTGAATGCACAGCGACAAAAAGATTGTTTCCGTTCTTGAAATGAAATCTTTTTTATCTTTTCGTGGAAAAATGCTTTTACTAAATATCTAGCTACGTGATTGTTTTGATCATTTAGTATGTTACTTTTTAACTTAGGACTTTTTCCTAGTTTATTTACATATACCTATAATAAGAAAAAGGTCAAAAACCAGTTTTTATGTTTATTTTATTATTCTGTTAGAAGCGACTTTTTCAAGAATTGGGGAATAGTACGAAGTACGAAAGTATTTAAGTACGAAATAAGAGGAGAATTATAGTAGGACACAATCCGGAATCGTGTCCTGTTATTGTTTTTACTATTTGAACAGGAATGTTAAAAAAATTGATTCTTACGCTATATTACCAGTGTTTCCACTTCAAAATTTTTCAAATATCTAAAAGGCTGGCGGAAAATCCCTAGAAATCCTTATTTTTAATACCAAAATTGCTAAAATTTCCCCATTTTCTGACTTCTTTCCAAGTTACTAGTAAAGCCATATTATGCTACAGTAGTTTGGGGGAGAAGGGGAATGGACGAACTTTTTATGTAACACAAAGCTATCGGTCTCATATGGAGGGGCTCTTGGGACACAATTGCGAAAGTGCTAGTCATCAAATTTGAAAATAGCATGGAATAGGGAGCCGAAAGATATATTTATTTTTTTATAAGGTTTCTGTTCTATGAGTAATAAAAACCCATTTTTGATAGTTAGACCCTCCTCCCCTCAAGAGATTTGATCCGTCCCAAAATGAAAATCTGCCGATACTGCTGTTTTCGTCTCCTGTATAAAGCTCATCAGTTCATTAAAAATAATAAAACAAGGATTTTCTTTTATTCAACTTGCATCTGAAATGTCCTTTATGAGTTGTTCTGTGAGCACCAGGATATACACATACGAAACAAGCACAGGTCAAACTTTATTATCAAAGCACATTAAACCAATACAAAGAACATACCCCGTAGAAAACGGTGATTTTATGATTTAATATTATATATTGTCTACCTTGTATTTGGGACCAAGTATATGTCTGTGTGTGAGTCCCTATCTGCTATTAACAGCTACATTATTCAAGCCAAAAATACGACAAATGGCAACAAGAACACAAAATCAAATGTGTAGCACCAGATGTTTACAAAGGTAGGCCCCCCTCCCACGCTAATTATTTTCTCAAAGTCAACGGATCAAAGTTATGAGATAGCCATTTTATTCAGCGTAGTCGAAAAACCTTAGAACTATGTCTTTGGGGGTGACTTACTCCCCCACAGTCCCTGTGGGAGGGGCTACAAGTTAAAAACTTTGACCAGTGCTTACCTATAGTAATGTTTATTGGGAAGTGTACAGACGTTTTCACGGGGATTTTTGGTTGGGGGAGGGAGCGTGACACTCGAAGGGCCGTGGCGACGCAACAACTTCGCGTGGCGTCGATCGATGAAGCGGTTCTTGGTCGATCCGGGAATCTACCTCTTTAAGATCTCGACAGAGAAGAAAGAGGAGCTCGGCATCTCGAAAGAGAAGATCGCCCTCGAAGTCCGTAGCATCTTCGAAGACGCGGTGGAGAAGGCGGGACTGAAGGAAGGCGACATCGTCGAGAAGTACGACGGGCAGACCGCCGACCTCAGCGCGACAGGATTCCAGGAATACCTGAGCGCGTTCGGCGTCGACAACCTCGGCCAAATCAGTGAGGGGATTGCCATTCGGTCCGTGGATCCAGGAGGCACCAAGATCTACCGGGAACCCAAGTTCACGATTGGTGAAAACCCTGCCGCCAATGCGGTCAGAGCCTTCGAGGACAAGCACAGAAATGCCTCGATCTTGTAGCGTTCGGGCAGCAGCCAGTCCCGACATGCCCGCGCCAATGACGATCACCCTTGCGTTGACATTTTTCTTCACTTTCAGAATGGGTTGGCCTTGCGCTGGGTTAGCAATAGCGTTCAAGCAGGGGTCCACAAGTAAAGCCTGAGTAATGCATGCTTACTCTTCTAAGGCTTACTCCCTTAGATATTTGCTAAAGGCTTTGGTATTTAAGATGACAGCCTGAGTAATGTATTATTATTCCTCCAAAGATATACTAAAGGATTAGGTATTTAAAATGAGAGTATGAGTAATGCATTGTTATTTTTCTTAAAAATATGCTTAAGGCAGGGACTGGCCACAGTCATTTTATGGCACTTGGTATTAACCAAGTGACATATAGCGATTGCAAATTCTGTCGGTCCCAGTTTTGCTACTTTAGGCACTTCCAGGCGGTTCTCTCCTTCGGGGCCATGCGTTTGCCTCTCCATCATTTTCCTTGTTCTGCAACTAGACATTTCTACAGAAAAAATAAAATAACAGTTGCAGATGCTTATTTTATTAGCAAATGCCATGAAACGTTAGTTTGTATGCTCTAAGATCTTTTCTTATGTTTTTTTTAGTATTTCCGGGAAAGATAATAGCCTAAAATATCTCCAAATACTATTGCTACTAACAACTCACCATATGATCCCAGTTATCGTGTCATTATGAACAACCAGTCATGACCCAAAAACTGAAACCTCTTGTTACCAACCATCACATCATCAAAACACACCAGACGTTTTAGCGCATTTTGGATCGTCGTGCATGATTCCAAAGCTGCGATGTCAACGGTTTTGGCATTGGCCGATACTGATAAACCAAAAGCAAGTACTGCGATAATCTTATTCATTATTGATTTCCTGTTGCTGTGACTTCTTACTATATATACCAGCTAAAATTATTCCTATTTCGAATAAGAGCAGCATGGGCAAAGCCAACAGAGTTTGAGACAACACGTCTGGGGGAGTGAGGAACATTGCCACAACAAGAATTTCCTCTTAGTTAGCAAGCCTCGCTGAACCAAAGTCTTAACATTATGTAGATTTGATTTTAACCGCAAATAAATAAATCAAGACACTTATTAGTATTGAAGAAAAGATAATTTTAAATATAGCCAGGACTGCTACACTTTTCTTTCTTAATTGTTTAAAATCCTGAAGAAGTTTAACGGCGATTCTCTCAGAACGCAAGTGCTATTATTTTCTTCAGTATCCAGGTATTTTTATAATTAATAAAATAATTTTAACGTAAATGTTACCAATGTCTATCCATCTCCCCCTGATCTTCTCGATGCGGTGGTGGTCCTCCTCGAGGCCAATCCGACCGGGAGGAAACAGCCCGCCCGACTCGACGTGCAGGCCCGCCACGGCGGCGCCCCGCAGGAACCCGAACGGGCGCCCCTGAAAGAGCTGGCGGAAGTTGCGGACCTTCCACATCTCCTCGAAGACCCACGAATCGAGGATCCGCTTCCAGTAGGCCTTCGTGACCGACTCGGGCGCCTTGGGCTCCTCGCCCGAGACGGCTGCGGCGCGCAGGACGTCGAACACCGTCTCGGCCGCGAGCATGCCGGGTGTTGTGGTGACGGACTTTGCGCTAACAGCAGCCCAAGCAAAACGCATTGCTGTCGCGGCCCACGATGGTTTTGCTAGGGCACTCTACCCGGTTCACACGCCTGCGGACGGAGATCTAATATTTGTTGCAGCCCTGCCCACCTATCCTATTGTTGACGAGGCTTTGTTAGAGCTTGGCGTAGTTGCCGCAAACACCATGAGTCGTGCCATCGCCCGCGGGGTGTTTGAAGCTATGCCTCAAAATAGCGCGAGCGATGGTTAGGTAGCCTCCGAACATGGACATCAACGATGAAATTTTTTAATGTATCTAAATATTTCCGATAAGATTGCTAAATTTATGTTTTGACAACCTTACCTCTAAAAGAAAAGCATAAGATAGGCATAAAACCATAAGATCATAAGACCATCGGCACAACAGGTGTTATGGCCTAGCTGATCTTATATAAGAATTCCCATGTAAGAACGCTGGGTAAAGTAATATTATTATTTCTTAGAAGAAAGAGACTGAACTACTTAGAAAAAAGAGGACTGAAATTTTTTGATGTATCTAAATATTTTCGATTAGTTTGATAAATTTGTTATTGTGGGCGGACTCACGAAACTGAGTCGGAGCTCAGGCCACGCAGACCCATAGCTTTAACAACACCCCCCCCCCAAGCCATTGGGCCATTGGTTCCATCTTGAGCTTGGTATTTTGAAATATGGCTGGCCTGTTTCTGTTTCCCCTTTGTTGAAGAGAAAACGAAAAGTAGGAGTTTCAGAAACTCATATTGCAGGGGTTGGAAACATGGATTTAGGTGAAATAGAATTTATTTACAAAGGCAGAAAAAGGGTGCATAGGCAAGGAGTAGGACAAGTGATAAATAAATTCATATAATTTAGGTCCTTACTAAATTATACTTGCAAGTGAAATGAGCACTATACATTCAAAGAGCATAAAAAGGCATAGAGCAGTGTCCTCACATTGTCTCTACTTCAGTTATGGGTAGAGGACCAGAATAGTTGTTCTCTAGAAGAACACCTACTAGAACAAAAAGAGAGATATTTTGAGACTGCTAATTTTATGCCCATTTTTATGGTTTTGTTTTCTACAATTCATCTGATAGCTCACAATGTGACAGTTTTCAACAATTCAAATATGATAGTTGTGTTTCAAACAGATGCAACAGCTTCCCAGTTTTTCACTGAGAGCATCACTTCGTCATAGATTTTCTTAGCTTCAGGTTCTTTTAAATTAAAATAATCAGCGACGCTGAATGCCAAACCATAATCTAGCTCATTTGACATGTCATCGATGTTCAAGTGTAAGCCGGTCTTATCAATAGACGGGTTTAAATCATAGGCAGGTGACAATGCCCATCCTTTTTTTGTTAGCAAGAAACCGTGATTACGTAAATGGTCATCGGTATTAGATACAGCAATATTAAAAACAATACGGCGCCACAACACATTACTACCTCCATAACCAGCTTTTTAGTAAAAGGGAGCCAAGTTTTTTCCAGCGATCGGCTTGGAGTGGATGGGGTAAGTGTCTTCAACTTACATGAAAACGAGGATCTTCAGAGACAGATTCTTCTTCTCCAACTTGTGAATGAAAGTGCTTAGATCCGCTTTAAATTTATGTTGCAAGAGTTTCAGACGAAGGGGACAGAGTAGTGGGTTTTCTGAGGTGTCCGCCGCTTTTGACCTCCAGCCAAGAAGTTCTGAAGCCGCGCTGGCATAAAATTTGATGACGCCATAACAGGCGTTCCGCCCTGCAGTTGATGATAGCTGCCGGTCTGGCTAATTTACTTGCCGATCCTGCACTGGCAGCTGAACAGTCACTTAAACACAAGAAAATCATTGTGATTGGCGCCGGAATTTCCGGATTGGCTGCTGCACAAATTCTCAGGACAAAGGGTGCAGAGGTTATTGTTCTCGAAGCCCGAAACCGGACCGGTGGCAGGATTAGTACCGACACTTCGATGGGCATTCCTTTTGAACTGGGTACCGCCTGGATCCATGGGCCAAGCAGGAAAAACCCTCTGAATTCAGCGGACTAATTGCTTATTCGAAGTCAAACTGGAAACATAACTTCGCCATTACAAACAGCGTACTGAGGAATGCAATTCAACACAATTGTAAGCACAAAAATATCAGGAATGAATTAAGTTTCAAGAAAAATAAGCACGTTTGGAAATGGCTCTAAGCACCATAACGAAACGAAGATGACTTTTGTAATGTCATGCATCAAACGTCTTTTCCAGCAAATCTTCCAATAATTCTCAGTCTACTTGCTTTATTTGTAAAGCATGTAAACATGTTTGTAAAGTTTAGGCAAGGCATAACTTACAACCTTCACCCTGAGGGCTGTGGGGGGGGGGGGGGGTGTCATCTTCAGAGACCTAATTTCCAGGCCTTTCAACTATGCTGGCTATCAAAAAGGGCAAATTCCATTTCAATTTCCAATCGAATGAGCTAATTTTGAAGTTTCTATGACAACGCTTTCTATAAAAACCTTATATGTCCCCAGGGTATATCGTTCAACCTTACCCTGAGGGATTGAGAGGGGGATTTTCATCCTCAAAGACATAATTTCCGGACCTTTCAACTATGTTGAACAAAGAGAGATGGCGATTGCCGACGTACGGGCGATTCCCACCGACGGACGATCAGGGGCGGCCTGCCGGCAAAGCTGGCAGCTGAGCATGAAACACAGCACCGGAAATGTCATCGTGATCCAGAGTCCCAGACGCCGCCATACGGCAGTTTCCTGCCATCCGACGATCGATCCGGAATAATACTTCTGCCAGGTTTCAGAAGTCTGCAGAGACAACTCATGGTTGCCGGACCAGGACCAGGCGATGAACAACACCCCGACAACAACAACGACGGACGCAGCACGCCGGATTACGCCCGGTGCGTGGATGGTGACGGCGAGCCAGAGCGGCGTTCAGCTGTGGGACACCGTCACGCTGGAGCGACTCGCCGCGCCGATGCGCGAACCCGCGCGCAACGCCTACTTCGTCGGCACCGACCAACTGGTCGCGGCGCACGGCGACCAGATCACGGCGTGGCCGCTGTCGCGGCTCGGCACCGGCGTCCGATGTGGCGAACCAGTGGTCCTCGGGACTTTCTCCGGTCTACGCTCCTCGACGCTCGACGCCAGCGGGCAACGCCTTTACCTCATCGCCGGAGACGGAGTGCAGGTTTTTGCATCAAAGGTAGTCAATGATTATCTTAGAGAAAAACAATGTGATGGTGCGTCACTCATTGTCATGATTCGTTCTAGTCAAACAATATTTTGTTATATGAACAGGATTGAAATCTTTCGCACACAAACATGTCCTTGATTTGCAGTTTTTTTGTCAATTGGTTTACGCTGGAAATCAGACCAATCATCATCAAACACAATGTTTTGGCTACACGTGTTTTGCTGCTTCGGCATTCTTTTCTACGTTTTCTCTTCAATCAATTTTCACTAAACTTGATCATGTACGCTTCATCCGATGTGCCACTGCGTGGCTCCGGTAGGCGAGCAGGCGCGGTTCTCCGGACCAGGTTGCGACTCCCGCGGGAGCGCGCCCATCCACACCCCTCACCGGCTCTGCGTTGCCGGCTCCATCGATCAAGACGAACTCATCGACGTGGTGCGCCATCCGGGGAAGCACCTCGGCGTCGAATGGGTGGCCGACCTTGACGTCGACCAGGAGCCGCGCCGACTCGGCGCCGGCGGCTCCGTTGAGCAGCCTGGGTTCGAGGTAGAACATGTGGGCCTGACTCGGCACAATTTACTTCTTCATTTCTCTTCAATTTTCTTAAATGTGTAATTGTATAAAACACTATTAAGATAGTGGAAGCAAATAACTGAAAAAATGCTTTAAGTATAGTGGCGAAATTGGATAATCATATGGAGTGTAATTGTGTGACCTGTGTCTATAATATAATGTGTGATATAGGTCTCTTATAAATGCTATCTGGAATGACCCATTTTCTCTAAGCTTTAATGGTTCAGCAAAAATGTCTTTGTTGTTCACAGTGAAAATGTTGTCAACATTTGGCCATTTCTAAGTTAACCCAAAGAATAAGGTGTAGCATAAGCATCCAAGATCTGGTTGAGCCTCCCTTTTCTCGCCGTAAAAGTCCTCAGAAACGCTTACATAAAATTCGGACATTCAAGTCTAAAGCGTGCTTTTGAAAAATCTTAAACCGGTCAGATAGGTAGTATGGGGGTTGGGAGTTAGGGACCACCCCTCTCAATCTTAATATTTTTACGATTTATCCCAACTTCATATACAATTCACCTTTTTTTGCAATCTTTCAAATTCCCAAAAAGATTTTCTTCATGATAAGATTATTACTTTGTTCGAAGAATAAGCACAAGTCTTAGATATATGATTGACATAGTTGGACTGAATCCGCTCTCTTTGGGGTAGTTGGGGGTGGGGTGATAATTCGGAAAAGTTAGAAAAATAGATGTATTTTTAACTTAAGAATGGGTAACTGGATCTTAATAAAATTTGATATTTAGAAGGAACTCATGTATCAGAGCTTTCATTTTAAATCCTGACAAGAGCTGGTGACTCCGGGGGGAGTTGGAGGG
Organism: Alatinidae sp. Z8VKAUB7J3; assembly: GCA_010016025.2. Lineage (NCBI taxonomy): Eukaryota > Metazoa > Cnidaria > Cubozoa > Carybdeida > Alatinidae > Alatinidae sp. Z8VKAUB7J3. The sequence goes on along the minus strand of JAAAKM020721499.1, from coordinate 100,114,410 downwards.
GGAAACCGGGAATCTTGGAGAACGCTTAGAGTGGAGAGATCGGGATGAAACTTGAAAAGGCTAGGTAGCGGGCCTTAAAATGTGACAGGAAAGCTACACCACACCATGAAATCTAAAGATCTCTCGAAAAAAGGGAATCGCACGTTCTCCATAGGATATGCGACTAGAAGTACAGCTATCATTCCTACTTTAATCCAACAGGTCAAAAGTACAGCTTGCAACGATGGGCTATTGCAAAAAAGGAATGCTTTAAAAAGTAAAATAATGAAATATAGATAAGGTTTCGAGATAATTTTACGGAAATAATACTCATGAGCTTCCTATATTTTTAATATTTTTTAGGTCCCGCAATCAGCGCACCCGTCGCATCCATGCCAGATATTTGCAAAAGACGCGGCAAATGGGCGGCCATGGCGGTCGCAGTAAACCAGCTTGCGGCAAAGACCACGGCCAACAGGATCATTGGCGCGTTCAGGATATCCTTGCGCGCAAGTTTGGTCGGGGCAGGGGATGGTTTTGTTGCCCGATCGCTATCAATGATATCGGATGTGTCTTGTTGCTTGGTTCTCGGGATCAGAAACAGATTTAAGGGCAGGCCAAGGACGATATGCATCGCAGCCCAGAAGTAACAGGCCGTGAGCCAAAATCAAAACATGCGATAATTTAAAAACGTTCAGAAATTAAATAAAAAAATAAGTTTTTTAACTGCAAGTAAGGAGCGACATTAAAACTTAAAACGAACAGACATCATTCCGTATAGCGTAGGGGTTATCCCCTCCTCAACGTCCCGCTCTTTACGCTAAAGTTTGACTCTGTCACAGTTTACTTTTTAAAACAATAAAAAACTTTAGCATAAAGACTGGACGTTGAGGAAAGGACAGCCCCTTTCATATACGGAATAATTTCTGTTCGTGTTAAGTTTTAAGGATCAATCACCATGACAGCAGTGTTTTGTGCATGCCCGAGATCAATGGACACGCTCACATCCGGTGCTTCAGTTACAGGGTGTTGGTAGAATTTACACGGCAGACGGATCGTGAAAACTGGCTGGCTATCGCCAAGCTTGCATGTGTCAAACGCCGAGACGACTAATTCAGTCTCGAGCGCAATGACGCTTCGATTAGACGGTGTCATCCAACGTGTGTCGATGAGGAGATAAATCTCTAGATTGTCATATTGACCACGCGATGTGGAGATTTGTATCCCTTTAATGGAGACATGCCGTAAAGCAACATGCCCGAAGCCAACGCACCCAGAACGAAATATTTCATGGCCGATTCGGCGGCGAGCGGGTTGTCCCTGTCCAACGCCACCAGGGCATAGGTGGATAAGGCCAGCAGCTCCAACCCCAGGTACAGGCTGAGCATGCTGCCGGCAGAAATCATGACCATCATGCCCAGCGTGCCAAATAGGCACAGCACAAAAAACTCGCCCTTGTACAGCTGACGGTCGCGCAGATAGCCCTTGGAAAAGACGAACACCATGGCGACCACGAGGTACACAAAGTACAATAGGGTTCTCTGATACGCTGAATCTGATGGTGTGATTTTCATTAAGATTCTATGACTTTTAGGGGGTGTTCCACCCTATTTTCTAAAATAGGGGAGATTTTCTCAGGCTCGTAACTTTTGATGGGTAAGACTAAACTTGATGAAACTTATATATTTAAAATCATTATTAAAATGCGATTCTTTTTATGTAATTATTGGTTTCAAAATTCCGTTTTTTAGACTTTTGGTTACTATTGAGCCGGGTCGCTCCTTACTACAGTTCGTTACCACGAACTGTTTGATAAGAAGCCGATCCACTCATCCGAGCGGTACCTGAAGTCATTTGGTGCATACTTCGTTAATCATCATAATGGTGACTTGGAAAATAATTGTTAATAAACCATGTGTGCACAATTTAATTTTGTAGGTGTTTTTAAATTGTTTTTGACCTCTGCTGTTATTTTTATAATTGACAAAAATATTAAGGCAAAATAAAGTGAATTTGAATTCGAAAAAAACATAGATTTGCATTTCTCCTTATTTCTAAAAAATAATTTCTTTTCTCTTAGGCAGCGAATGCTCTCCTCGAGTTAACAGCGGATGAAAAACAGCTTCTGACGCCGATCGGGTGTGAGTAGGAAGGAGGTGTGGACAAGGCGAGCAGTGACCTCTGCCGCTCTGCTGACCAGCTTGTGACCTCGGTGTCGGAGCTACAGGCCGTCACTAGCCTTGTTCTTGTCACCGCCGAACGGTATCCATCGCATCTTTGGCTGTCTTTAAGTCACTGACGCGTGAATGGTTGGGACACACACACACACACACCCCCCCCCCCCTTGACAGGCTGCACGTGATGGCCATCGAGAGTGCAGACGTGCTCGAGGATGCATCAGGTTACATTAATTCAAGCTGTGGATTCAGTTCCCTGCATGAAGGCAGTGGACTAAACAAAATACTGATTTTAACTAGACTTCCGGTGTTAAGGTTCCAAAAGAGGTAGGTTCAACCATAAACAGCGAGCAATAGTTGTGAAGCGATACATGCAAATATGTTTCAAAATAAAAAAATCTGCACATTCTCTTGCTTTTCTCTGCTGAAGGTCGAATCGATCCTAGAACCTAGAATCTAGAAAGGCGAAACTGGGACCACAACTATTGCTTCTGAATAAGTTTACGTAAGCCCTCGCCTACCACTCGCGCGTGTCCGACGGCATCGAATTGATCGGCGAAGAGGTTCTTTACGAGAATCGAGCGGAATACCTGGATCGACCCAATGTGAAGGAGATGATCAGCAACGGCCTCTATCACCGCGCCGGTGCGCTCCTGAACAAGGACTATGTCCGGCACGGACGATTTGCACTTCAGTTTTCCCGACAGGATGGTCCGCTCTCGACCGAGAACCGCCGGAAGACAGCGCTGGTGCTGCCTCACGTCGCCAAGGCCCTCAGTATTTCGAGGCCCACCCAGCAACATCCCCCCATAGCCCGGGGACAAGTGTTGTAAGCTGTTCCCCGTGAGCATATAAGGTTAAATGTAAAGGGGTTGTCGTATAAACTTCATAGATGGTTGGTTTGATTGGAAATTGAAGGTTCTAGTAACCTTTTTAAGAGTCATCAAAAGCGATCGGGGCGTATCTCCCTCCCCCATGACTTTTTCCCCAAATACATCCGATAAAATTTTGAGATAGCAATTTTGCTCAAAACAGTCGAAAGTTCAAACTGCTATAAATTAGGGGTTGAGATATTCTCCATAGCACCCGAGATCCTATCTTTCATTCATTTCAGTCATTTTGCTCAACTTGTGACTTTCATTTTCATTAAAATAGTTTCCTGGCAAATTAGTTCCGCAAATATCTCTAATTTAAGTTATGAGGGAGAATCTTTCCATGGAGAAATTTCTCGTGGAGGAAGGGAGTTTTCCGGGGAGGGGGAGCTGAATTTCTCGACATTATTTAAAAAACGATTAGCAATTAAATATAAAATAATTTTTTCTACTGAAAGAAAGAAGTAACAATCCAAATGTGTTTTTTGCTTTACAAAGTAGCTCTACTTTATGCCTAGTTTCAAAGTAAAAGGTCAAATTTATCATAGAGCAGGGTCCCTACTACCATTCTCAGACGAGAATCATAGATTTTTACATTTGTTCTTCATCAGTGATAGAAATTCTGAATTGAATGCACGTTGCGAAATTTCTCCCGACGTTAAAAGGACAATCGTTTCCCAATTGCAACATTTTTTCCACGAAAATAATAATTCAGTGCGTGTGTTCAAAACAGCCATTGATTTGATGCCTACTGATACGCATAAAATTGTTATTTCCGCTGACAAAACGCCTCCTGGAACAACCACCTCTTTGACCACGTATTTCAACGCGTCGGCCACCGATTGCAGCAACCCGAAAGTCCCGACCACGTTGGGGCCGCGCCGCATCTGGACCGCCGCCCAGATCTTGCGGTCGCCATAGACCAGGAACAGCAGCGAGATCATCACGAAGGCGGTCACCGCCAGACATTGCGCCACGATCAGCACCAAGATCCCGAAGGGGGTTGTAAAGAATTCAGCCATCAGGTCCTCACACCATCGGTATTCCGTTTTCCGCGCAATGCGCGGCGACGACTTCTGCGTCGATTAATTAGAATCAATATAGACATGCCTGTCGAGTAGCAGTGACAGGGCCTGACCTCGAAATTGGCTATATAGTTTATTTCCTTCTTAAAACTGTCAAATTCACATTTTTGGAGACAAAGAGAGTCTAAATAGATCAAATCCTTAAAAATTAACTACCATTTTTCCCAGGGTGGCTGTATCGAACCAGTGAAAATTCATCAAGAGCCGATATTTTGGTTTTCGCAAACAACGTCACGTAGTAAAAATTGCAATGGCGTCATGTATGTAATGGACTTTATGACATCATAAGATGACCCCCATCGAAGGCCAACCTGACTGGCTGCAGGTCGGCACGCTGTTTTTGCCTTCACGTCACTACATGTCGGCCAGCCAGGCGATCGTTTTCAAAGGTGCCGGGTTCGAGGCAGTCTGGCCCGAATTCCTGTGGATGGCGCTGCTCGGAGCTACTCTTTTGACGACAAGTATACTGGGTTTCAGACGATCGGTCGCACAAGAAAGCTAGGGGGCAACCAGTGTTCGGATTGATCCTGCAAGTCACCTGCAAAAACTGTTTACCGTCGAGGTTTTGCTGGCTTCACAGCCCTCATCATCCCTTTAGCATCTTATATTCTATTCTTGGCTGGTAAACTTAACTTCTAGAATGTTTTAACTATGGAAAAGTACCCTGGGCCTCGGCTATTCTACTTTTATCGTCTTCATTGCAACCACAACCTGTACTAACAAAGCTAAGTGAAGTTCAGTGAAGCAAATTTGAACGATGCTCTCATTACCCAATGTCACCCCTTCACCTTCATTTATTGCTAATCTAAGGGACGTAGTCTTTTTATTATTAATTGTATAAAAAAACTAGTTTTTTAAACTGAAAGTAAGGAGTGGTTAAGGTAGGAAATAAGGTTAGCAACTGCTTTCATATCAAATCAATAATTAAGCAAGGTTGTGTTCTACCCCCCTTTTAATGGATCATTTTGATGGATTTGGCTTTTTAAAAGTTCCAAGACGTTTGGAAGAATAGGAAGATAAGCCTGCAAACAAAGATTAGAATATTGGAAGCTACAGTGATGACAGTGGTCAAATATGGTTCTGAAGCATGGGCGCTCCGAAAAGCGGGTGTAGATTTGCTAGATTTTCCAGAGAAATTGTCTACGGATTTTTCTGGGTACCCAGTTGATGTGTTTGTGGTCGTACCACCACCCACGCATTACGGGAGCGTCATTGCTTAATTCAATTATTGAAAGTGATAAAGAAAAGCTAGAGATTAAAATTACTGAAATTACTGAATCAACTTACTGAAAGTGATAAAGACAAGCTAGAGATTAAAACTACTGAAATTACTGAATTAAATTTCTGAAAGTGATAAAGAAAAGCTAGGGATTAAAATCGTTGTAATTACTGAATTAAATTACTGAAAGTAACAAAAAAAGCTAGAGATTCAAACTACTGAAATTACTGAACCACCCCCCCTCATATACATAATAAAAATATACAAATATAGAAGTTCGTTACGTATGTTTATTCTATAATTACGTATATCTTTTACTAATCAAAACGTTCGTTAAAAACTAAAGGTTCTAGTCGCCTTTTTAAGTAACCAAAAAATTGGAGGGCAACTAGGCCTTCTCCCCCAACCCTTTGTCTGATCAAAACTAAGAGAAAGCCATTTAGCCAAAAAAAGAATTACTTTTCAAATTTCATTTTAATAATTTATGTGCGGAGAGCCAAAAACAAACATGCATTAATTCAACATCTAAGTCGATTGAATCTACTGGCCTTTGCTAAAATCTTTTTATACGACATAAAAGATTTAGTATTCCAATGTTTATTTAAGGACTATAATATGTTGAAACCTAATTTGATTATGCTTGTAGGTATGTTTGTATGCTTGTCACTTTTAGGTTGAGCTGTTTTCCATTATTGCGTTATTGTTTTGAGATTTTCAGGATGTAAGAAATATTTCTTTTTTAGACGTTTGGAGTGCTGGCTGCGTTTTAGCGGAGCTGCTTCTAGGTCAGCCCATTTTTCCTGGTGACTCTGGAGAAAACCCAGATTCAATTAAATCTTGAGGAGATGAATTCTCTGCATTAATTTCTTCGATCACAATTTTTTTCTCATTTTTCTTTGATTCCTGATGTGCTATGTAATCAGAATCATTTTGAAGATCTTTAAGAGTTAAGGTCCCTTTCGCCAAAATTTTCTTTCCTTTTTCTGTAATTTCAATCATCGCACGTTTAGGTTGCTGAACAAACTTTCCCGCTTTTAAATATGCTTTCCCCCAGCCAATACGATTTAAAATCAAAAGATCACCATTTTTTGTTTTTTCATTCATAAAAAGGGACAATTTTAGTAAAAATTTTCCATCAACTCGTCTTGCATTGCTAGAGTACCCATGAGCTGATATATGAAGGCACTATAATCAGAAACGTTTCCCTTAAACGGAATGCTGGGAATTTCTGAATTTCTGCTCTGAACGGATCCGTCTTTTCGTGTTTTATTATCATTTATTTAAAAATTTTCAAGGATTGATTATATCTATGTATTTGTCGTTTTAAAAAAATATTTAATTTTTACAATTATGAAATATAAAGGTGTCAAATATATTGTTTTTTTTTATTCAAGGTGTCGCGCGTGGTGCCACACGAAGCACTGAACGACGCAACGACGGCTCTGGTTGAGAAGCTGTCCTGGGGGGCGCCTCTGGCTCAGCGCGCCATCAAGCGGGTGGTGCACAAAGGCTTCAGCATGGACTGGCCGGAACTGGACGAGTACGGCCGGCTGCTATCCGATGAGCTGTGGAAAACCCAGGATCACCGGGAAGGCGTGATGTCACACGTGGAGAAACGCAAACCCGCGTTCACGGGGCGCTGAAACCGCACACCGGGCGCCAGCCGCGCGGCGTCACTCGGCTCCTGCCCTGGATACGGCCTCGGTCGAATTCTTTTTTTTTTTTATAGAAAGAGTACATGACGCATTAAAATTTATGACGAGGTCATTATTAGAAATAAGATATTTTAAATATCTGAACATGGTTAAGGAAACTGAAATAATTCTTGACAAGTTAAGTTCTGAAAGTTAGTAGGCTTTTTTAATCTTCATTTCCGTGGGCAATTTGATGTAATTAGTTATCAACTTTTTAATTATCATAAGAGAAAACCCATCATTAACTTACTTGCATTCCGATTGTTTCTGTTTTCAACACTCGCCCGTCAGCTGGATCCAGCGGGAGCCCGAGGCGTGGTCGCCGATGATCAGCGTCCCGTTGTAGAGCGCGCGGAGCCAGTTGAAGGTGAGGACCTCACCTCCCACCTCGCGGGAGTACAGGAGCGCGCACTCGGAGAGCTGGCAGTAGCTCACCAGGACCGGCTGCCCGTCGATCGTCTCGTTGACCACGTGATGCGGGCTCAGGATGATCCGCGGATAGACGAAGGTGGCTTCCCGTCCGCGGACGACGAAGACCTCGTCCGCGGCGTGGAGCATCTCGTCCGCCCCAGTTCGGCATCGACGTCCGGCCCCGGCAGGTTGAAGGCCTCCACGCCAACCTGGTGGAACTGGCGATAACGGCCCTTCTGCGGCTTCTCGTAACGGAACATCGGGCCGGCGTACCACAGTTTCTGCACCTGGCCACCACCGGACAGACCATGCTCGAGCACGGCACGCACGCAACCGGCAGTGCCCTCCGGACGCAGGGTCAGGGACTCCTCGTTGCGGTCGCGGAAGGTGTACATCTCCTTGTCGACCACATCGGTGCCCTCGCCGATACCGCGCGCGAACAGCTCGGCAAACCCAAAAATACTGTGGCGGATTTGACGCAACGGAAAACCAATTCTGTTTTTCATACTTCGATCAAAGCGGGTTAGAGTACTGGTTTCAGATTCCGTTGATGGAAATAAAAGAAATTGCCTCGGGAGATAGAGAAACGATTGATATTCGGTTGGCCACCTAATTGATTCCGCAATTCAAAGCAACATAACAATGCGTTGGACCGAAGCCGGATATACTGAACGAAAACTCGCGGGATGATGCTTCGCACCATTTTATCCCGCTCAAACACTTGAGAGTCGATCGTCGGCTTCGATCAAGTGAAATTCTGCAACGTCTACGGCGTTGAAGTGCCGGGCACAGACGGTCGCGCTGGCATGGCCGCCCTCACACTGAACGACGACGTAACAGAACTGAATACGGATGCCTTCGCTGAATATGTGCAACGTGAGCTTCCCGGATACGCAGTCCCACTGTTTGTGAGAGTCCAAGGCGAAATTGATGTCACGGGGACGTTCAAAATGGTGAAGGGTGACCTGAGAAAATCGTCCTACAATATCGATGAGTACGATGATCCAGTATTTGTCATGAAGGCTGGACGGACCCGTGTATCTTCTACTTTGGACTAAGAATTCGTGGTCTTGGTCACCTTTGTGGCCTAGGATTTTTGACACCGCTCATCGATCATTCTATGAGGAATTACCTAAGCCGAAATGTGATTCTCAAGTGTTCAAATGGTACACTCTTCTTTCATTCTAATGCCATTTTGTTGGGCCTTCAGCTTTCTTTTGAAATTCCAATATATTTTTTTTTATAATAGCTTATTACCTTTAAAATAAACCGAAATAATAGATACCATTACTGAGTCAGCGCTAAACGTTTAATTCCCCATGTCGCAGGCCTTGCGCAGGCTCTCGGGGATGTTGGTCGGGCCCGGGATGAAAACGGGATTCTGAAAGCTCATGGCCACCTCCTCTGGTCGCTGAAAGCCACCGTAGACGGGCTATCTATGCGAGGAAATTTTTTTGAAATAGTTTTTCAAAAACGCACTAATCGAGAATATCAAACGTTGTCAGACGCTTGATTTTTTCATATCGTGAATTCGGCTTTCAAGTAGAATGAAAGAGATTTGATGGATTCTCCGAAAGATGCCGAGACCAGCCCCCGCCGCGCCCGCGGAGACAGCATCACCGCCTGCCACTCCTGCGGGCCCAGCCATTCCGCGAGCCCGCTCACTTCGGCAGCACTCCGAAACCATGGTCTTCGAAGATGCGCCGCGCTTGCGCGCCTTGGAGATACGCGAGGAACGCCGCCACATCCCCGGTGTTGCGGCCGGTCACGGGCGCAACGGGATAGCGGATCGGCGGGTGGCTGTCCGGCGGGAAGCTGTAGACCACGCTCACCGTATCGCTTGCCGCCGCGTCGGTGGCGTAGACGATGCCAAAGGGCGCCTCACCCGAGGCGACCAGGTAAAATTCTAGTTTAGTGACTTCTTGCTATCTTGGAAAGGGTTTAGGTTAGGAAAATGAAACTTTCAGAGATGGGTCTATAGGCTAAAGTATGTCCCAGGAAAGTATTTTGAAGCACCTACCTCTACTCCTTCTCCCTCTAGAAGACCCTGACCTTTGATGACCTTTAAAAATATGTATGTTATAAAAGTGAAACCTTGCAAAATAGATCTTCTGCTTGAATGCAGTACAACAAAATTGTTTTCAGCTTGACAACTTTGCTCAATCCTAATTTATAAGGTTTTAAAAATACCATGTTTTGATGTTTTCTATTTTTTTAGAATGTGTTAAAAATACATTTCGAGGCTTTTATTTTGCTAGTCCTTCTTGGGAAAGATGGATAGCATGGCAGGAAAAACATTAGAGGGCACCTGAATTGCCCTTAGTGGTAGGAATGACCATTGAATTATAACAGGCAAGAACTGTAGAATCTTTCTGGCAAATTTTATTCAAAATCGATCTATGACATATAAAATATTTTTGATATTCTAAATAGAAGCTTACCAAAAAGCAGCAGATGCTTACTTCAAGGAAGGAAGGGATACAGCAGTATTACTGTAATACTGTAATACTGTAATACATTAGTATTACTGTAATACAGCAGTACTCTGTTTCCAGAGTAAATCACATGCTAATTCACGAGGCCATTCGTCAAAATGGATCGGGCAGACTCAGTGGTGTAGCTGCTACTTTTTATGCATTTGAGAGCTAAGCCTAACAACTAGCTTTAAGAATTTTCCTTATATCCTATGGACCTTCTGAAATGAAAAAAAAAAATGAGTAACTACTTTATTTTTAAAACATCCCTGGACTCGGGAATGAACTGTCCTCGGTGTTAAAAGTTTGAAGGCAGGATTTTTTTCCCTTTTTTTCGAATTACTGCTTATAGCTAGAATCTGATGATAGCATATTGTTTTTATATAATTATTAAGTCATATTGTCCAACCCCAACATTTCCCTCGACTTTTACGCATTTTTGTCTCGTTGGAGGGGGATTTTAGAGAACTATAAAATGGATGCGCTTCTCTAACAATAACAAAGAAACAATATGTGATCATCAGAATCTTGCCATATGCAGTAATACGCATTTTAGACAGCTTGTGACGAAACTAAACAATTACCAGCTCGTCGATGAATCCCTCGATCATCGACAGACCCTTGTCCCAGAAGGCCGGATCGGATGCGTCCAGTCCGAACGGGGCCAGCAGTTCGCTGTGATGTTTCGATCCTCCCGCTGCCAGCATGTCGAAATATTTCGACTGGAAGTCCGGCAAGCCATCCTCGTAGGCGGCATAAAGCGCGTTCACCAGCCCGTCGCCGAACGCATAGGCATAGACATAGAACGGCGAATGGACGAAATGCGGCACATAGGTCCAGAACGTCTCGTATCCGGGCATGAATTCGAAGACCGAAAAATGATGCAAATATTCTCAGGCTCTTAACTTTTTGGTGGTAAGTGTAGACTTGTTGGATTTTTCATTATTAGAATCACCATGAAAAGTTGATTCTTTTGATGTGTATATTGTTATCAAAACTCACCTTATTAGAGTTTTGGTTACTTGGTATTCGCACGAGTAGTTTCCTACTTACAGTTCATCGCCACAAACTGTTTGATTATACCTAATTCTTTCTAGTTTTCTCAAACAGTCTTAAATGAAAATACGATTTATTTTGAAAACCCTACTGAATACAAAAAAGGTGAACGAGCAGTAATCACAGAGCAGCTAAAACAAGCAGTACTAGACAAGCCTGAAGCGCAGAGACTACTTATGTCCGTTGAAGACAGAATGCAAGCGCTGCAAAAACAAACAATCTTTAAATCGACTCAAGAGCAAAGGCTAGTCAATGACATACCTTGGGCTAGAAGCTTATGCCAAGAAACACGCGAACAACTCTCTACATTGATTGAGCACAATGTATATGAGACAGGGCAAACAATTTGCAAAACAGGCCAACCCCTCAACAAAATAGGCATTGTTAGCCGAGGTAGTAACTTTTACAGATTTTGACACAGTAACCGTGAATCAAAGTGAAAATTCAGTTTATCTTGGTCCTCCTTAAGCTAAAGGGCTTTCAGACCACATTTCCAAAAATCTAAGGAAAAATAATATTTTCACCTACTATATACCCAGAAAATCTTTAAGTTCCCAAATCTACCAAGGTAAAGACCCTATCCCGATAAAACTCCAGTGTGAAAACTCCAATGTTTACAGAGTTCCTTGCTCTTGTGGTCTTTGGTACATCAAAAAAAGAATTGACCAAAGACTTACGGATAGATAGAATCCCCAGGACGGCTCGTTCAAGGGCAACTGGTTCGGCAAGGACTACACGTCGGGCGAGACTGCCCTCACGTTGCTGGCCCTGCTCAAGGGCGGCGTCGAGCCCGACGCCCCGCAGATCACCGCCGGCTTCAACTGGTTGCTGGCCCAGCCGCACCAGCGGATCTACTGCGTGTCGGTGGCCGTCCTCGCCGTCGAGGCGCGCTACACGCCGAAGGCCGCGGCCTCGATCCAGGAGGACAAGCCGCTCGAATCCCAGATCCGCAAGCGCTTTCTGCGCAAGGCGCCCGCCAAAACATTTTTTGTTAAATTGCATTTTTATCACTCGCCACCCCATAATTTTGCTACGCGACCCCAAATGGGGTCGCGACCCACAGTTTAAGAAGCCCTGCTCTAAAGCATAGGCGCTCCGAAAAGCAGATGAAGATTTGCTAGATGTTTTCTAGAGAAATTGCCTATGGATTGTTCTGGGTACCCGGCTGACTGACCGTATTTCAAACAGTAGGCTGTATGAAAAGTGTGGTTCAATTCTTCTTTCTAAGACTGTAATGAGAGAAAGGCTGATATGGCTAGGGCATGTTCAGAAAATCTTTTATTGTGACAGCGGGTCGGTCGCGGTTGAAGTCGCCATGAAAATGGCTGTGCAATATCAATATACAAAAGGTCTTCGTGGTCGAAGCGAGTTTGCAACCGTGCGATCTGGCTATCATGGCGATACATGGAAGGCGATGAGTGTATGCGATCCGGACACCGGGATGCATCATCTTTTCCAAGGCGTGGTTAGTGTTCAGCACTTCGTTTCAAAGCCGCCAATTTCAATCGAAGAAGTCTGGCAAGATGACCCGGAGCTAAATGGGATCGGTGAACTTGGAAGAAAAATGACAAGTTTTAATTCAGTTTTAATTCAAGTTTTAATTCGCTTTCAGTTTTAATCTCGTCCCCTCGTCTCGTCTCTTTTCTTAGTTGTCAGTTTGGAAGTATCAAGAGGAATGCGTTATGTTTATGTGAATAGTGTTTGTGAAGGTGTCCTTCGAAGAAGAAAATTTATCATTTTATTTAACTATTTAGCACAGTCTTAATTTTAAGAATGAGATATTTGTAGAAAACGTGTTGAATTATCATATTTCATGACAGAATATATTTTCATAGAATTTTTTCTTATGTTTAGTAAAGTAATAATCACAGATGATGCTATATTTTGAACATTGATTTAATAAAGAGACAAAAGATGAAAACTTTAGATGTTTGGTTAGATGTTTGATCGAACTGACATGTTTTAACAATTTTAAACAACTCTATCTTCTAGTCGACAGTTTAGAGTTAATTTTCAGTAGAATAAATAATCAAACATGAGACCGTATTCCAAACACTAGTGGCCCGTATTACTGAAAATTATTTGATGAAGAGACCAAAGACTGTTATAGTAAATCGTTATTGTTTACTATATTGTTAAGAAGGGGACGCCAGTCAGACGTAAAAAAGTTTAGTTCTTTGACAAAAACCGTGATTTTAAGTCGAGCCTAAATAAAAATCAATGCTTCCATCGGTCGCTTTTGCTTTTCATTTTGGCCCGACCGCGGTTTTTGTCAAAGAAGGAAAAGTTTTTAAAATAAGGTTTTTATAAAAACAAAATCGTTATCTTACAAAGAAGGAATTTGAAGATTTGCTGGAAACCGTAACGATTAAATTTGATTCAGATAAATCGGTAAAGTATTTTCATTCAGCTAAATCGGCAGCATATACGGAGCATGAAATCGATCTGGGGCTTTTGATCTGGTCGCTTGAGCGCAGCGTCGATCCAATGGCTTTCGGAGGCAAACGTGCCGTCGTACGGCTCGAGTTGACCGATCAGCCGGCACACAAGGGTTTGTGGTGGTTCGTCAACAACGCCGAAGGTTGCGAGTTGTGCCTTGAGGATCCTGGCTACGACGTTGATCTCTATCTCGCCTGCACGCTACCGGACATCATCTACATCATCCGCGGTGACTTGCCCGTGTCCAGGGCGATCTCGGACGCCCGGCTTGACGTGCACCTAGGCTGCGGCTTTTGTGGCCCTGGAGTTACAAGAAAAAAAAATTTGAAAAGTTAGTTGGAGTCCCTGACTTTCTTCTCAAGCATTCAGCGTAACCCGCTGCTTTCCTTGCAAATTTTCATACTTTCAGAAAAGCCTAAGCCCGTATTGAAACTAAGTTTTCAGTTGTGCGTCGCAAATAAAAACTTTTTGGCCCGATGAGGGCCAAAATTATAGAAAAGAAATTGGAGGTAGCCAATCAACTTAAAACTATCAAAAAACTCCTTTCATAAACTTTATGTTTAGAGATCAACTTGAAATTATATTTGAGGCATGTCTATGACTGAAACAGTCGATAATTCCCGCAATGACTTGCTTGCTGAACTTACGGCCGAAGTTGTGGCCGCATATGTAAGCAACAATGTCGTGCAAACGTCAGATCTTCCGAGCTTGATTGCAGAAGTTCATTCGGCCCTTGGATCGACATCGGGTGCTGAACCTGCTCCTGCTGAAAAGCCGAAACCGGCTGTACCTATCCGCAAATCGGTGCACAGAGACTATATCATCTGTCTTGAAGACGGCATGAAATTCAAATCGCTGACTTTGCCTCACATCACTATCAAAATTGAAAAAAAAAATGTCGTTTATTTCTACTCAAATCAGCAAAACAAAGTTTACCTTGAAAACTGGTAATTTTTTTTTTCAAACAGTTCGTGGTAACGAACTGTAAGTAAAGAATGAACCGGGCTCAATAGTAAGTGAAATTCTAAAAGACAGAATTTTGGTACCAAAAGATACATCATAAGAATTGGATTTTGTTCTGATTTCAATTAATTAAGTTTCGTCGAGTTAGTCTTACCCATCAAAAGTTATGAGCCTGAAAAAATTAGCAATGCCAAGAGCCTTGAGACGCTGACGGCATTGGCGCATTTGCTGCCATCCGGTGTCAGCGCGGAGACGATCGTCGGTCAGTCGATCGACATTTTTCACAAAAACCCGGAGATGCAGCGCCGCTTGCTGTCCGATCCGGAAAGGACCCTGCCGCACACGGCGGTCATCCGGCTTGGGCCTGAGCTGTTGGAGCTCAACGTGTCGGCGGTTGAGGGCGATGGCGAGATCGTATCTCTGATGTTGAGCTGGACCGTGGTGACCGACCGTGAGCGGTTGAAACGGATGGTCAAAAGGGGGCTCTCTCCTCCTTGGCTCCTTACTCTTTACTGAGAAGTTTGGATTTTGTCCGGATTTCTAAAGAAAATTCTTAATTGAAAAAATCCATTCAAAGCCCTGAAACTTATGTTTAGTGAGCAAGACGTTGAGAAGGGAGCAGTCCCCCTTATATACAGAGTAATTCCAATTTGCTTTAAGTTTTAAATTTGCTCCTAACTTTAGTTCAAAAACCTTTTCTATTTGTTTAATTACATTTCATGAAACTGTGAAGTTTTATGAATACAATACGTTTGGTAAGGCAAAACAATAACCAAAGGCTTTCCACAGGGTGCAGTCCCAAGCTGCCTCCTCTTTTCCCTATTTCTCTGGGACATGAGCCTCCCACACACCAATCTACAGTATGCTGACGATCTGGTATTATGGGCAACTGGCAGCACCTTTAAGATTGCACATTCAAAGTAGCAAAAAGCACTTTTTAAATTTGAAAAGTTTTCTCAAAATTCTGATTTACATATTGCACCCACCAAGTCCAACATCATCTAATTCCACCCTAAGCGAAATAATCTTAATGCAATGCTAAAACTAAATGGAATGCGGAATGTTATGAAAATTAGGCTCCCTGTCTTTTACTGACCGACTTCATCCGAGTTCATTGTATCTGCTTATTAAAGCAAATGGAGAGGGATAATCTAGCTCTGGTCAATGCTTTGGCAGATTTTTCAAAATCTAGGGAGGACTAATTTTGTTATTTTCTTCAATTTTGTAAAAAAAATTAAAACAAATGCTTTTTCTTAAAATATCCCTCTAAAAAGGTATTCCTCACAATCCAGTTTCGCCTCCATTAAACCCTTGTCGGTTTAAAGATCGTGTAGAGTTTTTAATAGACACCTTATTGTGATCGTTTTGGTCTAGGCGTAAATCGATTCGAGCATACCCGGTAATGGCCAAATGACGATACACACGTTTGGCCACATTGTGAATTTTTTGTTGAAACTCAGGAGAGAGGCCATCGGCCACTTGCGATCGGATTTGATATTTTTTTTGATACTTGTCGCTCCATTTGACTCTGGCCGTCGCAATCTTTTTTGCATCTTCTGGTAAATTACTGAGCACCAATTCCCAAATCGGGAGAACTTGAAGCCGGGTATTGCCCAGGACCCCGACATAAAGCTCGATATTTGAAGAATTGTTTGTTTAATTAACTTTCTTAATAATTTCGTTTAGTTAGTAAATCAACTGGGCTTAATAACAAATTACTAGCTTAATTAATCTGAAGAAGATTTAGCAGTTTTCAAGTACTTCTTTTTTGACAAAAAAGTACAAACAATCTCATAACACTATTTGAATAAAGCGCTGATGAAAAGTGGTTTAGCTACTGCTACTACGACTACTAACAACTCACTGCAGCACCAAGCCGCCTGAGGCCACCAGCAGCGTACACTCGCTCTATTTTACACCCTTCCGACCTTCATCAACTACTATATATCTTTCAAAAAAAAGAAGATTTTAGAGCATGAAAAGGCATTACCTCTTATACTGGTATGATCTAATTTGCCAAGCCAAAGTTTACCAATCAAAGCACTTTCTCAAAGCAATATCCAAAAGAATTTCTACAGCACGTTTACCTTGATCTAGCATCTCATAAACAAAGGGAGATAGAAATAGAGAAGGAAAACAAGATAAGAAGATAGAGAGAGAGAAAGGGAGATAGAGAGAAGGAAAGAAATAAAGAAAAGGAGACAGAGAGCTTTTCAGTCGGCATCCGGCACCGTATCCGCGAGTCCACCCGTTGAACGAACGACCGGGACCGTTCCGTAGCGCAGACTGTAGAGCTGGTTCAGCCCGCACGGCTCGTAGAGCGACGGCATGAGGAACATGTCCGCGCCCGCTTCGATACGGTGGGCCACCCCGTTGTTGAACGTGATCAGCGACGCGACGCGACCGGGGTAGCGCGACGGCGCCTGCGCGAAGTAGTCCTCGTACTTCGGAAGCCCCGTGCCGAGAAGCACGAACTGAACTCGCTCTTCCATGAGGCGATCGAAGACATTAACCAGGTGGAAAATGCAAATTCTTCATTAAAAGACGCCAGGGCGTTGAAGGCTTTGATGAATGCTTCCTGGCAAAGGTCTTCTGCTTCCTGGGGGTTGCGCACCATTTTGATCATAACATGATACACCAGGTTGCGATATTTTTTTAGCAGGCTTTCGTAGGCTTTTTGGTCGCCTTCCCGGGCGGCTTTAATCAGCTTCTGGTCTTCTAATTTCCGCTCATCGATGTTCATTAACTGTATCTGGCCTTTCTTGCGATAATATTCGCAGCCGAAATATAGGGAAGCCCTGCGTCGGCCCTGCAGTGCATTCCTGCAGCGTTATTCGATCTCTGGGTCCCGTACTACCAAGCTATGGTCAAATCCACTGCGCCACCGCAGGACTGTGATTATAGTGACTCTTTTAAATTTTTTAAGTGATTTCTTCATAAATGGCGGCAGTTCTGTTTACCGTAGAATTTGAAAACATGGAAGCATG
Source organism: Alatinidae sp. Z8VKAUB7J3 (assembly GCA_010016025.2). Taxonomy (NCBI): domain Eukaryota; kingdom Metazoa; phylum Cnidaria; class Cubozoa; order Carybdeida; family Alatinidae; species Alatinidae sp. Z8VKAUB7J3. The sequence goes on along the minus strand of JAAAKM020721499.1, from coordinate 100,097,054 downwards.
CTTTAGCGATTCACTTCACTCACTGTGGTAAATCTAGAGACAATTTCATTACTTTAATATTGACAAGGTTGGCACCAGGCTTAGCCAACTATAGCCTATCCAGGGCATCGGCGCTGGCCCACTGGTCGAGCCACTCCACGGCGCAGTCCAGGTGGCCCTGCTGGCCGGTGCGCATGTAGTAGGTGATCATCCGTCCGGCTTCCTTCTCCAGGCGGGTGATGTTCGCGGTCTGCTCGCGGAAGTTCTTCTCGGCCTTGCGGTTGAGTGTGGCGCGCGCGCTGTTCGAGCCTTCGTACTTGCTGGTGAACTGCAGGTCGCCGGTATAGGGACGGGGCACGGCCTGGCAGCTGGGCGCTGCGCCGCCGCGCTGGCCGACTGCGGCGTGGTAGAAGATTACTATTTCTTCGCCAAAAAAGGTAATTGCCGAGATAAGGGGAAAAATTGAAATAATCCCTAAACAAATTCTGAAAACTATCTTAAAAGAATCATGAATACTTACTCATCTCATTTCTAACCGTTAATTGCAACACTTAACCCCCTTCCCCGGTGAATTAATATGAAAACCACTTTGTATGCTTCCATTGTATTTTATAATAGCGAACAGCAAACACTAAAATTTTCTAACCGTTAGTTGCAACACTTAACCCCCCTCCCCCGGTGAATTAATATGAAAACCACTACTCGTCCATAGGTTGCTCGTCGAAGACGAGCTCGACATGAACCGACGGCCCTTCCCGCTCGTCCTCCGCGACGCAGTGCCGAATTCGCACCGGACGATTCAGCATGCGGAGAAGCATAAGCGCGTCTGCCGTATAACGGAGTGGCCCATAACCTGCAGACCTCGCAGGAGCCGCCACTCAGAGAAGATCTGGGTCGCCGCCAGGGTAGCACGAGCGGCCTTCTCGCCGGGAGGCGAGATGAGGCCGCGGAGGTCGATCTCCGCTCGGCAAACTGTCTGTCAGGTTCAGGCCTGCTCCGATGATGATGACATCAAACTTCACTCTTTTTCCTCTGGATATAACGTTGCCAATTCTCCAAGTGACAAATTGGAAACAGGCGGCCTTGCTCGATAACTTCCCACTACCGAAACAGACTCTTTGTGCGTGTTTGCAACAAAATGCGCGACACTTTGTCCGCACTGCCGCCCCTGGCAAGGTCCCATGCCACAGCGGGTGAAAAACTTAATTTCGTTTATGTTTTGGTGTCCAGCATCTATCGCCTTGGCCACATCTTGTGCCGTCACGTCTTCACAACGACAAAATTTTCGGGTTAAAATCTGGAATACAGGGTTGAAATCTGATGCTACCATGGAAGCCAGAGAGACTTGAATCATACCCTAGGTGCAACGATGATAATTAAACCGCTGGGATATGAAAGCTGGATTAGAGCTAATGATCATGGGGAGATTACAGTGGAGGTGAAAAAAAAGTGTAAGACAGATGCACAAGAGTGATTCTATCTGTGATTCAACTAGTGTTTCAACTGTGATTCTAGAGAAACTGACGGTTCACCTTCGGCTTCTTAAGCCTGATATAACTTAGGTATCACAACTGCTGAGCTGGAGACTAAGAAAAATTTACGGCCTTCCTATCACCAGCAATTGAGCTTTCTCAAGACCGACACACCGTTTGTCCTCTCACGTCGTCCACGCACACAAACACTTTTTTCGTTATGGTGTACATGGCATTTTTTTCTTCTCGAACTGTATGGTTTTTAAATTTTAAAAAGAGAATGGGATTGGCACACGCTCTTGAAGCTAAATTATTTTCTGCACAGTTTCTATGAACACTCATGTCCAAATTTTCCTTTACTTGGTGTGAAGCCACCCCCCTGCAGACTGTGTACATGATAGTGTTTAGTAGCATTGAATGCCGAGAAAGAGAAATATTTGGATTATGAAACAAGTACTTATGGTAACACTATTGGATATGTAAGCTTGCATTGCCATAACTGTAAGGAGTTAAATTTCTCAGGAGTACTAAGAAAATTCAATTTTTATAGAGGTGGATATGCGAGAGTAGTATTTCTAGAGATGATGGTGCACAAAGAGAATGTGAAACTAAAACTTTAGTTGATGACGAAGACCAACTTCTTGCTGTTGGTAACATGTAACCGCTTGATGAATCTTAAGATGCCTTAGATTCGCATCTCTTCTAACATGGGTAACTCTTTCAATTGTTTGTTTGGTTCCAACTTTGCCGTCGGAAATTACTGTTATTGAATCCTTTGGAATCTATTAGACATAAAATATTTTCTTCACCTTCTTCTTTTCAATGTCTTTTAAGCTTTATATTTTATTTAAATATCTGGTAAGCCACGCTTCTTTAGCCTCTAGCCTTAGTTTCACCTTGGAAGATATATTCCATCCATGTGCGTAAGCAGCAGGACTTTTTCGGGACCGGCGAGTCCTCAAGGATTTCCATGGAAGTTGCAAATTAATATCCTTAGCTGTTCCTGATACACTGCAGATACGGCCTCTTGAGAGGCTTGATACCATAGGGTCTTTTAATTCCGTTTAAAATATCCCTGAACATTCTCTGAAAGTTTCGATTAAATACCCTAAGCCGTTCCTAAGATATTGCGGTTTGTTCATCTGACGACCAGGTACATGTTGTACCTTTGACTTAATTTAACATCCCCCTAAATATTACCTGTAAGTTTGAACTTAATATCTTAACTGTTCTTGCGATATTACAGCAACACCCTTTTGACATATAAAAATAATTTTGTAAAAGAATTTTGACAAATTCCTGCAGCGTATAATTTCCCCTGACAAGTTCACTCACTGGAAACATCCCTCCGCATGGAAAAATCCCTCTTGGAAAACCCCCAGCAGAAAATTTTTCCCCACCTCCCACCTGAAAATGTATGCATGCATCCCAATAACAAATACTATGCGCAAGTATCTGGCAAACAATTCAATCCCGATGACATTTTACCCAGCACAATAACTCTTAACCACTCTGCGCGTAAAATTGTCGTGGAAAAGAAAAAGCCAGCCCTCAGTTTTAACTGTTTTTAACCTCTTTGGATTTCTTTTAGAACTTATCCTAACCAGTCCTAGTAATTTTGATAGCTTTTTTGCTGATTATTGTTGACTCTGAAGTCAGCTTGTCAAAGCCAATTTTTTGGAAATAAATTTTATCTTATAACCAGTATTTTCTTCTTTTGGTGATATCTTGATTTTTTTTTTTTAAACATTATTTTCCTTTCCTTCCTCTTTAACTCTTGGTCACAGAAGTTTTCCTGGCCAAGTTTAGTCTCGAATTGTCAAATGGGTTTACTACCCCTCTAATTATGCTGATGATTTGAGCATCCTAGATGAAAATGTAGCAAAACGAATGATTTTTGGGAGATTTTGAGAGTTCAGAGTGAAACAATAGGTTTGAAAATTAATGTTAAGAAGACTTAGTCAATTAGACTGGGAATAAATGAAAGTGAAGTGGTAATGTTGGGTAATGGGAAGATTTATCCAGTGGATAGCTTCACTTACCTGGTTATTATGATATTGTTAGTAATGATGGAGGATGTAGTGAAAATGTTAAAAGTAGAATAATCAAAGGCTAGTGTGATTTTTCCGGTGTTTTTGAACCTCTTTGGCCATTTTTTGAATGGAAGTAATTTATTTATGTTGTATGTTGTTATGCTTTTATGTTATTTATATTGTTATTTTTTTCTTGTGTGTTTACTCCACAGTTTTATGTATTTTGTGGGTTATAAATAAATTATTATTATTATTATATTGCAGACACACCTTTTTGATAAGCTTGGCGCACTTAGTATCTTTTGATTCAGTTTGACATGTCTTTCAATATTCCAAAAAAGTATAAACTAAATACCCTCAACAAAATCAATTGATTGTCTTCGACACCGATGCAATACATTGCCATGAAAGCTCTTGAAGCAGATACATCCAACAATACTAATACAGTACAAAACAGACTAGATGTGTTGGCACAGAAAGCAAGTGAAATGGGATTAGAATTTGTTATTCCAGATGGTGCCATGTATCTTTTTGCAAGGATCAATCAAGAAGGATTTGATGGAGTTCAGTTTGCAAATAGTACCCTAGAGAAAGGATTAGCAGTAGCTCCTGGAGAAGGTTTTGGAAATTATAAGAATTTTATCCGACTCTCAGCATGTCAAGATGAACAGACACGTCGCCTTGCGTGCGGCGATCAACAGCGGCCAGATTGCCGGGCCACGCCTGCTGGCTGCGGGGCGCGATCTGGGCGCCACAGCCAGCAATGTGGACTCACCAGGAGGCCTGAGCCAGATCGCGGATGGTCCCTGGGCGCTGCGCAAAGCGGTACGCGAACAGCGTCGCGACGGCGTGGACGTGGTTAAGATTTTTATCGACGGCGAAGCGATCAACCCGGTCAACCCACCCGGCGAACTGTCTTTCTGCGACGAGGAAGTGAACGCCGTGGTAGACGAAGCCCACCGGCGACATCGCAGGAAAGGTTTACAAAAAAACAAAAACAAAACAAAATCAAAAAACCAGTTTGAAAAACAAGAACAACCAGAACAAGCGATTTTTTCTCATTTTCTGAGATCGCCACTGTTGATCAGAATTGTTTAATATCAGTTATTTGTTTGCATATTAGACATATGGTTTATGTTGGCTATTAAATTGAACAATTCTTTTTCACCTGAAAAGAGGGAAGATATCGCTTTTGCATCACAATGACCTCTCAAAGTGAATTGTACGAATCACTCTTTGTTACTTAGGAAATAAGTACCGCGAGCGCTTTTTGCAGGTCAGGCGCTGAGCGATCGCCGCAACGCCGGCTTCAGCCAATCCAGCAGCAACCGCAGCCGCGTCGACATCAATCGCGCATCGGCATAAATCAGGCTGACCGGCAGTGCAGGTACCTCGTGGGTTTCCAGCACGATCTGCAGTTCCCCCGTGCGCAGCAGGGGCGCCGCCTGGTAATGCAGGAGTGACGCGAAGCCGAGGCCCGCGGCGCAGGCCGCCACGGCCGCGCTGGCCTGGTTGCAGCGGAAGCGATCGGTCACGCTGACCGAAGACAATGTTTTTTCGAAGAAAACAAATTTCATTTGGGGGGCGAAGTCGGGTCTGGGGGGGGGGGCAAACCGAGGTTTTGGAGGGGTAGTTGCCCCCCAGTCCCATAGCAAATTGTGCTAGCGCATTTAACTAGATTTGAAATCCCCTCTTTTACGTGATTTCCACCCGTCCCCCTACCTTAATGTAAATTCATATGAACAAGTCTGCTTTTTTGTGAAGATTTGGAATAAAATACTAGTTACAAAACCGTCAAATTTGCCAATGTTACTCAACATATCTCAGCACGGATCATAGAGGTTTTCCACGGAATCCCTCCCCCTTCTTTCATCCAACTTCCGCCATCACTTCCCTTTTCCTGTATTTTCAGCTAAACATTGAATAAATGGATTTCGCTCCATTACTGTCCATTCTCATTTATACCCGCCTCGCTAAAAGATTCCCCACATCCTGGAAAAGCACGCTTCACTTTCTCAATTGAGACGGCTCCTTTTCTAATGGAGATATGAAATGAGCCTTATGTAAGTTCCACCACTCTATTACCATCTGAATATCTCAACTATAGCTCTTCACCGGTTTTGTGATGGAATTCCAAGCTCTTCCTGGCATAGGTGGAAAAAAGGACAAGAGGATGGCTGTAGAATTGCATTGCATGGGGGAAGTAAACAATATTTTTGTCAGGATTATTACACAAAGGCGACATAGTACCCTAGCAGGATACCCTAGCATGATACCCTAGCCTGAATACATTTAGCATTTAACAGGATACCCTAGCATGATACCCTAGTAGGATACATTTAGAAATGCCTGAATGACATAGTACCCTAGCAGGATACCCTAGCATGATAGGCATGTGAAATGATACCCTAGCAGCGTCGACCCTGCAGCTGAGTTTGAAATCTGGGTCCCATATTACCAAGTTGAGATTAAACCCACTGCGAGACCACCGGACCTATGTTCAGTCTTGTAATTAAAGGTCTTATTTTTAAATTTCTCACCTGGAAATTCAATAGCAAGAAATTCTGGATAGCTAAGAATTGTTTTTCCGCTGGCCAACAAGATATTTGTAAGAAATAAATTACACGGTGGGAATAGGCATTTAATAAAACAGTCAAAACAAAGTTGGCCATATGGTAGTGAACAGGAGTAATATTGGGAAGGCAAACCGTCTCGAAGAACTCCGCGAAACGATATTCCGTGACCGCCGGCCCATCGAAAGCCTCCAAGCGAAAGTCACCGGAACCGGCAAGGGTCCGGAACGAGCACCTGAAGGCGATTGGAAGCCGTTCAAGGTGCTGGATCGTTGGGGCGGGTTAGACCAAACCACTTGGTTCAGGATGGATGTCACCGTTCCTTTCGAGTGGAAAGGGCAACGCGCAGTAGCGCTTGTGCGCGCCGCTGAATCGTCGCTGATTCCTGAACAGACGGGCCTGACCGAAGGCGGCGAGTCGCTAAGTCCATCTCCGACTGCGCCGCCATCTCGCCTCGAGCCTGAGCCAGGCCAAGTTCGGTCACGCCAGCGTAGTCCGTTGAGGTGGTGAGCAACACCACGGCCAGATCCTGGCTCGGCCGCAAGCCGAGAAAGCTGGCGTAACCACCCGTTCCGCCGTTGTGCCAGATGATGGGATCGTCGGGTGCGGCCATCTCGATATGCCAACCCAGGCCGGTAACGCCATCGCCCTGTGGGATGCGCAGTTCTGCCAACGAAGCACTCCATCCATCGCCCAGCGCATCACTTTTGCTTAAGAGTTAATTCATTTTGCTCACACTTTTATCTAGGATGCTTTAATCATCACCATAATATAAGTCCAGGAGAGTTTTTCCTCCCCAATTGATTCCGTGGTCTCCCATTGTCTTCCATGTGCTCTTTAAGACAAAGTCTATCAAAAGGATCCATATAAAGGGGGATAAAAACAACCCTGTTTAACCCCTGATTTAATACAAAAACTAGCTTCTAACCTCATTTTCTACTTTAACCGCAGCAATATTATTCTCGTACATGGCACTCATCACTTTAATGTTTTTGTCTGGTATCTGCTGTTATTTTGTTTGGTTTTTCTTAATAGCTTTATTATTGTGGTGCGTAATGACACACATCATAACTGGCTTTTATCTTAGAGACTAGCCTAATTTTCCTCGATCATCGGTTTCTTACACGACGCCTTGGATGGATATTTTTCAATGGCATGGTAATTTGTTGTTGTGACAATTGTGGAAAGCTTAGATAGATGGAAGACGTACTGTAGTAGTTCCCAGGTGCGTTCGAAAGGGTTACGTAACCTCAAAACTTAACCATAATTATATGTCACTTAAGAAATATCAAACTTCGAGTTGATCGCCGGCGTCTACCTCGGGAGCCTGGACAACGATGGCGAGGGTCTCGAGCTGGTCGACCGGGACGGATACCGGATCAGCTGGGTCGAGTACGGCGATGGCTCCCCCTGGCCCGAGGCCGCGGACGGGCTGGGCTCCTCCCTCGAGCGCCTGTCCTGGTGGCGCGAGGACGATGATCCTCACGCCTGGCTCCCCTCGACGGTCGCCGGGGGCACGCCGGGCGCGCCGAACTCCGTCCTCCGGCCCGAGCCTCCGGTCCAGACCCTCGAGACGATCTTCGGCGCCGGCGCGGCATCTATCGCCTGCGTCGAGCTGCTTAAGGCGATGGGCATGCCGCACGACAATGTCATCATCTGCGACAGCAAGGGCGTCGTCTATCAGGGCCGTCCCGACGGCATGAATCAATGGAAGTCGGCGCATGCCGTCGAGACCGACCTGCGCACCCTCGCCGACGCCCTGAAGGGCGCGGACGCCTTCTTCGGCCTGTCGGTCAAGGATGCGGTGACGCCGGAGATGGTGAAGTCGATGGCCGACAAGCCGCTGATCTTCGCCATGGCCAACCCGGATCCATACATTTGGACTTTTTAAATGCTGAGGAATGAGTGTGTTTAAAGAGGGTAAATCATAAAAAAGAATTAAATTGGAAGTCATAAATATATTAATTTTTATCCTGGACAGGGACAGAATGATTGAATAAAAAATGCTAGATAATTTGATTGGGACATGTTCAGAATTTCAAAGAAGTTTTTAAGTCTCAGGGGATTGGGCCTAAATTACCTCCTGCCTTTGACCCTAAGTAAATAGAGGCCTATTTATTGTAAAGAAACAAAACAAGCATTGGTCAAATTTATGTGCCCTAAAGAAAAAATAAAAAGAAGAAAAAAATTAAGAAGAAAAGAAGAAAAAAAGAAGAAAAAAGAGAATGCAATCGAATTTAATTGTGGAACTTAGCTCTCTGTATATATGACATAGTACCGAGATTGTCGCAATTGGCCAAAAGCAGAATCAACAAGCTGAATTCGAATTCCTAGGAGGTTGACAATGGCAGTGAGTGACAATCAAAGAAAGACAGGGACAGTAAAAGAGAATGAGGAACTTATTCGAGTTAGGCAAATTAATAGGGGAAAAAGGGGGTAAAGACTACTAGAGATTTTAAGAAAATTTACGGTTATTAACAAAACTGTTTTTAATTTATTAATTGATTAGTAGTATATTTTTTAATTCTTTTTTAATTTAGTTAGATTATCATTATTTAATTACTTTTCCTATTATTTTATTTTATTTATTAATTTTAAATTTACTATTCATTTTCATTTATTAACTGCACACTTTATATTATTAATAAAATTTCAAAAATTACAAAATAGTTATAAACTTTAGACTATATTTTACAAATTTTGTGCACCTAAAATTCCTGCACCCGAAGCAAATGCCCATTTAAAAAGACGGCTTGATTGATTAGTTTTAAGTTATAATTAGTGTACAGAAATCCTTTTTGTGTTGTTAGTCCTTCGTTAAAGAAATGAAAATAAATGAACTTTCAATAATTAGATAAAAGTGCCCTAGCTAGATTGAAGTCCTGGTGCATTTTCGTTGAAAATAGTCCGTAATTGTTAGCTTCTGAAATTTAAATTGAGCCAAAACTCAAGTAGAAGTTCCTCCCGGGACAACCCCTTTCATACACGGAATAATATCTGTTCGTTTTAAGTTTTAATGTCTCTCCTTGCTTATTTATCTTACGAATGGGTGATCAGATCTTAACAAAAATTGAGATATAAAAAGATCTCATGTCTTAGATGCACCATGTTCAATTTGGATTGGATGACTATCAAATTAGCTGTTTAGAAAAAAAATTGCATCCCCTTAGTTAAGACCCCTTCCCCCACCTCTAAATATAGGTTACAAGACCAATCTATGAACTCAGTCTTACCCTTGATCCAAAAAATCTTCATGCCAAGTTTCATCAAAATATCTCGCTTCCATCGAGAGTTATAGTGCGTACAGATGGACAACTTTTACAGGTGTCGTTAATTCACAGAAAGGTAGGACAGGGTATAGTTTTCAAAGTTTAGGGGGAGGCATTTCCTATTTTTTCTTTCAGTTTATTCGTAGAGAAGCCCAAATAGAAGCCATTTTTCGATCAAATTACCCAAAATGGTATTCAAAAAATAGTCAAAATCCAGAGTTGTTTAGAAACATCTTGGAGGGGCAAATACCCTTCCGAAATTGACGCCACTAATCTCTTGGAAATACTTATCTTTGTAATTTTGCTAGTAAAACACTTAGTACCTTTGTTTTACAGCTAGATGAAAAGCTTGGCTGCTCTACAAGCCATATCAGTCGACAAGTGGCTCGACTTGAAAAACGCACTGGCAGTGTCTTATTTGCTCGTACAACGAGACAGATTAATTTAACTGAAAATGGCGCGTTTTATTATCAACAATGCAAACAATTGGTGACTGGGTTACAACAAGCCAATGAACGATTGAACCAACAACAGTTTGATCTGAGTGGCACACTCAAAGTCAGTGCTGCTGGCGCATTCGCCGAACAATACATTGCACCAGCGCTAATGGAATTTGCTGCACAACATCCAGAGCGAAAGCTCCCTTCTTCTAGTGAAAATGCGCCGAATGAACGATTTTTCCCAAAGGAAAGGCCGGTTTGAAAAATTCAATGCGCAACCGCCTCAAAAAACACCAAAATGGCACAAATGCGGCCCATCTGGCCACTCGGTTTTAAAGTAAATATGGATCACGTTCAGTATGCATGAGAAACACTCTACTGACTAAACAAATAATTCGGCTCGAATTTAGTATTTACTTAAAAGGATCGGCAACTGACTTTCTTTTTACCTATCAACGAAACATACTGTGGATCGTTGGTTCAGTAAACATTTTCAAGGAGATGGTATTTTTATGATTTGAATGAAATTGTAAAAGTCACGATGTGTATATGAATAATTTAGTCTGAATACTTTATCTGGTAGTGTAGGTAATGTGTTAGTGAGGCTTCGACCTATTATTTATAATTACTATTCATAAAAATTATTATTTATGATTAAATTTTGTGCTTTATTTTAAAGGCTTATTTGGAAGATTTATATTATTATTTATAAAAAAAATTATATTTAATTACATTTTGTGCTTTATTTTGAAGGCTTAAAAAAGTGCAAAGCGCTATTAAATTGAAGTTTTAAATCTGAAATAAGTTTGTTCTTTCCTTTTATTTCATTTTCTAATTTTACTTTTAATTCAGGTTCAATGTTGTAATGATACTGCTTTTTGTCTTTTCTCCTTTTGCATTTCGTGACCATTGAATCTAGTGATCGCACATTGATATTTTATTGTTAAGATGATCATTGATGATATTGAATAATTTAAGCTGTTTTGCCAATAATCTTTAAATTATGGTCTTTGGCAAATGGCCGCAATTCATTAATTGTATAATGTGGTAATTGATTTTTATCAATCTCGTTGCCGTCAATCGGCCCGATGATGGTGAGCAGCTTGAGGGTTTCCAGAAAGGCGGTCACCGAATGAACGCGGGCAATGCCGTAGCGCTCGAAGAATGCATCGTAAAGCGCATCCGACCCTGCCAGCGTCGAGGTGTGGCTGACGGTAGCCTGAGCACCCTTTTCAGAGGCGCCCGTCTTGAAGGCGACCAGCGGCACACCCTGGTCAAGGGCGCGGATGGCGGCGCGGGAGAACCGCGCGACGTCATCGACGCCCTCGATATGCAGGCCGATCGCCTTGATGCTATCTGCTTTCAACACAAAAGAAGCAGCAGAGACCATTCAAAAAGATAAGGGAGGTGAATTGTTTACCTGGAGTGAGCTCCAAGGTCAATTAAAATAATAACTATTTCTTAAATAAAGGTATGAGCAATTTAACAAGGATATTAGTATCGTTGCTACTGCTTTGTTATACACTTTCAAATGCAGACACTATCGATGTTTGTGCTTCTTGCAATTCTAAGTCTATAAAAGAAGCCCTAGCAAACGCAAAGGCCTTTGACACTATACTAGTTGCCAAAGGCACATATAAAGACCCAGTGTTAGAATTTGATTTTTCGTGTAAAGAATTCATACAACTGCTTCTTTCGTCCAAAACATTTCTTCTGGTTGAGATCAAATAAATAAAAATAAGTTGGCTTCTTTTGGGCGTCACCAATCGATTCAAAAAAATTTCCAGGGCTTTTGTCTTCGTATATGTTCCCCTGTCTCACTATATATTCTTCAAGTTTAAGCAAAACCAATAAAGCAAAATTTACAGGCTTAGTTTCAGCTGCCGTACATTAATAAAATAATTCTTCGAAATATATTTTCGTCGTAGAAATCGTATTTATAAATTTCAACAGCTTCTCTGTAGTGTTGGAAAATTCAAAATTAGGCTAACTTGGTTAAATAAAGCAGCATTGTCTGGATTATTAAATATGTGTTCTGAGAGGGCAGAGTCAATTTTTTTTCACTTTTTAAGGGTGTTATTAATTGAGGTAGAGTGCTGAGTTAATCTATCCGTAAGTCGTTGATTAGTTCTTCCGATGTAGCAAAGATCAGAGAGCAAGGAATTTTGGACTGAACTACTGTTTTTTATGTCGTACTTACCGAAGACATTTAAAGATATGAAATAGGAAATCCTGCGCCCCCTTCATAGAAATTCTCTTCTCTCATGAAAAATTCCTCCATGGAAAGATCCTCCCACGTAACTTCCTCCCCGCGACCCTCACCCACCCCAACGCGAAAAAGTCCCCCTGAAAACGTCTGTACACTTCATAATTAACAATAATATGTAAACAATGGTCAAAGCTTGTAACTTGCAGCCCCCACCCAGGGACGGGGGGGGGGATTAAGTCATCCCCAAAGACATAATTATTAGGTCTTCGAGTAAGTTGAACAGAATAGCTAACTCAAAATTTTGGACTGTGCTATGTTCCTATGACCTATGTTGCTGTATTTTATTGATACTTTTGAATTGAGTCAACGGACAAGTTTACCAAAATTGATCATAGAAGTAGCATAATATAGGTCATAGAAACATAGCACAGTCATGATCCATTCCCATCCCTCCGATCCTCCTACCGGTCTGGCCTAGGCCTGTAGTGTACATGCTGTACATGTACATGTACACACAGTGTACATATATATATAGGGCCTGTACATATGACATATGACGATATGTACATATGACTCCGATCCCAGTCTTATGAGCCCTCCCACCAGAATAATCCCCTGAAAATGTATGTATGCTTCCCAATAGCCAATATTATATACATAAACAATGGGCAAAGTTCATAGCTTGCAACTCTTCCCCCGGAGACTTGGTAATTACTATTGAGCCGGGTCGCTCCTTACTTACAGTTCGTTACTACGAATTGTTCGATACTTTTTTCTCTTATTTTCTGCAATTTAGTTTGAGTATTTATTTTCTTTTATTCTAGATTTTGGGCATAATATATTAACCTTAAATACAATATAATTGAATGAGTGATAGATTAAAGCCACTAAAAATGGTGCTATTGGTGTTATGTGTGAAGTGGAAAAGCTTGGGTTAATGGCCTACCAGAACTTCTTAGAGAGATGTTTAATGACTCATTTGAATCTTATTGCTCATATCTACGTGCTTCCTATCAGTTCTACCATCCGCAAGTGTCATATAGTACTAAAAGTGGCACTTTTGGTGCCACTTCTAAGTAGAAAAGCTTGGAAGCATAAAACGGTACCATTGTAATAATTTTGGGTCCAAAACCCTTAAGTGGAGATTTACAAGAGCCCTTCTCCTATACCACCCATGAAAAAAAAGAGATACATGTTCAAAAAAAGATATTTTTGCCATCTTCAGTGTTGCTTTAATGATAAGCATAAGGCACATAGATTTTCATTTTGGCCCAGCAACTTTTGCTATTTTACACGGAAACAATTATTATTTGTTTTGTGCTTACAAAAAAAAGAAAAAAAGTGCTGAGTTGCCATGTCCCACTATAATATCATGAATAAGCTGCTTTATGATCAATTGATTTAAAAGTAAACTTTTTTTAGCTATATTTTTACATGATCTCTTTCCCAAAATCTTTCTGCATGAGAATCGCATTTGTATGCTAAACACAAATTTCATCAAGTGTAGACTTACCCATCAAAAGTTAAGAGCCTAAGAAAATTTGACTTATTCTAGAATATAGGGGTAAACACCCCCTAAAGGTCATAAAACCTCGACGAAAATCACACCATCAGATTCAGTGTATCAGTAGAAATTTCAAGCTCCTATCTACAAAGATGTGGAATTTTGTATTTTTTGCCAGAAGACAGATCACGGATGCGTGTTTACTTCCCAGTGGACCCAGTGGTATATAGCCTACGATTCATGGATATTACTTTGACAACCTGGATACACTTACTTTGTTTTTATTTATTTAAATTGTAAGAACAGAAGTAGTAACAGTAGTATCCCTAAGAATTTCAACTTGATACCCCCAGTCGTTCTCGATACGCTACTGAGGTGTCTTATTGGGAACCATAAGCACACTGTCTTTTGATTTATTTCATAGCAAAATTTAGTTTTAAAGCACAATGGGCCAATTGCATAATTCAAATACAGAAGAGAGAATAATGAGGACTTGTCTTCCCAAAACAGTGAACGAACAAAACCTATTTGAATATTTCGAGTTTAACCTTTATCAGGCATTTCATAAACGTTTCTACATGAAATACAATCACCTTATCAAATCAGATTATAGTCAAACCAAAGCGATAAACGTTACGCCTCAATCCGCCGGATGGGAATATTTGTCTTTTCGAGTCGTTAAATTGCGGGCGGGAGAAAGCTATGAAGAAGAAACCGGCGGGCAGGAGGTTGCTCTGGTTCCCTTACAAGGCGCCGGCATTTTAAAAGCGGACGCTCAGGAATGGCAAACGGAACGCGAAAGCGTTTTTGCGCAAAAGCCTGACGTTCTGATATAGGTCAGCTATGAATCGTCTACGGTCAATGCCGAAAAAGCCGGAACAAACCGGCACATGACGCGGTTTGCGAAGGTCGGGCCGTGGGAGCGGAAATTGTTAGATGACAGCTGACGGCGTCGACAATGGCAGGCTGACGGTCCCTCGTTTCAAGGCGTTGCACTCTCTGCCGTCCGCCAACGCCGAAAATCCGATAATCGTCAATACGCCGCGGCCGGGCAAGCTGCTCCATCATTGTGCAAGGCTGTTCGCCACGCTGACGGTCGCCGTTCTCGCCCTGATTGTTGCGACGAATCTGGTTATATTAAATAATAACTTATTTCACGCAATTTCAATTTCTCTCCAATACAAATTTCCCGCCATTTTCAAAAATAACGTCAAATTCAAAGTTTAGCGTACGTTATTTTGGTGTCAGAGACCTTTATTATGAATGAAAATGAGAGAATTAACATTCAAACATTCTGGTTAAGCGTAAATAATGAGTATGTAATTATTAGTATGTAAAGTGAACACCAATAATAAGTTGAAATTATGATTTAGATAATAAGAGTAAAAAATACCTAAACATAACTGATTCGATACTAAAATTTCGTTTGATTTTTGAATTTAGCACAGGATGTTGTTGAAGTATAATTCTACTTTAATTCTCCATTAAAAGTGAAATCGTAAGCATAGTAAAATTTTAATGAGACTGAAACTATATCTGATTTGTAACAAAATTAAAACTCACAATGAAGGGCTGATTCTAAACAAGACAATACAAAAAAACTTAAACGCAAGAAACGAATAAAAGGTAAGAAAAATCTGTAAAATTGTGTACTGAAAAAATATAATGTTAAAATTCAAATAACCACTGATTCCTTAGCACCTGCCACATTTCACTAGCTAGGGAAAAAAACCTTTCATAAAATTGCTACACCAAGTCCTATGATTTTCTAATTATGTTCCTTAGAATTTTCGAAAAATCATTTTCTGTAAAGTTGACCCCACCCCTCACCAAATAGTGTGGCTAGTAATGTGCTGATAATCAATTATAGGCAGCCTGGTGGCATCCCCTTGGTAAAGAGCAAAGTGGCCTCCATACATCAGTTTTTTCACTAGATCACTTCGTATGGAAGGAATTGTCGTGGAAACTTTAGAGGAGGATCAGTCGTCCGCCATCTTTCTCTCTCAGCTCTTTAAACACTATTCCTGGATTTTTTCAGATTCTTTTTTTTTACTGATAACCAGAAAACAGATGGATCCTCGAAACATTCCTCTTCAATCATCATCGCAATAATTGCTTTCATTTTCGAAGCGTGGACCATTGATTTTCCATTAAATTGTGCATTTTGTTACGTTCCACCTCACTATCACCTGGCAAATGTGGAAACCGTTGAAGCAAAGGCGCAAAGGTTTCCATATCTCCTAAAGCATTTAAAATTTCCTAACGCTGGAAACTTTATACAATAGCGGATTTATATATTTTGCACAATGAAAAAAAATGAATTTCCCAATGGATAATTTAAAAGGTAAGGAGTTATAATTGTAATAAATTATGGATTCGAAATTACTAACATGAAAAGCTTATCTTAAGTTTATCTATTTATTATTCAAGTTCTGATTTAATACTGCTAGTAATACCCCATTCTCAAGCTGATTTATTCGAAAAATCATGTCAAGTAAAAACACATATTTCAACTCTCATTGCGCTCGTTCTTCTTAAATCGTATGACCTGAATATAGATATTATGTTCCGAAAAACGAAAAAAAGACAACGACAAACGACAACAATCAATGATCACCGGGGGGTGATGGAGCAATAAGGAAGGTTGATAGAAGAGAAACCAAACTGTTTGATGAATAGTATTACTATTATTGTACACTACGGCAAAAGCAAAAACTTCCAGGGTCCGAACCAAAGGAAAACAACGGCCTGCTATAATATTACTACTACTGTAACGTTATCAATAGTTACATTTTTACGAATGCTTTCTCTATAGCTAGATATAAGAGATAGGAGACGGAGATAGGAGACAATGAGCCAAAAGTGAATACGAGGGGCACAAAGGCATTGAGTTTTACGCAACATAAACACCGAATTTATCTAGGTTTTATATGCATAAACAAAAAAAGTTCATGAGCTGAGGAAAAAAAGTAAAAAAGGATGAAATTAGGGAAACACTGATCGTTTTTTTTGCCCGTTTTTATCACTTATATTTACAGATTCTAGAAAAAAATATTTTCAAATTTTTAATTTTCCAATAAAAAACAAAGAATATCATGTCTCATCCAAGATTACAACCAAGTTAATACAGCCTCAAGAGGTACTCTCACCATCAACGTGGCCGGTGAGGCCTCTTGGTTGATGAACATGCAGGAAATGGGCACCGCTGTGCAGTTCCGCCTGCCGGTGAAACAGTTCATTCTAAACAATGAACGGCTTGGCATGGTGCGCCAGTGGCAAGAGCTGCTGCATGGCGAACGTTACAGCCACAGCTGGTCTGAAGCCCTGCCCGATTTTGTGAAACTCGCCGAAGCTTTTGGCGCCAAGGGCATCATCTGCTCTGACCCAAAAGATCTGGATGATGCGATCATGGAAATGATCAACCATGACGGCCCGGTGATATGCCAAAATATATCTCGATAGAAATATAACTCACCAATCCCTGGGTTTTCATCCTAGCCTTGTACTTTCTGTGGATCTTAGGTCTAACTTTATCAAATCCTCAGAAGCCTTTGTTGATTGAGAAAAACAACCCTTGCATCTTATACCCTTCGAGGTCTCATAACAACCCCGTAATACGGTACATCCACATACCGAATTAAGAAATAAAGGGGTCTATCATTCTTATTCGCAAATTAAAGAACAGATTCTCAAATTCTAGTATTTTTGAAGACTTGCTGAGAATAATGTAAGTTGGGGCGACCGCGCCAGCATGACGCCGAACTTATCCTCGTAATAATCATCCTCGTCCTGAATGCCGTACTCGTGCTGCAGCACGGTCCAGCCTTCCTCGGTTTTCATCAGCGGCAGATGCTTTTGGCTGCGCGTGCTGTCTGGCCACTGGAACAGGGCATACAAATACTCGCCGTCATGGGCGGCGGTGACGGTGACCGGCACTTCCCCGCCGGGCAGGTTGGCGCCGCGAGCAGTCTCAATGGTGATGCTGTCCGCGCTGTGCCACAGCGGCTCGTCCGGAACGCCCAAAAACGTTCAGAAATTAAATTAAAAAAAACAAGTTTCTTTTAACTGAAAGTAAGGAGCGACATTAAAACTTAGAACGAACATAAATTAATCCGTTTATGAAAGGGGCTTTTCCTCCTCAAGGCCCCGCTCTTTCCGCTAAAGTTTTTTACTGTTTTAAAAAGTAGATTTAAGAGAAAGAGTCAAATTTTAGCGTGAAGAGCAGGGTGTTGAGGAGGAAAAGCCCCTTTCATATACGGAGCTATTTCTGTTCGTTTTAAGTTTTAATTTCGCTCCTTACTTCCAGTTAAAGAAGTGAACAAAATAATAACTTTATTCCTGATTTATACACAAATAACCTTTTTTATTCCCTTATAGACGTACAACACAGATGAGTCATACGAGCTACGCATAACTCAAGATTTAGGGGAAGTTGTTAGGGTCAGCATTACAGCACCAACTGCATTTGGTGTACGACATGCCCTGGAAACACTATCCCAGCTAGCCGCTTGGGATGACTTGGCTGGATCTGTTGTCCTAGTTAATGAGGTAAGCTATACAAGATTTCCCTTTCAATTGTCGGTCAGCATTACAGTTAATGGTCGGGCCGCGACCCGGGCGTCGCGTGCGCCCTGGGCATGGCCTTGACCCTGGGCCGCTTCCCCCTGCTGCTGACCCACGACGAGGGCGACCTGCCCTCCAGCTTGCGGGCCTTGCACGCGCTGACCTACGACCCGCTGGACCTGGAGACCCTGCGCCTGCGCCTCCGGGAGGCCCTGGTGCAGCGCCGCTTGCTGTAGCGCTCGGAGCCCGCAGGAGGCATTGTTGATGGTGTGATCGACACGGCAGGTCTGGACACCGAGCTGGCCAGGATGCTCCACCGCGCGGGCAAAAACACAAGAGCGCGAAGCCGCAAAGGCTCAAGGTACGAGCGAGGACACGCATCCTCCGGCCACGGGCCAGCAGTCACCCAAGGGGCGGGCCAAACCGGAAAAGACCCAAGAACATAACATCTTCGTTTCGCCACGAGCACCAGATGATCCGGGTGCGGATGAAGAAGAGGACGCAGTGCCGACAGTCATGCGGCCGTATCGCGCGGTATAGATCGCGACATACCGGCGCCTTTTCTCTTCACTCGCGAAATTAATCTTATTCTGCAACGTGAAGAAATTCGAGAAGTCACTGAATATAGACTAAAATTAGATCTCGCTAATAACAAACTCACTGCATGTTTTATAGATCGATTCAGGTCGTTGTTTTCAATAAATGTCGCTAACGAATTTAATCCCTCTTGTAAGCTTTGTATATACATTATATTCACCTTTGCTGTAAAGCATGACTGCTTTTCCGACTTAAAACTGGTTAATGATATAAAATATCGTGAAAACATCGCATCGCATTCTTGGGTTAGCCAGCAACTCCTTGTAATTTATACTGAAATTCATTTCAAAATGTAATTTCATTTTGCTATCTGAATTCTGCTGCAATTAAGCTCTTCAGCCATTTAGCTGATGCATCAGAAACAGCTGACATTGAAAAAACTGCTTCTGCTCTTCTGGCTTCTTCCTGGAGTCAAGAAGCTTGACTGGCTTCTGCTCTTCCAAAGAATAATAGTGAACAATTATTACAAGAAATTTCGTTGTTCTTTTGTCTGTTGATTCATCAATGATGATTGAGATCTTGGTCACTTTCAATACTACAACTATCTCATACTTACGTGCCTTTTAAGTTACGTTTTTACTATTGCGGTTGTATTTGTCCGCCACTATCGAATCGGAAAACATGGATCGTGTACTGCTGGAAAAAGCACCAAAAATGGCCATTTACACCCCTCCCAATAAGCAACCCTGGGATGATGCCGTAACGATGGCGCTCAATTACGCCGAAGTGCCCTACGATAAAATTTATGATGAAGAAGTATTGCAAGATAAGCTCAGTGAATATGATTGGCTGCATTTGCATCATGAGGATTTTACCGGCCAGTACGGAAAATTCTACGCTGCATTCCGCAATGCTCCCTGGTATTTGGAAGAAGTTCGCGTGAATGAAAAACCGGCTCGCTGTCGCCGTTGAGGAAGCCGTCGTTTGGTCCGCCACCGGCGGGTGCAGCCCGCATCGCCAGCGGCAACTGTTCACTGACCGCCTCAAGTCGCCCCAACAAACGTCGTTTCTCCTCGATCGCCGCGTGCGACTGATATAGTCCCGTGCCAGCAACTGCCATGACCAGGCAAACCGCACCTGTAATCGCGGTCAGGATCGCGATGACCACAGAGCGGCGGACTGCGAGTGAGCTATTGAGCAGGCGGATCATCCCTCCGGTTCCTCGGACTTGAGGCGCATAAGAAAGAGTCAAACTTTAGTGCAAAGAGCAAGGCATTGAAGAAGGAGCAGCCCTTTCATATACGGGGTAATTTCTGTTCGTTTTAAGCTTTAATGTCGCTCCTTACTTTCAGTTGAAAAAAACTTGTTTTTTTTTTTATTTAATTCTATAAAACAACTGGTCTGAATATTCTTTGTTTCTCCTTTCAGTGGAGCAGACAGGTGCAAAATTCGCATTGAAATGTGTGGTCTAAATTTCTTCAGATTTTGTGAAAACGGTCTGGAAAATAGGAATAAAAAAACAACTAATCTATGGGGTTGAGTTGCGTGAGAGCTCAGCTGAACGAGGGTTCAGTAAAAGAGGGTTAAGTAGCATGTAAGTTGAGTTGCACAGGGGTCCAGTTAAATGGGGGTTAAGTTGCACGAGCGTTCAGTTGCATTAGGGTTAGTTAAATTGGGTTGAAATGCACAGGGGTTCAATTGAAGGCGAGTTTATTTAAACGGGTTCAGTTGCATAAGATTTCACTTACACGAAGGTTCAGATGCACAATGATTGAGTTAAACGGTGTTTCCGTTAAACAGGGGCTCAGTTACAGCTGGGGCGTCCGAGCGGAATTTGTCGGCGGAAAATTCCTCTATGCCGTAAGTATTGATTCGAGCAAAGGATTTCAATTATGCCCGGCGGATGCCTGCCAAATCGGAGATGCTTTTTGCCCCGTCGGTGAAGAAAAAACGGCTTCCAAATTCATCATTTTAGAGAATTATCACAATGAAGATTTAGAAAAATACGAGGCCTTTTTGAAAGCCAATGACATTGGCGTCGGCGCATTGGAATATTCGGAAGATGAAGACGGCAATCGGTTTGTTTATGACATTAATACAAACACGAATTCTACAAGATCCCGGGCGTGCTGCATGCACAGGGCCTGGATGACTTCGTCGTCGAGCGTTTCGGTCTGGAGTGCGGCAGTGCCGACCTCTCCGAGTGGGACCGCGTGGTCGATGCCAAGCTCAACCCGGAAAAAGAAGTCACCATCGCCATGGTCGGCAAGTACATGGAACTGCTGGACGCGTACAAGTCGCTGATCGAAGCGATGAGCCACGCCGGCATCCAGAACCGGACCAAGGTCAACCTGCGCTATATCGATTCCGAAGACATCGAGAACCAGGGCACCGCGCTGCAAAAGCAGATAAAAAAGACAGCGAAGAAAAAGACGAAAACAGCAGCGAAATCAAGCCAGACAAAAAAGATAAAAGCTTTGATTTAGTGCTTGTTAACCTTCAAGACAAAACCACTCACACCTTAAACAATGTATTCAGCTATGCGATTAGCAGCACCGGTGAGCAGTTATTAGCAAGCCAAAGCTACAGTAATGGTGCCGACAACCAAGTTGTATTAGTTGCACTTAATAATGACTTTGCAACGAGTGTACTGATTGATGAGCCGGGCGTTGTGGCAAACAAAATAGCTTAATCGGGCGCTTCCGCACGCCCGCAATGTACACCACTGGAGCTGGCTAGCACGAATCCTTCCACACATGGAAGAGCTGTCCGTATATGAGCAAATCGATTTTTCTAAACCCGCCTGGAACTCCGCGTTTGCGTTCCAAACCAAGGTGCCCGCCACCATCATGCCGAATTACCTCTGCCCCTCCGACAACAGCCATCGGCTCAACCCCGCAGGGACCAACGGCTATACAAACATCCTTGGTGTGTCCGGCACCGTAGAGGGCGTATCAGACATTAGTTACAAGGGTAACGGCCACCAAATCCAATTGCTGCGGCAACTCCAACACCTACTGCTTGAATCCATAATTGATCAGGATTGCCAAACAATAATCCATCAACGCCACCAGGATTAATCATAGTGCTTGCAAATATACCAATAGCAAGAGAACCTACAATACCTGCAACACCGTGGACTGAGCTGACATCAAGTGCGTCATCTATGTGTAATTTCTCTTTGAATAACACTACACCAGAGTAAGAGATTACACCTATAGCAATTCCAATTACAAATGCGTGCTCAGCACTAACAAATCCTGAGGCAGGAGCTAACTGAGCTTGTTGTAGTCAAAAGTGAAATTTTTAATTTCTTTTGGTACTGAGCCACCAACTAAAACGCTTTCAATTTATTAATTACCTGAGTTTGCGAGTTTGCTGTAGTCAAAAGTGTTTTTATTAAATTTTGGATGCTCAGCAACTAAGACAGTTGGAATTTATCTACTATGTGAATTCGCTGTATGCAAAAAAGCTCTTGAATTTTTTGTAATTACCAATTAAAAGACTTGGAATTTACCAAGTAGCTGAGTTTTTTTTGTACTCAAAAGTGTTTTTATTATACCACTTAACTTACTCGTAATATTCCTCTAATAAAGTATTTGGAGTATAAAAGCTTTAGCAAGTTTTGTTTACCGAAAATACCAAACTAAAACCAACAAAATAGTAATGAGTAATACTGAATTGAATCGGCAGCTCATTTTGGAGTGTTTATGTCATAGGCATTATTTATTTTACAATATTTATTTCAGACAGTGTGGCATTGATTGTCATAGCCTTAACAAGAAAAGAACAAAAATCGCAATAATAACCAGAATTACTGAATAGAACTGTTGAAATTGAAAACTAATGAACCTGCTTCTATCGACCAGCTATCTGCTAGTAGGTAACGTCGCACGCCAGCAACCCCGGTACAAACAATCAACGCCAACATCGGTAGGATCAACCACATCCCACCTTCCAAAAACAGTTGCAGGTAGTCGTTGTGTACAAATTGACCCGTGGTCACCTGCTCAAGAGGTGAGCGCCAAGAAGGGTACAACAGCGCAAAAGTGAACAACCCAGAGCCATGCCAACTCGATTTAGCAATGCCGTCTAAAGAGGCCTGCCACATCAATGTCCGTGGATCAGCATGCGTTGCCTGCCTTAAAGTAGTTTGAGTAGGAGAATACATTTAGGGACACATATATCTACCTTAAGAAGCACTATGACGTAACGTTGGTATTCCAAAAACGAACCCTTATAATATGTTATAGGTTTTCGGAAAGTTGCTGAATTTGGCCCTAAGACGCCAATGGTTTCTTTTTGACCAATAGAAGCATGTTAACTGTGACTTCGAAAACTGCTGAAAACTAAATCGTTTGCTTGTAAGATAAGTATACTTACACTTGTACGGTGGATTCCCAATTTGTATGATATACATCCCTAAATAAAGGTGTTACAGGCTGTTATGAATACCGCAATAAATGGAACAAGTTTCGGAACTCCATCTCAACAGGAATACCACCTCGCTAAACTTGTCACTAAAATGATGCCATCTGTACAACGGGTACGTCTCGTCAATTCAGGAACTGAAGCAACGATGAGCGCGATCCGTCTTGCGCGGGCTTACACACAGCGGGATACGATCATTAAATTCGAAGGGTGTTACCATGGTCATGCTGATCACTTGTTGGTTAAGGCTGGTTCTGGAGTTGTGACCCTTGGAATTCCGGACAGTCCGCTATACCCTATCATATAAGTGATGGTCCAAACATTACATGCAAGAGCGCCATCTATTTCAAAACAAGTTAACTTTTATTTATTAGTACAAAGGTAGCTTGTACAATAACAGATAAATTTATTCTTTTCGAATACCCTTTCTGGTGCTTTACCAATTAGGCATTTTTAAGAAGATGTTTCACCGTTTTATATTTATTTGCTTTTTGTAGGAATTAAACAAAAACAAGTTTTTTAACTGAAAGTAAGAAGCGACATTCAAACTTAAAACGAACAGAAATTATTCCGTATATGAGTATAGTATACTAGGGTGGATGTGTGCTTCGATGGATTGATGTAAGTTTATCATGTTAGGGATTTATGCATAAATCTATGGATCATTAGATTAAGGGTACCAGTTAGGGGGGGGCTCTTTCCATAGCTTTAGAAAAATGTCTTTTTTGGTACTTTCATTGAAAGTACACTCATAATTTGGGAGTTTTTTTGTGTCTTCATTTAAAGAATTAGAATAAACAGCTCTTTTGATAGTACTAAGAAACATTTTTGCGTAAAGAGCGAGGTATTGGCGATGGGGTGAACTCCTCCAGATCTATTCAGATCTATACCGCATTTTTCTAATGATTGCCCTTGAGCTTTGTTGAGGGTAATTGCTAATCCAATAGTCCCTGTGTACCCATCGTCATTTATATATCGCCCTTGTGCCCTTCCGAAGTCCCAGTTGTAGTTGTATTTATATTCCCCGTGTCCCAGTCGTCATTTGTGTCCCGGTGTCTAGGTCTGTAATTTCTCTTTGAGTGTCCCGGTCGTCACTTATATTCCCTGTGTCCCGGTAGTCATTTGTGTCCCGGTCTGTAATTTCTCTATGAGTGTCCCGAATATATTCGTTCAGATTTAATGAAATAGTTTCAGTTTCAACTTCTTAAAAGAAAAGGCAAGGCGTTAAACGCCTTGCCTTTTTTTATTTGTTCCCGAATTTCCAAGCCACCTTATTCTCTTATTATCCAAAATTAAAAAGTTTATTTTTAATATTTAAATATCTAAACGTATGAAATCGAAGTATTTTTTCTATAAAAAGAAAATTCTAAAACTTAGGTAGGTGTTTTCGGAGAGTAGTTTGAAAAGTTTGCGCTCTCAAAATTATAGGAAATCAGGGGGGTCACTCCTGGGCTTGATTTCCATGCTGTCAACGATCGCCTGTTTGAGGCGGTCTATGTCCTGTGGCCATGCGCGCAGCACCGCTTTCAGATCGACCGAATGTTCCTGTCCGAGGCACAGCAGCAGGCGTCCCTCGACCGTGACCCGCACCCGGTTGCAGTCGTCACAGAAATTATGGCTGTGCGGCGAAATAAATCCCACGCGGCGCCCGGTTTCGCGGACGCGGTAATACTTCGAGGGTCCGCCTGTTGTTTCGGTCGTCGGCACGAGGGTAAAGCGGGATTCGAGGTCGGCCCGGACCGGCGCGATCGACGATACCGGGGGGCCGGTCGTGGGCCGCGCCAGCGTCGAACCCGACTCGGGCGTCGGCGGCGCCTTTGCCACCAATATCGTCGACGTCGACGTCGACCCCCAAACCGGCAAGGTCGAGATCCTGCGCTTCACCGCCATCCAGGACGTGGGCAAAGCCATCCACCCCGCCTATGTCGAAGGCCAGATGCAGGGCGGTTCGGTACAGGGCATCGGTTGGGCGCTCAACGAGGAGTACTATTACGACGACGGCGGGCGCATGCACAACTCGACCTTTCTCCTGTTAATCGGCTTGCGGGGGGCGCGAAGTGCCCCCATATATATATAGATTTCCCGGTCGTCATTTGGGTCCCGATGTCCCGGTGTGTAATTTCGTCAATCAACAAATATGACGTCAGTCGACACACATACATGACGTCACTCGACACACACACACACACAGACAACTTATCTATCTATGACGAAATTACACACCGGGACATCGGGACACAAATGACGACCGGGACACAAGGAATGTTCGATTAGCAATCACCATCAACAAAGCAGCGGGACACAAATGACGACCGGGACCCTTGAAATTATGCTCACACTGTTCACATCTATCTTTTATGTAAGTACGACGGGCTCTAGGGGTAGCTTGTTTCTACGGCACGCTTCAACTGTTTACATCTGTCCCTGCTCATTCTGTCCAATTTGTTATTGTGTTTACACTTCTTAACACATAATAAGATAAATTCGTAGGTTAGCCAAGGCTTTTTATTGTACCACTTTGTTCCTAAAACAGAAATTGCAACATTGCTGATGATGTTAGAGGAGTCAGTGACCAGTTTATCGATATCCTGTTTAGATAGAGCTATAGGGGGGGGAAATACTACAAATTAAGTATGTAGCAATCTAATGATTTAATGAATTATCTATCGATAATGTATAGATATAATATAGATAATCTATAGACAATGAATTAATGATGGTGAGCATAGTGAATTTATTTCCCAAAAAGACATATAAACGAGTCGTATTAGAGCACAAAAAATAAAAGAAAGGAAAGAGAGAAACAATGGAATTATTTAAGAAAAGCGCAATAAAACCATAAAACACTCTGAGAATACAACAACACTACATGAATGCAAAAATGAGTGAAAACAAGTTGATTGCATGTGACTGAAAAAATATTTATAGTTAACACAACTTCTAGGTAAGCAAGCAACCTACAATAATGAAGTAATTGACCTAATCTTTATTCAGTTTCACTAGAGTTTCGGATTTTGTATATAAAAATATTGTAAAACACACAAAATTGAGAATTTGTGGAATGCACTAGTAAGATTTCGAAAACGTTTCCCACGCCCCCCGTAGACATTGGGAGATTATTCGTAGGTTATTGTTAAAAATAAAAATACATAAATGAGTTTGTACTAGTGATCAATACTTCGCTATTTGTGACTCTTTGCCACAATTCTACTTTTTAAAACAATTAAAAGCTTTAGCGTAAAGAGCGAGGGATTGCGGAGCCTATAACCTAGTCTTTAATGCTTTAAATAAAAAAAAAAAAGTTTTTTTAGCTGAAAATAAGGAGCGACATTAAAACTTAAAACAAACAGAAATTACTTCGTATATAAAAGGGGCTGCTTCCTCATCAACACCCCGCTCTTTACGCTAAAGTTTGACTCTTTCTTTTAACTCTGCTTTTTAAAACAGTAAAAAACTTTAGCGTAAAGAGCGGGGCGTTGACTTATGTTCATCCCATGCATGCTTGTCGCTTCCCAAGACACTAGAAGACTTGGCATGAAATATCTGTGTACACTTTTCCAGGAGTGCTTCCAGGCGAGATAAGTATGCCGAATTTCAGAAGTCCATTTGATGTAAAGCACTCCCAATTCTTACACCAGGACAGAAAAGTCGGTTGTCCCTTCAGGCCTGCATAAAGAGGCTTATTGAGCACAGGGTTGCTTCTAGTCATTATTTCATAGAAACCACATTTGACGACCAAACTACAACCAATGACCTTATCTTGTCAAAAATCTAGTCGACTGACGAAATACCGTGTTTCGAACTGTTCGTTGTTGGTATCAAGATGACGCAGCCCGTCATACAACCGAGCGGCCGACAAGGCTCTGGAGAATGCTCTGGAACTGCTGACCGACGGCCTTCATTTGCAGTTCCTGATGATGCCGGACGGTGAAGACCCGGACACACTGGTGCGCAAGGAAGGTCCTGACGCGTTCCAGGAACGCATCAACGGCGCCACGCCCCTGTCACGCTACCTGTTCAACCGGCAAAGCGAAGGGCTGGACCTGACGCTGCCGGAAGCGATAAAAAGAATGTTGTTTTCTTGAGAAAGAGAGAGAGAATAGAGAGTAGTCGTGTGAAATCACGATTCAGCTGAATCTATTTGAACACGATCTTCTAAGTTGTCGATTTATTAATTGTTCTCATGAAAAACTCATTTGAAAGGGTCTTAAATCATCACTGAATTTCTAAGGTAGTGTTCAAAAGCAAAGCCACAATGACTTTTTGTTTTGTTTCGATCAGTATATTAATAAATGGAGTAAATGTATTGGCCCGTGACTTATAAGCATCATACAATAACTAAAGGTTTTATCAACTTTTTCACCAAACAGATTTTTTTTTTCACATTTATTAATGATTCTTGGTGAGATGATCAGAAAAAACATATGAAGGCATTTTTTTCACATCAAGATTATATCCTGAAATACATCCTTCGAGGGGATGACTGCTGCGGTAAGCGTTCGAAAAAGAATTGGGTAATAACTGTGTGAAAAACCAGTTGAAATCTGATTTGGTGCAAATACAAATTATTTGAGAATTATTTTGGCATACAAGAAAACCTGGAGTTGCTAAAAAAAACCTGCTACAACATGATTCAAGCAAGTCCAGAAGAATTATTCATTAGTCAGAATCCACCCGAGAAATGTCTGTACACTTTCCCATAATAAATAATATACGTAAACAATGGGCAAACTTTAAGACTTACAAACCTTCCCCCAGGGTCTGTGGGGGTTTATATTATCTCCAAAGGTAGAAACTAAACAGTTATCTAAAAATTTCGATCGAAGGAATTTGAGGAAAAATGAGAACGGAAGGGGGATAGGTCCCCAGCAATCTTTTTGGTCATTTAAAAAGGGCACTACAACTTTTAATTTCCGTTCGAATGAGTCCGACCTCATCGGTAAAAATTGAAAGTTTTGTTGAAAAACTGCTCAACTTGTCTTGATTCATGCAGATCATGTGTTTGTTCCTTTTCTATTTCCTGTTCATTACAATAACACATAATTTACTGAATGGTTTTCAAATTATCTTCTGTGTGTGCATTCACGATTTTGTGAAGTAGTTTTTCAAAAAATGTGAAAGAGGATCAGAATAATGAGAATCAGTTTTGAGTTTATTGCTGTGAGCCAAAGTACGTATTTGAACAATACACGAAAACATTATATGAGGTTTGAGGAAATAATCCAAACTGGAAATCATGCAAAAATTCTTTTGCATCCAGAAAACTAAGAAGCCTCGATAGCAAAGCCTTCTCAAAAATTTTGCTGAAAACAGATAGGAGAGAAATTGGCCTATAATTAGTAGGATCACTCTGAGAGCCACCTTTATACAGCACTATAACCTTAGCTCGCTTGAGAGATTCAGGAAAAATTCCCTTCTCGAAAGACAGATTTAACAAGCTTAGTCAATAGTGACAGAATAGCAGGCAGAATGACACGGATAACCCTTGTAGGAATTTTCTCTGGTCCTGTATTACTTTTTGTTTATTACTATTTATCACTTTTTTGTTACTATCTATTATTATTAATTCAGTTTATATTAATTAATAATCAATTGTTATTAATTATATATTTTTAATAAAAAATCATTATCCGTTATTAAAAAGATATATATTTGAGTGTAGCTAAGGCAAAAGTAAGGGTTTATCCCGTAAAATTAAAGCTAAGGAGCATGCTAGGTTTCTTTTGTGAACTTTTCCGTCAACTCTTTTTATAAATTAAAGTATCTTCATGAATAGAGCAGTCTAAAAAAAAGGCAAACCATCTGAACATGCAAGAATAGACAGTGAAAATCAGGAGAAGTTTCAAATCTTGGTTCACTGGTGCCTCAAACTGCAAGGGGTAGGAATCACATAACAAGTCATCAAAATAAAAAAAAAAAATTGCCCTCTCTCCTAGATCATAGAAACAAAAATTATTTTAGGTCTTACCACTGCAGGGTGATATTCGATGTCGCATTTATGCACACATCTGTAAAACTACAAAAACAAAAAATTTACTAAACTTTCGTGTGAAAACCATTGGAAGTAACTCGAATTAATCGACATCATATTATTTTGAATTTAAAATTCAAAATTAATTTCCAAAATATGATGATTTATAAGTACTTAAAATAGCTCTTGTCATATTTGAAATATACATCCTTGAACAGACCCAATATCTTTTTAGAACAGCTTATTGAAACAAAACAGAAATTTACACTTAATTAAAAACGCGAAAATAAAAAGGGTCTTCGACACCAGATTGGCGTAGAAATTAAATTGGAAAACGGCCAATTCAGTAGGCCTATACAGTTTATTTCAAAGGCTTGACACCATAGATCTTCATATTAAGTTTTGACCCACGAGTGACCGGGTGGGCTGGAGGGTCTACGTCCTCACGAACCACAACTACGTGGTCGGGTCCTACTTCTGGAACGCCCAGCGGGGCGCCGCGACCTGGGGCTCTGGTTCGGCCGGGGTGGTCGGCGTCGTCTCGGCGACCAACAGCCTCGTGGGGTCCATCGCCGGCGATCAGGTCGCGAATGAGATCACACCGCTGACCAACGGCCACTACGTGGTCAACGCGTGGAGCTGGGACGGCAGCACCCCGGATGTCGGGGCCTCCACGTGGTGCGACGGCACGACCGGTCGGGGTTTTGGACCAATTTTGGCGGGTTCTCCCTGTTTCTCCTTCTTGTGTCTAGGCATGAAGTAAACAAAAAAGTTTGATTAGTATACCTGTACTACGGTGCCTTTCTACTTATAATTAAAGTGAATGAAAACACACAGTGATAATAGGTACAACATTTAACTAAGACCCAGGAAAGGTCAGAGCCCAGAGTCCATTATCAAAAAAATGGATAAAATAAACATCTAAACGCAAAAAAAAATCCGCGCAACAAAAAAAAAAAAAAAAAAAAAAAAAAAAAAAAAAAAAAAAGTAGTTTCCTTAATTTTGTTTCTAAAGTATTATGTTTGCATTATATTTTAGTATATTTCCTTATTATTGACCTAACTTTAATTCTTGAGTGTGGTCGGGATAACAAGTACCCAAATTATTTTAACGAACGGTGTTTTTAGCTTATTTCAACCCGCACAACCAAATTTGGTAATTTCGCTCCCAGACGACCGTTGACTTGACCTTTCAGCTTTAGCATTCTTACATTTTACCGAATACCGACGGCTAGATCTTTTTCTTTTCGTAAAGTTATATAGGTTGTACTGAATAAACTTCGCGCTTGGTATCATCTTTTCGGGAGAGCAGGACCTGATGATCGGCGCGCGGCGCGGCAGCCCGCTTGCCGTTGGGCATGGCGACGGTGAAATGTTCCTGGGCTCAGACGCCGTGGCATTGGCGCCCTTCACCAACAAAGTGACGTTTCTAGACGAAGGCGACTGGGTGGTTCTGACCCGCACTTCGGCGCAGATCTATGACGAGACGGGCAAGCCTGTCGACCGCCCGCTGCGCTTCACTCAGGCCAGCGCCTACCTCGCGGACAAAGGCAACCACCGCCATTTCAGCCAACCACGCCAGTGCTTCGACCCCCAACAATTCCAAAACCAAGCCCAGATCCATCATTTACTAAGTCTATCACCTCCACCTGGGCCCATTCCGTCTGTAACTAGAAAGAAAAGCATAAATATATTCAAAAAGAATTAAATACAAATTAAACAAATATATATAATGTAAATAAATATAGACAATAAAATCAAACATAAATAGACACTACTAACCATAACAAAATTATTTATAATTGAAATAAAGAAGTATGGTTAAATAAACGGTAGCAAAGGAAACAAGGTAGCCAAGCTCAAAATTTCTATTAGATGCATTTTGGGACAATACGACGTGCGTGTTGAGGAGAGGAGGTATCTACCCTCCGATCGCTGTGACTCTCAAAAAGGGAACTAGAACATCTGATTACTAATCCAATGACCTCCCCCCTCTCCGAAGTTTATATGACTACGCTTTCTATACAGAACCTGATGTGCCCACAGGGCATAACTTACAACTCTTACCCTGGAGGCTGTGGGGTTGTCATCCTCAACGACATAATTTCCAGACCTTTCAACGACGTTGAACAAAATGGACATCTCAAAGCTAGAATTCTTCCTTAATCCTTTTGAAAGTAAAAAAAAAAAAAATGTGTTTAGAATGAGTAAAAATGTGTTTGCATTAAATTTTTATGTGTATATATTTTATCTAGTTTTTACTTTTTTTTTAATTATTTGACGTGTTGCGACTCGTATGCATACATACATTTTATATGCGGTTAATGGTCAAAGAATGAACCTTGGCCAGCTTTAACTGTATTGTTTTCTTTTGTTTTTTTTTTATATTTTTATCCTGTTTTGAATTTTGGCCCCGAAATTTGAATTTGCCTCTTCATACTAATTTTCGTCGTCCTAGCAAGTCCAGAAGCACCGAACTCGCCAAAGCACTGGACCTCCTAACTCCCCCAAGGAGACCGTATCCGAATAAGTCAATCGCGTATCTACGACATTTTCTTATGCTACCCACCAAGTTTCCTCCCGATTCCTCCACTCTAAGCGCTTTCCAAGATTTTCGGTTTCCCCCTCCAACTCCCTCCACTGTCATCAGATCTGGTCAGAATTTAAAATAAGAGCTCTGAGACATGAGTTTCTTCTAAATAGCAAATTTCATTAAGATTCGGTTAATGCTTATCATAGTCTCAGTCTGATTTGTCTTTCCGAAGTTGTTTTCTATTTTCCGTTTGTATGATAAACTTATCAGCAATACAGGAAAAATTCAATCCGTTTTCAATTTTACCTGGTTGTAATTAGAAATTTACGTTTTATATTTGTGCAGACATGAAAGTCTCTAAAATGAAACTGAGGCTGGAAAATCAAATGCTTCTTTTGAACCTTGAAAAACTGGACATCTTTCCTTTGATGTTTTTTTTTTTTTTTTTTTTTTAATTTCGTTAATTTACAAAGTCTGTTTTTCAAGACGCGTGCGACGAGAGTGGAAGGACGACACCGAGACGATACAATGCGCAGCAGCTCGCCAAGAGGAGTCCATATCGACGGATTCAGTGACGCTGGCCTCAAGACAAGCTCCTGGTTCACACACACACACACACACACACACACACACACACACACAACCGCCAGGGTGAGGTGAGAAATGGAGAGCGGCAGAGAAGAAAGGAAGGAACGCAGAGCACCTTCAAGGAAGTCGGCCCAAACGCCATCTGCTCCCTGCAGCCGTCAACCAGCGAGGTGATGAATTCGCCGCTCCTAATCGAAGTGCTGCCGATGCCATAGGGCAATGTTTCAATGCGTTATGCAAGAAACAATCAACTCAATGCATCTTGGAAGGTGACATTAAAGCTTGTTTTGACAAAATCGGGAAACAATGGTTACTCGATAACATTTTGGTGGACAAGCAAGTGCTTAACAAATGGCTAAGTGCTGGCTACATCGACAAAGGCATCTTCTATCATACAGAAGAAGGTGTGCCGCAAGGCGGGACTATTTCACCAGCGATTATGCTGTTAACATTAAAAGGACTAGAGAAGGTAGCTAAGGATACGGATGCGAGCTCTCCACAGACACCGCCTGACTCTTGCCCATCAGACGGATCAGGCTCTTCTGCATGAAGTCGATGGGTGGAAGTCGGCTGTCCACCAGCGCCTCCAGCACATCCACCGTCTCTGCAAACTCGGCGAACCACTCTTCCGGCACCCTTGTTCTCATCCGAGTCGCTGCCATCGTGAGGTGTTGTTCTCCGTGGCCGCGTATGCTAAACCAAGACGCAATGGAACTCGCAGAAGGATCGCGCACGACAACGACTGGATCCTCGAGAGACTCGACGAGTTTGAATGTCAAATTGACATTCAAATTTGTAATTCGTTCGTAGCACGAATTACATCTAAAGGGCCATGACCGTCAACTGTGGTTCAGATAATTGATTTTTATTGCGTCATCAATGTCAGTTTTAGGTACTTTTAGTCGTAATTTCAATTTAAAATTCAATTATTTTAATTATTTTAAATTATTTTAGTTTAATCTTTAATTAAATAATTTTCAATTACTTAATTTTATTTTAATTTAATTAATTATCAATTATTTTAGTTTAAAAATTTATTCAATCATTTTCAATTTAAGTAAGACATTTTTCTTCAAGATATTTTTCGAGACGTTTCAAGAAGTTTCGAGACATTTCAAGACGTTTTAAGGCATTTTTTGAAGACGTTTTTCGAGACATTTCAAAAAATTTCAATAAGTTTTTAAGACATTTTTCTTCAAGTCATTTTTCTTCAAGACGTTTCTTAGGACACTTTTTTGAAGACATTTTTCAAGACGTTTCAGAATACTTAAAGACGTTTTTAAGCATTTTTTCGCAAGATGTTTCACAAGATTTCTTTTGTTGTTACGTAATTAGGAATGTTTACCAGGAAGCTTGGCAAAATGGTGATCTTCCCAACCATGCACGGTGTAGTCCTGCATATATGCAAAGGGGCGTTCGGCCGTCGAGACAATCCAGCGTGCTACACGTGGATCAGCGATTTCCGTTTCATCGCATGGCTCGTCCGAATCCCACCACTGGCGAACATGCGGACGCGATTGCCATTCCATGAGCAAATCGAGATCATCCTTTGTCGCTTTTCGAAAGCTGTATTGCCTGTTCGCCACCATTCAACCAATCTAGCATATCGCCCGCCGGGAGGTATCGGCTAGAAGCTATGCGTCTTGGTTGACTAGGAAGATAAGTGGTGCGTCCCTTAGGAAAGATGGAAAGCAAACTCACCATTGTTAAACAGTAAAATACTTCGAATTTCAATTTGAAAGGCTAATAATTTTGTAAAATACGTGATTTTACCCCTAAGCTTTTTACAAGATATTGCCCCAATAGAGATGATTGAAAATCCAATAAAATAACAGCTTAGGCCATGGCAAAAAATAAATAAGATTAATAAGTTTCAAGAACCATGCAAGGCACTGAAATTTGAATGGAAAATTAGTCAAGACGAAAACCTACCAATTTAAAAAAAATAAAACCAAATATGACCCTGAGCCTTGCAGGCCTACAATGATTACTCCAGTGCTGGGGAAATTAATGAAGAAAATGATTTACGAACGACTCCTTTGGTTTGCCAAGAAGAATAATATGATACCTCCTACTTAAAATCACTTCAGGAGAAACCATTCCTCAACAGATGCTTTTATATTGTTAACAAATGCAGTAAATGAGTCCCTTTCCAAAATAATGCCCTAATTGCTGCATTCCTAAACTTTGAAGGGTCATATGACAATGTTAACCACCGCTCCCTTCCCCTCCTTGTATCCGTGATTGGCCATGGAATACTATTGCACTACACTGCCTAGTTTTTAATACTTTTAAAAAGTTTCTTATTGTTCTAATTAAACGATTCCTTCAGGATTCCTTCTTAAAGATTTGGGCGAAATCTAAACTTTAGGGTCAAGAGTAATATGTTGAGGAGGGGTTTGATCAATGATGAAAAATGAAAAATGATCATGAAAAATGATCATTTCTGATCATTTTTTAAATAATGTCAAGAAATCTGGCTCTACCTCTACAGAAAAACCCTCCTCAAGTAATTCTTTAAAGGGTACTATCAAATAATATTGATATCACGGATGAAGTAAAAGCGAGAGTACCATTATGGCTATAATATGCTACACCTTCATATATGATCAAAAGTTTGTCCTTTTAAACTTTACTAAATAGAATTTTACACTTATATTAAGGGCATTCTTAAATGAGCATATTATGTGCAAAGGCTACAAGATGCTTAAATTGCACTAGTGAAATATATTAAGATTAAATCTTGGATCAATAGATCTAAGGATACAAACTTTTGTACATACAAATTTTATTGATAGTAAGAGTGCATACCTTATTGATTTTTTTATTGTTAACCGACTCCTAGTAGGATCAATACAAGATACTAGGGTGCATAGGAGTGCTGTTATTGATGTTAAAAGTAAAGATCGCCCTCTAAAGCTAATTTTAAGCTGAAATTTTGGAAGGGTAACTACCTCCGTGGAAGTTATGATATTGGTAGACTCCAGGATGAAAATTTGAGAAAAACGTTCCAGGAACAGTTGAATACCAAACTGAATACCAGAAAATTGAATACCAGTTTAAAATTTGACAATGTGGAGGATGGATCACGGAGCTGCTCGCGCGGAACGGTCATCCCGACGCCTGGACCTGGGGCGACGATGCGCTCGGCCGAGCGGTCGACTACCTCGATCGGCTCGACCGGCGCTACGGCGGGTGGGCGGCGACCGGGGACGACCGCTGGAACCTCTGGCTCATCGACCACGCGACCGGTCGCGAATCCCGCGCGGCGGCCGGCGTGAGCGTCGGCAAGAACATGGGCTTCACCGACTGGACGCACGGGGAACGCGCGGACTGAGCGCGACGACGTCGCCCGCCCGGCGGCCCGTGGCCGCCCCACTGACTGCAATTTCTCCCCTAGACAGCCGCTATGCCGACAAAGTCAGTGAATTGAGACCGATTTTTAGTGAGTTTGGCCTCATCAAACAGCGTGTGCTGGTGGAAGTACGCTGGCTACAACAATTGGCCAGCGCCGAACCACTCACCGAAGTGCCACTTTTAAGCACTGCAGCCAATCAACTGCTGAATGACTTGGTCAAACACTTCTCTTTGGAGGATGCTGAGCGGATCAAGACTATCGAGAGAGAAACCAATCACGATGTCAAAGCGGTGGAGTCTTTCATCAAAGTTAACCATATCTTCATCACTAATCCTCGAAAATAAAAGTAAGTAGACCAAATTTAATTAATTCTAACATTTTTTATGATATATTACATCCAAATTTTGTTAATAAATAAAAGTTTTGAGAATAATAGAAAATTTGGTTAAAATCTGTCCTGAAAATTTTTAGGTGAAAGGGGGGAGGGCTAATCAATAATTTGCCCTGGGCGCAAAGGAGGTTAGAACTGCGACTGTCGCTGAGCTTTATTTATAAAATCATTCCTGCCTAAGACCCTAGGTAGGTGTGCCTTGTTCTCCGTGTTATTAGGCTACAGGGATGATTCCTCGGGTTAACTATGGATCAATTGCAGGTATTTCTAGATGACGTAAATATTTCAAGATAAAATGTGTAGAAAATTCAAGACTCGGTAGTGGGGTCAATTTATGAAAAATGAAATTTGGAGGGGGGGCGTTTGTCAAAATCTAGGCAGAACAATTTTGTAGTTTTTTTTTCGATTTTTTCAATGAAAATATCCCGAAACAGTACTTTACAAAAACCTAGCCGAAAGGAGTTGGTGGTAAACAAATTTCCCCCAATTAAAGCACCTTAGTTAAAACTCAAAATTGAAAGTGAACCATCTTGGATATGAACACTAATGGATGTGAGTTTTTTAATTATCTTTCTACTTCCTACTATACAGAAATTACCAGTGATAACTGGAATTAGTATTTAAAATATAATTTCATTCATATTGTATTTCAAAGCCCAGACCACTTTATGCATTTCTAATCTGCCCCATGGAGGAAGAGGGTCAACCAGAAATGGATGCACTTCTGGAATTAGCATTTCTAGGTGCTATAGTATGGAAACTATCCTGCTTTGCAGCATAGTTTCCACTAAAAAAGAATGAACTATTTTGCCTTTTTTCGTAATTTCGGACACTTAGAGTTTTGAAAGGTCCTTTACAGGTTTTGTTACTTTCAACTTCAACATTTTTCCAAGAAATCCAATAGCATTTATTCTTTAAATACAAGTCTCTAAAAAACTGATATTTTGTCGTACAGTACAAAAGACAAGCTGAAAACAACAACAAAATGCTTAATGTTTTTTATTGCCAAGCGTTTTGCAACATCCACCTGAAGCGTCAATAAATACCCCTGTTGCCAGATCTGGTTAAAGCGTTTTTGATGAAATGTTAAATTTAGCTTTTCCCTAAATACTTGAATTTTCTGTTGGAAAAAAATTTAATTTACAAGAATAACAATAGACGACGCAAGAAGGTTTCCATGGATTTGGTATTAAGAATGGTTTAGTTTCTCTTTCTTCTAATAGTCTGTAAGCATTCCCTCCTTATAAATATAGCTCTTAAAAGAACAAAGAAAAAGCCCCTATAAACAAGTATAAACATAAAAAAATGAAAAATATCAAACAAGATAATGAAATGAAAATAGTAGAAAGTTATAGAAGAAATAGTAAGATAGCGGTAAACAGCAAGGCGAGCAAAGCTACGTTTGTCACTCAAAAAGGTAGCGAGGTAGAAAGCGCCGCATCCAATATAAGAAAAACTATCATCACTAGAACGTTTAGATATGATTTCCCCCACACATCAGCCCTTAGCTGACTCGGAAGCGCCCTGTGTCATGGGCCAACCAGAACAGAACGTTTTTACTTCATTGTTTTTCTAATGGATATAGTTGTTTAATCACTGTATTGTTACATTATCAGATGTGCTGTGTGGTTTAGTGGTTTGGAGTCGCTCGCCTGACTCTATAATGGGGCTTGACGATTCTAATATTTTTTTTTTTAAGATAAGATTGGTCAAATCCATCGTACTCTTGCATCAATAGAAAGAAGAGACTTGGGGCTACATGAATATGATTTTTTTTGTAAAAAAAAAAATAATGCGCTTTTTACGGCAGTTTTAAAAAAAATCAGATTTTTGTCAACAAATTTCTAACAGAAAGGCTAAAAACTCGAAATTTTTTCAAGATTAAGTATTTTTTTTATATTAAAAAAGAAAGCCCATTTATTTCCGAGCACATTGAGCTAACAAAAAGATGGGGAGATTTGGGGTTCAACTAAAAAAGAACAACAGAGGATTGTAAGCTTTTAGTTCATACGGGGCTATTAAAGTGGAGACAATAAGGATTAAGGCACATGATAGGACAAGAAAGTGCCACTGGACTCTTTTTTGGCAAGTAAATTCTATGTCAAAATAATTTTTTTTGAATTTTGCTGCAAGTGATGAAACGGAGTTCCTTAGAAATATGGATTCCCATGCCGACTGGCGCCTAATGGTTATTATGTATCCTAATAATGACGAAGGTGGTCCCGTCTGCCCAGCTAGCCCAAAGATATATGGCTTCCTAATTTCCAAACCACCTCTCCGTTTTGATTCAAGTTCAGACACAACCGGTTTATCACATATACTTAAATTCTGTTCAGATTCTCTCGTTTCTATTCAAGGAACAGACATGATACACTAACCAAAATATGCAAATTTTTCTTTTCTATATGCAGAATTAACGCACTTCCCTGACTAAAACCGCATTTTGCCAAATCAAATAAAAGAGCGAAAAAGGGTACTCGGGATCTTATATTTGACCAAATGTTGATTTTATCATTTGATGAAATTCCCAAATAACAAGTTTTGTTTTCTTTTTTGGTGAAATCTGTTTTTTCTATTCTCGGGTCTTTTTTTCGTTTCTTCTTTAGTCTGTAACACAATGAATTCTACTTACTAATTGCAAAAAGGTGCAAATCGGAAATTGCAAAGGGGTGGTCTGTCGCTGTCGATCGAACAAATTTTGCACGACTATTTTCTCTAGCTTTTAAAAAAGTCGCACAAGAAACATTTGTTTTTTAGATATTCAAATTTACAGCACTACTTATATTAACTTTTCATAGGAGATTGAATTTGGAAAATTGTCATCAAAAGCTACGAGCCTGAGAAAATTTGCCTCATTTTGGAAAATAGGAGAAAACACCCCCTAAAAGTCATAGGATCTTAACGAAAATCACACCACCGTATTCAGCGTATCAGAGAACCCTATAGAAAAAATGTCAAGGTCCAATCTACAAAAATGTGGGATTTCGTATTTTTTGCCAGAAGACAAATCATGGGTGCGTGTTTATTTGTTTGTTTTTTTTTTATCCCCAGGGGTCATCGTATCGACCAAGTGGTCCTAGAGTGTTGCAAGAGGGTTCATTCTAACGGGGAGAAGGAGTAGAGGTGGGTAAAATACCTTTCCAGGATATACTTCAGCCTGTAGACCCATCCCTAGAAGTTTCATTTCCATAACCGGGTTAAGAAAATGAAGCTTTCAGGGATAGATTTGCAGACTATAATATGTCCTGGGAAGGTAGGCTATTTTGAAGTATTTACCTCCCCCCCTTCTCTCTCTAGACAGTACTAATCTTTGATGACCTTTAAAAATCTTTGTTTTACAAAAATAAATCCTTTAAAAATGAAGTATACAAAAAGTAGGTAAATGTTTAGTTTCATCACATACACAGTGTATTTTTTGGCTTAATTTTAAAGCAACATTGACTTGCAGTGAAAGTTTCTACTTTATTCTCTACTCTGCTGATGTCCCACCTGGCTATCTTGATAACCTGGATATACATAAGCTATCTTGATTTAGTTCAATATCAACAATAGTAGTGGTAGAAGTAGAAAGAAAAGTGGAAGTAATATTGGTAGCCCTGGGGGTTTCAGCTTCATACCCTAAGCTGTTGCTGGGATATTGCTAATGCATCCCTTTGATAACCCACATGTATATAGTTTTGTTTTGTCAGGCTAAAAATTTCAAGGATACTCTGGTTCGGGCCAAAGTTTACCAACAAACGGATGAACAAGCTGAAAAGGGCACTTTCAAATGTAATGGCAGGAGAAGCTGTCAAATTTGTGCACTCATTGTTGAAGGGGAGACATTTCGAAATTTCAATGACTCTCGACGCTTTACCATCTTTTTTTTTTTTTTTTTTTTTTATCAATATAAAATATTACAAGATATGCTACATTCTACTATACTTTAACTACTATGCAACACTACAAGGACGATACCATGAGGAGCAAAAGACAATGACTGAATTTTGTACAGAGCAGTTTGCTAATTGGCGCAGAGGATGACGTGATTAAAAGGCACGGAGTGGAGTTTTTTTTACTCTAATTCGGTAAAGGTGGCAGCTTCGGCTGCCACCTCATGTCATGAATATTGCCCTATTCGGTCATGAAGATTGCCCTATTCGGAAGGGAATTCACTGGTTAGCCATTTCGGCGACATAATTATTCTATTGAAATCTCTTGACGAGACTGACACCGCTGTTCCAACATTCGTCATAAAGCGTCCTACAGAAGTACCCTGCCTCCCTGCCATGACGGAGGTAAGTGGCGCGAACATTTCTTCCCGGTTGATGCGCATATCGTTTCGCGTGTTCAGGAAAACGCCAGGCGACATGTAATAGCCTTCATGTTTCATCTCGAGCTGTTCTCCTCCGCAGGCAAGATCCGCGCCTTCTTCCTGACCGAGACTGACATAGGAAAGGTTGCTTCTCAACTGCGACTCACTGACTACAGGGCCAAGTTGTGTGCCTTCTCCCAGTGCGTGACCAACTTTCATTTGTCGGGTCGCCGCGACAAGTTTGTCAACAAACGTATCGTGAATCGAATTAACCCCCCGCCCCCACTCCCCCAAAGAGAGCGGATCCGTTCCAGTTATTTCAATCACGTATCTAAAACTTGTGGTTATTTTTCCCACCAAGCTTCAGCCCTATCTCTCCATTCTTAAGCGTTTTCAAAGATTTCAAGTTCCCCCTCCAACTCCCCCCAATGCCACCGGATTCGGTGGGGATCTGAAATAATAGCTCTGAGACATGATATTCTTCTAAATATCAAATTCCATTAACATCCGACCATCCGTTCGTAAATTAAAAATACCTTATTTTTTCTAATTTTAAGAAATAGTTTATTTTACTTGACATTTTTTTTTAGGATGAAAATGTTAAGTGTTAAATGTTAAGCAAACGAAAAAGGAGAGGAAAAATAGATGAAACAGAATAAAAGAATAAAAAAGAATAAAAAGAGAATAAAGAATAAAAGAATACGAGAATAAAAAAGAAGGACAAATACAAAAGAAATAAGAGATTTTTCTATGACTCAAAAGAGCTTATATATAGAGGACCTTCATTTAATGTTGTTTTTTTTAAGTACAAAATAGGAAGGAAGGAAAATATGCAAAATAGGAGCACCATCGGGATCGAGTACTTCTCGGTGACCGGCGCGATCGCCTTGGTCAGACCGGAGGAGTACGGGCCGAGCAGGAATTTGACGCCGTCCTGCTGGATCAGCCTTTCCGCCAGTTCGGCGCCGCGGGCCGGCGTCGACTCATCGTCGTAATACTTGATCTCGCGTTTGTATTTCTTGCCCCCGATCTCAACGCCACCACGCCCATTGATAATGTCGACCGCAAGGTCGTAGCCCTTCTGGGTGTGCTCGCCATTTGTCGAGTATTTGCCGGTAAGCGATATCGCCGATCGCCGACATCGGCCAAGAAGTGTTTCGTGTGGTTGCCGCTCGCATCCAAGATTTTCAGCGTGGCGAAGGTGGTACGTTTCGCGGGTGGTTGTGGTCGATCACGCGAAACAAAATCGGAGATTACTTTCGGCGCGTCAGTGGGCAACAAGCCCAAGGCGGCAGCGCGGCGATGCAGCAGCTTGCCGAAATCCCATTTGACGCCGATTCACAAGAGCACGATGACGACCGCTCCGATAGCGAACAGGTGATTCTGCATCGCGGTCTGCAGGCGATTCGGGACGAGTTTGAACCTTCTAGTGCCCTTTTTAAGTGACCAAAAAAATTGGAGGGCATCTAGGCCCCCTCCCACGCTCATTTCTTTCCGAAAGTCAACGGATCAAAATTTTGAGATAGCCATTTTGTTCAGCATAGTCGAAAATCATAATAACTATGTATTTTGGGATGACTTACTCCCCCACAGTCCCTGGGGGAGGGGCTGCAAGTTACAAACTTCAACCAGTGTTAACATCTAATTATGGTTATTGAGAACTGTAAAGCCCTTATCAGGGGGACTTTCTTGGTTTTGGGGGTAGGGTTGAGGGACCTTTTTAGTTCGTTTCTTCAGGCCAGAAAATCTCAGTACAAAAATTAAAAAAAAACTATTTTAGAGAAAAAATAAATAAATACATACATAAACACGCAGATGACGAATAAACAGTTAAAACAAAAGGCATAGAAAAAATGCATGGGACAACGATGAATGAACACTCGGAAACGTCTGGTCCCTGATACGCCTGCCAACTTTTAGTGTCCTAGCTTATCTGAAAGTGCCCAAACTAGCAGAAGCGGGACCGACAGACAGACAGAAATTGTGATCGCTATATGTCACTTGAATGGTAGACAGGCTTTTCTTATTTATAAAATGGAAAGACCGTGCAATTCTTGTCAAATGGCCTTTTCTGGCGAAGAAGTTGCTGATCAACAATCTCGAGAAGAGGATAGATTTGTTTATCAATGATTGTGGACCAACAATAATTTTTGCAAGAACCAAAACTGTCATTACTGTGGGAAACAAAGGGTAACATTTTCTAACTCAATAGAACATTGTCTTATTAATTATTGACATAACTCGTGATTACTCCAGTAATTTTCACTGTTTATAAATCTTTTCATTGTTAGATCCTTCGCAAAGGGTGCAGTGCTTTCTGTGAAGTGCAAATGGTGCCCTGGTCCTAAGTGAGTTTAAGGTAGTGGTAGCCCCAATTTTTATGGCACTTGGTACTAACAAAGTGACATATAGCAATCGCAAATTCTGTCGGTCTGTCTGTCTGTCGGTCCCAGTTTTGCTTCTTTAGGCACTTCCAGGTAAGCAAGGACGATGAAATTTGGCAGGTGTATCAGGGACCGGACCAGATTAAATTAGAAATAGTTAGAAATCGTTTTCCCGATTTGACCATCTGGGGGGGGAGTGGCTATTGTTTTGATAAACAGTAATAATGTAAACTTTTAAATTTTGCTTAATTGTATTTTCGCTTAAATTGGAAAAGAAGACGCGATTTTTTCACTGCTTTCGAGATTTGGTCTCATAAATGTTAACAAATATTTTCTTAACAAAGTACTATATTACCAAAAAAAAACAACTTTCATTGAATTTTCAAAATTAAATGCTCAAATCTTAGCATTAAGTATTAAGTATTAAGGTTTTCTATTTTGTACCAAATAACTAGAAATTAGTTTCAATTGTAAGTAATTAGTTTGCTAAGTCACCAAGATGAAGCGAAGGAAGACTATGAAAGTAAGCAAGCCTCGCAGCAGTCTTGCAACTTTGGAGATATGAAGTCACCATTGTTTCGACTTGACATTCATTGTCCAATCTACCATGATTCATGATTCCCTTGTCACCATGCACACGTACATACATCATGAGATCTGCCTTTCTGTCTGTGTCTGTCTGTGTCTGTCTGTGTCTATCTGTCTGTGCCTGTCTGTGTCTATCTGTCTGTGTCTGTCTGTGTCTGTCTGTGTCTATTTGTCTGTGTCTGTCTGTCTGTGGCATTTGCATATCTTCAAAACCTTATAAAATGGAATTGAGCAAAGTTATGAAGCTGAAAATACTTTTTTTGTACTTCAATTAAGCAGAAGATCTATGTTGCAAGGTTTCACTTTTATAACACACATATTTTTAAAGGTCATCGAAGGTCAGGGCCCTCTAGAGGGAGAAGGAGTGGAGGTGGTTGCTTCAAAATTCCTTCCCAGGACATACTTTAGTCTCTAGATTCATCCCTGAAAGTTTCATTTTGTTTATAAATGGATGGATATTGGTAATAAAAGGAAAAGGAACTGGGCCCAATTAAAATACCATCGATAAATTGAAATAATACTTTGAACGCAGACAATTTTTTTACGGTAAAAAAAAAAAAAAAAACTACAAATAAGTGAGCGTTTGACATTCTCCTGAAGAACCTAAATGGCCAGTAATTTTTACTTTTTGAAATCATACCATTTATTTTGAACATTTTTTTTATTATTATTCAAAATAATCAAAATACAACTCAAGCTAGTTAAAGTTCAAGGAGAAAAAAAAATCGATTTAAATATTCTTGTTACAATCAATTTAATTTATCAATTTTAAAACTTAAACTGACAGGTCTAATTTAATAATGTAAGCCGTTCTTGAGATATTACGTTGCCACCTGTTTGACGATAGTTGGTTTTGATTTAGTTTAACATCCACCTGAATATTCTTTG
Organism: Alatinidae sp. Z8VKAUB7J3; assembly: GCA_010016025.2. Classification (NCBI taxonomy): domain Eukaryota; kingdom Metazoa; phylum Cnidaria; class Cubozoa; order Carybdeida; family Alatinidae; species Alatinidae sp. Z8VKAUB7J3. The sequence goes on along the minus strand of JAAAKM020721499.1, from coordinate 100,053,049 downwards.
AAAGCTTCTCCTTAATGCCCTTACCTTGTGCCGTAGCAATAGTTGTAATAGCAATTGTAGCATTAGTAGAAGTATGCACATGGCACCTATGATTTTCACAAACATCACCTTCAACACACAATAAAAGTTTCAATTTAATACCATTAACCGTTTCTGAAGCATTGCTGGTATGTCATATCGAACCGTAAAATTTTATGGCCACTTTCATTTTTTCGCTTTGCAGCCATTCATCATTTAGACGATTATAACGCAATGGCCATTCGCATGGGGCTTAGGCGAGTCGTAGTCATTTCTCGTTCCATGTTTCTCCGTTCACACGGAGCGTTCTTTCTTGAACCTGGTTCTACAAGACCAACCAATCATGGTCTATGAATTTGGCAAGTTGAAAAATATGGATGAGGAAGTTGGACAGGGGAAATATTCAGAGAGCCAATAAGATTGTTTGCAAGTTAAATCCGGCTTATGTAACCGAAACTCTAAAAAAACAAAATTTTGATAACCTACGATGTATTAAAAGAATGGGCTTAGCCTACTATGCTGATTCCAAATGCATAACATTCATTAATCTTAGTGTTACCCATCAAAGGGTACGATTCTGAGAAAATATCCCCAATTTACGTGCCCTTTTTAAGCAACCGAAAAGACTGGAGGGCAACTAGCCCCCCTCCTCCGCCCCTCATGACCCCCCACAGTCCAGGGGAAAGGTTTTTAAGCTATAAAATTTTCCCATTGTTTACGTATAGTATTTGTTATTACTTTTGAAATAGGAAAAGAGCCTCCTCCTTTCCAAAGGAAAGGAGCAACTTAGTCCTTTCAAATTTCTTATCTTGTTAGCTTTATAGGCTTAGTTTACCTTCTTTTTTTTAGCAGTCATGTTGCTGAACGATGCCTTTTTTCAACTACTTCTACACTATGTGGACAAATTGGCAAATGTGCGTTTCAGAATCTTCCACATACAATGGATTCATGTCTTCACCCATGAAATTGTGTGTCGACTGACGTCATGTTTGTCAACTGATGAAATTACAGACCGGGACACAAATGGGAGCGGAAGTAGGCGACCATCAACTTCAAATCCGCCGGCCGCCGGCCGAAGCCGCGCAGCAGGTCTTCGATGTAGCTCATGGTGAAGCGGGTCTGGGGCCCAAGCTGGCCCGGCAGCACCCGCCCGACTGCGTTGTCGAATGGGAACGAGGGTACCTGGCCGCCGAGCCAGATGGTGTCGCGCAGGCGGATCGCCTGGCGGTAGGGCAGGGGGATCGGCCAGTCCCAGACCCGCTCCGGCCAGCAGTCCTCACGCGGGATGTACTTGTCGAAGCCGCCGCGGGTGCGGCCAACTCCGAGTTTCTAGCTGACCAGGGATTTCAAATTGTATGCCTATTTTAAGAGCCCCTAGCACTGTTCTCACTTCTAACAGAATCTTTGGTTCCCTTTGCCGAGACAACGACTCTAAGGAATTTTAAATAAATCAGAGAAAATGCTTTGGACTATTTACACGTCACATGGCACATCTTAGGGGCACTTAAGTCTCTAAGGCCTAATAAACAAGATTATTAGTTCAAGCCGCCGATTTTCAAGGGATCCGTGCCCCCTATTAAATATTTTTTTTTACATCCGGGCTCCCCAAGAGTAACCCAAAAAAGTTTTGGAATTATGTGTCCAGTATAGACCACCCTAGGCGCTGTGTTAAATGCCTCACTACTCACGATGGAAGAGAAGTAACTGACACCCAGAAACTAGCAAACTTACTAAACAACCAGTTCGCTTCCGTCTTCACAACAGCCTCCGCCCACTCCTAAATGCGACATACCATCTCCCGTAAGCACTGTTGTTATCACTGCACCTACGGTGAAAACGAGGCTAAAAAACCTCCATGCAAACAAATCAGCCGGTCCCGACGAAATCCACTCGAGGGTAACAAGGCCGCAAAAATATGACAAAATAGTCAAGTTATTGTTTATTTCATTGGCCTCTAAATAGATCATAGATTCTGTTATTTGTTGTTTATAAAAGCCACTGCCTGATTCAAGAAAGGCAATACAAAGGGACTTAACCAACTAGAAACGAAGAGAAATTACCAGAAATAATATTTAGGCTTCATGCTTGCTGCTGGTTTACTAAAAAAGGACAGCTCAAAGAGACTTGAAAAATTTTAAACGAACAAAATTTACTATTAGCATTACTTGTGGTTGGGGTTTCGTATTATGCAGGGCATTGAGGTTTGCACAGCAGGCGCGCAGAACTTTTGTCGCCGAACGGTTTTCAAGCAGGGCCAGCAGCAGGTGTTCAACCGTCATGAATTCATGACGTTGTTCACGTGTCTTGCGAAATGAATCGTTCAGTGTTTGTTCAAGTTCTTTATCAAGCATGTATCAGTCCTCGTTGTCTCAATAGGCTTGTTCCATGGTGCAAAGAAGCGGATGATTATTTTCTCTGGCGTATAGATTGACCTGTGACACCTTGGTTTCTGCTATCTCATGCGTGTAAATACCACGTCCAGCCAAGAGAGAAATATCGGATATGTGAGTGTATCAGCGAAAAATAATTAAAGATCTTAACAGGAAAAAAGGGCTTAAGTTTTTTTTTTATATTCCCTGGTTTCTAGAAATTTTCATCAATGCCCATACCCAGACACTTTACAAATCCATTTTCTGGTCTCTGAATTATGTCTCTAGTCGTTTGGAGACCTGTGAAAGAGGACTGGAGTTTTCCCATTCGTGAAAATAGCAAAACTTGGGATTTCTGAACATTTATAGTCATTGTGTTAGCATCCATCCACAAGTATTACGGCTTAAAGTTGTAAACTGGTCTTTTTACGGACGATTTATAATTAATGGCAACCATCTTCAGACAATAATCAGACAGTTGGTTGTAACAAACTGTCAATAAGGTGCAACCAGGCTCAATAGTAACCGAAACTCTAAAAAAAGTAGAATTTTGATACCAGTATAGACGCCAAAAGAATTTCATTTTTATGCTGATTTCAAATACATAAGTTTCATCAAGTTTAGTCTTACCCATGAAAAGTTACGATCCTGATTAAGTTTGCCTTATTTTTGGTAAAGGGGGGAACATATATATAATAAATTAAAAAACATTTATAAATTATGTCAAGCAGTAACTTACTAGATTCAGTACACAAAAAAAAAACTATGTTTCATACTTTTTCTTCTTAAAAAGTAATAATATTAAACAAAATATTTATTTTTAATTTTGTATTTATTAAATTTCTAAATTTTTAAAATTACTTATTATTATTTAAATAGTATTGAAAACATTTTTAAATTTTATTTATTTTTATTATATTAACATAAAATTATATTTTATTTATACATAATATAGGATATGGATTTCAGAAAAGTGGCCCTAGTACCTGAGATAAGGCAAAATTATCATTTTTGATTTTACTAAGAACTAAATTTACCAATCAAATCAAAAGTTTGGCTAAGCCAATGGACTATACTCAACATCTGAAGAGTATGGATTTGAAAGGAAGAGAAAGTTTCAGTTTTACTATTTTTCTAGTAGAAGTAAATTAATTGCCTAAAAACTTATGACCTAGCAAAATTATCACCTACACAGAGGCATCTTTTCGTTGATGAGGGGGAATGATAAAAGGATTAGGGGAAAGGGAAGGCAATAATCAAACAATGGCATATTGAATATCCCGAGGTAATGCTAGTCCTACGGTGATAAACATCATAAGTCTTCCTTAAAAACGTGTAAAATATAATGATGATAGTCTCCCTATCATTCCTGATACTGAAGTTTTGTGAAGGGTTTGATAAATCAATATGACTATTTACTTTTCTTTGAAAACTGTTTTTTTGGAAAATATATTTTTTTTAATTGAAATTAAGCAACACCCAAAACCTTCACCGAATCCCAAATAAATACAAATCAACACAAACAAACAATTAAATAAGTAATGCTGACCATGGGTGTTATATGTTAACAATGGGTAACTAGCATAACTTGTAGCCCTTGCCCTAAGGCCTGCTGGGGGATTGACACCCCCAAAGACATAATTGCTGACCTTGCAACTTTGCTGAACAAAATGGCTATTTCACAATTTTGATTTAATGTCTTTGGGGAAATGATGGACGTTGGGGAGGGGCTGCTTATTTCTAGTCACTTTTGACTCTTAAAAAAAAGCACTAGAACCCTCAGTTTCCAATCGAATGAGCTTCTCTAGAACTTACTACCTCCTTGTATCCGAAGTGTCTTGGTAAAACCAGATCGCCATTGATGCGCCGAAAAGAAAAGGCCATCCGATCGAAATGCGTGTTGGCGATGAATTCGTCGGTGTCGTGCATCGTGACGAGGACGAAGGCGAAGTCAGCTACTCGCTGAACATCGTCATCCTCGAAGAGGACCTGCCGCCGGCACCATAATCGCCCGCGACGCGAGAATAAAAACGCCCCGTGCCCACAATTGGCCGGGGCGTTTTTTTTGTCTGAAATTGGCATTTTGTCGCAAATATTCTTGAGCCAAGAGGAGGTTTGGTGATCTCGGTTCAGTTCGGAGGTCAGACAAGGCATTTCCAAATAACTTAAGTCAGCGTTGCATGTGAAAACGGAAACGAATAGGGATTCTTGTAGTGGAAAATGGTAGTTATATTTGATAGATCACCAGATTTGGACAAAAGAAAGTTATCAACAATCAAAGTAAAACATGATGCTTCTTTTAGAAAGCACGCCATTTAGTAGAAATAAACTTTTTACAGAAAGCATATAGCCACTAGTATGTAATAAAGCACTAACATTAAAAATAAGTACTTTCTAAATGGTTAGAAACATTCATTTCTTGAAATCTCGAGAGCGTACTCGGGGTAGATGGTGAGACGCTCGACAAGATGCTTACCGGCCTCAGCGGTCTTCCGGCGCAGTCGTTCCAGGTGCGGCCACGGAGCTTCGGGGTTGACTAAGTCGGGAGTGACGGGCGAGACGCCGCCCCAGTCGTTGATACCGGCGTCGACGAGGGCGGGCAGGGCCGCGAGATCGCTCAGGTTCGGCGGGACCTGGACGCTCATGTCGGATCCGAAGATCAGCCGCGTGACGGCGATGGTCCAGCGCAGGTCGTCCAGGTCGGGTTCGGAGGCGCCCAAATCTCAATCCGAGAAAACGCACCTTGAGATTTTGAGTGTTGTCGAGAGTAAAATTGCATAAGCTTCATTTCTTTTTCGGCCGTTAACGATAGTGAAAACAAATAAACAGCGTAAGATAGTCTCGCTGGAAGGACATATCCACTCTTTGGAAAAGTGTTGACGTTGTAATAAGGGTAGAACTGGTTTTTTTTTTTTTGCTAAGCAATCGAGGGCAATACAAGGTTCACACATAAACCATTAGAAAAAATGGAAAAAATTCTGCAAATGATAGAACCTACAGTGGTCTTGTTTATCTCACTGAGACTAAGCTAATTATCTTCGAATGCAGACACAGAAACTGGTTTTAAACAGATCAAACTCCTTGAGTGGGGTCGTGATAAATGTCACGTACCGAAAAATGAATCATGTTGCCTCATTCGTTTGCTTTGCCTTTGTTTTTATGTTTTGGCATTTTTCTTATGTACTTTATCTGTTGGTGTTGCCCTTAGATAGTTGAAATCAAGTAAAGACTTTAGAACTAGAATATATTATAGGGTAAATTAAGACAATAAAGAATAGTAAATCAAAAGAATACATTACAGATATCGTAACTGTTATGCGAAAACAGTTACGACAACATTCTTACCATCATTCGTTCATGCTCACAGTCATCAGGATCAGGAACAAACTGCTATTCCCAGCCGAAAAGATTAAATCACCGGAAGCCTTCTCCAAGAGCCTAAACATAAACATTATGTCGAGACTTTCAACGTAGGACGACTTTAAATGGCAATCATGTCGCAGTCGATCCGCTTTTCGCCCTGCCATAACATTTTTCTTTTAATAGGGTGTCAGTATTGTGGAATAAATTATTATTACAACGTGGATGTCCTAACCCCCAAACCAATTCATTAAGATGATCTTGTTGTTGATGTATCCATTCAAATAAACGATTGTACATGGGTTCTAACGACTTTTGATATTCCTTCTTCTTGAGTTGTTTTTTGCATTTACGAAGAAAGGATTTGATCTGTTGACAACCGCGTGGACTTACATTGGGTGGGATCTTGGGTGCCTGGGCAAGTCGACGCAACGATGTCAGGAGTTGATCTGTCGATCGGACTTGTGGTGTACGGGCCAACCAACCGTCTAAATAACGACGTACGGCATGATGTTGAAAGTAAACCTAAAATATACAGATATTAAATTAGGTGATCAAATCTTGTTCTCTTATAATCTATCACTGAAATACTTTCTTTATACTTCCTTTAAAACCCCCTAAATACTGCCTTTAAAAACCCCTCCTCTTTTCTACCAAAAGCCTTTTCCTAATATTGATAGTTGCATTTCTAACTTTCCTCGATGGCGAAAGACACTTTCGCCATCTCTCAAACTTTTTTCCTAAAATTATATTACCCATCTTCAAATAACGAACAAAAATTACTATGAAAAGAATTGGATTGGAAGAGTCATGTTTGAGGATTTTGGCATGACGGAACATACTATTCATTGTAAGATTCTTTATTTTATAGCTTGATCCAGTCACTGCAAACTACTGCAACCTTCATAGTAGTAATAGCCAAGGAGGTGCAACTTCAATAATGCAGAAGATCAAAATTAGACAGTATTTAGCCAGTAATATCCAACAGAGTGGAGACCGCATCAGTAATAGAAGTAACAGCACCGCAGATTCAGGACGAAGTAGGACTTCAGAGTGGACAAACCGAATCCGAATTGGCTCAGAAACTGGTTCTAAGACGGATCCGATTCAAATTGAAAATGGATCATCTGAGACGTAGATCTTTCTATATATCAAGTTTCATTAAGGTCTGATTACCCATTCGTAAGATAAAGATACCTCAATTTTCATGTTTTCCAAGATTTTCGGTTTCCCCCTTCAACTCCCCCCAATGTCGCTGGATCTGGTTGGGTTTTAAAACGAAAGCTCAAAAGCACAAGATCCTTCTAAATATCAAATTTCACTAAGATCTCCGTTCGTAAGTTGAAAATGCCTCATTTTTTCTGATTTTTCCGAGTTACTCCCCCCCCCGGCGGCGATCTGCTTGGAAACCGCTCAGGACCCCGCTTGAGGGGCGATCCGCCAGGCCTTGGTGAAGACCAGGTCGTCGGTGTCGCGCACCTCGACCGCCAGCTCGCCCTCGGTCTCGGGCACGAAGGAGAAGTGGAGGCTGGGGTTTTCGCTGAGCGAAATGGCGCCTTCCACGGTCATGATCTCCTTGCCACCGTAGGACACCGCGATGTCCTGGACGAAGTGGGCCGGAATGTAGTGCCGGGTCACCTGGTCCATCTGCAGGCCGGAATAGTTGGGATGGCTGATCTGGTTCTTCGTGACTTTTCATTTTATTTTTATTTTTTTGCATTTTGTTCGAAATTCTTATTTTTCTCACAATAAACAAAATTGAAAAAGAAGACTAACTTTATTTTTCCTTTACAATGGAAGAAAAGTCCTTCATTAAACATATACTTCAACTACGTGGTACTTAAAAAGACGTTATTTTTTAGCTAAGAATTTTTTCAGACTAGAAATAATTTATAAACTGATCCCACTGGACTAACTAATCCAATTTATAATATATAATCTTATTTATCTTGATAATTTTACTCAAGGGCTAAGACTAATGATTGTAAGTGAGTATCTTTAAATTACCTTTAGTATAATTGTTAAAACTTATAGCAATGGTAATGGAAGTGCATCAATAAATTATAGAAATATATTTTTTACCCTCTATCGCATATAAACTGCTTTTTCAAAATAAGCTACAAAAAACTAAAATAAGGAATAATATAACAAAACTTAACACTTTATGGAAAAAACAGAGAACTATCAGCAACATTTTGTATTTTAGATACTACATGTTCAGCCTCCTTAACCGTGAGTTCACCTTTGACGTTGATGTATCAAGTCAAATTGTGCAGCTCCCTGACACGCCTACAAATTTTGATCGCCCTAGCACGTCCAGAAGCACCGAACTTGCCAAATCACTGAACCCCTCCCCCCAACTCCCCCAAAGAGAGCAAATCCAGTACGATTCTGTCAAGCACGTATCAAGGACATTTGTTTATTCTATCCACCAAGCTTCATCCCGATTCCTCCACTCCAAGTGTTTTTCCTAGATTCCCCCCTCCAACTCCCCCCAATGTCAAAAGATCTTGTCGGGATTTGAAATAAGAGCTCTGAGACATGAATACTTTTGATGTCTCGCAACGATCGGTTGACGGCTCTCGAGCAGGCTTTGGGAGCGAACTCTTCACTCAATCCCCCTCATCCCCAGCCCTTCTCTCCGTAAAGCCGGGGGGGAGAAGTGAGACAGTTTGAGATTGCGAAGCTACCAATACACCGTTGATCAGTGTGCTCGCGCGACCTCTGGATACCATCTTCTATTCGTTGTGCAGTAGCAGCCGATCCTGACCCGCCCCCATTGAATTCCGATGACTCGAAACTGCTTTTATTAGGGGGGGAATGGATACTTCTTTGTGAAGAGACCAGGCTACTGACTTAATAATTATCACACTCTCTCTTATCACCATTTCTTACACAGTGGTTTAATTAAGATTTTCCTAAAATCGTTAGGTACTTCCCCTTTTCAAAAATGATATTTATAATCTTCAGTAACTGATTTTCAACCTCGGAGCCACCATATTTAAGAAACTCATTTATCACACTGTCAACACCTGGGGTCTTATTACTTTTTAATCATTTTATCACTGTTTAAGATGTCTAATTTTTGGTGAGCAGAAATAACAGGGAAGGTAGAGAGTAATTTTGCGTATAGGTGTAAGGGTAATGGATTTTGGTCTTGCTCATTGGACTGCACACATTAAACTCCAGAAAACAGAATGATAGGGAACTAAAACGTGTTGATCAATTTAAACATCATGGAAAAATTTTGGATGAAAATAAGTCTTTCCCTGAACATGTGAAAACAATGTCTCTAAAAATCTCGCGAAATATCGGCATTCTTTCTCGTTTACGCCATTTTTTCCCAAAGGATATTTTAAAACAATATATTTTCTTTTGTTAGTCCATATTTTCTTTATTGTGTTTCTATTTGGGTATACAAAGGAAAGAAACGGGAGAAAAGGTTGCGATTAAACAGTAAGCGGACTTTAATTTGAAAAAGTAACTCACGATTCAGGACAATAAACATGGCTATAACAAACTCGTAAAATTGCTCCCCATTCCACAATAACAGTCATGAAATAATGAACAGCTAATAGTTAAGAGCATTGTGTTCTCCTCTTGTGGTACCGAGGTACCAATCTTGTGCTAGCTGGGGTGGGGGTAATGTATAGTGAAGCTCTGTGTCGCCCCAAATTCCACTCTTTATAAGATTTAAGAGAGTGAATGGAGCGTTGAGGAGGGAACAGCCCCTTTCATAACCGGATTATGTGTTCGTTTTAACTTTTAATGTCGCTCTTTACTTTCAGTTAAAAAAAACTTGTTTTTTTAATTCAATTTCTGAATGTTTTTGAATTTATGCATTTTTTTGATTTTGGCTTTCCGCACATGAATAAGTAAGAACAAATTTGAATATTTATTAATTTTTTTGGCTAAATGACTTTTTCATAGTTTTGATAGGACGATTTTGAGAAAAAGGGAACGGGGGAGTTGGCCTAGTTGCCTTCAAGTTTTTGATGAAAACTCCAATTTCCCGTCGCAATTTCTTTTTGTTCATTGAAAATGGGCACTAGAACTTTTCCTTTCCGTTTGAATGGACTCTCTTCGATCTTCTAGGATCGTCGGTTCAACACAATCACCCCTGGGAAAAAATGTAAAATCCACCCTTATGTAGATAGGAGCTTAAAACCTCTACAGTGGGGATCTCGGATAATGTGAATCTAATTGAGTGATTTTCATTCGCATCATTTGACTTTTTCGGAGTCTTTCCACCCTTTTTGAAAAATCCGCCAAATTTTCTCATGCTCGAAGCACCCAAATTAATGATACAAAAAATTGAAAAATTAAAATAATATGTTAACAAAAATTTACTAAATAAAACGGAAACCATAAGAAGAGGGTGGAGGAATAAAGCCTAAAATAGAAAGTTTTTCGATGGAAGAGAGTCATACCATTACAAAATTTCTAAAATCATGCTCTTTTCTTAATATTTTTGATCTTCTAGAGCATTGATTCCCAGCCGATTTTGGGCCATTCCCCCTAGGAATTTCTAAAATCTCGATATCCCCCTAAAGTTTTTAAAATACTAATACCACCCCTACGGCATAAACCTGCAGCGATTTGCCATTTCGCTGGCAGTTGCATCCGTCCTGCTTTATCCGATCAATATTGCCCCGTCCCAGTGGCTCATTGCCTATTGTGATGCCAATTCGCTAGTCTATCTGACCGCTTTTCTGCTGATCGGATTCTCGATGTCGACTATGGCCAATATGTCTACATTGTTGAACAGTCCTTCACTGGTAATCAGGGCCGGCGGCAGACTGGTACTTGCGGTAATTCTGGCTGGCGGCAGTGCCTATATTCTGTTGAGATTATTTCCCCAATGCCTATAGGGTATATATTGGTTCTTGTCAAAACCATGCACGACATGGTACCAAAGAGATGGGAGCCGGCGTCCTACTGGAAAACCCCCTTGCAAAAAATCCCTCACCAGAGAATTTCCCCCGGGGAAAATTCCCTTGGGATAATTTCCCCCATGAAAAATTTCCTCACACGTAAAATTAAGCACCCACAGAGAAAGTTCGAAATAGATACCTCAGAATGTCGGTCAGATGTCTTAAGGGGTAACAAAAGGATCAGATATCAAAAACAGTTTTAGGACAGGGGCTGGTTGGTTCCTAAACGGAAAAATTTATGTGTTTTCTGGTTGGAGATACTCATTATAAGAAAATTGGATTTGGAATTGCAGATTACAACTTAGTGAAATGTTATGATACAATTACGAATGTATGTACTGTAGTGGCTCCTCGAATCAACAAATCTTATTGATATATAATTGCAATTTGGAGTGAGTTTATATGAAACTCATTTAAATGAAATATAATTTAAAATAATCAACATAAAAACTATGTCACACTAAATTTGTATTGAAACTTATTACAAAAATGAACTGTATACAGACATTGTATGATTAAAATAAAAAACTTAGTAAAATGAGACTGTGAAATCAATTACTATCTCAATAGTTTACTTAGTAAAGACTACGTGCATCTTCAGCAGCAAATACTTCAGCGAAAAATTAAAAACTCAGTACAAGTTATTCAGGAACTTAAAACCGATTGGCCATCTCAGAGTTTTCAGTCTACTGCTTTTTGGCACCCTTTTGGCCAAAATTGTCGTTTTCCCCACATAATAGTAGAAATACAACTTAGCAATTTCCCCCCTCCTTTGAGATGTTTCCCCTCTTTTCGAAACTGATAAGTAAAATACTATTTGTTACTGTAGTTTTTTTTTATTTATTTCTTGGCTAAAAAATTGTCATCTGTGACCTAGTGTCAACAAGAGCTAGACATTTGTAAAAAAAAAAAGTTGTCAATTGGAATAACAACCTCCATGAAGTGTGTATATTTTCAATGCAATAGAAAAACTATTTGCATACTATCAACAGGAAGATTTTGCTGAAAAAAAGCATTTGGTAAAATTCTAGTTAAGTGACTGCTGGCTATCTTGGAAAGTGATTAGGGTAGGAAAATGAAACTTTCAGGGATGGATTTCCCAAGGCATTTCCCACCTCGCCGCTTCAACCAACTTTAGCAGGAAAGTGCTTAGATCTATTTTAAAATTTATTGGACAATTAACTTAGGCTAAGGAGAGAGGGAGTGAACAAACCTTCACCTAGCTTCAGCGTTAAAGCGTCCACATTTACCTGAAATATTTTAGACAGGTGCTTACAGAACAATGGGACTAGAAATACAAAATTTTGAACCACTGACCTCCACACTCCAGACATTAAGTTTTACTGTTCGAGTTTTTCGTTTCCCGAAGATCGAATTGAAACCAAAGTTGAATATGCAAATCAAACTTAAAAAGGAATAAAAATATTTATCTATTGAAGCTTAAAGGAAACCCAAAACGAACAGAAATTAAATAAACAATTATAGCAAATAAACATGCAATATGTACTAACATAAAACAGTAAATAAGTCTTAAATTGAATATACAAATCAAGCTTGAAACAAATAGAAATCTCTAGAAACCAAAGCTTTAGTTTTGCCTCCTTCTCTTGCTGAAAAGTCTACAGACTACTGCGTCATTGGCGCTTTGCTGACATTTATATTTGTCTTGAACAGTTTCCTGTTAATTGACTTAGCTCTTTTCAAGATGTTTTTTTTTCAAAATTCCTCCTCAATTTTTCCTGAAAGTTCCACCTTAATTTCCTAAGACCGGATTAATCATGCCCCCTTTCCAAATAACCAACCCTATGTGTAATCAATGGACAATTTGCATAACTTACAGCCCTTGCACCAGGAGCTTGGGGGGTGGGTGAGGTCATCCCCGGAGGCATTGTTATTTGACTAGAATATTTTAGCAGACTGGATGTCTTTGGGGACAGGACAGATAAAAATGGCGTAGGAGGGGAAAAAAAAAAAAAAAAAAAAAACAGGCCAAATCTAGAACTGAAATAAGAAGACCCTTTTTAGGTAACATGAAATGGTAAATCTAGTGTTTGTTTTAAGTTTTGGCTTTATGTTGTCCTTCAGACCGTCACTGAGGATGGTCCAACAGAGGTCTCAACTCAAATATCTGTATTGTTCTCTTCTATATTTCACTGGCTGTAATTATACTCGTTTTCTCTTATTTACGTTTTTCTTCACCCTTTCTACTAACTTGAAGTGATGAAGGCTATCTGGAAATTTTATCCGATACCTTCTCAAATTCACATCCTGGAGTAAACCAACGTCATAGCTTCCTGGAAGGTATGCACCCTTCCTAAGTTTCAGCTTTATATTTACCATAGATACTACTGGATGGTGATCTTTACTTTTAAAATCAGTAACAGTACTTCTATATACCCTAGTATCTGTAATGATCCTGCCAGTCTTCGGTTTACAATAATATAATCAATGAGGTTATCTGTCTTACCATCACGTGAATACCGTGTTAACTTATTGGTCATTTTATGACCAAATACTGCATTGATTATAATTATATTGTTATACCGGTGTTTTTCAATCGGTGATACACACAACCCTAGGGCCAGAGCAGGAATTACAAAGGTCATTATTAGTTTCTTAGACAACCTATAATTGCTAATATCATAAATAATCATTGAATTCGCAAAGATTTAGGGTGTACCACGGAACTGAATTATCATTAACGGTAATTAAATATTAATTAGTATTTTTTTCCCAAAACATCGGATAACACAACATTAAAGCAATTTATTCACTCTAAATGTAAACAATTCAAAATGATGTCATCACGTTGTAAAGATGTCATATAGTCTTGCATAATAAACCTTGCTCATATCACTTTCCTCAGCATTTGATCGATTCCACCTTCTTATTATAGAAACGAGAAAAGAAAGAAAAAAGAAAACAAAGGAAAGAAAAAGAGAACAATCTTTACCTCAAACTGGAGAAAAGCTTCTTTTTCTTTATTGGCAACTGAGGCAGCACTTTTATTGCTTTTTTCTTGCGACAGCCTTTTCAAATCTTCTAATTCTAGCTCAATTTCCCCAACACGCTCACTATAAGAACGTAATTGTTCTCTCTGAAAAAAATAGATAGAAGCATATTGAACACATATATAATTTTCCTCATCACAGTATGTTATTTGGTCAGACAAAATTGTTGATAAGTCTGTAGGACTTTTACAAAGTTTCAGAGAAATTATAGAAATAAAAAGATTATCTATGGGGGTATTAGTATCAATAGAGATGAAGGGGATTTTAAAATAAATTCAATTTATAATATTTTAATTAAAGACCAGTCAAAAATTTCAACAAGTATTGATTTGCATAATTGTCCTGAAACAAGCAATAACCTTGCAAACAAAAGTCAAAGCAAGGTCAATACTGTAAGAAGTCTCAATGTCAAAATAATATGGAGGCAATTAACCACATCCTCCTTTTGGGCAGAAAGTTTTGATACCTTCAGCTTTTGCACAAGCAATAACATTTCTATCATATGTCAATATACTATATGCATTGAACAAAGCAGTAGCCAGAAGTATTGTATCGGGAAAATGTGATTCTGGATATTTTCCTTCAAAATATGATGCTGCAATCTTCACATCTTCAGGGCATTCAACTACGGTTACTTTTTTAGCAAATCTTGCAAAATATGCTAAAATTTCTTGTCTATCAAAACCTGCTATGCAAGACCAACTAAGACAAAGTCGCCCACTTCTATTGACTTGCTTCCCCAGTCCTCTTCATCTTCTCCTAGATTCAAACTGGTGTCACTATCATCATCAAGATCTATCTCAACATGATCGGACTCTCAAGAAATAGTTTCTTGCTTGCTTCTTGTAATTTGGCTTTCTTTGCATTTTTCTTTCCCTTCTTCTTTTCCTGTTCTTTTTTCTTCTTCCTGGCAGCTTTCTGTTCTTCTTCCTGGCAGATTCTTTCCCTTAATGGGGTATCAGTAAAGATTTCGTTAGATTTTGGCTTTTGGTCAATAAAAAACACCGCAAATATTTCGCTAACAAGGCGTCAGCAAGGAAAAAAAAAGCTGAAAAAAAACATACAATGAACTGTTTATCGTTGTATTAAAGCAACGATGAACGAATACATTGCAGACTTAAAAAATAAGAAAACAGTTATATCTAATATATTATTATTCATAGAAAAGTAACTCGTAACTGTATATTTGAACTTCTATAATTGGTTTTCTTTTGTATTCTTGGGGCTTTATCCATTTTATTATTGTTTTTCGTAATGCCTTTTTATTTTCATCAGGTCGCTGATCACGGTGAAAAAAAAAAAAAAAAAAAAAACTACGAAAGCAGTATTGTTGCTCCGCAACACAATTAAGGAGAGAGATTTTGATGAAATTTACACAATGGAATTGTTCATGTTCGAAAACCCTACACCTAAGATTTCAAGCCATTATATGTGTTTGTTTGCCGGGTTTTTTTTTTTTTTTTTTTTTTTTTTTTTTTTTTTTTTTTTTTTTTTTCAAATAAAATTTTTATTAAAAAAAAAAAAAAAGGAAATTTATAAGGTTTTTTTTTGATTTTTATGTATTTGGTTTTTTCCCCAGGGGTTATTGGATTGACCCAGTGGTCCTAGAATGTTGTGAGAGGGCTCATTCTAACGGAAATTAAAAGTTCTAGTGCCCTTTTTAAGTGACCCAAAAAAATTGGAGGGTACCTAGGCCCCCTCCCACGCTCAATTTTTCCCAAAGCCACCGGATCAAAATTCTGAGATAGCCATTTTATTCACCCTAGTCGAAAAACCTAATAACCATGTCTTTGGGGACGACTTACTCCCCCGCAGTCCCCGTGGAAGGGGTTGCAATTTACAAACTTTGAACAATACTAATCACCTTTTTCATTCTATTAATGAGAGTATTCATAGAATTTCCATTAGCCTAGTCTAAAGATTTATTTTTCATTTCAACTCTGCAGAATTTCTTACATAAAAATAGACACGTATTGCAAAGAAGATGAAACAATTATTTTTCTTCAGTAGAAACAAAAGAATTACTCGAAATTAAAAATATATAAATTCGTATTTTTGTTTGAGTACCGTTTTTTAGTAAATTTAACATTCTATAGTAAAACTTCTCGTAGGTAGTTCAGACTTCAAACTTCAACAGCTAATTCGTCTGTTTTCTTTCGTTTGGTTTTTCCTTTAGATGGTTTCTAGAAGGCTTACGAGATCACAGACCCAAGAAATACTCTATGCAAGTGAGGACGAGGATAATATCTCAACTCTTAGTGACTCTGAAGAAGATCTAATCCAAGAAAATTGGGAGGATTCGGAAAACGGCAAAGATTCCGACAAAGATTTTGTAAGAAATGCATACTCAACGGATTTCAAAGTTTTGCTTTGACCAGGAGCCTACCAACGGTTTTAAACATTTCAAAATGAAATAAAATGGACATTCTACTTAGCCCTTCTATTCTTAATAAATGAATCAGCATTCCTAGAATTAATAGCATCAATTGAGTACCCGCAGCATTTCATTTATTATTTAATTTCCCTTCATATTGTCATTGTAATGATGATCACTTTTGTACCATTCTGGATAAGAATCAGAGAATTCTTCAGTTTTTACAAGAGAACAAAAATTGAGTTTTTAAGCCTTTCATGGGAACAGCTTTTCTTTGAGTAGCTTGGCAAACTAAGAAAAAAAAAGAAAAAAAAAAGAATTCACCGATAGATGAGTTCAGACACAATTCTGCGATGAAGCCCTTGTGCTAGTTCTAATGGCGGTAAATGAGGGGATGGGAAGACGTCCTTGTCCCCTTAGCTTTTTGCTCCTACCTAGGTATTAAAAAACACTTTTTTATTCTTTTCAATGGAAAAACACTATTTTCGTTTGAAATAAATGAGGGAAACAACCGAAAGTTCACTTTGTACGAATGTGCTATCAAGTCTAATTCATAAAAAGCGATTAGGTATAATTATCATCCTTTAAATTCATTATGACTTTTTCAGGCGAAGTCGGCCGAGTAAAAACAGATTCGTAACGGTGCTTCAACTCCGTTCGAAGCCAAAAATGTGAACAACGTTCTCGTTACGCGGGATCTTACACCTCCGTCTCTCCGTTGATGCTGACCCACGCCAAGAGAGATACGTGTACCGTGGCTCCAGTGACAGTTTCAGGGTCATGCGGTCACACATAAGATTTTCGTCCAGAGTCACAGTGATTTATTGGTCCCCGAATCGAAACTCAATCCTTCCACACATATTCAACTTGTACCATCAGACGATCATATGGTTCTTCCTTAATCGGTGGTTGATCATGTTGTGTTCGTACGGCTAACGCCTTATGTTATTTAACAGTTTTGAGCCTTCTTTATATCAGCTACATATCTTGAGATGAGAAAGACAGACTATCGTATATGAAAAATTTTCTCTCAAAGAACTCCACTAATCACAAACCAAATTTGGTCTGACGAAAACTCCAATAGAAAGCTTCATCTTCTTAGCAAGTGCCAAGGGAGACTTTTACATGGAAAGAATTCTCCTGCTGTTAGAAAGCCACCGGAAAATGTATAACTTAATATGTGGAATAATTCTGGAAACCGTTTATAAGGGCCAGTTAATTTTTCTCATTTTTCCGAATTAACCGTACTCCCACTCCCCCAGGATGGCCTAATTGGGGAAACGACTATTTCTAATTTAATCTGGTCTGATCCCGGATACGCCTGCAAAATTTCATCGTCGTAGCTTATCTGGAAGTGCCCAAACTAGCAAAACCGGGACAGACAGACCGACAGAATTTGCGATCGCTGTATGTCACTTGGCAAATACCAAGTGCCATAAAAATTTGATATTCAGCTTGGAATCATTATTAAGTAAGAGAATTGTCCTGAAAAAATTTGATTTATAAACACAGCGACGGCGAGCTCGAGGTGTCCACCACCCGGCCGGATACCCTGTGCGGCGCCACCTACATGGCGGTGGCACCCGAACACCCGCTTGCGCTCGAGGTCGCGGCGCGGCGCGCGGACGTCAAAGCGTTCATCGAAGAATGTGCGCACCAGTCCACGTCCGAGGCGGTGCTCGAAAAAATGGAAAAGCGCGGGCTCGACCTGGGCCTGACTGCACGTCACCCGCTAAGCGGCGAAGCGCTGCCGATCTGGGTCGCCAATTTTGTCCTCATGAGCTACGGCACTGGGGCGAAAATGAAAATATAATACTTTAGTAACACGATTACAGAAACTACAACAGAGCTCTGGAAAGCAGGCCGCCCAGAGCGCATTATATTAAATACCTAACCAACTCTACACATTAAATTTTGAATCAAATATATACGCTTAGTAGTTTAACTCACTCGAGCCAAGCTAATTATCTCCGAGTGCACGCAGAGAATCCAGCCTTACAATCGATCACGATCAGCATTGTGGTTACTATAATACGTAAGTACCCCCAAATGTATCAGAAAATCTGTTCCACCAAAATATTCCGGTTGGGCAAATTAATGTCAAGAAGTACTAAAATCAACTTGCCAAAAAAAAAGAAATAATATCAAGTAGCTTACATTGATAAATTTTCTTGCCAAATTAATGTCAAGAACTGCTAAAGTCTACTGCACGGAAAAAAACACTAATATCAATAGCTTATATTGATAAACTATCATGGCAAATTAATGCCAAGAACTACGAAAATCAACTTGCCAAAAAAAAAGAAATAATATCAAGTAGCTTACATTGAAAAATTTTCTTGCCAAATTAATGTCAAGAACTGCTAAAGTCAACTGCAGAAAATGATGAAAATTGGGAAGAAGAACAGTGTTTGAAAAGTTGGATACTTTTTCGTGGTAATGAACTGTAAGTAAGGAGCAACTCGGCTCAATAGTAACTGAGACTATAAAATAAGACTTTGATCTCAATGATTTAGGACCTGACCGATATGGATTTTAGTTGTCTGATACCGATACCGATGTACCGGTAGCGTACCGATATAATACCAATATAATTTGCTGATAAATCCACCCCCCCCCTGACAAATCTTACCTAAATTTTAATCCGGCCTTCTGGGCCGAGATTTAACCCTCCTACATTTTTATGAATTTGGTGTTAAAAATAATTTTATTTTCGGAAAACAAAAAAAAAGAAGCTAATTGAACACTAGATAAATTACAATTGCTGTCAAGACTTAACCGCATATCATTTCCAGCCTTTGCGTACCAAGGTGCAATTCTTCTCACGCAGTTCAAAATAAATGAGGTAACCTTTTTTTAAATAGTATTTATGTTAATCACCATTATCACAGCAGAAATAAACAAGAGCTAAGAGCTCATATGGCACTTGTGACGAGGTCGGAAGAGCCGAGAGCTCATAAGGAAATTTCTTAATCGTCAAGAAACAAAATTTAGAGTCATAGGAACTAATTGGATTAAAAAAATGTGCCTATGTCAAGGCTTTGTGCTTTCAACTTTTTGTAACCTATTTAGTCATACACGAACACTCGTTTTTAGATATTGCAACCCAACAATATTGAGGCACCACAATATTACACTCATATTTATAATATTGGGTACCATGTCCTGTTTCAAGGGAATGGTATAATCTGATTGAAAAAAATATTTACAGTTGAGATTCTCATTCCAACAAATTTTTCTAGGCGACCAGTTGGTAGCCAACCTTTTAATGCCAATTCAATAAAAGAAAGTCACAAAGGATATAATATAAATTTAACTAAAAGGTGAAATCGGCAATACCAGGTGTTTTCTGACCACAAAGCAAAGACGCGTAGATATTGCGTAAAATAACTTTATATGCGGCCTGGTCATTATAATTTTATGGTGTTTGATGTAAATAACAGTATTCCATGGTCTCTGATGTAAACTGATCAATAGACATCAGTAGAGAGCTTTCGAAAATAACTCTCAAACATTACCAACGTCCCTTTGAAAATAGAAGGCTCAATGGCTGAAACTAACTTTTAGGTATGAGTCTGCTATCAAAGATCCATTTCATCACTTGTCGAATCTATTGGATGTATTATATTAAAACTATTAGTCATATTACATGTAAATTTGGTGTATGGCATCAAAGAAATAACCTTGAATTTCCCTCCATTAAATTCAAGTAGCCAAGAATCAGCAACAGGACAAATAAGCTTTAGATTAGTTTCAAAGGACTGAGCATTTGCTAGCAGGACGAGTTTAAAGTCATCAGCATACAAAGAGATTTTATTACTAGCAATAGGCAGATCACGACGCGTCCCGAGTACCACGAGCGGGTGCGGCGGCTGTTCGACAACCCGCGCCCACCGAGGCTGTCGATCCAGGCGCTCGAGACGCTCGCGGTCATCGCGTACCGTCAGCCCATCACCGTGCCGGAGATCGTGGCGCTGCGCGGCGTCCGCTCCGCGGGCGTCGTCCGCACGCTGCTCGAGCGCAAGCTCGTGCGCATCCTCGGCCGCAAGAAGGTCGTGGGGCTCCCGCTGCTGTACGGCACCACGAAGGAGTTCCTGCTCCGTTTCGGGCTCAAGAGCTAACTATTCCACTTTCATGCCCACCATTTCCCCAAACACATCCAATCAAAACTTTGAGATAGCCATTTTGTTCAGCGTAGTTGGAAGGTCCGAAAATTGTGTCTTATAGGATGGAAACTCACTCCATAGACCTCAGTGCAAGGGTTGTAAGTTATGCTTTGGGGGCATATAAGGTTTTTAAAGAAAGGGTGGTCGTATAAACTTCAGATAGGGCTAATTGGATCGGTAATAAGAAATTTCTTATTATCGGAGTGTAGATACCTCCTCCCCCCACACGTCATATTTTCTCCATAATTTTTGTGATTATTTGATAAATAGTCCTTTTTTCAAATCTTGAGTTTTTTTTTTACAAGTGAATTTTGGCTCTTAAGCTCTCAGTAGCCGCTGTACTTCCGAGTTATTGCTGCCTCCTCCCCCAAAATGTGGGAGGAATGAGAGGGATGTCCATTACCTCTCGCTAATTTCAATTTGGATGTTAAACGGAACTTTTACTGAAATTTATTTCCTGTGTCTGAGAAGTTAACTTTTATTTCTCTAAGGAGTTTACTCTAGTCTCGTTGCAATCTGACTAAAAGCAACAAATTAATATAAAGACTTTTTACAGAAAAGTTGACCTAAACAACTGGTTTTGTATGCTTCCTGAAAAATGAAAAACTGAAAACCTGAAAACATTGCTGGTGGCATAGTAGAAATGCACATTTAGATAAAGCGCAATTAAAACAAATGCAGAAATAGCACAATTTCTAGAAAAAGCACAATTGAAACAAATGGTGATCGTAACTGACATAGAGGTATAAATTGGGTAGATATTTTTATTCGCTGTTTACTGAGATAGCTAAGAAATAGACATATCTTTAGAATCAGAATTTCAGCTGGAGTCACAATAACAAGTAGTTGGAGTCACAGTTGCAAGCAATCACAGTCGGAAGTAGTAATAATAGTTGTAGTAGCAGTAGCGGTAGGAGTAATAGTCATAGTAGCCCTAAAGCTTCTGTCTAATATGCTGCGCCGTTTCGGGGATGTTGCTGATATGTCATTTTGACAATCTGTATACACATAATGCGTATTGATTTGCTCAATATACACCCGAACATCCGACAGCAGTTTTACCTTAAAATCTTAACCCAAATAACTCAATTAAAAAAAACAGGAAAAACTGGAGCACAAAAGCGGCGACAAAAAAAAGAAACAAAAAAAGGAGAGACATTTCTGCATCTCATGTGAAAGTGATTTCCCTTGTTGCTCAATATGAGGGACATTCATTCTCTTAGATGAGGTGTTTAGATGTGGTGATTCCGATGGTGCAGTTTTCATTTTGATCAAGTGCCATTTAATGGGGTTTCAAGGTATTTTTTGAAATTTCCACTAATTTATTTTTGCAATTTACTTGTATAATTAAGATAAAATTCAAATGACAGTTACCAGTTCTGATTCAGCATCAAATAGTGGTTATTTGGCAATCTGTAATCCTTCATCTGCAGAATGTGACCCACATCTTAACCTTTCATTCATAATAGCCCAAGAAATCAAGATTGAACCAGATTTTTCATATAACCTACTGTTTGAAATACAGTCAGTCAGCTAGGCACCAAGCACAATCCATTTTTTTTTATGTGTTTGTGCACATCAAATTTTAATGAGAAGAGAAATCACCAGTGCAACACCAATAACACATAACAAAAAGTTAAAAAATACAGCAATGGTTTGTTTACGTATTTAATATTAAAATGCTTTACCCACAGCTAAAAAAAAGCTAATTATACAAGAAACTACAGAGAGCCGAAGGACCTAAATAACAATAGAAGCTCCTTTACTTACATATTTCCTTTTAGAGAATGTCACTGCATGTGGTGTTCATGGACTGTAGTTATGAATGTAGCTGTGTTATGGACTCAAATTCTTTCGTCAGAAAAAAAATGTTGACTTCTTTGAAACCCTCATTTACGTCAATCTTCTCCCTTCTTTTTTAAACTTAAAATATATATTACATGAGCCAAACGTACTAATTCTTAAAAATTTATGTATGCAAGGTTATTTTGTCGTTTTTTTGCTGTCCATACAATATTTTTTTTTTTTTTTTTAATAACTTAAAACCAACGATGAAAACGGAAGGAAACGGGAATATTTGATTGCTGGAAACTTTCTGCTTATTACGAGGCTGGAATTTCGTTATTAAAGGGTTTTCTTACAGTTTTGTATGCAACCAAGAATTATATGTGGCCCCATGAGGGAGGAGAGGGTAAAAATATCATAATAGTGACCATTACTTTTGTTATCAACTTTTTTGTCTTTTCTACATTTAAAAAAATTAAAGTGTTTTGATGGGTTTTTCGAAGTTCTTTTCGTACCCCTCCTCCCGAAAAATCCTAGATATCACCACGTATCCAGTGCCATAATTTAAAACAGGGACTATTAAACTCTAATATACTGGAGACCCCTTCTGATTTTCAATTTTTCTCACAGGCCAAGAGCCAATTTGAAAGACTACCGTTTCTGAATTCATCCGTTTCCAATTCATTTCAATTTCATCAGAGAAGCCAACAAAGGATCGTTATGCAGAATTAAACCATACCTCTAAGAAAAGATGTAAAAAAAAAGCACGGAACGAAAATCACTACGGTTTTCTTCAAAACACAGTATGTTGGAACTAGGGGTTAGAACTGTAAGTTCAGAAGAGATAAAAACTTGGCAATACCGTTCAAAGACAGAATATGAGCTGTAAATCCACTTCTGAAAGTTTCATCCTCCGAATAAAACTACTTTCCAAGAAAACAGAAATCCTGTTATCTCAAGTTTCACCCTTGTGTTATACACTTTTTTGTTTTTTAATTCAACAAGGTAGCGCTGAACTACCTGTAACACTAATCTATCTTTTATTTATTTATTTAATAAAAGCTGTACACCGGCATTTGCCGGCACATCGCCAAACAAATGCATCAAGGCAACGTAACAGGCAGCAATGGTCGTAGAGCGCGAAATATTGACCGGACCCCGGCACGCCGATGCAGAGCGGCTGAAATCCATGACCATTGTTTCGCCGTCGATTTTTAGATCGAGCGCAATTTTCAATGGCTCGTCAACAATGCCGTCATTTACTGTTACGTCCGAAGAACTACTTATCGATCAATCAACAAGACACTGGGTGGAAGGAACAAGCAACACGAGCGAATCCAAGCAGTGGCAACCCAAGATTTTTTCCTTTTTGCAATACTTCTGAGGTTGATGAAACTAAAAAAAACTGTTTAAAAAAAGGATAGAATTTATGTTTGTATTTTCATCCACACGCTTCTGCCGTCCTATATAAAAAAAGATTAAGGGCAAAATTCAAGTTATTAGCCTATTAACTTCAAAAAGGCGCGAGGAAGTTTTACATAGAAATGAGGGCAATCCTTCACCAGGATCCTTCCACTGGCGTCGATTGCGGGGGAAGGGTGCAGGGGGGCCTGTGACTCCAGAATTTTGGAAAATACCTTTTTGGGGCACTTCCTTCGGAGATATTGTTGACGCGCCCTTTCGACAACCATCATACACATGATGACACAGATAATGTGACTCCGACTACCCCAGGGCAAACAGATGGGCACTGAACTATCAGATAGGGTTGATCATTTGGCTGGGTCCGTGAAGAGGTAAAAGATATTTTTTAGAACGGCAAAAAACAATAGCTATGAAAATGGCTTTAACAGAAACAAACATGAATTTAGCGCTACTGGACGACAAAATGCAACCATTGAGGAAGCCTCAAATTGATACAGAATATCTCCATGGGGATTCCGGTCGCCGTTCACTATCAGATACCACTGAATGAGCAGCCTGCTTTTCAGTATCTGAACTCAAAAAAAATGGAAAATGCTTCTGCAGCCGCTGCAAAGGGATTTTGTTTGCCGATGCATCCGTATCTGAAAGATAAAGACATGGAAACGATTGTCGAGTGCCTGGCCAGACACGTAAACTAATTTAAAGATTTTAAACTTACATATTGAACAGAGAGAACAGTTATGGATATTAAAGGTAAAAAATTTGTTGTAATCGGCGGTGCTGGTCTGATCGGATCGCACACCTTAAAATCTGAAGGAAAAGTAATTGTGCAAGTTGCTGATATTAGCAAGATAGATAGTAGTGCCGGATTAACTGTCGATGTCCAAAACGGTTATATAGTAGAAGGGAGCATTAGTTATAGTGAAAATATCGAGCAAAAAGATGGGTTCTGTAGCTCACCATTGCAAATTCCTTTGTATTTGAACTCGCAACCTGTTGACGAAGTTGAGGCAGTATTATTTCTATTGACTAAAGAGTTCATGGTAGACGAATCATTAAAAGAAAAAGAGTTATCTGAATTGTTTACCGATCACACCTGTCTAAAAATGGACATTTTACAAACTTCATTGAATTATTAAGTTTTACAATCTAATGCCAGTGAAGAAACAGGTTTCAAAGGATTATAGTTCCTGACTTGACCTAATTATTATTGTTGAACCGTTTTTGTCAATTTTACTAAAAACCAAGCAGAAGAGGGGATTTTTTTGTCACAAGGGCTGTCATACCTGCCAGGAATGGTACCTTTAAACTGTACCTCCTTAGTACCTCACTGCTGGGATCAGGTATCAGGAAACTACGCTTCCCTTGCTTATTGGTATCTGATAGTAAACCATTCACACCTGACTTTGTTCCCAAGGAGACATACTCTGATGATGATGTCTCTTTCTTACAGAGTCTTGGAATGACAAGTTTCCGAGAGACCAAAGCACAGCACGAGAATTCCATGGGGCGACTTCCAAGAGGACTCTTTGAAATGGAACATTTTGGGGTACCCAATGTTGTGTTGGAAATTGACTGTGCAGTGTCAGGCTTTGACTATGCAAGATACAATATTGTGGATCATATGAAAAGGTTGCTGTCCTTTGTTCGGGAAAAGTTTGCCAGACGAAACCCTCGACTTGGTCTGCTTTAACTGGCGTTTTCAGGCTAAATAACCTCTTCCAAACAAATTTATCAACTATGGGTTGCCTCCCCATAGTAGCTTAACATTTGTAAACAGGAATATATAATGAGTCAGAGGTAATAGGCTTGGGACTGTATGTGCACGATTTCGACTAATGTTGATAGAAGAGCATCGCCAAGTGCTGAAAACCATGCTGTGACCAAGATGGGCCCAGGATTGCACAAAGTCTTCAATCAAATTGGAGGTTCAAGGAACTCCTTGCTGTCCGGTTCCAAGCCTAAAAGTTTCATACAATAGTTCAAAGACTGTGAATCATTTCTCATTATAGGGTTAAGAATTCTCTGAGTGAATATTTTGCTTTACAGAGATAACTCTAGAAAGTTCCCATCTAGTATCAAACATTTTTCCAAAGTCAATAGATTTCTTATGACTTTTTGCTTCTCAAATCTTCTATTCTGTTATATAGTAGCAATGATTCTTTATTTATAGTAACAAACTTACTCCTTTTTCTATCGATTGATTCAGATCGTTGTCTTTAATATATTTCACTAATGTGTTTAATCCGTCAAACATAAACACCAACAAACTCAGAGGGAGGAGGACCCCTGCCAGCCTACCGCCATCCCGTATGTACAGGTATCATAAAGTAAATACATTTTTTTTGCCGTTTGTTTTTAGGTCCTTTACTTAAGCGGATTTAAGAAATCTCCTGAAGTCTTGTATATATATTTCAGATCATATATTTTGACTGAATACCCAAACTCTCCTAAAATTTAAATTACAATCCAACATTTTAGTTCTTAAGAAGAATAGCTAAAAAAGAAGAAGAAATTCACATATATAAAATATTTGAGCATAATGTACATTTTTTTTTTTTTTTTTTGCCTTTCCCCTTGGGCTGTGGGGGTTATTTTTCCCAAATGCATAGTTATTGGAATTTTTAAATATGCTGAATATGTTTTTCTCAAAATGTTGATTAGATGTCTTTGGGGTGGAAGGAGGGCTAGTTGCCTCAAATATTTCTCGTCACTTAAAGAGGGAATTTGAACTTTTGGTTTCCCTTTGAATGTATCATCTCCCGATTTTCTGGGATTATTGGTTTTTAGGACCTAGGATCATCACCCCTGGGGAAAAAACAAAGACAAGCACGGCAACAAGTGTGCGACGCTTCCCCTGATTCTGGGGATGTTGGCACTGCTGAGCAGCCACATGGTTGCAGAGACCAAAAAGTTTCAGCGGGAGGATGTTTTTGGGCTGGAGTGGGCCAGCGACCCACAGATCTCACCAGATGGGCAGCGTGTCGCCTACGTGCGCAAATCCATGGATATCATGTCCGACAGCCGCCAATCTCGAATCTGGCTGGTTGATGACAACGGTACCAACCATGTCCCGCTCACCGGCCGTGACAAAAATGAGACAAATCCCCGCTGGTCACCTGAGACACATATCTGGTGTATAAATAGTAAATAAAAAAGAGTACGATACAACATTGTATACATAAATACAACAATTGAATGAAAATAATGCATTTTTGACTTTCATGATAACATTTCCTCAGCTACAATCCCGTCATGTCCAAAATGTAGTTTTTCTCTGTGAAGGTTGTATACATATGTAATATATAAATGAACATAATGCGACATAGATTGTCTTAAATACAAAAACATCATTTCCAAGACCCTGGCAAGTATATAGACCTCTCCTATATAGACTCCATCCATGGGGATCGTTGTTACATATTATCCATTTCTCTAGTGTTCTTTTCAAATCTAACATTTCAAGTCCTCTCTTCTCAATAAAAGAAAAATTTAGGTACCTGAGAGGACCTGCGTAAATATGCCATCTATTTATGATGTAATTAGCTACTCCATAGCAGTAGACATTAAACTATTAAATATAAAAATTGAAGTCCGTGAGTACACGTAGGAGATATTCTTTCCTTATTATAGCACCATTCGCAGCTTCTCAATCAAAGACCCCTGAAGTGCAGTGGGCCGACATTGAAACAAGCCCCCAAACTAATAGAGCAAAAATCACTGGTATTGGGATGCTTGTGTTTCTCATATGGTAAGGGTCGCAAACGTGCGAACCATTTAATCGTTCTAGAAGGCGGGAAGGGAATTCTCCCTTGCGTGCAATAGGTTATAATGTAGAGAATATTCCTCGAATCCAAATATTATGAATAGTTTGCTGGTTCAGATGGTTAAGGTTTGTGTCTGGTCATTGGGGAAATATCTGTTTTTATATTTGAACCCTAAAGCAGACAGAAATTTTTAGATTATAAAGGTTCCCTCAAAAAAATATGATGACTAAAAAGTTTAAATCCAAAGAAGAGTATCCTTACAATATCCAGGTCAAAAACGCTTAAGCGGGGGTTTAGCGTCCCCCCTCTTGTATACTTATACTCCCAACCCCCCTGGTAAGTAGAAATCATAAAACACGTTTGTAAAAAACTACCAAATGGAAAAAATAGAAAATAAGAAATATTTCCAAATATGCAAATTACGGATATTCGAACTTTATATAAAAGGCTGTAGGTATTGTCCTACATGAAGCAGGAAAGGAATTGTTTCGGGCCTAAAATGTGTTTTTAGTTTCATAAGCAAGACGAAGATAATTTCTTAAACCAAATTGGTTTGCCATAATAAAAAAAAATCCTATAGAAACAATGATCAAAACTGTTTCTATTTTTTAAAGCCAACTAAAATACTGAAAAAAAAGAAAAAAATATGTCGGGGAAACACCCTTCTTCACATTTTTAGTACTTATCCTGAAATTTTCTGTTCCCACTGAAAAAGGGAGGCTGTTGAAATACTCCAGTCTAAAATACTCCTGTCTAAATTGACCTGGGATGGGAGAACACAACCCAGACCAGGTTGTTTAGCAGATTCAATCAGACCAAAATAGAATAATCAACTCAAACCAGGCTCTGACTGGGGCTGACTTCTTCTTTGCGGACTGGATCTCAAGTCGTCATATAGAAAACGGCCTTCCCATTGTCGAATATTTGATTTGCTTCTATTTTGATTTATCGTTGAAATATTTTTTTTTTTTTTATCTGGCAAAATTTTGTTGAAAAAGAAGGAAAGCCGTTGGACGAGCTTATTTCTCAACTTTGCAAAGTCGTCATTTGTTCATGAAAGTATTTAATTTAAATATTTCATTTCGATTTCCTTTCATTGAGCCAGGTCGCTCCTTGCTACAGTTCGTTACCACGAACTGTTTGATTTCGAAGCGTTGGACGGATATTTTTGAACAATATCGATAGTTTTTAACTGGGTTACCAAAGACCAAAATATCTAATGCCTCTAGACTCAGTCTTCATAAAAAGTAACGCATTATCAAAGTAGTTTGTTCAAAGTAAAACATTAAAACTAAGATTAATAAAATCAGGAAAAAAAATTTAAGGTAATATTTTTAATTTAATTTTGGATACCAAAATCAATATGTCTGGCACCTTTATACTTCCCGCCCTTCAAGCCGCCATGCGCGACAGCGTGCTCGAGATGAAGACGACTCTCTTGGATCGCTTCAGCGCCGATGTCCGGCGATTGGTCTCCAGGGCGTTGCACGACGAGGAACTGCTGCGCCGTATGATCCTGGTGGTTGCCGGTCGCGCTTCAGCGGCTTTGGACGAACGTGATGATCTCGAGATCGTGCTGCCGGAGAGCGTGATCGAGTTGGAGGAATTGCGAAGCAATCCCGAGGAACTGCAGTCGGGCGCGGCAACCGGATTGGTTCTCGGACTGACCGCCGAGATTGTAGCCTACGATTCAAAGTGGTTTCCACATATAGGGGCTGTTTCTAGGCCTAAGGCAATTGTTGGTTTAAGCTTAGGCAATTTTCACCTAGGAATCAGATAGAAAAAAGGAAGAAAAAACGCTTGGCTATACTAATATGTTATCCATCTAATGCTCTTTCCAAATACAACAATTACTGATATTGCATGCGTCCTCCCTCCATCCCTAAAGAGGCCAGATTTAACCCTAGGCTATCTACAAAAGTTTGCTGATTTTCATAATGCCAACATATTGAGTTAAAGAAATAATGGCAACAGCCGAGGAAGATGCTCAAAGAGTCTATGCCAAAAAACTTGCTGCTGATAGAGGAAGTAAGAAAAGAAAGCGTGCCGAGGAATCAAAAGAACAGCAAGAAAACAGGCTGGAGGCTGATAGAGAAAGATAGAACAGAAAGCGTGCCGAGGAACTACCAGAGCAACGCGAAATCAGATTTGCTGCTAAAAGAGAAAGTGAAAAAAGAAGGCGTGCCAAGGAACTACCAGAGCAACATGATACCAGACTTGCTGCTAAAAGAGAAAGTGAAAAAAGAAGGCATGCCGTTCTACCCTATCTACATTTAGGAGACCTCATACTGGAGGAAAAGCCTTTGCCTGCAAATTATACTTGAAACCATATGCTCCCATATCTAATTCACACGAACATGCGATAGTTCACACCGGACAAAAGCCTTATGTCTATAAGATCTGTGCGAAACAATTTTTTCAGAGTTCAAACTTGCACACCCATTCCAGACTTATTCTTGAGAAAATCCTTATGCCCTCAATATCTGTACTAAAGAAGTTTCTCGGAAAATTTACTCGAATAATCAAAAAGAGTGAGAATACTCCCCTCCTGTTAACATGAAACTATATCATAAACTTCTCCTCCTATCATATATTTGCCACCATCCTCCCTAATGCTGACATTGTCGCTAGTGAGGATCGACAGCCCAAAATTAGTGTTTTTAAATTCTGCCCCCAGTCTGCTCAAGACATGAAAAGTTCCCCTATTTAGAGGTTGTCTGCCTCACCAAAATAGGGCAATGAAGAAATTTCTAAACCAGGCGTAAACGGGGGCATATTACTGGGTTGATCGGAGATCTCCTTTTCTCCTATCTATTAAAATAATGGCTCAATCCAGTATTTTTAATTCACAAACAGGTGATCAAATCTTATGAAATTTGATATTTAGAAGGACCTAGTAACTCAGAGCTCTCATTTTAAATCCCAAACGGGTCCAGTGACACTGGGGGAGTTGGAAGGGGAAATTGGAAATATTGGAAAACGCTTAGAGTGGAGAGATCAAGATGAAACTTGGTGGGGAAAATAAGTACAAGTCCTAGATACGTGATTAACATAACCAGAATGGATATGCTCTCTTTGGGGGAGTTGGGGGTTGTTAATTTGGAAACATTAGACAAATTTAGGTACGAGTATTTCGGCTTTAACATGTAGCATGACGTGTTTGTGCTTTGATACTTTATCACATTAGATTTTGTCTAAATGCGAGTTTTTCTTTTTTTTTTTTTTTTGTATTTTGTATAGCGTCTGTTCTGTTTTTCTTTTTAGGTTTTTTTTCTGTTGATAATGGCTCCTAGATGTTAGAATATTCAGACTTTTATTGTTTTTCTATTAAATTTTATTTATTAATTTTCACAGATTTGGCCCATTTTTAATATACTTTAATTATAATTGTAAATAGAAAGGCGGTGTTGTCTAGGTTCAGGGGGGGGGAGCTAGTTGCCATCAGATCACTTTTGACTCTTAGAAAAGAAATTAGAACTTTCAATTTCTGATCATTTGAGTCCTCTCCAAAGTTCATATGACCACCTCTTCCATAAAAACCTTGTTTGCCCCCAAGACATAAGTTAAAACCCTTCCCCGGGCTATGGGAGGAGGGGGATGCCGACCCCGAAGTTGTTGTTATCTGACATTGGACTACTTCAAACAAACTGGCTATCTCAAAATTTTCATTGGATGTATTTGGGGAAACGAGGGTGTGGGGGAGGGAAAACCAAAGTGTTGCTCTCGCAACACTTTAATAGGCGAAGCCGAACAAAGGTTGCCGCAACACTTCACGTTGCCCAGGCAACGTAGGTCTAATTTCTGTTCGTTTTAAGCTTTAAAGCTGCTCCTTTCATCCAGTTGAAAAAAACTTTTTCATATTTATTTTTTCATGTTTTTTTTAAGATTGCTAGAAAATTCTGCGCTCCTTCATGGAGTTTCTCTTCCCCCATGATGAATTCTCCATGGAAAGATCATCCCACTTAACCCCCTACCCTCAACCCCCTCCCCCAACCTGAATCAAAAATTAAAACTATCACTCAAACACCATAAATATTTTTGCAGTTTACATAATAACTATAGCGATTCTGTTAAAATTTTCAGGAATTTTAATAGTTTCAATTGACAAATCAGATTTTTTTTTTTTTCAATTCAAATTTACGTACCTCAAATTTACCTCTATGTACCTCAAATTTACCTCTATGTACCTCAAATTTACCTCTATGTACCTCAAATTTACCCCGATGTACCTCAAATTTACCTCTATGTACCTCAAATTTACCTCTGTGTACCTCAAATTTACCTCAGACTAAAATAAAAAAATCTATATTAGTAAATACAATGAGGGGGAAATATCCATTAGGACACAAAAAGTAGCTTTCTAATAATTCCTAAATACAAATTGACTTCCTAATTTTCCGCAAGAACGAAAAATGTTCTCAATCCTCTGTTTTGTCTTTGAAAAAATCAAAAAACGCGATTCTAGATCACTCTTGCTGTAAAAGAGCTTCTGCTTCAATATTCTGCTTCAGAATATTTTTTTGCGTTTAAAAAATTAAGCAAATACCAAAAAATATCGGAACTTTTTGTTCTGCCGGGGGAAAAGTTCTTTTTTCAATTAAACAGTGGAAAATGAGGTTTTCAATTGACTAAAAAGCAGTTCGTCCCCGAATGAGGTGGCAAAAGGTCATAGGAAATAGTTCAAAAGAAGTTGGAACTGCATGGGAGGGGTAAAGACATGAGCGTAATTTCATCAAAATTCTGGGGGGGGGGCAAATTTTGAGCCCATTTTCCCAAGTCAAGTGAAAATGACCAAATGAAAAATGAGCCATATAGTACCATAAAGGCAATAATATACTAAACAAAACAGATCTGTTACTACGGGTATAAACGTTTAAGCCGATTTAACATTAAATGTGTAGACGGGATGACCTTTGGGGCTGCTCCTGTGTAGGTGTTAAGATAATCCAAATTTAATCAGTAGTTTCTTTCGCCTTTTTTTTGAATTTTTGTTCTGCAGAATGGGTCTCACTCTCAAAGCACAGATTCAGTAATACTGTTTATACCGTGTAATAATACAAAACTGTTTTTAGGGGCGGTGTATTTTGTATCTACAACTCCTTTTTTTGGATCTTCAACTAGTCCCGTTTATGTTGTAAATATTGATGGGATTACCGATGTAAATAACAATACTTTAAAAGAATAATAGAAGATAGATTCTAAGTATAATTATGAATAATATCCACAAAAGTAATAGGTGAATTTCAAACCAGTCAGATTTTGATTTACTAACTTTTTAGTTTTGTTTTCTCTTTTTTTAAAGTTTTGTGTTTACAACATCAAATCAGCTTGACTTAAAGCCTTGAATGAAGTTGATTTAAAACCTTTAATTTCACGTTATACTTTGATTTAAAAGCTTAGAGCATTGGTTCCCAACCAGTTTCGAACCTTGCCCCACCTAGACATTACCTCTATTTTCACGTTTTCCAAGAATTCCGGTTTCCTCATCCAACCCCCCCCCCCCCAATGTCATCTTATCTGGTCAGGATTTAAAATAAGAGCTCTAAAGCACGAGATCCTTCTAAATATAAAATTTCATTAAGATCTAATCACCTGTTCTTAAGTTACAAATACCTCATTTTTTCTAATTTTTCGGAATTGCTCCCTCCCCCCAACTCCACCAAAGAGGGTGGATTCAGTCCGGTTATGTTAGTCATGTATCTTGGACATGTTTTTATTCCTCCCGCCAAGTTTCAGAAACTACTTGCGACTGAGAATGTAAAGGCAATTCGACTGCTACTTTGACTACTTGCAGTTGTGACTACTTGCGACAGACGCAACAGCCCGTGACTGCAACTTCTGCGATTGTGAATGTGACTACAAATACAAGTGTAATTTGTACTATTATAATTAAAACTATTAACAAATCAAAGCAGTTTACTGCATCCTCCTTGTCTAAATGGCATAGTGCATTCACGTTGCCGAAAGGGCTTATCTGCAATATCCCATGAATGGCGAAACTTATTAAGTTAAAAATTTCAAGGATCACAGTTTTCAACCAAGGTGCTCACCACCTATGGTGAACCGGAAAATGCCATCATCGATGGCATGCATCAGGTTTGCAAAAAGGCGGGGATTTCGCCTTCTGATATTGGCCAGATTATTCACGGCACGACGCTTGCCACCAATGCGCTGATCGAACGGCGTGGCGCAAAGACTGCCTTTATCACCACCAAAGGGTTTCGTGATGTCATCGAGATGCGCACAGAAAGCCGTTTTGAGCAATATGATTTGAATCTGACCCTTCCCGAACCTCTGCTGCCACGCCAACGGCGTCCAGGAAATTCAAATAATTTCTGTTATCTAAATCAAAGCGAACTTCCCTCTATAACACCATATTCTCCCATGTCCTTTGCTGTATTTCTTCGGACAAAGAACGTCATAATAATCCATTTAAATTGGAAAAAAAATTGTCTGAGTTTCTTATTCCTCACAGTACCAACAACTAAACTCGCTTTCTCTTATTCCCAAGCCACATCATGGTCATATCTGTCGATAAAAATAAAAGAACTGCTAAATGTAAGTTTCCATCTTTTCTAGTTTTAAAAATTATGCCTTAAATCGGGCTTAAAGTAACTAATAAACAGAGACGTTGCTATTTTTTATATTTATAATATGGATATTTGCTAGAAGATAATCACAAAAATAATTAGTAGAAAGAAAGTTAAGGAAATTAAAACAAACATTTTTACAATATAGTAAATGGAAGCTCACAGATAAATCACCATACAAATTATAAGCTATGCCTAGAAAACCTTTATACAAATATAATCTTCAATGCTAAAACAAATCTATCGCCTTTAAATTACAAGAAAAGACTCTTTGAGCTCAGAAAGATATGGTAGAAATAAAGTATTTTCTAAGACTACCCAAAGTAGTGCATATTCAGATCACTTTACCACTTTTAAGACCAACTTCAAAATTTACAAAGTCTAATAAATGAATCCTTAATTGCTAAGTAGGCTAATAGTATTGTGTATAACAACTAGCCTATAACTTGAAACTATTTTTTCTTTTGAAATAGCCTATCTAATCTGAATTTGGTCAATTTTTTTGTAACCCTTGCCTTTTCATCAATTTCAATACCACACAGGGCTTTCCAGGTTTAATAGGATATATATATATATACACCTTATTACTAAAAATGTTTCTGGCACCGCAGCGATGTCTCGGAAAAGGCGAGGTTCAGGCTAACGAAAGGCTTGCCGCTGCCGCGCCCGCGCAGGTGCAGGCCGGCATCACGAACTTCGGCCTCATACAGGTTCTCCATCACCCATTTGCGTGGCTTCTCCGCCAGCGCCGCGGGCCACAGCTCCTTCACCCGGGTCGCGCTCACCTGATCCGCGCGGCCGTTGAGGTCATAGTCCCAGCCCTCCTATGTCTATACTTACTTGTTTATTTAATGAGTGGAGAGTTGACACAATAGCTTGCTTTTTTTCAATGAAAAAAAAACAGTGATGCTTTATGTTCCTTTTGAGAAAACGAAAAAAATCACAAAGAGAGAAACGAGGATAATAACAGCCAGTAAAACAAAGCAAAAGAAAACTATGCAAGCTATTTTTTCGGTTATGTTGTGAATCAAAGCGGGTGGCACCACTGGGAACTCTCAAAAGGGCGAAATTACCGAAATGGTAACTTCTCAGATCTGTTTTTAAGCGTTTTCCTAGCAGGTGTGCTAAAACATTTACAGGGACTATCCTTTCCTGAAACTTCAAAATAAGATTCGAAAAGTCTTTAAGTAAAAAAAATTACCCTATTTTACACATGGTATTTGTTATTGTGAAGTATGTATATATTTTTCCTACGTGGGAATTTTCTAGGGGGAGAGAAGGTTCCAAGGTTTAATCTTGTCAGAGAACGTTATACATTGGAGGAATTTGCCATAATTTCTATACAAAAATCTCAAAATTCTAATTCTCAATTCTCAACAATTCCTATACAAAATTTAAACGTCTTCTTGCACCACTTAAAAACGGTCAGAAATTAAATTAAAAAACAAGCTTCTTCAACTGAACACCTGAAAGTGTCATTTTTCTAACCTAACCCCTTTCTGAGATAGCCAAAGGTCAATCAACTAGAATGTTACCCAAAATAAATTCCTGGAACATACTTTAGCATGTAGACCCATCCCTAAAAGTTTCATTTTCCTAACTTAACTCATTTCTGAGATAGAAAGAAGTTAATCAACAAGAATTTTACCAAAAAGACTGA
The DNA here is from genome assembly GCA_010016025.2 of Alatinidae sp. Z8VKAUB7J3. NCBI lineage: Eukaryota > Metazoa > Cnidaria > Cubozoa > Carybdeida > Alatinidae > Alatinidae sp. Z8VKAUB7J3. Next base: position 100,017,590 of record JAAAKM020721499.1, on the reverse strand, counting down.
CATATGGAAATATTTAACATGACATATGCAAATATTTAATGTATTTATATACAACTCAGTCAGTAATTTGACTGACTTTTGATAAAATTTGAGGGACCACAAATGCTAATACCATCTACCTTAAATGTTTATGACCACCCTGTCGATGACAGGGTGACAGGTTTAAACTTTTAAACCATTCATATAGGTGAAGTGGGCAGAGTTAAGCCTACTTAACCCTGATAGGCATTAACTCAACCCTGATAGGCATTAACTCAACCCTGATAGGCATATATAAATCAACCCTGATAGGCATATATAACTCAACTCTGATAGGCATATATAACTCAGCCCTGATAGGTATATATAACTCAACTCTGATAGGCATATATAACTCAACCCTCATAAAAAACTAATGACTAAAAAAGAAAAAATACTAAAAAAAGGTAAAAACTACAAAAAAAAACTCAAAAGAAACAAACAAAAACTAATAAAAAACTAAAAAACTAAAAACTGAAAAAGAAAAAAGAACTAAAAAAAGGAAAAAAAAACTGAAAAATGAAGGAGAAAAAGAAAACTAAAAACCGTGACTTCATATTTATGTTAGCGTGAATGTCCACAAATAGGTGAATGCCGGCATTGGCCGGTGAATGTCCTAAATATCTTTTTTTTTTTTTTTTTACCTTGGATTTAGTCCTCGGACCACTGGGTCGATACGGTCACCCATGGAAAAAAAAAAAAAAAACAACAAACAAATAAACAAATAAACACGCATCTGTGGTCTGCCTTCTGGCAAAAAATAAAAATTCCACATTTTTGTAGATAGGAGCTTGAAACTTCTACAGTAGGATTCTCTGATACGCTGAATCTGATGGTGTGATTTTCGTTAAGAATCTTTGACTTTTAGAGGATGTTTCCCCCTATTGACTGAAATGAGGCAGATTTTCTCAGGCTCGTAACTTTTGATGGGTAAAACTAAACTTGATGGTACGTTTGGAGGTTGATGTCCCAATGAAGCAGCAAGTTGCTTTGCATCATCCTCCACTTCTCGCATTTTGTCGTAACCTCTGGCATAGTCGTTCGGGTCTCTCAATATTTCTTCCAAGAGATTCAAAAGATTACGAGAAATCACATAATTTAAAGGATGTGCAAGGCGTTCCACAACTGCTTCATTGGGGTCTTAAAAGTACATTTGGCCACATGAAGGTGGCTCAATATCACCTTCAGTAAGTTTGTGACGGATGTGTCGCTAAACTGATTTGGTGATAAATTTGTCCTAGAGTCATCATCACCTCCATTACAACTTCTCTCCTAGGACCTTTATCATCACCATTACCACTTCCATCATTTTCCCCATCTACACAACTATCAACTCCAATACCTCTTACACGACTTGGAACAAATTTTCACGCTCCCCGCTGTCACTACCATTGCCTTCTTACTGATCAGACTGTCGCAAAACGATCAATAAGATCAGCAATCACTAGTAACTAACCAAACGTTAATGCAGATCAAATGTAAAGCAGATTGCCAACGTATCTGTAGCTTCGGTTGTAAATGTATTTGAATGGATTTAAAGAATACTTTTATCCAGAAAATACCTTTAAAAACGTCATAGAGATGATGAGGGGTGCCAGAGGGTGTCTTTTGCCTTCCGTAGTTTGCTACAGTGGCGTAAATATGCATAGTCATGGCTCAAAGAAACATTATATTTTCGCTAAAACATGTCTGAAATAACCAGATTCTAAAATGAGTTTCTGGTTTTTCTTGCAGGTGCGTCTAATAGAGCAGTATAACTAAGACTACTCAGAAACATTTCTTAATACGGATTAAATTTACCTTTAGTTAAAACCCCCCCTGCAGATACGAGCTTGAAACCTGTACAGTAGCGTTTTCTGATGCGCTGAATCTGATGGCTTAAGTTTTGGTGAGAATCCATGAGTTTTAAGGGCTTGCCCCTTTTTTTCGAAAATCAAGCAAATTTTCTCAGGGTTGTAGTTCTTAACGGGCATAGCTAGACTTTATGAAAATTACATATTTGAAAACTGCACAATAAAACAACTCTTTTGATACACCCATTGGTATCAAAATTCCGTTTTTTTTTTAGTTTCAGTTACTATTGAGTCGGGTTGCTCCTTGCTTACAGGTCGACTACCGTCAAAAAATAAATCAATCTGTCCTAGTTCAAAAGTTGACTTATTTGCCGTAGGCCAAGTTTCTAACGTCAACACTTAGAAAGGGGCAAAAGATAAACTCTAATTTCTTTAGCAATGAAGGAACTTTTAAAGTATAAAAGTCACATCTGATACCATTCTCTACCAAAATCCCAAGTGCAAAAGAACAAATGATAAACTGAGCTGAAATCACGAACAGAAATTTGTAGACAATAGATTTTTGGCCCCAGGCAAGAGGTCTACGAAGCTTTCCAAAATGCACCTTGAGACGGCGTAGGGGTTTATCAGCCCTACTCATGTTAATTTTTGCTCGTTTTGAGTTTGACTCGGCTATTTATTGTAATTTCTGTTCGTTTTACTTATTGAAAGTGATTTGTAGAAGTTTCATGCTTCGAAGATTATTTGACTTGATTTTTGTTCATTCTTGGCTGAATGGAGCTCTTTACTTTTCTTTCAAAAACTGGTCTTGTGGAATAAGTTTTTTTAATTAATTTCAATAAGGAGCGACTCGGTCTAATAATAATCGAAACTTTAAAAAACGGAATTTTTATAAGTCGTCGGATCTGGTTTCTGCTTTTGAATCGGGATTTCCTAATTCTATTCACGCGACAACAACAGTAAGTATGTCATCTTCTAGTTCATTTTTCAGAGATATTTGCACTTTTAGACACCGTCTTTTGATGACAATTGGGGTGGAAATTCTTTTGTAATGATACCACAATCATTCCAAACATCTGATCAATCAGCCTCAGGAAATGTTGATCCATGGGGATTTAGTCAACCAACAACACCTGCAAAACCACTCACTCCTCCTCGTGTAGACGTAAGTCTTCTCTCGAAATCGATGCCCAAGGGGATAGAGGTCCCCGTGCGAGCAAAGGCCGGAAGCGTTCTGACGTCTTGGCTAAGAGTGATATTTCAAGAGGGAGCAGAGGCGATTATAGTCGTGGTCCCATAATTCTCTTGTATTAGAACCCAGGCAATTCTTGTTTTTGTTAAGTAAAAAACGTTGTGAAATAAGGCCGGAGTCAAAGATATCTCTCCAAGTTTCTCTGAGTTTCTAACCTTAGCTGATACTCTTATAAATGTAACGTTTGCCCAGAGGGGAAATGTTATCTAATAAGTTCAATTTGGAAGAAAAAGCGTAAATATGGTTAACTTACCATCGATCGATAAAAGAAAGTAACAATAATATATTTCATTTATTAATTTGTTACGGTAGGGGGAAGAGTTAGTGCCCAAAATTTCCGCCTATTAGTACACTGAATAGTTAATTTATAACTTAAATAATTTTTCAGGCCAAGTTTCTAAATACAGGGCAACGGGATAAGGCCAATGATAGCCCGAGGGGGAGGAAAAAGGTTTATAATCTCTCACCAGAAAATGTTTGTCTAGCTCGTAAAATGAAACAAAAATGCACATGTCTGTCTGATTCACCTGGCACATCTGGCCAGGAAAGTGACCGAATAAGGCGAATCAGACAGACCGAGCCTTCCCAAACATGGAGCCGTCGCGATGGGCCCATGAATTCGTCAGGTAGTGCAACTCTGCAAAATATACAGATTCGGCACACCCTCTGATGAACCCCACCCCTCATGCCATCATCATAGATGAGGGGTGATGCCTCTGGCGAGGGGTGTAGCACCGACCATTTGCAGAAGGGAGATGCACTGGAGAGGGGAAACGGAGGGCCAAACACGTGTTATTTGTTGAAGGCGCTCGTGTCGGTGGCGCTGCTGGCCGCTGAGCAGCGGCGGCCGGCGGCGACCGCGATCGAGCTGCCGTTCCGCAAGGTGGCGCGCTACGCGGCGCCCGCGTTCCTGTTCGCCGTCGACAACAACCTCGCGTTCGTCATCCTGTCGTACATCGACGCGCCCACGTACGCCGTCGCGTGGCAGTTCAAGATCGTCGTCGTGTCGCTGCTGTTCCGCGTGCTGTTCGCCAAGCGCTTCACGAGCGTGCAGCACGTGGCGCTGCTGCTGCTGCTCGTCGGCGTCGTGTCCTTAGTGATAAAAAAAACTACCTCTAGTTTAAGAAAACTGAAACTTATGAAAATTTGCATGTGTTAGCTGAAGCTGCAAATTTGGGACCTAATCTGAGGAAAGCTAAATTGAGACTTTTTGCCAGAATAAGATTAGAAAAGAAAAATCAAATAATTTGGCTTGCTATTGCCAACAAAGCACAGGAGCGCTAGTCTACTATGGCTACTCGCAGGACCAAAGTGTAAAAAATCTGAAGAAATAGTCCACCAAAAAGAAGTAAACAATTTGGGTCTGGGCCCACTAAAATTGTGAGGGATTTTTAACTTACAAACGGATGATCGGATCTTAATAAAATTTGATATATAGAAAGATATCATGTCTCAGATGCTCCATTCTCAATTCGGTTGGATCTGGGGACATTGGGGGTGGAGGGGGGAAACAGAAATCTTGGAAAACGTTTGAGTGGAGAGATCAGGATGAAACTTGATGGGAAGAATAGGCACAAGTTCTAGATACGTTATTGATATAACCGGACCAGATCCGATCTCTTTGGGGGAGTTGGGGGATTTCTAGTACTTTGTTGAGTTCCAGAATAAGTATACAATTATAGTCAAAGTCGGCGCCGCCTAAGTGGCCGCCAATTTTTTCATTCGTTCTCGTAAAGTCAAAAATATTATTTTTAATATCTACCTGGCGGAGTATGGTATCTCTTAGTCTAAGCAGATTGCCTGTGCGCTGGTCGGGCGCAATGACATTATTCCATACTTCAATTTCAGCGCCTTTTTCAATCATCAGGCAGTGATGGCCCGTACCGGTTATAATATTGTTTACCGCTCGTACCTTTGAAGAGCCGATAGTTAGATCTCCAATACCTTGACTGGTAGAATTAGCCCTATCACCCCCAAAAGTTGCACCTTACATTTCCATACTTCTGAGACAATTGCAAAAAACCATTTGATGAGCTGTACTGTGGGGTCACACTCACCAACCAACAAACAAATACATCTTAATTTAAACCAAATCAAATGAAATATCCTCCAAACATAAAAAAACAACCTAAAATCATATAGTTTTGGATAGTATTGAATGCATCCAAGAATTAGCTCTTAACATAATTGCTAAATAGAATAAAGTCTCATACTCCTTCCTGCTAAAAAAATAATAATAATAAAAGACCCGACCCATAAAAATGTTGGTACAGCCATTTTATTAAAAATAGTTCAAACATCAGAAAATAAAAACTCCAGGGTTGAAACAAACCCCAAGAGCCTGGAGCAGGGTTTTTAAGTTAGCCACGAGGGAATATAAGGTTTTATGTAAGGGAAGGAAATACAGGCTTCAGAGGGGGCTCATTTGATTTTCGGGAGTCAAAAGGGATCTACAGCCATCTACAGCCCCCCCCCAAGCCTAGGGGAAGGGCTGTAATATGAAGTTCTTATGAAAGAAATGGTCGTTTAAACCTCAGAGGAGAATCCCAAGATATTATATAATTATTAGTACGATTTTATTGTTTCATACAAGTTTCATTCTCGCCTGAAACTCCAAAACATATACAGTTCACAGTACTTCACGATATTGGAGAAAAAGCAGTACTTTTCTGACAAAAAAATTGTTTTAATTTTCTTCTTCTAATTCTTATTCAAGGCTAACCCCCCCCCCCCGGAAAAGTTTCTGACGTATACACGGATAGAGTTTTTTTTTTAAATAAAGTCTCACGAACAATTTCAAGGTATTAACTTTTTTTTGGGGTTTTTTTAGGTGCCACCTACGGATTTTATAAGACCACGCCTTCTATAAGAATCTTATATGTTAACGATGGGTACTAGCATAATTTATAGCCCTTTTCCCGATGGCTATGGGGGTCAAACCTGGAGCCGTTGTTAATTCACATTTAGACTATTCTGAAAAAAATGGCTATCTCAAAATTTCGATTAAATACATTTGGAGAAAAGAGGCTGTTGGAAGGGGGTCTTGATGTCCTCTGATCACTTGTGACTCTTAAAAAGGAACTAGAACGTTCAGTTGCAAATCAAATAAGCTTCTTCGAAAGGAGCCTCCGGCAATGGAGCCAGCCTTGCTGCTCAGCCAGGAGCGGGTTACCTCCTGCTCTTCGGCGGTAAACGCCGCACCTTCCCAGCCCAGAGCCTGAGTGCCGCGCACCTTAAGCTGCAACTCGAGTTGTTCCTTACGCAGATCGGCGCCGCGCAGTTTAAACACTGAAGTGGCGGCCCCGGGTGTGCCACCGGCCGACTCCTCTACGCTGCGTGCCTGAGTCAACGCCAGGGCCCTGGTATTCATCAGGTAGGTGGTAATCTCGTTACGCAGAGGGGCGTCTGCTATAACGCCTTAAAAAACCTATTTATTCGAATTCAAAGGCCCTTGTGTTTCAGCATTCTTTCTTAAAGAATTGAGGAAAAAGCAAAAAAAAGAGGTTCCAATAGCAATAGCAGTTCATCTAATTTATAACTCTTTCTCTTGTTAATGTTTGGATTTTGGCTAGCTAGGATTATGACAGCAATTTGAGATCTTGCAAAATAACCTCTTATTAAATCTTAGAAAGCGCGATGCTAACGCGTAATTAGGTTTTTTTTTAAAACATGGGAGGAAAGATCTCAGTTTACCGGCTGAAGATTAATTTGGAAGTTTCAGGAAATGATAAGGGACATGACCAAAAAGGGAATATTTGTATGCTACCTCTACTACTACAACTAACACTATCACTAGTGCTATCACTACCAATACTACCTCCACCAGGAACGCTATTAGCCAAAATGTTTGGAGGGGGGGATTGATTTTTACCGTATGGCTCATCATTCATACCGACTTTTTTCAACAATAATTAGTATAATGTCCATTTCTAATATGAAACATGGAATCGCAATTCAGCCTGAAAAATCACACAGTCTGAGGAAGAATAGCTGGTCACGGCCCTCAATTGCCGGCACTCCAGGCGGATGGCCAATCTGTTGTGGTTCCGGATGCGCATTTGCTGTTTGCGGGCGACTATGCCCGGATCGGCAGCGATCTCCGCGACGTAGCGAGCCGGTCGCCGCAACGCGGACAACGACAGGAGAAAGATCAGCAGCGACAGTAGTAGTGAAACGCATAGTTGTGCCACCTGCGCAGCGGATGACTGCACCTGAAGCAGCATCCCAAATGCGACGTCGGTGCCGATCAGCGCGAGGAGTCCCCAGGCCGCGAATCGCAGCCTAAGGAGGTTTGGGGGGGGGGGGGGCAATAATTTGAAGCTATCGTTAGACGCCGGTTTTTTGATAGACTGAAGCGATAACACATTCATTCGTTGACTGTTGGTAATTTAAATCACTTCTGGGTGACTTTTTTACAAGTAGAATTTCTTTTTTTCGTCAAACTTGGAGAAAGCTCTAAACTGATCCGTGGCACCAGACCTGCTAATATACGTCTCTTGAAGTAAAACAAAGTCTGGATCTGATTCTAATAGAGATCTTTCTAACTGTGTAGATACCGCGAAACAATATTGGGGTAACATGTTTCCAGCTTACTGCCAGCAATTTTAGAGATCTTTATGCAAATTATCGGTCTTTGAAAATAGTGACCCTAAAAAGAGATTTTGTCCAAGGCGCACGCATTGACCAATTTTGCAAAAATTGGTCAAATTTTGACAACCATCAAAGCTACATCCATCACGTATAGCAGGTCCTGTTAACATGTTTCCAGGTTACTGCCAGTGATTTTAGAGCATTTTAAGCAAATTATAGTTCTTTGAAGATAGTGACCCTAAATTGAGATTTTGTCCATGGCGCGCGCCTTGGATCTTGGGTGAAAACGGTGTCGGTAAAACCACCTTACTACGTTGCCTAATGGGCGAGTTACAAAACCAGAAAGGCGTCATTAACTGGTCAGAAAATGCCGCGCTTGGCTATTGCCCTCAAGATAGCGGCGATCAGTTTGATAGCGATATGAATTTGTTTGACTGGATGACCCAATGGCGCAAACCCAGCGACGACGACCAAGTGGTGCGTGGAACACTAGGTAGAATGCTATTCTCTGCCGATGATTCGAAAAAACAAGTTCGCGTTTGCTCAGGTGGTGAAAAGAACCAGCTTTACAACCGCCTTACAAATCAACTCAACAACCTCAAACGAACCCAAGAAGTGCAGGCAGAACAGGAACGCTTGCGCAAAATCCAAGATCAAGTGGAAATGGACAAGAGGAAGCAAGAGGAAGAAGAAAGGAAGAGAAAAGAAGAGGAAGAACAAAGAAAGCAGTGAGTATTTGTACTTAACATTAGCTGGGCATACTTGTTTTATTACTGTCTATCAGTGGTACGTATTACTATTGATGCTATTTTGCTAAAATTGAAGAAGTGACACTACGGTTCTGCTCGTAACTTGAACATCGGAAGAGGGCTCATTCAAACGGAAGTTAGATCTTTAAGTGACCAAAAAGGTTACAAGGAAACTAGCCGCTCTCTCATGCCTTTTTGCTCCTATGATACCGGATCGAAACTTTGAGATCGCCATTTGATTCAGAAATGTCCAACAACTATGCCTCAGAGGATTGCATGATCCCCATGGTCCCTGTAAGCTACGCAATGGATATGACAGGGCGATACGCTACGCAGTTTGCCCATTGTTTACACATAATATTACAAAACAAGACCCATTTTAAACTAAACCCAAAATACCGAACCGACACTTGATAGCGAAAGATAAACGAGCCAGTAACCAAAGAGCGCGACCCGAGGAAGGATATCGATGAACAGACATACCGCGAAGCATACGCCAGCACCGCAAATTACATGCAATGACATATCGCTAGCCGATATCCAGAAGAGCGTTGGCAATCGCCAATAGCCTAGGACACCGATTTTCTGCCAAATGGCGTCCAAATAAGGCTTCGCTGGCAGGATACCATCGTTTCCGACAAGTGGTTCTACCTGCAACCACAAAGAAACGATTGCCATCAGTTGCAAGATCGGCTGAGCTGCCTGCGCCTGATACGAAGTGAAAATGTTGGGCCCATAACCTATCGCCAGTTGATGGCTCGATTTCGTGACCCCGAGACCGCCATCGAAGCCTTTCCAGCCTTGGCCAAACGAGGCGGGCGGCGGCGCCCTATACGACTGTGTACAATGCATGAAGCCGAACGGGAGATGGCGGCACTCGAAGCCATCGGCGGCGGTATGATCGTCGTCGGAGACCCGGATTATCCCCCTCTGCTCGCGGCCATCGACGACTGCCCCCCGGTGATCAGTATTCACGGCCGCCCGATCTTTCAGCGCGGATCATCGCTCAGCTCGCGTCGCCCAGCGACGACCAATCAATACGCCGGGTGGAAGAGGATCACGATCCTGTCATCGACACGCTGTTGGCCGAGTTTTTGCCGGACGATCCGTCGCGGCGATCATCGCCTCCCGATCTGTCGGCGGCCATCCTGCGACGTCTCGATGAATCGGCCGACGATCGACGCAGTGAGTTTGCCGAAGACGCCGATCCCGTCGTCGACACGCTATTGACCGAGTTTGTTCCGGTTAACCCGACCAAACGCAGGTGTTGCAGGTCTACGGCGCGACCGACGAATTCGGTTTTCAAGCTGTCGACAAGCCGGTCCACGTGCATGATCTCCAGGCCACGATCCTCCATCTCCTCGGATTCGATCACGAAAAACTGACGTACCGATACGCGGGTCGAGACTTTCGACTTACGGACGTACACGGAAGCGTTGTGAACGATCTCATCGCGTAGCGACTCCTCGGCCTCGAGGTTTTCGCTGAAATCCGCCCACGCGAAACGTGACTTCGTCAGGGACTCGAGTCCAATGACGAAGGCGCGCGACACATCTGTCGGTCGGTCTGTCTGTCTGTCCTGGTTTTGCTAGTTTAGGCACTTTCAGGTAAGCTAGGACGACGAAATTTGGCGGGCGTATCAGGAACCAGACCAGGTTAAACTAGAAATTGTTGTTTCCCCGATTCGACCATCCGAGGGGGAGTGGAGGGACGGTTAAATCGGAAAAACTAGAAAAAAATGAGGTATTTTTAACTTACGAACCGGTGATCGGATCTTAACGAAATTTGATATTTAGAAGGATATTGTGTCCCAGAGCTCTTATTTCAAACCCCGACCGGATCTATGACCACTTTACAGTTGTATATCTATGAAAAAGAAGCTATTTTCCTATTTTCATAGTTTTATACATTCCGATAACTCTATTGGAATACTTTCAAATTATGAGAATAAAATGACCACTGTACAGTTGCATATCTATAAAAAAGAAGCAATTTTTCTAGTTTCATAGTTTTATACATTCCGATAACTCTATCGGAGTGTTCTGAAATTTTGAAAACAAAATGACCACTCTACAGTTGTATATCCATAAAAAAAGATGCTATTTTCCTAGTTTCATAGTTTTATACATTCCGGAAAAACAAAAAAAAAGGAAAAAAGATGAAACTTTGTCTAATTCAAATTTTATATTTTCATATCAAGTATATTTTTAATTTTAAGTATTTCCTCGTAACTATGTTTTTGGGGTAATATGACCTGTAAGATTAAATTATATGGCTAAGACATTTTTATATTTTGTAATTATATCATTAAAATTACGTAATTTAATTAATATAATTTGACTAAGAATTCAAATGATATAAAAGGTGAAAGGGAGAAACTGATGCATTGATCTATTTAAGTTTACAAAAAGCTAGAAAAAAACCTGGACAATTCCCCCGGAAAATTCCCTCCTGGACAATTCCCCCCGGACAATTCCCCCCCTGGACAATCCTCCCTGCACAATCCCCCCTGCACAATCCCCCCTGACAATTCCTTCCTGGACAATCCCCCCCATAACTTTTTGAAATATCTGTTGTAAATATCCAACTTTGGTATAGTGTAATACTAGCCTACTCAGCCCTTCATATCATAGACGGAATAATAAAATCATGATGATTCTGTTTATTCAAAAAATTGTGACTCCGATTGTACGGGTTGACACCCCTTTGAAACCCTCCAGTTTTTCTAGTCATTTAAAAAGGGCACTAGAACTTCTAACTTCCGTTAGAATGAGCCATCTCGCAACAGTATTTAGTTCGAATAGTAAGACATTTAATTTCAAAGTTTGGGATAGATAGCTGGTAAATAAAACACTTATAATTATCAACTGGCCACATATGTTACACCCTGCAGCTTTTGGAGTAAAGTAATAAACATAACTCATTGGAAAAAGCAGGGAATTGGGGGTATTAACTCTCCCTCTTGCATAAAATTATTCATGTTCCATTAAGTTTTTATTTTGCGCTGAAGTTTTAAAAGGGAACTATAACTTTTAATTTCCATTAGAATGAGCCCACTCACGACATTCTAGGACCACTGGGTTGATACCATCAACCTGAAAAAAAAAAAAAAAAAAAAAACACGCATCCGTGATCTGTCTTGTAGCAAAAAATACAAAATTCCACATTTTTTTTAGATAGGAGCTTGAAACTTCTACTATGGGGTTCTCTAATACGCTGAATATGATGGTGTGATTTTTCGTCTAGATTCTATGACTTTTAAGGGGTGTTTTCCCCTATTTTCTAAAATAAAGAATCCTGGTGTAATATTAATAGCTTTGATCCGATTTTAAATCTATCAAAACATTTGGTGAGGTGATAGATAAGTAATAACAGTTTACCTCTGCATTCATTACGATTCCTTATGACTCTTGCTGAAGGTGCTCTTAGAGGTCGTTGAGAAGATGCTGGACTATCGGATTTTGGATTTGGTAACGGGCGTGATCGATCACTTCTTGGCAATGGCTTCGGTTGATTCCTGCAACGAGATAATTGTAGTTGATTTTTCTCATAGCGGTTGCAAACATGCAGAATGAGGTCGCTCAAAAGAAAAATTTTCTTAAATGTTCAGATTCGTTCGATGTCTTGATTACCTCTTATTTTTCAAAATTGCTACAACCCCGAGTTAGTGTAAATCTTCATGGGTCTCGTAACTCTGAAGTTTTATTAGTTGTTAGAACTCTAACCGTGAGGTCACATTTTACACCAATATACACATGTAATAGGGGTTGGAACTCCCTGGCAAAGATTATCAGAGATTGCCACTCCATCGGATTCTTCAAAAGATTAATGAAAAGTCATTTCGGTTAATTTTTCTGGTTATGGTTCTTATATTAATCGCATACGCGCTTGCCGACTCGCTTGCTGGCGAATTTCGGCGGATGACCGCTCGTATCAAGCGGCTCTCCAACCGCGAGCGCGAGTGCCTCCAGTTCATCGCGAGCGGACTGCGACCCCAGCAAATCGCCTACAGGATCGGCATCTCCACCCACACGGTCGAATTCCACCTGAAATCGGCGCGGCTGAAGTTGGGCGCGAAGTCGCTGCCACATGCCGTATCCCGGGCAATCGCCTACGACGAGATCGAGATCTGAGGTCTGCCGGTTGCGAACGAGGATTTCGCAAACTCATTTCTCAGCGACTGCGTAAAGACTGTTTTTATGACTGTTTTTAGTCCTATATTTACGAACATAATTTAAAAAATATGATCAAATTTCCAAAAAAAAATTTAATTCTTCAATTAAATAAATTTTAATGAAACAAAATCTATTCTTAATATAATATTATTTAAAGTAATTTAAATACGATATTTAGCAAGAAAAGAAGAAAAACGAAAGAACTTAACCGTTACTTTACTAAGAAAATTAATTTCCCAGCCATCACTTAAATCTTTTAATTTTATGACATTTTTTATTATATGTCTAAAACATTTTTTTTTCAATAAGAAGGGAGAAGCACCTCCTCCTATATTCATCTGAAGGCTCAATGAGAGTTGGGATATTTGTGCATGAAAGTTCAATTCTTGAGGCATCTGTCCCCTCCCCCTGTCTACAAAATGACCCAATGTCCCTCCTTCATGACAGCTCAAAAGTAAAACAGTTCAAAATAGGGAAATATACGTCAGTTAAATCTAATAAACCGGAACCGAAAAGGTCAAGGAGATTTGCCTCGGCTGTTGCATTGAAAAAAATAAGAGCAATAAACATGTACCCGTGATCTCTCTCCTGGCGAAAATAGCAAAATTCAATATTTTAATATATAGGAGCTTGAAACTTCTACAGTTGGGTTCTCGGGTATACTGAATCTGATTGTATGATTTTTATCAAGATTTCATGCATTTTAGGGGGTGTTTTCCCCTATTTCAATTATCAGTCAAATATTCTCAGGTTCGTATCTTTTGATGGGTGACACAAAACTTGATGATTTTTCATATTTGGAATCAGCATAATAAGTTGATTCTTTTGATGTATTAAACAAAAAAACAAGTTTTTTTACATATTTACAAGTACATTGACAAACAAAGTCAGTAGATGCATGCATTTGTACTGTTATTGTATTGAGTTTTGTGTAATTAAAAAAAAATCAACTGAAAGTAAGGCTTTGCCTCCTTTCATTACCTCGCTCTTCACGATAAAATATTCTAGGACTTTGAAAAAAAGTTCTTATTGTTATAGTTAAACTGCCCCTGATTATCAGGAGTCGTTCTTAAGTAATTGAGTCAAGAAGCCGAACTATAGCATGAAGAGCGAGGTATTTAGAAGGGGCAGACTCCTAAATCTCAGTGTCCAACTTTATTTCAAAAGTATTATATTTTTATCTTTCTTTGGTATATTTCATTAGGATTGAGCGTTAGAAAAACATATTAGAAGAACATTAGATAGGGCGTATATCATAAAAGTACCATAAATCCTTTTTGAAATGTTTACAAAAATAGTAGCAAGATTAGAGCTCGCGATAGAAAAATAGTTTTCTTATTATCCTGGATTCCTTATAAGACCGTATACTACCTGTTCCTCCCCATTCACCTCTTCCTTTCTTAACATTATTTTCGAACTTGTTCTTGCACCTAAAATTCCAAAAAGTTTCACATAAATACGATAAGACTTAATAAAAGTTGTACTAGTAGCAATAGCGGTACTACCAGTAGCAGCAGTAGTAGTACGTACATAATGCACTTTATTGGTTGAATATACCCTCAACATGCCCTGAAAGTTTCAACTCAATATTCTAAGCCGTTCATGAGATACTGATGATACGCCATTTTGACAGCTTGGATACAAAATAGCGTGTTTGAGATACTGATGATACGCCATTTTGACAGCTTGGATACAAAATAGGGTGTTTTGATTTGATTCAACATCTTTTAGCGCTCCCCGTCGAAGGCAAAACCGGATCGCCTCGACCGGAATGCCCGCCCAATGTTTCACCCGTCGGAAGCGCTCCTCCTCGGCCGCCGCGACAAGCCGGCCATCAACGAGCAGACAAGCGGAGGCATCGCCGTGGAATGCGTTCAGGCCCAAAATGGCGGCCAATCAACCCTCCCCGCATAAACACTCGTAAAAAGGACGCTCGCGGAACGTAGTCCAGCCATTTGGGATATTCCAGATCGATGGGCGCGCCGGGAGATCGAACATCAGGAAGTGCGTCCCGCGTTTTTATTGGATTGTACCTTATTGCAGAACGCATATTGTTTACATCGATAATGTGGTGATCGTGTGTACGGTATTTGAGTGAAAATGCTTTAAAGGAGTAAAGTCTCTGCCTGTTCAATATACGTCAAATAAAAGGGTGTGGATGTATAATCAGGTATTTTCCTCGTGGTTGACTGAATTAGATAAAACTATGGGCAAAAAGAAATACAAAATTCTGTTCTTCGTGGACGATTGCACTGCACACATTCCCCTTTCACTTTTAAAATGAGTTAGTCTAAAATTTGTGCCAGCCTTTACACAAGAAAAACTTTTGTGTAATTTTTATCAAATTTGTTCTTTCTTAACAAGAAATTAAGGGGAATTTAATTTTCAAACTCTTTGAGTCAGTTTTCTCTTTTAATTGGCATCCCTGAGAATTTTGAATTATTCTGCCGGAATGATGCTAAAAATTGTTCAGATTTGCAGGATATTCTTTGTCAAAAAATGCCCAACGGAAAAATTAATAATTCTAACTTTATTTTTTGAATACTTTCAAATTTGAAGTACAGACGCCATTTAAATGTGAGAAATGTGTCACAATATAACACGCTCCTCCTTCATCCCAAAAGGTGTGGCTCAAGAAATTTGTGGGGGGGGGGGCGTTAAATCGGGATTTAAAGTTTTAGTCCCTTTTAATGTCAGAAGTGATTGGAAGACGACTAGTCCCCTTTGTTTGTCTGTTTTTGCCACCCACTCTAACTCCCCGTGGTGTCAAGTCGAAATTTTGAGATAAGGATTTTGTTAAAAATGATCAATTGTGCCTAAAGGTTCGGTAAATACGTCTCCAGGAATGATATAACTCCTACTGCCCAAGGGCAAAGACAATAAATTATTTAATATTGCTCTTTCCTTTCAGTTGAAAAAACTTGTTTTTTTTTATTTAATCGTAGTACAAGCAAGACGGTAAATAAAGGAAAAAAAACACGAAATTCATAAATCTTGCCTTTTTACAACAGATGGCTGCAGTACAGGTCAGGGATTGTACTTGTTAACACTGTGATTTCAATAAGTCTGGCAGTGACAAAATGTGTATGCGCTTTTTTTTTACTTATAGAAAGCGCAAACGCAAGAAATACTTTCTCTTGGGTACAAAAATCAATGCAAACAAAATTTAATCACAGAAAGAGTTTTGGTTGCTATTGAGCCTGGTCGCTCCTTACTACGGTTCGTTACCACGAACTGTTTGATAGAGGCAGATCGGTATTTTTTTTTCTTCTTTTTTTTGCTCACAGTAATAGCACTCAAAGGAATTTGGGCATTGGAGGGGGAGGGGCCTTGGCCCTCCTCGATGGCTAGCAGTTTTCTTGTTGCTTTGAAATAACCTATTTCTGACAGATTACCGATAAAGTGTTGTTTTTTTCTTCTTTCTGTACCCGCCGAAACTTCTATTTGTCTGTGGATACGTTTTCTGTAGAGAGTGTGTTATCCCTACTTCTGTTTGTGGTAATTTCTGTTTATTTTAAGCCGGAATCAATTGTTTTTTGTAGATCCTGATCATTTCGAGTTTCATTTATTTATAAATAGCAATTTATGTTCGTTTAAAGTTTGAAGTTGTGCCTTTTAGGAGAAACTCTCAAACACAAAATCTAGAAGATAGTTCTAACAACTACGCATTTTATGGTGATGAGAATGCTATTGAAAAGTGAATGGCTTATAAAAATGCCGTTTCAAAAAATTGCATCCGCGTCAATCCTGATCTACCCGTTTTGTAGTGGTTATGTATGAGAGTTAAATTTTTGGGTGCCTTATCATGGTTGTGCGGGTCTAAAAGGCATGTGCAGCCCCATGAAGATCGTTGTATGACTTCTTCCCACGTACCGAGAAGTCTTTCAGCAGCACTATGCACTTGGCATTATCAAAGGGTGCATTGGGTCTGTCTTGCTGCAGGAATGCTTGAATTGAGTGCCAGCACCCAGACCTTACAAGTGCTTGTCTTCAAAGAATCAAGGGTTTTGATGGCATGACAAACAGGCTGCATGCACCTAATAACATTTATAATTAAAAAAACTTTCTAAAAAGAAGTTTTTCAAAGAAAAGTAAAGGCCATGTTAAACTTAAGATCAGCAGAAATAAAAATCTATAATAGTTCAAGCTAAAGCCGACCAAGAATAAATAAAACCATAGCAAACAAACATGCAACAGGTACTAATATAAATGAATAAATAAAAATTAAAACGAGGATAACTTAAACTGAATATGCAAATCAAGTTTATAAACGAACGAAAATCACTATAAACGAAAGTTTAGCTACTGCCCCCTTCCCTAATTGTGTCATTGGTGCCTGCTAAGGAGCCTTCATATAACTTGGAAAAAACCGGAGTAAGATTAATGGGTCGGACACCAGCAAATCTTGTTTGCTACCTTTTTTTTACGGGACTAATAAAACCTAATTTTCAACAATCAGGGAACTTATCAGTAGAGGTAATTTCATTAAAAAGTATGGCAAAAGTTTCTGAAGGAATGTCTGCGTCTGCAAAGGCTTTGATTAGTATAATTGGGATGCCTAGTGGACAGGTGCTGCACTTTTTAATGTTTTAATTTTTGCCTCAACATCTGAGGGCAAAATGATAGGGGGGAATAGTTTCAGGTGCTCTTCGTATCTCCGAAATGCGGTAAGAAATCTCAGAACTTATGATCGCATAAGACTTCAATTGATCCTTTACAATAATCTATTTCAGCGCAAATAGCAAGACTTCATAACAATATTGGTGTCGATATTGTTATGAAGCGATATCCCCAGAGATTGAATCATGCTGCAATAACGCACTGCAAGGCCAAACGCAGGGACCTTAGTAGTCAAAAAGCGTCGTTAATCTGATACAATACAATACCTATTGAGAAAAATTGTCATCTTAGACTGATTGTAAAGAGCGGGGCGCTGATTAGGAATCAGTCCCTTTCATATACGAAGTAGTTTCTGTTCGTTTTAAGTTTTAATTTCGCTCCTTACTTTCCGTTAAAAAATTTGTTTTTTTTATTTAATTTCTGACCGTTTTGAATCAATGCATGTTTTGATTTTGGCTCTTCGCAGATGAATAATTAAAAATTTGCATATTTATTTTTTGGCTAAATAGCTTTCTCATAGTTTTGATCGAATGATTTTGAGAAAAAAAGCAGCGGGGAGGAAGTCTAGTTGCCCTCTGATTTTTTGGCAGAGAAATGGTATCAAATGTACCTAATAAACTTTAAAAGTTCTGTCATTGCTAAAGAAATTGTAGCTTTGCTCCTTTCTAAGTGGTGACGTTAGAAAGTTGGTCTACGGCAAAAAAAAATCAACTTTTGATCTAATACAGATGTAATTTTATCTTTTGACGGCAATCGATAGCTCTTGATGAGCTGATCAAAGTATATACCATCCATTTCTGGTAAAAAAATTCCTTCATGAGCTATACCAGTTTGAAAGTTTCAAGGGGTTGACAACTTCAGTAGTAAGGTACACAGTGAGGGGATGTATCTTGCTGCTTATCCAAATTCCTGCACATATTATGAATTTCATCTACAGTAATTCAAAATAGTATATATTTTATTTACTTAGGATATGCAAGGAATCTTCCACCTTTTCGTTTTATTTCCAGTTTCTAACTTGGAAAATGCCTACCTTTTCATTCGTTTTTCTTATCCCTTGGTTTGGTGACTCACAGTTTCGGCCATACATCACACAGCAGCTCCCCGAAGGCATCAATCGGCTGCAATCTTTCTGCACCATCGAAAGAGGCTGTTGAAAGCGGTGTTTAAATCTTTTTCGTTAAAATACAGGTACATGATTACATATCCTCGATACACACAGTGCATTTCAAAGCGGAATGCACCAGAAGTCTCACCTTGAAGCCTCTTTGTCATGTTGCTGTATCCACGAAACCTCAGAAATACCTTAAATGAAATAGTGTAAGTAACAGAAAAAACAAAATCTAGCAGAAATTTTAAGCAATAAGCACTTTGCTTTACGCAGTATGTTTAAATAAATAAATATTTGATTGCAATTAGAAAAATAAAAAAACTTAAATGAAATTTGAAAAAAAACCTCAGTAGTAGTAGTAGTAGAAGCAGTTGTATTACCTTACCTTAAACCTTAGTTCCCCCTGTGCCGCCAGAGGTACCCAGGGCGTCCAGAAAGAGCCGCCAATTATCCCTAATATGTGCTACTGCCCAGACATCTTCTCATTGGGGTTGGACTGTCAAATTAATAAACTTCAGGTCCCACTGGTATGCACAATGAAGTGTATTTTTTGCTTTCCTCTTCTTCGGGTTCCCTCTAGTTGCCACTCGATTACCGTTCTGGGGAGTCCATCGGGATAACTTGTCCCAAGTAGCGCATCCGGTATAACATATTACTCAAAATAAAGGTCTTCTGGCAAGTGTTTGGTGTAAAATTGGGAAACCATTCTTTCCCACCCTAAATGTTTCTCCGCTCTGTCAGGGCCTCCTAAAACGTCACCTTTAGGAGCAACATAATGATAGCAGCTGTATTTTGCTTTTGAAAAAAAAAATGTGAAAATTAAGTTTGACTTTCGCTTTCCAAGGAATGATCTCGTGGTGACAGCTACACGTTTGGAAACACGAAATAGATGAGCATCTGAACCTTCTTGATGCTTCACTGACAAGCCATTCCAAAGGCCTCGGTTGCCGACGCTAGTTCGCCGGTGTCAGCTTGGAGTAGATGCTCTTGACTGTTGAATCTCTCGATGTCATCTGTGTATGCCAATTTATCGATAAGCTTCCCTCCAATTTCTGCACCGTCAAATGTCTCGGCAAATGATAGCGCTGCATTGAGGAATAGGTTAAAGAGCTGGGGTGACAAGAGGCAACCTTGAAGAACGCCCGCCGATGTCAGAAACTCCTCTGTCAATCCCTCGGGCGTTTGGACTTGGCTGACGAAATGTGAATACATTTCTCGTTAGGGTACGAAATATGTATTTGATTCCTAAATTGACGACATTCATTTTCCTTGAAATAAGACATACTATTTCTGACATTCCTACAATTCGGCTACAACGATTCAAAGAGCGATATAAAGTTCTTGGAAACCAACGGCTTCCTTTACGCACCCTTACCCTTTCGTGGTGAATTTCGAAATTTTTCGGAATCACATTTTGAAGACACTTTTTCCAGACCAAAAAATAGTAGATTTTAGATATTTATTCAGAAAAGTCATAAAAAAATGAAAAACTGTCAATTTGAAAGTGATAGAGTTGGTTTTATCACGATTGCCAGCCTGGCAGATAATTATGCTCCATTGCTACAATCTAATTTCAAACCTCAAAGAATATACTATATTGTGCACTGAATTTCAAAATCTCAACTGAAAACCTTAGCTGAAGTTGAATATTTGCTGCCTTATATACTTACTTTACAGTCCAATAATACTGTCCTTAATGTGGGGAAATTCTATTCTTTTTCCCAGAGTTGAATATCGTAATTTGCTCATGCATATATCCAATTTTGCTCAAATGCATACATTCCAACTAGTTCAATGCAACACCTAGTTGACTCTACTGGTCTCAACAGGTTGACTCTAGTTCGGCATTGTGGTGACATACATGAGAGAAAAATTTTCAAGTATAGTTAAAAATTTTCAAGTAAACAACTGTAAACCAATGTGTGTTCCCCGGGGAGACCCTTCAACAAGGTTGACTCTAGTTCTGTAGTTTTCGTCATTTATATATCCCCTCTGTGCCCTTCCGTTGTCCCCGTTGTAGTTATGTCCCTTTGTCCCGGTCGTCATTTATATTCCCTGTGTCCCGGTCGTCATTTGTGTCCTGGTCTAGTGGTAAATTTAAGCAATGTTAAGAGCCATTTATGAGAGCTTTTAATGAAAATACCGCGTTTCTTTGAGCCAAGACTATGCACTCCCGTTTGAAAAGTGCATATTGGAATAATATTTTTACGTCAAATTTCACATAATCTCGTTAGAGGTAAATTTGAGCCAAATTATGATATTTTAAGGGCTTTTAATGAAACTGCTTCGTTTCTTTGAGTCAAGACAATGTACCCTCGGTTGACAAGCGAACTACTGAATAATATTTTTTCCTCAAATTATCGTTAGAGGTAAATTTCCTTGATGGCTCAATGGTTGGGGTGTTGGTTTAGTAATCATGAGGTCCCGGGTTCAAATCCAGTCAGCACCATTTAATTGCAAGCTATTGTGGTAATGCTCCACTCTTTGAGAATTATAAATAATTGCAATGTGTCTGCTGGGAATATATATTTATATATTTATTTATATATTTATATATATATATATATAAATATACCATTATACCATATACCAATATACCATACCATATAAATACCATTGAGCCTCGATGGCTCAATGGTTAAGGCGTTGGTTTAGTAATCGAGAGGTAGACAGACACATCAGATAGACAAGACAGACAGACAGACCAGATAGAAAAACCAGACAGACAAACCAGACGGACAGACCAGACAGACAGACAGATGAGATAGACCAGATAAGATAAGATAGACAAGACAGTCAGACACAAACAAACCAGACAGACAAGATAGACCAGACAGAAAGACAGAAGAACAAGACAGAAAAGACAGACAGACAGAAAGACAGACCGACAGACCAAACAGATAGACAGACAGATAGAGAGACAGACAAGACAGAAAGAAAGACTGACAGAACAAGAGCTCGAGCCGCCCACGCTGCTGCCGCCGAAGACCCAGATCCTCGTGCCGACGGTGACGGCGACGGCGTGCGCCCGGCCGCTCCCGAGGATCGTGGTGGGCAGAATCGTCAGCTCCTCGGTGACGGTGCCGGCGGCCGGGTCGTAGCGGTAGATGCGATCGGTGAAGACCCCCGGGCTCAGCTCACCGCCGAACAGGAACACCTGGTCGTTGGCCGCGGCGCAGGCTGCCCCGGCGAGGGGCAGCGGCAGGCGCGGCGCGGGGAGATCGACGTGGCGCTGGTGTACGCGCTCATAGTCAGTTTTGAATCCTATAAAAACCCGTCAAATCGGCTTGCTGTAGGTATATACCAGCAACCAATCGATTCGTTATTGATTGCTCATTTCCTACCACATGGTTTTTGTAAAATCTTAAGACTAAAAAGAATATGGTACTAAGTTATTTTTCAAAATTAAAAATTCGAAAGGACAATTTTTTTACAATTAATTACACTGAAACAAGATGAATTTATTTATGGGGACATAAGTATTTAATCCAGTAGAAATCGTGCTCACATAAGTGCCAGTCAAGCGAAAATTTATTTATCAGCCTGCTTCAGTTCTACTTGACTTAGCGCTAGTACAACAAGGCTTAGGTAGTATATATTCATAAATTTCATCTTCTGAGTGCCAACCTTGGCACCCATGACAACTGCCGATTCCACCAGATTGTCAAGCATAGCTTGGGCTTCCTTTGATGAGTTGATTCTTTGGTTCCTTGATGAGATGCCAACACCTGCACCACCAGTATCCTCGTAAATGGGGGTGGGGGTGAACAATTCCTTACAGTTCTTACCACCATTAAGGGAGATAGGGTATTCTCAGGCACCCAGTCGAACAAGTGACCAAAGCCTAATAAGCTTGACCGCTTGTAGTCTAAAAGCGGAATATCGTGTCATAGGATTGACACATGACCAACAAGTCCCCTGGACTCGCAGGCGAACGGTGAGACCTATAGTTTTTCAAATGTATGGTTAGATGGCATGGGTAAGCAGCGGGAGTAAGTATGACTCTCTTATTGGACAAATAGTCAATGTTCGAGTACTTTATATGAAGCATGTAAAACATTTCGTGACACTGAGGAATGAAAATCCACGATTAGGACGACAGTAGGGGGGAAAAGACCCTAATCTTTGCTTTTATTTTGACCTGTTTTGACTCGGGCTGTTACTTACCTTCTAACCACATTTTCTTTGTTCTTTGTTTTCAACTTGTATTACTTCTGGCAATTTGGCAATACCCTTTTACTTTAGCTGCCCATGTTGCTCTTGTGTGTTTGATGGTTCAGTTTGATGATTTTTACCAGTTTGATATTAAGTAGTTTGGGTCCTTTTCTGGGATAGTGTTATCTGAGGAAAGTAAAGAACGAAGTTGAAACTTAAAACGAGTAAATATTATTACTTCACAGCCTATTTGTGGCATGTGTCCCGCTCTGAGACTTACATTCCAAAGTTTACAGATTTACCCCCAATTTTTTTTTAAATTATTTTATCGAGAATACTCTTCCAAATACAGTAAAATTTTCTATTTAAGGGCTCTTTATACCGACACAAAATTAGTTACGAGTAGAAAATTAAGGGGGGGGGGGTTATCCCCCTTAATTGTCATATTATCAGTCTTGCAGGATTGATCCGAATTGTTGGTTTCTTCAGATATTTTTTTAGCTCTTTTATGGTTTCAAATGGAAGCTTGTGTTCACTCATCTTTCCTGTTTCTCAGAACAAGGGATTACTGCACGAAATAAATCTAACATCTGAAGCATTTTGTCGGGGAATCTTCATTTTTCATAATATCTTGTAATGCAAAAGATTTCTCGTCGAAGATTTATTGCTAACATTAGCTATGCATATCAGCAATCAGTGAAAAAAGTAAAACAAAACCAAAAAACAAGTCAGTGTAAGAAAGTTTATCAACTAAACCATCAGAATTCCAACTTCGGGTATTTTTCTTCAATTTGGTACGTACTATCCATAAAAAACACTAAGAGCCGATATTGGAGGATTTGTTATCTATCTTCATCTTCACTTTCCATTTGAGATTAGGAATCAACACCAATAAGGGGATGTCTCTTTCATTCTTTATCATATCCAATAAAACTTGATTATAACAATGAAATTAACTAATGGTGATGTCAAGAGGGTATTTGATCAAAGGAGCTACTTATAATATGCTAAATAGATAGCAAGAGAATAGGAACTTGGAAAGAGCTAAAATAATTCTTTTCTGGTACATTTTGGGACATTTTAGCTCAGGCATGGCCATTTGAGGACTCGGATTTGAAAACTGCAGCTGGGCGGCGGATGCGGCAGCGGCACGCTTTTCACAGCCGGCGGCGGCAACATGCGAATGGTCGTCACGCTGGCCTTTTTCATAGCCGGGTCGCTGATCGGCACCGCGCACATGCCCTGGTGGACACAAACCCCGAATATTGGATCGGTATCGCTGGTTCGCACCCTGGGTTTGCCATCCGCGCTGGCGGTCAATTTGAGCATATTCGCTGTTATGTTTGGGGCGAGTTACGCCCTGGAGTGGAAGCGACACGGCAAGCCATTCCTGTTCAGTGGCCCGCGACCGGAGCTGGTAGACCTTCATGCTCGCGTCGAAGTAGGGCTCGGGCTGGCGCGGACCCCAGGGGCTGCCGACCAGCGACACCAGATTCCGGTCCGAGAGGAAGAACAGCCAGTTCCCGTCGGGTGAAAAGCTCGCCGAGTAGGAGTTCACCCGGTCCGAGGTCAGCGGCACTCCCGGTGAGAGGGCGGCGTCACCGACGGGCGCTTCCGTACCGGTCAGCCGCAGCTAGGTGTATGTGTTGGGCGCGCGACGTTCCCACACGAGCCACCGCGGATCGGGACTCCAGGCGACGCTTTTACATAGTTATATGTCATCAAAGTCTAGGAATGCAGCAACTAGGACATTATTTTAAATTTGGGATTCATTTATTGCATTTGGCAACAAGATAAAAGCATCTCTCGAGGACTGGTGTTTTTTGAAACTTGGATTTTCTATTAAAGATTTTATAAGGGATACTAGCTTTGGGATAATCCACAACATGCAAGTTTAGCTAAAAGCACATTATGGTTTACATAGTTATATGTCATCAAAGTCTAGGAATGCAGCAACTAGGACATTATTTTAAATTTGGGATTCATTTATTGAGGAGTGAAGCTTTCAATAAATTGGGGTAGATGACCATATCCAGCTGTGTTGGCCTCAAGCGGATTGATATTGCAGTGAGGTGGTAGTAGTAGCGGCAACAATAGATAAACACTATATTATTTTTTTTTATTTTCACCGACAATGACTGATATTTAAAAGAATCCAGGCCCAGGCCAATGTTTCAAGAAACTTGTCTCAGGTTTATGAAAATTTCAATGTGTTTTATTTATAATTTTGAAGTTTTCGCCAAATCTTGAAGTTATTCAAATTAATTTCCTACATAAATACTCTTCAAACTGAATTTTTTTTTTTAATTCATGTTCCCATTGTTTTTTTTTTTGTTTTTTTTTTTATAATGCTTGAAACCTGTGGCCCCTTCACGGAAATTCTCTTCCCTCATGATAAATTCCTCCATGGAAAGATCCTCCCACGTAACCCCCTCCGGCCCCCCCATCAATACAGAAAAGTCCCCCTGGAAACGTCTGTACACTTCCCAATAACCATTACTATATGTAGACAACGGTCAAAGTTTGTCACTTGCAGCCCCTCCTCCGGGGACTGTGGGGGATTCAGTTGTCCAAATAGAAGGAGTGGTCGTAGAAACTTCGGTGGGGGGTTCATTCGATTGGAAAGCGGTAGTTCTATTTCCCTCTTTAAGAGTCAAAAGTAATCGGAGGGCAACGAGCCCCTACCCCTTCTTTTTCCCAAATGCATCCGATCAAAATTTTGAGATAGCCATTTTGTTAAAAATAGTCCAAAGATCAGAAAACAAAAACTTCGGGGTCAACAAAATCCTCAGAGCCCGCAGGTAAATGTTGAAAGTTCTGTCCTGGGGGCATACAAGGTATCTATGGGAGTGTGGTTTTATACATGGTAACTTACTGCAGTAAGGAGCGACCCGGCTAAATAGTGAATGAAAAAAAAAACGAAATTTTGATACTAAAAGATACATCAAAAGAATTGGATTTTCATGCTAATTTTAAATATATAAATTTCATCAAATTTAGTCTTTGTCATCAAAAATTACGAGCCTGAGAAAAATTGCCTTATTTTGGAAAATAGGGGGAAAAACCCCATTCTAAAGTCATAGAATCTTAAAGAAAATCAAGTCATCGCATTCAACATATCAGAAAACCCTGTTGCAAAAATTTCAAGCTCCAAATTCACCCATTTATGTTTGTTTCCTAATCCCCTTTCCCTATGAAACGAATTTCTGGGTAAAAGGTTGTAAATGTTAAATTCTGTGGTATACTAATGTGATAAAACGCCGTATATCAATATTCTGCTTTGATCTTAGTGCAATTGCTTGGGAAAATAGTTTCGACTAAGGTTTTTCTTGTGTACCTGAACCCTGCCTATACACGTATTCAGCAATTGAATCATAATTACGCTGATAAAATCTAGGGTGCGGAGTGTCTTCAGTTCATTATTTTGAATCTTGAGTATATGCCCAGTTCCATAATTCCGAACCCACAAATTACATTCCAAGTCCCACCAATCTCAAAATTCTGTATGCGGCTGCCTCCATGGTACTTTATGGCTGGTCATCAACCGTAGATAGCTTATTATACGTTTTTGATTAGTATCGTTTTTACATTGGAAGGATTAACGCTCATATCTTATTTTAAAATGTGAAGGTGGAATGTTCCAAGGAAGTGAGCGCACAAGACAAAGCTATCTTTTCATTGAATGCTGACATTGAAAAATATTTGAATTATGAAACAAGTGCTAATGGGGGTCAAATAAGGCAAATTTTCTCAGGCTTGTAACTTTTGATGGGTAAAACTAAACTTGATTAAACTTATATATTTAAAATCAGCATCAAAATACGATTCTTTTTTTGTAACTATTGGTATCAAAATTCCGTTATTCAGAATTTTGGTTACTATTGAGCCGGGTCGCTCCTTACTACAGTTCATTACCGCGAACTATTTGATAAAACTGCAAGCACGGAGATCATGGAATTTTACTTCCAAAATTGACCAAAAACTGTAGAAAGTAAAGTAATAAAGAGACAAGCTTTTATCTCTACTTTTACAATGTAAGCCACAGGAATGGCAATCTCAAAGCTCAAATGGAAAGCTTTGTCTCGTATAGATAATATCAGTGTATATGATGTTATCCATGGAACTCCTTTGCTCATGTCACATCTAGGATTATTCATGCAGATTATTTTGTCACTTTTACATTACCGTCGTCTTTTTTCATTGCTGTTTTGACTCACATCCTCAAGAAAGGCACATCTAACATTCAATGTTCAATTTTTAGCCCTATAAAAATCTCTTCTACACTCTCTAAACTGTTTGAGGTGCTTTCTGTATGGGTAGTAGGCTACTCCTCTTCATTTATTCCGTTTTATCCCCAGGGGTGATCGTGTTAAACCAGTGGTTATAAAATATCGTTAGAGGTTTCAAATAAATAAAAATTAAAAGTTCTAATATTTTGTTTTAGTCACGAAAGGGATTGCACCACAGAAAGGCTCCATTTTCTATCATTTTATACCCCAAAACAACTAATTTGACCCATATAAGGTCTAAATATCAACAAGTGAAGATTCTGAGATAATTATTTGATTCAAAACTTTTAAGTAGCCATACATAAAATCTATCGTTTTGTGAGTTCAGGGTGCTAGAATAAGTTTGAAAATTAATGTTTAGAAGACTAACTCACTAAGGCTAGAAATAAGTGAAGATGAAAAGGTGATGTAGGGTAACGAAAAGTTTCATAAGACGGGCAGCTTCACTTACCTTGGTAGTAATATTAGTAAAGCAGTTAAAATATTAGTTAAAAGTAGAATAGCTGAGGCTCAGGTTGTTTTTTCCACAGTTAAAAAAAAAAATTGGAAGAATCGGAAGATAAGTCTGCAAACCAAGATCAGAATATTGGAAGCTACAGTGATAAAAATAAATTATAAATATAATTATAATTTAAGTTTAATATTAATATTTTCTATTATTATTGTCTCTAATAAGATTTTATATATTAACTTTGAAATACCCATATCTTTTTTTCTACATAATTCTTACTTTTTTATTTTAAAATTTAAAATTACTATTTATATTCTTTAAATAATTACTATAAATATTTTTATAAAACAGCAGTTTATAATAATATTTTTTAGATAATGTTTACATTTATATATATTATTAAGAATTAAAAATAAATAAATTTAAAGCATTATATATATTCACTAAGGCTTAGGGTATGAAGATGAATATTTGAATTTGATAATTCCTAAGAGTGCCATTATTAAAAAAAATTGCCAGCTGGAGCGATCCCTCTGACCTCTTCAATGTTCCAGTAATGTCTGTACCTCCTTCTACCTCTGTTAATTGCTTAAAAGCTTATGAAATCGCATCACCAAATTTTGTCTCTCAACTGTCTAGTAATGATCATAATAATGTTTTCCTGTCTGATGCTGACAATGCTCTTGTTTCTCCTGCAATAACTTGATCACCTACTGTTTCTTCTTCGTCGTTGGACTCCCCATCCCGTTCCTCTCGATAGCCGGAATAGCCCACGGTACCCCAGATCCGATTGTCGAACCCAGATCGCAGATTAGAGGGGCCCGCATGGGTATCCCGAACACCCCAACCGGTATTGAGCACTGATCGTTGGTCGGCTCGGTCATCCCCGTTCGTATCTTTCAGGAACAAGAAATCCGGTGCATGCGCCACGACCACACCCCCATTGACACAAACCAGAGACGTCGGGATGTTCAGCCCATCCGCAAAGATGGTCACCTTATCACAACGGCCATCCCCATTCGCCAAAACCTGCTGCAAAATATACAGACTTTACTTGCTGCTTTTACTTTACGGAGACCAAAAAACCTGCTTTTCCTTCCTCCTCTTCTTCATTAGCTCGTAATTGTGGTTAATTTGGTTAATAATTTACAAACGTAACTATGTTGAAGAATTCTTCTTCCAATTATCATTTAAAAATATTTTCGAAATCCTGCCTTGATTTCAGACATGGATTGTTGTCTTTCTGTTCATAAATTCCATGAATTGCGCTCCTAAAAATTGCTACCAAAAAATCTCTTGCCTTCCTTTGTGACTTGTGATTTTTGCA
This sequence comes from Alatinidae sp. Z8VKAUB7J3, assembly GCA_010016025.2. Classification (NCBI taxonomy): domain Eukaryota; kingdom Metazoa; phylum Cnidaria; class Cubozoa; order Carybdeida; family Alatinidae; species Alatinidae sp. Z8VKAUB7J3. Next base: position 99,989,060 of record JAAAKM020721499.1, on the reverse strand, counting down.
ACACATGAATGTTTCATAAAGAGCCTTCAAACATGATGTCACATAAAAACTAATGAGATTTTTGAGAGGTTTCATGCTCTTTTGTGGAAATTTCCGCAAATTTGCCTTAAAGCTAATATTTTACTAGCCTATTAAGACTAGGCTAATAAGAATAGTAGCCTAGGCTACTATTCCTGACTCAGATTAAAGTGGCAATTTTTTCTCACTAAAACTAGCCAATTTTTAACATTTATAACACACATATTTTTGCCAGAAGTTAAAAAATATGTTTCTAATGCGCGGGTCGCCGAAATCCTCTGCATTCCCGTCGCGCGGGTAAGCGTTAAGGCGACGACGACGGAGCGGCTTGGCTTCACTGGACGTGGCGAGGGCATCGCCGCCCAGGCCGCCGCCGCTATCCGGATGCCGATAGACAATGGCTGAGCCCTCTTCCAAGCCTAGGCCTTCCCTCGCCGATCCCGCCGTTATTGCGGCGACGGTCTTTGGTATCGGCTGGCTTCCCAAGGCGCCGGGCACCTGGGGTTCGCTCGCGGCCTTGCCGGTCGGCTGGTGGTTGATGGACCACAGAAAAAATGACGTATTTTTAACTTACGAACGGGTGATCGGATCTCAATGAAATTTGATATTTAAAAGGATATCGTGTCTCAAAGCAATGATTTTAAATCCTGACCGGATCTGGTGACATTGGGGGAAGTTTGGGGTGGGGGAACCTAAAATCATGGAAAACGCTTAGATTGCAGGGATCTGGATGAAACTTGGTGGGGAAAATAATCAGAAGTCTTACATACGTGATTTACATAATTGGAATGGATCCGCTCTATTGGGGGGGGGGTAGTTCTGAAAAATAGAAAAAAAGTTACATCTAAGCCCAATTTCAGTTTCGTTTCTCGAGTGTAAAGGCTATAAGCCATAAAAGGTCTACCACTTAAATCGTCGTGATTGAAAATCCTCGTACTGGCGTTTAAAATCTCCCTCTTGAATACCCCCTCTCCAGTCACAAAAAGCAGAAAAAAGTGGAGAGCAAAAAGTTTTGAAAAAAAGTACCAGTTGAAAAAAATTCATCCCAATACAAAGCTGATTCGTTAAAGATAGAAGCTATTTATTGTCATGTCAACACTAAAATTAATTACTAAACAAATTGTTGGAATTTAGTGAGTAGTATGTAGAAAATAAAATTCTAATTTATCATTCTCTAAATAGTCTTTCACCATACAATTATAATTATTATTTCCCATAATGTCCGATAGCTATAATATACTATGAGACTCTATACTACATAAATATAATCTTTCGAAAACTCGAACGCGATCAGTTTTCAGCAAACCCTATTTTTTATAATCTACTGATTATAAAAGCTATTTCTTACATAATCTTGCGTAGTTTGCGAAGCAATAGCTTTAGTTCGCTTAAGTTTTAGCACCGCTCTAAAATTTCGACTGCAACTACCTGTAAGCTTAATTGCATTGAGATGAAATTTCAAGAAGTATATGAAGATACAGGTTATCAAAAGGACATTTAAGCAATTTCATACCCATTGCTAGTTGTATTAAGTTAAAACTTCTAGGATATTTTGCCATAAATTTCCATACAATCTACACGAAAAACGTAACCTAAAATCAAAGTTTTATTTTTTACTTCAGATAATGATATACATACAATCTTTTGCACTATCGAGAATACATAAAAAGTTCAATTAAATGTCATCTCCAGCACTTCATCACACGTTATATAAAACTCACAGCTTCTTGTGAAAGATTTGTCACCAATTAAAAAATGTCTTCTTATCTTATGTTAATTCACACACCATAAATATTTGCTCTTCGCTGATATCCTCTTAGTTTTGCTTGCTTTGCTCTGTTTTATGTCCTTACAAGATCTTTTGCTGACAACTGAGCTTGTTATGCTTGTATACTGGAAAAGTATACAAAAATAAAATTGTATAAAATGAAATGTATAAAACAAAAATAAAATTGTATAAAAAAGTATAAAATATACAAAATTGTATACTGGAAAAGCCACGGTAATACAGTCCAAGAGAAAACTAAACCGCAATAGCGTAATAAACGTTGTGCTTCAATGCCCTGCAAAGCTGCCAGGCATTTGATTCAAACACTCACCTGAGCGTAGCTTACCATGACTAATGCCTTTCAAACTGTGAAGAAATTTGGTTATTTGAATTTTTCACTTTTTAAAACAAAAATAAAATTTCGCACCTATATTTATTTCAGCTATTCCTGATTAAAAAATGAAATCTACAAATGCTACTGTTAAATTGGCTAACAGTAAAACAAGAGAGCAAACGAACGTAAATGGAATCCCAATCTACAATTTATCCTTTGATAAATCCTATAGGACAATGTATGAGTTGACAATGCAATACCTAGATCGAGATACATAATTGTTTGAAAAAGGTATAAATGAAGAAATGTTTGCAAAAACTCATGATATCATTGTATTTGGCTTGTCTGGCACTCAAGATATGAGTATTGTACGAACTAGGAGTGTACGTTTAGAGTGGATCTTTGCCGAGCCATTATCTGAGAGTATGGCATTAATCTTATTAAGTCAATTTGAAACTTACTGTGAAATCACTCCCTGCACATCCTGAAGCACATTTTCTCGGCAAATCTCAAAGAATTCCTGTTAATACTAGAAATTCTGTAGGTAAAAACCTTAATACATTATTTAAAACTTTAAGGCCAACACTTTTTTTTCTTTGACTCGACAGTAAACGTAATAATGCTACACAACAACAACACATCGATAGAGTAATATCGTAATGCTTACCTGGGTGTACCACTCTGGGAGATTTTCTTCTTTCTTTGCTTCCATTCCCAATCGGGTCATTTTTTTTAGTCCAGCTACTTGACTCTCCTAATTGAATTATTAAAAATCCGTAAATAGAGAGCTTACATTAAATAGGAAAACTGAAGGTATTCTTATAAACCCACTTTAAAATAATTTCATGGTAAGCTAATAAAATAACATTCTATCTCATTTTGAACCAAGATCATCTGACCGCATTAACGAAAAAGTTAATGAAACCAACTCCCCTTGGCAAGAAAATCTTATCCCTTGGTAAGAGTTAAAAAATCCGAAATGCCTGAGGAAACTGCACTTTTTAATACAATTTTTGCCATCTCGCAGTATATTATGATTATTTTTATCATTGTTTCCCTCAATATTTTCACATATTTCGCCATTGGTTTCGTACTTCATAAATCTCCTCACCCTTCTAGAAATGAATCCCCATAGCTTACGAGGAAACAAGATGATACTGTTAAATTAATTAAATTATTATATTACTTCAATTGAATTCCAATTAAATAAAATTATTTAATACATTGAATTTAAATTAGATTAATAATTAAACTTCGAATTATTAAATTATGAAACTAATAATTATTTAATACAATGAAAATTTACTGTACGTACAAAATTAGGAAGAAAGTTTCTACCAAGCAGAATCAGAGAAGCCTAACCTGCACATGCTTGTTAAGCTCTGGATTCAGTTGTGACCTTTGTGCATAATATTGTCTACATTCAGCTTAAACAAGCAGTCACTTGTAAATGTTATGCCTAGGATTGTTGCTGAGGAAACAATTGGAAATGGAACATCTGAGATATAGTTTGCTCGTAGAAAGTCTACATAGCTTGGATCTACAACACAACTAGTAAAGGTTCTCTGAAATAAAACTTACAAAGGAAGGCTTAAAGCTATTAAATTACCTTATCTGGGCTATTGAAAAAAAGGGCTCCAATAATTTCCTAAAAGCAAAAGCGATTTTAGAACCTTCTTCCTCTCTCAGTTGTGAGACCATTGATAAATGAATAGCAAATGCGGCAGCTTCGTATTTAACAAACGATGCCAACCAGGTCTCTAAGTCAGTTGATTAGCTGTTTTGTCAGTTGCTTTGAGCAACGAAACTGAATTAAAATAAACAAAACCTCTTCTCAATTTGATAATATTAAAAATTAAATAAAAACAAGTTTTTTTTAAATGTAAGTAAGGAGCGACATTACAACTTAAAACGAACAGAAATTACTTACCATGTTAACACGAACTGTTTGAAATCTGCAGTATGTGCTGTCCCTTTTATTCCATTCCTACTCTTCCTTTCCTAGTATCAGAGATTTACTCCTGAAATAAACAACATTAATCTCTATTAGAATGAGTTAACTCTTCTGGGCTAACTTCAGTATTGTGTATTGAGGGTTTAAAACTATTTAATCATTTTAGTTTCCAAGCTTATTGTCTGTTGCTTTTTTTACGAAATTCGCAAAAAAGGATCATTTCCGTATACTAGGGTCCTTGTGTTATTTCTTTTTTCTTTACTATTAGCTTAAATTATTGTTATAATCATAGGTACACATAGGTTTGATCATTATTGGGTGAGGGAGCTCTTTTCACAGATTTTTTTCTCGTGGTACGGAGGTCAAAACTAAAAAATAGTGCATTAATGGAACCACCAATTTTAACTTTATTCAGCCTCTGTACACACGCATGCAATCCACTAGATAGTCAAAAAAAAAAATCGATATTTCCTGATATACGGAAAACTTGAAATTTTTTTGGACCAAAAATGAAAGTGTGAGACGCAGATGTTATAGAAAGTTGTCCTTGACTTTTATTCAATTTTCACCTCAATACCTCTTTCGGACACACCCAGGATCAATCGTTCAGTCCTTTCCTAATAATTAATATAAAAAATCTCCCCACAAAAGAAGTCTTCCAAGAAAAAGCAAAAAGCTAAGCTTCATTTGCGCTTTACTGATATTAATTCTTTTTTTGAGCTGTGAGCTTTTATTTGTCATAGCACTAACAAAAAGAAAGATCATATTAACCAAGATTACTCAACATATTTAAGGAAATGAAGATTGGAAGTTTAATATATATGCTTGAATGTTTCGGCAGTGGCTGAGCTTCATCAGTCATGCCAATACATTAGAATTATTTAATTGTATAATAACATGTGTGAATTATATAATGTTGTAACAACAATCAAATTTAAAAACAATTAAAAGTACTGTATTTTTGTTTCACTTAAACAGAGGGCGTTATAGGCGTCACACCCAGTAGCATATCAGACAATGTATTTTCAATAGTATATTAAGGTAGAATAATAATATCGAGTAATAATATGTATTTATAATATATGCTATAATAATAATTAAATTGAAAAATAATAGAAATGCCCTACTTTTCATGGGAGCGTGTTTATTTGTTTGTTTGTTTGTTTTTTCCCCAAGGGTCCCAGAGTGTCGTAAGAGGGCTCATTCTAACGGAAATTAAAAGTTCTATGGCCCTTTTTAATTGACCAAAATAACTGGAGGGCAGATTGTGCCCCTCCCACGCAAATTTTTCGCCAAAGTCACTGGATCACTGGATAAAGAGCGAGGTATTGACGAGGGGGCAAATCCCCTCATATCCCCAATAAAAATACACACAAATATAGAAGTTCGTTACGTAAGGTGATTCGTAAGGAACGTATGTTCTTCTATTTTCAGGTAGCCACACAATTTCTTCTTGGGGGGTAAGATTATGAACATTTTGAAAGAAAGACGGTGTTTTGTTGTTGTTTTTCTAATATAAAGGCTTCATTTATTATTATTTTTAATTGTAATGATGTATTATAAAGTGTTGTACTTATTGTGTTGCAGAGCAACACTACTCGGTTAAAACCTGTTTTTTTCTTGTTCAACAGAATTCCAGTTTAGGTTTTAAGGTTTCAGGCAGTTTTCTAGGAAAAAAATGGAAATAGTTTTTTTCTTCATGTTGTAGATGATCAAAAATTAAAATTTTTTTTTTATAATTGCGATTGTTTTTTTTTGAATGTATGGATGCAAGCATATTATGTTTTTCAATAGCCCACATTGATTTTCAATACTTCAGCTATTATATTTTGTATAGGTTCGACGAATCTCGTGAGCTTGCAAAATTCTCTAAATGTTTTGGGCCATTTATTGCCCACCTCAGATATATGAAGCATCTCCCCTTCTCAGATTAAAGGGAAAATTAGTTTTTTATTGGACTTGGTACCTACCAAGTGACATATAGCGATCGTAAATTCTGTCAGGAAAAACTAAAACTGAAAAAACTAAAAAAAGAAAACTAAAAAAACAAAAAGACAAAAACTACGGAAAAAAAAAATAAAAAAGAGTGAAAGACTAAATATGAAAAGAGAAAAAAACTAAAAGAAAACTAAAAAAAAGGAAGAAAAACTAAAAAAACAAAAAAAAATAAAACCAACAACTAAAAACAATAAAAGAAAAGAAGAAACTAAAAAAGAAAAAAAAATAAGGAAAAACAAAAAAAAATTAAAAAATAAAAGAAAAGAAAAACTAAAACTGAAAAAACTAAAAAAGCCGTTTTTTTTTTTTATATAAAATCCAAAAATATAACTCATGTTTCCAAATGACGTCGCTTGGTGCCCAAATCGAAAATCAAGATCAATTTATGCCTGCTTTCCGTTATAATGTTAGTTTCTTTGTTACTGGTCTAGAAATTCCAAAAGAGCTTAACGCTCAAAACAACTTTGAAACCTCACAATTTTCTGGTTTTTATGGCACTTGGTATTAACCAAGTGACATATAGCAATCGCAAATTCTGTCGGTCTGTCTGTCGGTCAGTCGGTCTGTCGGTCCCGGTTTCGCTGCATGGGAGGGGATCTAGGTGCCCTCCGACTTTTTGGGTCGCTTAGAAAGGGCACCAGAACTTTTCATTTCCGTTAGAATGAGCCTTCTCGTGACATTCTAGGACCACTTGGTCGATACGATCACCCCTGGAAAAAACAACAACAAAAAACAACAAAAAAACAACAGAAAAACAAAAATCAAATAAACACGCATTTGTGATCTGTCTTCTGGCAAGAAAAAATATGAAATTCCACATTTTCGTAGATAAGAGCTTGAAACTTCTACAGTAGGGTGGTCGGATACACTGATCAACATCCCTTGCCCCGAGGGCTGTGGTGGGGGGGGGGGTGTTATTCCCAAAGACAGAAATTCTAGGCTTTTCAATTACGTTGAACAAAATAGCACTAGCCCTTTCCTTTTCGAAGCTTCTACGACAACATATGGCCATCTCAAAATTGAATCTTAAAAGGATTCCGATCACTCTGAATCTTAAAAAGTGCACTAGAACTTCTGATTACTAATAAGATAAGCCTCCTCCAAATTTTATAGGATCACCCTTTCTATATGTACCTTATATTCCCCCAGGGCATAACTTACAAAAGTTTCATCCTGATCTTTCCATTCTAAGCCTTTTCCAAGATTTTCACCCCCCCCCTAACTCCTCCCAATGACACTGGATTCGCTTGGGATATAAAATACGAGATCTGAGTTACGAGGTCCTTCTAAATGTGAAATTTCATTAAGATCCGATAACTCCTCCGTAAGTTAAAAATACCTAATTTTTTCTAATTTTTCCAAATTAACCGTCTCCCCACTCCCCCCCTCCCCAGATGGTCGAATCTGGGAAATGACTATTTCTTATTTAGTTTGGTTTGGTGTGGTGGTGTCTCATTGAGGACTCAATGTATGTACATGGAAAAGTGTCCTCAAATTACCTAATGCTCGTTGAACTTCCTCCTTTGTTGCAATGTTCCATTTCTTCACACCTTCTTAAATATCATCAATACTTGACAGAGATGGGGCTTCATCAGTATTCTTTTTCCGTCAGTCTTGTTGTCATCCTTTTTAGTTTCTGGGTATGAAAAGAGCTAAAAAAAAAATTTCTTCCCAAGACTCAGTTTTCACCGTTAAAAAAGAACAAAAAGCCAGGTATACTTTTTATCAAAAGTTAGAGTATTTGAATAAGAAATATGTAATAAAAATGAAATGACTGCAGTTTAGAGCTCAGAAATTACTACAAACAAAGGAAATACCAGTATGATAAATAAAAATTACACCAGATATTGAAAAGAAATTAAAAAGAATATGTGTTCACATAAATGAAGATGCTGTTACCCAATCTCCAACTAATAAAAGTTTATTTCTTTTTATGCCTATTACAATATTAGACACAATATGTCATTACAATAAAATTATATTAAATCACAAAGACTAGCATTGGAACAATAAGTCATCATTTTTCTTGGTTAGGAATTTATGTCTATTCTGTTCGAGGGAATGCAATCTTTTGTACGTTTGATGATCTGGTAATCTTCAGCCAATCCGAAGACGAGCATCTCACTCACTTGGAAAAGGTATTTCAGAGATACGACAAAGCAGAACATAAAAAGCACAAAATGTCAATTTTTCACAAAGAAAATTTCCTTATTGGGTTTCATCATCACACCAGAAGGATTAAAACCGAAGGAGAGCAAAATCAGAGAAATTGTACAGTTGAAGCATCCACGCAACATCGAAGAACTTCGCAGTTTTCTCGGACCTACCAGATACATTTCAGGAAAATACAAGGTGTGGGGGAGGGTATCCACCCTCCGATCACTCCGAATCTTAAAAAGGGCACTAGAACATTTGATTTCCAATCAAATGAGCCCATTCCGGAGTTTATACAATCAAACTGTTTATATATATCTTATGTGCCCCCAGGACATAACTTACAACCCTTGCCCTGAGAGCTGTAGGGAGGTTGTCATCCTAAAAGACACAATTTCCGGACCCTTCAACTAAGTTGAACAAAATGGCTATCTCAAAATTATGACTTGATGAGATTGGATCGATCCAGTAGTCCTAGAATATTGTGTGAGGGGTCATTTGAACGAAAGAAATAAAAAGCAAAAATTTTCAAAGTTCTAATGCCCTTTTTCAGTGACCAAAAAGATTGGGGGGCAACTAGGCCCCCTCCGCTACCCGTTTTCCCCCTAAATCATCCGATTAAAATTTTGAGATAGCCATTTTGTTCATCATAGTTGAAAGGGCCAATAATAATTCCTTTGGATATTAATGACATGGGCCCCACAGCCCAGGAAAAAGGTCTTAAAGTTTTAAAAAATCCCCATTGTTTACTAAGAATCAATAGATTGATTTAAAAGGAAAATCAGCGGCTTAATGCTGGTCAGGATTTAAAATAAGAGCTCTGAGACACAAGGTCCTTCTAATATCAAAATTCATTAAGATCCGATCACCCACTCGTAAGTTAAAAATACGTCTTCGGATCCGATTCGAATTGAAAATCGTGCATCTGGGACATTAAATATTTCTATATATCAAGCTTCATTAAGATCCGATCACCCATTCGTAAGATAAAGATCAATTTTCACGTTTTCCAAGATTTCCGGTTTTCCGCTCCAACTCCAAGGTTATAGCTTCTTAATGATACTAGGGCATCGAGAGGACTTTCGACCAATCTCAAGGAAAAGGGAAACTCTGGCTCTTTTTTCCGTAAAAGAATGAACGACTAGTTTTAAAAATATTTTGCATCCGATTTTGGACCAAAAAAAACAAACATATAAATCCAAATATATTTAAGATATAAACATATCTTATGGAGGTGCTTATTATTTGAAGAAAAGAATCATTGCTAGATATTTATTTAAAGGCCCCGGTCTAGGCTACGGTTGCCTCTGAACACAGTTTCAAATTTACAGTATTTGGTCTAATTGTTGCAATTATTCTTCAAATATTCTACAACTATATCATTGCTAAGATCGATGCAATTGTAAATGATATGGAAGATGCGTCAATTTCATTGATGGATCTATTGATTAGAAACAAGAAGTAATAATAATTTAAACGCAAACAATTATGGGTTTATATAAAATTTTAAAAATTGTAGCTCTAGTCTTGGCGGTTGTTGGCATCATTTTTGGTGTAATGATCATATCAGGAGGAGGAGAGGAAATACATGAAAGTGGTCCAATAAATAATATGATGTAGAAAACCTACGTGCTCATGACCATTATATGACAAAAATGACACATACCCGGTTGTAGTTGTTACAACTTTTGAAGATCGAAACAAATTTCATTGACCATCAAAAGAATATGTCTGTCCAGCAAGCATCTCAAATCACCGTGGAATGCATATTCTCGGAATGATGCGAAAAAACACTCCCGAAAACAAATATCCAATTGAGAAATTCATTGTGCAAGCGATGTAGTAACGCTTAACACAAGTTAGCCAGCGTCCTAGAAACAATATATTGCTTGCTTACGGTGTATCTTTATGTCTAAAAGACGTGTCTTAAATATCGCAGGAACAGTTAATAGCATTAAGTTGAAACTTTCAGGACGTGTTGATTTGTAACCAGATTTAAATTTTTAGGTTATGTTGAGGGAGATAAAAACTAAATCCGAAGACACTCTTTTCATTTAGACTATCGTCAAAGCGTTTTTGTAAAATCACGGAAAGCGCTAATAATTTTAATAATTATAATTATTATTATTATAATAAGATTATAACAAGATTATAATAGGATTAATAATAGGACATAATAAGATTATAATTATAATAAGCAAAAACCACACATTAAGGCTGTTGGCTCAGGTTTTTGCAACCCAACCCTGGATAATACACCGTGTCAATTCAAACCACCTTGCCACGCCAATACTGACCCATTGACACCTCCTCATAGTTCCTAGGCCATTTTTAGATAATTTCTTCTTAAAAATCACGGATTAAACCCAGTATTTCATGATTTTTGCAACCCTGTCCTCTGTGATACACCCAGTCGATTCATACCTCTGTGCCACACTATTACCGACCTTGTGGCACATTCTGGCACCCCTTATCACTCCCAAGACTTTCGTCCGGGAGCCTTTCTCAACGAAAAAAAAAACAAAAAAAAATGAAAAAAGATTAAGTAAGAGAAATAAATAACAGTTGTTTTCAAAAAAACACAAAATAAAAACAAAGTAAGAAACGAAAACTAAACCCACAAAAAGAAAAAAATAAATCAGTAATAAAAACTCATATTATAAACAAACTTGTCTATAGTGAAAACAATGGGTCACTCTCCTCTCAACATTCAGTGGATAAAATCCACTATAAATAATAAATTGTTTTCAATATAGACATTCGCTTTGGTTTTACTGTTCCTCCGCACTGCATCGTGTTTGCACACAATTTGAAGACTCAAAATCGCAACTCAACGAGCTTGATTCACAACTTGGCGATGGTGATCTCGGAACGACACTGTCAGCAGTTTGTTCCGCTCTGAGACCTCAACTCGATACATTTTCCGATGACATCGGCGCGTATTTCGGCGGAGTTGCGAACGTGATCGGTGCGACCTCGGGCTCAAGTTTCTCCGCGATCACAATGTTTGGCCTGCTGAAGGTTTCAAGTGCCACCAATGGCAATACCTTTGTTGCCTGGAATGACCTGAATTTGTCCAATCAAAATTCCTGGTCACTCCAACTTGTGGTGAGCATTTTAGTACAGTAGAAATTTCTCTTGAATAAAGAGGTGAGGGCCCTCAAAGGCCCCAAAGAGGAAGTTGTAATCTCAAGTACTGTCAGTGGATCAGCTACCCTATTAGTGGTGTGAATATGGTAAATGAGTTTTCTCAGAAGAGCAGCAACTCTATTGACTTTGTACTGCATTCTAAATAGTAGTAATTGATAATAGGCAGATATAATTAAAAAAAATTTCTATTACAATGGAAGACTGCTTATGGTAAATTTGCAGTACATGATATAAATAAGATAGAACAACAAGGATTATTGAATTGCCCATTAATGTCTATTTTCAAATATAATAATCGTACTCTTTGTTATAATAGGGCTAGTAAAAGTATCAAAGATATGACCTTAACAAAGAATATCAAAAGTTCAGCACAGCTTTCTTCTTTTATTCAAATTGTTTCTTCAATGTGAACAAGGTTGCAGAGTTGCCTGATTTGAAAGACTTTTCATTGAGATCTGATGAAAAACTAAAGCAAATTCAAATCTTTCCCAAAGCATTGGTGTCAATATTAGAATGTACACAAATGACGACCGGGACACAGGGAATATAAATGACGACGCCGGGGGCACAGGGGGATATATAAATGACGACGGGGAGACAGGGAATGTTCGATTAGCAATCACCATCAACACAGCTCAAGGGCAATCGTTAGAAAAATGCGGTATAGATATGAATACGGATTGTTATCCCATGGACAATTATTATGTTGCATGTTCAAGAGCTGGTAAACCTGACAATCTATTTATATGGACAGACAATAGGACAGCAAAAATGTTGTATATTCGCAAGGTTGAAACGAGTTCGGAAATTAAATAAACAAAGTTTTTTTTAACGGATAGTAAGAAACTACATTAAAACTTAAAAAGAAAAAAAAAATTCGTCCGTGAAAGGGGAAGTCCCCCTCCTGAACCTCCCACTCTTTACGCTAAAGTTCTATATTACTTTGAAAATTGTAACAAACAGTCAAACTCTTTGTCCCCTCCTCAACGCCTCTATTTTTACGTTAAGTTTGACTCTTTGTCACAACTCTAATTTTCAAAGTAATAAAGAACTTTAGCGTAAAGAGTGGGATGTAAGGGGAAAAATCTGGTAAATTTAAAGGATCTAGTAAATTTCACGAAATCTAGTAAAAATTATCATTTAAGTATAAAACACTGTTATTATATATATTAATTAAGAGATAAACATTCTACCTAACACTAACGCTCAAAGTTCCTCTCTCGGCTTCTCCTTGATACTCACTTTAAAAGCAAAAATATTTTAAATCGAGACTGGTATGACAGCTTAATTTTGTTTCATGAAATTACCTCAGACTCTCATAACAGTTACTACGTTTGTTAGTTTGGTAAGCCATTGTGTCACTATTCTCGGTAAAAAACTAAAAACTAAAAAAGTAAAAAAAACTGAAAAAACTAAAAAAGGTAAAAACTACAAAAAAACTAAAAAGCAAAAAAAATAAAAACTAATAAAAAAACTAATAAAACTAGAAACTGAAAAAGAAAAAAAACTAAAAAAAGGAAAAAACTGACAAATAAAGGAGAAAAAGAAAACTAAAAACAATAAAAATAAAAATAAAAAAAACTAAAAAACGTAAATGTATTCAAGCCACAGTTGCTGAGTTGGTAAAGCGTTATGTTCCAGGTTCTAGGTCCGAGAGGTTAAGCCGATCGTCCCGGTCGAACGGCGCGCCACCCTCGTCCAGATGTTCAATCGCTTCCAACAGGATGTCGTGGCCGCTATTGTCGCAGTCGTCCGCGCGACGCAGTGCCGCCATCGTCGCGAGGCGATGCTCCATCTCATCGAGCTCGTCGATCAACTGCGCCTTGGTCTGGCGTTGACGCTGTCGCCGGCGGGTGCCGTCCCCCATCACTGACCTCCCAAACCGAGTGCCGGATTGGTGGTTTGCGACAGCTTAACAGGCCTTGGGCCTTAGAGCATGTCCCGCTTACTGGTGAAATATTAGCTGAAAAAAATAAATTAGTTCTGTCAACTGTTAAAGACAGAAAGGGCTACAAGCAGCATTGGCATATGACACACAAGAGAAACAAAATGATAAAACCAAACAGCCAAGAAAAACGAAAGTAATGCCATCCAGCGGACAAAAAAGATTCGAAAATGATAGAGGCAGTTATATTGTCATGGACTTTTGCGCCGGTTGTTAAAAACAAGAGCTAACAGCTCATATGGCACTTGTGACGAGGCAAGAAGAGCTAAGAGCCAAGAGATCTTATGGTATGAGATTTTGGCACTGAGAAAATGTAGTGTTATTTTGTCAAAAATGACTGGGAAAACATAGTATTATGCTGTCAAAAACAACCAATAACACGCAACAGATGCAATTATTTTATTCATAAAGAGCATAAAAAAGGCAGCAAGTGGTATGTTCACATTATTGGTAAGTCAATTATATGAACTGTTATACTTTTATTGACATGTTGTATGACCATAGCAGGATGTGATATACATAATAGTGTCAGTTAAGCCAGAACACTCTTTATAATGTCTTAGTACAACCTCATTTTCTCATCAAAATTAAAAGTTCTAGTTGCCTTTTTAAGTAACCAAAAAATTGGAGAGTAGCTAGGCCTCCTCCACCGCTCCTTTTTTTCTCAAAATTGTCCAATCAAAACTATGAGAAAGCCATTTAGCCAAGAAAATAAATTAATATACAAATTTTGTCCTAATTATTCATGTGCGAAGAGCCAAAATCAAAACACGCATTAATTCCAAAACGTTCAGAAATTAAATAGAAAAAAACAAGTTTTTTTAACTGAAAGTAAGGAGCGACATTAAAACTTCAGACGAACAGAAATTACTCCATATAACACCCGACAGATTACTACACATTACTACGTGGCATCCGACAGATTAGTAGACATTACTACAGATTATTACATAGCACCCGACAGATTACTACACATTACTACAGATTATTACATAGCACCCGACAGATTACTAAATATTACTACAGATTATTACATAGCACCCGACAGATTACTACGGATTACTACATAGCACCCGATAGATTACTACACATTACTACATAGCACCCGACAGATTACTATAAATTACTACATAACACCCGACAGATTACTACAGTTTACTACATGTAAACGAAACCCTAAAATACGAAATTTTGATGCTAAAAGATATATCAAAAGAATGGAATTTTCATGTTGATTCTAAATATATAACTTTCATCAAATTTAGTCTTTGTCATCAAAAGTTACGAGCCTGAGAAAATTTGCCTTATTTTGGAAAATAGGGGAAAACACCCCTTAAAAGTCATAGAATCTTAACGAAAGTCACACCATCGCATTCGGTGTATCAGAGCACCCTATGACCAAGATTTCAAGCTCCTATCTACAAAAATGTGGAACTTCGTATTTTTTGCCAGGAGTGCAAATGTATAATGCATAATTTTCTTCTAAAGTATTATATTTTCTTTATATTTTGTGATATTTGATTAGGACTGAGCGTCAAATTTAATTAATTGAGTGGTTGTAATCGAATTTAATTAATTTACTGAATTTACCTCAAACTGTCCAATTACTTTACCCTCCCTCCCTAATATGCAGATATTCAGCCCAAATTATACATTTCCCATCTTTTCTGTCACTTGTCTATGTCTTGACCCACGCTAAGCTGAAAGAAACTAATGAAAAAACCGGTTTGTTCTCGAGTTTTACCTTCACTTCTTTGTTCAATCCCAATTTATGAGGATTTAAAGATTTGGGATACATTTCCTAACTTAAAAAAAAACAATTGGCTTAAAATTCTACTCAAATAACAGGGATTATAAAACCTGTCAAGTAGGCAAACTTCTAAGAAATCAGAAGAGGGATAAAATAATAGCTTGTCAATATCTTCTCAGAGCATACTTTTGGCCCTGGATTCATTACTGAAAGTTTCATGTTCCTAACCTAACCCCTTTTCAAGATAGTAAAAAGTAACTTGTCTAGAATTTCACCACTTCTCTGTGTACCTTTAAAGGAATATTTTCTAAAAATCGACGTTTGCTTACAGCTGATTTCTTCCAATAAATGGAATATAAATTACAGTGTCATTTATGACACTGTAACTATATGGGGGTCACATATGGGGGTCTCCAATAACCTTAAACAATAGTTAAACAATTATGTGTACCTTTAAAGGAATATTTTCTAAAAATCGACGTTTGCTTACAGCTGATTTTAATTCATCAATCCAAAATATGAGGTTTCTTAAGATTCAAAAAAGAGTTCTGATACATAATGGCAGTTTACCATTAGAATTAAAAAAATTATTACTCACCGAGGGTTGGTGAATGGCGAACGTCATTTAGACAAAAAAAAAAAAAATGAATAAAATCAGAAAGTTAAGAATAATACCTGAAAATATAGAGGGAAATCGCTCCCAAACCAAGTTAAGCTTAAAGCAAAGCTGAACAACCAGCAACTGGAATTTACTTAAACCAAAACAAAAAAGATCATTCGAATACATTTTTTTTACATTGGGGTTTTCTTGACACAAGGTTCAAAAACAATGAATAAACATTTCCAGCCGATTTGAGACCCATTTCCTCGAGCTTTGTTACCTCACCAAGGGCCTCGTGCTCGTCACCGGGCCGACCGGCTCGGGGAAATCAACCACGCTCGCGACGTTGATCGACGTGATCAACGAGAAGCGCGCCGACCACATCATCACGATCGAGGACCCGATCGAGTTCGTGCACCAGAACAAGAAGTGCGTCCTCACCCAGCGCGAGATCGGGACCGACAGCGAGTCCTTCGGCGCGGCGCTGCGCGCCGCCGCCCGCGAGGACCCGGACGTGATCCTGGTCGGCGAGATGCGCGACCTGGAGACCATCGCGAAAATACATTCTTTGTCAATACATGATAAAGGACAGCACAGGCCAAACTTTGTGGAAAGAATAAGCACAAGTCCAAGAGAAGTGACTGACATAACCGAACCAGATCCGCTCTCTTTGGTGGAGTTAGGGGGGTGGAGTAACTTGAAAAAATTAGAAAAAATAAGGTATTTGTAACTTACGAACGGATGATCAGATTTTAATGGAATTCGATATCAAGAAGGAACTTGTGCTTTAGAATTCTCATTTTAAATCTCGACTAGATCCGGTGACATTGAAGGGAGTTGGAGCTAAAAAAACCCTGTTTGTTCTTTTTAAAAAAATATAAATCCGCAAATATGAAGTGAGGACAAGAAAACTTTTGTGCTAAACCTAAAGAATTAAGCTTTCTTTTCCCATTACTTAGACCTCCCCCCCCAAAAAAACAGGTTTCAATTTCTTTCATAAAATGTTTTAGAGAAATTCAAGAGATCAATGCTCACAGCAGATCAAAGATCAGCCTGTTCTTGTTTTCTTTTAGATTGTGATGCAATTTGTGATGCTTTATCTTCAATCAATTTAGACCTATTTCTTAAAATGAACGTTCAACAAGTATTTCAGATTTGGGGTTTGGAATAAAAGTATTCATATTTTTAATCTGAAGTCTTGACCTTCTAAATGCATTGAGGATTGTGAAACAAGCTACTTCTAAACCAGACTCATCTGAATTTCCAGACAGATAATACATTAATAACCTAGGGAGCTAGAAGACATTTCTCCAGCATACAATTTAAGGTCTGAGTTAACTCCTGAAAGTTTGACTCTCCTAGTGCAACTATTTTCCAAGAAAGTGAAAAGCCCCTCAGCTAGAATTACACATCATCAAGAGTAATCAAAACACATTATGTGTATCTAGGCTGTCAAAAGGTGTCAAAAGTAGACCATCGAACTTATGTCACCAAAGGATCAGTTCCTATGGCAATCCTTAGAGGGAAATTATGGTCATTCATGTCCTATCATACTTTTGAACTTGGAATTTTTTGGGAGTTAGAACTTTTCGGGCACAGAATTTTTACAATAGAATTTTTGGACTTAGAATTCTCAAAAGTATTGCTTAGTATTAGGGTAGGAATAAAGTCGAAATTAATATAGTTGTACATTTTTAAGCAATAAAACGACAGTTGTCACACTCAATACCTACTCTTCTAAATAACTTAAAAATGTTGCAACCGCAAAAAGGTTGCAAAGCATACATCAAGTCAGGCCTTTAAGTGAATGACTGCTTGTCAGAAATTTTCGAAACGCTGAATAAGTCCTCCGTGACTTATCAGAGAGCGAAAAAATAAAAAATGTGATTTTTATTTTTCTCACATTTTCAATGAGATAAATCTCACTGAAAACGGTGGTACATCCCTGTACCATAGAAACCCTAATTTAATCAGGGTTTCTTAAGCTCGATTTTGCTGATAACTGGGAAAGAGAAAGTAAGACAATCGAAAAAACTTTGTATAAGAATTCTGTCTAATCCACCACTATAATTTGTCCTGGAAAATCCAACCCCAGAAAGTTACCTCCCCACAGAAATTCTCTACATGGAAACCCACCTCAAGCACAAAATCTCCCATCCCAAAAAATGTCTGTATGCTTCCCTATAACAAATATTATTAGTAAACTTTGGGCAAATTTCATATGACTAGCCTCTTTCCACAGGCTTTGGGGAGTCATATTACCCCTAAAGGCGTAGTTACTGGATCTTTGAACATTTTTAAGATTGTTTTGTTTTTTAATAAAACTTGTAAAAATTGTGTTAAAATTGTTTAATGCATGCATGCATGCATTGCAATGCATGTTTTGTGTTGTGGCTTTTTTCCACTCTGGCAAAAAAGATAGTGCGCCTCCTTTACTTTGACTAAATCGAGGGGAGTAGATATTTATTCAAGAGTAAGGGTCAAAGGGTATTGTACACTTTCCAAAAAAAAAATAACTTGCATCCGTTTCGCATTTTCGACCCCATTTGATGGTAATGAATTTACCTTAACAGGCCAAGACTCACAAACGTTGCGTGCAAGCCGGGTTTTGAGTATCTTGGTTTAGTTTTTGTGTCTGAGCAAAACCATAAAAAGGCTCGGACGTTTCTTTATTGCAACGACTATAAAAATGCGGAATATGTGTGAAAAATGGAAATGGAGTAACTGTATAAAAATTAAAGAAAATTCACACTAAAGCAACAGTACACTAATGAGTAATCAAAATAAACTTCATGTTAGAGCCTTAAACACTACTAAATACTGACAGAACAGCTTTGATGGTGTAAATACACTTAAAAACTTACATCAATAAACTTGAAAAGGCAACTAGAACTGTTAATTTTTAACGAACGTTTTTAATTAGTAAAAATATACGTAACTGAAGAATTAACTTACGTAACGAACTTCTGTGTTCGTATATTTTTATTATGTACATAAAGGGGTAGGTCCCCTTGTTAATACCTCGCTCTTTACACTAAATCTTAAATTTTGTCTCAATTCTTTGAGAATAACCCCTGAATCACAAAGACCGTAGAATAAATAGTTGAAATTACTAAAAATATTTTAGCGTAAAGAGCGAGGTATTTGGGAGAGTAACCCCTCAATCTTTCTTCTGGCCAAAAAAAAAAAAAAAAAATGTAAGATTCACATTTTTTGTATTTAGGAGTTTGAAACCCCTACATTAGGGTCTTTTGGTATACTCAATCTGATGGAGTGATTTTCATTAAGATTACTTCATGTTTTAGGGGTGTTTCTCCCCTTTTCCAAAAACTGTTCAAATTTTCTCAGACTCGTAACTTTTGATGGGTACCATTAAATTTGATGAATTTTACATATTTTGAATAAGTATCAAGATTTGATTCTTTTGATGTATCTACTGCTATCAAGGCCCCGAATATTTTTGACAGGACAAAAAAAAGGCCTCAGATAATGAGAGTGTGGTATATTAGTTTTTGAAATCTGTTAGTTCATTAATTACTAAAGATTACAAATTTGATTTTTCACAAACAACAGGTAGCTAGTGATTTACGGGAAAACTTTAATCAAACCCCTTCATAAGAAAAATGATTAGGTTAGAGTGTGATAATTATATGCAGGCGCTGACCTGGTTTCAACTGGGATCAAATTAATTAGCGTGATATAACAGACTGACAACTTGAAAAACTAGGTAGGGGAAGTAAAGTGTCTAAAGTGTACCTGCACAAAAACATTGACGGAGAGTGTAGCAGTAATCTCGCTATATCAATTCGAAACCTATTAGGAAATTACCCCCGATGCTAATGTTCTATTGGACATGTCCAAATACAATTTTTATGATTTACCCTCGGATTTCCTGGAACATATCCATAACGCTGGAAATACCATTATCATTGTTAATGGTAGTCATTCATATATGGGTCATTCATATATTCATATACAGGGGCATTGGCTATGCATCTTTCAAATAACGAAAAACATAGAATTGTTTCAATCCAATTGGCTAAATTTAATTGGCATTATCGTATACAGTGTGGATATGTAATCCATAACATCAAGGTTGTGATTCATGCTTTTAAAAAGATAGTTTGACAATGGTAGAGCAAAATATGGCAAAGTTTCATTTTAAACATTATTAAATAAAATTAAAAACATAACCTAATTTGATTTCAGTTTCACCCAGCACGTTGTGCCAACCCGTTCTTTTTTGTGGCAGCAACTTTTGCGGAAAAATTACATACCAAAAATTACGTATGTTAATTAAATTAAATTTTGCCTTGGTTATATCTAGAATTTCCCTTACTTCAATTAAATTTGGCTTTCTATTTCGCTAAATTTAAAAATTAATATGACTACTAAAATGACTGAAATTTATCACTTCATCATGGGTAACCGAAAGCACAAAAAAAAACAAGTATTTAAAATTATTAACTTAAAAATATTTTTCGTGATACTGGGATTGGAATGAGATTTGTTCACCATATGGCTATCCACTCTTTTACAAAAGTCACCTACCTACAGGATTAAACGCGAATATTGGCTCTCTTTGCCCCACTTTTAAAAAATACCTGCTTTATGATCCTTCTACATCAGCCAGAACATTAAAAAGGATGTAAAGAGTATGCTCCTGACACTTACAAGAAATTTCCCTGAGAATAATAGACTCAAAAATTTTGAACAAGGTGCACAAAATGGTTATAGGGCAGTATTGTGACATACAACCCCCATCCCCCTACAGAACTCAGAACCAAATCCCTCATTTGTTCACTTTAGAAAGTTTTAAAATAAGAGTCTTTTAAACGTCTAAAGATTTTAAAATTAAAATTCATCATCCCATAAGGATTTGTGTTTTTGACACAAGTTCTACAACCTTTGACGTTTTTCTTCATCTCCTTCTAAACTCGATCTTCAACTCTATCATTCTTCCATCTGGAGTTCCTACATCAGTTGGCCTGGAGGAGTTTACGTTGTAAAATAACATGTTCCTAATTATTTTTTTGTCATTTAAACAATGTTTTATTATTTGAATCTGTGGCAAGACATGACCTCGATTAGCCTTTGCTAGTTGACAGACTTTTTCTTTCCATGCGGTTTTACTTTTGATCATGGGTTAAATGACTTGATAATGACGGTAACATATCTGGGGGAACCACCTATGCGTTTTCAGGGGCCCCGTAGACGAATCTCAAAGGAAAGATGGAAGAATAGGATATGAGACCCCACTCCCTCCGTTGTCCTTGTCTGTAATAAGCAAAACGAAAAAAGAGAAGTTTTGAAAAATAAATACACAAAAAATCCTTATTTTATCGCTACTGGCTTTGGATTACTTTCCAAACGGTAGTCCAAATTGTTTAGAAAACAATTTGAAAAATAAGGAAAACCCACCAGAAGCTGTAATCTAGAACCTGGATCGAATCTAGGATTTTTTTTTTGTCCTTATGCCATTTACCAAGTTACAGCTCCGAATTGTTATTGGCTCGAAAGGAGAGGAAGGCGTGAACTCTTCTAATCGTCTAATTTTCTAATTATTATTAGCAGGCATATCTAAGCATATCTAAGTAAATAATTCAATAATACCTGATTAGTCAGCAATTAAATAAATAAGTAACAGATTGGCAATTTAAGTTAATAGATTATTAATTTATTATTACTACTAGAACATCTAACAAATAGGAGACTAAAGAAAAAGAGGGAGCCATAGTCTCTTTTAATTGTCTTAAAAATTAGAATTGTGGCACACAGCAGTGATGCAGGGGCAGATTTAGAGCAAACTCTTGGGAAAGATTAAAAGTGACAATGGCGCCAATGAGCAATATCTTGGGGGCGGGCCCAATGTGGCGAAGATGCCAATAATTGACCAAATTGACAAATTTACTCAAAAAGGGTAAAAGTAGAGAAAAACAAGGAATGAGGGCGCCAAAAAAAATATGCCCCCCTCTCCGCCCCCTGTAACCACCACTGCAATGATGCAACTCAAATTAATAGTCCCCCGGTGTTTTTGATGTTGTGATCAGGATTACTCTTGGGTAAGAAATAGGGTAGTAGACATTCATAGTTGTTGCCTCAGGTTTGACTTCAAAGCTAAACCCAAATAGCTGGGCCCTAGGGCTAATGGAAAAAGGAGCAAAAAGTCCATTTGGAACCATGAAGGCCCATTCAGAGTAAAATGTTCCTAATATTAACTAATACAAAAATCTACTGATCAGTTGCTATGGGTTTTTTTGGATGTTGAATGGAGTGCCATTTACAATAGAGGTTTATCTAATCCAGAAAACGATCTTTTGAAAACCGTTTGATTTCATCTTAGTTAAGCTGCCGCCATCGTCTCCAAATCCGGTGACTGCGGACTGCCTTCGAGTATCCACTCGGGTCAAAACCCAACCAGTGACAATCTGGTCTGGCGGTCCGAGGTCCCCCGTGAACAGCGGAACCCTTACGACAACGAATGGGAAGACTTGGTAGACGCAATCCGCACCGACAAGCCCTACAACGAGGCAGCGCGCGGGGCAAAGGGCAGCCTCGTGACCAGCATGGGGCGAATGGCCGCGCACACCGGTCGAGAGATCACGTTTGATCAAATTCTCAATAGGTCAAGTAGGGAAATTTCAAATGAGGTTAGTAGCTGGTTTTGTATTAAATCAGGAGTTAAGCAGGAGTGTGTTCTATCACCCTTTATATGAATCATTTTGATGGACTTTGTCTTAAGGAGCGCAGGTAAGGCGGTGGTAAGGTGCAGGTAAGGCAGGTAACTCTCCTCGACCTGGATTATGCTGATGATTTAAGGATCCTAGATGAAGGTGTGAAACAAATGAACGAACTTTTAGGGGTTTTGCCAGTTCAGGGTGCTAGATTAGGTTTGTAAAATAAAGTTAAGAAGACTACGTCACTAAGGCTAGGATCCTATTACATACCTTCAGATTTTCTCGACCATTTTCTAAGCGTTGATAACATCCTTATCAACGCTCATTATCGACCATCATTGTTTATAGTAGCCCATCAACTGTAAGGACGGGCGTTGGGTATGCATCGATCAAACAACGAAGAATATTATATTTTTTCATCCTTTTTTCCTAATATATACGTTCAACGTGCCTCACATTCAAAACTTTCTTGAGCTACGTGGAAAATCTATTATTCAAAATTGGAAACGAGTACAGGATTTATCGACCATAAGCTCTAGTTTACAGCTGCTACTCATATTATTATAACTATTACTACTACCCCAGGTAAAAATATTAAGATCTTCTTTCAAGGAAAATTTAGGTGGATTTTAAACTAAATTAGAAAGTTCTATTGCACATTTAAGAGACAAAAGAGATTGGAAATCAGGCATCCATCCTCCCAAACCCTTTCGTTTTCTGAACAAATCCGGTCAAAACTTAGAGACAGCCATTTTCTTTAGCACAGTAGGACGGTCCAGTGACTTTGTTTCTAGGGATATCAGGTATGTCTGTTGAAAAAATGAAGATATTAGTCTCACATTAAATGCTTGCACATTAAATAAGCTCTATTGGGCGCTGAATAAGTGGTCAATACTAAATATTACTCTACCGCCACCTGATTCTTTTTTGTTGTTGTGTGTTAAAGTTTGCGTTAAGTTCGTGCTCTTCAAAAATCGCTAAGGATATGAAGGAGGGGACCTAAATACGCCGTTGGAATTAGGTAATAGTGAAAGTAATGAATAGGAAGAAAGTCGGGTTAAAGAATAATCTTCTTCATCTCCGTTTGCAACTATATTGGTTTCACTGCAATAATTAGTCCTCTTGTTTTAGGGAAGCACCATTTTCCTTAATGACGAACCACAAAAATAAATAAGGAAAAACTAATTAGTTAAATCTGACATTACTAATCCTCTATAAAAATTTCAGAATGTGCTGATTCCTAAAGACAACAAATCCAGATATTTTCAGCTTATTTTTCGCCAATATTTGTTTCTTTTTTAAGTTTGGTGCCCGGTACTACCAAAAACGGTACACCCGTAGATAAAGGTATTTTTCACTAAAACTTGATTTCCTGATTCTCCTTTCTTTTTTTAGATGTAAATGGTTGTATAAATGACCGTCATATCTACCACTTCTATCTCCAACGTCCATGACCACAACCATTTTTATATTATAATTCCACTTCACTCACTATCAAATTCGCCAACACTGTCTCCTTACACTTCCACAGTCTCCGTCATTATGTTCGAAGCCACCTCCACCATCATCAGCATCGGAATTAGCCGTCATTTTGGGTTACATGGGCTTTTGAAATGCAGGAGGCAAAGGGGTAGGTCACGGAACCGACATTAGCCTCTGATTTGATGTTGATTGGTTGCTGTGGAAACGGATTGCCTTCTTTCTCTTCCCCTCGATCAGATCTGGAAGGGTCCGCAGCATCAGATGCCGGCTCTCCGACACGTAGGAGACGCCGGACGGGGTGCAGGCGTTATCCTCGTGCACCCGGAAGGTTCCCTGTCCGTCGCGGATCAGATCGACGCCGCAGATATTGACGAAACTGTCATGGGGGACCGCGACCTCGGCCATCAGGGCGCGATAGTTCTCGTTGCCCTTGACCAACTCCTCGGGGATCACGCCGTCCTTGAAGATCCGCCCCGGCCCATAGACGTCGCGCAGGAACAGGTTGATCGCGGTCAATTTCTGATGCATATTTAATTTTTTTTTTTGTTATACAACCCCCTCCCAAAAAATACCCCCTCAAGCCCGTACACAAATGCGGGACACTCTCTTGATTACAATCTTGTATTTTAGTTCTTAAGTAGAAATTCCAAAAAAACAAAACATGCTTTGCTTCTTATTTGTTGAACCACAAACAACAAAAACGATCATTACTTTTTATTTTGTTGACAGTATTACAAAAGGCAAAGCTAAACCAAGTGATATAAATGCAGTTGACCTATTGGTCAAACATGTCAAGCCCCAAACCTTTTTCAACAAAGTATTTATTTTTAAGGCTTATTGGAGTCTTAATTAGCATACTGGGCGAGGTTGTTCAAATTTTGCATTCATTTATAAGCCTTCCTTCCGAAGATAATTCTGTTAAAACTATTGTAGTTAAAAATGTTCATCAACTACCAAATTCACCTATTTCATCTTACGTGATTCACCCTTTTCTGTTTCCCTTTTTGCAAGTTCAACTAGCTCAGTATAATAATAATAATCATAACAATTTATTTTTACCTTCTTCACAAACATTAAAGATGCTGTTCCAGGATGCTTAGTTTACAACTCCTAAAATAATAGATATAAGCAGATTTAGAGAGCTAGCCATGTATAGCAAAAGGAGGCTAGAATCATACTGTGTATTAATCAAGATAAAAATCATGATGAACTGTAGTTAATTTGGACCTCCATTCACTTACGACGTATAAACAAAAATAATTGACTCTTCATGGTGTGAAAGGCATTAAATTTGTAGTTATTTTTGTCATTATCCTACTGAATGGTCATTTTTTTTAGCCAAAAAAAAATTTAGTTCTCTAAAAGAAACAATTAGCTTGGAAACTTTGCTTTTAACGGGTGCTTCTTTCTCCTTTTCTTTCATTAAACAACATTACTGTGCAACCGAAGTAAAAAAAAAAAAAAAAAATTAAGAATGCTTTAAACTTAAGTAGAAAATCAATGCAAATAATTTTCTTGAGCCCAAACATGCGAAAAATATTGCTTTCTTATGTTTGCTATTCAAATAATAGAAATATCTTTTTATTGTTTATTAAATTCAAGGGTTCAATAACCGCAATTCGTGGTAGTTTGTCGGTTCTTTGTAGCATAATCGTTGTTATATTTTTGCTTTTAGACACTGGCGTGAGCCTGGAGCGACAGCGCCGTCTCGTCCGGTACCTCCTCGCTCGGCACGCGATAGCTCTCGCCGAGCCAGCGGCCGAGATCCACCTGCTTGCACCGCGCCGAGCAGAACGGCCGCGTCTCTGGGACGCTCGGCTTACCGCAGATCGGGCATTTCATCCTGCGCGCCTTTCCGATCGGATGGACCTCTCCCATTCCCCCTCGCCGTCAACCGTGGCCGTCGATCACCGCCTCGTCCGGACCGAGCGTCGCATCGGCGACCACGGTGAGCGCCCCGAGACCGTTGAAACGTTCCAAAAATATTGTTGATGGGCGCTTTTGATGCCCTTTTCACTTAATACTCTAAGCCTTACAAGTTATTGCAATTGAAGTAGTAGTTAAAAGTATTTTAGTAGTAGTAGTAGCATAAGGGAAAGAAGCAGTGGTATTAGTGTTAGTAGTGACATGCATATATACCTATTTGTTGATTGATCTTTCCCTTTAAGTATTCTCTGAAAGATTCAACTTAATGCCCTAATTAATCCTTGAGATACGCCCTTTGGACAATCTGTATGCGCATAGAGTATTTTGGTTCGTTCAGTGGTATTTTGCGATAGTTATGTTTTATTTCTTTCAAAGGGGATTGGCGATAGTTATATCTTATTTCTTTCAGCTGTAATTTGTGATAATTGTGTTTTATTTCTGTCAATGGTATTTTGCTATAGTTATTTCTTATTTCATTTAACGATGTTTGGCGATAGTTATGTTTTATTTCTTTCAACGTTTTTTTACGATGGTTATGTTTTATTTTTTCAACAGTCTTTGGCGCTAGTAATGTTTTCTTTCTTTCATCGATATTTTGTGACAATTATGTTTTATTTCTCAAAAACGTTCAGAAATTAAAGAAAATAAAAACAAGTTTTTTTTAACTGAAAGTAAAGAGCGACATTAAAACTTGAAAATAACAGAAATTACTCCGTATATCAAAGGGTCTGTTACCTCCTCAGCACCCTGCTTTCTCTCAAATCTAGTTTATAGAACAGTAAATAGCTTTAGCGTAAAGAGCGGTACCTTGAGGAGGGAACAGTCCCTTTCATAAACGGAGTAATTTCTGTTTGTTTCAAGTTTTAATGTCGCTCCTTACTTTCAGTTAAAAAAAACTTTTTATTAAACCACTTAATTAAATTCTAACCGATTAATTCCTGTATTCCAGGAGTTGGGCTTTAGATGGGAGTTTGAAACCTTTACAGTAGGGTTCAAGGATACACTGAGCCTGATGACGTGATTTTTATTAAGATAGCTTGACTTTTTGAGGATATCCCCTCCCCTCTTTCAGAAATTATGAAATTTTTCTCAGGCTTACAGATTTCGATGGGTAACATTAAACCTGATGAATTATATATATTTGGAATCAAGATAAGAACTCAATTCTTTAAGCAGATGCACATTGGCATCACTTAACCAAGGAATTACCTAAGGAAAACGGACCTACAAAAGAAGTTAAAACAAAGTGATGCGCTGGAGCCATTTATTTGTCAAGTGTTTGTTTTTTTTACTACAAATTTTCAGATTGTTTGATTTCTGTCGTTATTTCCAACGAAAAACATCTAATAAGTGAGTTGTTCTATTCTATTACAGGGAAGGAATGAGCACAACAGGGGAAGCAGTAATACAAGCAGCACTTCGTCGAATTCCAGCACGCCTCTATCCCCTTATCCTCCTCATAATCCTACAACAGCAACTTGGCCCAACTAGTTACGAGCCCGAAAAAATTTGTCTTATTTTAAAAAATAGGGGGTAACATGCCCTAAAAGTCATAGAATATTAACCCTACTGTAGGAGTTTCAAGCTTGTATCCACAAAAATGTGGAAGTTTGTATTTTTTGCCAGAAGACAAATCACTGATGCGTGTTTATTATTTTTTTTTTCCAGGGGTGATCGTATCGACCCAGTTGTCTTAGAATCTCACAAGAGGGCTCATTCTGACGGAAATTGAGAGTTATGGTGCCTTTTTAAACTGACAAAAAAATTCGAGGGCACCTGTTAAAAATAGAAAAAGAAGGAAATAGAATTAAAAGTCAAGCGTGCCATCCACTGGGTTTAGCGTGCCATCCTCTAAAAAACAAATTCTTTTTCAACAAGATTCTTATCGCCAGAAATGACAGTAGTATGCTGCCACACCTGGTAATAGCCTTTTTAGAGTGTGAAATGGTCGGGCCGCCTCTTAAAGCAGCTTTTAGATGGCTTTCAGTTATTTATTAAATGATAAAAAACTAGTTTTATTAACTGAAAGTAAGGAGCGACATTAAAACTTAAAACGAACAGAAATTACCGCCAGGTTCCAATGTCTGGCTCGATCGCACAACAGGCCGCAAGCGGGTCGTGCAGCTTCTTGCCGTAAGGTTCGTTCGGTGTCGCCTTCATGATGCGGCAGATCGGAGGGTCGACGTGCGATGCGACTTCCACGACGTCGAGGCCTCGAGCGTCGGCGATGGCTTGCGCTTCGGCGACGCTCATCTCGCGGCGTTCACCGTCGTCGATCAATACGATCGGATCCGCACTGGGTCCGAGGTGCCCGCGTTGCTTGACCCGCTTCTTCTCGAGAAACGCTTCCATCCCGATTTAGCCGATCATAAGATCATTTTAGACGAGGTGAATAAATTGTTAGGACCAGTTCCATCCACTAGTTCCGGAAGTTTATAGACATTTGGCTTGACGGTGAATTTGCAGATGGACAAAAGTTCCCAGGATAATACTTTCGTATTTTGTTATGAATAGTGAAAGGATTGAATAAAAGGAATGGAAGATTTTGAAGAAGGCAAGGCGAAATTTCTTGAGGTCATTTCCGGCATTGATCCTAATGTCGAAGTGGTGATTCCGACCACTCCTTCCAATAGTCTTTTTCTCATCTCATATCCAGAGACCTAATGATCTTCTGGAAGAATATTAAGCACCTACCTCTGCTCAATCTCTGTCCAGAGTGCACTGACCCTTGATGAGCTTTAAAATCTTTCAGTTATAAAGGTGAAACTTCAAAAATATATCTTCTACTCAAAAAAGGCACAAAGTGAACTGCTTTAAAGAATGATAGAAGTAGGCTATTTTGAATTGAGAATTCTAGTGTTTTCAAACAGTTCGTGGTAATGAACTGTTTGATATCAATAGCTACATCAAAAGAATAGCATTTTAATGCTGATTTTAATTCCATTGTACCATTGCCCACCCGCGGACCGACCCATGGATTGCTGCATGAGCGCAATGCCCGACCCGACTGAAGCTGATGTCTTAGAGCGAGAGTGGTTTTATCCCTTCCGCCTGCCCAGCGGCGCCACCACCCCCACCTATGATGGCGGGCGTTTAAATGAGGTGCACGCCACGCGCATGGCCATGCTCGATGCGACCCTTGAGCCCCTGCTCGGCGACAACTACAGCAACACACGAGTGGTCGATTTGGCCTGCAACCAGGGCTATTTTGCCCTCGAGTTGGCGGCCGGCGAATCTTTCCTGGATATAGGTTATACTGATGACTTAAGCATCCTAGATGAAAGTCTGAACAAAATAAATGAGCTCTTAGAGGTATTGCAAGTTCGGTGTGTTAGAATAGTTCTAAAAATTAATGTTAAGAAGACTAAGTCGCTAAGGCGAGGAATAGATGAAGATGAAAAGGTTACGTTGGGTAACGAAAAGATTGAGCAGGTTGACAGCTTCACTTACCTTGGTAGTATTATCAGTAAAGACGATGAGAGCAGTGAAGATTTTAAAAGTAGAATAGCCAAGGCTCATGATGGTTACTACACTATTTCCGTTCCTTATGGTGAATATCAAATTAATGGGTATGACATTGATTACAATTCTGCAAATCGAGTGTTACCTAATCAGATTCTAATTCCTGGAACTAGCATATTCACAAGCACATTTGCCGTTTCTGAAACTAATATAGGTATGGGCCTCGACTTTAAGTTTGTCGAACCCGTAATAACATTATCTAATAAATCTGAGTACAAGCTGGGAGAAGATGTACAGGTTTCATGGAAAGAATATCCAAGTGCTGTAGAGTAATCTATTGAAGTATCTCCTCTTCTTCTTCTTCTTCTTCTTCTTCTTCTTCTTCATCATCATCATCATCATCATCATCATCACCTTCATTATCATCATCATCATTATCCCTCCTCCTTCTCCTCCTCTCCTCCTCATCGTCATCCTCCTGCTCGTGCTCCTCCTCATCATCATCATCATCATCATCATCATCATCATCATCATCACCATCATCATCATCATCATCATCACCATCATCATACACATTCTCATAATCACCATTATCTTCATTATTATCACCAGCCCTATATCATCGTCATCATCATCTTTTGAGAGTCGAACAAAAGTTTCAGAGGGATTCAAACCCAGTGGCCTCCCCCTTGAATACGGCCATGGGGACATATAAATCAGTTCTCTGCTGTTTTTATTCAATTGTTTAATTTCCTTGTACAAAGCTTACAACATACGAGTGGTTCCCAAAATCACCACGATCTTTTTGCCCACGCTCACAATGCCCGCGCTCAGAATGCCCACGACTCAAAATGCCCACGACTCAAAATGCCCACGACTCAAAATGTCCACCGTGGCATTAGAGCCGTGGGCATTTAGAGTCGTGGACATTCAAACTCAAATGATTCTGTTGTCAAACGTCTTAGATGGTCATACAGATCGGAGGCAGTTGATCAAAGCAAAAATTGATCAAATCTGGGCCAATGAGCTTTTCAGATACAGGCTCTTGAAATTACGACTATAACTAAATCCATGCCCTCAACTTTCATTGGATAATCCAACTAAAACCATTTTCATGAAAATTGTGACTAATTTCAAGAACACTACTGTAATGTTTTCACCAGTGCAGGAATGCACAACTGCATGGCAAAATGTCCAAGCAAGAAATTACTACTATTCTCCACTTACTTTCAACTTACAAAAAAAAGGACTAATTCTGAATTGCTGACGTAAGGAGCACCCTCCGAAGTTTCTGCGACAATGTGGTGAACGTGGGGATGAGGAAGGATCATTTCCCCTCCTATAAGGAACAAATTATATTCATTTTTGGGTTTAATGTTGCTATTTACTTCCATAATAACAGTATAGATTGGAAAAATTACGATAAATTAAGAGGGATTAAATATCAATTTCACATTTTGATTAATTTTTAAAGTGTTTTTGTATTCCCCCTGGAAATTCCCCCCCACCATAGAATTTTATTTGTTGTCTGAAAATATGCAAAAAGTTAAATTTTTGGAGCAGCTGGATACATTGTCTATTGAAAGTTAGTAAAAAAATTCAATAATGAACAATCTTGTAGATGATATCGTTGGTACAATTCAAAGAAAGTTTTCTCATACATTTGCTCTGATGATAAAGATTGTGAAGGACAAATGTTACATAATTTTTTTTTGATGCGAACGGACAAGAAATAATTTTGTCACCTCCTGAGACCATTTTTCAATGGATTTAGCTAACTCATCAATAATTAACTAACACCGACCAGCACGGCCATGATGATGCCGTAGACATACGGATAATCTTGTAGCAGTGGGACGTCGGCTCGAATGGCTTCGAGGGATTGGCCGATCTGAAATGCATTTCCGCCGCCAAAACTTGCGCCAATACACAGCAACATGAAAACCCAAGCCAACACGGTTCCCAGCGGTGCCAGACCCATGCCGGCCAAACCAGTTTTCAAGTAACGCATGGGGCCGCCCAACACAGGACCGTCGTCGTCGGTGACGCGAAACACTTGGCCCAGTGTGCGTTCAGGGAATCTAGCAATTAAAAGAAAAGACGCGTCATCTCATCTTCCCTCATGGGTTAGAAGTTACAACTATTACTATCACGTTATCAAGTTATAGTACTCATATTATGTTGAAAATGAGCTATGCGAAATTACATTTAGAAGGGAGTTATGTACATAACATAACTGAGTAGATGTATGAACGAGGATAAGGGAATATGGAGAAGAAGAAGAAAATATATGAAAGTGGGAACACATAATGGTTAACAAAAGCGTATTCATTAAATAAAGGTAAAGGATACGGTATTGGACTTCACAGTTCCTTCTTTTTGGAAAGAAAACTTTCTTGGGCTTAGAGTGTTCTGGACTAAAAATTATTTGGGCCTTAGAATTTTCGGGACATATAACTTTTTTTGGTGAACATGGTTTTTTGGATTTTTGTATGGGGCTGCCTCTGTGGTAATCTATGGCTGGTCATCAACACTATCTAGTTTATTATTGGTTTTCGATCATTAGTTTTTGTCCATTGGAATGATAATCATTTGCATCATATTTCAAAAAAAGGGAAGATTAAATATTCAAAGAAAGTATGTGCACATGACAAAGTTATCGTTGGAATTTCAATGTTTGAATTAAATACTCTCTTTTAAATTCTTTTAATCAGTTCAATTAAAAGGTTGCTAGTTTTGTTTTGTTTCCTTTTAAAACCTTTTAAAGATCTTGATATCAGTGTCTTAATTAAAATTTCTCTTGCTTGCTTTTATTAGATTCCTTTAATTAGTTCAATTAATCATATGATAAGATTTAGTTTAAAAAGTTCATCACCAGCTCGGCCCAAGCCAAATTTGCTTCTCATGTTGAGCAAGGAAAAAAGAAAAGAGAATTAACAAACAAACCCTAAAAGGTATTGAACTAAATCAAAAGAAGCTATACGTATCCAAATTGTCAAAATGGTGGATCTGCAATATCTTTTAAATGACTAAGGGTAATAAGTTGGGATTCGAGAAAATTGAGGGAATGTTGGACTCAATCCAACAACGCTGCGTGCATCCAGGTTTTAAAATGAAGTATCGGCAATGTTTCAAGAACAGCTAAGGGTTTGGAGTTGAAACTTTCAGGGAATATTGAGTAACCAAAATAGGACACTCCGTGGATTCTTTGTCTTGTTGCTTGGATCGCAAATAACATAATGCATTGTAGTTCTCTTAGGCCAGCATTTAAATATGTTTTATGAAGGATAAGCCCACATACGCTGTTAAATTGAGGAGAGGGGAGAAACTGACCTTGCTCTGAGGGCTGAAAAACCTACCTATGTTCCTGTGTCTGGTTAGTTTTACTATCGTTTTAAACTTACCTATAAGTTGTACAGTTTCTGAATCCGTTGAAAAAAGCATCCATCCTTTGTGGATATTTTGTAGATAATATGGTAAGATGTAGATATTGTAGAAAATAAGTCTGGAATTTTAAACGTAATTTTCTTTTTATGAAAGCGTGGAACTAATCTCGACGGAGACTGGAAGAAAAGTGTGACCAACGGACACAGCATGGTCAAGACTAAGTACGATTTCTCCGGAAAGAAGAATGATGCCAAGTTCTTTGAGTCGGCACTTTAAACACAGGAAAAACCCACAATTGCAGGAAAAGATTGATTAGGTAGACTTTGGACCCACTACTGCCGCTCTATTGACCTCGGCGCGTGAATGACCTAGTAGACTAGGGAAGTCGACTTCACACCCAACTGATTCTATTGTACCGTTATTCTCTGCAACTAATGCGTGAGAGAAACTTTCCAGGAACATTTGAATACTAAACTGGAGAGTTTAAAATTTGACAATGTGGAAGATAGATGGAAATATTTTAGGAAAACAATTTGTGAAGTTGCTAATGGTGTCTTAGGGAAGAAAGTTAGGACTGAAAGCTAGGAATATTAGTGAAAAAGCTTTATGCATAATAGAGAGAAGGGGCTTATACAAGTATTATCTGAGTGATGGATCATATGAAAACAAAACGAATGTAAAAAAAAGTGGAGAAAGCATAAAAATATGAACTAAGGAGGTTTTGAACTGCAATGTTCGTTAGCCAAACACAGCAGGACACGATCGTTCGATGGATGCTGTCGGGCGCTGGACTAGCGCGCGCCCTTCATCTCAGCGCCCCTCCCTTTCTCTCAGCGTGGTCCACTGTGACCATGGTCAGCGTCAGCGCGTGAACAAGATGGCAGGCCACTTCCCCCATGGTATCCGACCGTTGCCACCAATCTACGAGATGGGTGCCACTCCCCAGGACCATTCTTCAACCGGAATCTCCTCGGAAAGCAACGTGGTTTCGTGGGCGGTGACCTGAAACATCGTGCGTTGGGTGCCAGCAGCCTCCAGGCTGGACTCCCACAGCGTTACCAATCAATACTCGGTCCAAAGTGGCGCTGTCCCGTTAAGGTTCGCTGACGACGTGTCCGGGCACAACGAACACAGGATGAGGGCTGCGCCGGATTCGGTCTTGAACAAATCCCTGGCCAAAACGATCGTCGACCTCTAGTGGCATCACGATCAACAGCTTGGAGGATTCGTCCAGCGGATTCGGCGGCGCGATTTCGCCGGCTTGGGGCCGCAGGTAATAATGGAGCCCCTGGGCGGAAGCCGTTTTTGCAAGGGAAAAAAACGAAATTCGGGGAGTTTTCGGGGATTCGGGGAACGTCATTTTTTCGGGGATTTTCTAGATTTTCAGGGAAAACCTCGAAAAGTCGGGGAAAGTGGAAGCACTGCGAGAGACTAGCCGACCTTCATAGCCACTCTGATGACTAAGCCTTAGTGGCACGCGCACATCAACGTGTCCCCACTGAAACCACTTGAGAGTCAGAAAGACAAATCTGATTATTCTGCTAGTCCTAGAATTAAAGGGTTGTTTTACTTTTTTTTTGGCTGGTCATGTGCCCCCCCATGAAAAAAATATAATACTTCAGAAATAAATTTGGGCTATATATTTGCACATTAGGGGTAAGGGGTAGGGGTCTAGAATAAAGTATAGAGGGCCTGCATGCAAAATGTGTTAGCTACAATTATTATGCACTTTATGAAGTAGAAATTGTTTACTGTACAAACACTTTAACCCCCATCCCACCCCTAATGTGCAAATACATAGCCCAAACTATATATTTCCCATCTATTCTGTCACTTATCTTTGTCTTTTCTCACGCTAAGGTGAAAGAAACTAGCGAAAGCAACCAGTTAGATGCACTTTTTTGTTTTTAAAATTAGCAAAACTCCGAGCGACCATATTTCAATGTTGCGAAAACAGAACTTTTTTTGGTAAAAACCGTATTTGTTTTTGCCCATGTCATCATCTTATTACTTGATAGATTTATAAGAAAAACAAAATACACTACAAGATACAGCTTGAAAATTTCTACAATTTACAAAGAACAATTATAAGATGATGACATGGGCAAAAACAAATACGGTTTTTACCAAAAAAAAGTCTTGTTTCCGCAACATCGAAATTCAGTCCTTCAGAGTTTTTGGAACTTCCTTTAGGATGGTGCATATATTTCGGGAGAGGGAGTAAATTAGAAAAAATGTCACGAAGAGACAAATTATAACCGATTTTACGATATCAGAGGCAACGCTATAGCGTTACATATAGTAAAGGCCGTGCAGCTCCAACGTATTATTATTTAGTTATATTTTTTTTTTCTCAGAGTAACTTCATATGGAAGGGGTCGCTCGTATAAACTTCATTCTATTGTAAGTCAGAAATTCTAGCATCCCTTTAAAAGATAAAAAAGTAATAAGAGGGCAAATAGTCCCCCCGTTGGTCAGATCTTAATAAAATTTGATGTTTTGGAAGGATATCGTGTCTCAGAGCTCTTATTTTAAATCTCGACCGGATCTGGTGACATTAGGGGGGGGGAGTTGGGAGGGGGAAACCTAAAATCTTGGAAAACACTTAGGGTGGAGGGACTGGGATGAAACATCGTGGGATAAGTAAGCACCAGTCCTAGATACATGATTGACATAAGCGGAATGGATCCGCTCTCTTTGGGGTAGTTGGGAGGGGGAGGTTTAATTCTGAAAAATTAGAAAAAATGAGGTATTTTTAAAGCAACAACAGAAACAGAGAACAACAGCCAAATAATGCATACGGTGAAAAAGAGAACATACCTGAGACCTGGGAGTCAAACAGTCCGTGGTAATGAACTGTAGTAAAGAGCGACCCGGCTCAATAGTAACCAAAATTCTAAAAAGTGGAATTTTATACGAATAGCTGCATCAAAAGAATCGCATTTTAATGTTGATTTCAAATATATAGGTTTCATCGAGTTTAGTCTTACCCATCAAAAGTTACAATCCTGAGAAAATTTGTGTTATTTTAGAAATTAGGGGGAAACACCTTTCTCAAAATTTTGATCGGACGATTTCGAGAAAAAAGGGGCGAGGAAGGGGCCTAGTTGCCCTCCAATTTTTTTGGTTACTTAAAAAAGCCCACTAGAACTTTAAATTTTATTTACGAATATTTTCATTAGTAATAAATGTACGTAACTCACGAATTAACTTACGCAACGAATTTCTATATTCGTATATTTTATCATGTATACGAGGGGGTTCGCCCCCTCGTCAATGCCTCGCTCTTTACGCTAAAGTTCGAATTTTGTTCCAATTCGTTAAGAATGCCCCTTAATCAAACCCGATTGAACCTTGAAAACCTTGAAAAGTTGTCAGTTTGAGCTAGGACTAGAGACATCATCTCTTGTTCTTGAGCAGCCCTTTCAAGCTTCTGGAGCTTGTCCATTCTTTTTTAGATAATTTGAAAGTGATTCGTCACGATATAACAAGGCTCTTCCAAACTTTTTGATAACATATTTGAAGCATATTGAGCACAGAGATGACACAAATGACCTGAGCATTTGATAACTTTGTCCCAATCATATTCCAATTGCATTAGCATTGCCATATTGTTTATACACATCATTAAGGGACCTACTGTCTATTTGTTTTTTAAATTGTTCTTTATTTTTTTACTGTTTTTTATTTATTCTTTATTTTTAAATTTATAGATTTAATTCTTCTCTTTATTCTCAATGCCTCGAAATACAAATGCTCAAACGATCCTCTTCGCAAATGTTTCGAAAAACAGTTGACAAGTAAAACACTTGAAGTTACAAACTGGTTTTACTTCTTGTATTCTAACATGCTTTCATTAATTCTCCCTATCAAAAGTTTAAAAATATTGAAATACAGCGTTACTGATGAAACATATTCT
This sequence comes from Alatinidae sp. Z8VKAUB7J3, assembly GCA_010016025.2. Taxonomy (NCBI): domain Eukaryota; kingdom Metazoa; phylum Cnidaria; class Cubozoa; order Carybdeida; family Alatinidae; species Alatinidae sp. Z8VKAUB7J3. Next base: position 99,952,535 of record JAAAKM020721499.1, on the reverse strand, counting down.
AGAGCTGAAAAATCCCTAGAAATCCCCATTTTCAGTTCCAAAATCCCTAAAAATCTCCCAGTTTCTAATTACTCCCTGAACTGGTAACATATATTGGCTTCTTAGATTGAAGTCTAGCTGTCAGTACCATAATATAATGTCTTGTCATGCCGTTTAAAATGCTTTTTAATCATCAGCTAAATACGAAAAGAAAATGTAATTCTGTAATGTAGATTGCAGCACAAGATGTTTAATACTGTTCAATTGGAACTTGTAAAGTGTAATTAGACCTCATCTTCTCTTGATGTGTCCAATACGAACTTCAGTAGAGAAGTTGTCTGACCAATCTGAGTAAAGTGAACCGATGATTGATGTAAACTCAGCACCTTGCTTGAAGAAATGGTTTTCTAAAGCTACTGTATCGCTGTATGCATCTGATTGAGATAGCGTGAAAGCATCATTATAGTTATAGATTATGTTTGCACGGTGATCGTCGTTGATGTTCCAGTCTAACTTAACTAAGATTTTTTCATCTTCAACTGGTGCGCTTGATGGCATGCCACCTGCGTCATAACCGTAAACATCTTGAGCAATTTGTTTTTCTTTTAAAAATCAGCATGCATATTTTTTTTTTGTTTAATTGAAAGTCTCCTTAAACGTTCCCTGAAAGTTTCACATTAATGCTCTTAGTGTCATTAGTTGCGATAACTGTAGTAGTGGTAGTAGTAGTATAAAAAAAGAGTCTTCTGGCTAGTTTAAAATCCACCACAAATTACCCTTAACGGTCTAACTTATATAAATAATGTAAGCCGTTCTTGAGATATTACTTTGCCATTGTTTTGAAAATCTAAACACTCATAGTCTGTTTTGATTTAGTTCAACGTCCACCTATCATTTCCCTCATAAAGCTGCTTATCATCGCTTAAAATATATACGACTTTATTAATTTCAACTTTTTCATAACCTAACAATGAGCAATACTTTTCAAAAGGCTTTATTGTATCATTTCCATCACAGGACTGTCGGATAATCACTTAAAATATATACGACTTTATTAATTTCGACTTTATGCATGCCTCAGTAATAAGCAATACTTTTCAAAAGGCTTTATTTCATCATTATCATTTCCCTCATAGGGCTGTCGGGTTACCGCTTATAATATATATGACTTTATTAATTTCCTGCCATATTAGATTCGTGCTAACATGGAGTCTTCAGTAGCCAAAACGGTTTTCCTTGGGATCTAAAATCGACGGTGGGAGTGCTGATTCTGTTGCCTGAGGACATCGAATAAACAAAATAGCGTGGCAGGGTAGAATACTTCTGCATTTGAGGAACTCCTCTGCTCCTTAGTTTTTAGACCTAGTAATTTAGCAACTTGGATTCCGAGAGGTGAAGTCTCTTGGAAATCCTCAAGCTTTTTCTCTTTCCGAGAGCAGCCAGGGATGCTTCATAGGATAAGGAAAATTGTTTTGTCAGATCTTGCAGAGCAAATTCTTGAGTGTGTTCTGAGTAATTAGAAAGTACATATAGCTCGATATGCAGTAGAGGAATTATAGTCTCGAAAAGTATCAGGGAGGCAAATGTCTCATTTGCGCAATCCTCCGGTCTCGCCATTTTGACCACTGCTCTTGCACACTGTCAAGATTTTTGAAATCGGACCAGACGTACCAACATTGGAACCAACAGTCCCATGAAATTCTAATTTTTTAGTAAAGAAACATACTTTTTCTTACCTTTCTCTTCCATTTCAAGTGAGATTGAAAGACATCATCCTAGGCATGCCACATCGCGGGCGTTTAAATGTGCTGTGTAATGTGATGAGCAAACCGTTTCGCGCGGTGTTTAATGAATTTAAAGGCGGCTCTGCCAACCCGGATGAAGTGGAAGGGTCTGGTGATGTGAAGTATCACCTTGGTGCTTCAAGTGACCGTGAGTTTGATGGCAACAATGTCCATCTTTCGCTCACTGCCAACCCCTCACACCTTGAAATTGTTGACCCGGTTGTGTTGGGCAAAGCGCGGGCCAAACAAGATCAACATAAATGCGTTGGTATTTCATCGGAAAATGCCTTTTGGTATTTTCATTAAAAAAAACAACAAAAAACAAAGATTAAGTTGCTCTTGGTGCTTAAGCCCTTTTAGAAAAGCTTTTTGTTTAAATTACAAATCTCCTGTGTTTCAGGAGTCACTATTAAGAAATTGGGGCAAACAGTCAACCTTCAGTGAAGAGAAAAAAACATCGGGGAGGAATTAGCCTCTTCACATACAGAATAATTTCTGTTCGTCCAAAAAACTCTTTTTCATTTAATTTTTGATTATTTAGTACAAATAATGCCGGTCGCCCTGCAGGGTACCATCTTCGCTGCGGGATACGGACCCCATAAGGTTATAAAGGTTGGCGGTTATCAAATCTTCAAACTGACGCTCCACCGTATTGCGATAATCCTGCAATACGAGTACGGCAACAACGATCAGCGACACCAGCATCCAAATGGAGGTGAACAGGAAAATCCGAAATGATAAAGTATCAGTTTTCATCTTCGGAAGCTTGCAGGCGATACCCCATGCCGCGCACGGTTTCGATCAGATTGACACCCATTTTCTTGCGCAACCTGCCAACAAACACTTCCAACTGCTGCACTGTTCTTTATGTGGAGTCACCATTGAGAATGAATTGTTTGTAAGTACAACACAATTAAAGAGCAGGCTGGTCCTCTTATCCCATAATGATGTAGTTTATGTTCCAAAATACAATGACAGATTGCATCAAATGCTTTTTTGATGTCAAAAACCACAGTTGCTGGAATATCTCCCTTATCTACAAAATCATGAATAGACAATGTAACAACTAAAACTGCAAGTTGGATAGAATGGTTTCTCCTGAAACCAAATTGTGACTTGAAAGAAATTTATCTTCCCTTCAACTACCGGCAGCAGCTCATTGTAAGTTTAAGTTTGCGATGCTCCGCCAGCAGGCTGAGGTGTTTTGCTGTGACGTCTGGTGTCAAGTGAATACGGACCCCCGCACTCTCTCTCAAAGGCCCATTGTGTGCTGTGTGCTGTGTGCTGTGTGTTGTGTCTCGTCCCTGCAGATTCGCATCCGCTTTATCGCCAAGCTGAAGCGCCTGGCTGACAGCGTGGTGTCCAAGACCGCTTCGAACGTACTGTGAAGAGACGCGACAACCCAGTGACACAATCGAGATTCCTGCTGCCTGGGGTTTATCGGGAGCAGTATTTGGCGAGTCCGTCAGAGATGAATATACAGTTTGATCACTTTGATCGTTATCACAGTCAGTTTTGCTCCGCCTTGATTCTAAACAAAAAAAAAGAGAGATGAATTAATGCATGTTTAATAAAGATTTAATAAGTTAAATATGCCTAAACGTTCTGTAAGCGTGCTCAACTCTTCTAGGGCACGCCCTCCAATCCTTAGTGTTGTTACTAGTTTCCAAAAAGGCGCTTCAAAATTCGCACCCACAAATTCGACCACAGCTTAAATGTTTTATTTCATCAGAACAAGAAATACTACACCTGCATTATGGATGGATCTTGAATATGGGTATCAACCAAAAATATTGTTGGGAGACATTACAGGAAGAGCTTTGACAAAGGATCAGAATTTCAGAAATTCCACACAAAAACTTTCTTCTAGAATACCGAATGGGATAAATGACCCCCCTCCCCTGTGTAACGTCCTCACCCAGTATAGCATCTGTAACATGTCACATTAGGCTTTGAGAAAAAAAACCTTTCAACATTTTATTCTCCAAAATTATTATTTACCCCTTGGCCAACTGGCCGGCGGCAGTCCCGCCTTTCGGCAAACGGCATCGAGGAACTGGCGGGAGCTCCAGTCCCTTTCTCTGGCAACCGACGGCAACAACAACCCTGCATGGTTACCCATCGAAATTCGCAAGCCGTGCTTTCCCACTTCGACGGCGTCAATGCGATCATCGCCGCTAGCACCGATCGGACGCGGCGAACCGAGTATGGAAACCGAAAGGGTCAAGTACGGAAGTTCCGATGGTACGATCGGTGACATTCGCGGATCGCTGCAGGCGGTACGGCAAGCAGCATCCCCGTAAAGGAAAAAAGACCCTTCGAGGCGCCATTCGAAATAGTCTTGTTATACTTGATTGTAATCAATTTGGCAAAAAAAAAACACATTTCAGGAAAAGGGAAAGTTTCTTGCTTTCATGAATTTATATTCTGGATTTATACATTTGGGAAAGAGTTAAACTTGATTATTTACTTATCATTTTAAAAAGGCAAAAGAAAAATAAATAAAATACCCGCATTAAGTATTTAACTCCAAGGCCATATCTAGAGGGAGGTACCCCCAAAATGTTTGTCAGACTCGTAAAATGTAGTGATTAATGTTTAATTCAGTTCCAAAAAACTGGACTTTTTCCACGTATGCAACAAGAAAATATTCTTTGTACCACTTATTAATGTTTTATTTTTACAGCTTTGCAATTCTGGGTCTTGGAGGGAGAAATTGATGTTTATATGTAAAGTAATAATGTTTGCTTCAAAATAAATTATTGACTAACATTGTTCTAGAAAAATAGATTTTTCATATAACGATCCTTTCGGTACCCATTGGATATACTATCTTGCTATCTAAATTGCTTTATTGATTTCCTTGGGCACTGGACTGCTCCTCGCATGATTCTACTTTCATTTTTATAGTGAAGATATTCGCTGGTCTGACATGATAATATCAGGATAGCTTATGATTTCTAACATATTCAGTTTCAAGAAAGGACATGTAATTTTTCTAAATGTATAACTTTAAATTAGAGCACGTAATAACTTACATTTAGTGCACTATATATGTTATCAAATTTCATGTTAGCGAACTACTATTGGCTTGACCTTGACCCCACGGACAAAGTAAAATGGCTTGGTAGGAATTTTCAAGGAATTCTCACAATGCAAAAACCCAAGTAAACCAAAAGAAGTTTTTCTAACGTATCAATCAAGGCCGTATCAAGGGTTAGGTTAGGGTGTTTGACCCACCCCCTCATTCTAAATGCTTTTCAGACTCGTAAAAACGCAGCAAAAACGAATATCAAAAGTCCTGGATACGACCTTGGTATCTGTTCCTCTTACTGCAAAATTAAAGTAATCTTTCAAATAAATCTTGATGAACAACTGAAAAACATACTAATGATAAGGTGAGCTGTTTTTATTGATTTTTCTTACTATTATTGGTTTGTGTTATTATGTAGAGATTTATAGTTATAATAGTTAAATAGTTATAAATAAATTATTAAAAATACTTTAGCATAAAGAGCAAAGTATTTATCTCCTCCTAAATACCTCGCTCTTTATGCTAAAGTATTTATAGAACTCCTCAGATGCGTAATAATCTCTGTTCGTTTTAAGTTTTAATGCTACTCCTTACTTTCAACTGAAAACTTTTCAAAAAAAACTTTTTTCAATTCAAGATTATTTTCATGTTTATATTTTCTTTGTTTTTTTTTTAATAGTAATGCTAGAAAATCCAGCGCCCTTTTCATTGAAGTTTGAAACGTGTTTTGACAGGATTCGAAAAATGCCGTTTTCAGGTTTTTAGTGTTCAACCCAGCAAAAGCTTTAAAACGTTTTCATCTTACGAATTTTAACCGTGTTGGACATGGTTTCCTCAAAATCTTAATGCGCAAGAATAACATGGTTGAAAATGGGTTCTGAGAAGACATTCGCTCGCGTAGAACACGAAACTCAAAACGATAATCTGTGAGTTATTTTTCAGGTCCCAGGCTTGAAGCGTGTTTCGAGCGGTTTCGACAAAAATCGTTTTTAGGGTCTCCGTGGTTTTTAAAACAATTTCTGATCAGCTAAATTTTACGCGCGCGTAATAAGTAAAGATTCCCGACAGTCTTGCGCGCACTAAACGATTCGCGTTCTCGCTTGCAGCGACGCCGCGGTCCGATTCAATCGGCGTCCCCATCCCCCCCTCTCCGCCTACAGACTAAAATTTTGCTATTTGGTCAGTCGCGGATTGATCGCGAACGTCCTGTTCGCGACTTTCGCAAAGCGAAAGCGCTGTCGCGTCCAAATTCGCTCCCGGCGAATTTGTGATCTTTAGTACGATTATCGGACCGGAGGGACTAAAGACTCACTAGAATAGAATTGCAAAATATATAACCAATTAAACTATTTACTGACAACCTTTTACTGTTAATGAACGCAATATTCATGTCAGGATAGCTTAATAAAATTATTCTTGAGAGATGGGTATCTATAATGTACGAAAGCAAAGTGAAGATGAGACAATCATAAACAAAAAGTGGCTATAAATGACGCCAGCAATAGCATAAGGAAACTAAATCACATGAACAGGGCCGTATCAAAGATTTTTTCAGGGGAGTGGTTACAAAAGGATGTTTTTTTCCAGACTATACCAGAAATAAAGTCCTATAATTGCACGACCAGAAATCATTATCAAAGAATAAATGAAACCCGAGACGATGAAAAATTAAATGAAATAATACTGTCAAACATAAAGATAACAGATATTAATAACAATGAATAAAGAAACCCTTGTCTGGTCTTTTAATTAAACCCAAAAAACAAGCAAAAACTCGAAATGTTAGTTGCATAAAACTGATAAGGATAGAAAGAAAATGAAACTATTTAAAGTAAACACTAGAAAAGATGTAAAAGCTTACAAACATCGTAGAAATATAAAATAATGCATTCACGATCTTTTCAGTTTGCAGACCCTTTAAGGGTTTTTGCTTGTTTTTGTTTTTGCTTTATTCTCGCCTTTCCCTTCAAAACAACAGCCTATAAAGTTTACTGCGTATTTTTTCAAACTAAAGGAATTATAAAATTGCGTTGGAAGTTACAACTTGAGCGGACATTTATTTAACCCAAGTTTTAAGGTCAGTATGCGCATTTTTTGGGCGGCAAATTCCATCATGGCCGCGATAAATTAGATATCTATCCGGGAAGTGAGTAATCTTACATTGTCATGTTTTACACTTTGGGCACAATAATATCAATACCACTTGCGCTCTTTACAGTCAGTTCCTTTCTCCAGTGTTGGAAGAATGTGACCTAGGAGTAAATTATTGACAATCCTCTTAAATTCAGCACTCATGCAAAGGAGGCAGCAGCATCAGCTAGCTCATCACTAGGGCTCATAAAAAGAACAATTTTCTCCTGTTCTTCTAAAATTCTGAGCCTTTTGTATAAAGGGCTTGTTTGGCCAAGGCTTGAGACAGGCATGGTTCTTGCATCCCCCTTTATCAAAAAAAGCAAGATATTCCTCACTCAAAGAATGCAAAGGCGGCGATGTAGGGGCAACAATACGAAGCGGCAAGGATTCTGTCCCTTAGAGACCTGCGCGTCTTGAATTGGTGAAGCACTGGGTGCTGCTTGTCTATGAGCCTCGAGAAAGAGCCCGATCCAATTGACTTTATTTTTCTAATTAAATATATTATACGGGTTTCAAGGCCAGAGAAGAATCAAACTGCACGTATATTTTGTCCAATGTGTCTATCAGCTTTGACAATAGAATTAAATTTCAAACATGACTTGAGGACTGTGAGAATTTTTCTGAGGAAATTTTACACTGGGGGAATTTGATAGAATTCCCATACAACATCTGTTTATGTCTTGCTTTCTCTTTGCCGACTCAATATCATGTGTATAGATGTTAAGGATAATTGTCTGGGGTAAAGTATTTCAATTTTAAAATGACTCCAATTCCTGTAATGGCTTCAATAACTAATTGTGTTTCAGCCTATTTCAGTCAAAGAAGATGTTTGTTTAGTTCAGTTTCATTTTAATAATAAAATAAGTTACAAAATGTCCTGAGCCTGGCTGAGAAGACAAAAAGCTTTCAAACGTGGTGCCCTTGGGCAGCGGCACGCTGTCGAAGAAGCGTTTGTGATCACGCTCGGCCATGCACGACGAGACGATCCAGAATTCATCCTCGGCCACGCGGGTCACGGTGGCATCGCCCGCGATCCCGCCATGCACGCCAATCAGCGGCGTCAGGCAGGACCGGCCGATCCCCTTGGGCATGCGGTTGGCAAAGACCGAATTCAGCCAGTCCGAGGCCCCCGGCCCCTTGCAGCGGTATTTGGCGAAGTTCGAAATGTCGATGATGCCCGCACGGTCGCGCCTCGGCGCGCAGGGGCGAGACGCCCGGCACGTCCACCATCCATCCGTCGAGCATGCCGACCCGTGGGATGCCCGTGCCCTCGGCGCGCTGGCCCGACACGAGCGTGCGGGTTCCGTCGGTGAACGAGACCGATCGGCGGATGCCCTCGACCTGCGTGCGGTTGTTGAAGCGATCCTCGAGCCTCCACGGGTGCTGCGCGATGCTGCTGCTCGACCAGTCGTGCGTCGCGTCGCTCGGCAGCAGCGCGCAGTCGGGACACTCGAACGTGTCGATCTTGTCCATGTCCGCCCACCCATTTTGTTTAAATTATATCTGATTTTCGAAAATATCGTACAAGTTCATGAATCTCAACCTCTTCGATAATTCTGATGAATAAATCACATTAAACCAATAGGCTGGGCAAGATCAAAATGAATATTGAATTTTTGATTTTGTCAGTTAGAAATTAAGGAAAACTATACTCTAAAGCTGATAAAGACCATAAGAATAGGTTACTTGTAATGAAAGAAATGGAATGAAGTCTCAGAAGAGGTTGGAGTTGAAGGTAAGATTAATAGTGGACTTTAAATGGCGAGGCCTCCCTGCTGATGCTCCTCCCGCTGCTCGCCCTCGTCGCTCCGTCGCTGGCGCAATGCCCCTACGACCTGATCCTCAACCCTGGGGCCGGGGGCAACGATCTGTTCGGTTGGGACGTGTCCGTATCGGACCCCTACCTCGTCGTCGGCGCGCGTTGGGAGAACGAGGTCGGCTTCGCTTCGGGCGCGGTCCACGGCTGGGTCTACGACGACGTCGCCGAGACCTGGGTGTACGAGGGCGTGTTCGTCGGCTCGACCACCCAGGGCTCCGACAACTTTGGTTATGCGGTGGGCATAGCTAGGTTGTTAGACTCAGTTGCACCTGAGGTAAAGACCACTTCCTTAGAGTTTGCATTAATGATAGATGCAACCTGTGTACGAGCTTTTTCAACAGCTTCTTCAGCTTCCCAGCCAAAAGCATGGCTACGTGAATGAACATTGCCGAAATGATCATAAAACCAAGGAAGCATGGCTTCAACAACACGAGGATCACAAGGTGTGGTTGACTGATAATCTAAGTAAACCGGTTTTTTTTCTGTATGTCCGTTTTTCATTTTTATTCCATTCTTTATAAAATTGCCTCACCGATTGTATGGAATGTTTACGTAGAATTCCCTTTCCTTCACCTTCACATGTCCCTAGATGTAACTGTACCAATTTTTTTTTTTTTAGTTTGCATTTCTATTGTTTCTTATTGTCTATAACCTTTATACTGATTCAGCTGAGAGGGCAAGGGCCTTCAAAAATTAGATAAGCGAAATGTTCTTTGACAAAAGAAATGAAACCAACCGCATGTAACCGCTCTAAGCGTGGTTATAGTTTAATGTCGTTTTTTGAATATATTACGATTAATTTGGCTAAATTAGGGTGTTTAGCCCTTTCATAGAGGATAAAAGTGGGCAGCTACTTACCAATCAGGTAGATGTCCAGAACCATTGGAGTGAATATTTCTCGGACGTTCTAAACCAGCTGATACCATATGAGCCACTGTTGGCCCCTAACATGCCCCTATTTAGTTTGGATATATATTCTGGCCACATCCTCTTTCAGAACGTTATAATAGACCTTAAGTCGCCCAAAAATGAGAAAGCAGCTGGATGTGATGGATTCCCTCCAAACCTGTCGAAATATGGGAAAAAAAGTTCTCACTGGCCCACTATTTAAGTGGCGTCCCACTTGGGACGCCACCTGGTGTACATGATTTCTGAGTTGGCAACGTCTCAAACTTACCCTACCTTAAACCTTAGATCCTTTTGTGCTTCCAGAGGCACCCAGGGCATCAACAAAGAGAAGCCAGTCGTCCCTCAAATGGAATGCTGCCATAACGTCGACCCAATGGGGTTTTATGGACGTATTCGCGATGATAAGGTCTCTGGTATGTTTGGCGTAGTGTGTTCTTTGGTTTCCCCCTTTGCCGCGTTCCCGATGGTTGCCACTGGAGGATGGAGTTTGTTAAACGGACCGCGCTTAGACATGATTCGACCGGCGACGGATACCTGTACAGCCAGTTCTTCCAGACTTTCTTTGTCATGGTCACCAAAGGCCATTTGCAGGTCGGCACTATAGTTTTCTCTGCGGAATTTATTCGGGTGCGCGTTAGCAGGACAATTCTCCCGAATATTAGCCAGTTTGCCACGGCGTTCCGCGATTAATTTGTTTTCATCGAGTTGTTGCTCAGACATGTGTCTATTATTTCCTGATTTAAAGACCAGACTTCAAGCTGGCCTGAATAAACTTATCCAGATACATAATTTCTTGGAAAAATATTGCCACCATACTGCACTATCAAACAGTTCGTGGTAACGAACTGTAGTAAGGAGCAACCCGGCTCAATAGTAACCGAAACTCTAAAAAATGAAATTTTGATACCAATAGTTACATCAAGAGAATCGCATTTTAATGCTAATTTTAAATATATAATCAAAATATATTCATCGAGATCAGTTATACCCATCACGAGCCTGAGAATATTTGCCTCATTTTAGAAAATAGGGGGAAACACCCCCTAAAAGTCATACAATCTTAACAAAAATCAGCATTCAACAGACAAAAAAGAAGTAAGAGACCAAGTTACAGTTGAGCAAAAGGATATTGTGCCTAAAGTGAATACAGAATTTAAAGATATTATTAGAGAAGGTGTGACAGAGATTTTACTAGCGAATAAAGTGAAAGTGAAAAAAGACTCAACTACATCTGTATCGGCGATTTCACTGAGCTCCACCTCCCAGGTCTTTAGCGGCTATAGCACTCAGACACTGTCAACACAACAGATAAAATTTAAAGCCCCAAGAGGTAACAAAGAGGTAAACAACAACCAAGAGGTAGTGTATTTATTTCCACGTCTGAAAGTTTTAAAACAAGAAAATCTAATCTTGAACTGATAGATTGAATATAACCTGAGCAGATGTGGCAGAACAGAAACATTTTGCAATTTTGCCATTGCTAGGCTCACTTTTTTACTTGATAATAAGGTTTCAAAGGCAATATATTTGGAAAAATATTAATGTGGAACATGTTATGAAGTGGGATGGACCCCCGTTTTTCACATTTTCCTTATATTAAAAATCAGTATGGATTAGTTAAAAAAATATCTGCTCAAAGTAAAGAGCAAATTATCTTTTCATGGGACAGGGACATTTTCTGGTGAAAATTCTCCACGAGGGAGGAGGGGGAACTCCCGGCTGAAAACGATCAGAAATTTAAAAAATTAAAAAAATGAAGTGAAATTTAGGATAATTTTCAACGAGGAAGGAATGATTGTGGGAGAGATCTCTGGGGGAGGGGTAATTTAAGCAGCAGTAAATTTTCAATGGAGGAACTTTTTCGTGGGGAGGGACTTCCCGGGGAAATTTTTTTATGGAGAGAGGAGGCAGATTTCCTCGGCATGATTTGAAAAATGATTTGCACAAGACAAAGGACCGGTAGAAATATTACTTAATTGAAGAATCGATGTATGAATATACGGAAAAGTTGCAGGACCTGAAACAAGAGTTGGGACAAAAAGGGAAATCGACGCTTGAGTATCCTGAGGAGTTGCGGGACTTGAAATAAGAGTTGGAACAAAAAGGGAAATCGACGCAAGCGCACCCTGAAGAGTTGCGGAACTTGAAACAAGAGTTGGAACGAAAAGGGAAACTATAAACTACCACTGTCAAAAACTCCTGATGATGACAGGACGAAGGACTAGTAGAAATGTGTTATGGTAAGACATAACACATAAAACATTTATTTTTATATAGATAGATGTAATAACTACACCCACTGGTAATAGCAACCATGTGGTAATTATTTCACTTATGTTTGCCTACTAAACAACCCTCTTCTAACCAGCAAAAAAAAAAAATGTCAATCACAAACTAGTCTCCAAGAGACTTGCCAATGTCAATAGGGAACAGCTTATTACCAATGATATTGATGAACTGTAATTTTGCATTCTGAAGTCATGCACAAGAACTTTTTGGGCTAACCAGGCCAAAAGTCTACCGTAGAGGAGGGATGGTGTCAAGTGGAGGGGGGATCATCCTATATCCTCCTACATTTTGAGAAAGATTGGAGAAACAACAATCCCCCCCCATCACGTATTGAAAAATATGCTTCGCACCTCTCCTAAATTCTCGTGGATTGACGCCAGTGCAGAGAAGAATAAAACCTATGCGTAAAAATATGCTTTTTCAGCACCTGGAAGTGTCCCAAAACGTTTAAAGCATAACGCGGATAAAACGGCTAAAATCCATGCCAGATAGGAAAGAATGAAGGAAATCGTATATATAGGCTTAGTGAAGTCGCAACAGTCGCCGTCGCACCCCTTAATGCGAGTCGCGTTGATGTGAGAGTGGCCGTCGCCTTTGTCGACGAACTGGGCGAAGTAGTTTCCGCTCAACGCGGTATTGTGGGTCGCGATGCGCCGAGCTTTGTTGCGCGCCTGAGTCACGACGATCTGGGTCGATTGGATGCGGCGCTACTGAGAATCGTCGTTCGCACATCCACCACCGTGCCCGTTGACGGCAGCCAACAGTGTCTAATTGGAACTTCGTTCGACACTGCGAGTACGGTCCTGACCTGGAGGAGAGGTCAGAGGTCAGGCGTGTGTGGGAGGTTCAGGCGGAACGTAATCGATCAGATAGTGTCTAACCCGGGTTTTTGGCCTGTTGCTAAAATAGGTTCTGGCCATACCTGAAGCAATGGAAGTCAGAGTAACCCTTAATGTTCTGGTTATTCTTTCAAATCTTCTATGTTACAGCTCATAGGCATTTTGAAAACATGGAACTAAAACTTTTTTTTAGTCTTAGATACCCTGTTCTCCTCACAAAGTTGGCCCTAGACGGGTCAAACAATTCCATCAATTGATTAACTTATACGTATAACTTCCGAATTAACTTACGTAACGAAAGTCTATATTTTCGTCAATACCTCACTCTTTCCATTAAAGCTTCAATTTGGTCCCAATTTCTTTAGAATGACACCTGGATCACAAAGGCCACAGAATAAATAGTTGAAATTACTAAAATATTTTAGCGTAAAGAGCAAAGTATTGTAGAGGAGACGAACCCCCTTATATACGTAATGAATTCTGTTCGTTTTAGGTTCTAATGCTGCTCCTTACTTCCACCTGAAAAAACATTTTTTTTTATTTATTTTCTCATTCAATAGAATTAATCACTTTGATCACTTGTCCAATTTCTCCACTACTGTCGCCTAATTTCTGGACTATCTTGTTAGTTGATTCGACGATATCAACAGCTTTTTGAGAAACTTGAGCCGCGTCGCTTGCGGCTTTTGAAATCTCGCGGATACTAGCGCTCATTTCTTGAGCTCCTGCCGAAACCGTCTCAACACTGGCAGAAACTTGACCTGACGCTTCCGAAACAATTGTCGACTGCTTGGAAGTCTCGTGAGCGTTCGAAGCTAATTGTTGGCTGATGGAACTCATATGTGGGTCAACTTGCGCTGAGCGCGTTCACTCAATTCAGGAGCACCGCCGTTGAACATGAATCCGTTGATTGCAATGACTAGGGCAATCGCAATCATGGCCGGACCCCACCTACGAAGGGAGGACACCTTCTTTGGGGCTGCCTTCGCAGGATCCTCAAGCTGGAGTGCTTGCGGAGCGTTCTGCTCCTCATCTTGAAACAAAGCAGAAGTCATCTCGTCGAATGAAGCTGTACAATCCACAAAAAGAGAAAATAACAAGGACACGGTCAGCAATGATCCGATGCAAGATGTAGCAACCGTCGGATATCATCAGTGAACGAAACTACGTCCTCAGTACTTGACACACCAACATCCGTAGCGACGTTGGGGGAGATCAAACCTGTCACAAAAACAGCAAGAAGACGGTCTGTACCTTCTGATAGTGGTCGCGGTGGTACTAGTAGTGGTGCGAATGGACAAATGACCTTGGAAACAACTTCTACGTGTCCTACATGTGGTGCATCCATGCATTGGTCACAAGCGCGATATTGTTGGTCTTGCGGTAATGAACTGCCATCCTAGTAGCATCAGCCAAAAATGACATCTGGGCTACTTTTATTACTGTTTTACTCTTAAGATTTAACTAAATCAAAAGATTGTAGGCTGTTAAAGAGCTTCGAAATGGTATTAAGTTTTATTTTTTGGGTCAACAAGAAGAGGTATAAAACTAAAATAATACTATTTTTGGTCAATATTTTTAAATGAGGCTATGTAGTTAAAGTTTTGAAAACGTTTCTCGGCTTACAAATAGTAGGCCTAACTAAAAAAACCAAAAAGATATAAATTATTACTCTCTTTTCTATGAAAGAAACTTTGTCAATGTTGAAAGAACACTGCAAAAGCTGGGTAGGAAGCTTTTATTTTTAGTTGATCAACCTAAGCAATGTATATGCTGTCTTTTTAAATGAGTAATAATTGTATATTTATTTATTTATATATGTATGTATGTATTTTTTCTCGAAAACGGCACCATATTTTTTTGGAAAAATTGGCATCCTGGTATATTCTGGCATAAAAAAAAAGATTAGATAGGTCAGAAGTTTGAAAAAATTTGTTAAGAGCCTTAATTTTGAAAAAAAAGCTATTTATGCTAGTAGTATAGTAATTGCCAATTCTCCCCCATACAAAAGGAATGAAAATAAGAATAGTTTCATAGGAAGAAAATATGGAAATAATAATCATAAACCCAGTTACTTACAAGCACTTGTTAATCAACAAAACATTTCGTTTACACAAATGAATATCATGCTCCTGTGAATTTTCAGACCTTCCTAACAAACAAACACAATGCGTGTAATGCGCAATGGCAACTTGATCATTACTGTTAAGATTTAAAACAAATTTATCATAGGAAACTTTTTGATAAGGTAAAACTTTCAAGTTATTACATAATTTTGGTGAATTAAAGTTTGAGATAATTAAAAAAAGAATTAAAGAAGATTGAATTGATAGAATTTCGTTAATATAAATAAATCCAAAGTAGCAGCTGAGACAAATCAAATAAAAGGCAGCACAAAAATAGATATAAAGATAGAAGAAGAAAGCATAGCTAATCGAAGGTGCAAACAACAAAACTTTTGAGGAATATCAGAAAATCTTCCCTAATCATGGACGATTGAAGCACGTTTTATACCCAAATATCACTATGATTAAACTAGATTGTGACAAAAATCAAAGCCAATATTCGTCAGTGATTCGTCAGCCTGCAGGTGCGATCTCTCTATATGCTGGAGGGGCGCTCCTGCGCCTTACCAAACCGGAAATAGGCAATCCGACGAATGCCGTGGTGGTGGCCTTCCTCGTCAGCTTATCCCTATGGGCCGTATTGAGCACGTTGGTGCTCATGGAAAAACGCAAATTACGTCGCAGCGTCTATGTGGTGGTCGCCTTGGCGGCCGTGCTCTGCGCCGCTCTCATTTAGCTTGTCGAGACTCTTCCTATGGCAAAATCCCTCTGGCCAAAATCTTCAAGTGAACGTGTTGATTCCGCCCTGAAAAGCTGTAACATTTGACACTGGAGGAATTTCATTGAAACCTGGAGCAAATATGGATGAAATGAAATTTGACAAATGTGGAGGTTGTACAGTATTAGGAATTATGAAAGCAGTTTCAGAATTAAAATTACCAATTAATGTAATTGGAATAGTACCATCAGTTGAAAACATGCCAGGTGGGGAATCATATCGACCAGGAGACATAATCAAACTATACAATGGTAAAACAGCAGAAATTTTAAACACAGATGCAGAGGGAAGATTGATTTTAGCTGACGCATTAGCATATGGGTTGGTGATGGTATAGAGAATTTGGGAGACCGGGTTGTAGAAATCAGCTCCAGCGCGTTGGAGAAGAAATCGAAAGAGAACGGCTAACAAATACAATCCAAATACGAGATCAATCAAAAAGATAGCAGCTTGTGCAAAATATCCCATTACAACTCCCTAAATCTTCGGGCTGGTCTAACGAGTGATATAACTCTTTTTCATTCCCAAATTCATTAAGAAAATCCTTCCACAATATGAACTTTCCTCGAAAGTCTTATCGGCTGATCATCTATATTTCTTTGGTCGAATTTGAATTTCTCATTATTTAGGAAACGACATACAATAAATAAATAATGTTAAAACTTGGCATGTACATACTAAACAACGCCTAAATACAAATCTATTAGGAAAAGAAAGAGACTCACCGACAGTCCCCACCAAACAGTGACCCTACTATCATCCGACAATAAAAAACAATATAAAATTTTCTAAGTCATCGAGGATCCAACGCTAACAAAACAACAGCCCAAAAATAAAACCATAAAACGCTAAAAATTATTTAATATTTACCCTTGATTATAACTCTTTATCTGTCTTTTCAAGTCGTCCCAAAGACATAGTCATTAGGTTTATCGACTATGCTGAACAAAATGGCTATCAAAAAATTTTTATTCGATAACTTTTGGAAAAAACTGAGCGTGGGAGGGGGCCTAGGTGCCCTCCAATTTGTTTGGTCACTTAAAAAGGGTACTAGAACTTTTAATTTTCGTTAGAATAAGCCCTCACACGACATTTTAAGTCCACTGGGTTGATACAATCACCTCTGGGAAAAAACAACAACACAAAACAAAACAAAACAAAAACTAATAAACACATAAGCGTGATCTGTCTTGGGAACGATGACAAAATACCAGATTCTAATAGCAGAGATTTTTTTTAATCAAAATAAAATACCTTTATTATCTTTATTAGGGTGAAATTTCAGGAAATATCGAGAGATATATTGAATTAAATAAAAAAAAATATATGCATTCAGTTTACTTAGCTAATAAAATGATGATTGTCTGCTTAAATAACGCTTAATATTCTGTAGATGCGTTTTCTACTTCATTCTAATTATAATCACAATTTACAAAATGAATGAGGCATTTTTTTCAAACCTTGAGAATGAGTTTTGGTGGGGGTGTAATTTCTAGGTGGAGAGAGCAGTTTCTGGGACTAAACTTTTCGGGTGAAATTTCGAATGGAGGGAATTTGCCAGTATTCATAAAGGACATTCCTTTTATTTGTATTAATTTCTCTTTGGTGACTCAATTTATGCGTGATGTGGCCAAGGAATTGTCATGGGGAAATTTTCCGTGCAATTGGAATTATTTTTTTTTTGTGGGAAGGAATTTTTTGCTTGATAAATTCTCCGCAGCAGAAATTCTTTATAGGAGAATTTTTACAGGAGAACCTTTCCTATGCTACCAAAAT